>OU342733.1:453625780-455061198 GCA_910589765.1 Avena atlantica | reverse complement strand
CATGCAACTTGTATTGCATAAGTGCTTTGCGGGTGCCTGTTTCTCCTAGCATAGTAAAGATCCAATACAAACGGGTGATTAACAATACTTGTGTCAACCGTTGTGGTTCATGTTCGTAAGTTTTAGAACGACACTTATTGAAAGCCCAAACACGTAAAATATGCAAGAAAGTAGAGGCGTCTAACTTGTTTTGCACAGGTGTTGCAGTTATGATGGATGGCCATGATTGTGATTATATATATTATGTATGCATGTTCCTTATTGTAAGCGGCAACCGGCAGGAGCCATATTGTCTTTAATTTATTGTTAAGACCCGGTGTCATATTCAAAGTAGTTGTAATAGTTGAAGCCGGTGGACGACAACCATTGGAGAAGCGTCATTGACCTTGATGCAATGCCGGTGATGATGGAGATCATGTTAGTGCTTGAAGATGGAGATCGGAGCGCAAAGAAGAAAGGCCATATCATATCACATATATATATTGAATTGCATGTGATGTTAATCCTTTATGCATCTTGTATTGCTTAGTAGACGACGGTAGCATTATAAGATGCCCTCATGCACATGAATTTCAAGTCATAAAGTGTTCACCCTTAGTTAGCACCGTTGCTAAAGCTTGTTGTTTCGAAGCACCACGTGATGATCGGGTGTGTTAGATTCTGCAAGTGTATACAACGTGAGCAAGCCAGATTTGCTCATGCAGAAACTAACGTTTGATCTTGACGAGCCTAGCATGTACAGACATGGTCTCGGAACACGGATCACCGAAAGGTAAAGCATGAACCATATAGTAGATATGATGAACATGACGATTGTTCGCCATTGAAACTATATCAACTCTCGTGATGATCGGTGTTGATGTGGTGGATTTGGTTCGTGTGATCACTAAAACAATGTGAGGGATGTTGTTTTGAGTGGGAGTTCACCTAGTTTAATTACATTAATTAATTTGAACTCAATTTGTCATAAACTTAGTCTAAACTATTGCAAATATGTTGTAGATCAATGGCAGCCCCTACCATCAATTTTAATGCGTTCCTAGAGAAAGAAAAGTTGAAAACAATGGAAGCAACTTCGCGATGGTTCCGCAATTTGAGGATTGTCCTCACAGCTGGTAATTGACCTATGTGCTGGATGCACCGCTAGGTGACCCACCTGCAGCTGATGCTCCCGATGAAGTAAAGAATGTTTACCTCGCTCGGAAGAATCATTACTCCATAGTTCAGTGTGCTATCTTGTATGGTTTGGAATCGGAGCTTCAGAAAAGGTTTGAGGATTCAGACCCATATGATATTGTCGAGGATCTCAAATTGATTTTTGAGACTCATGCGGCAATTGAAAGCTATGAAGCTTCTGAAAAGTTCTTTAACTGCAAGATGGAAGAAGGCAGCTCCGTCAGTGAGCATGTGCTTAAGATGTCAGGGCACGCAAACAAACTTCAAAGCTTGGGTATAGTGATTCCTAATGCTTTGGGGATTTACGTGTCCTCCAATCACTACCACCAAGTTACAAGAACTTTGTGATGAACTACAACATGCAGAACATGAACAAGACGTTGCCAGAACTCTTTGCCATGTTGAAATCTGCAGAAGTGGAGATCAAGAAAGAGCACCAAGTGTTGTTGGTCAATAAGACCACCAATTCAAGAAAGGCAAGTCTAAGCAAAAGGGACACTTCAAGAAGGGTGGTAAGAAAGCTACCACGCCGACGAAGAAGACCAGGGATGGACCTAAGCCTGATACTGAGTGCTTTTACTGCAAGGGAGAAGGTCACTGGAAGCGGAATTGCCCAAAGTACTTGGCGGATTTGAAGAACGGCAACATCAAGAAGAAAGGTATATCTGATATACATGTTATTGATGTGTATCTCACTAGTACTCGTAGTAGTGCCTGGGTATTTGATACTGGTTCGGTTGCTCATATCTGTAACTCGAAACAGGTGCTGCAGAAAAACGGAAGCTAGCGAAGAACGAGGTGACGATGCGCGTGGGAAACGGATCAAAGGTTGATGTGATCACGGTCGGCACGCTACCCCTTCATCTACCATCGGGATTAGTTTTATACTTAAATAATTGTTATTTGGTGCCTGCGTTGAGCATGAACATTATATCGGGATCTTGTTTATTGCGAGACGGTTACTTGTTTAAATCCGAGAATAATGGTTGTTCTATTTATATGAGTAATATGTTTTATGCACATGCACCTTTGATAGATGGTCTATTCTTATTGAATCTCGATAGTGGAAATACACATATCAACAACATTGAGGCTAAACGATTGAAATCAAGCGATAATTCGACCTATATGTGGCACTGTCGTCTTGGTCACATCGGAGTGAAACGTATGAAGAAACTCCATTCCGATGGACTTCTTGAATCACTTGATTTTGAATCACTTGAAAGATGCGAAGCATGTCTGATGGGAAAAATGACTAAGACTCCATTTTCTGGTATGATGGAGCGAGCTACAGACTTATTGGAAATCATACATACCGATGTGTGTGGTCCAATGAGTGTAGCATCGCGCAGTGGTTATCGTTATGTTCTTACCTTCACGGATGACTTGAGTAGATATGGGTATATCTATTTCATGAAACATAAGTCCGAAACTTTCGAGAAGTTTAAGGAGTTTCAAAGTGAGGTAGAGAATCAACGTAACAAGAAGATTAAATTTCTACGTTCTGATCGTGGAGGTGAATATCTAAGTTACGAGTTTGGCGAGCATTTGAAGAAATGTGGAATACTTTCACAATTGACACCGCCGGGAACACCACAGCGTAATGGTGTGTCTGAACGTCGTAATCGAACTCTCTTAGATATGGTTCGTTCTATGATGTCACTTACAGATTTACCGCTATCATTTTGGGGTTATGCATTAGAAACAGCCGCATTCACTTTAAATAGGGCACCATCTAAATCCGTTGAAACGACACCGTATGAATTATGGTTTGGGAAGAAACCTAAATTGTCGTTCCTTAAAGTTTGGGGATGCGAAGCCTATGTAAAGAAGTTACAGCCGGACAAGCTTGAACCCAAAGCGGAAAAATGCGTCTTCATAGGATACCCGAAGGAAACTATTGGGTATACCTTCTATCATAGATCCGAAGGCAAAATCTTCGTTGCCAAGAATGGATCCTTTCTAGAGAAGGAATTTCTCTCGAAAGAATTGACTGGAAGGAAAGTAGAACTTGACGAGGTTGTCGAACCTTCTCTCGATATTGCGAGTAGCGCAGCACCGGAAGAAGTTCCTGTGGTGCCTGCACCAATAAGAGAGGAAGCTAATGATGGTGATCATGAAACTTCGGTTGAAGTTGCTACAGAGCCTCGGAGGTCAACGAGAACTCGTACCACTCCAGATTGGTATGATTCCGTTATGAATGTCATGGTGGTGGACAACACCGAAGACCCCGAGACATATGAGGAAGCGATGATGAGCCCAGATTCCAATAAATGGCAAGAAGCCATGAAATCCGAGATTGGATCCATGTACGAAAACCAAGTATGGACTTTGGTGGACTTACCAGATGGCCGAAAGGCTGTCGAGAACAAATGGATTTTCAAGAAGAAAACAGATGCTGATGGTAATGTTACTGTCTATAAAGCTCGACTTGTCGCAAAAGGGTTTCGACAAATTCAAGGAGTTGACTACGATGAGACTTTCTCACGGTAGCGAAGCTAAAGTCTGTGAGGATTATGTTAGCAATCGCTGCATATTATGATTATGAGATATGGCAGATGGATGTCAAAACAGCATTCCTCAATGGAGACATTGATGAAGAGTTGTATATGATGCAACCCAAAGGTTTTGTCGATCCTAAAGATGCTAACAAGGTATGCAAACTTCAACGGTCCATCTATGGATTGAAGCAAGCATCCCGAAGTTGGAATCAACGTTTTGATAAGGTAATCAAAAGTTTTGGTTTTATACAAACTTATGGAGAAGCTTGTATTTACAAGAAAGTGAGTGGGAGCTCTGTAGCATTCTTAATACTATATGTGGATGACATATTGTTGATTGGGAATGATGTAGACCTTCTTAATAGTGTCAAGGAATATTTGAATAATAGTTTTTCAATGAAGGATCTTGGCGAAGCAGCTTACATATTAGGCATAAAGATTTATATAGATAGATCCAAACGCCAAATATCATTGTCACAGAGTACATATTTGGACAAAGTTCTAAAGAGATTTGGAATGGAAGAAAGCAAGAAAGGGTTCTTGCCCATGTTGCCCAATACGACCTTGAGTAAAACTCAAAGTCTGACATCGGCAGAAGATAGAGAAAGGATGAGTAAGACTCCCTATGCCTCAGCCATAGGATCTCTAATGTATGCCATGCTATGTACTAGACCCGACATTGCATATGCTGTTAGTTTAACTAGCAGATATCAAAGTGATCCAGGAGTGGATCATTGGACAACGGTCAAAAACATCCTTAAGTACTTGAGAAGAACTAAGGATATGGTTCTTTCTTATGGAGGTGATGAACAGCTCGTTGTTAATGGTTACACCGATGCTAGTTGGAACACAGATCCGGATGATTCTAAATCTCAATCCGGATACGTATTTATTTTGAATGGTGCAGCAGTTAGCTGGAGGAGTGCAAAGCAAAGCATTGTGGCGAGATCTTCAACTAAATCGGAATACATGGCTGCTTCGGAGGCTTCACAAGAAGTGATATGGATGAAAGAGTTCATTACAGAGCTGGGTGTGGTTCCTAGTGCGCTGGACCCAATGTCTATCTACTGTGATAACATGGGCGCCATAGCCAATGCGCAAGAACCAAGGTCACACAAGAAGCTGAAGCATATCAAGCTGCGTTTTCACGCTATTCGAGAACATATCCAGGATGGGGATATAAAGATTTGCAAAGTACACACAGATCTGAATGTGGCGGATCCGTTGACTAAACCTCTCCCGAGGGCAAAACATGACCAACACCAAACTGCCATGGGTGTTCGGTATATTACCATGTAATCTAGATTAGATGACTCTAGTGCAAGTGGGAGACTGTTGGAGATATGCCCTAGAGGCAATAATAAATGTGTTTATTGTTATATCTTCGTGTTTATGATAAATGTTTACATTCATGCTATAATAGTATTAACAAGGAAACATTGATACTTGTGTGATTTGTAAACTTAATTTGAAGTCCCTAGTATAGCCTCTATACTTCACTAGCTTGTTGGTTGATTAATGATTGTGGTTTCCCTGTCATGAACATTGAGATGTTATCAACAACAAGATCATATCGTTAGGAGAATGATATGGTGGACATACTCCTATAGATAAGCGTAGCATAAAGATCAAGTCATTTCATTAGTTCAATTGCTATATGCTTTCTGATACATAGTAACCTAATTCCTTCGACCATGAGATCATGCATATCACCTTTACCGGATGGATGCTTTGATGACATCAAACACCACACCGTAACAGGGTGGTTATAAAGGTGGCATTGAGTGTTCGGAAAGTATTGGTTGAGACACATGGATCAAGAGTGGGATTTGTCCATCCACATGACGGATAGATATACTCTGGGCCCTCTCGGTGGAATGTCATCCAATTAGCTTGCAAGCATGTGACTTGGTCACAAGGGATCACATATCACGGGAACGAGAAAAGAGTACTTGTCAGTAACGAGGTTGAACTAGGTATGCAGAGATACCGACGATCATAACCTCGGATAAGTAACATATCGTGAGACAAAGGGAAATTGGTATCGTATGTAAGTGGTTCATTCGATCGCAAAGTAATCGTAGAAATATGTGGGAGCCATATGAATTTCCAGATTCCTCTATTGGTTATTGTTCGGAGAAGTGTCTCGATCATGTCCGCATAATTCACGAACCGTAGGGAGACACACTTAAGGATTCGACGTTGTTTGAGTAGTTATGGTATTATGAGAAAGAGACCGAATGTTGTTCGGAGTCTCGGATGGGATCCGGGATATCACGAGGTGATCCGGAATGGTCCGGAGAATAAGATTCATATAAGGAAAGTCCCGTTTCGGAGTTCGGGAATGATTCCGGTGTTTTCATCGGGAATGTTCTAGAAGGTTCCGGATTGTCCGACACTCCGGGGGGGGAGGGGTACATGAATGTGTCATTGCATATTGGAATGATTGCATCATGTACTAAGTGTTCTTGCTGTCCCAAATAAAGGATTAAATTGAATCTCAAAACAGAAAAGTCAAATGTCCAGTTTGAAAGTCAAACTGCCAAAACAAGAAACTGTGGGAAACAAGCAAGAGGAGTTGGAACCAACTTGGAGGAGGAGTCCCACTCCTCCAAGCCGGCGCCAGCCCTAGGCCGAGTTGGGGAGGGACTCCCTCCCTCCCCTGGCGCGCCACCCCCTCCCACCTATATAAGGAGGGGCAGGGCTCCCCTCCTAGACACACAACTTTCACCTCTAGATCTCCGGTTTAGAGCCGTTTTGGATTAGAGCTTCTAATTGCTTTAGCCAACGGTTTAGAGCCTTCTAATTGGTTTAGAGCCTTCTAATTGGTGTGTCTAATTACTAGACCACTAATAGCCTCTCTCATAAGCTCCACCATATTCGCACCGGCTTAAGGCGAAGCCCTGCGGGATTTCCCCTCTACTTCCGGTACCACGCCGTTGTGCTGCCGGAATCGCGAGGAGAGTGCTACAACCTCCGCTGCCTGCTGGAACAAGGGAGAGGAAGGTCTTCGTCGAGTACCGAACGTGTGACCGACTGCGGAAGCGCTGCCGGAACGTGGCGCTGGAAGGATCGTCTACACGATCTTGAGATCGGAAAGAGTACGACTACATCACCCACGAGAATCTGCTCTCGTTAAACGCTTTGGAATCTTCGAGGGTAAGTTATACCATCGACTCGTTGCTACAATCTAGTAGATAGATCTTGGCTTGTTTGTTTGTATGCGATAGAAATTTTTTGTTTTCCATGCTACGAACCCCTACATCCCTCCCAGCTACAAAAGTTTTGTAGTGAATCATAATCAGATTGGTTCCACTGATACGATCACCGAGCTCTTCGCAAAGCTGAAGGCTGCGGAAGTGAACATCAAGAAGGATAATCATGTGTTGATGGTCAACAAGCCCTCCTTTAAGAAAGGTAAGGGATCAAAGAAGCCCTTCAAGAAGGGCGGCGGCAAGCGCAATGCCCCTGCTGAGAAGAAGCTCAGGTCTGGTCCCAAGCCGGACATTGAGTGCTTCTATTGCAAGGACAAGGGTCACTGGAAGCGCAACTGTCTGAAGTACTTAGCGGACAAAAAGGCTGGCACCATCAAAGGTATATTTGATATACATGTTATTGATGTTTTCCTTACTAGCCCTCGTTGTAGTGCCTAGGTATTTGATACCGGTTCAGTTGCTAATATTTGTAACTCGAAACAGGAGCTACGGAATAGACGGCGGCTTGCGAGGGATGAGGTGACGATGCGCGTTGGCAACGGATCAAGAGTTCATGTGATGGCCGTCGGCACGCTCTCCTTAGTTTTACCTTCGGGATTAGTTTTAAACCTTAATAAGTATTATGTGCCTGCGTTGAGCATGAACATTATTTCTAGATCGTGTTTATTGCAAGACGGTTATTCATTTAAATCGGAGAATAATGGTTGTTCTATTTATATGAGTAACATCTTTTATGGTCATGCACCTCTTATGAATGGTTTATTTCTTCTAAATCTCGAAAGGGATGAAACACACATCCATAACATTGAGGCTAAGAGATGCAAAGTAGATAGTGATAATACTACTTATTTGTGGCACTGTCGTCTAGGTCATATTGGTGTAAAGCGCATGAAGAAACTCCATTCTGATGGACTTTTGGAGTCTCTTGATTTTGAATCATTTGACACATGCGAACCATGCCTCATGGGCAAGATGATCAAAACCCCGTTCTCCGGAATGATGGAGCGAGCAACGGACTTGTTGGAAATCATACATACCGATGTATGCGGACCGATGAGTATTTCGACGCGCGGTGGATATCGCTATTTCCTCACTTTTGCCGATGACTTAAGTAGATATGGGTATATATATTTAATGAAACATAAATCTGAAACGTTTGAAAAGTTCAAAGAATTTCAGAATGAAGTGGAGAACCATCGTAACAGAAAGATTAAGTTTCTACGATCCGATCGTGGGGGCGAATATTTGAGTTATGATTTTCTCACGCATCTTAAAGCAAGCGGAATTGTTTCGCAACTCACGCCACCCGGAACACCACAGCGCAATGGTGTGTCTGAACGCCGGAATCGAACCCTATTAGATATGGTCCGATCGATGATGTCTCTTACTGATTTGCCGTTAGCATTTTGGGGTTATGCATTAGAAACCGCTGCATTCACTTTAAATAGGGCTCCATCTAAATCCGTTGAGACGACACCGTATGAACTGTGGTTTGGTGCTAAACCTAAGTTGTCGTTTCTTAAAGTTTGGGTATGCGAAGCTTACGTCAAGAAGTTGATGCCGGACAAGCTCGAACCCAAAGCGGAGAAATGCGTCTTCATAGGATACCCTAAGGAAACTATTGGGTATACCTTCTATCACAGAACCGAAGGCAAAGTGTTTGTCGCAAAGAACGGTTCCTTTCTTGAGAAGGAGTTTCTCTCGAAAGAAGTGAGTGGGAGGAAAGTAGAGCTTGACGAGGTTATTGAACCTTCTCTTGAATTGGAGAGTAGCGCAACACCTGAAATTGTTCCAGTGCCGCCTGCACCAACAATAGAGGAAGCTAATGACAAGGATCATGAAGCTTCGGACGATGCTGCTACTGAACGTCGCAGGTCGACAAGGTCGCGTGCCCCTCCTGAGTGGTACGGAAACCCTGTCTTGACTGTCTTGTTAGTAGAAGACAGTGAACCTACGAACTATGAGGAAGCGATGATGAGCCCAGACTCTGAGAAATGGCTAGAAGCCATGAAATCCGAATTGGGATCCATGAGCGAAAACCAAGTATGGACTTTGGTGGACCCTCCTAGCGACCGAAAGGCCGTTGAGTGCAAATGGATCTTCAAGAAGAAAACGGACGCGGATGGTAATGTTACCGTCTATAAAGCACGGCTTGTCGCGAAAGGTTTTCGACAAGTTCAAGGTGTTGACTACGATGAGACTTTCTCTCCCGTAGCAATGTTTAAGTCCATTCGGATTTTATTAGCAATTGCTGCGTTTCATGATTATGAAATATGGCAGATGGATGTCAAGACTGCTTTCCTCAATGGCAACATTGATGAAGAGTTGTATATGATGCAACCCGAAGGTTTTGTTGATCCTAAGGATGCTGATAAAGTATGCAAACTTCAGCGTTCCATTTATGGACTGAAGCAAGCATCTCGGAGTTGGAACCTTCGTTTTGATCAAGTGATCAAGAGCTTTGGATTTGTTCCAAATTGCTACGAAGCTTGTATCTACAGGAAAGTGAGTGGGAGCTCGGTGACGTTTCTGGTACTATATGTGGATGACATATTGATTATCGGAAATGACATCAACATGCTTAACGATGTGAAGAGTTATTTGAACAAGTGTTTTTCAATGAAAGACCTAGGTGAAGCTGCTTATATATTGGGCATCAAAATCTATAGAGATAGACAAAGACGCCTGATAGCTTTAAGCCAGAGTACATACCTAGACAAAGTTCTGAAAAGGTTCAGAATAGATAAGGCAAAGAAAGGTTCAGTGCCTATGTTGTCAGGTAAGATATTGAGCAAGGCTCAGTGTCCAGCTACGGTAAATGATAGAGAAGCTATGAGCAAAGTGCCTTATGCCTCGGCCATAGGTTCTATCATGTATGCCATGTTGTGTACTAGATCGGATGTGTCCAATGCTCTTAGTTTGACGAGCAGGTACCAAAGTGATCCAGGAGTGGAACACTGGACAGCCCTGAAGAACATCCTAAAGTACCTAAATAGGACTAAAGAAATGTTCTTAGTGTATGGAGGTGATGAACAGCTCGTCGTAAAAGGTTATGTCGACGCTAGCTTCGACACCGACAAGGATGATTCTAAATCTCAGACAGGATACGTTTATATTTTGAATGGAGGAGCTATGAGCTGGAGAAGCTGCAAGCGAAGCGTGATCGCGGGATCTACAGTAGAAGCGGAATACATGGCTGCTGCAGAAGCGTCAAGTGAAGGAGTTTGGATCAGGAACTTCATCACTTAGCTTGGCGTGGTTCCAAGTGCCTTGGACCCACTGGAGATATTGTGTGACAACACTGGCGCCATAGCACTCGCTAAGGAACCAAGATATCATCCAAAGACCAAGCATATCAACCGCAAGTTTCATATAATCCGATATTATATAGCAGATGGAGATCTGAAGATTAGCAAAGTACATACGGATCTGAATGTCGCAGATCCATTGACTAAACCTCTTCCACGTGTAAAACATGATCAACACCTCAGTGCCATGGGTGTGAGATTGTTGCCAGATGTAAACTAGATTATTGACTCTAGTGCAAGTGGGAGACTGTTGGAATTATGCCCTAGAGGCAATAATAAAGATGTTAATATTATAATTCTTGTTCATGATAAAGTTTATGTTCCATGCTAGAATTGTATTAAGCGGAAACTTTAATACTTGTGTGGTTTGTAAACAACACCGTGTCCCTAGTACGCCTCTATGGACTAGCTCATTGATCAATGATGGTTAAGGTTTCCTAACCATAGACATGAGTTGTCAATTGATAATGAGATCATATCATTGGGAGAATGATATGGTGGATAGACCCAAACAAAGCAGAGCAATTAGATCGTGTCATCGTGTTCGTCTTTGCGAAGCTTTTCCTATGTCAAATATTGTATTCCTTAGACCATGAGATAATGCAACTCCCTGGTATCGGAAGAAAGCTTTGAGGTCATCAAACGTCATCCTGTGAGAGGGTGATCATAAAGGTGTCTCTCAGGTGATCGGAAAGTATCTGTTGGGTTGTATGTATCGAGATGGAATTTGTCCCTCCCAAGTCGGAGAGATATACTTCGGGCCCACTCGGTAATCGATATCAACACCGCTTGCAAGCATGTGGTTAAGGAGTTAATCACAAAGTGATATCGGATTACGGAACGAGTAAAGTACTTGCTGTGAACGAGATTGAACTAGGTATGACGGTACCGACGATCGAATCTCGGGCAAGTAAAATATCGCGAGACGAAGGGAATATATATATGGGATTGATTGAATCCTGGCATCGTGGTTCATCCGATATGATCATCGATGAATGTGTGGGAGTCAATATGGGTGCCCAGACCCCGCTGTTGATTATTGATAGAAGATCATGTCTGCATATTCTCGAACCCGCAGGGTCACACACTTAACGTACCTCGACGCTAGGATAGATTGGATAATTGGTTTATGAATTTTTTTTCGGAGTCTCGGATGGGATCCGGGATATCACGAGAGGTTCCGGAATGGTCCGGAGAATAACATTCATATAAGGCAGTGCAGTTTTTGGAGTTCGGAATTGTTCCGGGTTAATCGGTATTGTACCGGAAGCTTCTAGAACCTTTCGGAAGGGGACCAACGTGGCCCCACCTTCCGGGAGGGGGCATGGGCCTATGAGGGAGTGTCCTGGCCGCATTGGGCCAGGGGCACAAGGCCCCATAGGGCCCAGCCGATTCTAGAGAGATTTGACTCGTTTAAATCTCGGGATAGAATTTCTAGATAAGGGAGAGTTTAAATCGTTTAAACTAGAGATAGGATTTCTAGATAAGGGAGAGTTTAAATTGTTTAAACTAGAGATAGGCTTGGAGGAGGGGCAAGGGCTGGCCGCCCCCCCTCTATATATAGAGGGGTGGTGCGCCCCCTCCCCCCACACACCTTCCTCCAAGCCCTAGCAGCCTTGCTACCTTCCTCTCTCCCTCCCGATTGTTTGTAGGCGAAGCCCTGCAGCAGAAATTCTACACCATATACACCACGCCGTCGTGTTGTAGATCCAATCTATCTCTCCACCATACTCGCTGGTCCGAGGAAGGAGGAGACGTCGAGGTGCTGCACGTGTGCATCTCACGGAGGCACCGCCACTTGTGGTGCTAGATCGGATCGGATCGCGAGGAGGATAAGCGAGTACGACTA
This sequence comes from Avena atlantica, assembly GCA_910589765.1. Classification (NCBI taxonomy): domain Eukaryota; kingdom Viridiplantae; phylum Streptophyta; class Magnoliopsida; order Poales; family Poaceae; genus Avena; species Avena atlantica. The sequence continues at coordinate 455,049,149 of OU342733.1, read as the reverse complement.
CATCACCCATGTTCCGACGAACGTTCCGCTGTGCGAATCTTCAAGGGTATGAAGATCTAATCCAATCTCTCTCGTTGTTTGCATCTCCTAGATTAGATCTTGGCTTTCCCTCTGTTCGCTCCGTAGAAAATTTTGATTTACTATGCCGCGAAACCCTTCACTTTCTTCCTCCCCCGATTTCTTCTCTCTTCCCCATCGCAAGGGTTTCCCACCCAGCGTCGCCGCTCCCAAGTATCGGGTTGTGCAAGAAAATCCCAGGCAAGAAAAATTACATGAAGCACAAGAAGCAGATCCAAAAAAACAAGTAGGAGATAACAAAGTTGCCCAGATTGTTTGGCACAAATCTGCCAACCTCAAACAGGTAAAACGACCATCACAGCTGAGATATCTTCTTACCTGTCCTTGTTCTTTGTTTTTGTCATAAAATTCCCCCCAGAAACAAAATAACTTGCTTGTAAGTTACATTGGAAGATTCTTACTACTATTAGTAATCAGAGGAAGCTATTTTCAGAAGTTGCTTCTGACCAAAACAAAAAGCAAATAAAATTACTTCCTTTCACAAGTTTACTTATCCCCAGATTTCTACCCCTACCCCCATAATGCCTCACACTTGTACATGCATGTTCCTGTGTTGATTGATTGTAGAACCATGGATCAGTTGACCTTTGCTTGCTTGCACCTAGTCTGTAGAAGTAAGCAAAAAAATGAATTAGTTTGAAAAGTGACAAAGATTGAGCAAATTAACTTGCTTGCATTGAAAAACAACCAACTTGACTATTGGGAAAAAGTTGCTTCATGTTGCATGAAAAGTAGAAAGAAAAAAGGCACACAAAGCAAGCTGGAATAGTTGTGTATCCATGATTTCTGATTATTTTGTATGATTTCTGTTAACAGTTGCCTACAACTGCTGTTGGTTTGATGTGCAGGAATAATGTCTGGCATGGACTTGAACATGTTGCCTGAAGACATGTTTTTGGATGAAGGCGACGGGAATAATGAAGCATAACCATTGTTCTGTACACATATTCCACCGGCTGGAGGCTATGCCTCAATTGAAGGGGTGGGCGAGTCCCCGAACTTGCTTGGTCAGGTGAATGCTTCTAGGACGCCTGAAGTGTTGGGTGCAAAAATCCATGTTACTGTCAGTGCAGCAACTGGTGGATCTGATGTTATGGATACAGATTGTAATGCTGACCCCGTTGCTGCAACTCTTCCCAATGGGACTGAGAACTTGCCTACTGTTGATGCAACAAATGTTCACTTAGTTGTTGAAGGTGACGATGAGACAGAGGTGTGATCGACCCCTGAATAACCATATGTGGGTATGAGATTCGACACACTTGAAGAAGCAAAGTTGCATTACAATGCTTATGCAAAAAGGCTTGGGTTCTCAGTTAAGTCTAACACCTCCAGGAGGTCTGCATTCACCAAGGTTCTGGAAAAGCAACAATTCTATTACAACAAGAATAGGAAACCAAAAACAGATGATGTCCCTGCTGTTCCGTTACCTAAGAGTCCAAGTTCAGAATCTGATACTGATGACGAAGGAGGGGAAGGTGGCCAGAGAACATCGAGCAAGAAAAAAGGGAGTTCAGGCAAGATTGGGAAGGAAAGGAGGAGGGAATCAATAAAGCAAACAAATTGCAGAGCAAGCATGAGGGTTAAGCTGATTGACAACAAGTTTGAAGTGACAGCTTTTATACCTGAACACAACCACGATCTGATCAATAAACCATCGCTGACTAAGTACCTTCGTTCTCATCAGGGTATACCAAGGGAGGAGCAAAAATTTCTTACTACTCTACATCACTACAACTTGGAGACAGGGCGCATGATGTCTGTGATGTCTGAATTCTATGGTTGTGCAAAACTTGTGCCGTACACGACAAAAAAGATAAGCAATTTGAGAACTAGTATCCGGCAAACAGAGACAAAAGGAGGTGACATGCCTGCTACTATTGCCTACTTTCAAGCAAAGAAAGAGGAAGATCCCAATTTCTACTTTAGAATGGATTTGGACTCTGATGAAAGGGTTGTTAACTTGTTCTGTATTGATGAAAAAGCTCGAGAAGCATACACTAAGGCATACCATGATTGTATCTCCTTTGATACGACATACTGTACAAACATGTACAATATGCCATTTGCACCTTTCATAGGAATCAACAGGCATGGGCAGTCCTTCATGTTGGGTTGTGTCTTCATGAGACAGGAACTAGCAACTAGTTTTGATTGGCTCTTTGAAAGCTTTCTACTAGCGATGAATGGTTTGGCGCCACTTAATATTATAACTGATCAGGATATTGCAATGGCGAAGTCCATAGACAAAATGTTTCCAAACACATGTCACCGGAATTGCAGGTGGCACATAATCAGAAAGCAATCATATCTTGGTGCATTCCTAGGTAGGAATCCAGAGTTGGCAAGAATTTTTAATGAGTGCATAGACATGAGCATGACTCCCTTGGAGTTTGAGTTTAACTGGTCTGCTATGCTCCAGAATTACAATGTGGCAAGCAACAAGCACTTCGCAGACTTGTACGATATTAGGGAGTCATGGGTTCCATGCTACTTCCGAAAGAATTTCTTCCCCTTTCTTCAGTCTACCCAGAGGAGTGAGGGTTTCAATTCTATTTTGAAACGATATGTGAACCCACAAAACTCTGTGATGAACTTCGTCAAGTAATATGAGAAGATAAACGACAAGATTCTTGTTAGGGAGGAAGGAAATGACTTCCAGACTGATGAACTGGTTCCGAGGACATGGTCTCCCTTCCCAATTGAGAAGCAAGCTTTAGTTGTGTATACACGGGACATATACTACAGGTTTCAGCATGAGTTTGAGATGATTGGCAGGTACAATGTAAGGCCGCAACCAGGGAATATGTACATGCTTGTTCCTAACAATACCTATGTGGGCAACTATGGGAGTAGGTCGTACACAGTCACCGCTATGGTCGACCTCCAGGAATATGAATGCGAGTGCTGCAAATTCTACAAAGATGGGATTCTTTGCATCCATATCTTGAAGGTTTTCATTCATTTGGGTATAGACGAGATACCTTCTCGGTACATACTTGCCAGGTGGACACAGAAAGCAATTGCAGATGGTGTTGCACCAGCTATTGAACATGTGCCTGATGTCATGTCTCCCGATGCGATCAAAATGATCAGACATGCAAACTTGTGTACAGACTTTGCTAAGGTTGCTAAAGTTGCTTGTCGGTCTGATGAGGGTGTTGCTATTTGCAATGCGCACATCCGAGCAATGCAGACCGAGGTTGGGCAGATGGATAAAGTGCTTAGGAAGAGAAAAAAGAAGCAAGAACAACATACACCCTCTGCAGCTACATAGGCATCTGCTGGTGAACCAGGTGCAGGTCCTTCCCATGTGAAGAATCCACTGAAGTCGTTGACAAAAGGACGCAAGAAATATAAAGCCCTCGGTTCAGCACTTGAATTGCATCCTAAGAGGAGTGTGAAATGTGCACTTTGTGGTCAGCAAGGACACAATGCTGCTACTTGCAGCACGAGATTGAACCAAAGTGTTTGAGAAACCCAGCTTGTTTTCTGGGAAAAATTTCAAGTTAGTACTAGTTTCCTATTGTGTTAGTAGTTGTTGTTTTATGAGATGGATCTAATGGTTTTGTAATACTTGGATTCAGTAAAAGGTGAGATTAAAAAGACATCATGTTTTCAGCTAGCTGCCTTTCTTGCATTTGTATGCTACCGTCCTGAATTTGCTCGACAACAACCATGCAAAAGAACTAGGGAGGTGAGGAGGGGAGTTGCTGCTTGTACACTCAAAAAACAGAAAATATACAAAAAGAAGTGGTAAAAACAAGGTTAAAAATTGGTGGGCACACCTTTTTGATGTTCAACATGCTCCTCCAATTTACATCATTGTGACAGATATTTAGCCATTTCACAGTCATCAGCTTCCTGAGCTTCGGTACGTCCTTTGAATTAAGAACTGGTACAACACTTCCCTCCCACTTCTCAGCGTTGTGCAACATGTAAATGCCACAACTAGAGATTTTTTATGCAAGTAAGATAATAAGACATAATCAGTTTGATGTAATTAAAAACAGAAAAGGTAGTCGAAAATAGCAGAAGGAAAATTTACTGACCCATCGTCTTGTTTGGCGTTGTTGACATCAATAATAGGCCAGTCCCGCTTAACTTGCTTGCTTGACTTGCTATAATGCTTCTCCCAATTTGCTACAATCCCTTCAATAATGATCTTTGTGGTTTGAAGCATCTTTTTATCTTTCAGAGTCCTAAGCGAGTCTAACAGTTCGAATCGCTCATCCCTTAAATTCAGCACTAGGAGCCAATAGTGCCCTGTCTCTTTTGGTCTTTCAAGATCAAGTACTTCTATAGTTGGGAAGGCAGCATATTCACAGTTTTAAAGGGTTAGAAAATAAAGTGACCACTAATTTAGAAAACAATCAGCAAGGTATTACTTACCAATTCACAACGGCTCAGCTTCATGGTATGGTAGTTGAACCACTTGTCGACTTCACTTCGGATGAAACTACCATTTTGGAAGAAAGTCTGAAGACACCACGCATGAGGAAAAAGTCGAAAGTTAAAAAACTGATATACATGTTCAGTACTAACTGTCTACTAACAAAAATTGCCTGCATTACAACTTATGTTGGTACATGACTCATATTAATTGCCTACTCCTAGGTGGTAAATCATATTAGTAGGACTATTTGAAGTACAAACATAAAAATTGCCTCTATTGCAACATATTTTGCCTCCTGGATCATAATAATTGCCTAAGAAAAACTAATCAGGTATAAAAATGAAGAAAAAAGGTGCTTACAGTGATCCTTAATGGCATGTATCTTTTCTTTGGACACATCTCTATTGTTCTCAAAGCAAAAATTCCTATTTATACAACGCAAGCTTCAAACTTGCTGCCATCAGCTACTGAAGATGCAAGTTCCTCGCCTGAGATGAAGAATTCACCATAGTTGATTATTGGTTTGCTATGGAGACGAGAGGAACAAAGAAAAACAGGAGAAACAAAATTAATGAGAGGCATAGAACTGAGATGAAACTGTGTAGAAGAAAATCAGTATTATGGAATGAAGTACACTCACCTTGTGTCCTTAGCTTGGCTCCAAGACCTCCTACGTTTGTACTGACAGGCAACATTGTATATTTTGTTGACTTCTTCTGAATAGAAGAAAGGGTCCGTGTTATCAGGATCTACATAAGGTGACCTAACAGCAGGTGCTACCCGTGAAACTCTTCGTTCGTGCCCAGCACCTTTGGAGTTTTTGATGAGATGGTACCTGGAGCATCTTTGGCTGGTTCTATGTTAGAACTTGGAGTTTTCACATCATCTAGTGTTCTGCTGTTTAGTTGCATTTTACGCATCTCGCCAATTACTCTTTTGGCATCAGCCTCCTCTTAACTAAGAAGATACATGTCCCATTCCTCTTCTCCCGTGTCAAATGAAACTTCTAGATTTTTTGGCCTGATTTTACTTTCAACTGTATCCTGCAGGTGGGATTTAAGGTTGATCGTTTTGTCTACAATTGTAACCCGTCTACCACTGCTTTGAAGGCCTGAACCGGACCCAACTAATGTCTGTTCGCCATTATTTGACTTGTCTGGTGACGTTACAGGCAACCATAACCTGTTCTTCAAGGGCTTGCAAGACGATCCTGCTGTCCCAGTTTGGATAGGCACGGGAGGAGGGCAAGTTTTTGAAGTCACCGGTGTATGGCTTGGATCTTTTTTTCCAACATTAGAACTGTTGACAGTGGGACTGGTGAAATAGTTGCCTGGATTGGTTGAATAGTTGCCTCAAGGGAGTTCCCAGCAGGTGTTCTGTCAAAAGTTGGTGTTGGCCAAATACTTGCCTGATTTGAGTTTGAACTTGCCTGGTTTCTATGGAATATTGCCTGATTTGGTTGAATAGTTGCCTCAAGGGAGTTGGCAATAGGTGTTCTATCAAAAGTTGGTGCTGGAAAAACAATTGCTTGTAGTGGGGTTGGACTTTCCTAGTTTTCATGTAATGTTGCCTGATCAGGGTGAACATCAGCAGGTGTTTTTTAAACTGATGCTTCTGGCCAAATAGTTGCCTAAATTGAGTTTGAATTTGCCTGGAATACATCCGGAGAGGTTCCATCCGGAGAGGTTCCATCCGCAGTTCTATTTGAATTTGCCTGCAAAACAACTGCTTGATCTGAGTGTAAAGCTGCCTCACGAGAGGTTCCATCCGGAGTTCTATCAAATGTTGGGGGGGCTCATGAATTGTTGTTCCATGCAGTAGCAGATTTGCAGGTAGGACTGATGCATTGGGAAGTATGTCAACTTCTGAGATTTGTACTTTTGACACACACTGAGATGCTTGTTGACCATCACTTGCTATAGGGGTGCTTTTTGCAATGTTGGAGACCATCACTGGAGGCTCCTCTGTTTGGACATCTTCGGCAGCCCCTACCTCCTTGCTACTGGTTGGTACAAGTTGGGTTGATGCAATGGATTTTTCAGGCTTTGATGTGTTAGCTTTTTGTACCATAGATCTCCCTGCAGCTGCGCCTTCTTATTGAGACGAATGCATCAGAATCGGAATCTTCACTGAGTCCGCTTGTACGCTTGCCCCCAACTCCTGCAACAGTGTCTTTATCTAAGTTCTTGCTGCTGATATGGAAACCTGCAGCTTGTTTTCTTCTTTTTGTTGATCCCTGAATTTCCTCTTGACAATCTAGGTTGCCAACCCCCTCGAGGAACGTACCAATCTATAATGATATACCTCTGCATAGCTCAGTCACCATTGCAGCGAATTTTCTTTTGTTCTGCATCATAAGAAACATGTCAAAATGCCCCTAGTTAGTTGGTGGTAGAAAAGTGTGAGAAAACAGATAACAAAAATGATAGAGAGAAAAGGCTCACATACACTTTTGTTGAAATTAGCTGGAAACTTTGATGATACAAACGTTCGGTCTCTTCATAACCCACAAATAGTTCACCGCCAGGTTTTTGCAAGACGCTAGGCTTCACTTTGAGATGCCCGAACCCACCACCTGGCTTCTTGTCAGCTTTAACTACCTTGCCTATGAGCTTGCTGTCCCAAGCCTCCGCCTGAACTTTGCAATTTGGAACAAGCATTTCAACGACCAGTGAATCTACATATTTAACATGTTTTCCATAGAAAAAACCCATAAAAAATGAAACAATCTGTGAGTGAAACAATAAAAGGAACAAAAAATAAACCCAGGTTAAAGCAGGGGGTACTATCTTACCACTAGATGGTGTACACAACACACGACAGATTTTTTCTTAGTTCCCATTTCGCTAACAGCTTTCATTATTGTTGGAGATATGCCCTAGAGGCAATAATAAATATAGTTATTATTATATCTTTGTGTTTATGATAAATGTTTACATTCATGCTATAATAGTATTAACAAGGAAACATTAATACTTGTGTGATTTGTAAACTTAAATTAGAGTCCCTAGTAAAGCCTCTTCATAATACCAGCTTGTTGGTTAATAAATGATTGTGGTTTCCCTATCATGAACATTGAGATGTTATTAACAACAAGATCATATTGTTAGGAGAATGGTATGATGTACATACTCCTATAGATAAGCGTAGCATAACGATCAAGTCATTTTAATAGTTCAATTGCTATATGCTTTATGATACATAGTAACCTAATTCCTTCGACCATGAGATCATGCTTATCACCATCACCGGAAGGATGCTTTGATGACATTAAACACCACACCGTAATTGGGTGTATATAAAGGTGGCATTGAGTGTTCGGAAAGTATTGGTTGAGACACATGGATCAAGAGTGGGATTTGTCCATCCATATGAAGGATAGATATACTTTGGGCCCTCTCGGTGGAATGTCATCCAATTAGCTTGCAAGCATGTGACTGTCTCACAAGGGATCACATATCACGGGAACGAGAAAAGAGTACTTATCAGTAACGAGGTTGAACTAGGTATGCAGAGATACTGACGATCAAAACCTCGGGTAAGTAAACTATCGTGAGACAAAGGGAAATTGGTATCGTATGTAAGTGGTTCATTCGATCACAAAGTAATCGTAGAAATATGTGGGAGCCATATGAATTTCCAGATTCCTCTATTGGTTATTGTTTGGAGAAGTGTCTCGATCATGTCCGCATAATTCACGAACCGTAGGGAGACACACTTAAGGATTCGACGTTGTTTGAGTAGTTATGGAATGATGAGTAAGAGACCGAATGTTGTTCGGAGTCTCGGATGGGATCCGGGATATCACGAGGATATCCGGAATGGTCCGTAGAATAAGATTTATATAACGAAAGTCATGTTTCGGGGTTGGAGAATGGTTCCGGTGTTTTCATCGGGAATGTTCTAGAAGGTTCCGGAATGTCCGGCACTCTGGAGAGGAAGGGTACATGAATGTGTCATAACAAGTTGGGATGGTTGCATCATGTACTAGGTGTCATCGCTGAACAAAATAAAGGGATAAGTCAAATCCTAGTTTGAAAAGTCAAACGCCAATTTGAAAAGTCAAACGGCTATTTTGTTTGGTGGAGGGAGAGTAGGAAACCTACTTGGGGAGGAGTTCCTCTCCCTCCACCGCCGGCCCTTGGAGACCGAGTTGGGGAGGGACTCCCCTCCCCTTGGCGTGCCCCCTCCACCTATATAAGGAGGGGCAGGGCTGCCCCTCCAAGACACACACCTTGCCCCTCTAAACCCTAACCCTAGCCGCCGCCGGCCACCATAGCCGCCGCCGCCCTAGGGCTTGCCCAAGCCGCCGACTTGGGGAAATCCCCTTGCCCTAACCGCCGGCCTAGCTCCCTATCTTTGGTGCGTCTAAACCCTAGATCACCGAGGCTCTCTCATAGTCCACCATACTCGCTCCGGCTTAAGGCGAAGGCCTGCGAGATTTCCCTTCTACTTCCGGTACCACGCCGTTGTGCTGCCGGAATCGCGAGGAGAGTGTTACAACCTCCGCTGCCTGCTGGAACAAGGGAGAGGAAGGTCTTCGTCGAGTACCGAACGTGTGACCGACTGCGGAAGCGCTGCCGGAACGCAGCGCCGAAAGGATCGTCTACGCGATCTTGAGATAGGGAAGAGTACGACTACATCACCCACGAGAATCCGCTCTCGTTAAACACTTTGGAATCTTCGAGGGTGAGTTATTCCATCGACTCGTTGCTACAATCTAGTAGATAGATCTTGGCTTGTTTGTTTGTATGCGGTAGAATTTTTTTGTTTTCCATGCTACGAACCCCTTCAGTGGTATCAGAGCCGTGTCTATATGTAGATCTGTTGCACGAGTAGAACACAATGGTCATTGTGGGCGGTGGTGCTTTTATTATCAATTGCTTCTTGTGTACTTTGCATCTTGCGGTATGATGGGATAAAGCGGCCCGGGCTAACCTTACATGACATCGTTCATGAGACTTGCTCCACACTCAACATGCAACTTGTATTGCATAAGTGGCTTTGCGGGTGTCTGTCTCTCCCATTATAGTATAGATCCAATTTACAACGGGCACTTGATATTTCAAACATCAACGTTGTGGTTCTTGTTTGTAAGTTAGATCGACACTTATTGAAAGCCCCAAACCACGTAAAATATGCAAAGAAATTAGAGGCGTCTAACTTTGTTTTGCAGGGGTGTGCTGTGATGTGATATGGCCATGATTGTGATTATATTTGATGTATGCAATGTTCCTTATTGTAAGTTGCCAAACGGCAGGAGCCATATGGTTGTCTTTAATTTATGTTAAGACCCGCGTGTCTATTCAAAGTAGTTGTAATAGTTGAAGCCGGTGGACGACAAACATGGTGCAGCGTCATTGAACTTGATGCAATGCCGGTGATGATGGAGATCATGTTCGTGCTTGAAGATGGAGATCGGAAGCACAAAGAATAAAGGCCATATCATATCACATATTATGAATTGCATGTGATGTTAATACTTTATGCATCTTGTATTGCTTAGTTAACGATGGTAGCTTTATAAGATGACCCCTCATGCACATAAATTTCAAGTTCTAAAGTGTTCATCCTTAGTAAGCACCGTTGCTAAAGCTTGTTGTTTCTAAGCACCACGTGATGATCGGGTGTGTTAGATTCTGCAAGTGTATACAACGTGAGCAAGCCAGATTTGCTCATGCGGAAGCTAAGGTTTGATCTTGACGAGCCTAGCATGTACAGACATGGTCTCGGAACACGGATCACCGAAAGGTAAAGCATGAATCATATAGTAGATATGATGAACATGTCGATTGTTCGCCATTGAAGCTACATCAACTCTCGTGATAATCGGTTTTGATGTGGTGTATTTGGTTCGTGTGATCACTAAAACAATGTGAGGGATATTGTTTTGAGTGGGAGTTCACCTAGATTAATTTAACTATTAATTAGAACTCAATTTGTCATAAACTTAGTCTAAACTATTGCAAATATGTTGAAGATCAATGGCGGTCCCTACCATCAATTTTAATACATTCCTAGAGAAAGAAAAGTTGAAAAACAATGGAAGCAACTTCGCGGATTGGTTCCGCAATTTGAGGATTGTCCTCAATGCTGGTAATTTGACCTATGTGCTGGATGCACCGCTGGGTCACCCGCCTGCAGCTACTGCTATCGATGAAGTAAAGAATGTTTACCTCGCTCGGAAGACTCAGTACTCCACAATTCAGTGTGCTATCTTGTATGGTTTAGAATCGGAGCTTCAGAAAAGGTTTGAGAATTCAGACCCACATGATATTGTCCGTGAACTCAAATTGATCTTTGAGACTCACGCGGCAGTTGAGAGCTATGAGGCTTCTGAAAAGTTCTTTAACTGCAAGATGGAAGAGGGCAGCTCCGTCAGTGAGCATGTGCTTAAGATGTCTGGGCACGCAAACAAACTTCAAAGCTTGGGTATAGTGATTCCTAATGCTTTGGGGATTTACCGTGTCCTCCAATCACTACCACCAAGTTACAAGAACTTTGTGATGAACTACAATATGCAAAGCATGAACAAGCAGTTGCCAGAACTCTTCTCCATGTTAAAATCTACAGAAGTGGAGATCAAGAAAGAGCACCAAATTCAAGAAAGGCAAGTCTAAGCAAAAGGGACACTTCAAGAAGGGTTGTAAGAAAGTTACCGCATCGACGAAGAAGACCAAGGCTGGACCTAAGCCTGATACAGAGTGCTTTTACTGCAAGGGAGAAGGTCAGTGGAAGCGGAATTTCCCAAAGTACTTGGCGGATTTGAAGAACGGCAACATCAAGAAGAAAGGAATATCCGATATACATGTTATTTGATGTGTATCTCACTAGTACTCGTAGTACTGCCTGGGTATTTGATACTGGTTCGGTTGCTCATATTTGTAACTCGAAACATGTGCTGCAGAATAAACGGAAGCTAGCGAAGAACGAGGTGACGATGCGCGTGGGAAACGGATCAAAGGTTGATGTGATCGCGGTCGGCACGCTACCTCTTCATCTACCATCGGGATTAGTTTTATACTTAAATAATTGTTATCTGGTGCCTGCGTTAAGCATGAACATTATATCAGGATCTTGTTTATTTCGAGACGGTTAGTTGTTTAAGTTCGAGAATAATGGTTGTTCGATTTATATGAGTAATATGTTTTATGCACATGCACCTTTGATATATGGTCTATTCTTATTGAATCTCGATAGTGGAAATACACATATTAATAACATTGAGGCTAAACGTTTGAAATTGAGCGATAACTCGACCTATATGTGGCACTGTCGTCTTGGTCACATTGGAGTGAAGCGTATAAAGAAACTCCATTCCGATGGACTTCTTGAATCACTTGATTTCGAATCACTTGAGAGATGCGAAGCATGTCTGATGGGTAAAATGACTAAGACTCCATTTTCTGGTATGATGGAGCGAGCTACGGACTTATTGGAAATCATACATACCGATGTGTGTGGTCCAGTGAGTGTAGCATCGCGCGGTGGTTATCGTTATGTTCTTACCTTCACGGATGACTTGAGTAGATATGGGTATATCTATTTCATGAAACATAAGTCCGAAACTTTCGAGAAGTTTAAGGAATTTCAAAGTGAGGTGGAGAATCAACATAACAAGAAGATTAAATTTCTACATTCTGATCGTGGAGGTGAATATCTAAGTTACGAGTTTGGCGAGCATTTGAAGAAATGCGGAATACTTTCACAATTGACACCGCCGGGAACACCACAGCGTAATGGTGTGTCCGAACGTCGTAATCGAACTATCTTAGATATGGTTCGTTCTATGATGTCACTTACAGATTTACCGCTATCATTTTGGGGTTATGCATTAGAAACAGCCGCATTCACTTTAAATAGGGCACCATCTAAATCCTTTGAAACGACACCGTATGAATTATGGTTTGGGAAGAAACCTAAATTGTCGTTCCTTAAAGTTTGGGGTTGCGAAGCCTATGTAAAGAAGTTACAGCCGGACAAGCTTGAACCCAAAGCGGAAAAATGCGTCTTCATAGGATACCCAAAGGAAACTATTGGGTATACATTCTATCATAGATCCGAAGGCAAAATCTTCGTTGCCAAGAATGGATCCTTTCTAGAGAAGGAATTTCTCTCGAAAGAAGTGACTGGAAGGAAAGTAGAACTCGACGAGGTTGTCGAACCTTCTCTCGAACTTGCGAGTAGCGCAACACCGGAAGAAGTTCCTGTGGTGCCTGCACCAATAAGAGAGGAAGCTAATGATGATGATCATGAAACTTCGGTTGTAGTTGCTACAGAGCCTCGCAGGTCAACGAGAACTCGTACCACTCCTGATTGGTATGATCCCGTTATGAGTGTCATGTTGGTGGATAACACCGATGACCCTACGACATATGAGGAAGCGATGATGAGCCCAGATTCCAATAAATGGCAATAAGTCATGAAATCCGAGATTGTATCCATGTACGAAAACCAAGTATGGACTTTGGTGGACTTACCAGATGGCCGGAAGGCTATCGAGAACAAATGGATTTTCAAGAAGAAAACAAATGCTGACGGTAATGTTACTGTCTATAAAGCTTGACTTGTCGCAAAAGGGTTTCGACAAATTCAAGGAGTTGACTACGATGAGACTTTCTCACCAGTAGCGAAGCTAAAGTCTGTGAGGATTATGTTAGCAATCGCTGCATATTACGATTATGATATATGGAAGATGGATGTTAAAATAGCATTCCTCAATGGAGACATTGATGAAGAGTTGTATATGATGCAACCCAAAGGTTTTGTCGATCCTAAGGATGCTAACAAGGTATGCAAACTTCAACGGTCCATTTATGGATTGAAGCAAGCATCCCGAAGTTGGAATCAACGTTTTGATAAGGTGATCAAAAGTTTTGGTTTTATACAAACTTATGGAGAAGCTTGTATTTACAAGAAAGTGAGTGGGAGCTCTGTAGCATTCTTAATACTATATGTAGATGACATATTATTGATTGGAAATGATGTAGACCTTCTTAATAGTGTCAAGGAATATTTGAATAATAGTTTTTCAATGAAAGATCTTGGCGAAGCATCTTACATATTAGCAATAAAGATTTATAGAGATAGATCAAGATGCCTAATATCATTGTCACAAAGTACATATTTGGACAAAGTTCTAAAGAGGTTTGTAATGGAAGATAGCAAGAAAGGGTTCTTGCCCATGTTGCCCAATACGACCTTGAGTAAAACTCAAAGTCCAGTAACGACAGAAGATAGAGAAAGGATGAGTAAGACTCCTTATGCCTCATCCATAGGATCTCTAATGTATGACATGCTATGTACTAGACCCGACATTGCATATGCTGTTAGTTTAACTAGCATATATCAAAGTGATCCAGGAGTGGATCATTGTACAACGGTCAAAAACATCCTTAAGTACTTGAGAAGAACTAAGGATATGGTTCTTTCTTATGGAGGTGATGAACAACTCGTTGTTAATGGTTACACCGATGCTAGTTGGAACACCGATCCGGATGATTCTAAATCACAATCTGGATATGTATTTACTTTGAATGGTGCAGCAGTTAGCTGGAGGAGTACAAAGCAAAGCGTTGTGGCGAGATCTTCAACTGAATCGGAATACATGGCTGCTTCGGAGGCTTCACAAGAAGCGATATGTATGAAAGAGTTCATTACAGAGCTTGGTGTGGTTCCAAGTGCGCTGGACCCAATGTCTATCTACTGTGATAACATGGGCGCCATAGCCAATGCGCAAGAACCAAGGTCACACAAGAAGCTGAAGCATATCAAGCTACGTTTTCACGCTATTCGAGAACATGTCCAAGATGGTGACATAAAGATTTGCAAAGTACACACATATCTGAATGTGGCGGATCCGTTGACTAAACCTCTCCCGAGGGCAAAACATGACCAACACCAAACTGCCATGGGTGTTCGGTATATTACCATATAATCTAGATTAGATGACTCTAGTGCAAGTGGGAGACTGTTGGAGATATGGCCTAGAGGAAATAATAAATGTAGTTATTATTATATCTTTGTGTTTATGATAAATGTTTACATTCATGCTATAATAGTATTAACAAGGAAACATTAATACTTGTGTGATTTGTAAACTTAAATTAGAGTCCCTAGTAAAGCCTCTTCATAATACTAGCTTGTTGGTTAATAAATGATTGTGGTTTCCCTATCATGAACATTGAGATGTTATTAACAACAAGATCATATCGTTAGGAGAATGGTATGATGCACATACTCCTATAGATAAGCGTAGCATAAAGATCAAGTCATTTTAATAGTTCAATTGCTATATGCTTTTTGATACATAGTAACCTAATTCCTTCGACCATGAGATCATGCTTATCACCATCACCGGAAGGATGCTTTGATGACATCAAACACCACACCGTAACTGGGTGGCTATAAAGGTGGCATTGAGTGTTCAGAAAGTATTGGTTGAGACACATGGATCAAGAGTGGGATTTGTCCATCCATATGACGGATAGATATACTCTGGGCCCTCTCGGTGGAATGTCATCCAATTAGCTTGCAATCATGTGACTGGCTCACAAGGGATCACATATCACGGGAACGAGAAAAGAGTACTTATCAGTAACGAGGTTGAACTAGGTATGCAGAGCTACCGACGATCAAAACCTCGGATAAGTAAACTATCGTGAGACAAAGGGAAATTGGTATCGTATTTAAGTGGTTCATTCGATCGCAAAGTAATCGTAGAAATATGTGGGAGCCATATGAATTTCCAGATTCCTCTATTGGTTATTGTTCGGAGAAGTGTCTCGATCATGTCCGCATAATTCACGAACTGTAGGGAGACACACTTAAGGATTCGACGGTGTTTGAGTAGTTATGGAATGATGAGTAAGAGACCGAATGTTGTTCGGAGTCTCGGATTGGATCAGGGATATCACGAGGAGATCCGGAATGGTCCGGAGAATAAGATTTATATAAGGAAAGTCCTGTTTCGGGGTTGGAGAATGGTTCCGGTGTTTTCATTGGGAATGTTCTAGAAGGTTCCAGAATGTCCGGCACTCCGGAGAGGAAGGGTACATGAATGTGTCATAACAAGTTGGGATGGTTGCATCATGTACTAGGTGTCATCGCTGAACAAAATAAAGGGATAAGTCAAATCCTAGTTTGAAAAGTCAAACGCCAATTTGAAAAGTCAAACGACTATTTTGTTTGGTGGAGGGAGAGTAGGAAACCTACTTGGGGAGGAGTTCCTCTCCTTCCACCGCCGGCCCTTGGAGACCGAGTTGGGGAGGGACTCCCCTCCCCTTGGCGCGCCCCCTCCACCTATATAAGGAGGGGCAGGGCTGCCCCTCCAAGACACACACCTTGCCCCTCTAAACCCTAACCCTAGCCGCCGCCGGCCACCATAGCAGCCGCCGTTGCCCTAGGGCTTGCCCAAGCCGCCGACTTGGGGCAATCCCCTTGCCCTAACCGCCGTCCTAGCTCCCTATCTTTGGTGCGTCTAAACCCTAGATCACCGAGGCTCTCTCATAGTCCACCATACTCGCTCCGGCTTAAGACGAAGCCCTACGAGATCTCCCCTCTACTTCCGGTACCACGCCGTCGTGCTGCCGGAATCGCGAGGAGAGTGCTACAACCTCTGCTGCCTGCTAGAACAGGGAGAGGAAGGTCTTCGTCGAGTACCGAACGTGTGACCGACTGCGGAAGCGCTGCCGGAACGCAGCGCCGGAAGGATCGTCTACGCGATCTTGAGATCGGGAAGAGTATGACTACATCACCCACGAGAATCCGCTCTCGTTAAACACTTTGGAATCTTCGAGGGTGAGTTATTCCATCGACTCGTTGCTACAATCTAGTAGATAGATCTTGGCTTGTTTGTATGCGGTAGAATTTTTTTGTTTTCCATGCTACGAACCCCTTCAATTATTTGGTCGACTACAAACTTTGCAAAGTTCATCCTCTTTACTCTTTTCAGGTCCACACCAATAGGATAGCATCGAGGGATGATGGTCAGGCCAGTGGTAGGGAATAGAAAACAGTTGACCATTAGAGTGACCCAAGCACGCATGAAGTCATCATCAGCCCTCCCCTTCATGTCTTCGATCATCTTGCAAAAAGTGGTAACGTTGGGTGCTGATCCTTTCTCGAATCCAGAAAGATTCGCCATAAACTTAGTCGCTTCAGGATCACACCCATAGAAAACATCATCCCCTCTGTTTAGTAGCCCTAGAACTTCTGTTACACCATCCGCGGTTAAAGGGATAGAACCCTGTCCTTCAATGACTATGCTTCTCTTATTTGGGTCTACATGCTGCAAAATCCATTTGCTATAGTCTGCTGGCAGTGTCAAGGCGGCAATCCTCAAAAGTCTCCCAAGTCCATAACTGGCAATTAACTCTCTCTAGGCAAGGCTGAGGTTATCATTTAGCTTCATAATCCTTGCTGGTGAACCTCTGTTCCTACCTTGTCTAGCATTCTTCTCCATATTGGCCATCAACACTTCATCTGGATCACCTCCCTTACCAAACCAAAGCGAACAAAATAAGAATCTCAAAAAATCATACTGAACATAAAAAAAGTACTAAACATTTGCCTATATGTGACTCAGAATTGCCTGTAAAAACAGAAGTTAAAAAATGTTACTTATATTGCCTGGATTGCTACATAATTTTCCTATTTGTGTTAAATTTCATTAAACCATAGTAGCATATATTTGCCTGGATTTATCAGATAATTTTGTGGATTTCTACATAATTTGCCTACTTGTTCTAAATTTCATTAACCCGTAGTAGCATATATTTTCCTGGATTAATTAGATAATTGCCTGGATTGCTACATATATTTCCTACTTAGTACAATTAACATCAAATAATTGCCTGCATTGGTACACTAGTTGCAAAACAGATCGCAAGCACTAGCAATATATTGCCCATATTGCCTAGGATAAACTTCGAACAAACTTATCATACTTCCTACATTGTTAAGATAGAAGGATAACTTGTCCGGTGTCTTGTCCCGAAAAGTCAGACATGACTGCTTCCCCTTATATCGAAGAAGAAAACATGCCTGCAGAAAAAGGAAAAACACACAAAGGTCATTTTTCTGCTTCAACAAAATAACTGTTAATAAACATCTCAGCATCAATAAAGTGCCCCATCTACATCCTTACGGATAATGTTGATGCATCCTTACAGAAGGGTTACTGATGCATGCCTATTAACACAAAGTTCTATGAAAAATTTGCCACAGAAACAACCAAAGCCCCTGCTGACCAAACTACCTCTACAAATTCATGCCCATCTGTACGTGGTTGCAACAATCCCACCAAACTAACAAGCAAAACAAGGTTGACATCTGGTACATGAATAGATTAGAAGTTACAGCTGTAGATGCAGACTGTAAAACAACCTACAAAGTACATACTGCAAACAAACACACGGAAAATTCGGGATAATTTGTGGGTACGGAGAAACCGTAGGTACAAATTCAGGCCAATTTATGGGCGCATCGCGATTACTAGCCAGGATCATCAAGCCCGAGCACCACCAATCCCGAGCATCATCAAGCCGCACCACCGATTTGGGTATCAGGACGTGAAGAACTCAGCTACTAAACTCCGTTCCCCTGCGGCAAATCGAACAGAGATTGGCGACGGATGGCGGAGGAGATAACGAGAACAACCGCCGCGACACGCCTCTCTTCACAACTCACCAGCGACTAGTACCCGGCGTTGCGCGCGCCGTGCGGCCCTGCTCCAGCACCCGCGGCTACTAACCTTCCATTCCCGGCGGCAAATCGGGCGGAGAATGCGAAGGTGGTGGAGAAGATGAAGAGTGCGGTGGCTCACCAGAGACTAGTACCCGGCGTTGCGCGCGCCGTGCGGCCCTGCTCCAGCACCCGCAGCTACTGACCTCCCAATCCCGACGACAAATCGAGCGCGACGAGCGCGACAAGCGCGGAGAAGATGACGAGCGCGACGAGCGCGGAGGAAGTGGGGAATTAATTTGCTACAGTAACGTGCAGGAGGTGCGGGCGCGGACATAAAACCACCTGGTAATGCGCACGAATCGCCACGCACGAAACGGACGGCGCGAGTGCGGCCGCTCGACCAGACAGGAACACGCGCGCGATTGTTAGCTTTTGGGCTTTGTTATTTATTAAAAATATGTTTGTACGTTGCACCGGAAGAAAAAATATGTATTCAAGATCACTTTTAACTCATTCACTTATCCTTTCAATGATTGTATTTTCAAGCATTTTTTTCTCTATAAACTTTTGAACTACGATCGGGAATGTATGTTACTACTATTAGAGATAAGAATGTTGCTAAAAAGTCTAACCTTGAATTTGCATGTGAGGGGCAAGTAGGCCAGCCACAGGAGATAGAACAAACTCATAAGGAACAAGAAATATACCAAGAATATTCGTCTATACAAATTCATGTAAAAGACGCTAGATGGGATGTATCGAATATAGATGATTATTCTTTTTGGTATTTACAACATCCTTTGAAGTAAAGGGCAAGAAAAATAAACAGCTGATACAGGATAAACTACATGTCAACTCTCAGATTATGAAGGGATGGCCAAGTACCCTACTTCTGATTTTATTCCTCGACTTCACCATAGGAATTGGTATATGAGCACCTCCATTACTTGTATTGCACACTTCTTCTTTGACGTGTGAATGTAACGATTCAGTTAGATAAACCACAAGATTATATACGTAGAAGCGATAAAAGAAAAATATTGCGAAACAAGGGCAATATCCTATTGAGCATGAAAGGCTTCCTAAAAGGTTATTATTCTCACGAAATCTAGTCACAAATGAAAAAAATTCTTGCAAGGCAAGAGATTCCATACAAAAAGTTGAGCGAGTTCAGGTTCAACAAGGATTATGGTACTTGGCATGTTTCCTAGTCCTATAAAAAAATGAGACAAGAAAGATATCATATAACCAATAATATATAATCCATAGTAATGAATTCAAGTAGCTTGCACAAAAGGAACTTGGCTATAGTTTATTGCCAAAATAAAATGCTTACAATAAGTTTAACCTTGTGAATTTCAAAAATTCTATGATGCAAGCTTATCAAATATCCTGGAGTTCCTCAAAACCATGGAAAACAACATATTACATATTTTAGGATAACGACTTGCTGAAATACAACATATTACATGTTTTAGGATAACGGCTTGCTGAAATACAACAAATTAGGACTATAATTTGAGCCATCAACTGAAAAAGTTATGCATACACAGTGTTCAAAGATGTCATAAGAATAGCAGTTGACTTTTATCAACAGTAATAGACAATTACAAGCTTGTCAATTGGCTAGGATTATAAAGAGTATCAGAAAATAACCTTGAAAAAACCCTACAATTTCATAGTTCTGGTTAGTCCTTTACGAAACCACCTTTTGACGGATGCAGCAACCTAGTAGCAAAGAAAAGAGACCTATATCCTTTATAGAAAACAAAAGAAAGTGAATCTATGCGGCTAGAAGTACAACCTATTTCTAAACAACAAACAGAGTATTTCTAGTGATTCAATGCTTATGGATACTATCACTTTATCTGAAACTAACAAAATAGTTAGAAGTACAACTTATTTCTGAAGAACAATTATGCTGCAAACAATTTTTTTTAAGATCAAACCACTTAGTCTTTGTGTCTAGGACACTAATCAACATCTCGTCACACTATCGTTTTCTCGCCCGCAAGATTATGGTACACCATGATCGTGTATTGGGATTTATATGGGCTAGAACTAATTGTATTCCTTTTAATATACCAGATCAGTGGTTCACTAATATGTTGTTAAGGAAAAACTAATGACACAGTTACTACGGTATGGTTGACCTATTCCAAGGAAGGGTTTTGAAAATAATATCTACTAGTAGTTGCTTATAACTCAAAATAAGTAGATTACTATGTACGCACCTGTTATATCCAATCTCTAGAAGATAGATCGGTTGCACAATTTGGTCCATTCGGCTTTACTGGTCGCATAGCTAGCATTTCATTTTCTTCATTGTCGGTGCCTCTGTTTTCAGCAGTTTCTGTTTGCTCCTACACCCGCAAATGTCTAATCTGCTTACATTACTCATGTTATGGTGAGCTATAGTTGCTAAAAATCTATTAGAATTCGGAAAATTATCAAATCTTCCATTAAAAGGAAAATTTTGTTAAACCGACTCTTGATGTTGCATCTAGGAAGTCTTATATTGTCTCTGCAACTTTGATTATGCAAAAAATACAGCAATGAAGCATTAGCGAGTGCTTATGGATCTAGTGTCTCTCTTGTTAAACATAATTTACATAGTTCGTTAGTGATGATTTGTTTAGTAATTAAGCATTCCAGAAAATGCATATTAGTCCTTCACTGTAGATCAAATCAACATAGCACCGTGTTTCCTATAGTATGGTCCCAAGGTTCCTTATATCCATTACCTTTCTATTCACAAGTTATAACTAACAGTCATATTCCAAGATGTTAAATAATTTGCCGCGGACAGCATATGCCTATCAAATATATTTCTATCGGTGGATGATATCAATAGGGAAGACCCATGGATCCCCTTTTTATTTATCAATCAATTTATCACTACTAACAATATCAGGTCCCACGGTTCTCTTACTTCTCACCTACAGGAGATTAAAAGACCATCACTAATGTAGAAGGGATATGATTACTTTTACTACCTAAGGTCAACCAAATCAAGGGCAAAAAAACAAAATCATAATAGAGAGATAGAAGGGATTTAGAAATTCCAAAACACAATCAGTCTATCGAGAACATCAATTTAGCAAACAAATAAGTAATGAACTTTAAAAAGAAATAAGGAACAAGAAAGATAGCCATGTTCCTGGCGTTGTTCTTGGTGTAGGGGTGGTGGAGAAATAGGCCATCAAGAGGTGCGCCAGAGATTCAAATTTCGCAACGAACCCAAATCCTTTGTTGTCTCCATCTCCTTCTTGTGCCCGTTTTGAAAAGAAGTATTTCACTGCCTAAACATCCGGCTACTGCATATGTTTTGACCACCTTCTTAACGACAAGGTAGGCACTTGTATTTTTCCTCAAACATGCTAATTATCTGGTACTACCTCTGTTCGGCATTGTACATGCCCCACATGAGTACATATCGTGCCACTGTCCATAGCCAGGAAACATGAGGAGGAGCAAATTCAACCATCATAATCATAAGAAATCAGCAGATAACAACATGCCAATATAACAAGATATAATACAATAAAGACCTTTTTTATGAACAAGCACAAATACAATAGTTCCATTCTGAGCTAGGTCATGCACAAACTCTTGACAAAAGGTTTTGTATGTACACGTGGGAAAATAAAGTGAGCATGCATATGTTTCTACAGCAGTAACACATAAATGCAAGAAAAACAAAGAAAAATATGTACATTTCCTTAAGATACCAACTCACTCTAAGAAAGTAAAACTTAGCACAGTTAAATATATATACTGCATGGTAAACTCATCTGCAATAAATATGAATCGAATACATATAAAAACTTGCACAATATAGAAATAAAATAGCAGCATGAATAGTAGAGAGATACAGGTGAAACACATAGACAGATTACTTCCAGTAAATTACGGTAAACAACCAAGCCAAATATTAAAATAATATGACAATACTGTGCATTGAGATGTGAGTACTTCATCTCAATTTATCATATAAAAAGAATATGAGATCAACATGATTGACAAGAATATATAAGAGCTTTGACATTTGATAGCTCATCCATAAAATATGAATCATCCACTCTGTTAAATTGCACAAATAATTTAGCAAGGTCGTTTATGAAATATTATATATTTAAATATAAAATATTGTATATTTAAATGTATCCACCATGAAGCAAAAAATAAACACTGCAGGAGAAAGCTAACCTGATTAGAGCTTGGTCAGTTCTCGTCCATTAGACTGTCTTCATGCTGCATTAGCTCCTAGTTTGTCATATCTACAACAGAAACACGCAAGGATCAATAATCTAAGAGACATACAAATCCATACTGGACATTTAAGGGTCACGGAAATTCATTTTCTTCCTATGTGTTTCTTAATCACATTTAGAAATGAAAAATAATATTTGTAGCCGATGAGCCTGGAAGGAATCATGCTATCACATGATTTCGCTCACATGGACTGTAATAATGCAACTTTCTTGATACTAACAAGACATTTTCTTTACCAACTCCACATTATTTCGCCCACATACTGTAATATTGTAACTTGATTCTAACAACACATTCTTCACCAAACCCATCTCCACTTGGAGCATCAAAAAGATCAACTCAGTTATTTTCACTTGCACGTCTGCAATCCAATCAATCTATGTATACATGAAAATATTACCATAATTGCACAAATTAGAACACAAAAATAAATTTCTAGGGGTGCATATGCAGAAGTTGGCTATAATACAAGCCAAATGGAATTACGAGATACGTAGAAACTCATTGTGTCGTCAGAGCAACATAAGAGTTCAATTTCTTGATCTGGAAAATAGAACAAACTCAAGTGGCACGCAAAGCAACATTATACTGTTGTAATCATAGATCATGTTCTAAGATACCATTCCCATGTCTTTACTATAGTAGTATAGTACAAAGAGTAACATCTATCGGATTATTCTGTAAAATTCCAAGGCAATGTTCTAGCATGAAAGGTAAATATGCCTAGGCAAATACGCCATTTTCTAGAGCAGAGGTGACTAGAATTACCTTAAATTCTAAGTCCAATAATCATATATCAAATTCTACCAAATTAATCCACATAATCAAAAGACGACCATGGCGACTTGCTTCCTTCCAAGTATGGGCAAAGTAGCTATAGCTTAGCACTCATATGAATACTGATGCAATCAACCACGATTCATAGGCTGAACAAACACACTAAGAATTTTAGCTCATATCGACACCGGGACCTTAATAAGGACAGAATCCATGCATATAAGTCATTCGCTTTAAGCAAGCGGGTGCATGCACTCACCTGTCGATCTGGTTGAGAACACATGTAGTGAGGGAGTCCTTAGTCTCGGAGTGAGCGCGCCCACAATTTGCATGATCTCGACTTGGTCTGTGGTTCCGGCACGGGTGCTTCCTCCAGTATGTACCGACAATGGAGTGAGCACTGCGGCGAGAGGTACAACTTCCGCTTTGTACTTCCTACGGCCAACAGTGAGATAATTAACATGGAGCGAGCACGGCGCACTCCTTCGGCTGGTGTTGTGTGTGTGGAGAAGATCGTGACACATTCGATTGTGAAGCAGAGGAGTGGCCAGAAGATCCGTCGAGGCGGCAAGTTGGTTAGGTCGGAGAAAGATATTAGGTCAGGACATGGCCAAATCGGGAGGGGTTGGGGACGTGGATCTTTGCAGCAGGGGCATCGGTGGCGGGCGATTTCGTTCGTCCCGACGAATGAGGTAGGCAGCTCTACTCTCCAAGATCTATTGGTGGCGGCAGGCGGCTTCATCGGAATTGGAACGCGTGTCGGCGCCTGTGATGTTGATCTAGGGTTGAGGATAGGGGACGAAGTGGCCTTCATGATCGGTACAGGAAGGGCGACAACGGGGCGTTGATTGGGATAGGGTGGATTGACTGAGGGGATAGTTTTGAGGAAGGATATCTTCGCGAGGCGAGCTTTGCGCGGGGGGGGGGGGGGGGGACGAATAGTAGAGATTGACGAAGGATTTGACGTATTGGGCGACAACGGAACACAATATTTTTTGTAGTTAGTAGATATAGAGATTTTTCCATTTCGGTGGGAATCACTAGACACTACTGTATCATACTTACAATCTATATATCCCGTGTAAAATTGCGGAAATTGCCCCCTATGCAACCAAGTGCAAGAATCGTCAGCGCATCTTCTCTACAAGTGTAGATTTATCACAAGGATTTGGAAAGAGATCCTTTCTTGGTGTGGTATCAACAACTCTTTCATGGCTACTTGGGCAAATGAACCATCGATAGAGACTTGGTGGACAAAGGTGGCTCTTGAAAAGAGCAAGGAGAAGAAGGCTATGGCTACTATTATTATGTTGATCTCTTGGGAAATATGAAAGGAGCGCAACGCTACAGTTTTTCACCATTCTTCCTTTCCCGCTCATGTGGTCATTGCAAAGATTAAAGACGAAGTCAAGGTTTGGAGCATAGCCGGTGCAAAAAATCTAAGCAATGTAATGCCGAGAGAGTAGACCATTTTGTTTTGTAAAGTCCCTTGAAATAGGCTTTCGCCCGGCTATATTAATATAGCCACTCGACCAAACACGATATAAGGTGATGGGGAAACCCCTTACAAAACAGATCAAGATAAAACACGAAAGGCCAACACTTGCCACCAGGGACAATGAGACGAGACCGGGGTGAACCGGGGCTCCACGACGACGCCCCCAAGAGAATAAACGACGCGCTGCCGCTGCCTAGACCGAACGTCAAGGTTTTTCACCCGGAGCCCTAGCGGAGAAGGTAGCCGCAACGGTACCCGCAGACATCGCCGCCGTTGGTGCCAAAACACTGAGTTTTCACCCGAAAAAACCTTCGAGTCGCTCCTCAGCAACCGCTCGCGCCTGCTGTCCCCGAGAGAGAGACCTCGACACACGATCAGGGGGCTACCAAAGCCAAAGCGATGCCAACCCCAAGGTCTCCCATCGTATGCTCCTCGACATCCACATGACCGAAGAGAGGTATCACCGCCACCACCATGTCGCTCGCCGTAGAGCCATCCGTGCAGCCCGCCTTACAGGTCGCCGCCACGTCGCTCGCCGTAGAGCCATCCGTCCAGCCCGCCGCCCTGGCTTCATTGACCTGGGGGTAGCAGCGCCGCAACCACCCAGCTGAACAGATCGCATACCCCTTTGCTAATAGAAACAGACAGCGGAAAAAAAAGATAAATGGATGCACATGCAGATTTAATTTGAGAAGATGAGAAAAAAGTAAAAACGCCGTTGCCGGGGATCGAACCCGGGTCACCCGCGTGACAGGCGGGAATACTTACCACTATACTACAACGACTTTGTTGTTCAAATTTCCATTCCATGCTAAATTACCAGGCACTACTGTAGGAGACTTACAGTCCATATACCCCGTGTAAATCGATCAGACTCCATAATCCACCGCTTCGTCCAATCCTGACTGGAACTCACTTGTTCTCTTTACAACAAAACCAGCAGCGGCAGGCAGAGCATCCGTGTCCTGCCTGATCATGTGCAGTTCACGACCGGCAGCCAGCTTAGAATTCCTCGTCCTGGTTGGGCTTGGGCGAGGAAAGTATTGCCGTGTAGAGCCGGAGCTTCTCCTCCCCGAGCGACGAGCACCGCGACAGCGGCCGGCGCGGGCGGATGAAGGACAGCGAGGCGAGCGTCTTGCGGTGCTTGTACCTGCGCCACGCGAGCTGCACGGCGACGGCGGCCCAGGTGCGCCACCCGGGGGAGTAGTACCGCGCGCTCCGCCGCACCTTGTCGTTGGTGAATGTGTACCGGAAGTGCTGCGTCACGTACTTCACGTCCGCCGCCTCCAGCCCGAACACCTCCGTGCTCTCCATCGTCACCAGCGTCGACGACGACGCCGGCAGCCGCTCCGCGAACGGCCGCCGCAGGCACCACGACAGCAGCTCGTCCCCCGTGAAGTTCCCCGGTCCCAGCGTGCAGCAGCTCGTCGCCCCGTTCCGTAGCTCCTGGCTGCACTGCAGGTGGCCCCGCACGATGAACAGCATCCTCTGCACGGGGTCACCTTCCCGCACGATCTGCTCCATTATTGTTTCAGAACCTCAATGTCAGTCACTGATCAAGCTCACTCTGTTCCTATCTGAACAAGCTAAATAAGCTGAAACTTACGGTCTCGCCCTTGGGGTAGATGAGTGCCTTGATCCGGTCGCACATGTTCTCGAGGACAAGATCGTCCATGTGCACGAACAATGGCACCTGCCGAACCAAGTCCAGGCAGAGGTGGTACTTGATGTCGCGGCGGAGCCCCTCCGGGAGGTCGCGCACGATCTGGGACTCGTCGACGCCGCGGGTGGCCGCCCACCGCTGCCGCTCGAACTGCCGCACGCGGTGGCGGTACCCCGGCGGCAGGTTCTTGCGCTTCATCCACCACTCGAGGCTCCGCAGCCGCGTGTGCATGGCCTGCTTCTTGGAGGTGGTCGCGTTCAGAAACACCTTGATGTTGCCGATGAGCATGGTGACGAGGATGAGGCCGCCGGTGATGGTGACGATGTTGAACACGATCTCCAGCCACTCCGTCGTGCTCTCCAGGTTCCCGAACGTGCTCAGCGTCATCAGGCCCCAGAAGATGGGGAGCAGCATCCGCTCCACACGGCTCGGGTTCGACACCAGCATCACCGTCCACTTGTACGCCCCGTACTCGTACTTCTCGCCGCTGGCCAGGCACACCCCCCTGGCCGTGGTGTCATTGGCCCACGCGAGCCTGTCGCCGCCCACGACCGGCGACGATGCGGCGGCGGCCCCGTAGTAGAGCGGGTCGGCGCACGCCAGTGGACCGGACGCGCACCCTGGTGGCCCGGACTGGTGGCACTGCACCTTGAGGCACTTGGTGGCCCTCTGCACGCCCAGCAAGTACCAGCAAGCGCCCACCGCCTGAAAGCACAAAATAATTCAGTTAGCAAATCGATTGACATCCGATGCATGCTAGGTGTTCTGACGAAGGCCGGGAAGAATGTGACGTACGTGTGCTGCGACGAAGTAGGCCATGAGGTTGAGCACGATGCCCCACCAGATGGTGCCGAAGATGTGGCCGGACTGGTCCTGCGTCCGCCGGAGGAAGGAGACGGAGTGGTAGATCTTGGGCAGGTACTCCAGCAGGAACGACAGCAGCAGCATCGTCATCACCGACGTCGTCGAACCCGCGCGGATCATCGCCGGCGCCGCAACCCAAACAACCACCTGCACGCACACATACCACCACATGCATATCGATCGTCAATAGCTGCTGCAGCCACCAGATTGTACTAGAGTACCTTTACACGTTGGCAGGATAGGAGTCACACTTACGAGCCGACTGACACGACGTACAATAACAATAAACTAGTACTTCCTTTGTTTTAAAATATAATAATTTTTTAGGTCTGTAAAAAAATATATCTAAACTGTTTTTAGTGTAGATTCACTTTAAAGCTGGGTGAACCTACATACTAAATATATATATATATATATATATATATATATATATATATATATATATATATATATGAAATGAAGAAAGTATATTACTAGCAAAATGTGTATTCTGTGTTTCTGCGCTTGGGCTCCCTGTCTCCCGTCATCTCTTTATTCAGAAAAAAATCATACTCCATAGTTTTTTTTTCACGGAAATGGCCTCGAGAGGCCAAGAAACTTTAAATAAAAAGGCATGTACAATTTTACATACAGGCCCCTTACAACTCTTGCCTAGAAAAACCCAGTATTTGAGGATAAGACATGCATTCTTTCAAAAGGACCCCAATACAAAGATACGAAAAGCAATCAAGGGATCGGAGTCCACCACCGCCACTCACCTGCGGCCTCGAAGCGTCCCCAGCCGCGCCATCACTAGAAGCAGTGTTGGCACTAGCAATGCCAACACCGAGATCTGAGGAACTCCAACAGATGCTCACGGCGAGCACTCCTCCAGCGTAGAACTGCCACCTCTGGCCTCCTCTACATCTTCGAGGATGCGCCACTATTAGATGAAGAGAAGCCGAGCTCTGGCGGCATGATTCAAGAAGATCCTCCACGGTGGAGGACGAAGAAGGGTCGCCCTTTCGGCCTAGGATCACGGGACTCGACATGGCCTTCATGTGTTCACCTCGAAACGAAAGTTGAAGCTTCATCTCAAAGCATCTTAGAACCCCACTATTCCACCGCCAACAGCAGACAACCGTACGTCTTTATTTGCGGAGATGGTGGCTCTCCCAAACACCCATAGCTCCTCTCTCCTCTTGCCTCCAAGGCTATACGGACAACAGAGCTGCGCGCCGATGAAGAACCCTAGATGGCTTCGGATCCAGTCGCACAGATCCGTCACCCAGCTCGAACACACTAGCAAGAAGCCAAACCTAAACCTAATGCTAGCACTAATTCGCTGAGCACCTCCTCTTCCTTCTCCACAAGCGCCGCCGCCGCCGCCTAAGAGAGCTCGGAGGAGCGCTCGGGAGGCAGAAGCGACTCTCAAAACCAAAAGGTTTGGGAAGGCAAGAGCGACTTTGCCGATACTTACAGGTTTCATAATTCCTGGAAAAGAATTCTATACGCAACCAATGATGTAGTATCCTAGTACAAGCAAGTAAATTTTGTAATGCTAAATTCTTTAAATCATGGACTGCCCAAAAATAGCAAATCTGATAAATTTTGTAGTTTTGGAAAATAAGCATCGCGGTCACTATACTCATATCCATAGTTTTAAATTTTATTTTTGTGTAGCTCAAAGTACAAAGAAATTTAAATTTTAAATTTGTACATGTTGCCACCAAATCGATCAGGCTATATATCTAGCTTCTACTCCCTCCATTTCAAAATATAAGATGTTTCAGATTTGCGAAGCAAATGAATCTAGACTACTTTTAGTATGTGGGTTCACTCCGAATCTAAACACTAAAAGAAGTCTAAATATTTTTTCTTCAAAAAACCTAAAACATCTCTAGCTAGTCCAAATACCCAATCAGTTAGCCAGTTTTGTACAAGGTGGTGGGGTCTAGCTTTAAGAGTGCCCCATCAATCAAAGCCGGTGAGCTCCGGCAATGCTTCTACCTCCACTCGGAGGCCCTTTCCGGAGTCGGGCGCTGAGGACTCCGCTGGGGCGGAGACAAGTGGTCTCGTCCCCGCCTCCGACCTTGGCTGCAGCGTTCGTTCTCCTCTGCTCCACAGCGGGGAAGAGATAGAACTAGATTGCAATTGCCAATCTTTTAGCAAGGTCCTACCTACAAATGTCAGGGACTCATGTGCTATTTGTTGTTTTTATGGGGTCTTCTGTATTTTTATTGTACACCCTCTGAGATAATTAATGAAATGGCTCCAGCCCCTTCTGGGCGTTCCGATGTTTCAAAAAAAAAAAAAAATCAACATCTGAAAAACAAAATGGAGTACGTAGTAGCATTTCTGTCCGGTTTTGGGGGCACCTATTACATGTGAACGTGCTAAATAATGGCCGTAGCGTGTTTGACTGCTGAAAGGGGCATACACAATGCAGAACGCGCCACGCGTGTGGGGATTGACACATGAGGATACGGAGGAATCTACTGTATGATTAATACGGTGATCGGTACGTACCAACCGTACGTACGTTGGCTCTACCGACCGACCTGTTCATCTTTGCAAATGCTACCCCACGCACATGCTGCAGCAGGGTTTGGACTAGCAGACCTCAATTCCGTGTACCGTGCTGACGTGGAACGCGGATGTACGCGATACTAGCTAGCTACGTATTTTGGAGCTCATGATTGCTCATTAACGGAGCATGCTCCCTGCGCCCCATGGCCGCCCAGCAATATATGATCAATATCGAGAAAACAACTCCAAGCAGTGGGCCCGTGGTGCCCAAGCACTGATCAGGTTACACATAGGACGGGACGTGATCGCCTACTGTGCGTACGAATATTCCCCTTGCTCACTCGGTTTATACTACAGCAATGATGAATTATTATTCCTTTTCTGACAAAGATGTTTATTAGCTCGATCTAGAGCTTCTACACGACATAGAGCACAACGGTCTTTGAAGTTGCATCCTGCGTTATAGAAAACATGTTTTCGCCAACAGACAAATTAGTGCTAACATAGCATATTTCTGGCCATCATTGAATTAATATTACCAAAGTAGAGTAGTACGTATAAGTTAGGAGGTTCGTAAGGCCTTCAAGTATAAGTTTGGTTCCTATCAACTGTTCAAAACCCTTCGAATTTGATTGTTCGCATCAGGAAAAATGGTTTTGACGGTGATGCACCAACATTTCCAGTCATCTATGAATCCAATAATAACGAAATACTCTCTCCATTCAGAAATTTAAGACGTTTAGCTTTGTACGGCCCGGGCGGGCCAACACTGAGATCAAAGGCAATGTGATCGAGAAAACTCCAAGCAGTGGGGCCGTGCCAAAGTGCCGATCAGCTGACACACACGTAGGACCGGACGTGATCGCCTACCGTGCGTACGAATATTCCACTTGTTCATTCTGTTTACTACAGGAAGACGTCGTCGCGTGTCACACTGTACTATGATGAATTATTATTCATTTCTTGACAAAGATGTTTATCGCCTACTGTGTCTAGAGTTTCTAAACGACATAGAGCACAATGGATTGCATCTCGCGTTGCGTTACAGAAAACAACATGTTTTCGCAAATAGACGAATAAGTAATACTAACATACTAGTAGCATATTTCTGGCCATTGAATATCCGGAATTCTTATCGCGCAAACGTTTTACAAATTCACGTAGCCCCGCGCGATCACATGGTGTCCACCTGGTTTGCACAAAAAAAATGTTGGAAATTTACAAAAAAATAAATCAATTGTTTTCTGCTGCCTCATGGTGAAATCCCATTGAGTCGTGCCCTAAATGGCCGCACCCAATTGGATTCCTTGAATATTGTCAAAGTATAAATTTGGTTAATAAGACTTTCAGGTAATGCAAAAAATACTATGAGTTTAGTTCGTTAACCTCAATATTAGAAATGTTTGTCCTATCAACTGTCAGGACCCTCCGTCAATAAAAAAGGTTTTACAATTGCACGCATCTATCAACCCAATAACAATTAAATTATAACAAAATCTTGTTGGAAGTGGGGAAAAGAGTGTGAACAAAAAGATTGAAGTTAAGCCTTGATTAATCTAAAGCAAAAAAAAAAGTAAAGTAGTAATTTGTTTCAAGAATATTTTACTTAAAAAGAAAGAATGTAAGAAAAGCAAAAAAGGCGTAGAAATAAGAATCGAAGGAAAACCTATAAATATGATCACGAGAGGTGATACAATTAATGGAAATATAAAAATAACATTAATATAGTAATTATATTTCATAATTTTCAAATTTTATCTGGCTCAATGGATTTCCAGAATTGTTTATTGAAAATGTTAGAGAAAAATAAAAAGAAATTATGTATTTTTCTCTTAATTTGAAATCTCTTTGGTAATATTTTTGTTCGGTTTTCGGGCACGTATACATGTCAATGAGCTAATAATGGATGGAGTAGCATGTTCGACTGCTGAAAGGGCATACACAATGCAGTAGCGTGTGGCCATTGACACGAGGATAGGCAGGAATCTATTCGATACGATTATTACGGTGATCGGTACGTACCAACGGCTGCCGTTGCCGCTACCGACTTGATCATCTTTGCAATTAGTACCCCACAGGCCGCAGCACGGTGAGAACCTATGGTTGGGTGGTTCGGTGGTCAGCGATATCCCAGCCCACTAGAGTTCAAATCTTAGATTTGACATGTTGGCGTCTTATAAAGACGGAATATATTTTCGGTGAGGGGTAACGTTTCCGTCGATAGCGAGACGTCTACAGTGACTTCGTCAATCTCAAGACCCGACAGTCGCCGGCTTAGTTTTTCGAAGATGCTCGTACAGGTAGTATGTGCGTGCATTTATAGGGACGAGCGTATGTTCGTTTGTACCGAGTTGTTCTAAAAAACAAAACTGAAGCACGGTATAACCGTACAAGCGCACGTTTGGGCTAGTAGCACTTTTGACCGCACACCTCAATTCTGTGTGCCGTGCTGACGTGGAACCCGGCAGTACGCGACGCGATAGCTATTTTGGAGCTTGATCAGCTCATGCGATTGCTCGTGTGTTTGATCAGTAGCATGGTGCGCGCTTAGCCTCGGTTACGGCCGGCCAACAATGAGATCGACGGCAATGCGATCACGGGAACTCCAAGCCGTGGGCCCGAGCCGAAGTGGTGATCAGGTGACACATAGGACCGGACGTGATCACCTACTGTGCGTACGAATATATTCCGCTTGTTCACTCGGTTTATACTACAGTAAGATGTCGTGTCACACTCTATTGTGATGAATTATTATTACCTTTTTTGACAAAGATGCTTATTAGCTCTAGATTTTCTACACGACATAGAGCACAACGGTCTTTAAAGTTGCATCGTGTGTTATACTCATTTCCTTCAAGTGAGTATTAGAAATGTTTGTTGTATCAATCGTCAAATTCCTTCGAATTTGGCCATTTGCCTCACAAAATGGTTTCGACGGTGATGCGACAACAATTTCATGCATCTATCAACCCAATAAGAACAAAATAGTAACAAAATCATGTTTGAACTGGGAAAAAGCAGTGCAAGATTTGATTAATTTGAATAAAACCTCTGGATAGCTTATAGAATTAGAAATTTAAGAAACAAGCAAAAAAGAGGTAATCTAGTAATTCTTTCAAAGAAAATGGAAGACTATAAGAAAATATAAATATAATAATCCAAGAAAAACCTATGAATGTAATTAAAAGGTGATGAAATTATTGGGAATATTTAAAGATATAAAGTTAATATAGTAAATACATTTCATGATTTTTAGAATAACTCTTAGAAAAATAAAAAGAAATTATGTATTTTCTTAATTTTGATATCTCTTTGGTAATAGTTGTGGTCATTAAGCTACACATTGTGTGAAGCCATCGCCACCATGTCATCACCACAACCACTTTGAGTGAACCAATAGTCAACATATCTAAAATTATGGTATTGGAGTTGTGAAAGAAATCTTACACTTTGGCAATAGTCTGGGAGCAAAAATTGTGTTTCCATTTCAAAAACTAACAAAGTACATGAGCAAGGCCACCACACATGAATAACAACAATTTGGACAAGAAATGCATGTAATTTTGTATCGATAAAGTGAAAGTAATCCTAGCAAAATGAAACCAGGAACTAAAACCAATTAACCCCTTTCACTCTATTTTCATATATCCATTTGAGTATTTTTTTTTTGAGCTAGGTCTAAAAAAATAGATGAATCGTTCGTCTTAGAGCTCTAAAGAAAGAGATTGAAGGCATGGAACTTTGAGATGATGCCTAATGGTGCTACAAAACACTTTCTCCCATTCCAAAAGTAATTTGTTCATTCTAAAAAAATATACCAACTTGTTGGGGACGCATTATTATGTTGATTTCTAGTTCCATGAAAATCTTATTATATCAATTGTGGACTATGAAAAAAACCAAGTTTTTTTTCCAAAACATACATTAAAAGCAAGTTTCTTCAGTTCGTTATTCTTGTTATTTTACTCCATATCAACACTAAGTTTCACAAAAACTTGATGGTATAAGATTCACTCTGCATTACAAGCCAAAGTTTTTCTTTCGGATTTTAATCATGCGAACTCAAGTGAACTCCTTATAATGATGTCTCAACAAAGTGATCAAGATAATCCTAGTTAAATGGAAACAATAAGTAAAGTCTACATGTGCTAATATCTATTAGGAACACTTTAATTATTTGATTGGTCAAGGAAACAAGCTACTCTCTCCGAATCCAAATTATTGACTCAGATTTGTATAGGTTCTGGAATTTATACAAATCCAAGTCAAATAATTTGGATCTGATGGAGTAGATGCATATTAGGCACTCCCCGTAGTTCAATATTTTTTTTTACCTTTTTGGGTCGTGAAAAAAACCTAAATATACCTTTTTAGCTCACAATTCTCGTGGTTTTTTCATGCCCACTCCAAATCAGCAATTTCTTTACGAGAACTTATTTGATTTACTTCACCCCACTATGCATGTGGCGAAGTTTTCTTGCATTTTTCTTTTTTAGAAGCATTCTTTGCAATTTTTGAACAAAAAAAATAGCATGTGAGCTCTCGTGAAATCCCTGTACTAATATATTTCATCTTAACAAAGATCCGTTCATAGCTAGCTACCAAGAAAAAGAACCGGATGAAAGATGATAGTACATCGAGCACGATCAGGGAACTGAAGGGGCGCACCTGCATGACGGGGAGGATGACGAAGAAGTCGAGCGCCATCCCTTTCCTGGACCTCTTGTACGCAGGCCGGTGGCTTGGCGCGGCTTCAGCGTCGGCCTGATCTGCCGCGGCCTGCTCCTCGTCCGCGATGATCCCACGCCGCCTCCGCGCCGCCGCCTTTGCCCCGCTCGCGACGCGGAGCTGCGTGACGAGGTTCCAGGCGTGCATGGCGTCCACCATACAGCGGAGCGCGGTGACTGCCGCGGCGAGCCAGCCGTCGAGGAAGACGCACATGAGCGGGCCGCTGACGGACACGGCGTAGAGGAAGAGCGGGTCCACCATGAGCCCCGCCGCGCAGGCCAGCAGGTAGGCGCGGTTCCACTCCCGGACCCACCTCGCGCGCGGGTCCAGCGCCCACGTGTCCCCGACCCGCCACTGCCCGAGCCCCAGCTGCTGCCGCCGCCGCTGCCACCGGCGGCGGAGCTTGACGCCGTGGCCGGTACTGGCGCTTCTGCTGCTCTCGGCGTCGTCTCTCTGTCGCAGCGGCGTTGACTCTCCATGGTCGCCTACTCCCCGCGCCGAGTCGGCGACGGAAGGCGAGACGGCGAAAGAAGGCGACGAGCGTGTCGAGAGCTCACCCGACATGATGGCGGTGCAGCGGCGGCCGTGGATATCGCG
Source organism: Avena atlantica (assembly GCA_910589765.1). NCBI lineage: Eukaryota > Viridiplantae > Streptophyta > Magnoliopsida > Poales > Poaceae > Avena > Avena atlantica. Next base: position 455,014,079 of record OU342733.1, on the reverse strand, counting down.
GCAGAGCGCATCAGCTTGCGGACTGCGGAGCCTGTGATCGCGCGTGAGACTGTGAGGTGGATGGGTAGGTTGTTACAGGTTGGCAGTTAGCTCGCGCAGTGATGAGTGTTTCGTACGTGCATACGTATATGACACCGGACCCTTGCGTGCAATCACGGCACTGTGGGCTACTACTGAAAATGACCACACTAGCCCAAGTACATACTAATACAGTGTTTCACTTTACACATGTATATATATATTACAGAATACTAGTACTACTATAGTTTTTCACCGAACGACACGGTACGCGTATTAAAAATGGTACTACTAACGTCAAGTATCAGCGTCAGGAATCATGTAGTACTAGTATAAATTAATTAGGCTGATATGCATTTTAGTTTTTTTTTACATAGAGATATGCATTTTAGTTGATTATGTGGAAAAACCAATGATTAACGCGTACGTAGACTATTTTGTACAATCTGAATTATGAGTGGTCTTAAAGATTTTATTCCGAAGCACTGTGCTGCTAGCTCGCTCTTATCAGAGGGAGTCGTGAGATTGGAATAAAACTGTCTGCGACAACAATGATCTGATCCGGGACTTGCGTGATCGTGTTGTGCGCCTATGGCGCTGTCGATCAATAAACGAGGACGACGACAGCGTGCATGCGAGGTGTACAGGGCAAGGGTATGTTGGTCCCGGACAGTGGCTACCCTATCTATCTAGCTAGCTATATCAATCACGCTCATAATGTCATGAGGCCATAATAATGCTCTAGTCTCGTCAGAGATTGTCGATCTAGATGCGTGGTCTTTTGGTGATCGCAATTAGATACTCCCATAGATATACAGTCCTCCCGTCAGCAGATTATATTCCTCTTCCGTGAGAGATGCATCTATGGGATGAACATGAACCTTTCCTGTAGCTAGTGTCGGCTCATGGCTCGTTTTTTCTTTTTCGAATCATGAAGCCAAGGCTAGCTAGACACCCGCCAGGAGCTTGGAGTTCACGACGATCGACCCTGCCCCGTGCCGTCGCCATTGCTGGCCGTACGTGTGGCGGAGAGCTAGCGGCTAACCCAGCATTTACGACTAACCAATTATTGAGATACGGATGTCACTCGTGATGCTATCATTAGTAGCTAGATAGGGGCGTTTGCATTATGTGATTACTACTGTTTTTCTCATACTTACTCATTCATAAGATCAGACACTAGCTACCTACATTTTGTTTGAACGATTGAAGTTAGCAAAATGATTTGCTTTACCTAGAGGATACGACGGCTCTAATGGTGAAAAACCGCCTCTAAAGTTTTCTTTTGGTATAGTGCAACTTTACTAATTCGTAGGAGAGTGAAATTGAATTTAGAGCTGTCTGCGTAGGGAATTATTAGTGTCTCACGGCTCTATCCCACCTCATTCCTGGTGTGAGTGTTGTGGCCAACAAACTCGGGAGCTCTTGGTGTTCCGGTTTTGCTAAAAATACGCACCCGGTCTAATCCATTGACACCCTGTTTGATGTATTATCATATTTATTCTTGGTATGTGGTTCTTCTATTTCGTTTCTTTTTCCTCTCGAATTTCCTCCCTAGTTGCATATGAATGAAGCAACAATTCGGCACTATGCTTCCATTTTTTTGTAGGGGTATGCCAATGTGTTTGGTGGTTGGATCATGCGGCTCTTCAAATGTATTAAGGTCAATCCTACCTATGTTTGTTTTGTCTCCCGATTCTCCACGAGAGATGAGGATGAAAGTCGAGATGCAATAGATGAGCTTGAGGCGACAACTTCAAATTGACTCGATGTAATTTTGAGTTTTGTCAAGGTCTTTGTTGTCATTGTTAAAACCAATAAAATCATTTTGATGTGCTCTGTTTAGATAATCAACAAAATAAAATCATTCACAAGAACCAAAATGTTTTATGTGACAATAGAAGATTTTTAAAGCAAGAAAATAGAGCCTGGCTCGCCTTCGGCTAGTTCATAATTTAGAGAGAAAGCGAGACTTGAATTTGACAACTTTTTTATATGAGAAAAATCATGTTGTTTGCTCCATGTGATATGCTTTTGGCTCAAGGAAAAAAGAATATCAATTGCATGCTCTCCTAGTGTTGTAGGGGTATGCCCATGTGTTTGGTGGTTGGATCGTGCGGCTCTTCAAATGCATTAATGTCAATCCTACTTATGTTTGTTCTGTCTCCTGATGCTCCACGTACGAGAGATGAGGATGAAAGTCGAGATGCAACATATGAGCTTTAAGGCGACAACTTCAATTGACTTTGATGTAATTTTTAGTTTTGTCTGTTAGAGTAGAAGATGAAATCATTTGCAGCTCCTCGCGACATTGTCAAGGTCTTTGTTGTCATTGTTAAAACCAATAAAATCATTGTGATGTGCTTTGTTTAGATAATCAACAAAATGAAATCATTTGCAAAGAACCAAAGTGTTTGCTTTTACTCCCTCTGTTTGGGATTATAAGTCCCGCGCGGATAACTAGGTTGTCAATTTGAACAATAAAATATAAATATTATAGCATAAAAATTATATCATTAGAAACTTTAGGGTTTATATTTTCTAATGGTATAATTTTTGTGATATATAAGTTATATTTTATTGGCCAAATTAACAAACTAGGTATGCACATAGGACCTATAATCCCGAACAGAGAGAGTAGTTTGGATCTATGAAAAATAATGAATATCGATGGCATGCTCTCCTAGTGTTGTCAGAATGTTATACTAGATGAAGTCCATGGATGATGTTTAACTTTTGCATTTTATTTTTTCTATACAAACAAACAATCAGTCAATTTACCGAATTTGATTTGCAGCGGTAGGTCAAGAAGCGGGTGAGATGGTGGTCCAGCAGCAGATCGGCGCGCGGGAGAGAAGCGAAACGAAATTTCCGGGCAACTTCGTGCGCCGATCTGCTTGTCAGCGTTCACGTGGAGGCTAGCGACCAGCGTGGATTGTAATCCTGGATCACATTTACTGCTCCTCGCGGCCGCGGCGCGGCATCGATCAGTCGCCTGCAGGATCATTGCCGTCGGCCCGTACGTCGCGTTCATGTCCAGAGACGTACGTGAGACGGGGACAAAAATGCTTCACGGCGACAGCAATGGCGTGGGGACGCGGAGCCTACGTCGCAACCGATATCGAACGCAGAAGCAAGCTGCCGTACCGCTGTACGTACCGGTTGGTTTGTGGCGTCGTCTGGCGGCCTGATCGATGGAGCCCAATCATTCGGTGCTATGCTGGCCATCCTGTTACTGTGGATATTCGATGTTACTGTCGTAGATGACCGTGGATTCAGATGGCCGTGAATTCACTGTTGACATACTTGCTGATAAACGTCGTCCAAAAATATTGCCTTGAAAGTATGTTCTCAGTCTCAAAATATATGCCTTCAATTTATTAGAATTTGGATAGATTTAGACACCATTTAGGAGTATATAGATTCGTCCAAATTTTAACAAATATAAGACATCTATTTGGGGACGGAGGGAGTAGTACATTTCTAGAGAACATGCATGTGTACACACCCCTGCTAGCAGGCCTGTCGATGCACATGTTCGATGTGCTCGACCGAACAGAGCCCCCCGATTTTGTTATACAATATAAATTAAACGTATGATTTTATTATACTAGTTTTTAAATATGTGTATAAAATTAAGACCTTATTTTTATAAGTCGCACAAGGCCCCCCAAACCTTGGAGACGGGCCTGCTATTAGACCGCACTTTCTGACCTTGGATGTAACGGAGATGCACAGTGCCTAGGCTACACGCCAATTGAAAAACTTGATGAGAAACCACGATCGAAACCCATAGCTCCATGCACCAGAACATTTCAGTAGCCCCAACGAGAACATATATACTAGTTCCCAACGTAAAATTGGAATGCCACACTAGCAGCTAAGCAATCGCTTTCAAGTTGCCAATTAATTTACTTCCCACCGGAACCATGCCAAACCTTAACGGTGTGCCAACAAATGAACACTGTCCATGAACATGATTTTGTGCGAGAACTTTGGCCGGGGGCACCACTAGTGCAACATGGATTTTGTTGGTCTTGAGAATAATGCACTCGATCAGGGTCAATCTGAATCTCATACCAGATGTGAGGAGACAAATTGCTAAATACACTTAATCAATCACGCACACATGGATTTGCTACCGAAACGGAAGAACAAAGCATGAAGGTGAAGGGAGATTAGCGCCCAAGTGGGAGGACAAGTGTCGCCGTCATTCCATGTCGCGATCCACCAGATAGTTTCCTCGTCAAGGTGCGTCCGTGGTACTTCTAGTCCCTCCCATCTATTCACGATAGGGCTCAAGCCCATGACACAGCAAGCCAAGCCCAATCTATTGCCCGCGTAGACGCCGATCGAGCAAACCGATAGCCGTTGCACGGTTTCTTTGGTCAGGACATGTCGGGAGTAAAAAAGTGTGAAATGGTGCCGAGCGCTGAATGTGCACATGTACATCGCTAAAAGCAGCGCGGTGCGGAACGTCGCACACGGAGTTTTATTTTGGGCCGTGGCCCATCAAGCTTTTGTATTTCTCGTTTACTATTTATTTTAATTTTTCTTTTCCCTTTTTTTTTGTCATTTCTTCCTGGTTCCTTTTGCTTTTTTTCCAAAGTCAGATTTTTTTGAACCTTGAACATTCTTTTAATGAAAATATTTTGAAGATCTAAATCTTTATAAATTTCAAATATTCTTAAATCTAAATAGTTTTAAATTTTGAATATTTCTAGCAATTTCAAATTCTGAACATTTTCAACTTATTGAAAATATCAACAATTTTTAAATTTTAACAGTATTTTAATTTACAAAATTTTCAAATCTAGACACTTTAATCTAAGCAGATTTCGAATGTGATTTTTTTTTCAATAAATAATAGTTAAGAAGAAGTAAAGAAATCGTAAAAATATCAGTAAGAAAAAGAGAGAAAAAATAAGAAAAAAAATAAGGAGAAGCCCGACTAGCTAGGCCGGCCCATACCATGCACCGGGTTTCGGCGAACGGTACTAATGTGCAGACTTGGTCAGTGTATAGGATTTTCTACAACACATGCAGTCTCGCTCTCGCAGCACTTGTCTCATATTTCAGGTCCACTGTCAGGCCCCAAAACTTAGTGGGCGGCCCATTCTAGTGAGGCCAGCATCCCGGCCCATGCACGAGCTGTACGCAAAAAAGTAAATTCAGGAGTACACGGATGCATGCGGCGGAAGCGACATGATGCGAGATCAAGGCGGTGGATGCGGTTTCCTCTTCCGGGAGAGATTCTTGCGCAGAGATCGCTCGATCTGGTGTCCTCTAGCTAGCCTCTCGAGCGCGCCGGCGGACCCGATCGAGTCCTTGATTGTGATGATGCCCTGGACGCTGGTGGCAGCAGCAAGTATCACATCCACGACAGTACTAGTGCCATAACTAGATATCGATCGAGCGTCTAGCTAGTATATCATCTCTGTGTTTCGTGCAGGAACCATATTTAGTCCGCCAGCCTAGCTACGAAGTTGAATTCTACACTGTGCATGCATATACTCGGCACGCTCCTTCACGACGTTACTATTCTAGTTGCCAAAACTGGGGAATTAAAGAGGTGACGATGCATGCAGCTTGAGATGGGCGTCCCACAAAAGCTGCCAAACACAGCCTCAGCGTGATGAATAGTAAGTAAAAGATACGTAGTATGGAACTGGAAGTCTGGGACAGTGCAACTACTAGTGCGAGCCACATGCATGCATGCATGCATGCATGTTCCTGTCTCTCTGATCTGCAATTACCCAGCTAGGTAGCTCTTCCGATCGACCTGCCTCGTCTCCGGACTCTCCAGAGACAAAAAGCAGATTAACTTTCTTTCCCTCTCCAATGGCCCCTCCGCTCCGCTGTACCGTCCCTGCGGGCTGCAGCTAGCTACGGTTGGCTTGGCTGGCCAGAGGTCGGGGGACCAAGCTAGGGTCGGGGGCAGCATCTACGCCTACGTAGTACGTACTAGGCGCTGCGCCGGAGAGGAGCATCTTGGTGTCGGGGGCAGGATCCGAGCGGCACACACACACAGCGTGTGTATCTCGTATGATGAATGCCACTGGCACTGCCACAGCGCGCGGCACGCTGCTGCTGCTGCCGCAAGCGGCTGCCGGCCCGGGCGCGCGCATGCTGCCGCGGCAGTGAAGAAAGTGGCGGCCTGCAGGTGGTGCGCGGCAGCGGCAGCCGGCAGCCGGCCGGACGGGTGGCGAAGCGAATCCCAGCGCAGATACGTCCGATCGATCTTCCCACGCAACAAGTACTACTCGCTCGTCGCCGTCGGCTTGTGTGTGTGTGTGATGCCGTGCCCACTACTACTGTCCGGTACAAAGGTACCGCTGCTGTCTACTGCACCTGACCTAGGTACACGTGGCCTCCGCCCAAAGCCTGCCTGCCCGTCCTCGACCATAGATGCCTCCTTTTTTTTTTCCTTAGAGCATCCCCACCCACTCGTTGGGCGCCGAAATCCGGACCTTATTTTGGCCAGACGAAACGCGTTTTCGGCATGGGTCCGCCGAGCTTTCCACTCGCGTACCCAGACCAATTTTCCAGGTTCTCGACGAAATATGGACGAATATAGGCGAATTTCATTAACTAGGCCAAGGACGTACATATTACATCGAATTTAATAACTAGGAAAAGGCCGCGGCCGCCGTGGTCGACGCTGGACGCCACAACTACAGGCCGAGGTGGGGGTGGTTGCCGGCCTGGATGTGCTCCATGACGCCGGCGTGAGTTCACTCTGGAACGCTCCACCAGCGGTGGCGGCGAGCCCGACGGTCCGTCGTGTCGGGCGAGTTTTTCGAGGCGCCTGTCGGCGAAGAACTGCCTCCAGAAGACCAGGGTGCCAGAATCCTCGGCGAGATCCGGGTCTTGCATGGCGGCGATAGCCGCCTGGATCTCTCCGACGAGGTCCTCGTCGTCGTCGGCCGGCACTGGCGGAACAGGGATCCCGCCGGCGCTGAGTTGCTAGCCGAAGGGGAGACGAGTGTTCGGCGGCGCCGTATAGCTCGCCTCGTGGAGCAGCCGGGCTTCCCACGGTGGCATCGTGCATCGGCCGGGAAATCCCTCGGCCATGGATTTTCGGCGGAGTTGAGGAGGAAGAAAGGTGCGAACGTCCGAAGTTCGCTGGAGTTGGGAGTGGTGTGAGAGACTGTGAAGGGAGACGGCGAGATGTATGTCTTTTATAGGCCGACTTCGGCGACGAGGGCGGGAGGGGTGTAGCGGCGAGGGCGGGAAAGGAAAATGGCGGGAAGGATGACAACGATTCGGCTTCTGTCGCTGACAGGCTGGTCCACTCGGCCAATTTGCTCCGTCCGGCGTTCCCAGGGCGTGGCCGGGATCCTGGGTATATGGTCTAGGGAGTCCGGACCAAAGTTGGTCTAAATCCGAACGAAAAGAGGTTTCTGGGTTGCGTCTGGGCCAATTTTTGACGTCCGGATCAAAATTCGGCATCCGGGTAGCCTAGTGAAGATGCTGTTAGATTACTTGCCTCGTAGTAGTTCGTAGCCTAGGCTTGGTGATTACTCCTACACGAGTAGGACTTCCCAATTCTGCCCGCGTGGACGAGCGGGCGTGGTCCTCCAGGGAGATCCCCACTCTGCAAGCTGCAACCGATCATGGCGGCAGCAGCAGCAGCAGAGAGATGCTGGCAAAATCTGTGGCAGCGGATCAGCCTGTGCTGTGCTGGCTGCATGCAAAGCAGTCCCGGCACCAATGGCGCCAGTGGCAGTTCTCGCACCAATGGCGCCCAGAGCTAGCTTTTAACCCTCTCTTTCTGTTGTACTGCTTTTGCAGCCCATCGGGATCAGATCATCGATCGCCCCCCGCCTAGGGCTTTGGCTCTAGCCAGCCACTGCCAAAGTAGCTTTGCCTATCATCGCCTGGGTCTTTGCAAACGGCATGTGCTGCATGCATGACCTATAGTGGATCCATCTTCGCAAGAGAGCAAGTTTTGTTTTGGCACTACCGCTCATCATGCATGGCCACTGTTGGCAACGTTTTTCTGGACAGAAGCTGGTCAATTTCTGGCTTAACATTGTGTGATGTCTCTTTTTTTCTTGCATAATTCGAACAGGCGTGCAATTGAAGATCTACTTGCAAAAGAAAGATGATGAGTGAACAAGAGGACGGACGGACGGTAGGCGAATCTGGAATGCATATAGCATTGCGACCCGAATCTACAGCATTGATCGCCGGCCGGTCTGAACTCTCAAGAAGATGAGCCTGCCTGCCTGCCTGCAGTATCTCTGGAGCTCGCCGTCGTACTGCCCACCTAGGCGCGCGAAAAGGAAAGCGCTGGAGGGCATCTTTGTAGTACCGGCTACGTACAAGAAAAAGGCTGCAAGGGATGCGAGCCATGACACGCGCATCTCTGCCGCCTTCCCCATCCTTTTTTTTTTCTCTCGCAATCATGTCACTGTAGCAGCAGGGGTAGCACTGGTAGTGATTACGGGGAGTTTATAGTAAGTAGACCCAATCATTTTCTGCCGGGCAAGGATCCAAGTGCTCAGGCCTCCAGGTACAGTGCGTGCATGGCCAGATGCAGAAACAAAGGCATCCATCAAGTGCTGCTGGTCGATCCTTAATCATGGAACGGATCCATCAAGTGCTGCTGGTCGATCCTGTACTACTGGAAACGGATCGTCCCGCCGCTCTTTAATGAACTGTTGGTCTACTCTCTGATCTGACAGTCCTGCTTAAGCTGTGATGAAACGTATGATCTCCCGAGCGAGCCTCCGTATAGCCATATGCTCGTTTCTGTGCATGGCTCATAGTACATGTTACATTCCAACACGGTCACGTATAGCCACATAGGTGTATACTATCCTATCTCTAATATAAGATCATCTCCGCAACCCGCCGCACAGGCCTATACGGGTTGCGGCGGGAAAAAGGCTCGCACTCGCATCCCCAACTAATTCCGGCAACTTGCGTGGCCCAAGAAACTCTCTAGCACTCATGTGCGCCCCCCGACACACAATGGGTGGGAAGGGAGCGCCGGCAGCTCACGCCAAGTTGGATCGACCACCCTGGCCCTCCTTGGCAGCGACCAAACCAATCCCTACCCCCAACATCCCTGCTCCGTTCTCTCTTTCCTCCCACCCAACGACTACACGCCCGCCGCCGCCTAACTCCGATGCTCTTCTTGCCATATCCACCCAGACTCGATGTCCTGTTACGCCGCGCATACAGGGCCCTTGTAGCCCATGCTTGGAACAAGCCGCTCTCTCGCCATCATTTCGACACCGCCGATAGTATGACCTTGTTGGTCCACGCATAGATAAAACAAAACTTTTCCCTCTAACGTGGAGATCCCAAGATCTAGCGGAGTTAGAAGGCCACGAGGATTACCACTAGAAGCGAAGTTGTGTATTACGATCTGATTCGATCCCGATCATCGTGGTGCTGATCGTGCAACACCGATGTTGGTATCCACACGTACAAGGAGGAGCGCAGGCGGTGAACTGCTAGGTTCGTTACAACGGCAGGACTGCTGTAGAGTTAGGGTTTCCAATACATGAAATGACCTAACCGTTAACCCTCCTCGGTCTCTGCGTCCCACTATATAAAGGGAGTGAAAGTGGGCTTCACTCACTCGTGGCCCATTCACTAAAGTCCATATAATATTAGTCATTGTGAGTCCGACTCACTAACTCAGTCCAAAATCCGGCTCGAGTCCAAGCCAACCAGATTTCCGGTTCAGATCCAATCCAAACTTACTAGCGCTCTTAAGTGTGTGACTCTGCGGGCTCATGCAGATTTGGACACGATTGGAGTCCGACTCTTAATTGATCAGTCGGTAGCGGCTCCTAGCAGAACGTGCCAACTCCCGAGTACCAAAGAGTCATGAAGACATGCCTTTCCAACGCGACTTACGTCTGAGTTCCTTTTGCCTCATGATATACCTTGTCGGAATATAGGCGAATAATTGTCATCTCTTAAATAGTCTGACTCTATTCTCAATCTGAGATAAGTGATTCATCCGACTAACTCTTAGTCAGTCGTGCATGGCCATGCTTTCCGAATCATATCATCCGAGAGGATCCAGAGAATATCTCTCCAAGTGGAGGGGCAAAATCTCATCTTGGTTATGCACATCACGCAGCTTGATTCTCAGTCGACCCGAACTCTGCCTTTATAACTGTTCAGTAATGGAACAGTGTTTGACATAACCTAAGTCGGTGATTCTCAACCCATATTGTACAACAGCTTGATTGAGACATACAAATGATGACTTGCTCATTGTATCTTAATATGGGTCAATCCGACTCGCTAAACTCTTTAGCCGAATATGTGTAAGTCGAAATAGCATCATCATGCACATGACAAGTGGAACCGAGTCATCAGCCGACTTTCACATTGGTCTAAGTTGTGTGTCCAGCACAACCTCAATGAATAAGGATATGTATTATGAACAACATGAGTGTATAGTTCCACAACCGAATCACATATTCAATGATATACATCAGATGCTCATACAAGGATAACTTACTAACTTTATGAATACAATGGGGAATATTATCATACATGATTTGCATGTAGGCATATTCCTAATATACCTAGCTGTAGTCGTTGACAAGCAGCCGTTTGAGGGCATGGTCCCTCTTGCCGATGTCGATCACGAGGTGTCATCTGAGTTTGGTACTTTTCTAGCCATGTAACAAGAGATCCTTGATGAACATGTGCACGCACAGCTATAAAAAGAAGATCTCGTGGAGCAATTCTGGGGGCTCAGAGGAAACGCCCACCCCCGTTTTGATCTATTATAACTGAGACCTATTTTGAATAGTTGGATTTGCTGTATTTCCTTCGTCCGGAATTAAGTGATTTAAATTTTTTTCTAGTTTCGGATGTATCTATACACGTTTTAGTGTGTAAACACGTCCAAATCTAGATAAAACAAGTTCTCTTATTTATAGACGAAGTGAGTAATAACCTTATGAATTTTTAAAATTTATGTGCTTGCAATATATATGCTATATTGGTGAAATATGTGAAGTAGCCAAAAAAAAATGAACCGGAGACTTGATCATTGGGTGGCTCCGATGTGGCTGCGCTCTACAAAGCATCGGCAGTTTGGGTAGGCTTCCCTTAAAGCCACTTCCGACGTGGTTACATGTCACACTTTGAGGAGCGCCGGTGAAGATGCTCTAAGCAAAAAAAGAAAAAATTATATCGAAATAAATCTACTACTACCTCCTTTCCAATTTGAATTTTTCACCGAGAAGAAGAAAAAAAAGGAAATTCCAAAATTACCTGCCAGCAGTAATATACTACTTCCTCTGTCTAAAAAGAATATCTCAAGTTTATTTAAATTTGAATATATCTAGACACTATTTAGTATACAAATACATTTAAATTTAAACAAACTTGAGATATGATTTTTAAGATCGGAGGGAGTATATGACGGCATGCAATCTACGCGCAGGTACCCATCAAGGCGAGACCAAACCATCACATCAAGATGAGATTCGCCTGCGCCGTGCATGATGTCTCATCAAATTTTGGTGCTGCGTAGTGTACCTAGGCACTGCCGCACTGGTTACCTCCCTGCACCTTTCTCGTGAACCACACATGATGCACAGCACTGTCGCGTCACACCATCCTCTTCGCCCTTCTTCTTCAGGTCAAAGGTGCCATTATTGCAGTGATATATTGGGATTTTTGTTTTTCGAAAAGGGGAGTAAAACCCCCGGAGTGATATACTAGTATTGAGATAGATATGCGAATCTATTTACATGTCCATATAGTATATGATTAATGTCGCTCCTTTATTTCTCATATATATAAGTAATGTTTGATCTTGCATCTTGGAAAAAGGCTGTGTGCCTCTTGGCTTTTTCGGAAGTCACAAATATTGGGGTGGAGATAAAGCTGAATTTGTAGTCGTTGGGGTTGCTACATGACAAGAATTGGAATGGAACGAGCCGACAGTGTGGGCCCGCCTTGCAGCACGGCCCCACCAGGAACCCGAGCACGTGAAAACAAAAGGAAATACTGTACGGAGCGAGAGAGATGTCCGCGGTGGTGACCCCTAGCTAGTCGCTGGTCTTCTTCCTCGATCGACACCCTATGGCGCTATAAAACGCAGCACCCCGGGAGGGGACAGCCGCTCCCGTCCCGTCTCGCCACGCCACGACACGCACACACACAGCCGGACCGATCCAGCCAGCCGCTAGCGCACACGCACCGCCGCTGTTTGGCGTCTTGCTCTCCTCTCTCGCTCAGTCATGGCGACCACGCCCTACTTCCTCTGGCCCGCGCAGCCGTCCTCCTCCTCCGCCGCCGCCGCTTCCGATGTCATCGCTCGCTTCGCGTTCAGCGCTCCGGAGGACTCGGAAGCCCTGCCCGCGACGGCGACGGCGGGGATGGACATGGCGCCGATGCACGCGCCGGAGCTCTCCGAGGCGGTGGCGCGGCCGCGGCTGCGTCGGCAGGCGTCCTCCGGGTCGGGGAAGCAGCAGGGGGCCGGCGGCGGCGGCGGAGGGAGCGGGACGCCCAAGAAGCCCCCGCAGCGCGGCCTCGGCGTGGCGGAGCTCGAGCGCCTGCGCTGCGGCGGCGTCGACCCGCTCCAGGACCTCAACGTCGCGGCCGCGGCAGCCATGCTGGAGGCCGCCGCCGCCGCTGCCGCCAGCGCGCAGGGAAACTCCGTTCTCATGCACCATCAGCCCCACCAGGACCAACTGCAGGCGTTCGACGCGGCCACCGGCGCCCGCTACTACTCGCCTCTCCTGATCCAGCCGCCCCCCGCCCCTCCGGCGCGGCCGGCTCCCGTCCGCTACGTCCACGGCGTGGCGCCGCCCGAGCAGCAGTACTACATGGACCGCTGGGGCCGCATGGGGGGCTTCCTCCCGGCGGGCAATGCCGGCCACCTTCAGCAGCTGCAGGCACAGGCGCCGGCGCCGGTGCAAGAGCAACCTTCAAGCCAAAACACCATCTGGCGTCCGGCGTCCTCCTCCTCCCCCTCCTGCCTCCACGCGGGCCACCGCTGCGACCTCTGCTCCAAGGTACTACTAGGCCGCTAACTTTCAAAGAAGCTTCTTTTGGCTGGATTCCCTCGCCGTTTGTGCGTGCCACTATAATTGTGCTAGTAATTAATCAATCTTGTCTTCCTCTTCCTCCCCGACGCGCGTATGAATGAAGACGGCGAGGACCTTGTACGAGAGAGGATCACGAGCCCCTGCCACGGCCGCCCCTTCCGGCTCCACCACCACCACCATGCCAGACTACTCCATCTACGACCTCGCCGCCGCCATGGCCGCCGCTCGTAAGGTACATGCATGCATCGACACGTCTCCAAGATCGCTGTTTTACAAAGTCGCAATGTTCATTCTTGAATCCCCAAGTTAAATTTAACTCACGAGGTGGTGTTGAACAACGGATGCAGGACGCGGCTGGAGACGGCGGGTTCCCGGCGGCACGGGAGGCGAAGAAGGAGGTGAGGGAGATCGAGTTCTTCCCGACGACGAGCACCGCCAACAACCGCGCCGAGGAGTCCGAGTTCGCCAAGACGATGCGCCGGCCGCCGCCCTTCTCCTCCCCGTCCTCCTCGCCCGGCGTCGGTGGCTACGCCGCGCCCCTGGACCTGTCGCTCAGGCTTTAGGGTTTTGGAGTCTGCTCGTAGTCGTAGATGGAAGAGCAGTTTCATGGGTTTTTTTGATTGCTAAGTTCTTGCTGTTGTTTTTCGGTCCCAATTCGCGAATCCTTGTGGAGAGATATGTTTGATTTCCATTTCTGTCGAGTTTTGCTCCTTGCTAGCACGAGTAATTTTGCGATCTGTAATATGAGTATGGAGATTGAACATTGAGCGGGGCCGATTGTTTGCTATGCCTATGATTATTTCCCTTTCTGAATTTCGAATTAGTGTGCAATGCAGTGTCCATATGCATCCAACGTAAATTCAAGGTAGTAGTATGACTTGCTTTTTTTTTTTTTTTGAGAATAGTAGGTAGTATGACTTGCTGGAAGAAGTTTAGAGCAAAATTGGGAAATAAATGAGGTGCTCCAATTTTCTTACAGTAGGAAAAACACCGGGGAAACAGAACTAGCTGAACTTTTTACCGTCCAAACAAACATCGGGCGTACTCTTGCAGTAATACACCTAGTAAATACTGGTCATGGGGCAAGCGTATCGCTCTGTGGGCAGAAGCCTGCTTGAATTCAAAAAATAAAAAAAAGGCTGCTTCTCGCTCTGGGAAAAGAGAAAAAACGCAGCGACCAAGGGAGAAGGCTGCTGATCTGCTATATATGGCCAGAAACAGAAACCAGTGGAGTGGGGCAGAACGGCAGGGCGAGAAGGCACCAGAGACACGTAGTACTTACTTCTCTGCGCAACTTATTATTAGCTTTAGCCTACAGAGAGAAATTGAGACACCGATCTCTCTCGCTTACGGTTCATGCATGGAACGCGGTCGAGATGCAACACGCCCTAGTTCGTCGCCATTCCTGAGACGTGTTTCAAGGCTTCGCGCACGTCCGAGCAGATAAAAAGCAAATGGTAAAACAGTTTAACGTTTTGAACATATAGTGCGATTTATGACAATATTCTAAACATGACATCGGTATGAACTAAAACATGAATGTCTCGTACAACACATGAATGTTTCATACCACAACACAAATAATAATTAAAATTACTTCGACAGTTTAAATCCGAATAATGAAGTAAATAATGGTTGAAATTACACATGAAATCAAATGAATAGAAGTGGCAAACTACTGCCAATGCAACTACCAATAGTGCTCAATGAGATCCCGCTGAAGCCGGGTGTGCATGGGTGGCAGAGTCTTCAATCTCTCGGTACGTCTCGAGAAATGCTTCGATACGATTTGGATTTGTAGTTGGCTAGCTTCACATGGATACCAGCATTGTCAAAGAAGAACTCCAGGTTCGAGTCCCTGTCGTCCTCGATGATCATGTTGTGAAGAATCACACAATATGTCATTATGTTGCTGATGGACTCCGTGTGCCAAAAATAAGCAGGACCTAGAACATTTACAAACATAGCTTGAAAAACACTGAAAGCCCTCTCAATGTTCTTTTGGAATGCCTCTTGAGCCATGGCAAAAACACATTCTTTCCTTAATGTTTTCTCATAAATGGTATTCACAAACGTTGACCACGAAGGATATATACTGTCGGCAAGATAGTAGCCCATTGTGTAATCATGTCCATTGCCGATGTAGTTGCATGCCGGAGTATCACTATTTCCTAGCCTTGCTAAAATAAGAGAGCTATGCAATACATTGATATTTAGAAAGCCAGGCAAGCCAAAGAAACAATTCAAAATCCACAAGTTCTCGAACGCAAAAACCTCAAGCACAATTGTCGGATCACGATTCTTGCCACAAAACTACCCATGCCATGCCTTTAGGCAGTTTTTTCAATTTCAATGCATACAATCAATACTCCTAAGCTTACATGGTCAACCTCCCTTCTCATTTTGCTCAATTAACCTCTTTGTCTCCTCTTCGTTGGGATCTCGAAGATAAACCAGACCGAAGAGCTGGATCATGACCTTGGCGAACCTACACACACTTGATAGTAGTATCTTCGCCAATGCTAAGATACTCGTTGGTGTAGTCTGCCGGTATGACATATGCGAGCACTCTCATATCTGAGGAGATCTTTTCATACGCGTTGGATCCAATTAGGATGGCAGCATTCCTCCGGCAAGTAAAATACAACAATTGGCCTCGCAAACTTGCACAATCTTGAAAAAAGTAAACTTGCACCATTGGCGAGTAAAATAAAACCGATGTACTAGAAAATAGAGATATTACTAGTGTAGGGGGTAGACTACATGCATAGATTCCAATGAAATGCTAATCTCAAAGCAAACACAACATATTTAAAGGTGGATACATGAACAGTTTCTAGCATGCATGCTAGAATTGCCGTTCTCCCGACCCCCGGTGACTTGAGCTTTCCTTCCTCCAGGTCGTGACTCATGCGCAACCGCCGCCGCCGCAGGTCAGCCTCTCCCTGGCCGCCCCTTCCCCGCCAATTCTCGCCATGCTCTCCTTCCCTGGCCGTCCGACCCTAGCCGTCTACCCCATGGCCACCCCAAACCCCTGCCAGGTCCGAACCCTAGCCCATGGGCAGGACCTCAACGGTGGCGTGAGGTTGCATAGTGGCAACGAGAGGATGGACGACAGCGATGGAAGACCAGACGAAGAAGGAGGATGGACGACCGTGGACGAACTGAAGCATGTTTCTATTTTGATTTCACCTGCCCGTGAGGAGACAGTATACCCACGAGCTCCATCGATTTCTTGAACTAAACGCGCTAAACACGCACGGCCAGCTCGCATGCATTGTTTTGATCCATCGGAGACCGAGCTGAACTAAACATCTATATTCGTTTTCTATGCAGGCGCTCATTGCTGCTTCCCTAAACAACAGCCGTCATCAGCATCAAGTGGCATAGCTGTTAGTGACGCAGACGCTCAGAGCTAGGCTTCTAGCTTTTTCACACATGTGTTTTGTGTTTGGTACCAGAGTTCTGAGTGCTCGAAAACTTGGGTTCATTCTTCAGGTACTTTATTAATTTAATCAAGCAAAGGCTGTAGCAGGTTTTAGTTCTCTATGGATTGTAACCAAATAAAAGAGGCATCGATCTCTACTTGATTGATCTCAGCTGCTACCTTTTGTTTGGTTTTCTTTCTTGAATGTAGAAGAAAATGTTGCTATGCTCCTACAATGATATACGATTATTCTAATATACACATAATATACACATACGATTATTCCATATGTACATAAGTTTATATTGTCCAAACTTAATAAAACATCGAATTCTATGGTTTCTACATCCAAACAGAAACTAGAATTAGGAAACCATAGACTCATGCAACACTCGTCGGAATGGGCACAACATAAGTGGACAGGTGGAATCATGTTCCATATAACAGCTACTATCTGCAGAAATACATTATTTTCGTCCGAATTCTCAGCAAGTGAAACAACAAGGACTTTTTCATGCACGATCTACAAGTCTGATACAAACTCAAAGTGCAAAGCAGAGTGTTACAGAGGGGTTGGCATCAAGCAAGTTTTGCTCTCTCTATCTCTCCCCTCCTTATCTAGCTGCTTGGTGCTCGCTATCACCTCAGTTTTCTGTAGCATAGGGGAAAAAAGAAATCAGATTCATGGTATAAGGGAGCAATGGATTGATATACAATAACATAGGCAATGAAGCAACAGAGCATACAGGTTTTGCAAATAATTAACCTGGAAAAGACACTAACTAGGTAGGATTGTCAATGCTACACTGATCAACAAAAGGTACATAGCATGTTTATATTTAATAGTGGGATACAGAATGTAAAAAAAGAAAAGGTATATTCTACATGTCTGGTTTTACTTTCTTATGTTCAACCAAAAGATAATCATCTAAGACGGTCATTTCTTAGGGTGGGGTGCTGCAATTGTAAACTGGTGTTCTCAGTGTGGTCTTCTGTGTGTGGGCGTATAAGACTGTTTCTGGTGACTGTTTGGGGCTTTATATACATATTCTGGCAGTTGTCGTCCGTTTAAAAAATTAGGACAGTCCGTCAGGGTTCGTATGGTTATGACTTTAGGTGCTTTCAAGTCAGACCATCTGAGTTGAACTTGTGTGGAAGACAATACTCACCAACGAAAGAAGTTCCAATTTCTTGATTATTATGCCACCTGGATAGGACCAATGGACCATAAATTGGACAATCAATATCAGTTTGAAACTACAGAAGTGCACATAGCCCCTAGGATGATAAGCTGCATGATATGATTAATGATGGATCTGGAACTGTAAGTATATAGCATTGCAAGTATTTGTTGGTAGCAGCAATGGCAGTGAAAGAGCCACATGAAAGCACAATGGTCAATATGAAGGAACAAAAGATCATCGGATATCTTGTGATATCAAAATGCAAAATAGAGCTATTTGTGTTGTATAGTGACCTTCTTTACAACAGATGGAAATAAGTCATTTAAGTATATAGGAAAGGATAGGCTGAGCGTTTGATTGTTGTTGGAGGAACACTCCAGGTGAAAAAAACAGCCTCCCAGGTATATAGGAAAGGTTAAGTGCGGGCTGACTCCGGGGGCGTGCAAACCCTACCAAAAAGCCCCCCAGATCTGCTCCTCTCTGGCCACCGCCGCTGGCCGGTACCGGCGGTAGCACCCGGCCATCAAAGCCTGTGCTTGGAGGGTGCACCCCATCGCCACCTCTACGCGCGGAGAGCTGGAGGTTGTGCGGCGGTAGTGCTGGCGTGCTGGAGCCAGAATGCTCGCACGGGATGCTGGCGGGCCTGTCTCGGCTGCTACTGTTGGGCATGGTTGCCACCCGTCGCTGGCTTGTGGCTGCCATAGACATTGCAGCTGGAGGCCATGCGGGTCGATGCTGTGAGCTCTTTGTCACATGGGATGGTGGACCAGCAAGGTTGGTTGCTGGTGTGATGCTACAAGTGGTCATCCACCTCCCCGCTCGACACCTCTCTCCAGTGGTGTGCCTTGCCGATAGCTCTCGTTTGCCTGATCTGGTGGTTGTGGGGTCAACATTAGGACTAGGATAAATCCCATGCAGATGTGGACGACGGCGATGCCTGCGGGCACCGTCACCTTGAGGGCGTCATCAAGGCCATATCTGTTTTGTGCCCCTCCCGAGCACCGTGGGAAATCTTTGGATCTAGTCGCTAGATCAGGCAGTGGCGGTGCTTCGGAGGCGTCCCCTCATTGGAGGCACTGTCGAGGTTTCTCATGGAGTCCCAAGACGGCATCTAGAGTCAAACGTGGCCGCCATTCAGAGGATGGGCCTCTGGAGCGCAATGTACACTATTGCCGATGTTTGCTCGACGATGCATCCTTAAAGTCTGGTCAGGTCCTGCTGTCCACTCGCCGACTTCTTCCAGGCGCTATGGGTGGGTTGTACGTCGACATGTACCATTCTGGACTGGTTGTGACGCGGTTTTGAGGCCCTGTGTCCTGATCTTGCGCCATTGTTGGCCAGTGGTCAGGCAAGGTGTGTGCTTGTGTTGGTGTGCGTTTTTTAGGCATCATGTGTATGGTTTTCGGATCTGGTTTTCCTCATAAACTGGGCCACCTTTTCTCTTATAAGCTTAATATACAAAGACACAGCTCTCCTGCAGGTTCTTGAAAAAAAAGGTATATAGGAAAAAACAGAGTGCAGTCCAAAATAAGCCTATCTAAATGCAACTGAAAGACTTCTTTCATTCTACCTCTACATATTCTACTCCCTCCGTCCAGAAATAACTGACTTGGGTTTATCTGGATTCGAATGTACCTATATACTAAAATGCGTCTAGATACATTTGAATATAGGCAAAACCAAGTCAGTTATTTCTAGACGGAGGGAGTAACAAAATCAGTTTCCACAAATGGTTCTGTATGAACCCATGGCAGAATGCAGTCTTGCTCAATTCCATTCATTAACTGAAAACAGAGTGATCAAGCTAGTGCAGAAAAATGACCCATAGGTTTCACGGTTTCAATTCAAAACAATTTTTAACACCTAAACGAACTTGTGACTTTAATGTCTGCAAATGGCAAGCAGGTAAAATTCATTAGATATACAACATAAATAGAGTTTTCTCTTTCAGGCCATTAATTTGTCTACTTGCAGCAGTTCTCCATTCCTATCAAATAGAAGAACAGAAGTTTTACACATCTTTACATACAAAAGAGAATTCAAAGCTCCAACATGCACTAACGAAAACATTATAATCTAGATCGTAAACAAAAGCACATATGTTTGGTAAGCATGGATTTATAGCAATGTCAAATGCAGCTAAGTAAACAGTGCACAGGTAAAAAAATAGTCTCAATCGGCGCTAAATGGCAGAACAATGTGCAATGTCACTTAAATGTCGTTGTCCGTACGGCTGCTTTGTTAATTCACAGTTCTATAGGCAACCTGTTGCGTGTTTTGACATTTTCACTGGG
Organism: Avena atlantica; assembly: GCA_910589765.1. Lineage (NCBI taxonomy): Eukaryota > Viridiplantae > Streptophyta > Magnoliopsida > Poales > Poaceae > Avena > Avena atlantica. The sequence goes on along the minus strand of OU342733.1, from coordinate 454,994,116 downwards.
CTATGCATTTCCAGTGATCTATAATATAAATAGAGTTTGCTCTTTCAGGATAATAATTTGATTACTTGCAGCAGAGTCCTCCATTCTTATCATATATAAGAACAGAAGTTTTGCACATTTTACATACAAAGAGAATTCAAAGCTCCATCATGCACTAATGGAAACATTATAATCTAGATCGTAAATGAACAGCACATATGTTTGGTAAGCATAGAATTATAGCAATGTCAAATGCAGCTAAGTAAACAGTGCACTGCTAAAAAAACAGTCTCACTGGGCGCAAAATGGCAGAAAAATGTCCATTGTCGCTTAAATGCCGTTGTCCGTACGGCTGTGTTGTTAATTCACAGTTCTGTAGGCAACCTGTTCCATGTTTTGTCATTTTCACTGGGCTATACATTTCCAGTTTCTGCTGCTATACATATTCCAAGGGTCATAGGACAGTCATCACTTAGTTGATCTGCTGGAATTATATTGTCCACTCAATGATTAAATTAGACATTTATAGGACAGCACTCAGGGAAGGCCTAAATCTTAGGGCTATTCACCAGACTTGCGTAGTACATTAGTGCTACTGCAATGCGGCCGGTTTACTAGCAGCAAGACTCTTAGTCATGTGTCTCCTTTCTTGCCATCACTATCAAATAAACTCGAATAATTTCCAGTGCTACTTGGACACCGGTGTCAAACTTAGTGCTATTCACGGGACTTGTGTCGTGCATTAGTGCTACTGCAATGCGACCAGTTCACTAACAGAAAGACTCTTGGACATATGTCTCCTTTCTTGCCATCACTATCAAATGCATTCGAATAATTCGCAGTGCTACTTGGACACCCGTGTCCAAAATTTTTTTTTTCTGAATTTGCCATCACTATCAAATGCATTCGAATAATTCGCAGTGCTACTTGAACACCACCGGTGTCCAAACTTTTTTTTTCTGAAATTGTCACCCTCTGAATACCGTATGGCACTGCACACTTCGTTGCCTACTTGATGATAGCAAGCTATATGTAATGGAAAGTAGTACAAGATGAAGCTAAGAGAACAGACCTTTCTGCGCCTCTGGCGCCTGGTGGTACACGACCTCATTCTCAGGCACCGTCCGCAGCTCGTCAGTCTCCCCAGCAGCACCGGCTGCTGCCCCGGCGTCCTCAGGGTAGCGCACGACGACCACGGGACAGACGCAGTGGTGCACGCAGTAGTCGCTGACGCTCCCGAGCCTGCCGTTGCCTCCCCTGCGTGAGGCGCCGAAGCCGCGGCTTCCCATGATCATCGCGGAGAGGCCGAGTCGCTCGGCCTCGAGGCAGAGGCGCTCCTTCATGTCGTGGTCCTTGACGATGTGGATCTTGAAGGGGATCTGCGCGGCGACGAGCGGCTGCGCGAGGTCCTGCGACTTGGTGGAGGTGAAGGCGTCGAAGTCCTCCTCCCGCTTCTTCTTCTCGTCGGAGGCGGGGTCCTCCTCGGAGGCGGGGCCCGAGCCGGAGGGCGGCTGCGGCGGGGCGGGGTCCTCGGCGTCGTCGTCGTCGAGGGAGACGGGGATGGAGCCCCAGTCGGCGCCGTAGAGGACGGAGGTGGGGCGCACGTGCAGGAGCACGACGGCGTCGCCCGGGCGGAGGTAGTTCTGCACGGCCCACTTGACGGCGAAGGCGGACTCGTCGGAGAGGTCGACGGCGATGGCGATGCGGCGGTGCGGGGAGGAGAAGGCGGCCAGGGAGGAGAAGAAGTAGCGCGGCGAGCTGGGCTGGATGGCCGCGACGGCCGCGGCCTGCGCCGTGGACGGGCGCACCGGCGGCGGCGGCGAGGGGGACGACTTGCCGGCGCCGTTCGGGGAGGCCGGGTGGTGGGTCGGGGAGGCCATCGCCCTAGGGTTCTTCGACGGCTAGTCGACTCGAATGCGTGGAGCGCTCGACCTGATCGGATCAGGAGAATGGGAATGGGAATGGAGGTGGGGGAGACGGGATGAGGACCAGGGTTTTGGCAGACGGCTGCTGCTAGAGAAGTAGAGATTTGGGATTGGCACGCGCACGGCGAAACAGGAACTGCTCTGGTTTTCGGCGAAACAACGGCGGTGGTGGCGCATTCTGGGCTGGACACGTAACTGCCGCGTGACTGCGACTTTTGTCGGTTTACGCTTTCTTTGTCCACGCGTGCACATCATCAATCTTGCTGGGAAGAAATATCGAACTCGATCAACACTACTAATTTGTACGTGCTTTGCACACCATATTAATCATATGTGTATGATCATAATTTTGATCCACTAAAATTTAAAATAATCACCTATGTCATAATACATTTATCATGTAGTAATTTGCAAACGGAAATTACCTTCTAGGAATTCATGGAATCTTTTTTGTTTTTTCACATCACTTCGGCACTAATTTTCTTTATGAAGTATGTATGAGGAAAAACGTTTGCTTTGTATTCCCTCTGTTCCATAATATAAGTATTTTTAGTAAGGTGTTTTAGTTTGCTAAAAATACTTACATTGCGGAACGAATGTAGTAGTTAATTGTTCTGCTTCAAACTTTTTTATTTTACGATGAAAGAATTTTGATGTTCTAATTTTCGTCATTTTTCTCGCTCTTAAGTTAGAACTTTTTCGTAATCTCTATTTTATTTTGTGTCCTCGACCTCATGACATGTTTTACACAAACTTATTGCATTTCGTTAATAAAATTAAAATTTTAAAACTTTAATTTCATCTAATTGTTTTGAATGTTTCTCCACATTAATAGTGGCCAACATTGTCATATATTTCTACTTTAAAAGGAAAAAAAATATTTCATTCAACTGCAAGGCAGTCGGTTTGCTAGCAATGTAGGTTTCTAGAACTGTCTAGCCTACCATCGTCGTCGTCTGGTCTGGTCATCGGATCGTTTTTTTCCCAAAGTACATACTCTCTCCATCCGCAAAAAAATGTACATCTAGCACTCAAAACTTGTCTCAAAAAGAGTGCACATCTACAATACCAATGCATCAAATAAATGCAATTAGCTCCTCGTAATCACTTCCCCACCTCATCCTCCAATCTCTATTCTTCTCATCCATATCATCCATCAATCCTCGTTCTTCTCTTTTCTTAATAATTGATAAAGCCTCATAAAAAAAAGTTAATTTGTCTAGTACTTTCTAGATGTACACTTATTTGCGGACGGAGGGAGTAGAGCCCATCAGAGGTCGAGTTAAATGACAATGCCAAGGGATAGTGGCCCCATGGCCCCACACTGAATCGCATGCATGTTGACCGTAGGATTGCAAGACCCAACTGCACGTGTGACTCCACAACATCTCAGATTTTCCGTCAAATTAATTAGAGCCTCCGATTTTATAAATCCACAGTTAATATGTTATGCAATTGGTACACTATATAATAGTCACTCAGCATATAGAAGAAAATAAAAAGAATTTGCAGAAAGTCTATTAGCATCGGTAGCAAGATTCAGTGTGCGAGAGCGACAGGTACAAGCCATGGCAGAGGCCGACAGCACGGCGCGTTTCTTCTACAGACTAGATCCATCAACGTTTCGGCACCAGGTTGGTAGATTTCAGTGGCTGGACCCAACTGCACGCAACCGTACGTGGATCAAGAAATTATGGTCACGTATGTAGCTACTAGGAGTAATTATTTTTGCAAACTTTCAGCTCGTATCGCTAAACCGCCATGCAGTCAATTGACCACGTAGCTTAGGTGTGGCTCAGCCATAGATGATCTGGGACAATTGGAGTAAGCATTTCTTAACTACGCAATCTCACCTATTTTACGGTATTTCTTTGTCTCAGTGGATGATGAAATCTTAGTTTTTTTATGTCGAGTTACAAAGATACATTCGTACATACAAAAACTTCCCCTAGGCCACAACATTTTTTTCATATGGTATAAAAAGTATATAATAGTCTTTCTCGTAGCTTTATAAAAAATGTGAAATCTAATACAACTCTGGCTCAGAGAGAATGTTTAGTGCAACTCCAATGGCAGCTGCAAATGTGTTTCACTTCGGACAAAATGTGTCTATTTTGGGAGTGTCCAGCCAATGTGTCAGCGGATACAAGGGCCGTAATACCCAATGGCACCCCCAAACGGATAATGGACATGTCTATTTAGGTAATTTTTCACACACAAATATATTACTATACAACAATGTAAACATTCAAACAACATAGTTTACACAATAATTTAAGTTAAATTCAAATTAGGATAATCCTAAACAAAATAAAGTGTCCATTACAACACGTGAAAGTGAAAACTATGTGTTTCCTTTGTGAATCCACATGTGTGCCCAACTATATCATTTTTGAAGTTGTTGATGAACACATCGCGTGGTCAGTAATGTGGCCATGCAACTTGAGGTCACAACTCAGTCGGTTCATCTTGGGGTCAACCAAATGGCAGAGGTCAAAATCTAGATCATGGACTGTTGGAGATATGCCCAAGAGGCAATAATAAAGTGGTTATTATCATATCTTCACACTTATGATAAATGTTTACATACCATGCTATAATTGTATTAACCGGAAACATTAATACTTGTGTGATTTGTAAATTAAAATAAGAGTCCCTAGTAAAGCCTCTTGTTAAACTAGCTTGTTGGTTAATATATGATCATGGTTTCTTGATCATGAACATAGAGATGTTATTAACAACAGGATCATATCATTAGGAGAATGATGTGATGGACATACTCCTATAGATAAGCATAGCATAAAGATCAAGTCATTTCAATAGTTCAATTGCTATATGCTTTCTGATACATAGTAACCTAATTCCTTCGACCATGAGATCATGCATATCACCTTTACCGGATGGATGCTTTGATGACATCAAACACCACACCGTAACTGGGTGGCTATAAAGGTGGCATTGAGTGTTCGGAAAGTATTGGTTGAAACACATGGATCAAGAGTGGGATTTGTCCATCCATATGACGGATAGATATACTCTGGGCCCTCTCGGTGGAATGTCATCCAATTAGCTTGCAAGCATGTGACTGGCTCACAAGGGATCACATATCACAGGAACGAGAAAAGAGTACTTATCGGTAACGAGGTTGAACTAGGTATGCAGAGATACCGACGATCATAACCTCGGATAAGTAAACTATCGTGAGACAAAGGGAAATTGGTATCGTATGTAAGTGGTTCATTCGATCGCAAAGTAATCGTAGAAATATGTGGGAGCAATATGAATTTCCAGATTCCTCTATTGGTTATTGTTCGGAGAAGTGTCTCGATCATGTCCGCATAATTCACGAACCGTAGGGAGACACACTTAAGGATTCGACGTTGTTTGAGTAGTTATGGTATTATGAGAAAGAGACTGAATGTTGTTCGGAGTCTCGGATGGGATCCGGGATATCACGAGGTGATCCGGAATGGTCCGGAGAATAAGATTCATATAAGGAAAGTCCCGTTTCGGAGTTCGGGAATGATTCCGGTGTTTTCATCGGGAATGTTCTAGAAGGTTCTGGATTGTCCGGCACTCCGGGGGGGAGGGTACATGAATATGTCATTGCATATTGGAATGATTGCATCATGTACTAAGTGTTCTTGCTGTTCCAAAACTGAAAAGTCAAACTGCCAGTTTGAAAGTCAAACGGCTAAAACAGGAAACTGTGGGAAACACGAAACTGTGGAAAACAAGCAAGAGGTGGTTGGAACCGACTTGGGGGAGGAGTCCCTCCAAGCCGGCGCGCCAACCAAGGCCGACTTGGGGAGGGACTCCCCTCCCCTTGGCCGCCCCTCCCACCTATAAAAGGAGGGGCAGGGCCTCCTCCTCTAGACACACAAGTTCCTATCCTCTAATCTCCGGTTTAGAGCCGTTTTGGTTTAGAGCTTCTAATTGCTCTAGCCTGCGGTTTAGAGCCTTCTAATTGGTGTGTCTAATCCCTAGACCACTAATAGCTCTCTCTCATACTCCACCATACTCGCTCCGGCTTAAGGCGAAGCCCTGCGGGATCTCCCCTCTACTTCCGGTACCACGCCGTTGTGCTGCCGGAATCGCGAGGAGAGTGCTACAACCTCCGCTGCCTGCTGGAACAAGGGAGAGGAAGGTCTTCGTCGAGTACCGAACGTGTGACCGACTGCGGAAGCGCTGCCGGAACGCAGCGCCGGAAGGATCGTCTACATGATCTTGAGATCGGAAAGAGTACGACTACATCACCCACGAGAATCCGCTCTCGTTAAACACTTTGGAATCTTCGAGGGTAAGTTATTCCATCGACTCGTTGCTACAATCTAGTAGATAGATCTTGGCTTGTTTGTTTGTATGCGATAGAATTTTTTTTGTTTTCCATGCTACGAACCCTTACAGTGGTATCAGAGCCGTGTCTATATGTAGATCTGTTGCACGAGTAGAACACAATGGTCATTGTGGGCGTTGATGCTTTTATTGTCGATTGCTTATTGTGTACTTTGCATCTTGCGGTATGTTGGGATGAAGCGGCCCGGGCTAACCTTACATGACATCGTTCATGAGACTTGCTCCACGCTTGACATGCAACTTGTATTGCATAAGTGGCTTTGCGGGTGCCTGTTTCTCCTAGCATAGTTAAGATCCAATTTACAACGGGTGATTGACAATACTAGTATCAATGTTGTGGTTCTTGTTCGTAAGTTAGAACGACACTTATTGAAATCCCCAAACCACGTAAAATATGCAAAGAAAGTAGAAGCTTCTAACTTTGTTTTGCAGGGGTGTGCAGTGATGTGATATGGCCATGATTGTGATTATATTTGATGTATGCGATGTTCCTTATTGTAAGTTGGCAACCGGCAGGAGCCATATGGTTGTCTTTAATTTCTGTTAAGACCCACGTGTCTATTCAAAGTAGTTGTTATAGTTGAAGCCGGTGGACGACAACCATGGAGCAGCGTCATTGACCTTGATGCAATACCGGTAATGATGGAGATCATGTTCGTGCTAGAAGATGGAGATCGGAAGCACAAAGAAGAAAGGCCATATCATATCACATATTATGAATTGCATGTGATGTTAATCCTTTATGCATCTTATATTGCTTAGTAGACGACGGTAGCATTATAGGATGATCCCTCATGCACATGAATTTCAAGTCATAAAGTGTTCACCCATAGTTAGCACCGTTGCTAAAGCTTGTTGTTTCGAAGCACCACGTGATGATCGGGTGTGTTAGATTCTACAAGTGTATACAACGTGAGCAAGCCAGATTTGCTCATGCGGAAACTAAGGTTTGATCTTAACGAGCCTAGCATGTACAGACATGGCCTCAGGAACACGGATTACCGAAAGGTAGAGCATGAGTCATATAGTAGATATGATGAACATGTTGATTGTTCGCCATTGAAGCTATATCAACTCTCGTGATGATCGGTTTTGATGTGGTGGATTTGGTTCGTGTGATCACTAAAACAATGTGAGGGATATTGTTTTGAGTGGGAGTTCACCTAGATTAATTTAATTATTAATTAGAACTCAATTTATCATAAACTAAATCAAAGTGAATTTGCATAGTTGTTGTAGTCATTGGCATCCGTTTACCACCTTGCGCTTAGTTATAATTGAGATAATAGAACTATAGAATTCTGGTTAATTACTTTACGAACTGGTATCGTATTGTTTTGAAGTGTTAATCTAAAGTTTAAAAGTCCTATTGCAAACTTTCAGTAAGTTCCAGTTACTCCATGAAGTTTAATAATTAGTATTAAATCAAGAGTAACAATTCCAAGTGTTAGTGTATAAGTATCATGTTTGTTTCCATGATTCTTGATATTCAAAGGATTGTCTTAATATCAAGGTTATCTAGGATCTGAAAGAGTTGTTTCAGAAACCATGATATGTGGAATATATTGTGATATCTGAAACAAAGTTTTGGTTGCAACATGATAGAGTATAATATGGCTAAAGTCATGTTCTCATATTTGATGAGAATTTGCAAAAGGTTGGAGACACTAGTTGTCCTAATCGTCCAAAAGGATTTGGAGAGCAACATTATACTCATGATTCACCGTTATAAGCTAAAAGTAGCTTGATCATGGATAATTCCATGATAAGGGTGAATATTTGATGTAGGTAAAATGTTTACTACACCAAGAGATTACTAAAGAAAGGAATTTGAAAGAACACCAAAAACTTAATAATGGTGATCTACTTCAAAGTGCAAGTCCAAAGACATTGGTATTTAACTATACACGCTTTGGACTATGTGTCATATGTATGACTCCACTATTGATGTTGATAGATTCTTTCAAACAGAAAAGGAAATATTGAAAGAAAATCTCATAAGTATATGGCAGAAAAGAAAAGACTAGAATTGTTCAGTTTAAGTATATAGATGATATACATGTTATGGCTATATTCTTTGCTTGTTAAACAATGTGGTTCTCAAGTATTTGATACTGAATTTGTTGGTGTGAATCGTCATACGAAACAACAGAATTCATGAACTACAGTGGCCTAAGTAATTAGCAAAAGAATATGTGATGATGTTCATCGAGAACAAATAAAGGGTTATTGTGTTGCTCGTTAAACATCAAAGCTTGCCTTCAAGATTTTTTTTATCAGGTATTATGAGAACAAAAGGGTTGTTCAAATAATTGCCGTAATCCATAAAAGATGGATGATTCACAAATCTTGTTGGAGAAATCACATCCATAAAACTAGTGCTAAAAATGTCGAAAGACAAATTAATTGAAAGATCACTTAGGAAGTGACATCGCCGTTTAAATTATAATGGAAAGAAAACATGAAGAAACTCCATGTGGATGGAATTTTGGAGTCTTCTGATTTTGATCAAATGACGCTTGTGAAACTTTCCCAGAGATAATTAAAACTTCATTCGTAGGCCAAAAGGGAACGAATGACTAGCTTATTGGAACTTGTGCATATTGTTGTACGAAGTCCATTATGTAGTCAAGAGCGATGGATTTCAACTTCATATGCTTTCTCCAAAAATTTGAGTGAATATATGAATATTTACTTAATAAGGATGAAGTGTGAAATATTTGAAAAGTTCAAAGTTTTTCAAAATGAAGTGCAAAATCATTGTAACAAGAATATAAACAGTTTATGATAAAGATCATAAAGGAAGATATTTGAGTTACAGAGTTTAGCATAATACCTAAGATTTAAGAAATCGTTCCGTGGATTTGCATTTCCCGAAACACCATAAGGGTATGGAGCGTTCGAGATATGTAATTAAACCTTGTTTGACATGGTAAGATCAAAGATATAATTCATAAAACTGCCATTATATTTTAAAGATTAAAAGCTTTAGAGATTACCGTTTTTCCACTGAAAAGAGCTCCATCATAATCCGTTGAAATGACACCATATAAAGTTATGGTTTGGGATAAAACCCAAGTTGTCCTTTCTTAAACATTGGTTTGCTATGCATAAGAAAGATGTGTGCAACCAAAGTCGGATGAACCTATCTTTGTATAACTGTTGAGTATTCCTCCATAACACCAGAGACAAAAGTGTTTGTCGCTTAGAACGTCAAGTTTCTTTGGGAAGGAATTTTTCGTGAAAAGTTAAGTGGGAGGACAATAGAACTTTGATAAGGTTAAAAGAACCTTAGCTATATGTGCAAAGTTGCGCAGCGCCGAAAAGTGTTCCGGAGGCAGCAACAATGCTCATGGCTCACGTGCCTCAAAGGTTGTGGTCACAGAGATCTAAGTTCCTATTGAAACAAGTAGATCGGGTAAACAATCAAATACCAAGATTTGAGGGTTGAATCATTATTTGAGAATAATGAACTGACTACATGCAAAGAAGCGATGATGGGCCCTAACTCCGTCAAATGGCTTGAAGCCATAAAATCCGTGATAGTTCCATACACGAGAAATCAAGTTTTGAACTTGAAGGACCCTCGAGAAAGGTGTAAGACCTTACAGTTGTGTTTGGATCTATAAATAAATAGACATGGATGTTGCACATCTATGAAATAGTCGACATGTTGGGAAAGAATTCACAACAATGTTCAAAGGTTGTATATGACAAGATTTGATCTTTCATAGTGATATTTAGTCTAGACGGATTAATGTAGCAACCACTACATATAATTTGTTATATGGTAGTTGAATAAACAAAACAAGTTCTTCTAATAGAATCGTTACCTAGGACATGTGCATAACACGGTCCATAGGGTTTTGTTAATTCAAAGGATGCTAAAAGCATATGCAAACTTCAATGGTTAAAGTGAGCATCGCGGAGTTGGAATCTTCACTGTGATAAAATTGTTAAAGGAGTTTAAAAGTTCATCAGAGACGATGAAGATGCTTGCATTTGCAAGAAATTAAGTGGGAGCGCTAAGACATGTTTCTAATACATTATGTGGAAGACATATTGTTGATTGGAAATAATGTATCTTTTATTAAACACATATTAAGAATTTCATCCCGATGAAAGACTTAGGCAAAACCCAAATATTTGGCATCAATAGACGCTAATATGGTTGTGCCAGAAGTACATAGACAAGATATTGAATGAGTTCGATATAGAAACTACAAAGAGAGGTTCTTGTCGCACAGAAATGATTGAATGAGTTCAATGTTGATGATATATTCAAGTGTATTGACATTTGGTAAAGTGAAACAAATAATCAAGTATAGATTGATACTTGATGTATGAAATCACAGAGAATATTTATATCAATCATACTGTGATATGTACAAATCCAGATATGTCCTATGCTCTAAATGTTGTGAGCATATACCAGAATGATTCATAAGATGATCATTGGACAATAGTAAGGATATTCTTATGATCTTTTGGAAGAACTAAGAGTATAATATTTGTAGAAGTGACAAATAGATGGTTAGTTCATTGTAAAAGTACTACATTGATACTAGCTTTGTCACAAAGTACAAATTAAGTTTATCTCAATATAAACTAAGGGTGGCACAATATAATGGAAAGTGAGTTCCATAATGGATTTGGATGAGTTCCAAAGTTAAGACATTGTGACAGATACTACAACAAAAGGCTAAGTATATGACTGCTATTTTAGCAGCAAAAGAGGGCATTTTTGTCAAGTAGTTTGTTATCAAACTAGGTGTAGTTCACAGTGGGATAATACTATGAAGATATATTGTGCGACAATATTATCAACATGTTTTAACCCCAAAGAGCTAAAGGTCACACCGAAAGACCAAATTTATACAAAGCCATCTCATTAGAGAATGAGTGATGCGTAGAGACGCAAAGACATGCAATTACACACGGACCTGGAAGTGTCAGATCCGGAGATCAGTTGACCACTAGCAATCGTGTACATACAACACCGGAAAGCCATAGGTGTTGAATACACAAAGGTTTGAAACTAGATTATTGACTCTAGTGCAAGTGGGAGACTGTTGGAGATATGCCCAAGAGGCAATAATAAAGTGGTTATTATCATATCTTCACACTTATGATAAATGTTTACATACCATGCTATAATTGTATTAACCGGAAACATTAATACTTGTGTGATTTGTAAACTAAAATAAGAGTCCCTAGTAAAGCCTCTTGTTAAACTAGCTTGTTGGTTAATATATGATCATGGTTTCCTGATCATGAACATAGAGATGTTATTAACAACAGGATCATATCATTAGGAGAATGATGTGATGGACATACTCCTATAGATAAGCCTAGCATAAAGATCAAGTCATTTCAATAGTTCAATTGCTATATGCTTTCTGATACATAGTAACCTAATTCCTTCGACCATGAGATCATGCATATCACCTTTACCGGATGGATGCTTTGATGACATCAAACACCACACCGTAACTGGGTGGCTATAAAGGTGGCATTGAGTGTTCGGAAAGTATTGGTTGAAACACATGGATCAAGAGTGGGATTTTTCCATCCATATGACGGATAGATAAACTCTGGGCCCTCTCGGTGGAATGTCATCCAATTAGCTTGCAAGCATGTGACTGGCTCACAAGGGATCACATATCACGGGAACGAGAAAAGAGTACTTATCGGTAACTAGGTTGAACTAGGTATGCAGAGATACCGACGATCATAACCTCGGATAAGTAAACTATCGTGAGACAAAGGGAAATTGGTATCGTATGTAAGTGGTTCATTCGATCGCAAAGTAATCGTAGAAATATGTGGGAGCCATATGAATTTCCAGATTCCTCTATTGGTTATTGTTTGGAGAAGTGTCTCGATCATGTCCGCATAATTCACGAACCGTAGGGAGACACACTTAAGGATTCGACGTTGTTTGAGTAGTTATGGTATTATGAGAAAGAGACCGAATGTTGTTCGGAGTCTCGGATGGGATCCGGGATATCACGAGGTGATCCGGAATGGTCCGGAGAATAAGATTCATATAAGGAAAGTCCCGTTTCGGAGTTCGGGAATGATTCCGGTGTTTTCATCGGGAATGTTCTAGAAGGTTCTGGATTGTCCGGCACTCCGGGGGGGAGGGTACATGAATGTGTCATTGCATATTGGAATGATTGCATCATGTACTAAGTGTTCTTGCTGTTCCAAAACTGAAAAGTCAAACTGCCAGTTTGAAAGTCAAACGGCTAAAACAGGAAACTGTGGAAAACAGGAAACTGTGGAAAACAGGAAACTGTGGAAAACAAGCAAGAGGTGGTTGGAACCGACTTGGGGGAGGAGTCCCTCCAAGCCGGCGCGCCAACCAAGGCAGACTTGGGGAGGGACTCCCCTCCCCTTGGCCGCCCCTCCCACCTATAAAAGGAGGGGCAGGGCCTCCTCCTCTAGACACACAAGTTCCTATCCTCTAATCTCCGGTTTAGAGCCGTTTTGGTTTAGAGCTTTTAATTGCTCTAGCCTGCGGTTTAGAGCCTTCTAATTGGTGTGTCTAATACCTAGACCACTAATAGCTCTCTCTCATACTCCACCATACTCGCTCCGGCTTAAGGCGAAGCCCTGCGGGATCTCCCCTCTACTTCCGGTACCACGCCGTTGTGCTGCCGGAATCGCGAGGAGAGTGCTACAACCTCCGCTGCCTGCTGGAACAAGGGAGAGGAAGGTCTTCGTAGAGTACCGAACGTGTGACCGACTGCGGAAGCGCTGCCGGAATGCAGCGCCGGAAGGATCGTCTACATGATCTTGAGATCGGAAAGAGTATGACTACATCACCCACGAGAATCCGCTCTCGTTAAACACTTTGGAATCTTCGAGGGTAAGTTATTCCATCGACTCGTTGCTACAATCTAGTAGATAGATCTTGGCTTGTTTGTTTGTATGCGATAGAATTTTTTTTGTTTTCCATGCTACGAACCCCTACATGGACTTGATCACGCTGGCCTTAAAATGTCCATCGATAATCATCAGAGAGAGTTCACGGAAAAAATACATACATACTTGTTTTGTTTATAGCCCAAACATCGTGTGTGAAAAGGAGACTAGAACTTGAGGCCTTGGAGGAGCTACGGTCAGTTCATTGTTTCACCCGAGCTTGCCCTTGGCCGGAAACAACGGCGGCTCTAGTGGCGGTAGGTCATTCGGCGGCAGCGCGGCGACAAGGGTAGCAGTCGCGGTGATGATAGTGGGTCGCGGATGAAAACGATGTTTTGGAAGAGAGGGGAGTAGGGTTCGGGAGAGAAAGAAGAGGTGGGACAAAGGGCCAAGGACCGTTTGGTCATTTGATGGGTTGCGCGAAAGTTTAATAAAACTGAACCTTCTATGATCTCGTGATTTCATAGGGTCAACGAGACCATTGGTAGATTATGTCCCGTGATAAAACTGTCTAAATGACAATATCTGATAATGTCGTACGTGGACTAATGCTATTCGGTGAGAAACAAACATTTACAAATCCCAAATGATATGAACTAGAATAAATGGATGATACGTAATTTGCATAATATGAAGACCACCAGCGTACCCTATTCTTATTATTCCATGAACGAATAGGTTATAATATAGTTGTACTTAGAAGGAAATAGGTACCCATGTAACAAATACTAGACTAGAAGATAACAACATATATATCTGCATAAATGTTGATATAACTCAAGCAATTGGTATATATGTACATTGTTAGCCCTTCGAGATAGCTATTGGCCTACTTTTATGTTATGTCGTGGTGCGCTTAGTGGGTGTCGGAACTCAAACACTTGCCAGGTTGCGCCACCCTTTCCTAACCAACATCTTTTGATTGTCTATCTTTTTTGTGATTGATGACTGCAGAAGCCACTCAGCCAAGCTGAATTGTGTGGGTGTTGGATGCATATACATGCAGATGAGTGTTCTATGGTGTGGGGCTGCACAACATCTCGTACTAGTCCTAGAGAAGCTTTGGGGGGTGCTATTGTACTCTAACTCACATTCCTAATGCATCCCATTTTCAATGGACTATCTTTAGACAGATATGAAGCCATCACTTTCATCCTTGACCTTGAGCCCCCCATCCCCACCTCTCCTCATGGTATTTATAGACATGAGCCTATCAATAGGTGCATAATCACTCAAGAGGTACAATATATAGTGTCTCGCTATCACCGGCGTACACATTCATTGTGATAAAAGTACCTCATAGCTATGAAAACTCGGTTGGGCTACATGTGGTACATTTTTTAAATATGTTTACACCTCAATAAATAAATTACCATGGGGCTCAAGCCTTGTAGTTTTTGCCGCAAAAAAATAGTTGTGCTGCATGTAGTACAAGGGGGCGCTGGAGGGCCAAGCCAAATGTTTCGACTTTGCTAAGGACAATAAGTAATACTCCTTTCGATCTATAAGGCTGGTCATAGTAGAATTATCATATTACTAGTATCATGTATATGATACTAGTGTATTATACTATCTTTATAGTGCATCGTATCATATAGTACTATCATAAACTTATTGTATTAAATTATTTGTAAAATATCAATGCAATATTGTGTACAAGATGCATTTATCACTATTTTTTCTAGTTTTATATGTTATGATACGATATCAAATTATGATACCACTATTAACTCTTCCTTCATTAAATGATTTGCCACATTAGCTTTTTATATGCATGTTATGCATAATACCACCTATGATACTTGTACTATGATCAGCCTAATAAGTGTCACTTATTATGGATCGGAGGAGTACAACTATTTTTGTTTACACAATATTATTATAATCCTTTCCCTTAATACCATATGTATTGTATTCTCAATATGTGTTTGCTTATTTGTGGTTTACCTCCGAATACTTTCTCCATCCCAAAGCTTAATGCGTATAATTTTTTTTTAAAGTCAAGCCATGTAAAGTTTGACAGATTTTTTAGAAAAAACTATTAAGAATTATTATATTAGATAGATACCATGTGAAAATATGTTTCATGTTGTATGAAAGGGTATGGATTACGTATTATAAATATTAATATTTTTCTCGAAAAACTTGGTCAAATTTTAATTGGTTTGACTTTTTAAAAAGTCATATGACTTAAGCCTTGGAAAAGAGGTACTCGTATTAAGTAATCCCCATTTAGCTAAGATCGTCAGTGTTGGTTGTAACACCTTGTGGATGATGCCGAGCACAATAGTGAATAAGGGAACCGGCGTCGGAGGAGGCCTTCATAGGGTTTGTTGATGCTCCATCGATGCCTGGGAGCGGCCATCTTCATCGTGGAGTTCCTCGCAAGCCAGATGTCGGTCGCCACTCTGCCCACCCCCACGAACACGCCAGCCAACAGCGGCGGGCCGGAGGCTGGCGCGTGGACCTCATGGGTGCAGGCACGGTAGAAGGAGCGCCTCGCCATTGGTGCGCTGCCGCTTCCGTCACTATAGGGGTTGCTCCCATCGCGTGCGGGTGCAATACCGTAGCTTTGCTGGGAGCGCGTCAGCGGCGTCGCAGGAGGACAACACGGTCGGGAGCAGTTGTGGATTGGGGTCGAGTGGGCACCTTGTGCCTCGCATTGGCGGCCACCTTCAGTTCATGTAGCGCGAGTGCGCGATCGAGAGCCTACACAATGAAGGCCTCTTGCTCCTCTTCTTCCTCATGGCATTGCTCCTGCACAATGAAGGTAGAGTACTACTCGGTGGAGAGAGAGGCTTGGAGGAGTTGGTGGGGGAAAGTGAAGAAAAGTAGATGAGAGAGACGATATGTGGGTAGGTGGGGAAAGTGGTGGCTCTCAGGTGGGCCGGCTAGTCATCTACCGCTGGAAAAGTTGTGTCGGGCTTTCCGAGCACAGCCACTATGGACTACGCACGGAGATGGGCTCCTTGAGTTAGATGAGACCGGACAATGTTTGGGACAGTGTCATACAAAATTAGTTAGTTTTTAATCCAAAAGCTGCGTGCATGTGGGCACTTTCATGCTCCAGCGGTGCTCCCTTATGCGGCTAGGCAGCTTCAGTAGGGACGAGCAATCTACCATGTTAGTATGGCACATCGCCTATGACTAGGTTGCCTCCTCCGTGCCGATGATGTCCATAGCCTCTCCGTCAAGCGCTAGGCTGCCATCATTACGGTCTTATTAAGCAGGTCGTAGAGGAACCCGCAAGAAAAAGATCTCGTGCAGGTGTGCAGCACGCGGCTATGCTGAATTTGGACAATCTACATACTCTATAAGCAGAACCATGGATAGCATTATCACCCATACCTCACATGTCATTCCTCTTGTAGTGAGTTTTATTCGGGTAGGCAAAAATGTAGCCCATTCTAGTCTTCCATAAGCTCTATGTTCTTTGGTGGTACTCCAATTTTAATTCCCAATGCATCCTATTTTCACTGGACTATCTCGCACCGATTTGCCACCACTTCCATATGTCACTACTCTCACCCTTAGGCCTCCCATTCTCACCCTCGCCTCGCAGTATTTATAGATGCGAGCCATATCAATAGGTTCACAACCACCGCAAGATCAGTTGATGTACACATAACGTTCATATCTGTGAATAGCTAGGTGGATCGCAGATGCAAATATTGCACATGATTTCTTTGAAGACATTGCACACTTAATGCAGATATCCGATATTAATGTTGTAGGGAAGTTCGGTCCTCGTATTCTCGTGTTAGGAACTTTATGTTATGCTATAGCTCTAGATAGAAAAATGGATCACGAAGTTTCTAGACCGGAGAAAAGTGTGTACCTCACCACTAATAGATGTGCGCGCAGCAATGCGCCGGGATAGGAGTATCTCTTGCAAGAAGAGGAGCAGACGAACTAGAAGCCTTGAAATGTCCTCCATGGTTTTGGTCGCACACCAGATCTCATGCAAGGGTTGCATCGAGTGTGCGCTCCAGGTGCGTCACCATCCACTGCGTCGGCTGCGAACATGGCGTGCATTTCTACCACAACTCAAGTAGGCCAAGGAATAATCTCATCCGTACTCATTATAGCTGGACAAAAGATCAACAAAATCATACTTCCGTTGTTTAGACGTCATGAAAAGTTAGATAAAATGCGTTTCTAGAATTCAACCATTTTTTTTAAGAATGGGTTTCCCCCTATTCATATTAATGAAACCAAAGTGCTACTACAAGGTTTCATCCATAATACATATAAGACCGAAAGTGCATCGAGGATCCCTATGATTTATAAGAAGGCAACTGAGTTACCAATCACTTGCGCGCAGGAGGAGGAGGCCCTGTGGCGCGACTACGAGGAGGCACTTGCGCTCATCTGCATGGTGACTGAGACGAACGCCCAACTGCCTCCACCACCGCCGCTGCCAGTTTGGGCATCTCCGATCGCGCCGGAGGTGGGCATGGAGCTGGCACACCTTCAGCAGTGGGATCCGTGGCCTGTGCGGGCGATCAACCCGTCTGCGCCCGCTCCCGCTCTGGCTCTGCCGCCGCCCAACCTTTGGACGTCGCCGGAGTACATCGACCTCGATCCGTAGATGGACGAGGCGGCGCGCGCGAATATCGATAGCTAGGGCTAGGATTAGTTAGCTTATATTTTTTATATTTTAAATATAAATTAAGTATAAACTTTGTCATTTTTCGCACGAGTTGTTTGTGTTTGAATTTAAAAAAAAATACCTTGCCAACGCTGATAAATAGGTCGCGCCGCTGGCGCGGCTGGCCGGACAGACCAGACCCCTACTTAGACCGGAGGTTCGATACAAACGGACACAAACAAACAATTTAGGTGACCGCCCAGTGAAGATGCCCTTAGAGTCTCTCCAGTTGCATGCCCTCGCTTTGGCTGCCACCATTTGGTTCCGCAGCACGGCCGAGAGCCCGCACAACGACGCATCTTGCTCCTCTTATTCTTCATGGTGTCGCTCCTGCACAACGACGGCCGTCTGTGGAGTACCACTCGAGGAGAGAGACTTGGAGTGATCGGTGGGGAAAGTGAAGAAAAGTAGACGAGAGCACTTTTACTTCGGTGTCCCCGTCGTTTTCAAATTTTGACAATAAAAATTCGATATCTAATCATTTCGAAGACCATATAAATCCACCCGAAAAATGTATGGTTCTCTTAAACATATACTCACCATACACGTATACTTAGATAACTGAGGGAGATAAATATATCAACAACAACAACAACAACAAAAAATTCAAAATGTGGCATGCAAAGATATAGATCACAATAACGACAGGTGAGATCAGACGGTGAAAACATGGAGTATATCGAGCTTGACCAAGTACACCTATACAAAGATATATATAGCCTGAATATAGGTTTCAACAGGTTAAAAGAAAGCTAAACCATGCAAACTTAAATTTAGGAGGGACACCAAAGCACTCCTCATAAGAGAGAGAGGAGACATGGGAATGTGGGAAAAGTTGTGGCAGGCAGGTGGGCATGTCAGTCATCTCACTGTGTTTGGCGTTCCATGCACATCTACTATGTACAGTGATGGGTTGTGCGCCCAAGACCGTTTGGGGCAACATGGACAAAATTTGGCTTTGCGACATGCAGAAGATGACTTTATAGGACGGGCTCCATGGAGCCCTCTTTAATTTTTTTGAAAACTAACATTTTAAAGTTTTAGAAAAATATGAAATAAAATTCTAGTTGTTCACAATGAATTATTCTACAGCTCTGCAAAATTTCAACGCGAAATAGTTTGAATCCCAGCCTACACAAAAATGACAAATTATGACAAATATGAAAATTTTCGAATTTTGCACTGTTCACCACATTAGGTCTGGAAATTTATTATTTTTACACAACCTAAAATACGAAGTATTTCGCATTGATTTTTTGCATGCAGCTATTGTTTTCAACATCTAAGGATTTATTTCATAAATTTTTAACACATTAAAATTCTAACTATTTTAAATTTCGAAAAACGGACTTCAAAGAGCTATATTGACACACTCATGCCGTCATGCGTACTCGGGATTTTTTGCCCTGGGGAGAGACTTTGGGAACGCGATAGAAGACGCTATTAGATGGGACGAAAACTCAAAACCCCTCGATGTTTAATTTAGCGCGCGTTGTCATCTATATATAATGTTTTTCTTTTTTTATTTGACTGATGATTAAAGAAGCCACCACGTTCGGAAAGTATGAGCTGTGTGGCGTCGATTACGTGTGCACGCAGCCGGGCCACGATGACTTTGTGTGGGCGAGGTGCCTCCTCCGTGCTGATACTATCAACAGTCTCCCCTTCAAGCGGTCGTGGAGGAACCGGCAAGAAAAAGATCTCGTGCAGGTGTGCAGCAGGTGCCTATGCTGAATTTGGACAATCTATATACTCTACAAATAGAACCATGGATAACTTTATCACCCATACTCCACACGACATTCCTCTTGTAGCCAGTTTTTTTCTTTCGAGTAGGCAAAAATGTAGCTCATTCTAGTCTTGCATAAGCTCTATGTTCTTTGGTGGTACTCTAGTTTTAATTCCCAATGCATCCTATTTCCACTGGACTATCTCGAACCGATTTGCCGCCACTTTCATATGTCACTACCCTCACCCTAGCTTGGCCCCCGTTCCACCCTCTCCTTGTAGTACTTATATATGCGAGCTATATCAATAGGTTCACAACCACTGCAAGATCGGTTGATGTACACATACGTTCATATCTGTGAATAGCTAGGTGGGCCGCAGATGCAAATATTTCATATGGTTTCTTTGAAGACATTGCACACTTAATGCAGAAACCCTATATTTAATGTTGTAGGGAAGTTCGGTCTTCGTATTCTCGTGTTATGAATTTTATGTTCTATAGCTCTAGAGAGAAAAAAATGGTGGACCACCAAGTCTCTAGACTCGAGAAAAGTGTGTACCTCACCACTACTAGTCTACTAGATGTGCGCGCATTCACGCACCTGGATGAGAGTATCTCTTTTAAGAAGAGGAGCGGACGAACTAAGCCTTGAAGGTCTTGCGGGGTTTTGGTCGCACACCAGATCGAGTATGCGCTCCAGGTGCGTCACCATCCACTGCGTCGACTGCGAACTATGGCGTGCATTTCTACCACAACTCAAGGAGGCCAAGGCATAATCTCATCCGTACTCATCATAACTAGACGAAAGATCAACAAAATCATACTTCCGTCGTTTAAACGTCATGAAAAATTATGGAAAATGATTTCGTCGTTTCTAGGATTCAACGATTTGTGAACCGATGCATAGCCCGGATGGTTGGCTAGTGTTGATACCTGTCCTACCCGCGAGATCCTGAGGTCGAGTGCTAGCGCCCGCTCTCTCGCCGTATACATCCAAAAAAAATTATTGAACTACTTGGAGGGCCCCTTGATACCCCTAAGTCGCATTTTTTTTTAGGATTCAACAATTTTTTTTAAGAATGAGGTTCCGCCTATACATATTAATGAAACCAAAGTGCTACTACAAGGTTTCATCCATAATGCATATAAGACCGAAAGTGCATCGAGGATCCCTATGATTTACAAGAAGGCAACTGAGTTACTAATCACTTGATTAAGAGTTTATGGGTCTTAATGAAATTTCTATTTATAATAACTCATTATTCTTCTTAGGAAAGTGGGTGGCAACACAGGTGAACTACATCTTTGGCGGTGCTCATCGAGTACCGAGCCATCACTACTGGAAACACGAGCATTGCCGACCGTCTTCTGTTTGCGAGTATCCTGATCAACAAAACAATTTTTACCGAGCGTACCAAGAAATTGACCGGCACAAAAAAAGTTCAGCAAACAGAAAGTATGCCGAGCATTCACATACATTCCGCTCAGCAAACCTAGACGTTCGGCATACATAGTCTCTCCGCAAAATCAGCAGCCATGTGTCCACCACGACAAAGGTTGACGAACGCCGTGACGAGGCCACCACTATAGGCTACGTCGAGAGTATACGCTTGACATATGCTGTTCTTTTAAAAAAATTGGATGTAAAGTGATATGTTCTATTGTTTATTACTCTATCCAACCCATATTAGTTGACTCAAATTTGTCTAGATTTGAATGAATGTAGACACTATTTATATATAGATTAATCCAAATTTTGACGAATCCAAGTCAAGTAATATGGGTCGGAGGGAGTACTTATATTATGTATGCCGTAATTTATTTTATATTTCCATATTTTTGGCCTATCCTTTATCCCTTGTCGTTTCAACGTGCGATATTGAGCGTATAAGCTCGGCATAAGCTCTCCTTTTTTGTTTTTGGATGTACAGTAAATGTTCTATTTAATTACTTATATTATATACGCCATAATTTATTTTGTATTTCCATGTTTTTGGTCTACCCTTTATCCCTTGTCGTTTTATCATGTTTGACTCTCTTTCCACATCGGTTGAATTAGAGGGAATCTTTGGTTAAATAAGGCACCAACCTTCCTCTCCATGTTCATATGGTCTGACCTAACAAAAAGGAAGATAAAACTTCATTGGTCAAACATCGTTCGGAGAAATTCTACGGGGTAGACTGTACGGCCTCTGGGTTAGGGTATCACCAATGCACTGCTTCAGAGCAACTGAATCCATGGAAAATTTGCATATAGCCCTATTACATGTAGGAAAGTGTGGTGGGAGGTTGAGAGATTCAATATCTAGCTCTCAGGAGTAACCCACTTCATACACATATGTGATAACATTTTGGAAGATTCTAAACATATAGCCGGGATCTCCACGCCACTTCAGCATTACCGGTGGAAATCTTGCATGAACTAGGGTTCCAATGTGTCTCTCCATGTTCATATGACCTAACCTGGCAAAAATAAGCATAAAAGTCTATTGGTCAACCGTCGTTCGGGAAGGCGGGTTCCTATGGCCTAATCTATACGCTCGGCATATAGCTATAATATTTTTTACCCTCCGGTTTGTTAGCGCTTATTTGCCGACATGCAACGCTCAGCACACTAAACAGCTATGTCGACGGTACACGCTCGGCATAGCGTGCAACGTGGCCCGACAACGGAGCCTATGCAAGGGGTGATTGATCTGGCTCTATATCATCGTTGAATGACGGGTACCAAGATCACCGTGACGCCACTGCCAATTGAGAATTAATGGGCACGAAAGCACCAACAAGTTAATATTGTCAAAACTCATTCATTAGGTAATGTCCACACTGGTAGAAAACGCCCCATGTGTCCCGGTTGGTAAGGGCCATTAGTCCCGGTTGCCCAACCGGGACGGGGCAATCGGGACTAAAGCTCCAACCTTTAGTCCCGGTTGCCCCATCAACCGGGACAAATGGTGGCACACGTGGCGGCATCAGAGCGCGAGGGGGGTGGAACATTAGTCCCGGTTCGTAACACGAACCGGGACTAATAACCTGCTGCCGCAGCAGAGATTTGGCCCATTTCTCTGCCGCGGCAGAGAATTCATTTTGGCACATTTTGTTGCCGCGACAGCATTTTCGCCACTTTTTGTGTCGCGGCAGAGAATTCATTTAGGTTGTTTTATTGTTTATTTAGTGTTTTGCACTTATCAATGAAGGAACCTTATATTACACAAGATCATCATGACAACATTACATTCAATACACGGATCGAGTTCATGCACTACATACAAAAGTTGTTATTCGATGCTACCGGCCAATTTCTTGAAAGTTGCTATTTTTACAATTCCTATTGTCTATACACAGCCGAGTAGTATTCCCCTTGTATGTTTAGGACTTCTGCATCCAAGAATCCCGCCAATTCCTCCTGTATTGCTCGTATGCGATCCTTTGGCAGAAGACCGTCCCGTAGACGTTCGATCTGATTTAAAAAAGGAGTCAGCCTATATGAATATGAAACTAAACACAATTTGATTGTAATTAAAAACTATAGAAATTGTTTACGTACGTGGAGTTGCTCTAAATTTCTGCCCTTCTCATCGCACGTCTGCCGGATGAACTCGCATACATAGTATCCACATAGATTGTTACCTGGTCCCTGCGTCAGGCACTTTACGACAACAAAATTTAATCAAAATAATAATCAAGCATGATAATAACTGTATCAAAACTAGAATCAAAGAGATGCGCGGATATAGCTAGTGGTGCTTACATCTAGTGGTTGAAATGTAAGCTCTTTTCAAACACCCCTAGCCTTCTTGGTGAACCGTTTCCAAGCGCTGCCCGGCGTAGAAAACAAATAAAATAAGTTATTAAGTACTTGATATCATAAAATTCACGAACGTTGTCGATATAGTGTAGAATTACCGCTGGAGAAGTATCTGCATGTCCTTCCACGTCTCAAGGGGTTTATGTTTCGAGTCCATGACTAGTACACGCCCTTTGTCAAGTTGAATGATTAACAGAATATAGTGGTACCTGCGAATGCAGAACTAATCAATTATATACTTAACATCGAGTAAGCGAAATAGAAAGTGTATACAAGACAATAACACTCACTGGAAGTTGTAAGGAAATAGTATTTCCCTTTTGGTTTCTTGAAACCTTAACGCGTGTACTATATTATCCTCCGTATCCTGGGGGCTTATTTTGAGATTAGCTTCATGAACCCAATATGGGTCAATGAAGCCAATGTCATAGATTTGTCCTCTGCTGCATTCGAGAATCTTCATTCTGCATATTAAAGTATGATTATATACATGCAATAAACAAAATATTATAGATGGAGACTAAATTAATTACAGAATTAGTACTTACAGACAATAGGCACTCATGATCAATTTGTCCAAGGCGTCTTGATTGAATAATTGAAATAGTTCATCAAATTCAATGGATATCATGTCATCCTTATCTTTCCCATGATGCTTTTTTGTAACCCTCAGCACTATCCAGTTAGCCCCGGCCCTTGTGGCATGCATGTACCAGTTA
Source organism: Avena atlantica (assembly GCA_910589765.1). Classification (NCBI taxonomy): domain Eukaryota; kingdom Viridiplantae; phylum Streptophyta; class Magnoliopsida; order Poales; family Poaceae; genus Avena; species Avena atlantica. Next base: position 454,970,019 of record OU342733.1, on the reverse strand, counting down.
TGCAATCTTCGCATTTTTGTTGGAAGATTGTTTACCTCCTCAGGTTTGACGAGAGGTTTTCCGTACTGGTATTGGTATGCTACTTCACTCACGGGGAAGAACTCTAACTGGGATAAGTACTGGGAAATACTCATACCTTGAGCAGCGGCAGCTTCTCTGTATTGTGCAACTACCTCTGGATCATACTGCTCTTCGGCCCCATATTTGCTCGACCCCACATTAGTTTGAGAAATCACCTTGAGAGGGGCGCAAGTCTGTTTTGCTTGTTCTCCGAGCTGGGCAACAGATTTCCCGCTTGCATCAGTACTGCTCTTCGAGGCTTTTTGTGCTGCATGTGACTTGAGAATAGAACGCTCATAGTCTGATGACAGCTTTGGCTCGGGTTGATGAAGAGTCTTTAGCATTTTCAACACTTTGGTTTTTTCTTCTTTGGTGCTGGGGAACTCTGGCTCTTTCGGCCGCCTCAGCTTAGCGAAAAACGCTGTCGTTTCCGCATCAACGATCGCCGCAGTCTCCTCTTCAGTACAGTCATAAGCTCTCTTGTGAGGAACCGTTGGTACTTTTGGAAGAGGCTCTTGTTTACGTTTCGGCGATCGCTTACGACGCACAGTAGCGGTACGCTTACGCTTTTTATCCTGAGGCGCCGGCGATGGCTCCCGCGGCGATGGCTGCACCGGAGATTGGTGAGGCGACGAAGCCGGGTGAGGCGACGAAGACGGCTGCCGCGGCGGCGACGACCTCGCTGGAGACGGGTGAGGCGGCGGCGAAGATGGCCTTGGCGTGTGATTTCGAAGCACGATACAATCCTTCGACCATAGAATGGTGACGTTTTTTGCGTCACCCAGCACATTCACATCCCCTTCACCAGCAGGGTAGTGAAGATCCAAAACCTCAAAGGTGGGCATGATTTCATCCACGCCGACAACAGCGTAGCCCTCAGGAACCGGACGACTGTGGTAAGTTGGTGTGGGTACAATTGGTAAGGCATAGCCGACCGCCACCTTCATTGATATGTTCACAACTTTGACATGTAGCTCGCAGTGTGTCATCTCTGTGATATCATCCACTGGGTAGCCAACAGGAGCCATCGTCGGTGCATCATCGGCATCGCCATTGTCATCACCCGGGACCTCGGTGGAAGCCACACTGCTTTTTCGATTATTCGCGGTAGCATCGAATGCAGTGTGCTGCTGAGATGGGTCGGTAGTACTTTGCTCTTTAAGTGAGTTAATTTCATCTTGTTGTTGCTTTAATCGTTCTTCAATTAAACGCATTCGCTCTTTCTGACTTTCTGCTTCAACTGCCGCCTTGTCCTTACTCCTCTGACGGCTTCTATCAGGATATTTCTTCCTCTCTTCGGGAAACCCAGTCCTCCATGATTGGGAGCCTATTGTGCCTCGTGTTCGTCCATCATGTTCCTTATTTCCAAGGGCGAGTGTGAGCTCATCATTCTCTCTATCGGGAATGAAGTCCCCATCTTTAACAGCCTTTACTGCTTTTCTCATCCTCTCGATTGGCAAGGGGTCTTCTTTATGTCGTATGTTATATATACACCTCCCTTCCGAGTCCAACGTGCCCCAATGCCCGTAAAACCAATTCCTTGCACGTTCTACCCAATCGTCTGTCTCTGGGGTGATATTTTTATCACACAGTTCCTGCTCAAGTTTCTCCCACTTAGGAATGCCAACCTTGTAGCCACCTTGCCCCATAGTATGGTGATACTTCTTCTTAGCAGCATTCAGCTTATTCGTTTCAGACATTTTCTTAGCTTTTTCTGATTTCTTGTATTCCACAAACTCATCCCAGAATGGTTTTATCTTCTCAAACTGAATATTCTTGAAATCGGGAGTCTTCTCTTTCACGACATAGTCAAGGTGCAATCTTTTCTTCCAGTTGGTGAAACACTGGGCCATCTTCTTCAAAGCCCACTCCCTGACCTTAGCCTCCATGGCTCTCCCATGTTGTAAGGCGTCCTCAACTGGATCCTCCGCATTTGGATCCAGCTCTATCTTCGGTAGTTTGAAATTAACCATGAGCCTCTTCCACAGTAAATCTTTGGCGTGGTTAGGGACAAATAAACATGTTCCCTCTTCATCCGCATTAGCAGGCCTATTCCAATTTCTAATGGTGATCGGGATTAAGTCCCTAACGATTACTCCGCATTGTGCCACAAATTTGGTTGCGACAACTTCGGGAGCTGTCGGTCTGCCGTCTACAGCGACATCTTCGATCCTGAACCTCTCATGGTCTTGCAACTTTTTGGTTGGGCCTCGTCTGCTCTTTTCAGTAGATTCCTTCGATCCGGAGGGCTAAAAGAAGAAAGATCGTCGTTACTATTTCTATATAGATAGCAGATGATTAATTAATGAATTGATTTATATTACATGCACCTTGCCGGAGCGGTCGTCTTCTCGATTACACAAGGCATCGCCTTCTCCCTCGCGGAAGGCAACACCTTCAACCTCAAACAAGTTGTCTACTCCGGTAAAAAGAGGATCACCCTCACCGGAGTTGTTCAGAAACGTTGATACGTCTAAATTATCTTCCCCACGGATCACACCTTGGATCAAATCTTCCTTTTCTTCGTCTCTGACGTGTGGGTCCATATTTTCTGCATAGGTGGAAAAACGAATAAGTCAAAGCGGCTAAAGGAGAAAGTTAAAGAGAAACCCTAATATATACATACACAATAATAAAAATGAAGAGAAACCCTAAACCTAGCTACAAAAAGGAAACCGTGTAGTAGATAGGTAACTCTAGCTAAAATCAACTAAAATCAATATTCCGGAGTTCCGAGGGGTGTAAAACCTAGTTCGGAGAAACCTCGGATGCATATGAGAGGGGAACATGAGTATAAGGCTACAAAAGGGAAACTATCCAGCAGATAGGTAACACTAGATACTAACAAAATACCATATTGGAATCGATCTCGATCTCGATATCGTATTCTACCGAGAAGAACCAAATCACCGGAAAGAAAGGGAAACAATCAACACATGGCATCGATGCAATGCTCAAGCAATGATGATGATACGACAAGTTAATGTGCATTGGAATGTAACCCTAAAGCATGCTCGACAAGTTAATCGGGGTTCCGAGGGGCGCAAACCCTAACTCAAGGAACTCCGGAATCACCTATTAGGGTTACTAGGGTGTTCTAATTAAACTTGTTATTTAAGTTGTTGAACAATGCATGATTATGGCATAGATAGATAGTTCTCATTTTTCTGAACATTTTGGTATATTATTTGTATTTTTCTGAATTACAGATTAAAAGTTATTGAATTTACAAGTTTTATTCAAATTATGAAATTATTAAATCAAATGTTTAAACCTTTTGCACCATAGTATGACAAGGATAATGATATGACAAGTTAATTTGTATTAAAAAGTAACCCTAAGACATGCTCGACAATTTAAACGGGGTTTCGAGGGGTGAAAACCCTAACTCGGCGAAACTCCAGAGTATATGAGAGGGGTTGATTTTGTTTTCTAATTAAACTTGTCTTGAAAGTTGTTGAACAATGCATGATTATAGGTTAAATAGTTAGATCTCATTTTTCTGAACATTTTGGTATATTATTTGTATTTTTCTGAATTACAGATTAAAAGTTATTGAATTTACAAGTTTTATTCAAATTCTGAAATTATTAAATCAAATGTTTAAAACTTTTGCACCATAGTAAGAACTAGCAATAGTGGCTGACAGGTGGGGCCCGGAGCCACCTCAGCAGCCACGCAAGCAAAGGGGAAACAGGGGAGCAGCCGCCGCCGCACATCTCGCACCGCACCGCTGACGCCGCCGCCGCACCGCTGACGCCGCCGCCGCACATCTCGCGCCGCTGTCGCACCCACCCGTCGGTGCCTGCCCGTGGCGGCAGGGGGAGGAGGAGGAGGGGGAGGACAAAGGCATGATGGAGAGGGGGAGGACGGAGGCAGGCCGTACCTTCTGGCGGCCGGTGACGACGCGCGGCGACGGTCGTTGGAGGTGGTGGCGACGGACGTCGTTGGGCAGCCTGACGGCGGGGCGGCGGCGCGGGAAGCTTGACGAAGCGGCGGCACTGACGACCACGGGCAGCTGACGGTGAGGCGGCGGCGCAGGCAGCCTGACGACGTCGGGGGCGGTGAGCTCGGGCAGCCTGCCGGCGTCGGGGGCGGTTGTGCGCGCGTCGGTGAAGCAGAGAAGTGATGGGGAAGGGAAGAAGAAGAAGAAGAGGCGCGCTGTTATAACCAAAGGGCCTTTAGTCCCGGTTGGTGGCTCCAACCGGGACTAAAGGGTCATACGTCCCGGTTGGAGCCACCAACCGGGACCTATACTCCAATATTTTCAGCAGCCCAAGGGTTGGCGCGCAGGGGGTCTTTAGTCCCGGTTGGTGGCTCCAACCGGGACATATTCCCCTGTTTTCAAAAAATTTCAAGTATTTTCTCTCTGTTCCCGCCTTATTTTTTATTTTGGGGTTTAAATTTGTATTGTTTTTAAATGATAATTAATTTGGAATTTAGAAAAACTTTAAACATAAGAAGTGTTTGGATTTGAATAAATAATTCAAAAACATTTTCTGTTTTAAAAAATAATTAATGTAACCATTTAAAATATGAACCATTTACAATTAAAAATGAATTAACTTATATTTTTTAATATCAATTTGGAATTTAGAAAAACTTTAAACATAAGAAGTGTTTGGATTTGAATAAATAATTCAAAAACATATTCTATTTTTAAAAAATAATTAATGTAACCTTTTAAAATGAATTAACTTATATTTTTGAATATTAATTTGGAATTTAGAAAAACTTTAAACATAAAAAGTGTTTGGATTTAAATAAATAATTCAAAAACATTTTCTGTTTTAAAAAATAATTAATGTAACCATTTAAAATATGAACCATTTACAATTAAAAATGAATTAACTTATATTTTTTAATATCAATTTGGAATTTAGAAAAACATGATCAATATACCAAGTCTGGTATTTTTCCTTTCAACTATGTAACATAATATGAAAGGTTTAAGATGGTCTAGTATTTTAGGAAATTCGGACGGTAGCATTCTGAAACCGGGACTAAAAATATTTTCCGCCATTTCCCACCTCTTCCCGCCAAGTTTTCCCGCCCTTTCCTTTCTACTAGAGCTTTTAGTCCCGGATGTAGTCACTAACCAGGACTAAAGATATTTCCCGCCATTTCCCAAAGCTTTACGCCAAGTTTTCCCGCCCTTTCCCTCTATATTTAGGGTGATCGTGTCATGGCTATCCACACATCCACACCTTCCTCTCTTAGAACAATGGACAACGCCTACTGGGCCATTCTGACCCTCGAGGAGACCGAGGCATTGTGCGCCTCCAACTACCCTTGTTCACCGGGGTACCGGCCGCCCGCCGGCTGGATGCTGAGCGCTGGAGGGGTTCCTGTCCCTCCTGTCCCTCAAGGTTCCGCACGTCAGGCGGCCATCACAAACCACTTCTACCACGAGCTCACGCCGGAGCAGCGGATGGATCCCCAGTGGGATCCCGACAACTATGACACCTGGAATGCCTTCTTCGCTAATAGGCGGGAAAGGGAGCTCGCCAGGTACGAGGGTGATGGCCCGCCACCGGTGAACCACAACGAAGTCGGCCATCGTCTGTGGTGGGAGAACCGTACTATCATCGAAGTGATGCGCTACATCGCCGGGGGAGACCATCCTCGCCTACGGTGCCCACGAGTCCACCCGCCACAGGCCCCACACTGCCCCGGCGGTAGCGGCATCGTCTTCCAGGAGACCCCTCTCCCACCCGCCGTGAATCCGAGGCTGGAATGGCCCCTGGTATATGCCATGGATGGGCTGAGGATCCCCGGAGTGGCAGGTGACGATGACGATGATGATGACGACGACGATGAAGACCCTGAAGCTGCGTACTATAGGACTAGGCATGATTATGACTAAAGGGGGCGGCTTTAGGCCTGAGTGTTAGCTAGTCCCGATTTGTCCCGGTTTTTAATATTAATAAATGTCTTAAGTGTTACCTAATAAATAGAGGGAAATGCCTATATAAAGAGAGGGTTCATATTTAGTCTCGGTTGGAGAAACCAACCGCGACTGAAGGGATTGCGGCAGAGTGGGCCAGACAACACTAATAATAGGGGTGAGTGTCGACATTATGTCGTGCGGCTTGTACCTTGTCCCGGATGGTGTCACCAACCGGGACTAAAGATGAACCTTTAGTCCCGGTTGGAGACACCAACCGGGACTAAAGATGAGTCAGCACTAATAATAGGGGTGAGTGTCGACATTATGTCGTGAGTGTCGACATTATGCCGAGCTGCTTGTACTATAAATATGCATCCTTGTGAGTCCAGTCCTCCAGCCAGTTTGAGGCATCTCCAAGATGGTTTTAGAGAGCAGGGACACCACTACGGCCAGTTTCAGGGAGATGCCGACGGAGCCCAGTCCTCCGGCATCTCCGAGAAACTGGTCATAGAGGCACTCCCTAATATGTGAAATTAGTTAGCTCCGAGGCGTATTGATCTAGTTAGTGAAGTTACAAGCTGCAAGATGGTTTTCGAGAGCAGGGACACCACTGCGGCCAGTTTCAGGGAGATGCCAACGGAGCCCAGTCCTCCGGCATCTCCGAGAAACTGGTCATAGAGGCACTCCCTAATATGTGAAATTAGTTAGCTCCGAGGCGTATTTATCTAGTTAGTGAAGTTACAAGCTGCAAGATGGTTTTCGAGAGCAGGGACACCACTACGACCAGTTTCAGGGAGATGCCGACGGAGCCCAGTCCTCCGGCATCTCCAAGAAACTGGTCATAGAGGCACTCCCGGTCCAGCCACAAAATGGGACTAACACTCAAGACATTTATTAATATTAAAAACTGAGACTACAAAACCGGGACTAAAGGCCACAAACCGCGAAAGATATCCTTCGGTCAAGCCACAAACCGTGAAAGACATGAACTAGAGTTACATAATATGAGCATGAACTTCTTGGCATATGTCATTCCTTATGACCGCTTCAGACGTAACCATGGAGCATCTTCTTTACTTAACGGAATGCTTGGGTCAGTTTTCACTGTGAAGGGCGGAATTTCATCAAACTTATTATAATCTTCTGACATGTCTGTCTTGTCCTCGATTCCCACGATGTTTCTTTTCCCTGAAAGAACTATGTGACGCTTTGGCTCATCATATGATGTATTCGTTTGCATATTTTTTCTTTTTTTCGGTCTGGAGGACATGTCCTTCACATAGAAAACCTGAGACACATCATTGGCTAGGACGAATGGTTCATCTCTATAACCAAGATTGTTGAGATCCACTGTTGTCATTCCGTACAACTGGTCTATCTTTACCCCTTCCCCATTCAGGTTGACCCATTTGCAGCGAAACAAAGGGACCTTAAAAGAGACTCCATAGTCTAGTTCCCATATCTCCTCTATGTAACCATAATATGTGTCCTTTTGTCCATTCTCGTCTATTGCATCAAAGCGGACACCACTATTTTGGTTGGTGCTCTTTTTATCTTGGGCGATCGTGTAGAATGTATTCCCATTTATTTCGTACCCTTGGAAATTCAATACAGTAGAAGATGGTGACGCGGCCAACAAGTATAGCTGATCTCCAACAGTGGTGTCATTCAAGAGATGTGTCCGCATCCAACCACCAAAAGACTTCATGTGTTCATCTGTAATCCATGATTCAGGCTTCCCCGGGTTTTTGGAGCGTACAATATTCTTGTGTTCCTCGATATACGGAGCTGCCAAGGTGGAATTATGTAGAACTGTGTAGTGTGCTTTAGTGAAAGAATCCCCGTCCCTACATATCATTGCTTTCTTTCCCAGCGTTCCTTTTCCACTTAGTCTTCCCTCATGCCGCGAGTCAGAAACACCAATCGGCTTAAGGTCAGGAATAAAGTCAACACAAAACTCAATGACCTCCTCTGTTCCATATCCCTTGGAGATGCTTCCTTCTGGTCTAGCACGGTTATGAACATATTTCTTTAAGACTCCCATGAACCTCTCAAAGGGGAACATATTGTGCAGAAATACCGGACCGAGAATGGCAATCTCTTCCACTAGATGAACCAGGAGATGCGTCATAATATTGAAGAAGGATGGTGGGAACACCAATTCAAAACTAACAAGACATTGTACCACATCCTTCTGTAACCTTGGCAGAATATCTGGATTGATTACCTTCTGAGATATTGCATTGAGGAATGCACACAGCTTCACAATGGGTACTCGAACATTTTCCGGTAGAAGCCCCCTCAATGCAATCGGAAGCAACTGCGTCATAATCACGTGACAGTCATGAGACTTCAGGTTTTGGAACTTTTTCTCTGCCATATTTATTATCCCCTTTATATTAGATGAGAAGCCCGACGGCACCTTGATACTGTAAAGGAATTCAAAAAAGATTTCCTTCTCTGCTTTGGTAAGAGCATAGCTGGCACGACTTAAGTGACGCCCTTTATCCGTCTTGTTATCTGTATGCATGTTCTTTGGGTCTTTCATAATTTGTTGGTCCTCCCGTGCTTCAGGTGTATCTTTTGTCTTCCCATACACGCCTAGGAATCCTAGCAGGTTCACGCAGAGATTCTTCGTCACGTGCATCACGTCGATTGAAGAGCGGACACGCAGGACTTTCCAATATGGCAGCTCCCAAAATATAGATTTCTTCTTCCACATGGGTGCGTGTCCTGTAGCGACGTCGTTCGGAACTGATTAACCGCCGGGATCCTTTCCAAAGATTACTTCTATGTCCTTGACCATACCAAATACATCATCACCAGCAGGGAGTTCAGGCTTCTTCCGGTGATCTGCCTCACCTTTGAAATGCTTGCCTTTCTTTCTTACGGGATGATTGGTCGGAAGAAATCGTCGATTCGCTAGGTACACAACCTTCTTGCATTTATGCAAATATGTACCTTCGGTCTTATCTAAACAGTGGGTGCATACCTTATATCCTTTGTTTGTCTGTCCTGAAAGGTTACTAAGAGCAGGCCAATCATTGATGGTTACGAATAACAACCCTCGTAGATTAAATGGCTCCTGTTTGTTCTCATCCCACGCACGTACACCTGGTTTGCCCCACAACTGTAAGAGTTCTTCAACTAATGGCCTAAGGTACACATCAATGTCGTTGCCCGGTTGCTTCGGGCCTTGGATGAGCACTGGCATCATAATGAACTTACGCTTCATGCACAACCAAGGAGGCAGGTTGTAGATACATAGAGTCACGGGCCAGGTGCTGTGACTGCAGCTCTGCTCCCCAAAAGGATTCATGTCATCCGTACTTAGACCAAACCATAAGTTCCTTGCGTCACCTGCAAAGTCTGGGAAGTCTCTCTCGATTTTTCTCCACTGTGACCCATCAGCAGGGTGTCTCAACTCCCCGTCTTTCTTACGGTCTTCTTTGTGCCATCGCAACAACCTGGCATGCTCTTTGTTTCTGAACATGCGTTTTAACCTTGGTATTATAGGAGCATACCACATAACCTTAGCAGGAACCCTCTTCCGGAGGGGCTCTCCCTCAACATCACCAGGGTCATCTCGTCTGATCTTATACCGCAACGCGTTGCATACCGGGCATTTATCTAAATTCTCATACTCCTTACCGCGGTAGAGGATGCAGTCATTAATGCATGCATGTATCTTTTGCACATCTAATCCCAGAGGACAGAGAGTCTTCTTTGCTTCGTAGGTACTCTTGGGAAGTTCGTTATGTTTTGGAAACTTCGGCTTCATTATTTTCAGCATCTTTTCAAATGAGGAGTCAGTTAGACCACACTCTGCCTTCCATCGCAACAATTCCAGTGTGGTACCGAGCTTTGTGCTGCCATCTTCACAATTTGGGTACAACAATTTCTTGTGATCTTCTAACATGCCCTCTAACTTCAACTTCTCATTTTCTGTTTCACAGTCTCGCTTTGCATCAGAAATGACCCTACCAAGTTCATCAGCCGGCTCATCTGATGCCCGTTCTTCACCTTTTTCCTCTCCATTGTCTTCCATTGCAGTATCATTGTATTCAGGAAACATATGATGATAGTTGTTATCATCATCTTCTTCTTCACCATCTTCCATCATAACCCCTCTTTCCCCGTGCTTGGTCCAGCAATTATAGTTGGGCATGAAACCTTTCATAATCAGGTGGCCGCGAATGATTTTCGAGGAAGAATACTCCTTGTTGTTCCGACATTGAACACATGGACAACGTATAAATCCATTCTCTTTGTTTGCCGTAGCCACATCGATAAATTTATCCACGCCTTTGATATACCCGGCTACCCGTCGGTCACCGTACATCCATTCCCGACCGTTCATATGCATCATATAAGTAAGTTTATCCAAAAACAGGACATCATAAATAGTGAAATAACCAATTCACACCGACACATGAATTGTATCAATGACCTAGAAAAGATAAGATTGCTAACCTCGATCGAGGGAAATAAAGAGGAGAAAGCTCAAGTGCGTCTCGGACACCTTCTATATTTTTGTTCTATGAGAAATTTAACGGGATTTTTCACTCAAACATTTCAACAAACACCTTCAATGCATGCATGAAAAAAAACTAGCACACACCCTCACACCTTACACCATTCGAAAAAACAGAGTGGAGGCAGAGGGGGCTAGGGCGTTTCATTTATAGACAGCAAGGGGTATTTAGTCCCGGTTGAAGCCAGCAACCGGGACTAAAGGTGCGTGCCACGCCACGTGGCTGTGGCCAAACCTTTAGTCCCGGTTGGTGGCTCCAACCGGGACGCATGCCCCCTTACCAACCGGGACCCATGCTCCCTGGCCCTGTGCCCGCTCCAACCGGGACGCGTGCCAGCATTAGTCCCGGTTGGTGGCGCAACCGGGACTAATGCTTCGAGGGGTCGCGAACGGATGGCCCTTTTTCCTCTAGTGCCAGTGGTGCTATCTGTATGAATACTACGAATCAAGGGAATGAAAAACATTTCTTTTGAATTTTCTTAGTTATGGGATGATTTCTTAGTACGAGATGTCTTATCTTAGTTACATATTTCTAGTTTAATTTTAATAATATAGTAATTATAGGAGCACACAAATGTTAATTATTAGAGACAAGAGAAAGAGATAACTCATTATATGATTTATTTTTTCATCTTCTATAGACAACTTGCAATGCGTAAAGTGATGTCTATGGACTACTGTGATGCCTTTACTTGTAGATGAATTCTAATGTGAACAACGAGTCAGAAAAGCTATTCATGTGCGTGTTTCATGGGAAAATTATCACCGAATGCCTAGAATCTTGGAAAAAAAGGCCACCCTTACTCTACATTTCATTCCTTCTTACGTGAGTTCTCTTCGAGTATGAAGCACCACCATCCATTCTAGTCTTAGAGAAGCTCAGTCTCTTTTGGAAACACTCTAGCTCTAGTTCCCAATGCATCCTATTTTCAATGGACTACCTCGTACCGATCGGCCGCCGCTATAGTATGTCACTACTCACACCCTTGAGCCCCCACTCCCATCGTCTCCTTGCAGACTTACAGTATTTACATATGTGATCCATATTAATAGGTGCACGAGCATAAAAGAGTTGTTGTATACATAGTGAATAGGTACCTCATAAATTTCGAGATCCGGGTGGGCCGTGCATGCAAGCATTGCACATGGTTCATTTGAAGATACTGCCAACATAGTGTGGAAACCAATTTTGATGTTATTGGTAAGTTTGGTCCTCATCTTCACGTGTTAGGGATCTTATGTGTAAAGCTCATGGGAAGAAAAATGTATAAGCACGTCTCATGGACTACAAACGAGTTTGGACCTCACCACGACTAGATGTGTGCAGACCTAGATGCAAGTATTTTTTTGAACACTACCTAGATGCAAGTATGTGTGACGAGAAGAGGAGTGAAAAACTGGAAGCTTAGAAGGATGTGCATGATTCAAGTGCATGGGTTCCAGATGTAACACTAACCACCGCGCCGGTTGCGAACACGCATGCATTTCTACCACTGCACAACTCAAATGAGACCAGGGGATCATTTCATCCGTTATATTTTTTTGAGCTTTTGACGGTAAGAAAGGCCCCTACTGCCTTTGTTATATTAAAAGATTAGAAATATTTACATATTTACGACCAAAGAAACCCTCGGACTTAAATTTATTTGGTAGTTCGATTTTCAAAGATCGGCTACATAGAACGCGCTGCCCAACTAATGCACCGGTGCAGGATTTCCCCAAAGTCCCGCAGGTTGGACTCGTAGAGCTGTTATCCCTCTAGGTGCAGTTCAGTAAAGGCAGAGATGAAAAGCTACGTGTGTTATGCGAGAGCGAGACGCAAGAGGAAAATGCCCTCGGCGAGAACGTCATAGTCGGAGAGGCGAGCTCCTGCAAAGACAACACAAATATTCTATTACCTCCACAACGCCGGATAGGCGACGAAGGAGAAGAAAACCTTCTTTCTTTATGATTCCAATCGGCACAAAGCATTTGGATATTTCTTCTTATCCTTTGTCGTTTCTTCAACTTTCAACCTTAAGACCAACACATGGCCCAAGCGATGCCAATGGACAAACCTACAAGTAAAACTCTATTTACATATTAGTCCATAGAGATTATCATCAATTATCAAAACCGCACATGAAGGTCATACATGCCCTTTCACTAGCTAAATACATAAAAAATATCTACTAGCATAAGGACTTCTGTAGAAGCTAAAACATGTTGCGTATTACTAAAAAAATACCAACTCGCTTGGAAAAGAATAAAAAAAGGTACAACAGAACAACCTTAAATCCAATATCCCATGGGAACAAAAAATTTCTAACAAATATCATGCTCCAAGCAGTACTGGCCTATGGTACTCATCGCCGCAGCTCTGACGGTTCGCGCTAGGCCTACGCTCATCATCACAAGCCATGCAACATACCACAATGCAAGATCTCCATTTAGTTTGACAAACCATAGACATATAGATGGGACAGTACTCAATCGATTACGCACATACCATGCTCCTTGGGCCTAAATCAGGTTTCACTATTTATCAAAACCACATATAACATGAAAGGGACAACTCACATATGGATAACACGTATATGAATTAAATTTCAAAAATGAAGGAAAGGTATGGAGAACTGAACAACCTGGACATGACAAGCATCATCCTCACCGTGAGAGAAATATGATCAACCATGGGAGTTGAGGAGCTAGAGATCGTCATAAACCTAAAGGCAAAACCTGGCATCTTTTTGAAAAAAGGAGAAAAAACGAAACTTGATGGTTATATATGATTTTTTATATGTATGGAATTATGGATCAAGTCCATGTTCGCCGGTTTGAATTTGAAGGAGTTTGCAACAGAAAACAACATTTTTTCATGACTAGCACAACAACAATGCCAAGATTTATCTATGAGTTAATGCAATAATAGAGAGATTTTGGCGACATACCCTTGTAGACCGAAAGAGTTTAATGTTCGTAGGAACGTGGATGATATAGTCGTACTCGTTGATGTCTACACACTTCTATTCTTGTAGACAGTTGTTGGGCCTCCAAGTGCAGAGGTTTGTAGAACATCAGCAAGTTTCTCTTAAGTGGATAATCCAAGATATATCGAACTCAGGGAGGAAGTGGTCAAAGTTATCCCTCTCAATCAACCCTGCAATTAAGATACAAGAAGTCTCTTGTGTCCCCAACACACCAAATACACTTTTCAGGTGTATAGGTGCACTAGTTTGGCGAAGAGATAGTAAAATACAAGCGGTAACGGTGCCGGAAAATAGCTTTGATGGAGCTTGACGGTGAGGTGAAGACTGAAAGCAAGCAAACATATAACAGATCTACATGCAAACGGTGTTTTAATGCTTAGAAACAAGGCCTAGGGATGATACTTTCACTAGTGAACACTCTCTCATATAAATATCCTCTCTTCATGATACCACTCTTAACTACTCTCCGGTTGGACACTCTAATCATCGGTAGGACTATAACAACACTCCTCAAAATCCGTCTTCCCCAATCTAGATAACCCCACACTGTCACCTTGAGCGATAGATGGTTCCAACAAACACCATAATTTTATAGAGACATCCAACTCCAAGTATACTCATAACAAATATTCAATCTAGCCAAAGTGGCACACACGGTATGCACACTGTCACTTTTACACACATAGGGAAAATCATAGATCTATTAAAGCACAAAGAGTATTTATGTAGACTCAAACCTAAGTGCCACCATGGCGTGCACGCTGTCACTTTCACACACATGGGGAGAGCGGAGATCTAATGAAGCACTTGAGTAACAGAGTAGATCTACGTGATTACAAAGCTCATGACCACAACATGATCATGCATAGAGAGAGAGATGAACACATAGCTACCGGTAGAGCCCTTACCCTCGAGGAAGAACTACTCCCTCCTCATCATGGGAATCAGCAACAATGATGGAGATGGCGATGTAGATCGATGGAGATGGATCCAGGGGCACTTTCCCGTCCCGGCAGGGTGCCGAAACAGAGACTTTCTGTCCCCCGAATCTCCCCTTCGGTGGTGGCGGCGCAGCGGAGGTTTTTCTGGAAGTATGATGGATTATTTAGGTTTTTCTCCCCGGGGGCTTCTTATAGGCGAAGGAGGCAAGGTCGGTGGAGGGCCAGGGGGCCCACACCCTACCCAGGCGCAGGGTAGGGCCCACCCACGCCTAGGGGGCTGTGGTGGCCCTGGTTCGCCTCTCCGTCTCCCCTCTGGACTTCGGGTCACCCACGGTAAAATATTGACTTTGGCTTTTGTCCTGTCGAATTCTGAGAATATTGATTTTCTGCCTTTCTGCAACCAAAAACAGAAGAAAACAGGCAACTGGTACTGTGGCAACTTTTTGATAGGTTAGTTCCAGAAAAGATATAAAAACACCTCAAAGTGTAGACAAAGCAAGGAAAAGTATATACTAAACAAGAATGGAGCATCAACAATTATAGATATGTTTCCGACGTATCACTCGTATCCGAACTCAAGGCCACATTGCTCCTCACACAACAATCCCGGTGCCACAAGTGGCAGTACCCTCGCAGTTTCGCACACGTACGGTTCTCAACAATGACTCCCGTTCTCCCCGATCCAGCCATGATTGCGGAAGTAGACCTTCTGGAACCAGGATCCAACAGCGTGCCAGCGTGCCAGAGTGGTGTCGTCTCCCACATGCGCAGTTCTCCTTGGAACCGCAAGCACGAGAGAGCCAACGCGCGAAAGAGAAATCCCCATGAAAATATGCCTTAGGATTTTCTCAATTTATTTATTGGTATTTTCCCTCTCCCTTGGACCCTCTTTATATAAGAGAAGGGGAGAGACTCCCACCTGCCAGCTAGAAAGGTGGGATTAAAGGAGGAGGAGGCGCACCATGGGACGGGTGGGCCCCAACCCTACCCCGCACGCGGCCTGTCAACACCCGGATTTTTCAATCCTAGATGCCTGTTATGCCATACATCGTAATCCCGGGATTACCATTTTTGCGAGACATAACATAATTGGATACCATAGTACTTCATCCATTACAACGATACATAAGTTCTTACACGAATAGGGATCTCATGGTCCAGTCCTTAATACAACATCAAGCAGCGGAATACGTAATAATAACGGTAGCGTAGGCGAGGCTCCATCTTCGGGGTCACACGCAATGCTGACGATGGGAGATGATCCTAGTTGTCGTAACCTTCCTGGGGTCCATCCTCCAGGTACTCCTCTTCATAGTCTGGCCATGGGAATAGCCAGGGACAAAGCCATGAGTACTCTTTAAGTACTCGCAAACTAATACTAACAAGTAAAAGGGGTTTTTGGATTATAGGACACTAGGCTCTAGGGTTGTTTTGCAAAAGCCAGATTTATAACTACTAAGTTTCAAAGCTGGTCACAAATTTTATAACTACTAAGTGGGATCTTGTAGTTCAGGTCACAACTCTGTTGTGGTCAAGTCAAAGTCTCAACTCATTTCACAAGTCATTTTAAAAAGGGTCTGACGGGGGAACAGTATGGCCACTCCAACTGTCCATAACCGCGGACGCGGCTATTCGAATAGTTTGACACTCTGCAGAGATTGTACACTTTCACCACAACATTCGATACATCCGTCAGGAACAAATCCCGAATTCACCATACTCAGTATGCGGATAATCAATCCTAACCTTTCAATTACACTCCCTAGTATAAGCACCTCTCCTGTGAGTTTGGCCTCCCAACCATGACCACTGTCATCTTGGGTACTGCACAGGTGGACAATCTTCACAAGGTAGCCTCAGCTCAGACCTTGGCCGTGAGGGAACTAATACTAAGGTATATAAGTTTCCAGTCAAGCCCTACCCAATATTCGGGTATTAGGGTTGTACGATAAAATTGGAATGGTATCGCATCCAGACAACCATCAGTTTTATAAAGGGCTAAGGCTCATGCCTCAACATTTTCATCACCAAAATCATCAAGTGTTTGGAAACACATGTCCAAAACATTTCAATAGAATGATCCATCATTCCAAGGTTTTCGTAACCATTTTTCCACCAAGTATTCCCATCTAAAGTTGATCAAGTTTTATGCTTAGCACTAGCATCTACAGGTGGGGTAGTACTAATAGAGGGGTGGTAACTAGTGGAGTTTCAACTAAGTCCAACCTTATATCCTAGGCTGATATCAAGGTTTCTAGCTTAGGCCAAATTTTATGCTCTTTATGCAACCTTCAGCACAACTGCCTAATATTTACCAAACTCTTAAGTAGGCTCCAAGTAAGCTTTGATAAAGAAATAAAGTAAGAAGTTTGCCATAAAACTAGGATGGGTTTAGCAAGTGGGTATGGTCACATACGCTTAAGGCATATAGTAATCATATCACAAGCATGGGTTTGTGGCAACAATAGGGTATCTTGCAAGGGTTAGCTTGCACAATCACTAGTGGTATTAGGCTTGCAATCAATGTCAAAGTAAGCTTGCATAGGTATAGTATCTTGCAAGTGTTAGCTGGCATTGGTCAACTTGGTTAGTATAGCTTGCATAGTAAAGCTTGCCTTGTGTAGAGCAGTGGTTGAAGTTTTCCTCGGCTTCCTCTTCGTAGTATCCTCCTTCCTCCTCGTATCCTTGGTCGGTACTAGCGTCTATGAATAAATACGAGGTACACAATCACCAAACAATACTTAACTACTTGCAATCATCACACACAAGGGTCCTATAGATGATCTAGCATCATCTCTAACATTACAAGGTTAAGGATTGGTTTAAGTCTTTTTATTTTAGAAAAGTAATTTCTACTCATTGAAAAATTACTTAAGATTTAATATTCTCCAAACTAAACATGGGATCATGTTGACACATGTCATCACCACATATTGTAGTCCATGGGAATGTGATTTAAAGTGGTGTCACAATTTAATAAGGTTTTACCCTTTTATTTTAATTAATTAAAGTGGCTAGAAATGCTTATGAAGCATTCTTTTATTCCTTGAACATTATTTCTGCAAGTAACCTATATATATTTTTATATATTCTGGAAGGTATGGTTGAATGTGATTTTTGAGAATTGGAATCAACTCAAAAGCTATTATGGTTTAAATTTGAAAAATGTTTGAATGCAGAAAAGCTTCTGCCTTGTTATTTTTGCTATGGGTGATCTACAGATCCAAATGACTTGAATCCAACGGGCTTGGATTAAGCATTCACAGGCCTTTCCAACAAAATTGGTTTCATCTAATTTGGTGCACTAAATCGATCTGGGTTGATTTTTGAAGTTGGGTACAGAAGTGTGTTTGAAATTAAAAAGAAAAGGTTTAATTTGAATTGTTGGGCTGCGCGGGAAATTCTAACGGGCCGGCCTGCTAAGCGCAGTGCTCCCGCGGGCTGCTTAAGTGGGTGTCCCCACTCGTCAGTGACACGGGGCTGGGCGAAGCGGTATGGGGCAACGTGGTTCGTTCGATCTTGTTCTAATCCAACGACTGAGGGTCATCGTCGACGCGAGACAGCTCCGGCGAGAACGAAACCTAGCGCGGCCAGTGAGGGGTGCTGGGGGCTCACCAGGGTACGGGCGAGGGTCGGCGAGGCGGGCGAACGACGAAGTCGACGACGGCGAACCTCCTGGTACCGGTGGCTTCTCCTGGGGCGGCTCCAATCGCTGGCTCCTTTCTTCTCCAGCAGCGGCAGGCTCCAGTGAAATTCTGGCGAGGTGGTGCTCGCCTTGCTCTGAGAATGGTGTGGCACGATCAGTGAGGAGAGGGGAGTGAGATGGTGTGAAGAAATCATGCGGGGGTGGCCTCTATTTATAGTCGAGCGAGGGAACCGTCGGGGCGCAAGGTGAGCTCGTCGGAGGCGACGTTACAGGCATATAATGGCATGGGCAAGGGTAGGGGACGGTGCTGTGTCTCCTGGCGATGCTCAACGACATGGTCGCGAGGCATGGGGCGGTGTGGTTTGGTCTGGAACGGGCGGTGCTCTGCGCGGCAGAGGCGGCGTTCTCGACGGCGAGCGGTGGCTGTATGGCGCGGGGCGTTAAACGGGGATGTCTGGCGGTCTCCTGGGTCGGTGGTGATCGTGTGTGCGCGCGGTGAGGGCGGTGCGCGGTCTGTGGATGCTGGTCGCGGGTGGTGCTATGGCGCATGCTCGGCATGGTCTGGGCGTGTCTTGTGCGCGTGGTCCAGGGCTTGGCAACGCTCGCGGCTGGGACAGGCAGTGGCGGTGGACGGTGGGCTGCCTCCCAGACATGATGGCTAGGCTTGCTGCTGCTCCTAGCTTGCTGTCCACATTGGGGTGACAAGGTTGGCTTCGGCTGTTCACCATTAATGGCAATGGCAAGCTCACAGGGGTGCTAGTGCTGGTCTAACCTTGCTAGATGATCTACGGGATTGTGTGAGAGCTAACTAGGGAACAAGTTAGGCTCAAAACACTGCACACTATAGTGTTTGTGGTTTTGTTTGATTTGTGTCTGCAACCTGTTTGATGAAATGGCCGCATGAAATCAAGTTTTGAATTTTGAAATGATTTTTGGTGGGTTTGCTAGATTGGTTCTGGTGAGTCTGCAGATGCTTGGGTTTTGAAAATTGAGCTTGTTTGAGTGGGTTTTGAAAAAGGTGGGATCTTCCCATATGAAGAAGATTCAATTTTGAATTGCCATTTAAATTATGCATTTGAAAGTTTCTGGATGATCACAAAGTGGGCCTTGATACTTTCTTATGAGTACATTCAAGGGGTGCAAAGATCCAGAAAAGTTTCGGTTAGGTTTTGAAAGTTTGAGACAACCAAAGTAGGCATGGGAGTTAAATTGGTCAAAATGACCATTCACTTAATATATTTGTTTTGATTTACTTGTCTTTAGGAAAAGTGTGGGGAATGTTTTAGATGATGTTCTTTTCACCTAAGAAACATTTTACAAGCAATGGATCACACAAACAAGGTGGTTTTAAAGAATTTCAAAATTCATGCATACACATATACATGCATTCATGAATTGATTTAGAAAAGTTTTTGTTAACCCTAAACTTTAGGATTAGTGTTTTGTTGATCTAAGTTTGATATTTTTGGGATGTTACAAACCTTCTCCCCTTAAACAAAATCTCGTCCCGAGATTTGAAAAAGGACGAAAAGATTACCTAGGATTTGAAGAGATCTGGAAACTCCGTCCTGATGTGATCTTCGCGTTCCCAGGTAGCTTCCTCTTCTGTGTGGTTGCTCCACTGAATCTTGAGAAACTTGATGCTTCGGGTTCTGGTCGTTCGAAAGGCTTCTTCCAATATACGGATGGGTACTTCGGGATAGGTCAGGTCATCATTGATCTCTATGGTCCTATGATCGATATTCTTGAACACTTCGGTCTTCTCGGGGACTTCGAGACATTTGTGAAGTAACGAGATATGGAACACATTGTGCAACACTGACATCTCTTCTGGTAGCTCGAGTTGATACGATACTTCTCCTCGACGGTTCAAAATTTTGGAAGGTCCGATATATCTGGGGGCTAACTTTCCTATGAGTTGGAAACGTTGCATTCCCTTCAATGGCGACACTTTCAGATAAACAAAATCTCCAATGTTGAAGGCGAGGTCTCGACGTCTCTTGTCGGCGTAACTCTTTTGTCGAGATTGGGCTGTCTTGAGGTGCTCTCGAATCTTGTGAACCTTCTCTTCTGCTTCTCGTAGGATGTCGGGTCCGAAAATTTGACTCTCTCCTACTTCCGACCAGTTCAAAGGGGTGCGTCACTTCCTTCCGTACATGAATTCAAATGGGGCCATTTGCAAACTGGCTTGGTAACTATTGTTGTAGGAAAATCCTGCAAACGGCAGACAGTCTTCCCACTTGGATCCATATTCTAACACACATGCTCTAAGCATATCTTCGAGTATTTGGTTTACTCGCTCCGTTTGTCCATCGGTCTGAGGGTGATACGCGGTACTGAAATCTAGGCGGGTTCCTAAACCTTCCTGGACCTTCTTCCAGAATCTCGAGGTAAACTGAGTTCCTCGATCCGATACGATATTCTTGGGGACTCCGTGCAAACTAACGATCCTAGCGATGTACAACTCCGCTAGCTTCGAACTCTGATAGGTAGTTTTAACGGGCAAGAAATGGGCGACTTTGGACAATCTGTCCACTATGACCCAAATAGAGTCATTTCCCCCACTAGAAGTAGGTAGTCCAGTGATAAAGTCCATCCCTACATAATCCCATTTCCATTCCGGAATTTGCAAAGGTTGCAACAATCCAGCGGGTCTTTGATGTCCTACCTTGACTCGCTGACATATATCACACTTGGCGATATAGCTGCCGATTTCTCTCTTCATCTTATGCCACCAAAATTGCTCTTTCAAATCTTGATACATCTTAGTTCCTCCGGGATGGATAGAATAAAGAGTATCATGAGCCTCCTTCAAGATAACTTCTTTTAACTCAGAATCTGCTGGTACACAAAGGCGTCCTTTGTACCACAAAACTCCTTCTTCGTCCTCGGTGAATCCGGGTACTTTGCCTGTACCGATACGACGTTTAATTCCGTCGATACTAGCATTTCCTTTCTGCGCCTCTTTAACCTGACTGATCAAAGTGGGCTGAAGTTCTATGCTAGCCAAAAATCCTTCACTTACTAATTCTATTCGAAAATCTTCCATCCCTTTGTGCAAACTTGGTTGCTCCTTCAAAATCATGGAGTTCAAGCGGCACGGCAATCTGCTAAGGGCATCGGCTACTACGTTGGCTTTTCCAGGGTGATAGTGAATGTCCAGGTCGTAATCCTTGATTAGATCAATCCATCTTCTCTGCCTCATATTCAGCTCCTTCTGAGTGAATATGTACTTTAGGCTCTTGTGATCCGAATAAATCTCACAACGGTTTCCCATAAGGTAATGTCTCCATGTCTTCAGGGCTAGAACTACGGCTGCGAGCTCGAGGTCATGGGTTGGATAATTTTGTTCATGTTGCTTCAATTGTCGCGATAGATAGGATATAACTTTGCCTTCTTGCATTAGCACACATCCGAGACCAATCTTGGATGCGTCGCAATACACATCGAAGGGCTTCGTGATATCCGGCATGATCAAGATTGGGGCGGAAATCAATCTCCTTTTGAGTTCTTGAAAACTCGCTTCACACTTGTCTGTCCATTCAAACTTCTTGTCCTTCTTAAACAATTGGGTCATGGGTCGGGCGATACTAGAGAATCCTTCTACGAATTTGCGGTAATATCCCGCCAATCCGAGAAAGGCACGAACTTGGGTTTGAGTGGTTGGGGCTTGCCAATCTTCTACATCTTTCACTTTGGCAGGGTCAACGGCAATTCCTCCGGCTGATACAATGTGACCGAGAAATCCTACTTCCTGTAACCAGAATTCACACTTGCTAAATTTTGCATACAGCTGATGCTCTCTAAGGGTTCCAAGAATGGTCCTTAGGTGTAGCTCATGTTCTTCTTCCGATTTGGAATAAATCAGAATGTCATCGATGAAAAAAACGACAAACTTATCCAGGAAGTCCATAAAAATCTTATTCATGAGGTTCATGAAATAAGCGGGGGCATTGGTTAATTTAAAAGACATGACTGTGTACTCATACAATCCATATCTGGTGGTAAAGGCAGTCTTTGGAATATCCTCTGCACGAATTTTGAGTTGATGATAGCCAGTTCTAAGATCAATCTTAGAAAACACCTGGGCACCGGTCAACTAATCAAACAAATCCTCTATCTTGGGCAAGGGGTACTTGTTCTTGATGGTGACATCATTCAACTTTCGATAATCCGTACACAAATGGTTACCTCCATCCTTCTTGTCCACAAACAAGACAGGTGACCTCCATGGGGACGCACTTGGTTGAATCAATCCGATTTCTAACATGGAATCCAACTGCTTCTTCAGTTCTTCTAGTTCTGACGGGTTCATACTATAGGGTCTCTGGGCTATAGGTCCTGTTCCAGGGATTTGTTCGATGATAAACTCGATATCCCTATCTGGGGGCATACCGGGCAAAACATCTGGAAATACATCGGGGTATTCACAGACTATCCGAACTTGGTCAATGGTAGGTTGGGCTAGACTCTTGTTACACTTGAATTGGCGAGGTAAGGTTTCAGATATATGCTCGACTGATACTCCGGCGGTACTAGTCATGGTAATGGCTTTCTTGGCACAGTCAATCATTCCTTTATGTTTGGACATCCAATCCATTCCTAGTACTACTTCCAAACCTTTAGTTCCGAGTACTATTAGGTTAGCATAAAAATCTATGCCATGGATTCGGATAGGGACGGCTCTACAAATTTGCCTAGCCTTGGTGGTCGATCAGGGAATTTGTACAATCATCACATGCTTCAGTTTGGTTGGTTGAATTTTACTAGTGCATGCAAATTCTTCGGTGACAAATGAATGCGATGCACCAGAATCAAACAACACTCTTGCGAGTACTGAATTAACAGAAAACATACCCAGCACGACGTCTGGCGCTTCCTGAGCTTCTTCAGCATGCATGAGAAAAAGGCGGCCGTTGCGGTTGAGTGAATTTCCTGGGGCAAATCTTCTCCCTGGTTGGACACGACGCTGCTGCTGAGCTGGGACATTGGTATTAAGGGCTGTAGCGTTCTTCTTGTTGGGGCACTCGTTGGAATAGTGGCCTTTATTTCCACAGTCATAACAGGTCACTTGTGACTTGTCCTTGGCTGCGACAGGCACAGCATTGCTTCCAGTCCTCGGGGCAGTATTGGGGTTGGCGGTAGCATGGTTGGTGTTGAACTTGGGTGGGGCACGGGTGAAATTGCTAGAATTGCCGGGGTTGTTGTGATTTCCTCCGGGTCTAGGGTTTCCACGGTTGGGATAGGTCGGACGGGTCATAGGGGGTCTGTTGGTTCTTGGGGCAAATCCTGGAGATGGGTTGGGGCGATACTTTGGGGTCTGATGGGTTCCTGGTTGATGCATCATGTGACGCTTGCGGTTCTCATTGGCTTGGTTGATCTTTCCTTCCATCTGGATAGCGGAGTCGACAAGGGCTTCAATATCAGCAAAGGGAATATTGACTAACACTGTCTGCATCTCGTCATGCAGACCATTCAGGAATCTTTCTTTCTTCTTGGCTTCGGTGTCTATCTCATCCGGGGCATACCTAGATAATGACAAAAAATTGTCACGGTATTCTACTACAGTCATCCTTCCTTGCTTCAATTCTCGGAACTCATCTCTCATTCTCTTGATCAAACCTGGCGGCACATGGGTTCTGCTAAACTTGACCTTGAATTCCTCCCAGGTCATCATTTGGCCTCCGGTCATTGCACGAACACTGTTCCACCATGCCCTGGCATCTCCGGCTAGATAATGAGTGGCAAACAAGACTTTCTCGTTGGCTTCTACTCCGGCTACTTCCAAGTTATTCTCCATAGTTTGCAGCCAATCATCGGCGTCTAGGGGGTCTTCTGACTTGGTGAAAACGGGTGGGTTGGTATTCTGGAAATTCTTGATCTTAGATCCGTGGTTGTCCTGATTTCCATGGCCTTGGTTGTTGTGGGCTAGCTGGGCTATCTGTTGCAGAGTGGCTAGGTTGGCTTGACGTTCCGCTCTTTCAGCTTCGCGGTCAGAAGTCAACATTTGCAGGATCTGCAACATCGGGTCCGGGGCTGAACCACTTCCTCCACGTGGCATCTGAAGATTGATATAGATCGTGAGAAAAGAGGGCAATTTCTAAGGTTTTGGGTCTTTGAAAAGTTTTTAGAGTTTGACTCAAGTTTTCTAGCAACTTGCTTTTTCATTCATTCACTCATAGCACACAGTACAACACACACCACAACAAAGCAAAACAGATGGTTTTAAGAACCATTCTGGGAACTACGATACAGTGGGACCGACTACTACTCACTACGCTAGTGCTCAGTGCTACTACTGCTCGGAGTCTGTGGCTTCATCATCTTCTGCATCATCGATGAAGGCGAAATCATCCTCATCAGTGAAGAAGTCCATGGCCTGATCCTCCAGAAAATCATCGTCATTGCTGGGGTAGGAGTAAGGGTCTCCACGAAGATCTTCTCCGGCATTCTCCCTTTCCTCTAACTGCATGTCTCTCTCATGGATGGTCTCTTCCAGAGATGAGATGCGATGGCGAAGACGGGCAATAATGCGCTCCTTCTTGTCGAGCTGACGGCGGCGAGACTTGCGATCCTTTGCTAGCATGGCGATGGTCTGATCCTTCGTCTTGATGATGGCAGACTTGTGGTTGCAATAGTCACGGCAGTTGTCCAGTTCCTGATGACGATCATACATCATGAAGCTAAGGTGGTCCAATTGAGTCTTCAGCTCGGGGTGGTATGGGGCTTCCAGTGGTTGACCATTTGCATCACGTCTTGGGCAAAACTCAAAGCGAGTACCCTTGATCTGATTGATGCTTTGTCCACACAGACGAGAAGGAGCTTCCTGCATTGCTCTGACAAGTCCATCAAGCCAGTTGTTTTCCCTCAAGGTAAACTGAATTCCCTCCGCAGTGGGAGGTTCAATCTTTCCTCGGAGACTTGCAACAATTAGCCACTGCAGATCTTCTCCTCCTTGATCATTGAGCTGAGCTCCGAACAACTCGGGATGCGGGCGCTCCAGAAGTTCTGAAAGCTGATCCAGATCCCTCTCAAAGATAAGGTCTCCTCCATTCCCGAGTTGGTAAAACTTGCTGTACTTCACGTCCATCTATAAAAATAGAGGATAAGTAGATCAGCAAAGTGATCAAGTGTGTCAAAATTTTATATATTTTGCAAGAGTTTTTGAGGAACATGGAGTTTATTAAAGAATTAAAGAGGTAAGAATGAGAATAAGTTTTCGTAAATAGTTTTGTTCTTGAGTTTTGAAACTAAGTTTTTGGTTCAGCGTCCAATCTAACTAGGGTCTCCTATGGTTAGGATGGCTCTGATACCAACTTGTCAACACCCGGATTTTTCAATCCTAGATGCCTGTTATGCCATACATCGTAATCCCGGGATTACCATTTTTGCGAGACATAACAGAATTGGATACCATAGTACTTCATCCATTACAACGATACATAAGTTCTTACACGAATAGGGATCTCATGATCCAGTCCTTAATACAACATCAAGCAGCGGAATACGTAATAATAACGGTAGCGTAGGCGAGGCTCCATCTTCGGGGTCACACGCAATGCTGACGATGGGAGATGATCCTAGTTGTCGTAACCTTCCTGGGGTCCATCCTCCAGGTACTCCTCTTCATAGTCTGGCCATGGGAATAGCCAGGGACAAAGCCATGAGTACTCTTTAAGTACTCGCAAACTAATACTAACAAGTAAAGGGGGTTTTGGATTATAGGACACTAGGCTCTAGGGTTGTTTTGCAAAAGCCAGATTTATAACTACTAAGTTTCAAAGCTGGTCACAAATTTTATAACTACTAAGTGGGATCTTGTAGTTCAGGTCACAACTCTGTTGTGGTCAAGTCAAAGTCTCAACTCATTTCACAAGTCATTTTAAAAAGGGTCTGACGGGGGAACAGTATGGCCACTCCAACTGTCCATAACCGCGGACGCGGCTATTCGAATAGTTTGACACTCTGCAGAGATTGTACACTTTCACCACAACATTCGATACATCCGTCAGGAACAAATCACGAATTCACCATACTCAGTATGCGGATAATCAATCCTAACCTTTCAATTACACTCCCTAGTATAAGCACCTCTCCTGTGAGTTTGGCCTCCCAACCATGACCACTGTCATCTTGGGTACTGCACAGGTGGACAATCTTCACAAGGTAGCCTCAGCTCAGACCTTGGCCGTGAGGGAACTAATACTAAGGTATATAAGTTTCCAGTCAAGCCCTACCCAATATTCGGGTATTAGGGTTGTACGATAAAATTGGAATGGTATCGCATCCAGACAACCATCAGTTTTATAAAGGGCTAAGGCTCATGCCTCAACATTTTCATCACCAAAATCATCAAGTGTTTGGAAACACATGTCCAAAACATTTCAATAGAATGATCCATCATTCCAAGGTTTTCGTAACCATTTTTCCACCAAGTATTCCCATCTAAAGTTGATCAAGTTTTATGCTTAGCACTAGCATCTACAGGTGGGGTAGTACTAATAGAGGGGTGGTAACTAGTGGAGTTTCAACTAAGTCCAACCTTATATCCTAGGCTGATATCAAGGTTTCTAGTTTAGGCCAAATTTTATGCTCTTTATGCAACCTTCAGCACAACTGCCTAATATTTACCAAACTCTTAAGTAGGCTCCAAGTAAGCTTTGATAAAGAAATAAAGTAAGAAGTTTGCCATAAAACTAGGATGGGTTTAGCAAGTGGGTATGGTCACATACGCTTAAGGCATATAGTAATCATATCACAAGCATGGGTTTGTGGCAACAATAGGGTATCTTGCAAGGGTTAGCTTGCACAATCACTAGTGGTATTAGGCTTGCAATCAATGTCAAAGTAAGCTTGCATAGGTATAGTATCTTGCAAGTGTTAGCTGGCATTGGTCAACTTGGTTAGTATAGCTTGCATAGTAAAGCTTGCCTTGTGTAGAGCAGTGGTTGAAGTTTTCCTCGGCTTCCTCTTCGTAGTATCCTCCTTCCTCCTCGTATCCTTGGTCGGTACTAGCGTCTATGAATAAATACGAGGTACACAATCACCAAACAATACTTAACTACTTGCAATCATCACACACAAGGGTCCTATAGATGATCTAGCATCATCTCTAACATTACAAGGTTAAGGATTGGTTTAAGTCTTTTTATTTTAGAAAAGTAATTTCTACTCATTGAAAAATTACTTAAGATTTAATATTCTCCAAACTAAACATGGGATCATGTTGACACATGTCATCACCACATATTGTAGTCCATGGGAATGTGATTTAAAGTGGTGTCACAATTTAATAAGGTTTTACCCTTTTATTTTAATTAATTAAAGTGGCTAGAAATGCTTATGAAGCATTCTTTTATTCCTTGAACATTATTTCTGCAAGTAACCTATATATATTTTTATATATTCTGAAAGGTATGGTTGAATGTGATTTTTGAGAATTGGAATCAACTCAAAAGCTATTATGGTTTAAATTTGAAAAATGTTTGAATGCAGAAAAGCTTCTGCCTTGTTATTTTTGCTATGGGTGATCTACAGATCCAAATGACTTGAATCCAACGGGCTTGGATTAAGCATTCACAGGCCTTTCCAACAAAATTGGTTTCATCTAATTTGGTGCACTAAATCGATCTGGGTTGATTTTTGAAGTTGGGTACAGAAGTGTGTTTGAAATTAAAAAGAAAAGGTTTAATTTGAATTGTTGGGCTGCGCGGGAAATTCTAACGGGCCGGCCTGCTAAGCGCAGTGCTCCCGCGGGCTGCTTAAGTGGGTGTCCCCACTCGTCAGTGACACGGGGCTGGGCGAAGCGGTATGGGGCAACGTGGTTCGTTCGATCTTGTTCTAATCCAACGACTGAGGGTCATCGTCGACGCGAGACAGCTCCGGCGAGAACGAAACCTAGCGCGGCCAGTGAGGGGTGCTGGGGGCTCACCAGGGTACGGGCGAGGGTCGGCGAGGCGGGCGAACGACGAAGTCGACGACGGCGAACCTCCTGGTACCGGTGGCTTCTCCTGGGGCGGCTCCAATCGCTGGCTCATTTCTTCTCCAGCAGCGGCAGGCTCCAGTGAAATTCTGGCGAGGTGGTGCTCGCCTTGCTCTGAGAATGGTGTGGCACGATCAGTGAGGAGAGGGGAGTGAGATGGTGTGAAGAAATCATGCGGGGGTGGCCTCTATTTATAGTCGAGCGAGGGGACCGTCGGGGCGCAAGGTGAGCTCGTCGGAGGCGACGTTACAGGCATATAATGGCATGGGCAAGGATAGGGGACGGTGCTGTGTCTCCTGGCGATGCTCAACGACATGGTCGCGAGGCATGGGGCGGTGTGGTTTGGTCTGGAACGGGCGGTGCTCTGCGCGGCAGAGGCGGCGTTCTCGACGGCGAGCGGTGGCTGTATGGCGCGGGGCGTTAAACGGGGATGTCTGGCGGTCTCCTGGGTCGGTGGTGATCGTGTGTGCGCGCGGTGAGGGCGGCGCGCGGTCTGTGGATGCTGGTTGCGGGTGGTGCTATGGCGCACGCTCGGCATGGTCTGGGCGTGTCTTGTGCGCGTGGTCCAGGGCTTGGCAACGCTCGCGGCTGGGACAGGCAGTGGCGGTGGACGGTGGGCTGCCTCCCAGACATGATGGCTAGGCTTGCTGCTGCTCCTAGCTTGCTGTCCACATTGGGGTGACAAGGTTGGCTTCGGCTGTTCACCATTAATGGCAATGGCAAGCTCACAGGGGTGCTAGTGCTGGTCTAACCTTGCTAGATGATCTACGGGATTGTGTGAGAGCTAACTAGGGAACAAGTTAGGCTCAAAACACTGCACACTATAGTGTTTGTGGTTTTGTTTGATTTGTGTCTGCAACCTGTTTGATGAAATGGCCGCATGAAATCAAGTTTTGAATTTTGAAATGATTTTTGGTGGGTTTGCTAGATTGGTTTTGGTGAGTCTGCAGATTCTTGGGTTTTGAAAATTGAGCTTGTTTGAGTGGGTTTTGAAAAAGGTGGGATCTTCCCATATGAAGAAGATTCAATTTTGAATTGCCATTTAAATTATGCATTTGAAAGTTTCTGGATGATCACAAAGTGGGCCTTGATACTTTGTTATGAGTACATTCAAGGGGTGCAAAGATCCAGAAAAGTTTCTGTTAGGTTTTGAAAGTTTGAGACAGCCAAAGTAGGCATGGGAGTTAAATTGGTCAAAATGACCATTCACTTAATATATTTGTTTTGATTTACTTGTCTTTAGGAAAAGTGTGGGGAATGTTTTAGATGATGTTCTTTTCACCTAAGAAACATTTTACAAGCAATGGATCACACAAACAAGGTGGTTTTAAAGAATTTCAAAATTCATGCATACACATATACATGCATTCATGAATTGATTTAGAAAAGTTTTTGTTAACCCTAAACTTTAGGATTAGTGTTTTGTTGATCTAAGTTTGATATTTTTGGGATGTTACACGGCCCAAGCTGGCCGGGCGGGTGGCCTAGGGTGGCGCCCCCCATATGGGCCCTTCCCTCCAGGAAGTGGTCCATTAGGGAGGATTTTCCCAAAATTATTTTCAAATAAGTTTTTTATTTATTAATTCTTATGATTAATATAAAAATCACATTTAACATTTCCTCATGATCAAAACCTCATTCCGAACAACTTTAGACTTTACTTTAAACACTTCCGGCTTCTTTCTTCTTTCTTCCGATAATCCTGATGATTTGCAAAATGATATCCAAGTATTGTAGAACCCTTAAGTGTGTTACCCTACGGTTTAGAAACATCACATACATGATCGAGACACCTCTCATATCAATGATCATTAGCGGGATATGGATACCCATAATGACCCCTGTGCATTCCACGATGTTATCGTCGTTTGAACCATAAACGTCGAGTCCAATTTCTTTTGTTCCTTTGATACATAACTTGTCTGATATCTAATCATCAGTATCAACATACCTTGTTCAATCTCGTTACCGACAAGTCTACCTATCTCGTTCCCGAGATATCGTATCCTCATGACCTAGTCATTCGCTACAGCTTCTTGGATGCAATCTCACCGAGTGGGCCTAGTGTATCTTCTTGTCACATGGGAGAACACATCCTGATCTTGATGCATACGCCTCAACCTATCCCTTTGGAATACTTGACATAAACCTTTACAATCACCTTGTTACGGCGTGATGGTTGATGCAATCAAAGCATCCGCGGGTGATAGTGATTAAATATGATCTCACAGTCAAAGAAGAGGTCACTTTGTTTCCTAATTATTGCAATGCTGAAATATGTGACTTGATCACGCTGCAATACCTACGTTGGGTAAGCGTGTCAATCATGCCATTCACTAATGTCATGACCTTATTGTCAATTAGCATAAATGCTCCATGATCAGAAAACCTTGATCATCAATTAACAAATGAACTAGTTGAATAGACTACTAGAGACTTGGTTTGTTTACATACCATATGTGTACCAATGTTTCCGATTGATACAGTTATAGCATGGTACAAAAATATTATGAACTTATCAAGGTATGATCATAAACTCCCTTTATTATTTGCCTCTAGGGCATATCTCCAACAAAATTATCATAGTAGCTGAAAATGATAGATGGGTGATATTTCGGTGTGAAATCTCCACATAAATTATGCATGGCAAGAAATCAATGAATATTTTATATTTTTAGATTTTTTGGTAGATATTTAAGAAAATATAAAAAATCCAAATAAAGATTTGTTGATGAGGACCAACCATTTCCTATAACATTTCAAGATTTTGTGTGCGATCTCATGATATATCCGAGATATGCTTCGCCTTGATATCAATTATCGATCATATATAGGACAAATGTATATATTTGGGAGATATATATTATTCATTTATTTAGATGAATAGTACATTGATTGGTTAACCAAATCCTCCTATGCACGACGGAACTTAGTGTGCTCCAACAACAATGCCCACTCCAAAATTAGGGGTTACAGGCATTGTTTTGCATTGTCGAATTAAAAATTATGATATCAACAAAATCTATTATGCATGTTTTTCAAAAAAATCCTATGAATAAATTGCGCACATGTTGATATGATTGCACTAGGTAAAATTTGAACCTAAACCCATAGTGGCAACCCATTAATTTATATGTTAATGCTACTTAAGAATGGAAATTGGGTTCCCACATTGATTAGCAAGACACTTATATGCACTATTATAACTATGCATCTTCATCGCAAAAAACAACCAAGCACCTAATCAATATGTTTTTCAATTGTTGGTGCTAAACAATCTAATTAATGGGATATGAGTGATATTTTACTATATATGAAATCCTAAAATTTGATGATTTCAATTTATTGTTGTAGATATACTATATCACTAGCATTTAGTAATAGTGTATTTGGTCAATTTTACCAGGATGGGTAGATCGGTGGCCATGGTATAAATACACTTGATGTTTGCCGCATTCTCTCAATACAAACCCTTTCTATAGTTCATAATTCTCATCATTATATAAGATCTAATTTCCATAGTCTGCCATGAAACCAATAGTCAACCAAGAGTGGACCTTTTCTGAGGTGGAGGAGGCAAGGTCAATCATCGTCAGGAGTAACAACAACAACCACATCTGTGATGAAGTTGGCCATGACAAGAACAAGAACCATGATATCGTGGGTGAACTCCACAAAAGGTTTCCTTGCAAGACCATACAGCAGGTATCAGACTTGTATGTTGATCTTGTCGTGGAGGTCTTATGTCAGGAGATGGAGTATGTTGGTGCAAATGGAACACATAACAACATTTATGGCATGTATAGCCTTGTGAATAGTAACTTTTGGGTACCAGAAGAGAAGGAGGCCAACATATATGGTGATGATTGGGGGTTTGGGTGTCCACCGGAGTCTAAGGAGGAGGTACCACTGTGTGAAGAGGACAAGGTGGAGGTATTGGAGAACAAGATTCCCGTTCATCAACCGGTGGTTGCACCATATGCCAAAAGGTTTTGGACGGTAGAGGAACACAAGTAATATATATGTTATCCTCTCTCATTTTCACCGCAATTGGACTAATTTATGTTTCATTTCACTTTTTGTGTAGACTTTGTAAGTATATTTTAATCACAAGGGTATTGATTTTCATGAGAAGCGGTTAGATTATATTTCTAAAAAATGAATAGAGTATACTTAAAAATAAAAACATGTTGCTAATATGATTACGGTGAGTGATAATACTTCAAAATTAAATATTAAATAATTTTTAGTTATCCTACCATTTTATTTAATTACTGGTTTTAAGTTTTTCTAGGGGATATCATACCTTTTTCACTTCCATATATAGCTAAACACCTTGTCTTTCAAATATACTAGTTGCCTAAACTAATGAAGCAATTGTACATTAGTTATTTAGAAAAATAATTAGCCTAACTAGCTCATCTTGGACATGGTTGTCCCAGGCTCTTTCTCCATGGTCTGCGTGTCTTTGGGCGTGGGCGTGGCAAATGGAAGAACATATCCAAATACTTTGTCGCCACTAGGACTCCGCTTCAGATTTCAAGTCATGCACAGAAGTACTTCAAGAGACTAGAGAGCAAAGGGCTGAAAAGGCAGCGCCATAGTATCAATGATGTTGAGTTGGACGATGTCGACCCAATGATAATGAGTAATACCTCTATCATACAAAAAGCACTTGGCTCTGCTGATGACAACATTGGCAACCCAAGTTCTCATCTGCAAATTACACCATTCCCACCCATTTCTCAACTCGAGTTGCCTTACCCGAAAAATATGATTTAAATACCGACATGGAGTGATAAGAATATGACGATTTCAGTGGCAACAATGGTGGATCATTTCTTATGTATGCAGCTGGAAAGTTAATAATTGTGTTTGTTACTATTTACTATGGTTGTATGAACATTACAATTTTTATATCAACAGATCTTAATTAATATGCATGTTGGCTATAATACATGTTTGATGCCTTTATTACATACTACAAAGAATACATCTTAGCAAAACAAGAACATTTTTAGATGCTAGAAATTTTTTCTTTATGGTTTTTAATATTTTACACATGTCCTAAAGCCATTGGGGCCATGGCCCAGTAGCCAGCTCTCTCTCTCTCTCTCTCTCTCTCTCTCTCTCTCTCTCTCTCTCTCTCTCTTCATGTTGTTGTGTCTATTTTTGTGTCTTTTTCATGTTTCCTTTTTTTATCTTTCTCCCTTTTTATTTCCCTTTTTCTTTTCCAGGTAATACACAAATATTTATTTAAGTTCTAAAACCTTTTTCACTCATAACTAGTTATCTGAAACCTTGAATATTATTTCTTCAACACGTGAACATACTTTTATTTTGAACCTTGTGTATATTTTTTTGAATGCTGTGAACGTTTTTCTCATGCGATCATTTATTTTTGAGCCCCATGAAAATTATTTTGAATAATTTTAACATTTTTCATCCCCATGAACAATATTTGGAACACTATGAATGTTTTTTTGAACCTTGTGAATTTGTGATACACACGTGAACATTTTTGTTTGTTTTTGAACATTGATAATTATATATTACAACATAAATCATTTTAATAATTAAAATAAATATATAAATTAAGTTAATGAAACATAGTTTATGAATCGGTTCACATTTGTGCACAAACAAGAAATTGCAGTTAGTACGAAAACTAGAGTAGAAGAAAACAAAAAACTAGCACAGATTTTTTTTTTGATTCGGCGACCTGGTTGCATCTTGCATGCGCACCATCCTGTGGCCTGCGCGTTCCGTTCGGAAGTTGGGCTGCTCTTTCCGTGCGCGTTACCTGAGCGAGGCGTGGAACCAACTCGCTACAGCCGAATAGCCGATAGGGCAAAAGCCCCTTCGCAGGCACGCACGACCCCAACGACCCCCTCCCAAGTAGGCGCCGCCAGCCGCCAGCCGCCACAGCGCCGCGTTTCCAGCAACCAGCGGCGCCTTCCTAGTCCGTCCCTCTCCT
This sequence comes from Avena atlantica, assembly GCA_910589765.1. NCBI lineage: Eukaryota > Viridiplantae > Streptophyta > Magnoliopsida > Poales > Poaceae > Avena > Avena atlantica. The sequence continues at coordinate 454,936,020 of OU342733.1, read as the reverse complement.
CGCCGCCACCGTCGTGATGTCGTCGGAGCCTCCACCGGCCTCCACCTCCACGGAGGAGCTCGAGGCCGACCTCTCCGCCGCCACGATCAGCAAGAAGCAGCTGAACAAGGAGGCCCGGAAGGCCGCAAAGGCAGCAAAGGCCGAAAAGGCAGGGAAGGTCGAGAAGTCCCAGGCGGAAGAGGTTGACCCGTTCGCGGCCAACTACGGCGACGTTCCCGTCGAGGAGATCCAGTCCAAGGTCATCTCCGGCCGGTCCTGGATAGGCATCGGCGACCTCGATGAGGCTGCGGAGGGCAGCTCCGTGCTCATCCGCGGATCTGCGCAGGCGTTCCGCCCGGTCAGCAAGAAGATGGCCTTCGTCGTGCTGCGCCAGAGCATGAGCACCGTGCAGTGCGTGCTCGTCGCCAGCGCCGACCACGGCGTCAGCACGCAGATGGTGCGCTTCGCCACCTCCCTCAGCAAGGAGAGCATCCTTGACGTCGAGGGCATCGTCTCCATCCCCAAGGAGCCCCTCAAGGCGACCACACAACAGGTGAGCCATCTGGGCCAAATTGGTTCTTCTTGTCATTCGTAGCAGCCAAATCTAAGGTGGATGGTGAATAAATCATGTTAGATGATGGTTCTGGAGCCTCTTAAATTTGTTTTCTCCTAATCGTTAATTAATCTCAACCGTGCTACATCTGTGGTTTCTTTGGGTTATTAATGGATTGTCATACGTAGCAACATGGATGGTGAATAATCATGTTGGATGGTTGTGTTTTGGAACCTCAGTTATTTGTTGGGAGTGACTATTGGACACCTAGCTGTTTTACAATTCAAAAACAGACAGATTTTCAAACCAATTGAATCAAAACTCAAAAGAAATGTGTAGAAAAACTGTCTGTTTTGTTTAGACCGGACAGACACATTTTTAGCGTCCTATTTAGTCTGCCCAACATCGAGCCCTAGCGGCTCAGTTTTGATTCTAAGCTTGAGTCTCAATAGTTTGTAGCTAAAAAGCCCCCGCAGCAACTCTCACGCTATCATCTCCAGCAAAAACACACCAGCACGCAAGTGACAAACAAAGCACCCAGTCTGCTCTGTTTTGAGCTAAGATCGTGCATGGACACCAAACTAAATCTAGTTCTCGAAGAAGGATTAAATCAACATATACTTGCAGCTCAATGTGTCCACTGTGGACTGAAGGAAAATGACTACTTGGGGATTGAAGACTGAAGCAAGAGAAAAAGAGTGACCGACAGAAGAGAGACTGAAAATTGAGGGACAGAGATACTGCCAAAAATACTAAGAAACTGATAAAAAATGAACTGAAATACTTCAAGACTAGATAAAAGTAGTGATGAAAATAGGAAGAAAACTTAAAGACTGGCGAAATTGAAGATTCATGAACTAGGGAATAGACTGAAAAAATAGTGACTACAGATAGAGTACACTCCAGGACTAAACAAAAACTTAGGACTGAAATTTTGATAATAAAATAAATAACTGAAAACTTAGGTCTGAAGAACGAATGATTGAGAAAGGTAAATGAGAAATGATAACTAAAGGTTGAAAACAAAAGAACTGAGATATTGAATACAGTGGAACTGTGCTTCTATAGACTGAAGAAATTGTAAATAAGAGGCTGAAGACTGCTCAAAAATAGCTGAAAGACTGAAGAAATAAGAGAGAGAGAAACATATAAAACTGAAAAACCGAAGAATGAATAACAAAGAAAAAGAATCCAAAGATATTGACATACTAAGAACTACTAAAGAAAAGAAGGAGAATGCATTGACACCACACCCGTGATCAATTCCTTCACACTCGATCCAGCAACATAGCACATCCAAGAGCTTCACTGAAGCAACAGTGGGCTCAGCAAAGAAGGCATAGCGCGCACTCACATCCAGAAGAACAACATCGCGTCATGGAGGCTTACTGCAGGGAACGCAATAGCTTAGTCAATGGGGATACCCGAGCTTGAGATCATGGAGGCAGCAGCCACTACAGCCAGGATCCCCACCTTCTTCCTCACTGTCTCCATCAACAAGATAAATACAGTACATTTTAAGAAGAGAAGCATGCTTGAAGAGCTTGTCGAACATAGGATCATTCAAAAAAAACAAGTTATATTGTCCCACCAGTAGCTTAGAACCAATAAAACAAGTGATTGTAACATTACTTAAATGTTAATTGTCTGTTTTGCGAGGAATAGTGACAAAAAATATTGAAACCTTTGCTACACCTCAATCAAAGAAGAAAAAACATGTCCCAGAAGCAATGCTACTGAATCTTAAATCAAACTAGTAGCAGTAAGACACATACGGTACCTTCTTCCTAGCTCCCAGGTCAGACTACTCACGTAATTAAATATTTATCAGTCAGAACTAAGCTTCCGAAGCCTCGAACCAGATAGGAGCTCAACAAAGACACATGACACAAGACATCATGTAACATAAGTAGAAATCCAGAATCTCCTAGCAAGATTATCGAAGATACGCACACTACGTAAACACTAAAACGCAAGCAAGATCAATTGACATGTGAGGTTGCCCCAACAGGTAAGGAAATTACAAAGCTAAATAAATGAACCACAATGTAATTGCTAATTAAACGAAGAAGGACAATGTGCCTACAAAATTTATGGCAGTTGATGAATGTCTACATAAATCGAACAATTAGACATGAGTGGGCATATTAAGCAATTATTTCCTACAAGTTCATTTCACATCTTATCGGTGCAGAGGGTCCTATTCGAGCACTAAAAATGGAAGAACCTACAGCCAACCACTCATTACTGCATCTCAGCCACCGGAATGCAACTCTAGACACCTGCAAAGCAAGAAATATCATCGGACAGGAAAATACGCACTACTATTCATTCGGGGAAACCGTTGGAGTTATTCACATAATCTTTGAATGGGTCAAGCACTAAACATTAAGATTCTGCATTGTGTCAAAAGCTCCAAAATTGAATCGTCTCAGCATTCTTAGAGCAACTCCAATAGCTTACCCATATATAGGTAAGCAAAAGTTGTTTGGGTAAGAGGAGAGATAAGATATAGGTAAGCAACATCTCTTCCACTTTTCAGCTTACCCAAAACAGGTTACCTAAAACATGGAGGGACAAGTATTTACATATAAGGCCCACATGTCAGTGGGTTAGTCTTTTTCTTCTCTTTTTATTCGCTACTTTCTTCTTCCCGTCCAAATCCTACTACCCGATACATCCATCCCCCACCACTGGCGCACCTCACCGGAGAGCCCTGGTCGTCGCCGTCCCACACCAGAGAGGCCCTGGCCGCCGCCGCCACTCTCCTTCCCGGCCGCCAGTGCCCCGCCTCGGAGCAGTGCCGCCCCCGCCAGCCCCTCTCCTCCCCGTCCATGCCCCGCAGCGCCACCCCTCTCCTCCCGTCCATGGCCCGCAGGCACCGCCCCTCTCCTCCCCGCAGGGTCAATTGGTCGGAATCGAAGTTTCCCTGGCTGGAATAGAGGTTCCTCGACCGGAATCGAGTATCCCTGTCTCAAAACGAGGAAGTCACGGGCGGGCTTCAACTTGGCTACTGCGACGGCCTGGAGTGCGGTAGCAAAGGGGGAATGGTTGGCGGGGGCTTGAGGAGGGTGAGGGAGGTTGGCTATGGTGCGGCAGCGGCCGGAGTGGCACCGGCAAGCGACGGCGCGACCATGTCGGGGATGGGCGGAATTATCCGCTCGGGCAGTTGGATTTTCTCCCGCGTGTGTTTGTGCTGATGTGGCAACAAATGGGTAGGAGGGGGCAAAAAATGGGTGATCACCCAATTTTTTTTAGTAGGGGACCACTTATGGGTAAGCTGTTGGAGCTGATTTTTTGCCCCTCTTACCTATATTTCACCTCTTACCCATTTATAGGTAAGCTGTTGGAGTTGCTCTTAGACAATAACCAACATTTGAAACAGAGAACAATAGACAATTTTTAGTATAGTGGAACAAAGCTTCCAGGGCGACCAAGGTCGATCTCCATGACGCCCCGGTTGCAGAGCTGTTGTCGACAGCCTTGGGGAAGACACCATCTTCAGGGGCTGCTCCTAAACCGGCCATACCCGACAGATTTGCACATGAGGCGGCGGTAGAGAACTGCAGCCGTGGAGGCGCAGAAGATGGCTCCGATCAAGGACCTTCAAGTCCCTAGCGCGCAGCCACAGCGCCCCGATGGGATGACCATGGCGGACCATAATCCAGCCCAAAATCAGCATCCCGGAGAACAACAGGTGTGGGAAAAACAGAATCCCACCACCACACCTCGGATGTGAGGCCAAATCACTTCGAAATCACCTATGTCGCGACCACCATGGACGCAACGAGCAGATGATACTGGAGGAACGCCAGCAGCAAATCCGATTAATTGGAAGAGAAAACTCCAGAAAACCTAACAATAGACATCCGGACCTCCCTCCCACTCACAAACGACCGGCCACTGGCGGTGGGGGAGAGGGAGGCCGGAGCAGGGCGATGGAAGGTTCGAGAAGAGGCCAAAAATGCCACAGGAGTAAAACTCGCCGCTCTAGCACCAGTCCAAGGTACACAACTAAGCCGGAAAAGAAACGAGAGAGAGAGAGAGCGCTGAGATTCGGGGCAAAGGTCCAACGGCCCAAAAAGTGACTGGTTTTCAATTACAAAACAGCTAACTGTTTAATAGGAAAAGTTTTGTTTTCGGTGGTTGTCGCCTAATCATGAAGCGTATGTGCGTTACATCTTGTTTGTTTGGTCTAGTGAGTTGTCTGTGTGCTCGTTTTGACTGGCAGGTGGAGATTCAGGTCAGGAAGGTCTACTGCATCAACAGGGCGGTCCCCGTACTTCCAATCAATCTCGAGGATGCAGCCCGTAGTGAAGCAGAATTTGAGAAGGCTGAGCAGGTATGTCCTTACCTCTGCAGGAAGCACTCAACTTTTGTTTCCAAGCAGTTCATATTTCCTGTCTATGATTCTTATAATCCTGTTGCGATTTAAGAGATTTACTCTTGCCATGATTGCAGACAGGAGAGAAGTGGGTGCGTGTTCTCCAGGACACCCGCTTGAACTATCGAGCTATCGATCTGCGGACTCCGGCGAATCAAGCAATCTTCCGTATCCAATTCCAAGTTGAGAACGTGAGTATTTGCCCTTGTTTGTACTCACTGTTATCATTCATGTCATGGGGTATTCTGCTGTACCAAGTACCATATTGTGTTATGGCTAGCACCATGTGCTTATTTATTGTTATGTGAAAGCTACCTCAACATTGAGCTCCAGTTTTTATCTAATTGCACCTTGCACAAACTGGGATTTGACACACAGCATGTAATACTGCTTTATCAAAACTATGCTTATGTTGGTCGCATTCATGTGGTGTCTTATGCAGCTAGATTTTATTACTCCTTATGTCCCAGTTTATGTGGCGCACACACAGTTGAAGGATCAACTTTGACCGTTAATTCAATGAACAAACATGGGTTATGTGCTATCAAAATTCAAAATTATACCAATGAATTTGTATTAAAAAAAGTAACCAATGGTATAGTCTTACTCTTTATAACTCATCTGTTATTGGTCAAACTAATGGTCAGAGTTAAATCACAGATAACAAGGGTGCAATGTAAATGGGTATAGAGGGAATATGTATTTCTGTAGCATGTAATGTTCCTTTTCTTCTTCTGGGTCCATGTATGTAATTCAATAGTTGAATTCCCTTGCAGAAATTCAGAGAATATTTGTCCTCGAAGGATTTTATTGGGATCCACAGTCCAAAGTTGATTTCTGGATCAAGTGAAGGTGGTGCAGCTGTGTTCAAACTACAGTACAATGGACAGCCTGCTTGTTTAGCACAATCCCCTCAATTATACAAGCAGATGTCTATTTGTGGTGGCTTTGGCCGTGTATTTGAGGTTGGCCCCGTATTTAGAGCAGAAAACTCAAACACCCACAGGCATCTATGTGAGTTTATTGGGTTGGATGCCGAGATGGAGATTAAGGAGCACTACTTTGAGGTAAGGAATATTTTGGAGGAAAAATATTTTTAGTTTATTTATCCAAGTGATGTTGACCGATGACTTATTTTTGCACACAGGTTTGTGACATTATAGATGGTTTATTCGTAGCAATATTCAAACACCTGAATGAAAATTGCCAGAAGGAACTCGAGACAATAAATAGGCAGTATCCGTTTGAACCGCTGAAGGTAAAAACCTTATTCCATACTGTTTTATGTTATTATCTGTATTCTTTTGCGCAAGCAACTGTTTCAATTTCTGCTACTTTATACAGTACCTAGAGAAAACATTGAAGCTAACATACGCGGAAGGGATTCAAATGTTGAAGGTATTAGCCTGTTTATACAATGTCCATAATTATCATGTTTCCTTTGTTGGATCTTGTATCCACTGAATTGTTTTGTTAACAAAATATAATCGTGTTCTGGTAGATATTGGCAGCCTTTTCTGGCACTGTGAAGAGTGTGGTTTCCTGGTTAGCTGAAAAATAATTACTTCATAGGTGGATGTGCTGAGCTTTGAAACATGAAAGAAGCACTAAATTATTTTCTCTAGAAACCAGGTTCAGTCGTTCAGTGAAAAGCTGGCGGTTACTAGATAAAGATTGTTTCATTCAGAATTCAATCTTGCAAGTTAATCTAGTTTGTGTGTAGTGGATTTTTAGACCCTTGCTGTGGAGACAAAATTCAGCGGGCGTCTCCAGAAAATAATTTTGTTCCATTGGTTTGTTAAATCATGTTTTGGTCTATGCTGCCAGAAAATGAATGGTTTATGTGTATTCTCAAAAATAGCATAACCTGTTGGTTGTAGCACTCACTATTCTCACGAATAGCATAACCTGTTGTCTTGATATTTGAAGTGGAAAGAAGTGTATGAGCTGAACAAGTATATGCTACAAAAATCTACCAATCTTGGGTTTAGTAAACCAGTTTCTGTTCAATTACTTTCAGTGCCTAGCTACCCAGAACCTTGCTTGGTATCTTTGTTATAATAAGATGAAACTAGTGTGACGCATTTCAGTTTTCCAAAATCTCAGTTGATAGTTTGGTGTTAAAAGAATAAAAATAAATTACTTGACTGTTTGGCAGGATGCTGGAACTGAAATTGAGCCTATGGGTGACCTCAATACTGAAGCCGAGAAAAAACTTGGCAGGCTTGTTAAGGAGAAGTATGTGGAGTCTACTTCACGTGTATAATTATATTATATTACTTTTCAAATTTTAGCAATTCTAACTTATCTGTTATGTATAGGTATGGAACAGAATTTTTCATTCTCTATCGATATCCTTTGGCTGTGCGTCCTTTCTACACCATGCCTTGCTACGATGACCCCGCTTATAGCAACTCTTTCGATGTCTTCATTCGAGGTGGGTATTTCAGTCGTTACAGCACCAGCAGAAAAGTTGTTTGGCTTGTGATTCCAGTTGCACAGGCATAGCTTTCATTGTTTTTTTAATACATTTGAATTACATCATGTGGGCATGTTAAATTATAGTACAATCAGCGCCAAACAAGAAACATAAATGCTCAAATTGAATCAGCTGACTATCAATTTTTAACAAAAAATACATGAATTTCCTAAACACTGTGTTCTAAATTAAGATTACCTTTTTCAGTGAGTTTCTACAGCATCGTTCAACTCGGTGATAAATGTTGCTATTATAATGGATACTCTATCTGTTCTTGAACAGTTGCATTCTGGGACCTTGCACATCATCCAAGACATATCTAAATAATGCCGTATTACCCACACTGATTAGGTCCTTTATTTGGATGACGGCTGCCACTATTGTCCATCTCTCTGTTTGCATAACTGACATTTGAAATAGCCAAAGAGGATACATTTTTAAAAGAAAAATGGCGGATAGTAAACTCAAAATCATAGAATCAGACAGTTGAAGGCTAGTTTGGCATATTTGGTAAATGGAGGGAGTATCATGTATACATGTGGCAGACCTACCTGATTAGACTGAAAAAGTATACATGTGGCTAGCCTTTTATATTAAACTTTCTGGTATATATATTCATGTATATTCAATCTGATATTGAACCAAAAATTTTGATTTGACAGGCGAGGAAATTATTTCTGGAGCTCAAAGAGTGCACACACCTGAGTTGCTGAGGAAACGTGCAATTGAGTGTGGCATAGATGCGAGTACAATATCATCATACATTGAATCATTCAGGTTTGTTCCATGACTGAATCTTTGAGTATTGCAGTATCTATTACTAGATAACATGTGTTTTCTCCACTTTGGTACGTACTACTCCTTCCGATCCATATTAGTTGACTTGGATTTGTCTAGATTCAACCAAATTTAGACAAACTTGAGTCAACTAATATGGGTCAGAGGGAGTAGTATTTTTCTCCACTTTGGTACTCAAATCCATCTTGTTGACAATTACAGTTTTGGTGCCCCTCCTCATGGTGGTTTCGGTGTTGGGCTGGAGAGAGTGGTGATGCTGTTCTGCGCCCTCAACAACATCAGGAAGACATCGCTTTTCCCTCGTGACCCACAGAGGCTCACGCCATAGGTTTCTTTTGTGGGACAGACAGCTTGTGCCCAACGCTTTCACCATGCTTATCAATCTGCTAGTCATGTTACCCCTATATGGTTGCCGCATTGCGCTGACATAACGACACTACCAATGAGTAGCACAGTCAATGGGGTTTTGGAGCTTCTGCTATATTCGCAAAGCTTGTGTTGGTACCAATTGTGGATAACTAGATTTAGGGGTGCGCCTTGGCGCAGGATCCCCCAAGCTTCGGGCCGGGCCGATAAACGTAAAACGCCAATTAAGAAAGTTAGTATTAGTCGACAAAGAGAAGATAATAAGTGAAGTGTAGCCTGTATGAAGAGAGTTGTCAGATAATAGTAACTACATGCACCAACAAAACAGAGTTTTACCCCAAAAAAAGGTATAGGATATGTACCTGCATTGTGAGAGGATTGTCAGTATTTTTGGAAATGTATTGACCTAAGATGATAATTAGTTGTTCCCAAGTTGCGCAATCAGGACTGTTATACATGATTTGGCAACCACTATATTAATCATTGAAATCTGTTATGAGTAAGCAGTGAGTGTAGGAGCAGCCCACTGCGCCGCTAATCCAACCGTTTTAATTATGTTTACGGACGCCCGTGGCAAAATGCATTTACTCTGCAGCGAGGAACTGAATTCGGACCGTGGTTAGAACTGCAGCGAGGAAGCGTGGTTTGGTTTCTCAGCCTCTTACGGCAGTTCTTGGCCCGGCGAGCCGAGGACGGAGTTGAGCTAGGCCATATGCCGAGCAAAGCTGAACGGCGTTGAACCTAAATCAACCAAATGGTAAATAGCAAAGGCTTACATGTTCAACCAACCTGAACAAGTCCTTCTGAAAATAAAGGGAAATCCAAATCCAATCCAAATCCCTGTAAGCTCTCCAAAAAGGAAGGGCAGATACAGATCCGTCACATTGAGCAACCTGCCCATGGTTATTTGGTCTGGTTGATCAACACCTTTAGCTTGTCAAAGGCCAAGATTCTAGTTGGGTCAAACACGCCGCCTCACCGAGTCATGTAACCCATGGATCCTTCCTTCTTAGAGCATGTCTAGTGGAACCCTTAAACCCCTAAATAACCGCTTTTTTACGGATTCGAGGGTCCAAATCTCAAATAGTGGAACCCTTAGACCCTTAAACCCTCAAAAAAATTTGAGGGTCGAGCTTCCAACCCTTCCTCCGGCCTGTAGAATTGAGGGTTGGAGCCTCCAACCTGGCCCCCGACCCGGCCTCCTTCCGTTTCAGGGCGCCAACTATTTCTTCCTCGTCCCTCCCCGCGCCTCCTCCCACCTCGCGCCGCCGGCCACCTCCCTCGAGCTCCCCTCGCTTCCCCGTCTCCGTCCGCCACCTCCGGCGGCCGGATCGGCAGCCCCCGCCTCCTCCTCCCCCTGCCCGACCTTTTCCCGCCGCCGCCTGAGCTCCTCCCGCCCCGCATCGAGCTCCTCCCCTCCGCTTTGTCCCGCCCCGAGACCGCCGACGACCCGGCCTCCTCCCGCCCCTCCTCGACGTCCTCCCGCCGCCCGAGCTCCTCCTGCCCCTCCTCGACGTCCTCCCGCCGCCCGAGCTCCTCCCGCCCCTCCTCGACGTCCTCCCGCCTCCTCCTCCCCCTGCCCGACGAGCTCCTCCCGGCCCCGAGGTAAATTTTGTTCTTATTTTTTTTGTAAATTGTGTTGATACTGTTGGTGAGAAAAATAAGCAATTTTTTTGTTGTAGATGGACACTGACGACTCCATGTCGTTGTCCTCCGAATCCAGTTGGTCTTCATCGGACGATTCGGACATCGAGGAGTTGCTTCAAGACGACGACGTCAAGATGATGTGCCTCCTCGTCGACGTGCAAGAGTTCGAAGACCGCTTGAATCTATTGGATCAGAGGAGAGGATCGATGATGGGGCGAGTCACCATTTACCGCAACCGTGCTCTCGGGCACGAGCAACTTATGCGAGACTACTTCGTGAAGTACCATCCGACATACCCACCTCGCCTCTTCCGGAGAAGGTACCGAATGCGTCGTAGTTTGTTTGTGAAGATTGTTAATGATTGTGAGGCCGCCTCGGATTACTTCAAGCGTCGTTGGTCCGCTTCCGGTCAATTGGGGTTTAGTGCGTACCAAAAGATATCGGCGGCAATGCGTGTGCTCGCCTATGGCATACCCGCGGACTATACCGACGAGTATCTTCGCATTGGACAAGCTACAACCACGGAGACCGTCTATAGGTTTGCAAAGTTGGTCATCCGGTTGTACGGTGATTGGTACCTTCGGGCACCCAACGAGGAAGATACAAAGAGATTGATGGAGATGAATGCAAAAAGAGGATGGCCGGGGATGCTTGGTAGTCTTGATTGCATGCATTGGACATGGAAAAATTGCCCCAAATCATGGCATGGAATGTATTGTGGCAAAAGCAAGGATGCAACCATTGTGCTAGAGGCCGTGGCATCGGAGGACACATGGATTTGGCATGCATTTTTCAGTTTGCCGGGAACACTCAATGATATCAATGTGCTCAATAGATCTCCTTTGTTTGCAAGATTAGTTTCCGGGGATGCTCCAACTTGCAACTACAAGGTCATGAACAATGAGTACTCAATGGGATATTATCTCACCGATGGCATTTATCCCGAGTGGGCAACTCTTGTGAAGTCCATCAAGGAGAAAATGGTGTGCCCCTAACCAAAAAAGAGGCTCATTTCACAAGGGAACAAGAGGCAGCCCGCAAAGATATTGAGAGAGCTTTTGGTACTTTGCAAGCAAGGTTTGCCATAGTTCGGGGTCCAGCTCGTTTTTGGGACAAAGACACTTTGGAGAACATCATGAAATGTTGTGTGATTCTACACAACATGATCCTAGAGGATGAGAGAGGGTTAAACCTCCCTCGTTTCTATGACAATGTTGGCACCCGTGTGCAACCGCAAAGGAACCCCAATCGCGTAGAAGCTTTTCTTGAAGCACATCGTGCGATTGAGAATGCAAACACTCATTGTTAACTCCGGGATGATCTTGTAGAGCACCATTGGCAGTTGGATGGGCGGCGCCAAGGCTCATGATGTGTCTTTGTTTCACTTTGCTATCTCCTATTTGCTTCGAACAATTTTTTTAATTTGCAAAAAACATTGTTGTAATAATTGGAATGATTATCTTGTGCTTGAGAGTACTATTTGGTGTTGTAATAATAACTAGAATGATTATTGTTTGCTTCATATGGTGATTTTTGTGATATGAAACTGTGATAAGGGTTTGAGGGTTTGAGGGTTGAGGCAAATACTAGAACCCTCGAACCCTCAGTTTTAAGGGTTTGAGGGTTCTAGTGTTTGCCCTCGACCCTTAGATTTAAGGGTTTGAGGGTTCCAGTAAATGACCCCTATTTTTCACACCCCAGAAGTGTTCAAATGTGCCAATTCTCGACCCTTAAACTTTTAAGGGTTTAAGGGTTCCACTAGACATGCTCTTATAAATGCATGACCAGGCAAGACATGCAAGTATCATCTATCAGACAAAAGTGAGGCCTTACATGGAAGTAAAAGGCCATCTTAGATAGCCAAGAATGATTTTCCTATACTTTCAAAAAAAAGAAGAAGAAGGATGATTTGCCTGAGTACGTCTTACGATATCCATGCCAGACCTAAACTTATTTACTCTTAGTGGCAAAAAAAATCACAAGTCAGGCGATGAGGTAACCACCCTACGAACAATTTAAACATAATATGAGTTAGCATATGGATATGAACTATGAAGTGGCTATGTACATGAACTGGTATCGCATATAAGAAGAGAGGCCACCTCTTGTATGTTGAAGCCATGCCAGATGTTGTAGTGATCTTCTGGATATTCAGCGACAAATGAAGCAAGCTAACACAAGAATGAGGTAAAACACGCGCAAATGTTTCATACTCGAGAGGTAAGCTTGGAACTGCCAACTAAATGAAAAAACGCCAATGAGGACAAAGAAAAGGAAATACCTTGAGGAGCATCTTTATGCGAGTTATAGATAGCTGTGTTTAAACAACTCTCCCCTTGTCATGCTTTGATAATGAACTGAACATCCTACGGTTAAAATACACCACAACAAATTAGCCGATTAGCTAACAAACTTAAGAGTAAGGAGGAAAATACTACATTTCCATCCTCAAGAGGAACCAATATCGCATTAGAATGCCCTCAACATTTGACAACCTACACATTCAGAAACCAGAACATGAATGACTGTGTGCATTAGGAAGGGGCTACTCAATCAATAAAGCTCCTTGATCTTTTTTTCGATACGGGTGTTGCCTCTTGTGGTGTTTAGTGTGCTGCTGCGAGTGATTGATCAATGTGTCCGAGCTTTTTTTTTTCTCTTTTCGTATTTTTGCATCATGAGTGTTTAGTTAGACATTTTGTTGGTGCAGAGTCCGATTGTATTTGGTATCTTTACAATATTAATATATTTTCTTATCGAAAAAACAGACCTTTTGATTTGTTAACATTGAACTTACTATTCTAGGTGCAATCTCGATTTGTTCCTCTAGTGGCTTGTATTTTTTCTTGTCTATAAACATATTCATGCATTTCTTTTGATTTATTCCCCAAATTCCTATTTTTCTCTGTAAAAGTATTTATTTATTTTCAGATCAAACTAACAAACAAGCATGTTCTCCCTCAAAAAAAAAAAGCATGTTCAAACAAATCCTGTTGTGTATGCTCAACCTAAAGCCGCGAAAACTTCGAATGTCGGCGCCGTCTGCAAGGTGAAGAACCTCAATCCCGAGCCCCCACCCATCCATTGATTTGATTTTACTGTACAACTGTGCAGATACATCTCAAGTTTCCCTATATCCGGGTAATTTCATCTCAAAATTCAATGCTAGAACCTACGCAAACCACAGAACCACGTGAGATTCATTGTTTCCCCCTAATAGCCCTGTCGTAGCCATCTCTACCGTCCCTCGATCATGGTGATGGTCATGCTGTCCACGAAGCTGCAATCGGCCCTGCTCGACGACGTGTCCTCCGTCGTCGCCGCCGCCGCGGCTCTCCTCGCGGCGAAGCCGGGCTGCTTGGGGGCCGGCAGCGAGGCGGCGTCGGCGGCGGCCAGCATCATGAGCGCCTGCGACATGAGGGGCCTGTCCTCCGGGTTCTCCTGCACGCACAGCAGGCCCACCTTGAGGCACTTGAGCACCTCCTCCGAGTCGAACGTCCCCTTGAGGGTCTCGTCCACCAGATCCAGGCTCTTTCCCTCGCTCAGTAAGCTCCACGCCTGGCAATTTTTTTTTCAGAGATACTAGTAAGAAATAGATAAGCAATGGTGCTTGTCTGCTGCAGGATTTGAGAGATTTGTTCAGGCTTTTTACATGTGCTAGAAGATTCATGTGGTTGGAGTAGCTGTACACGCCTCTGTTCCTTATGCCGGTGATGATCTCCAGCACTATGACACCGAAGCTGAACACGTCCGATTTCACCGAGAACACCCCGTCCATCGCGTACTCGGGAGCCATGTAGCCGCTGCACAGAATCATGTAAAGATCATCCATGTCAGGGTGCTGACATTGTCGATATAAGGTGGTCGAATTTTTTGTCGGAACTGGAGTTACTTACTATGTGCCAACCACTCGAAGCGTGTTGATTTCTGAGTCGTCGCCGCCGAATATTCTTGCCATGCCGAAGTCTGAGATTTTAGGAGTCATGTCCTTATCCAGAAGGATATTGCCTGTCTTTAGATCTCTGTGGACGATCCTGTATCTTGAGTCCTGGTGAAGGTAAAGTAAACCTCGGGCGATCCCCTCGATTATGCGGTATCGGGTTTGCCAGTCAAGAAGCATGCTCCTGGATTTGTCTATTAACATAGATAAAACTAGTTAGTATTTGTAACTTAAAATATAGAGAACTTTCAAGGTCACATATATAGAGGTTAAGTGCATACCAAACAGGAAGAAGTCCAGGCTTTTGTTTGCCATGTATTCGTATATGAGGATCTTCTCTTGTCCACATATGCAGCAGCCAATCAGTCGGACAAGGTTCCGATGCTGGAGTTTTGCTATCAACATGACCTCATTCTTGAACTCATCTGGGCCCTGTGACGATGCCTGTGAAAGCGTTTTAACAGCTATTTCTTGTCCATCCTCAAGCTTACCCTGTAGTTTTTGGAGCAAGTATTTTCAGTCAGAGGAGTGAGAATGTTCCATAGTATGAAAAACTATAATCCCATATTTGTTTTTCCGAAATGATTTGTTTGCAACTATTAATCATATAATAATTTTATACTTCTTGCAAGATCCCAAAACTTCTGATGCTTCTAAACTACTAACAGTCTGTCTCTGAAACTTCAGTACCTTGTATACTGGCCCATAGCCACCTTCACCAAGCTTGTTGTCGGTTGAGAAGCCCTCTGTGGCTGCTGCTATTGTCTCCAAATCATATATTGGTAGATCCAGGTCTGCCCCGTGACTAGTTCCATCACTTTGTAGTGTTCTACTGTGCAAAACCCCACTCCATTTACTTGGTGTTCCTATTGGAACATCAAATTTACAAATGAAATCAGCAAATAAGAGGTTAGTTTCTTTTCCTGGGATTTCTTCTTTTAAGCGTTCTTATTTTCTCTATGTCAGAACCACATAGATATTCTGGAGTTACCTGATGGTCTTGCTTTTGTCTTCTTTCTTCTCCAAAAGAAGAACCCTATAAGTGCTAGAATAACTGCCAGTACACAGACGCTGACGGCAATTGCAATTATAACTTGCACCTTCTTCTTAGACTTCTTAACTGTCTCTGCAAGAAATTACAAATATTAGTTCGATCATGGACATGATTGTAGCCAAAGCATCTATCTGTGTTCATAAAAAAACTTTTGTCTGTGTACAGCATAGATGTTCCATTAATATAAAGAGGTGTTATACTATTTCTGAATTTGATGAATGTAAGGATTTGGAGAACTACCAAATAAAGATTATTGCGAACAGAGTATAATTCCATTTTGCAGTAGTTGAAGTCATTAGCCTAACCAGAACTTTGTGTTTAAATATTCACAAATATTGGCAAACAAACATAGGTTGAATAAATCTAGTAATATATGGCACTAGTTATTTTCTGACCTGTTCACCTGTGTGAGCTTCTGTACTATCTAATACAGAAGTTCGTGATTTGATATAGTTTGTATAGAAGTTTGCACATATGGGGGCTTACTAGTTCACTCAAAACATTCTCAACCATGGATGCGACACCGTTAATGTGTCAAATGCTTTATGTAACACTTGCTTGTAGAACACTGGATGCAACAGGGTCAAATGCTGGTAGGTGGTCATGCCCTACCAGGTTTTAAACCTCTCAAGTCTGTGGTCCTGTTCTGCAAAATTCTGAACAAAGCATACAGCAAGGGACTCCATATGCCCAACCTTGACTATGGCACCATGGATCAAAATGGTTCTGCTCACAGTACACAAGCTACGATCATATGGGAGATGAGCTCTGATAGTGTTGCAGGTGCAAAGTAAATACTGGTCCAACATGTGTCCTCCAACTGAAATATTTGATTGAAGATGTGATTTGTGTAAATATTTTTCTGACAAAAGTGTTCAGATGTTTCAGTCACAGCTTCCAGGCTATGAAGCTTTGTGGTGGCAACAACTAGTCTGGGTATGTTGACGTTCTTCCTTTCATGTCTTCATTATTTCCTTTGAAAATGGAAGATAATATGATAGTACTGCTGTTACATAATTATGACGACGCCTTGCTGATGTAGGCTTGCTAATGAATTTCCTTGAAACACACTAAAGAAGTATATTTGCTTATTTTTTTCCTGTGTAAATTGAAGTACTCCCTAATATGGATCGGAGGGAGTATGTAATTGTATTTACACATTTTGATACCAAAACATGCAAAACTAACAAACTGGACCATTAAAAAAAACTAACAATCTGTTGGGTCCCTTCCAACTGAATCCAATGGTCAAACAGACAGGGCCCTGTCCTCCTTCCTCCCTTACTTTCGGTGATTGTTTACCCCACATATCCATGTACGAAATAAAAGAAGAAATGACCAGGATTCATTGTCAATCATGATCATACAGGTCAAGTCCTCAACCATGTGTGGAAATTCACATCCACACCTAAGAAAAACATGTGGATTTGGACATGGTTGGGTGTCGTTCATCCCGAAGTCTGGCGATTCCCCACGGCATTTAGACCTGACAGCCGACCACTATCCAGCTTACCAAATATGGCCTCAGTGCACCAGACACATCTACCTTCAGTCCAAGATTTGGACTCGACGGTCCTCGCTTTATGAGTGACCTTGACCATTACGACACGAAAAGTCTATGCATGTTCGCTTCTTCCTGAAGAAAAGAATGTATCGTGTCCGTTTTCGCTTAGCAGTGCCACTGGAGATCAGAATAGGACCGGAATTGCGCAGCGGGACCAACTCTAAAGTGAGATAGACATGCTAAATTGCTAGTACAGGTCAGGTTAGTTTACTGGTTCTTTGTCAGGTCAGTGTTCATGCAAAACATTCTCACCCATGGATGTGACACCATTAATGTGTCAAATGTTTTATGCAACACTTGCTTGTAGAACACTGGATGCAACAGGGTCAAATGCTGGTAGGTGGTCATGCCCTACCAGGTTTTAAACCTCTCAAGTCTCTGGTCCTTTTCTGTAGAATTCTGAACACATCATACAGCAAGGGGCTCCAGGCATTGATCCAAATGCCTTCCTCACAGTACACAGGCTACGATCATATGGGAGATGAGCTCTTATAGTGTTGCAGGTGCAAAGTAAACACCGGTCCAACATCTGTCCTTCTTCTCCAACTGAAATATTGGATTGAAGATGTGATTTGTGTTAAACATTTTGCTGACAAAAGTCTTGAGATGTTTCAGTCACAGCTTCCAGGCTATGAAGCTTTGTGGTGGCAACAACTAGTCTGGGTATGTTGACGTTCTTCCTTCCACGTCTTCATTATTTCCTTTGAAAATGGAAGATAATATGATGGTACTGCTGTTAGATAATTATGACGACGCCTTGCTGATGTTGGCTTGCTAATGGCATTTCTTGAGATCCACTAAAGAAGTATGTTTGCTTGTTTTTTCCTCTGTAAATTGTGTACTAAATCTATGACAACTAATGGTCAGACAGACAGGGACCCCTGTTCCCCTTCCTCCCTTACTTTCGGTCATTGTTTACCCCACGTATCCATGTACTAAATGAAAGAAGAAACGACCAGGATTCATTGTCAACAATCATCATACACGTCAAGTCATCAACCATGTGTGGAAATTCACATCCACACCTAAGGTGCAACATGTGGATTTGGACATGGTTGGGTGTCGTTCATCCCGAAGTCCCGCGATTCCCCACGGCATTTAGACCCGACGGCCGACCACCATCCAACTTACCAAATATGGCCTCAATGCACCAGAAACATGTACTCCCTCCGTCCCAAAATAGATGTCTCAAATCTGTCAAAATTTGGATGAATCTAGACACTATTTAGTATATAAATTCATCCAAAATTTGAAAAACCTAAGACATCTATTCTTGGACAGAGGGAGTACTAGCTTCACTCCAAGATTTGGAATCGACGGTCCTCGATCGCTTTATGAGTGACCTGGACCATTGCAACACGAAAAGGGCTATATGTTGGCTTCTTCCCGAAGCAAAGAACCTATCGTGTCCGTCTTCGCTTAGCAGGGCCACTGGGGATCAGATTAGGACCTGAGTTGTGCAGCAGCTGGACCAACACTGATGTGTCCAGGTCAGTTTACTGGTTTTTTGCCCATGAACTGTTGTGCAGCCATTTTAGGAATGAACCGTGAGGAAGTATGGAGTTGCTTGAAGTGGAATCAATTGCTGCATCCACAAATCGTGTTTCGCTCGTGCCACTTCCACTGGTTCAGACCGTGAGGTCGCATCAGGAGATCATCTGAAGGATCACGGTACAGGGGATGCTTTCTACGTGGAGATATATGAGTTTTTGGGAAGAGCTGAGGTCTAATCTTGTTCAGGTGGCTGAGCTAATTTTGTTGTTGTCTCCATGTATATCATGGAGATTCTCTTCTCCTAACCTGAAGCTTATCCACCCCATCCCTTGCAAAATGGCAATTGATAGCTTGCAGAGGTTTGCTTTGCGTGTTGATTCTTCTGATAAACAAAATCTCTAGGCCCCTCCTGTGCGCCCTGTAGGGATCCACATGGAGTATCCAGCAGGGAAGACAGCAGCAGCTAGCAGAGAATTCTTTCAGTTTTAGAATCATTTTCTAGATGATGATGATGATGATTACCACCAGCTGGTGCTGTCACTTTGTGCAAGTTCAGAGAAGTTCCTGCTTGCTCTCGCATCGAACAGATGCTCACTCTTCGTGGTCCAGCTCAGCTGCATGGTTCTTGCAGGGACTAACAAAATATATTTCAAGTTTACTTTTCTAGATTTTTTTTTAAGGATTTGACCACAACCTCTCATCTACCCAGCTTTAAGCTCTTATTAAACTATACTATACGTATTAATCAAAGGATTTTCAAAAGGTCGTAGCGAATCATTTTCTAGTTCTCTCCAAGAAAGCTACTCAAAACAGTGGAGTGAGGCCCAGATGCATGCAAAAAAACAGTGGCCACTTTGCTTCAACGTCGTATCAAGATCTAATTCTACATTCCAGATTCCACCATTTGCTGCTGTTTGATCGGGACAAGCTAATGCCCGCACATGCCAAAAGCTAAACGCCTAAATGTCCAACAGATGCCAAATCTACCTGTAATCTTGCGCGTCAGAGGATAGGATGGAACAAATGTCACCAACCAGCATGCATCATGATGAGCAATCACGTGGCAAGAGAAAAATAATGGTGGCCGGGACACGTACGTACTACGTACCGAGATCGGCGGCGGCGAGGCGGACGTAGAGGTCCTGGCCGAAGTTTGGGTACACGCGGAGGTCGGCGAGCGCGCCGGTCCACATGACGCAGCCGCGGTGTCCCGACGCGGCGCTGAGGTTGGCGCTGGCGTACGCCGTGCAGGAGCAGTTCTCCAGGCACCTCCGCGCGCACTCGGCGAGGCTGACCCCGAACTCCACCGTGGCGGCCGTCGTGTCGGGCGCCTTGGCGTGGTGCACCGGCGCGAACCCGTCGGTGCCGTTGCCGCAGTCGAGCGGCGTCGCGCGCGCGCAGCCGGCGCGGTTGTCCCGCAGCGCCCAGGCCTCGGGGGACCGCGGCGCGAAGCCGCGGAGGCAGGAGCAGACCGGGAAGCCGTTGGTGTCGCACAGCCCGTTGGGCCCGCACGGGTTCACGGCGTCGCACTGGTCCTTGGGCGCGTACCAGTACATGTTCCACGCGCCGGCCGCCCACACCCACGTCCACCGCTGCAGGAGCCCGCCGGCGGTGCCAGTGCTGTTCAGCGCCAGCCGCGACACGAGGCTGGAGTTGGCCACCTGGAAGCTGTAGCTCACCTCCTTGGGGGTGTTGACGAAGCTGAAGCTGAAGCCCGCGTAGGTGGCCGTGTCGGGGACGCCGGTGAACTGGAGCCCGTCCCAGGGGCCCGAGCGCCAGACTTTCTCGGCCCCGTTCCAGATGAACACCTCCGGGTCGCCGGACGTGTCCATGGCCGCGACCACCGGGCCGGGGGACGGGTCCGAGGGGCTCGTCCACGCCGTCAGCGTCATGTTGGCGCCCGTGGCGAAGTCCATCCCGATGCGCATCCCCGGGATCAGAGTGTCGGTGGGGTGGTCGAACCCCTGCCACGCCACGCGCCCCTTCGCGTCGGAGACGATCAGGTTGCCGTCGTCACGTATCCGCGCCGTGCACTCGCCGGTGACCGTGCCGGGTGCCGGGGAGACCCACCAGACGACGGTGGAGTTGGCGTCGGCGACGGCGAGCGTGCCGTTGGCGGAGACGGACAGGGTCGCGCCGGCGTTGTCCTCCACGGTGCCACGGACTGGGTCGGCGCGGTTGGCCACCCAGAAGACGGTGCGGACGGAGACCCGGGCGTACCACACCCCGACATAGGTGTTGTTGGAGCCCGGCGGGGTGAAGAAGCCAAGCACGAAGCTGCCGCCGCCGGCAGAGACCAGTGTGTCGTTTCCCCTGAGCGGCTGGCCCGGCGAGATGACGTCCCGGGCGTGGGAAGCCGACGAGAGCATCAGCGGCAGCAGCAGCAGCTGGAGTAGGCAGAGCCGCTGGCTGGCCATTGCCGCGGGGACCGGGGAGTGCAGTGGCTGTACAGAGTAGCGGTTGAGCTCGCGGCAGAGATGCCAGAGCATCCCTCTGATTAAGTGTTACAAGGAGCCTTCAGTAAAGCCAGTGCAGTAAAGCTTGGCAAAAGCTCCTTCGATTCCAATGAATTTGTGGCGGGATTTGCTATAATTTCCTCAAAAGTCTCGGTAGACCGACCGTTGACCACCGGATTAGCCTTCAGATTCACGTTTTGGGCAAGAAGAGCTATTACAAAGCAAATTTAAGAAGAAGACAACCAACAGAGTAGTTGAGTCAAAGAACACGTGCAAAGTCGATCGGTGACGTAGTCGCAACTGTTGGATGAGAAATCGACGTCCCACTTTAGAGTGACATGGCACGAAGCGGTAAGAACGGATCTTGGACGTCAGAGCATCAACGCTCCAACTTTTTTTTTTTGAATATCAACGACTCCAACTTGAATAAGACATGCAGCATACATCGTTAGGCGAACCCAGGCTAAAATTCGGATTTTTTTTTGGCCGGACGAAACTTGTTTTTGGCCTGGGAATACCGAGTTTTCCACTCGCGTTGGCTAAAATTTAATAAATTTTAACAAACTTTAGGCGAACTTTGGGCAATATTACGGTTTTGGACGAATATGGGCAAACTTTGGACGAATATGGTTGATATGGACGAACTTTGGGCGAATATGGACGAAGTTTGACGAACTTTGGGCGAATATGGACGAATATAAGCGGTCTTGGCCGAATATGGACGAACTTTGGACGAATATGGTCGATATGGACAAACTTTGGACGAATATGAACGATATGGACGAACTTTGGGCGAATATGGGCGATACGGACGAACTTTGGGCGAATATGGCGAATTTTGGACAAATTTTGGGCGAATATGGTCGATATAGACGAAATTTGGGCGAATATGGCGATATGGACGAATATGGACGAACTTTGGGCGAATATGGGCGAATTTTGGATGAATTTTTGGGCGAATATATGCCGACTGACTGGTCCACTCGCCGAATTCGCTTCGTCCGGCGTTTCCAAGGCGTTTCCGGGATCCTTGGTACGGCCTGAGAAGCCGGACCAAAGTTTGCTCAAATACGGATGAAAACAGGTTACTGAGAACGCGACTAGGCAAAATTTTGGTGTCCGAACCTATTTTCAGTGTCCGGATCGACGGCCTGGTACCGAGTGGAGATGCTCTTAACTGAATCTTTATGTTTCGGTCCCGACAACTCTCCCTTTTTCAAGAAACAACGTGTCCTCAAGGAGCGAATTGAGGGAAGATCTTCTATATGAAATCTTCACATGCTGCTTCAGCTGGTAAATTTAACCATTTTACTAAGCCAGCGAACCACCGGTATGCTGATGTTTCCCTGAGCTCTAGGCACGGCTTGCGTTCCGACTCGGCTTCACGTGCAATGAGTATGTTACCTTCATCGTCTAGGAGTGGAATGTTGGGATTTGGTACACTTTTTGGTCCAATATGATTCTTCAACTGACTAGCATGGAAAGTATGGTGCATCTTGCAATTGTCAGGCAGTATGATCTTGTAAGAAGTGTTTCCCACATTGCTCAACACCTTGAAAGGTCCATAATACTTGGAATTGAATTTTAGAGAGCGGTGCCACTCTTGAGAGATGTGTGCATGTATGGATGTAGCTTTAAGTATGCCATATCTAGATCGATGCACAGCCCCTCCCCACCCCCTCGTCTGCTTTGAGAGTCGTGCGGGAGAGCCTTGGCCTCTCCCGAGCCCCTCTCGCCAGAGTAGCCGGTGGGAGGCGGCGAAGGAGCAGCTTCTCTGTAGTTGTAGGCTTTAGTAGTTGTAGTAGGTCTAGGTTTCGGCCTTGTGCCGTGTCGTGGCGCTATGACGGGAGGTTTCGGCTGGATCTCGCGAGCCAGATCTGGCGGATGGCGGCGGCGGCGGTGCTCGTTGTGGTGCTTCGGCGAGGTGCGGCGCCTTCGTTCCCTCCACAAATAAGGCTCGAGCCGGCGTTGTGCTGCAATCGTCGCAGCGGTTTCTCTCCCCTTCTCTGGCCGGCCGTGGTGGCGGGGGAAAAGGTGGAGACGGTGTCTGTGTGGTGGTGACGGCGGTGTGTCAGGAGTTACTCCGTGACGCAGGGGAGCGGCGCCGGGAGGTTCCTTCTCTGTCCCTCTCGCCTGGCTTCAGTGGATGAAGGCCATGTGTGGAGGGGAGTTGAAGGAGGCTCGTTCATAAAGCTCTGTTGGGCTTCTGCTTCATCCTCGGCTATTACTTCATCGTCTCTCCGTTGGCAGGCCGTGGTGGTGAGGAAGCGCAAGATGATTTGGTCGATGTCGCCGATGATCCAGAAGCTCGTTGAAACTATCAAACTACCGGAGTAGGTTTTAAATATGGGTTTTGCTAATTCTCAGTTCATAGAGAATTAATATAGTACCCAATTAGGTCCTTATCCATTCGAATTGCATAGCGATTCATGTATCCTATGGGTTGCAAGTGGAGTTAGGGCATCTACCACTACTAGGAAAACGGCTATAGGTAATCAGCACATCCGTGGCTCACATGGTTGAAGTGCCCCACGGCTAAAACAGGCGTGGCTCACCTGTGGGCAGTGCCCTACTAATAACTAGAACAACCGTGGCGCACATGACTATAGTGCGCCACAGATGTGTGTGGGCCAGGGCCCTGTTGGCCACACGCCAAACATCTGTAGCGCACTATAGTCATGTGCGCCACGGTTGTTAGGGTCATCTGTGGCGCACGTGTGCCTGGTGCGCTACGCCTAAGCGCATGCCCCCCTCTGCTCTGAAACGGCCACAAACTTCTGTGGCGCACTCCGCCTAGTGCGCCACAGGGACTAGGAGCATCTGTGGCGCACTCGGCCTAGTGCGCCACAGAAGTTTGTACTCCATGTGGCGCACTGGGGCCGTGTGCGCCACGGATGTGTCGATTCTTTTAGGACAGCACTTTATGTGCACATGTGTGCCCACACATCCACCACCCACACTTCACTTTCCCCTTCTTCTTCCTCCTTAGATCTAGTCGGGATCTTCTCCTTCCCACCTCAATTTCTCCATACATTCACCATTTTTAGCATGTAAAACTTGCTTTGGATGTTACAT
Source organism: Avena atlantica (assembly GCA_910589765.1). Classification (NCBI taxonomy): domain Eukaryota; kingdom Viridiplantae; phylum Streptophyta; class Magnoliopsida; order Poales; family Poaceae; genus Avena; species Avena atlantica. Next base: position 454,912,231 of record OU342733.1, on the reverse strand, counting down.
AAGTAATAGAGGAGGTCTCCGGTCTCTCATCTATCTGTCTCCGGTCGACGCGCGCACCTCTCCTTTCCATCTTTCTCGCGATCGGTCTCTCATCTCGGTAAGTTGTCCATGTAAGGATGTGTTCATGTGTATATGGATGATGCATGTGCTCATATGTATGTAGATGATCGATGCTCATGATGTGTGTATGTGTGGAGAGGATCGATGGTCATATGTGTGTGTATATGGAGAGTATCGATGATGCTCATGCATGTGTGTATGGAGAGGATAATGATATGTTCATGTGTGTATGGATCGGTCTCTCTCTCTCTTGTGTTTGTATGTGAACAAGTTGCCATTTGTTTTGCCAAAATGTTGATTCATTTCCATTTTGGCAAGACTTTGGCATTTCGCAAAGGTCCTAATTTTAGGATAGGTCATGCCGAAATTTTCTATCGACCATTGCATGCATGCATTCATTATGTGGTTCTAATAGACTTCAAAATTGTACCGTGTACATCGTGCAGGCAAAAATGGTCCGCATAATGAGCGAAGGCATTGTGGCTAGATTTTTGAAATGTGCGACGGCCGACATGATACGAAATAACAAGACAGATATAAGATGTCCGTGCAGAAGATGCAAACTCAACTGGGTGATCGACCCAGATTCCGGGAATCTGCAGGCGCACCTGCTCCGCCATGGTTTCATGGATGGATACACTCGTTGGATAAGCGATGGCGTAGATGATGGAGACGGTGAAGAAGGTGGCCAACATGACGATGATCATCATCACGGCGAGAACGGGCGAGATGATGAAGAGGCTCCTGGAGATGGTGAAGGTGCGGAAGCAGACCGGGATGATGATGATCTAGATGTCGGAGGAGCAGACGACGATGGAACAACGTCAGGCTGGGTGCGGGACCCTTATGTGCAAGAGCTGCTTCTCAAGCAGACGAGTAACGCCAGGGCTGCCGCTAGAGAGAAAGCCAAGCTTGCGCAACTTGAGAAAGACGCGGTTACTCCATTGTATGAAGGATGCAGGCCCGATGATACCCGGTTGAATGTAACGCTCAAGGCTATGGAGATGAAGGCAAAGCACAAATTGAGCGTCGCAAGCTTCGACGATATGATGGCATTCTGGCACGATCGTCTCCCAGAGGGGAACACATGTCCAACTAGTATCGAGGATGCCAAGAAAATCGTCTGTCCTCTCGATCTACCGCACGTTAGATATCACGTATGCATCAACGATTGCATCATTTATCGGGGCGAGGACGCGGAGAAAACCACATGTCCGGTGTGCGGCGTGAGTCGATACAAGAAAGGGAAGAAAGCACCTCGAAAAGTGGTATGGTACTTTCCTATCACCCCTCGTCTGCAGCGCTATTTCGCGGACCCTAAGGAAGCGAAGCTCATGCGATGGCATGCGGAAAGGAAGAAGCCAGGAGATGATGATGACCCCGAAAAGGATGAGCTGCTGACGCACCCTTCAGATGCTAGCCAGTGGAAAGCATTGGACCTCGAATTCCCAGAATTCGGTGGAGATTCGAGGAACATCAGGCTTGGTGCGAGCACCGATGGACTCAATCCGTTCGGTAGCCAAAGCAGCACGCACAGCACTTGGCCCGTGTTTGTATGGATGTACAACCTCCCTCCATGGTTGTGCATGAAGAAGAAGTACATACAAATGAGTATGCTAATTCAAGGGCCGAAACAACCTGGTACCGACATCAATCTGTATCTCGGGCTGTTGAAAGAGGAGCTAGCCACGTTATGGGAATCTGGAGCCAATACTTACGACGCCGTCGCACAAGATTATTTCACTATGAGAGCCGCGTTGGTCACTACGGTGCAAGACTATCCAGGTTGCGGGTATATCTCGGGGCAGGTTATCCAAGGATTCTGCGCATGCGTTAGGTGCATGGATAACACAAGCTATCTCCAACTAGAGAAAGATCCAGGGTCATCGAAAACCGTGCTCATGGCGCACCGGAGGTGGCTCGGCAAGAATGATCCATGGAGAAAACGTGGAGACCTGTTCGATGGCAAATCAGAGACCCGAGGAATCCCAGAGCGTAGGAGCAGCGAAGAAGTGGAAGAGTTGCTGAAAAACTGGAAAGATTGTCCTAAGCCTGGAAAGAAGCGAAAGAGGCAGCAACAAGACAAGCCGCTGATGAAGGTATGGAAAACAAGGTCTGTTTTCTGGGAGTTGCCATACTGGAAGTTTCTCCGCACGCCTCATAGCCTCGACATCATGCATATCACGAAAAACGTGTGCGAGAGTCTGGTCGCCACCATAATCAACATGCCAGATAGGACGAAAGATGGTCCGAAAGCAAGGCACGACCTGATATGCTTGGGTATCCGGAAGGAGCTTCACGGAGGACGCACTACTCCTGATGATCAGGAAGATGACGATGATCATGAGTCGGAGACGACACAAGGTCGTCGGAAGGGTAAAAAGTTCAAGAAGAACGAATATTACTGCCATCCTTCTTGCTTCACTCTAAGCCAGGATGAGATCAAACAGTTTTTCAAGTGCCTTCTAGGAGTCAAATTTCCTTACGGCTACGCGGGCAAGATAAGCAGATACCTAGACGAGGCGAAGCAGAGGTTCAGTGGCATGAAGTCTCACGACTGTGCCATGCTAATGACGCAGGTACTTCCGGTCGCACTAAGAGGGATAATGGACGAGCACGTCCGTGAAACGTTATTTGGCCTATGCAAGTTTTTTGACGTCATCTCTAGGAAGTCGATTGGCTTGAATCAGCTCGGAAGGCTACAGGAGGAGATCGTGGTGATACTATGTGAGCTTGAGGTCTACTTCCCACCCGCATTCTTCGACATTATGGTGCATCTGCTGGTCCATGTCGTGGAGGACATCGTACAACTCGGGCCGATGTTTCTCCGCAGCATGATGGCGTTCGAAAGGATGAACGGACACATCAAAGGATACGTTCGCAACAGGTCCCGTCCAGATGGAAGCATAGACAAGGGCTTTCTGGCCGAAGAGTGCATCTCTTTCTGCACGAATTATCTAGACATCGAGAACCCTGTCGGTCTTCCCGTCAACAGACACCTTGGCAAGCTCGACGGATCTGGTCACCGAGAGGGTCGTCGCATACTGCATGCAGACTTCGATTTTCGACGCGCAGACTTTGATCGAGCAAACCTCGTCGTGCTACAGCATTTAAAACTGGTCGATCCTTGGGTACAGAAGCACAAAAGGTTAATCGAGAAGAAGTACAGTGACCGGGGCATACAGAGGACGCAGGGAGAAATAATCAAAGAGCACAACTCAGATTTCACGCGTTGGTTTAGGCAGACGCTCCTTGATAATCCCCCGCGCTCGCATTCTTCTGACACGGAAAAGATCATATTCACCTTGTCGCAGGGACCGATGCAAAACCTGGTGACCTATCAGGCGTATGATATCAACGGCTACACATTCTACACGGAGGAAAAGGACAACAAGTGTGATTATCAGAACTCAGGCGTAACGTCGGAATTCTACACCGATGACAACGTGAAGGAAAGATTCTACGGAAGAATCGAGGAGATCTGGGAGCTCGACTACTATGGAGAAAAGGTGCCGATGTTCCGTGTCAGATGGGCAAAGAGCGTCGAAAGAGAAGACCGGTATTTCACAACCATGGTTATACCCGAAGCAGCCAAATCCAAGGCCGCCGGTGCAAACGTGGCCGCGAAAAATGAACCGTGGGTACTGGCTACCAAAGTGGACCAATGTTTTTTCATTACCGACCCGACAAAGCCTAGCCGTGTTGTCGTGAGGAGAGGAAAAAGAAACATCATCGGAATGGATGGAGTCGCCAACGAGCAAGACTTCGACCAGTACGGCGATCCAAAGATTGAAGATGACGACGACTACGATGCAGCAACATACATCACAAGAAGAAAAAGGACAACCCTACCCAAAAAAGGTAGCCCGTTCGAAAGAAGAAACATTAAAGTGCCGGGGCTAAATTATTCAACCACGACAAAGAAGGGAAAAAAGATTGTAAAATGCTAGCTCAAAAAATATTGTAAACGCGTGGTCAAAAAAGATTGTAATATTCATGAACAAAGTATTATGAAATTTAGTTATACTTTAAATCATATTTTTGGGCATTTTTGGAATATTATTACTTTTGGGCATTTTTGGAATATTTAAAAGTATTTTAAAATCAAAATAAAACTTCTATGGCATATATCACCACTTTTGGGCATTTTTTGGAATATTTAAAAGTGTTTTTAAAATCAAAACAAAAAATTGGGGCACCAGGATTTGAACCTGGGTGCTCTCAGGTTTAGAATAGAGTAGTGGGCAGAACCAATGGGATAGGCTAGTATAGTTGTTAGCTAGTGGGTCTGTAGTTCTCTTATCCAGTAGTTAGAAGCCGACAGGCGTAGCGCACTAGCCCGTAGTGCGCTACAGATATCCGTAGCGCACTATGGCTCAGTGCGCTACGCCTAAGTGCCTTTATCCACACATGTGGCGCCCGACCCCCTCTCTCATCCCCATCTCTCCATCTCTCAGCCCGAAGCCGAAGGACCGCCGCCGCCGCTCTCGATCCGCCGCCGCTGCGTCTGAGGAGGAGGAGGCCTGCCCGCGCCCGAGGAGGAGGAGGTGGAGGCCGCCGTCGTCCGCCCGTCGTCGTCCGCCCGAGGAGGAGGAGGAGGTGTCCGAGGAGGAGCAGCCACCGCGCGCGTCTCAGGAGGTGGAGGCCGCCGTCGTCCGCCCGTCGTCGTCCGCCCGAGGAGGAGGAGGTGTCCGAGGAGGAGCAGCCACCGCGCGCGTCTCGGGAGGTGGATGCCGCCGTCGTCCGCCCGTCGTCGTCCGCCCGTCGTCGTCCGCCCGTCGTCGTCAGAGGTGAGCATCTCCTCTCCCCTCTCTCCCTCTCTTCCTGCGGCGCCTATGACATGATACTCGGCGAGGTCTCTTCCCCTTATCCAATGATTTCCTAGAGGCGCTGCAGGGAGATGCCTGTGGCAGCATGGCTCTTCCCTTAGGACTGAAGCCAAGGTCTTATACTGCTGTTGGCCTATTGCTTTACAAGCTGCTCTAAGGTTAACTGACCATGCTGTAGATGATGTAGTTCAGTGGTTATTTTGCAAGCTGCTCGCTGGTATATATGGTGGATGATGGGTGTTCGGTGTTCCCATGCTCGCCGTGAAATGTGTTACGGAAGGTTTTAACTTGGGTGCTCTGTTACTTCCCGTGCATCCGAGCAATTGTCTGAAATCTGAACTTAGTATGTTGGTTACTGTGCATTCTATTAACTGCTCTGGTTTTCAACTTGTAATGTGGTTGTTTTTGTGGCTATGAAAGATATTGCATCGTTGGTAATCTCTATCTTTGGCATGGTGGTCTCTTTATTTTTTTGTGATGATTTGGCATGGTGGTCACTTTCCTTTTCTAGTACTGCTGTTGTGTTGCTAGTGTTGGTTGATGGAGTTTGAATAATCTGATATGCAGTCACAGTTAACTTCCTGGTCCCCTTTCACCGTACATCAATACATTTCATCGCTTGGATTTGAAAGACACAAAACTGGGCTGGTTTGTAATTGCTTATCATGCCTGCCACACAATTGACAAGCACAAACTTAACTTCGAAAGAAAATAGGAATTCTTCTAGGAAAGTAGTACTCTTTTGATGTAATGTTACACACTGTATAGATTCATTTCTTACTGGTCTGTATAATTCTTTTGATAGATATTTTTGTTCTGCAAATAAAATATTAACACGTATTTCCAAAAATAAATCCGGTGCAGAACATTTTTATCCAGAACAGATACAAGTTTTAAAAGTCATGTTAGAATTTTTTTAATTTACACATTTGGTTACCTAAAAGCTTCACATAGGATCACTAGGAATGTTGCCTCAGATCAAAGCCTCTGTTCTTTCAGGATGCAGAGTTCAGTGATATCAGCCTGGGAAGGATGCCACGCTGAATTCTTAGATCACCGTTATTATCACCCTGGAAGGTTGCCAACAGTAACAGCTTAAGTACATCAACAGATCACCGTTACTTTGAATTCTTAGCTTCTTTGTATAACAGTAACAGCTTAAGAAAATATTCGTGTATCTGATCAACATCTTGCACCCCATATAGGTGGATTATAATACTAATGATGGTTGATAAGTGGTGGAGTAATTAGAAAGAGAGTAGAAGTAGTGACATGAATTAGCATCTGGGAACTAAAAGAATAAGTTATTTTCTCTGTTCAGGTTATTTCCATCATATGAGCACAACTGAATGATATTTTCTTTTTTCAAGAGACCTAGCAGGCTTTAGTTGACAGAAACATGTATCCTTGGGTTTTAGTTGCTGCTGTGTATGCTCATATGTGTTATTTTCTTTTTTCAAGAGACCTAGCAGGCTTTAGTTATTTTCTTTCCATCATATGCTTGGTGACTGGTGAATCCAGATGATAACTGTAATAAAAGCCCATTGCTTGATGTGGCTGGGCATGTTGATGCATTCTTAACCAATGTGTTTTCTACCTAGATGTTTATGTGTTGGTTGTGTTGGCCAGATTATCCTATGTGACCAGATTATGTGCTGGCTGTGTTGGCCATTTATTGTGTGCTGGTTGTGCTGGCTATGATGGCCATTTATTGTGTGCTAGCTATGCTGGCCATATATATGCAGGTTCTTGTATGAAATGAGTCCCGATTTTTGCCGGAATGTTGATTAACTTCCGTTTCGGCAGAAATCGGGCACTCCTAGTTTAAGAAAATTAGCAAAGGTCATGCCGGATTTTTCCGTGCATTTAACCAATTATTTGTTTTTTATTAGTGCAAAGATGTGTGACAACGACGAGGCTGGATGTTCTAAGCGCATCAGCGCTGAAGGAGAACTCAGACCTCCGAATAAACAATTGACATTCTGGGAGGCGGCCCAGCGTCTAGAAGACGATGAAGAATACCATCCTTCGGAGAGCGAGGATGATGAGATGGAAGACACGGAGGAAGAAGCCGAAGGAACGGCGGACGATGAAACCATTGATGGTGGCGAGGGCACAGGGAGTGGTAGCAACCCTCCTAAGAAGAAGAAGCCGAAGGACCGGCGCCCGAACACGGTCGGCACGGTCAGGGAGGAAATTACCAAAGTGAGCCCATCAGGGGTTCCTATGGAGCCCTCCCTTGTCGTCAAAGGGTACGGTGGGCAAGTGGCGGCGATCACCCGGACAACCATCTCGATTAACACCAAGAATCTCCGGCATAAAGATAATGGCCACTTGCGCACACTCCTCTTCGAGAAGCTGCACGCCAGATACAAGTTCCCCGCTAAGTATCAGAACACAAATTATCATGGGAACAAAGTAAACAAATCCGCCCTCACAAAGATGAGCACCGCCCTGGCCAGCTGGAGAACCCGGATAAAGAAGAAGATCTATAAAGAAGGCAAAAGTCTCGAGGAGATCCAGAAGATTGACCCGCAGATAACCGAAGATCAGTTGCGGGAGTTCAAGGAGAGGTGTGAATCCGAAAGAGCCCTGGCCAATAGTAATCGGGGAAAGGTGCTGCAGGCGATGAATATAGGTCATCACCATCTCGGATCTGGTGGATACAGAACCGCGGAGGCCAAATGGAATAAGGAGGACGAAGAGTATAGATCCAAGGGGATAGAAAACCCCTTTGCTAAATTCGAACCCGGGCAGGTTCGAAACTTCATCAGGGCCCGTTACCATGTGGACCCAAAAACCAAACAACTCACCGCGGATCCTGCGGTGAAGGAATTCGAGGAAATTGTGGTAAGTATAATCTAATTACCGCGGATCAACACGATTGCAATCTAATCGATGATCTAAATGATTCACTATTACTTCTTATGCAGGAGGAGGAAATTGTTGCTAGTCATGGATCCCAGGGTTCCTCATCCCAGGGGTCGACGGCGGCCACCCGGTGGGATAACCCTTTTAACAGGGCGATGAACCGGGCCAAGAAAATAGAGCCGGTTACGAAGAAGCCGTCGTCGGCTGGCCGTCTGGCCGGCCTCGGGGGTAAGAATTGGGTGGATCATTTTGGTCCACCGCCGAGGACGCATGTGGCGCCGTCGGGAAGGAGCGAGGAGGAAAACAGAGAGGTTCAAGAACTTAAGGCACAAGTGGCGCGGATCCCGCAGATCGTCCAAGACAACCTGGCAATCACCCTTACGTCCTTCCTGCCTACCTTGGTGGAGTCAATAGAGAACTGGAGTGCGGGTGGTCGAGTAGGGCCGTGCCCGATTCCAAGCATGGTTAGCAGCCACTCGAACAACGCGGCGCCGACGAATCAGGCGAACTACGTGTTCGTGACTCCGCCCGCTAGCACCGCGGCGCCGCAAGTGTTGGTGACTCCCCCTGCCATCACCGCGGCGCCGGAGTACATGTTGGTGCCCCCCTGCCATCGTCGCGGCGGCACCGGAGCTCCAAGCACCCGTCGGTAGGGAGAATACACCGGCGGCCAGCACCGCGCCATCAAGCAGCCCTTCCGTCTCTTGCACGCCCGTCGCCGTATGCGGTGCGTCGACATTAGCCGATCTCGGCGCCATCACGGTAAACAAATTGCTTTAATTACCGCCTTTCATGCCATCTATATATTACTCTTGTGGCATCTCGCTCTGACGACGCCGTACATGTTTTTTGCAGACGGATGTTCCTTGCACTCTCTTATGCTACGTGAACAACGAGCTGAGGGATGTTGCCAAGGGTACCATCGTTCAACCCTTGCAGCGCACGTTCCACTCAAAACCGATGCCAGATAGCGTGCAAAGGGTTAAAATTAGTCGGGTGCTAAGGGGCTGCGACGACCTGGAACCTCCCATTCAACCCCCAGGAGCGGATGAAGAAGAGACGTCTGTCCTCAGAAGTTGCTTCGGCTTGTTCTTGCTATGACCAAAGAGCATGATCCGTTTGGGGACGGCGGGGGCCATCACGCCACAGACAACAGCACCGCCTGTCGTGCCAGCGACAAGCGGTGGCAAGGCCCCCTTATCGCCCTCGCCGTCACCTCCACGCGGTGGGTGGGATGATCATGTTGATGATATGCACATGGCGCAGGATCCGGCCGAGGACTTCGAAGACTGGAATGATCACTTCTTCAGCACTCAGTTTGGCAACGAAGAAGACCTAGCTGGTGGCCCCACAGAGAAAGCCACTATCACCAAGCGTCTGTTTGGTTCTCAGGAGACGCCTCCAGCTTGCGCCTTTACAGAGCCAGCTGATACAACCAACCGGCCCTTTATTCTAAGCCCTGACACACTACATAGGGCGGCCGGTGCTCAGATTGCGGTGCCTGCCCGCTCTCCAAAAGGAAAAAAGGGCAGGAAAAGAAAATCTAGCAGCTCGAGCCAGCCGGTGGCGTCAACAACTGCGAATCCGATCAGGTTTCGGGACGGGCCACCAAGACCCGAGGGTATTATGTGGAGGATTCATGTGGCGGGTGAGCCCATGCTACCTAAGAATTTGCGGAAGCTCGCCAGTTCGGAACTGCAGAGTGTGCATGACGGCGTGCTGACGATAGAGAGACGCATTCTATCGGAGAAAGATCCCTCGCACCCGGTATTCGTGGTTAAGGTGCCACCAGGCTTGGGCTTCGTCGACACTGCCCCCGCGGATCTGTTCTTCCTGCGGTTCGAGGACATCTTCAATATGTTCCACCTATACCCGCTGCACTATACCATGGTCCGTCTCTTTTCTCTCAGCCTGGCCACGCAGATCATTAGAGAGAACACACCGGGCATCGCTATAGTGGACCCCTACTACATGCGTGACGGCTGCTTGGGTTCCCCCGCCGAACGACGTATCGTGGCCTCGTACCTAAAAAGAATCCTCATGGCGAACAAGACAAAGGAATACATTCTCGTGCCTTACTTTCCCGAGTAAGTCGTTATTTAGTCGCCACCGTCGATTGGCTTTATTAGATCATCATCATTCTTTTTTCAACACATTCCATTTGAATTTTTTGCGCAGAGATGAACACTGCACGCTCATCTCCTTATCGCCGAAGCATTCCCACGCCACGTATTTCGACTCGGGGAGTCTAGAAAAGAAGAAAAACTACGACAAGATCAAGGAAGTTCTGGATGATGCTCTCACTGGCTTTGCCTCGACGGAAGGCACCAGCTTCGTGCGTAAGAAGGTCAAGTTCGGCAGGCACGTCTTCAACCACGTAACAGAGTTCCCCTGCGTGAAGCATCCGGAAAACAGTAAGAAGGAAGCCTACTACGCACTCCATCACATGAGGGCGTTCCTACTTGACCAGCAGAATTCTACGCTGCCAGATCATCTCAAACAGTGGGCCGAAGCAAAGGCCAAGATCAATGATTCGGATATTAGACAAGAGATGTATCGCATCCAACAGCAGTTTGGGGCAATCATCTTTCGTGATGTCATGACTTCGGGGGGGATCTTCTACGGAGGAAATATCCCGAATAACCGTGACATAGAAGATCGCCTAGAGATGCAAGGTGACTATAGGAAGTTCATGACGAGGCAGGGCGTCCTCCCGTTCCCTAAGCCGAGCCAGAAGGCTTGATGTTGGCCTAGTTGTAGTTGCAAACTATAGATGACCTTTGTGTGTGTGTGGACGACAAGTGTACTTATCTTATTAGGTTTATGAATCACCGCTTACTTATTTTGCTTATTATTATTATATATCAATCAATGCTTGGTTTTTTTGCTTACTCTTTGGTTTTTTTGCTTACTCTTTGGTTCTCGGACGACAAGTGTGAGTTATTTTTGTCTTTTTCGAGAATATGCCGATGATTGAAATGTCGTGGCACAATATATATGTGAATGTGCTATGACGGGATTGTTAGCCTTGTGATATGCACAAGTCCAGGAATTGTGCATCCTACTTGGCTAACAGTCCCGTCATAAGCATATTCCTGTGTCCAACGACCTAGCTAGTTATATATGAGGCATTCTTTTCGAGTTATTTTTGTCTTTTTCGAGAATATGCCGATGATTGAAATGTCGTGGCACAATATATATGTGAATGTGCTATGACGGGATTGTTAGCCTTGTGATATGCACAAGTCCAGGAATTGTGCATCCTACTTGGCTAACAGTCCCGTCATAAGCATATTCCTGTGTCCAACAACCTAGTTATATATGAGGCATGCTTTTTGAGTTATTTTTGTCTTTTTCGAGAATATGCCGATGATTGAAATGTCGTGGCACAATATATATGTGAATGTGCTATAACGGGATTGTTAGCCTTGTGATATGCACAAGTCCAGGAATTGTGCATCCTACTTGGCTAACAGTCCCGTCATAAGCATATTCCTGTGTCCAACGACCTAGCTAGTTATATATGAGGCATTCTTTTCGAGTTATTTTTGTCTTTTTCGAGAATATGCCGATGATTGAAATGTCGTGGCACAATATATATGTGAATGTGCTATGACGGGATTGTTAGCCTTGTGATATGCACAAGTCCAGGAATTGTGCATCCTACTTGGCTAACAGTCCCGTCATAAGCATATTCCTGTGTCCAACGACCTAGCTAGTTATATATGAGGCATTCTTTTCGAGTTATTTTTGTCTTTTTCGAGAATATGCCGATGATTGAAATGTCGTGGCACAATATATATGTGAATGTGCTATGACGGGATTGTTAGCCTTGTGATATGCACAAGTCCAGGAATTGTGCATCCTACTTGGCTAACAGTCCCGTCATAAGCATATTCCTGTGTCCAACGACCTAGCTAGTTATATATGAGGCATTCTTTTCGAGTTATTTTTGTCTTTTTCGAGAATATGCCGATGATTGAAATGTCGTGGCACAATATATATGTGAATGTGCTATGACGGGATTGTTAGCCTTGTGATATGCACAAGTCCAGGAATTGTGCATCCTACTTGGCTAACAGTCCCGTCATAAGCATATTCCTGTGTCCAACGACCTAGCTAGTTATATATGAGGCATGCTTTTTGAGTTTGCTCTTTTTGATTTAAGAGTACTTTCTATAAGTGTATCTTCATATTTGACTTTAATTATACATGTTTTTTCAATCACCGGTTAGTTATTATTGTCAACTTGTAGATGACGTGGTACGTCGTGTACAAGGGACGGGTTCCCGGAGTCTACGATGATTGGGAAGACTGCCGGAGACAGGTGCACCGTTTCAGCGGCAATAGCTACAAAGGGTACAACACTATGGCGGAGGCGGAAGATAGATACACGCGCTATCTAGCGGGAGTTAGGACAAGGAACCGGATGAAGACCTACACCTTCGTCGCGGCGGTGATCATGCTTATCTTCTTTGGTTATTTATCCCGTGTTTGTGTCTAGCTAGCTAGTTTAGATGTCTAGGCGAGCTTCCGAGCTCTAACTTGTTCGATCGACACATGTATTCGCATGTCACCAACTACTACTTTGTAACATGATCAAAACAATGTAACTTGGACTATGTATTCATGTATGAGACTTATATATATGTATTTGTTTCAATCTTGTTTTTCATATTGAGTATTTATATATATAACTGTATATCTTGTATCTGTGTGTGTATATCTGCTGTAATATTGTATATAATCTGTATTGCATATAATCTGGCTTGGAAATTAAAAAAAAACAAAAAATACATCTGTGGCGCACATGGTCTACCTTCTGTGGCACACTACACCTAAAGCGCACCATGGATGTTTAGTGACGCACTAGGTAGTGCGCCACAGAAGATCCAAGGGGTAGCGCACCACGCCAAACTTCTGTGGCGCACTAGGAGGTGCGCTACGCCTATCTCTACACAACCGTGGCGCACTAGGCAGTGCGCCACGGCTGAGAGATAGCCGTAGCGCAAGGCCCGTGGCGCACTACAGGTGCGCCACGGATGGGCCTTTTAGGTGCGCCACAGACGACCATTTTCCTAGTAGTGTACACCGGGCCGACCCATACGGCCACCCCAAACGGTCTGTTTGTGTCCGTTTGGGTCGGGCCCCGGTCAGTATGGGTAGGGGTCCGGCCTATCCGGCCAGCCGCGCCCAACAGCGTGACCCATTTGTCCGTGCTGGACGAGGCAACTTTTTTTTTCCAGATTCAAACATAAACACCTCGCGCTAAAAACAGGCAAGATTCAAACTTAATTTATATTTAAAATATATAAAATAGAATTTAAACTACTACTAGCCCTAGGTACTGAACTACGCGTGACGGCGCCACCTCGACCATCTACGGGTCAAGGTCAATGTACTCCGGCGGCGTCCAGAGGTTGGGCGGCGGCAGGGCCGGAGCGGGAGCAGGAGCAGGTGGGTTGACCACCTGCCCAAGCCACGGCTCCCAACCGTGCTGGAGGTGCGCCAGCTCCATCTCCACCTGCAGTGCGATCGTAGGCGCCCAACCCGGCAGCGGCGGCGGTGGAGGCAGCTGCGTGTTCATCTTCGCCACCATGCGGGTGAGCCGGAGGGCCTCCTCGTAGCCGCGCCACTGGGCCTCCTTCTCGCACGCTGGCTGCAATGGCCTGCTCGGTGAAGACGTCCTCGTCATAGCCCCGAGCCAGCACCTCCCGGTACTCCGGGGGCAGGTTCGCGACAACCTCGTCCGGCGCCTCCTGTTTGACAATGACGTCTTCGTCACCGCCATCCTTGCTGCCGAGGTCGGCGTCGAAGTGGTTATGGGCGCCCTCGTCATCCGATGCTACATGGTCGTTCTTGCTCTTCTTCAGCCATGACAGGGTCTTCATCGTTGGTGGTCGTGGTGGCAATGGCAAGAGGTGAGGATGACAGCACCGACGGGCGCAGGGTTAAATAGCCCAGCCGTCTAATACGTCCAAAATGTATCTACTTTCCCGAACACTTCTGTTATTGTTCCTCCTCTAAACTTGTGTGATTTGGATACAACTAACACAGACTGACGCTGTTTTCAGCATAATTACCTTGGTGTCTAGTTTTTGTGCAGAAAATCAACTATCAGAAAAAATCCCGGAGAAAATGGCAAAAATCCTATTTCACCAGAAGACTCACGGAGCCAGAATACGAGACGAAGTGGGGCCCACATCCCCAGCTGCGCGGGACAGGCCTGGCCGCTCCTGGAGGGGGTGTGGCCGCCTCAGGCACCCCCCGGCCTCCCTCTTCGCCTATAAGTTGCCTTCTGACCTGAAAACTCAGGGGGTTCGACGTTTTTCTAGAAAGAGTTCCGCTGCGCCACCACCACCAGAAACCACGATTCGGAACTAGAAACTTCGTTCTGGCACCCTGCCGGGACGGGGAATTTGGAGAGGATCATCGCCATCATCATCAACAACGCCTCTCCATCAACCATCCATGTTTCCCTCATCCATGTGTGAGTAATCCTCCGCTGTAGGCTATGGGGATGGTAGGGATTGGATGAGTTCTATCATGTAATCAAATAAGATTGTTAAGGCATGGTGCCTAGTATCTCTATTAGTGTTATTTGACTTTGTTGCAACTTGTTGTGCTCAATGCTTGTCACTAGGGCCCGAGTGCCATGATCTCAAATCTGAACTTATTATTGATTCATTATGATAGTAATGTTTGTGATATTATCTGCAAGTTGTGTACACATACATTGTCCGGATTCAAAGGCCCCAAAGTGATAGAAATTGGGAAAACAGGAGGGGATGGCTGTGATGTGAGGATCACGTGTGTCACGGAGTGTTAATGCTTTGCTCCGGTGCTCTATTAAAAGGAGCACCTTAATTTCCAGTAGTTCCCTTGTGGCCCCGCTGCAACGGGCTGGCAGGACAAAAGATATTGTGCAAGTTCTCATTGCGAGCACGCATGACTATATATGGAGCAGATGCCTATGATTGCTTAGTACTTGGATACTTATTCTTATTTATCTGCAATTGCCCTAGATCTTGAGGTTATATATTTAGACTTGTCCATGCAACGCCTGTCCATCCATCCCTATGCCTATCACACTCATATCCTACTGTTACTATTGCTCCTGTTTGCTGCTGTTGTTACTTTACTATAGCTATTACAAAACTGTTGCTACTAATAACTACTGTGAGCAAGAACTATTTCCAGGTGCAGCTGAATTGACAACTCAGTTGTTAAGGCTTGCAAGTATTCTTTGTCTCTCCTTGTGTCTAATCAATAAATTGGGTAATACTACCCTCGAAAACTGTTGCGATCCCCTATACTTGTGGGTCATATTCGTCCGTAAACGCGCGCAGCTTCCCGCTCCTTCGCCATCAATGCCGGCGCGGTAACACAGGCGGCTTCAGCGTGTCGTCTCGTTGTCATTGATGGCGCAGGCCGCCGCCGGCCAGCCTTCCGCGCAGCGCCTCTGAATTGCTGTCGCGGTTGCGTCTGAATCTGTGCCGCTGACCGTCTGAATCAATGTTGCCGGTAAGCGGTGGCTGACGGGTGGGCCTGTGGATGAGTTCCTGCACTGTCCGCGCGTGTCCGAGCCGACGCAACTGTAACAACCCAGCATCAGAGCTTAGAAATAAGCTGAACACAGATGTGTGCATTGCACTCATGCATAGAAAATCTGAATAATTTTCGCACTTTTAAATAAAAACTTGTCAATGTGATTGAGGCTTCTCTTAACTTGATGGAATTGAAGTAGATCATCAAGTTGACTGCGATAAGTTTCTATATGACCTTTGCTAAAACCTTATTTTGGGTAAACATGATTTGATCTAAGGGTAGATCAAATGTAATAAAATTAAACCCTAATACATTACTTAATGATTTATATTTGATCCTTAGGTGATCATATCATAATTTTCATTATAATCACTCATGAATACCAAATTATAAATATAACACAAATAATAAGAATGCAACAACTATATCTTAATCCCATCTACTTATACCATAAGTATCATGGAAATACCTAACTTTAACTCTCTAGTGAGATTGAGTAGGAAAGAAACCAAAGTCAAGATCATTCACCATATATCTTTCTTTCCATATCAATCCTTATCATCTCTGTTGAACCCTATCTTAATATCTGTTGATCATCAATGTTGAGTAATCAATTATTGATTCACAAATTCTTAAACTATCAATTCTTGATCTATCAACTCTTGCCCTTATTATAGCATTCACTTAAGGCTCATAAAGAAAGAAGTAAGTAGAGGTAAATAGTGATGCTAGTTTTAGATGTCATCTATAGGATGAGAGTGATTGGAGGAAATCAAATCAATATGGTAACAAAGAAGATTACAAGGATGAAGTCTGAAGATAGTTACCAGGAGTAGTCCTATTGGATCAAGTAGGTATAGTCAATGAATTATATCTCTTAATCCAATAGAGCTAAATAGAAGATAATTATAATACATCTGTAATGGTGTATGGATGGAAGCCTTGTTTAGCCAACTAGAAACCTGAACCATAAAGGATCAAAGGATTATAATGATCATGCCTTACTCACCAATATTGAATGCTTATACTATGTATAAGTGACATTGGTGGATAAAACATGATTGAACCATAGTATAGATATATTATCCTAGATTAGTCATTACAAGTCACATTAATACAATGTGAGGTTGGAGTATAAGATACTGGAATCAAGTAGAGATATGATAGTATGAATAAGATGATGCTAGAGCACATTGAATTAGAGAAGTAGTTTTCTCTTGGGAAATACTAAACACTTAAGGAGAGTAGAATTTGATATATACATCCATTAGAGTAATGTTAGTGATGGATGATTAAGAAAGAGTATGAGTGGAGTTAGAAGTAACTACTTGATGGATTGGAGATTATCAGCAGTAGAATAGTTGACTTAACCAAGTATGGATATGAGAAGATTATGAAAAGTTTTAGTGTCAAGCTCATTGGTTTACAAATGGATTTAGGAGGAGAAATTATCGATAGGATATTTTTGTGAAGTAAAGCTCATCATGTTAGCACATGATGATGAATATAAAGAAGTAATATATCTAGGAAAGGAATTCCTTAATTAGAAGTTCAGGATTGTGAATCATGGAAGATAGAAATTTTGGAACAAGCCTAAACCCTAAATCTTTAACCAAACAGAGTATCCATATCAAATAATTGATCTATCATCTTGTTTCCACAATGGTTTATAGGAATGGTGATATCATTCATGATTATAAACATAAAGATAATGTGTCTAGCCATTAATATTTATTCAGAGCAATAAGAGAATGAGAACCCTAAACCCATTGTAAGCAATTGTAATTTAAAAACCCTAACTTCTATGTTAGGTATAATAAAACTTATACATTGCTATTTCCTAAATTAATGAGAATGATATTCACCATATTAAATCCTTAGGATATCATGCATTAAATAATAATATGGGATCATTATATAAAATTCTTCCCTCTAAACTATGAGCTAACTAAAATTAAGTTTTATAAACAAATAAGTAAATATCCTAAAATAAATCAATGGCTTATTATGGAAAGAAAATTAATAACAAAGTCTCTTACCAAATATTAGAATGATCTATCTAAACAAAATAAAGAAATACAACAGTAATTAATAAAAGATCATAAAATGACTTTAATGTCATTCATCATTGCTGCAACTATTTAACAAATAAAATCTCTAAAAGAAATTTGAAACAAATGTGTAATACACAAATCTAAAAATAAAACAAAAAAGAAAAAGGGAAACAGTAAAGAAAAAAATGCAACCAGGCCGCAGCCCAATTCCCTCTCTATCTATCCACCGCACAGCAGCAACACCTTTCCTCCTCCACTCACTTCGCCACAGCCCACGCAGCCCAAGACTGGCCCAGTACCCCTTTAGTTCTTTTTCCTCCTTTCTTCCTCCTCTCGCTAGAAGGACAACGCCGGGGAAGCAGCTCACTGGCTCAAGCTTTGTCGTTCGCCGTCGTCATGATGACCGCTCCGCCAAGATTCGAGCCACCGCTGATCTTTGCTTATAAGAAGACCTCTGCCACACCAGCAAACCTTATCTTCCCCTCTTTCCCCATTTTTTTTCCTCGGATCGAACCCCTAGTTCCGCCGGAGCTGTTCATCGTCGTCGCTACCAAGATCCCCTGGCCTCTCTAAGTACACCGTTGGACTCAGTTCATCATCCTCATTCTCCCAAGACAGATCATGGAAGCTTGAAAACCTTGTGTCGAGCTAATTGACACCTCACTACCGCCGCCAATCACCGTCGTTCATCGTCGATTTTGAGCTCGCCTCCACTCACCGACACCTCTGTGAGTTTCCTGGTGAGTCACTGCTTCTTCCAGTACCCTCCACGCTGTTTCCTTTGCTTTGCAACGCCATCCCCGCGCTCGCCGACAAACACCACCACTGGCCGCCGTCGCACACTGTGCTCCGGTGACCATTTGCGGGCGGCGCGACCGTAGTTCGAAACGCCGTTGCCTTTTGCGTCTAAATACCCTAAGACCACAAGCAAGCGCACACCCTAACGCTGGCCCTAGACACCACCTGGGAGAGCTCCATTGCTGATGTCAGCATGACATCACACTGATGTCAGCAGGCAGCCAACGCGGGGTCAACACGAGTCAAACATTCCACGTGGGCGTATGATGTGGCCTAGGGCCCAATAGTCAGAGACTAAGGTTGGGTGTGTATGAAGTGTAAAAAGCCAGTGCATGTTTAGAAAATAAATAAAAACAATAAAGATGACATGGCAAAGGTCCCACCAGTCAGTGAACGTGGGTAGATTTAGCTTAGGTACAAAATGTCTTTTCTGTTTAAGAATTAGATAAAACAATATTAATTCTAATATAAATAAAATGATTAAATATTATATCATTAATAACTTTTGTTTTATAAATCAGAAAAATATGTTTAATATATGAAAATTTTCAGAAAAATAAAATCTACAACATAAAACTATTATAAAATATTCTTAAGATGATAATTCAAATAAATATTATTTAATAAAGGTTTTATAAGTAATAAGACTTTAATAATCCATAATTTAATAGTGGTAATTGATAAAAATATAAATAAAATACCAAAAATCTTAGAAAAACAAGAACTATAATTCAATACTATAATCATGTATTCTTATTTCACTTAATTAAATATTTATTATTTATTAATTATTTATAAAGTAATAAACCTTATAAGAATCATATCTAATTATTTATAAATCACAAAAATAAGTGTAATATACCAAAATGATCACAAAAATAATACCTATATGTTAAAAATACAATATTCCACTTTTAAGTTAAATAAAAATTCAAACACTTTAACAACTTGAATTTAAACCCTTTCCTTAATTAATAACTCATTTAAAGGTAAATAAAATTGTTAATAATTCTAAAAAGTTGTCAATTGAGTCTAATAAATAGTATTAGTCTTAAATATTGGTGGTGTGCATTCAAAATGAATTAACACACTTTAAATACAATTTTATTAAATTATCTCTCAACCATTAATGTAGATTATTTTATAAAAGGATCCTTATCCAATCTAAAATCTCCAAGAATAATTGTAATAAGATAAAACCCATTCCTTTATATTAACCATAAATTTTATAAACAAATCAAAACACTATAAGTGAAGTCATAAGTAGTAAAGAATATTGTTTACTTGTTCACAAACCTTAACCACACCCTTATAGGAAGGTAAATCCCTTTATACATTTATAATGTAAAGAAACCATTACCAACTAAAAATAATACCATTCTTAAGTAACTTTAAAGAAACATTATAAAATGAACAAGGCATAAGTATAACAAGCATTTCACCTAAAGTCCATCTATGTTTTAAAGTTAACTTTAGTCTACCAGACTTTAAATATAATGCTAAAAACTTTATTATATACTCTATAGTTAACCTTGGTTTGTTATAATTAAGTTATAAAGTATCTTAATACAAAACTAACCAAGTTAAAAACCAAGATAGATAAGTCTCAAATACTAATGATTTCATTATTCAAATGGAGTAATTCTATCTTACTTAAAGACTATAACTAGTAAGAACACCTCATAAGGTTAACTTAAAAGTTTAAATACTTCTGCTTAGTTAAGTAAGATCTTTTCAAATGTTATTCTTTTTGCCACTTCAAACAACAAATGACAATTAATAATAATCACATTACATTATGCTTTACTTGTATATTTAGGATTAATAACACTTAGGTTCTTTATAATGTCATTACTTGCAAAGTAAAACTTGAAGACAAGATAATTCTCATATAAGCAGTCCTTGAGTGGCACATCTCATCAGTATATCTTATTGTTGCATGCCATTATGTTTACATGTTGTTTCACACCTACTCACAAGCCTTAATAAGGAGCACAAGTGTGAAACTTAATCTATAAGGGCAACACATTCCAAAGAAACTATTTCCAATATTCAAACCTTTGAACAATGTTATTCCCGTAATTCACGTTTATCAAGTGCATTACATT
Organism: Avena atlantica; assembly: GCA_910589765.1. NCBI lineage: Eukaryota > Viridiplantae > Streptophyta > Magnoliopsida > Poales > Poaceae > Avena > Avena atlantica. Next base: position 454,891,963 of record OU342733.1, on the reverse strand, counting down.
ACTTATGCATAAAAGCATCTTGCTTCTTTAACATTAGTCCTTGATTTTAGATATTGGATCTTATATTGTCTTGAAGACCGTGAGTGCATAATCTTGCAATCACAAAAGGAAAGTTCACACTTGCTCATGTCCTTTGATTATTTTCTGTAAAGTATTTTGCAAATCCAGTGTTGTCATCACCTACATTTTAAAAAGGTCAGAAAACATTGTTTTCATAATAATGTGAGTTAGGTTATTTACCATGAGGTAATAACCTAATATGAAAGTTTCGATGGTAAAGGAACATATTATTTAGGACTTAACAACCAATGTCGCCAGTGATTCTTGCGCCCTATATTACGCGTTAACCATGAGATTTGGAATGGGACGGAGAAGTCAGCTGTATCCTTTTCCTCTCGTATGGAGGCAAGACGACCTTAACGTGACGTTGTGATTCCGTGATGCTGTGTTTCTGTTGTACCACTCTGAGGGATGTAATACTAGTGAACGGTGTTTCATTGGTGTTATGTCAACGACTATAGTGTACTACATCATGCAGTGGTATGCTGGGTCACCGCAGCAACCGAGCCCCAGATTAGATGCATGAATGGGTCGGGTCAGGCGCATTTCGCCGGATGGGTCGCCTCGCTGGGACGCCGTGCAAGCACCGCACGTCCACGCGGAAAGTTTTGGACACAAGCAGACCGTTTGGATCGGCCCGGTGAAAATGCCTTTACAACTGAAATTTTCAGTTGCAAGTAAGGTTACAACTGAGATATTTATAGTTACAAGTGGACTTGTAACAAAGATTGTATGACATCACATGACTGAGTATAAGACACACTCTTTAACTATTGATAACTCATCACCGCGTGGCTTTGCGCACACGACCAGAGATAGGATATAAATCACCAAGCTCGATCTTCTTATATAATGTTGGGTCATGGGGCATAATATTATAGTTTAGTGGTGTTTTCCCTTCCAAATATTGCAGGCCACTAGAGCATGTAAGATGCTTCCTATATAATTTAGGGGAAGGCCCATCGAGAAACATGGTCTACTGTAAAGGCGACTTCTATGAACAAAAATTCTTGTCAAGATTTCTTCATCCGGTAATATGAAGATTTTCATACACTCCAACACATGACGATTGATATGAACACGTGACATGCAAGACCTCATCAACAAGATCATAAAGTTATCAATCTACACCTTTTAAAGAGCCTCTAAAAATAAATAGATGCACTTCAATGATTTTTAAGGGCACTTCTAATGTCCCTAAATTGATATTCTGACATAGTGTTCGCTGGATAATAAAGAGAGGTATATACATCTTTCGTCCCACAACTTGCAGTAGAGAAGCGTTTTAGTCCCACATCTTGTAAAGTAAAAAATGTTAGTCTCACAACTTGTAACCCGAGAGCATTTTAGTCCAATTTAATTGAATTTCTGCGATTCTGACCGAATTCATCAACCTATAGGTTGAAACTTAGTTTGGATACAACATGTGGCAACGAATTTTTGCAAAATAACACCTATGTATTTTTTCTTTGCCGCTAATGACATTGGGCACTATATTCGCCTTGGGTTCGAGGACCGACAGGAGGTGCGGTTGTCGGTGCAGGATGAGGCACATGGTCGCGCTGTCCCTGCTGTCCGCGGCGAGGCGGAGCAGGTATGCGGAGACGGATGGCGCCAGCGTCGGTCCTGCCGGGGATGGAGGCGACGGCGGAGTCGAGGTGCATGACAGAGAGGGAGGAGAGGACGAAGAAGCTGCGGTGACCCAGCATACCACTGCATGATGTAGTACACTATAGTCGTTGACATAACACCAATGAAACACCGTTCACTAGTATTACATCCCTCGGAGTGGTACAACAGAAACACATCATGTCCAAGACATGACTATAGGTAACAACTCAAATCTTTACACAAGATCCAGAGAACACTGTAGGTTAAAGAGAGAGGAATAAACATCCTACAAAGAAGAATCAGGAATAAACATCTCATAACTAATATACTAATAGTCTAGTACCTAAACTATTGGGGCTTGTATTGCAGATATTGCAATACTCTATAGAAGTAGGTTCTATGGCTAGAGATTATATTTATATCTAATCAGTAACTTCGTCTTCACTTTAATTGATGTATATGTTGACTTCCTTGACTTCAGTGAAGAGCTTGAACTGTTGATGAAGATTTCCTTGAGCATAAGTTGATGCAAGCGTCGTATTAATGGCTTCAGAATCTTGCAAGGGTTAAGAAGATACGTTGAGTACGGGCGTACTCAGCAAGTTCACTAAAAAGAGTGTTTGATGCACTATATCTATAGCCACAGACCATAGGTTGTAGGCAATGCAAGTTTTTGTAAATATTTCTTCAAAGGTTGCTTTTATTCTGAAAAGCTATGTCCGTTAGCCTTCACGGGTTTACCAGAACTTTCATGGAGTTCCTTTCCCGCCGCATTCGCAGCTCTTTCCCGAAACAGGGAGTGACAAATTACAGTTCTTACACTCTGCAGAGGTGCGTTACTTTACCCATGAGAGATCAACTCCTTGTTGCACAACCAAGCGTACTTTTCCGTCCACAATTCCATGATGTGGGGCCTAGTAGTTGGTCCAAGCCAATCACTGCCCTCTCCGCGACCCCATATGTCCATACGATCCTTTGGGGCTGGCTCACCTCCGTTAAGCCCCCTTTCGAGCAGGCTAAAACCCTGATAAGTTCCCAAAGACTCTATGAACTGGTGATGCCCTGGCAAGTGCCATATCAAATGGACTATACCACTAAAAACCACTCATAGATAATCTAGACACCAAAAGTGTGGGGCATAAGGGTGCCCACCCATATGTTGGATCCACACAAGGAATCACAACGTCACGTTAAGGTCGTCTTGCCTCCATACGAGAGGAAAAGGATATAGCTGACTTCTCCGTCCCATTCCAAATCTCATGGCTAACGCGTTATATACGGCGCTAGAATCATTGATGTCATGGGTTGTTATGTTCCTAGTTGATTATCATTGTTGCAAATAGAAACTTAAGTTCTATTGCTCCTTTCTGTCATCACTTAGGATGATATCAACAATTTAATTATTTGAGAAAATAATATTTGCTTTCCTTGAAACATAGATGATAACACACAATTTGCAAATACTTTGATAAAGACTCTTCAAAGGACATGAGCAAGTGATGAACTTGCCTTTTGTGATTGCAAGATTATGCACTCACGGCTTTGAGATAATAAAAGATCCAATATCTGTAATCAGCATCATTGGTCCGGTAAGGACTAATGTTTAAAGAAGCAAAATGCTATTATGCATAAGTAATGTAATGCAATTTCATAAACTCGAATCCCGGGGATAACGTTGATCTAGGGTTTGGAAACGGGAAATGGTTACTTTTAGAATGTGTTGTCCTTCTAGATAAGTTTCACACTTGTGCTTCTTATGAGGGCTTGTGAGTGTGTGTGAAACAATATGTAATTATAATATAATACAACAATAAGATACAAAATTGTGGAATGCTATTCAAAGATTACTTATATAAGAATTGCCTTATCTTCAAATCTTACTTTATAAGTATTGGCATTATAAGGATCTTAAGTATAAACAATCTTAGTATACAAGTAAAGTATAAAGCAATGTGATTGTGATTAGTTGTCATCTGTTGATTGAAGTGGCAAAAAGAATAACATTTGAAGAAAAGATTTATTTATTAAGGTTTAAACAATCCTGATAGCTTTTTAGAATATGATTGATAGAATGTGATTGATGTTGTTTATGCTTGCTTGAATAGTCTGGACTTGAGATGCTTTATGACTTAATTATAACAGACCAAAGTTAACTATAAAACAAAAAGTAAAGTCTTTAGTATTACATTTATAGTCTTGTAGACTAAAGTTAACTTTAAAAACATAGAGGAACTTAGGGTGTAATGCTTATGATATTTTTATCTTGTTCACTTTATAATATTTCTTTAAAGTTAATTAGGAATGGTATTACTTTTATTTGGTATAGTGGTTTCTCAAGATTATAATGGAATAGAATCATTTATTCTTTTATAAATGAGTGGTTATGCTTTGGAAACAAGGAAATAATATTACTTAATTATTTATGGATTCAATATAGTGTTTTGGTATGTTTATAACTTGGGGTTGAAGTAAGGTGAAAGGTTTTATTTAGTCACAAATTATTCTTGAAGATTTTATTTTTGATAAGGATCTTTTTAGAAAATAATATATATTCATGGTTGAATGATAATTCAATAAGATTGTATTTAAAATGTGTTGAATCATTTTTACTTCATACTATCAATATTTAAGACTAATACTATTTATTAGACTCAATTGGTTATTTTTAAAAATATTAGCAATTTCTATTTACCCTTATATGAATTATTAACTAAGGAAATAGGTTTAAATTCAAGTTGTTAAAGTGTTTTAAATTTTTATTTACCTCAAAAGTGGAATATTATATTTTTAACATGTAGATATTATTTTTTTGATTATTTTGGTATATTACATTTATTTTTGTGATTTATAAATAATGAGATATGATTTCTATAAACTATTTAATAAATACTAAATATTTAATTAGGTGAAATAATAATGCATGATTATAGCTTTAAATTATAGTTCTTATTTTTCTAAGATTTTGGGTATATTATTTATATTTTTAACATCTACCATTATTAAATTATGAATCATCCAAGTTTTATTACTTATATAACTTTTATTAAATAATATATATTTAAATAATCACATAATAATATTTGGTAATACAATTAAGTTATAGATTTTAATTTTCTAAAAAAATTCATATATTAAACATATTTTTCTGAATTATAAAACAAAATATATTAGACTTGCAAGATTATTCTTTTTCCAAATTATTTTCTAATTAAATTATAAATGGTAAATACTTTTTACACCGATACTATTCTAGTCCCAGTCACTGACTGGTGGGCCACATGCCACATGACATGCCCTGTTTAGTTAATATATTTGTTACTCGGCTGGTTCTTACTCACAGACAATGACAGATGGGCCCTGGGCCATGTCACATGCCACATGGACAAAGATTAGGTCAAAGCAGTTGACCATTTGACTCGGCGTGAGCCCGATGTCATGATGACGTCACCTCTCCGGTGACGCTCAGACGGCGAACGACGACAATGATCTGGTGACTTCTAGCGATTGTGATGACTATGGTTCGAACCAGTGCACTACGGGGAAACAAATGGTAGGGGCGCCGCTAGTATATGGTCACCGAAGGATGACCGGTGATGAGGTGATGTGGTGGCAGGTACTTGTGATCGTGGTGGTGATGATTCCATAAGCAATCGAGAAGTTAGAGACGTGCCCGAGCATCAGCAACTCACCAGCATTGCAGCGGAGGGGTTAGCGTGACCGGAGGTGGTCGGAATCGATGAGGACCACAGTGGCCGGACTCGGGAAGATGACCTCGTGGCGTCGATTCCCACCCCCTTGCCTTGATTACTTGGACTAAGTGTAGGGGTTCGTAGCATGGAAAACAAAAAAATTGTACTACATGCACACAAACAAGCCAAGATCTATCTACTAGATTGTAGCAACGAGTCGATAGAGGAACTCACCCTCGAAGATTCCAAAGCGGTTAACGAGAGCAGATTCTCGTGGGTGATGTAGTCGTACACATGCCGATCTCAAGATCGCATAGACGATCCTTCCGGCGTTGCGTTTCGGCAGCGCTCCCGCAGTCGGTCACACGTTCGGTACTCGATGAAGACCTTCATCTCCCTTGTTCCAGCAGGCAGCGGAGGTTGTAGTACTCTCCTCGTGATTCCGGCAGCACGACGGCGTGGTAGCGGAAGTAGAGGGGAGATCTCGCAGGGCTTCGCCTTAATCCGAAGCGAGTATGTTGGATTAGGGTTTCCCAGAAAACTAGGGTTTAGAGATCCGGGAGGAGGAGGAAGTGTCGGTGGCGGCTAAGGCGGCGGCGACGGACCGGCGGCGGCGAGCGGCGGCGCTGGCGGCGGCGGCTCGTGGAGAGGGCTTGGAACTTGTGTTGTTTGGGGCAGCCCTCCCCCTCTATTTATGAGAGGGAGGGGCAGCCTTGGGAGGGGTGGGTTTTAATCCAAACCCAAACCCAAGTTGGATTGAGAGAAGGACTTGTTTCTTCTCCCACTAGGAAACCATTGTTCCAGTTTGACTTTTCAAACTTCCCGTTTGACTTTCAATTTAGAGTTTTATTTCTCTCTTGCATATGCCAACACCAAGTGACCTTGGACATGATCCAATCATTCCACTTACCCATGACACATTCATGGACCATTCTCCTTTCGGACCAGTGAACCTTCTAGACCCTTCTAGAACCTCTCCGATGAAATCATCGGAAACTTTCCTGAACTGCGAAATAGGACTTTCCTTATATGAATCTTATTCTCCGGACCATTCCGGATCTCCTCGTGATATCCCAAATCCCATCCGAGACTCCGAACAACATTCGGTCTCTTACTAATCATTCCATAACTACTCAACAACATTGAATCCTTAAGTGTGTCTCCCTACGGTTCGTGAATTATGCGGACATGACCGAGACACTTTCTCCGATCAATAACCAATAGAGGAATCTGGAAATTCAAATGGCTCCCACATATTTCTACGATTACTTTGTGATCAAATGAACCACTTACATACGATACCAATTTCCCTTTGTCTCACGATAGTTTACTTATCCGAGGTTTTGATCGTCGGTATCTCTGCATACCTAGTTCAACCTCGTTACCGATAAGTACTCTTTTCTCGTTCCTGTGGTATGTGATCCCTTGTGAGCCAGTCACATGCTTGCAAGCTAATTGGATGACATTCCACCGAGAGGGCCCAGAGTATATCTATCCGTCATATGGATGGACAAATCCCACTCTTGATCCATGTGTCTCAACCCATACTTTCCGAACACTCAATGCCATCTTTATAGCCACCCAATTACGGTGTGGTGTTTGATGTCATCAAAGCATCCTTCCGGTGATGGTGATAAGCATGATCTCATGGTCGAAGGAATTAGGTTACTATGTATCAGAAAGCTTATAGCAAATGAACTATATTAAATGACTTGATCTTTATGCTATGCTTAACTATAGGAGTATGTCCATCACATCATTCTCCTAATGATATGACCCTGTTGTTAATAACATATCCATGTTCATGATGAGGAAACCATGATCATATATTAACCAACAAGCTAGTTTAACAAGAGGCTTTACTAGGGACTCTTTTATGTTTACAAATCACACAAGTATTAATGTTTCCTGTTAATACAATTATAGCATGGTATGTAAACATTTATCATAAGTATGAAGATATGATAATAACCACTTTATTATTGCCTCTTGGGCACATCTCCAACAGTCTCCCACTTGCACTAGAGTCAATAATCTAGTTTCAAACCATTGTGTATTCAACACCTATGGCTTTCTGGTGTCGTATGTACACGATTGCTAGTGGTCAACTGATCTCCTGATCTGACACTTCCAGGTCCGTGTGTAATTGCATGTCTTTGCGTCTCTACGCATCACTCATTCTCTAATGAGATGGCTTTGTACAAATTTGGTCCTTTGGTGTGACCTTTAGTTCTTTGGGGTTAAAACATGTTGATAATATTGTCATACAATATATCTTCATAGTATTATCCCTGCTATGAACTACACTTAGTTTGATAACAAACTACTTGACACAAATGCCCTCTTTTGCTGCTATAACAGCAGTTATATACTTAGCCTTTTGTTGTAGTATCTATCACAATGTCTCAACTTTGGAACTCATCCAAATCCATTATGGAACTTACTTTCCATCATATTGTGCCACCCTTAGTTTAGATTGAGATAAACTTAATTTGTACTTTGTGACAAAACTAGTATCAATTTAATTCATTTACAATGAACTAACCATCTATTTGTCACTTCTACAAAATAATATATTCTTATTTATTTTACAAGATCATAATAATATCTTTACTATTGTCCAATAATCATCTTATGAATCATTCTGGTATACGCTCATAACATTTAGAGCATAGGACATATCTGGATTTGTACACATCACAACATGATTGATAAAATACTCTTTGTGATTTTATACATCAAGTATCAATCTATACTTGAATCTTTGTTTCACTTACCAAGTGTCAATACACTTGAATATATCATCAATATTGAACTCATTCAATCCTTTCTGTGCGACAAGAACCTTTCTTGTAGTTTCTATATTGAACTCATTCAATATATCATCTATGTACTTTCGGCACAACCATATTAGCGTCTATTGATGCCAAATATTTGGGTTTTGCTTAAGTCTTTCATTGAGATGAAATTCTTATCCTGTGTTAATAAAAGATACATTATTTCCAATCAACAATATGTCTTCCACATAATGTATTAGAAACATGTCTTAGCGCTCCCACTTAATTTCTTGCAAATGCAAGCATCTTCATCGTCTCCGATGAAATTAAACTCTTTTAACAGTTTCATCATAGTGAAGATTCCAACTCCGCGGTGCTTACTTCAACCATTGAAGTTTGCATATGCTTTTAGCATCCTTTGAATTAACAAAACTCTTTGGACCCTGTCATGCACACGTCCTTGGTAACCATTCTATTAGAAGAACTTGTTTTGTTTATTCAACACATAACAAAATTATATGTCGTGGTTGCTACATTAATCCATCTAGACTAAATATCGCTATGAAAGATCAGATCTTGTCATAGTCAACCTTTGAACATTGTTGTGAACTCTTTCCCAACATGTTGACTATTTCATAGATGTGAAACATCCATGTCTATTTCTTTATAGATCCAAATACGATTGTAAGGTCTTGTACCTTTCCAGAGGGTCATTCAAGTTTAAAGCTTGATCTCTCGTATATGGAACTATCACGGATTTTATTGCTTCAAGCCATTTGACGGAGTCAGGGCCCATCATTGCTTCTTTGCATGTAGTCGGATCATTATTGTCAAATAATGATTTAACTCTCAAATCTTGGTATTTGATTGTTTACCCGACCTACTTGTTTCAATAAGAACTTAGATATCCGTGACCACAACCTTTGAGGCACGTGAGCCATGAGCATTGTTGCTGCCTCCGGAACACTTTTCAGCGCTGCGCAACTGTGCACATATAGCTAAGGTTCTTTTAACCTTATCAAAGTTCTATTGTCCTCCCACTTAACTTTTCACGGAAAATTCCTTCTCTAAGAAACTTGACGTTTTAAGCGACAATTTTTTTGTCTCCAATGTTATGGAGGAACAGTTATTCGAAATAACATACAAAGACAGGTTCATCCGAAGTTGGTTGCAAACATCTTTCTTATGCATAGCATACCAATGTTTAAGAAAGGACAACTTGGGTTTTATCCCAAACCATAACTTTATATGGTGTCAATTCAACGGATTATGATGGAGCTCTTTCAGTGGAGAAACGATAGTCTCTAAAGCTTTTAATCTTTAAAATATAATGGCTGTTTTATGAATTACACCTTTGATCTTATCATGTCAAACACGGTTTAATTACAAATCTCGAATGCTCCATACTCTTATGGTGTTTCGAAAAATGCAAATCCACAGAACGATTCCTTAAATCTTAGGTATTATGCTAAACTTGTAACTCAAATATCTTCCTTTATGATCTTATCATAAACTATTTATATTCTTGTTACAATGATTTGCACTTCATCTTGAAAGTCATTGAACTTTTCAAATGTTTCATACTTCATCCTTATTAAGTAAATATTCATATATTCACTCAAATTTTTGGAGGAAGCATATGAAGTTGAAATCCATCGCTCTTGACTACACATAATGGACTTCATACAACAATATGTACAAGTTCCAATAAGCTAGTCATTCGTTCCCTTTTGGCCTATGAACGAAGTTTTAATTATCTCTAGGAAAGTTTCACAAGCATCATTTGATCAAAAATCAAAAGACTCCAAAATTCCATCCACATGGAGTTTCTTCATGTTTTCTTTCCAATATAATTTAAACGGCGATGTCACTTCCTAAGTGATCTTTTAATCAATTTGTCTTTCAACATTTTTAGCACTAGTTTTATGGATGCGATTTCTCCAACGAGATTTGTAAATCATCCATCTTTTATGGATTATGACAATTATTTGAACAACCCTTTTGTTCTCATAATACCTGATAAAACAAATCTTGAAGGCAAGCTTTTAACGAGAAACACAATAACCCTTTATTTGTTCTCGATGAACATCATCACAGATTCTTTTGCTAGTTACTTAGGCCATTGTAGTTCATGAATTCTGTTGTTTCGTATGACGATTCATACCAACAAATTCAGTATCAAATACTTAAGAACCACATTGTTTAACAAGCAAAGAATATGGCCATAGCACGTATATCCTTTATATATATAAACTGAACAGTTCTAGTCTTTTCTTTTATGCCATATATTTATGAGATTCTCTTTCAGTATTTTTTTCTGTCTGAAAGAATCTATCAACATCAATAGTGGAGCCATACACATGACACATAGTCCAAAGTGTGTATAGTTAAATACCAATATCTTTCGACTTGCACTTTGAAGTAGATTACCATCATCAAATGTTTGGTGTTCTTTCAAATTCCTTTCTTTAGTAATCTCTTGGTTAGTAAACATTTTACCTACACCAAATATTCACCCTTATCATGGAATTATCCATGATCAAACTACTTTTAGCTTATAACGGTGAATCGCGAGTATAATGTTGCTCTCAAAAACCTTTTGGAGGTTTAGGACAACTAGTGTCTCCAACCTTTTGCAAATTCTCATCAAATATGAGAACATGGCTTTTGCCATATTATACTCTATCATGTTGCAACCAAAACTTCGTTTCAGATATCACAATATCTTCCACACATCATGGTTTCTGAAACAACTCTTTAAGATCCTAGATAACCTTGATATTAAGACAATGCTTTGAATATCAAGAATCATGAAGATAAACATGATACTTATATACTAACACTGGAATTGTTACTCTTGATTTAATACCAACTATTAAATTTCACGGAGTACTCGAAACTTACTGAAAGTTTGCAATGGGACTTTTAAACTTTAGATTAACACTTCAAAACAATACGATACCAGTTCGTAAAGTAACTAACCAGAATTCTATAGTTTTGTTATCTCAATTATAACTAAGCGCAAGGTGGTAAACGGATGCCAATGACTACAACAACTATGCAAATTCACTTTGATTTAATTTATGATAAATAGTGTTCAACTTTTAATCATATTGCCGTTGAACTCTGAAAGTACAAAGGAAGTCGCCTAGAGGGGGATGAATAGGCTTTTAAAAATATTACGGTTTAGGCTCAAGTAAATGCGGAATAAAACTAACGTTTAATTTATTGAGCGCAAAACCTAGCCACTAAGTTCACCTAGGTGCACCAACAACCTATGCTAAGCAATACAAGCAACAAGGTGATAGCAAGGTATAAATACTTCAAGCACGAGGGCTATCACAATGTAAAGTGCATAAGTAAAGGGTTCGGTTGAGAGATAACCGATGGACGCGGAGACGAAGATTTGTTTCCCGAAGTTCACTTCCAAAGAAGCTACGTCTCCGTTGGAGAGGTGCGATGGCGCAATGCTCTCCGAACGCCACAAATGGCTCACCTCGAGGTGTGGTGGCTCGATGCTCACCCAACGCCACACAAGGCCTCACCCCGGATGCGGAAGCACGCAACTCACCGAAGCCACAAAAGGCTCACCCTATTCTCCCAAGTGCGCACCACAAAAGGCGGGCACTTGCTCCACTATGGGACGCTTGAGGGCGGTCACCGAACCCGTACAAGATTGGGGCTAACTCCACAACTCAATTGGAGACTTCCAACAACAAAGCCACAAAAGGCCAACAATGCCACAAAAGGCCAACAACGCCACAAAAGGCTACAAGACCACAAAAGGTCAACAAGACCACAAAAGGTCAACAATCCAACCACACAACCATCTAGGGTTCCAAGGAACCCAAGAGAAACAAGCTCACAAGCTTGAACTCGTCGAATCTCCAAGGAGAACTCAAACCTATGCACCAAATGCAAGGGCAAGTCCTTCTCTCCCAAATTCCAACAAAGCTACAAAAGCTATTGGGGGAATAAGGGAGGAAGAACACAAGAGGAGAACTCAAACCTATGCACCAAATGCAAGGGCAAGTCCTTCTCTCCCAAATTCCAACAAAGCTACAAAAGCTATTGGGGGAATAAGGGAGGAAGAACACAAGACTCTCCAAGATCTAGATCCCAATGATTCCTTCACAAAGAAGGGATTTGACTTGGGGGATTGTAGATCTAGATCTCCTCTCTCAAATCCCTCAAAAAGATGCAAGAATCATAGGAGGGGGAAGGCAGAGAGAAAGCTTCTTCAAGGTTGACAATGGAGGAGAGAGAGAAAGCCAAGAACCAAGAAGAAAAGCTCGTGCCCACGAAGGGGAAGAGGAGCCACTTTTAAAGGGCTCCCAGATCTGCCCGTTATGGGCATTCACGACACCTGGCCGGAACTTCCGGTGGGATGCCGGAAGTTCCGGTGGCACCCAGCCATCGGTCGAAAACTGCGGAGCGAGAAACTGAAAAAACGAATCATGGCCGGAACTTCCGGCTCTGGGCGGAAGTTCCGCCCAGCCTGGCTCCAACGGTCATCAGACCGTTGACGCCCGCTCCAGAAGCGCAACCGGAAGTTCCGGTCAAAACAGACCGGAAGTTCCGGTGCACTTCCGATGCAAGTTCCGACAAAGTTCCGGCAAATAGAACGCTTCAAAACAGAAGGTTACTGAGCGTGAGCGGAAGAAGACCCAGAACTTCCACCGGAACTTTTGGCGGCAAAGATGCCCTAGCGGAACTTCCGGTGGGAAGCCGGAACTTCCGGTCAGGGAAATTCCAGAAACCAGAAAACTAGAAACACAATAACTTTTGCATCCGAACTCCAAACGGGATGAAACCAATTTTGTTGGAAAGATAACGACGAAATATTGGGTATCACCTTGGGAGAAAATATCATGAATATATATGTGATCTATCCCCCAAGGTGTGGAAAGATAACGACGGAAAACTCGCAAGATCAAAAACCGCAATAAGATATGCAAGTGAAATCCTTAGATGATGAGGTAGAGCTTGTTATGATGGTGACCACAAGATCTAGATCCTCTCATGGACAAGAACCAAATAATAACCAAGAAAGATGATGATATGAATGCAAAGGTTTGAGCTCTCTCTGAACGATGCAAACGAGACACCCGCTTGAGAGCCCCTCTTGATAGTACGACTATCTATCCTAAACCCGGTCTCCCAACTAACAACACGAGACCGGCAAAAGAGAATCCCTATCAACATACCTTTGCCTTCAGCGTCCCACTTGAACTTGATGTAGACCGTCTTGTTCTTCTATAGTGGGAACACCTTTCTTGTTTGCTCTTGCTCACTCTTGCTTGATGAAGACTTGCAAAATGCTCCCCCATACTCCATGGGGAAACCTCTTCTTTGAACTCGTCTTCATCATTCCATGAGCACGAGGATGGCAAGCTTCAAGCATGCGATCTTCTAGAGATGGCGCATCTTGAGCTCGTCCTTCTTCATCCTTACTTGAGGTTGATCCATCTTGATGCAAATCTTTGCACATGCCTTGATCGACCTTCAAGCTCCTTCTTTCTTCATGATTCCAATGGGCACAAAGCCCTTGGACATTTCTTCATCTTCCAACCTTGAGACCAACACATGGCCCAAGCGATGCCAATGGACAAACCTACAAGTGAAACTCAATTTACACATTAGTCCATAGAGATTGGCATTAATTACCAAAACCACACATGGGGGCATACATGCCCTTTCAATCTCCCACTCAAAACAATATCCCTCACATTGTTTTAGTGATCACACGAACCAAATCCACCACATCAAAACCGATCATCACGAGAGTTGATGTAGCTTCAATGGCGAACAATCAACATGTTCATCATATCTACTATATGACTCATGCTTTACCTTTCGGTGATCCGTGTTCCGAGACCATGTCTGTACATGCTAGGCTCATCAAGATCAAACCTTAGCTTCCGCATGAGCAAATCTGGCTTGCTCACGTTGTAGACACTCGCAGAATCTAACACACCCGATCATCAGGTGGTGCTTCGAAACAACGAGCTTTAGCAACGGTGCTTATTAAGGACGAACACTTTAAAACTTGAAATTGTGTGCTTGAGGGATCATCTTATAATGCTATCGTCGTAAACTAAGCAATACAAGATGCATAAAAGGATTAACATCACATGCAATTCATAATATGTGATATGATATGGCCTTTCTTCTTTGTGCTTCCGATCTCCATCTTCAAGCACGAACATGATCTCCATCATCACCGGTATTGCATCAAGGTCAATGATGCCGCTCCATGTTTGTCTTCCACCAGCTTCAACTATTACAACTACTTTGAATAGACACGCGGGTCTTAACAGAATTTAAAGACAACCATATGGCTCCTGCCGGTTGCCAACTTACAATAAGGAACATTGCATACATCAAATATAATCACAATCATGGCCATATCACATCACAGCACACCCTTGCAAAACAAAGTTAGACACCTCTAATTTTCTTTGCATATTTTACGTGGTTTGGGGCTTTCAATAAGTGTCGTTCTAACTTACGAACAAGAACCACAACATTGATACTAGTATTGTCAATCACCCGTTGTAAATTGAATCTTAACTATGTTGGGAGAAACAGGCACCCGCAAAGCCACTTATGCAATACAAGTTGCATGTCAAGCGTGGAGCAAGTCTCATGAACGATGTCATGTAAGGTTAGCTCGGGCCGCTTCATCCCACCATCCCGCAAGATGCAAAGTACACAAGAAGCAATCGACAACAAAAGCATCAACGCCCACAATGACCATTGTGTTCTACTCGTGCAACAGATCTACATATAGACACGGCTCTGATACCACTGTAGGGGTTCGTAGCATGGAAAACAAAATTTTTCTACTGCATGCACACAAACAAGCCAAGATCTATCTACTAGATTGTAGCAACGAGTTGATAGAGGAACTCACCCTCGAAGATTCCAAAGCGGTTAACGAGAGCAGATTCTCGTGGGTGATGTAGTCGTACACTTGCCGATCTCAAGATCGCGTAGACGATCCTTCCGGTGCTGCATTCTGGCAGCGATCCCGCAGTCGGTCACACGTTCGGTACTCGATGAAGACCTTCCTCTCCCTTGTTCCAGCAGGCAGCGGAGGTTGTGGTACTATCCTCGTGATTCCGGCAGCACGACGGCGTGGTACCGGAAGTAGAGCGGAGATCTCGCAGGGCTTCGCCTTAAGCCCAAGCGAGTATGTTGGATTAGGGTTTCCCCGAAAACTAGGGTTTAGAGATCCGGGAGGAGGAGGAAGTGTCGGCGGCGGCGACGCTGGCGGCGGCGGTGGGCGGCGGTGGCTCGTGGAGAGGGCTTGGAACTTGTGTTGTTTGGGGCAGTCCTCCCCCTCTATTTATGAGAGGGAGGGGCAACCTTGGGAGGGGTGGGTTTGAATCCAAACCCAAACCCAAGTTGGATTGAGAGAAGGACTTGTTTCTTCTCCCACTAGGAAACCATTGTTCCAGTTTGACTTTTCAAACTTCCCGTTTGACTTTCAATTTAGAGTTTTATTTCTCTCTTGCATATGCCAACACCAAGTGACCTTGGACATGATCCAATCATTCCACTTACCCATGACACATTCATGGACCATTCTCCTTTCGGACCAGTGAACCTTCTAGACCCTTCTAGAACCTCTCCAATGAAATCATCGGAAACTTTCCCGAACTCCGAAATAGGACTTTCCTTATATGAATCTTATTCTCCGGACCATTCCGGATCTCCTCGTGATATCCCGGATCCCATCCGAGACTTCGAACAACATTCGGTCTCTTACTAATCATTCCATAACTACTCAACAACATTGAATCCTTAAGTGTGTCTCCCTACGGTTCGTGAATTATGCGGACATGACCGAGACACTTTCTCCGATCAATAACCAATAGAGGAATCTGGAAATTCATATGGCTCCCACATATTTCTACGATTAATTTGTGATCGAATGAACCACTTACATACGATACCAATTTCCCTTTGTCTCACGATAGTTTACTTATCCGAGGTTTTGATCGTCGGTATCTCTGCATACCTCCCTTGTGAGCCAGTCACATGCTTGCAAGCTAATTGTATGACATTCCACCGAGAGGGCCCAGAGTATATCTATCCGTCATATGGATGGACAAATCCCACTCTTGATCCATGTGTCTCAACCCATACTTTCCGAACACTCAATGCCATCTTTATAGCCACCCAGTTACGGTGTGGTGTTTGATGTCATCAAAGCATCCTTCCGGTGATGGTGATAAGCATGATCTCATGGTCGAAGGAATTAGGTTACTATGTATCAGAAAGCTTATAGCAAATGAACTATATTAAATGACTTGATCTTTATGCTATGCTTAACTATAGGAGTATGTCCATCACATCATTCTCCTAATGATATGACCCTGTTGTTAATAACATCTCCATGTTCATGATCAGGAAACCATGATCATATATTAACCAACAAGCTAGTTTAACAAGAGGCTTTACTAGGGACTCTTTTATGTTTACAAATCACACAAGTATTAATGTTTCCTGTTAATACAATTATAGCATGGTATGTAAACATTTATCATAAGTATGAAGATATGATAATAACCACTTTATTATTGCCTCTTGGGCATATCTCCAACACTAAGAGGCTCAGAAGAACAAGGCGAAGAAGATTGCTTGATCATCGGAGCACGGGGGAGCTCAGAACGACGGCAATCGATGGAAACTTGGAGCTAGGGTTTGGATTCAGAAGAGGAAAACAAGATAGAGAGAGCTTCAGAGGGAAAATGGGGATGAGGATGAGCGGTGATGTTGTGGTGGCATTCTTATCCCCTTCCCGAGTGTCGGCAACGAGCATCGCAGCGCACGGCGGTGACGGACGACATCGGCCACTGCCACCGAGCAGCTTCTAGTAGGTGAAAAGGACGACAGAGGTTGTTTTGCGAAAAAACCTGGAATTCTCCTGACTTGATCCGCAATCCTTCTTTGGTCCCACCCGTCAGCCATATAGAGAGAGGAAATGGGCCACGGGCCAGAAATAATTTCCTTTTGTTTTTTCCTTGTTCCTTTTCTTTTTCTATATTCTGTTTTGTTTTCAGATTTGAATTTGCATAATTGATTTGAATTTTCTTTATAGAATTTATTTTCTAAACAATTGCAGCAACAATGAATGGTATTTAAAGTAATTTTGTGAGCTTTTATTATATAGTGTTATAGTTTCTTTATTTTCTTATATAGATTCTTTTCTATTTAATTACTTTCTAAAGGCCTTTGTTATTAATTTTCTTTCTATAATTAACCATGGATTTATTATATGATATTTCCTTATTTATTTATTTATCTTATAACAATCATATAGGATGATTTAAGTATTAAATTTTCCTTAGCACTATCTTGGTTAAATCTTTATGCATGAGTAATAATCATAGATGTAGAAATGAAGATTAAGAGACAAAGCATATTTATTTTGTGTTTGTGATCAGGGATAATATCATCATCCAAGAGAAAATAGTAAAGTTATTCTCTAGAATGACTTATGAGAAATAATTGATAATTAAAGTTTCTAGGCATATATGATTTTAATGTTTGAAACTGACAATGATATGCTTAAGTGTTTTTCTATAGGAAAATATCCCTATCAAGCTTTGTGGAAATAAGATGATAGATCAATCAGATGAAATAGATATTATGTTTGGTTAAAGATTTAGGGTTTAGGGTCTATCCAGAATTCCTATCTTCCTATCTTCACTAATTCTGGACTTCTAGTTAAGGAATTCCTTTCCTAGATATTATACTTCTTCATATCCATCATCATGTGTTAACATGATGAGCTTTACTTCACAAGGATATTCTTATACACCTTTTATCCTTCTAAATCCATTTATAAATCCAATGAGCTTGACACTAAAGTTTTCATAATCTTCTCATATCTATACTTGGTTATATCAACTACTCTACTGCTGATAATCTCCAATCTAACAGATGGTTATAGTTAACTCCAATTATATACTTCCTTTATCCTCACCACCTTCATTACTCTAGTAGATGTATATACTAAACTTTACTTCACCTCAAGTGTTTAGTATTTCCCGAGAAGAAAATACTATTTTTATAATCCAATGTTGCTCTACCATCATATTAATCATATTATCTTATCTCTACTTGACTCCAATATCTTATACTCAAACTTCACATTATATCATGGTGACTTGTCATGGCTAACCTAGAATAACATATCTATACTAGGGTTCAGTCATGTTCTATCCACCAATGTCACTTATACATGATATAAGCATTCAATCTTGGTGACTAAAGCATGATCATTATAATCCTTTGATCCTTTATGGTTTAGGTTTCTAGTTGGCTAACCAAGGCTTCATCAATACTACATTACAGTTGTATTGTAATTATCTGCTTAGTACCTCTAACTAAATAGAAGATATTACTCAATGACTAAACCTACTTAATCCAATAGGATTACTCCTTGGTAACTATCTTCAATATTCATCCTTGTAATCTTCTTTGTTACCATACAAATATATATTACAATTAACTCTTCTATATTGTCAGGAGTGAGTTAACTCCATCAACTATCCTATTTCTTTGATTCTCTTCAATCACTCACATCCTATAGATGATATCTAAGACTAGCATTACTATTTACCTTTTCTTACTTCTTTCTTTATAGGCCTTACGTGAATGCTATGATAAGGACAAGAGTTGATAGATCAAGAATTGATAGTTTAAGAATTGGTGAGTCAATAGTTGATTACTGAACATTGATGAACAACAAATATTAGAATAAGATTCAATAGAGATGATAAGGATTGATATGGAAAGAAAGATATGTGGTGAATGGTCTTGAATTGCTTTCCTTCCTACTCAATACAACTAAATAGTTAGGGTTAAATATCACCATGATGCTCATGGTAGAAATAGATAAAGATAAAATAGGTCAAGAGTTAGTTATTACATTCTTGTCACTTGAATTATATCCATAGCTTGGTATTCATGGGCTGTTGTGATGAACACTATGGAATGATCACTAAGGATCGTCTATTAATTATTAAGTAATCTATTGTGATTTAGTTTTAGTACATTTGATCTACCCTTAGATCAAATCGTGTTTACCCAAAATAAGGTTTTAGCAAAGGTCATATTGAAACTTATCACAGTCAACTTGATGATCTACTTCAATTCCATTAAGTTAAAAGAAGCTTCAATCACTTTGACAAGTTTTATTCAAAAGCGCGAAAATTATTCGGATTTTCTATGCATGAATGCAATGCACACATCTGTGTTCAGCTTATTTCTAAGCTCTAATGCTGGGATGTTACAGAAGCGGTCGGCGCGGGAAAGACTGTGGGGCGTGTGGAAGCGGGCGGAGCACGACGCGGATGGTCGGGGAGGCGAGCGGCTGCAGGGCGCCACACAACATGTTGATGGGGAACTCGAGCGGGGAGGCCACGTGCAGCGGCGGCGGCGGCGACCTGCGAGGGAGGAGGCCTGCGAGGCGGCGGCCACGAGCGGCAGGCGGTAGCGAACACAATGGGAAAAGAGGATAGGGTGGTGGTGGTGGGTGGGACTATGCAGCTGACATGTGGGCCAAATGGTGGACACGGGAGAACATGCCAGACGCGGACACGTCCGTTTCACCACAAATGGGGTGGAAAATTAGTTTTGAAATAGGGTGGACCGGACAAAAAAGACGAAATGATATTTGCGGTACTTTGTTGGGATACCTCTTTATTTCGGTTTTATCCACCCGACCTAGATTTATCTGTTTGGGGTACCGTTGGAGTTAGCCTTAGGTATCCGTCACACAATAGGCTTGCTAGCTCTTGCTGGCTCACACAGACATGAAACATAAAAAAAAAAGTTACCTATACTAGCGCGCACACACACAAGAGTGGAATGAAGCTTGATTGATTTGAGTGTATGCATCCGGACTATATGCAAGTCTTTATTTAGGATATTCAAAATACATGTTTTAAAGTTTTGAAAAAATCTAAAAAATGCAAATTTTCAATCCAAAAATAATTTGTGTTCTAGGCTATATAGAAAAGATAAATGAGAGATTTTGGTTTGTAAACTGTGCACCTTCAGATCAGAACTGTCATTTTTTGTGTAGCCCAATACAAATCAATTCGGGTTGAAGTTTTGCACACTAAAAAAACCTTACATCATTTCCTACATGTACAATTTTTTTGAAGGTGTTTTTAATACTTTGGATTGTATTTTTAAAATGTTTAAGATAAAGGGACGACGAGATATTGTGGACCGTGTCAATATGCACATGACGAGATGAATCAGTACAGATGACACATAAGATTATGCTGACACTGACAGTGGGACGCTAGCATTTTTACGTGCATATGTGCTTTTATATCGTATAAAAAAGTTACGTCCTCCTAAATAACCAATAATATTTGTTGGTGTAGTGGCTTGTGAAGTTGTGTAGCATCACAAGGGTATTGAATTCAAATCACTGCCTTCCATCAGTTTTAACTATTTTATTTGTAGCTCTAATAGAGTTGGGTCCATCAGTCAGCCATACCATGGATACAAATGCCAAAGAAAATATACAGGGGTTATTTAAAAAAATGCGATGCTATAGGTAGCTAAATTTAGTTAAACTTGCTGAAATTTGATTAAATTAAACTAAAATGCTCTCAGAATGCAAATTGTGGACTAGTGTTGCTCACATTGCAAGATGTGAGACTTACGCTCACACGATACAAGATATGAGACTAAAAGTCTATATACCTCTAATAAAGATCCTATTTCTTCCCTATGTTTAGCAGGATTCTCCTATCCATGGGGTCAACATAGAAAGACACCACGGCATTTTCTCCAGGTAAATAGTCTAAGCGGACTTTCAAATATACTTGACATGCTCTATTCCATTAACCATGGTCCAAACGTACGAACATCTAATTCGGACTGCAACTAGACCTGCTAGAACAACACATGCTATTTTCTCAAGTTCTACCAGGGAGGTAGAGAAGCGGCTTCCAAGTGTGCTCCCTCATAGACTCATTCCATGCTTACTTTTTTTTTCAAAATGGAGAACTATGCCCCGTTCTCTGCATCAATCGATGCACAAAGTCTTTTTTGCTAGTTCAAGATATTTAAATTATTATAATAATGGATCAGTTAAGGTTGAGACGTGTATTAATCAATAAAATATAAAAAGCAACATAAATCTATCCATTCTGAAGTCTCCTAGTATACCGCCATCCAGCAGGCTGGAAATAGCATTCTTGTGCAACAATGAGCAGATGGCATCCAATATTCCATATTTACATGGCGCACACTCGTATGACGAGGTTCAATTTTGACCATAGATTTAACCTGGATTATGTGATATCAAACTTATATTGCCATATTTATCTTTGAATATATTTTTAATGGTATAAATTTTTAGGACACAATTCTCATGTTTTATTGGGAAGTCGATGTTCATAGTAGTGCACGCAATGTGTACATGTTTTTTTCCAGAAAATCAATATCTCAAGTAAAATGGTATAAAGGTGTTGTGATTCTGGAAACTATTTTTGGCACATGGACACTAGTGCTCCTTTTTTTATTTTTTTTGAAACTTGTACTTTTAGGTCCGCTAAAAATCTGAAAATAAATACACAACTAGATACACACATCTAGAATGTACGATAGATATTTCGCTATCCGTCCAAAGCTTAAGGTTTATATTTTTTTTTTTGAAAAATCAAACTACGACAAGGTCGGTGGAGATGTCGGTGGTTTCTCACTCCAAAGGTTGTTGGTTCTCTAAAATTCCATGGTAATTGAGTTCTGGGGCAGTGAACGCATTCGGGCGGCCCGACGGCTAAGGAAATTATGAAAAACCACCACAATTAAGGTCACTGTAACAGAAAACCACCATAATTCAGATTTGTGACAAAAAACCACCACAATTAGAGAAAAAACCATCATAATTGGGACAAAAGACCACCACAATTGGATCTATTCTGGTGGTTTTTTGTCATGAATCTGAATTGTGATTGTTTTAATTATGATGGCTTTTTATAATTTCCTCTCGATGGCTCGATTGCTCGTGCTGTCCGGTGAAGGGTCCGCGAAGTACTATATTTGCGTACGCTTTGGTCTACAAACGTCTATCTTGGGGACTAGGCTAAGGCCTTTTTTTAGTTTTCCGCTTTGCTATAATGGGTTGGCCCGTACGGAACCGGTGTACAAAACGCTTCGGGTCCATCTTTCTGCGTGCAACCCACCGACCTTCCTCTGGGTCTTTTTTTTTTCTCGAGACGGGCCGCTGGCACGTTTCGACATGGGAGCATCTGCCACCTTCCGGCCTTCCTTGTTATTGTAAAGGAAAACTTCACCTGCTTGTCGAAGGAAAAAAAAAACAGCCTCGCCTGCCTGCCTGCCTGTGCATCATTGTAAGGCATGCATGCATGCAACCTTTGGAGTCCAAGGCAGTGCGTCCGATCGCTAGGGATACCGAGATGAAATAATTGGTACAAGTACGATACCATTTTTAGACTACTGGACTAATCAAAATTTTGAAAATAGCATAATTTGAACACATAGCTGAACACATAGTTAAGTAGAAACTGTTAAAGCTCCCTGGTCTCGAATATCTAATTTAGGTGAGATAAGTGGGATAAGCGGAATATATTAAATCTAGCTTATCCCACCTGCCTCACTTAGTTTTGAGTTAGTCTAGTAGTCTAAAATTGATATCCCACTTGTCCTAATTGTCCCACTTCTGCATCCTACCGATCACTCGGACACGTACGCACCGATCCGAGCACCCATACGCATATCAGCTATCGGCAACGGATTGTCGAGTGACTGACAAGGAACAAGATATGCAGGGTACTTTTTTTTGCGGGGAAGATATGCAGAGTACTTAACCACAGCACCAATCCATCGGTGGCACCGCCGGGGTCGCATTGCGTTTCATCGTGCATCCGGCCATCATCAGGCTGCTGCTTTACTGCAAAGAAGATTACGTTTAATAATGAATGAACAAACAAATACTCCACTCTGCACCCCTGGCCCATCACACAGTGAGCCTTTCTGCAGATACAAACTGTAGTAGTACCGCCTCTCTGTCACTTAAAATGTGCATGTTTGAGAGCTTCATTTTCTTGGCCGAAATGGCACCACGAGCCGTAATGATGCAGTTGATGATCCAGGAAGTGATCTATTCCTGACAACATACTTGTCGATCGTGGATGCATTGGCCAGTTGGTTGCTATTGCTTGATTGGTAGTTGGAGCTGGAGGTCGCTGGCCGTTGAAATCCCTCTCTCCCACGACTTGCCACGCCGGGTTCTGAGACCACAGTTCTTCAACGGAGTCGGTGAACGACATCAAGATATTGCCTCCGGTTATATAGAATTCCTATTTGACACCCAGGGTGTAGAATAGTTATTTTGCACCCAACATATTTTTATGCTGTTAGACTAAAAAAATATGTTTTGTATACGAATAATTATGTTCATACTAGTTGAATGCCCGTGCGTTGCCACGGCCTCTTAATTTCTTTTGTCTTAAGAGTAAATATAATACAACTGAAAATTCATGTATATAGGATACCAATATTGAATGCCCTCGTCTTGCTACATGTTGATTTTTATAGAATGTTTTCAAGCCACAAGAATTTCTTCAACTTATATAGAATGTTTTTAGGCCACAAATAATTTCTTTACTGGAGGGACGATAATGTAGTCTGTTATTTGCATAACTCAATCGTTTCAAGTATGCATCTAGTTATCAGCAAAATTATTGTTCAGAGCAACACTTTGTAGAGGTCGAGTTCATGGGAAAACTGAACGTCCTATGGTAAATAAAAACGCCAATTTTCAAAATATTATCTTACTTTTAGCAAACTTTGTATTTCTTGTGATTGATACAATCATTCTACACAAGGTGCTGCTATCCTCGAAGGTCATACAACCTTAATGCAAGAGTGACTTAATTAGCTAGTATCAAACAAATCGAGTTAACTGAAGGAAGATGATGGCAGATAAAAGAAACCAGTTCTGACACCATTTGATATTTATGGATGGTCATTGCAAGGACCAAGCAGCCTTATTTAGTTTCTGGGAACTGACACTATGAACCGTGCAACCGCTGACTCCATGGTGTTCACTGGTGCCGGCTGGCGAGCTTTCCTTCCTTGACAATGTTGTTGGGTTCCGGCAAGTCCTGGCCTTGAATTACCTCTCCGGTATGTCCTTCAAAGTTCACAACGGTCACGTACCTCACCTGCATCAGGTTAACCATTCAGTTACACATCGCTACCATGACTTGACCAGAATAGCAAGATACGGAGTATGAGACTGGCTAGTGCATAAATTATTGGCCATGTTATATTTATTTTTGCAGACTGATTGACAAGTTACGTGAGAGAGCAGTCTGGTACTCATCTGTTCTTACCAGCGATGTGGCCAGTTTTGCAAGCGTCTGCCACTGCCTGCATGTCCATGATCGCTCTGCGGGTGTTGTTCACGATGATCACACATCTCTGCATCTTGGCAATCTTCTCCTTGCTGAACATGCCTCTGAAAAAAAGAACAAAAGAGCAACCAGAATCAAGGACTGAAACATGTGGTGTGACGGATCCAAAATAAATCGATATGGTCTTCACAGTTCTAGAACCATTGTAATTTGTATCACTATCTTTTATACCATTTCAAATGTGAGAGGTTTCACTTCAGAATTAGTTCCTTTGCTCCCGTGTCGAAAGATAAATTTTAAAACAAATGGACAATACAAGGGTGCGATGTAAAACAAACTGCACTCGAAATCAATTTGATAACCTTCTGCATAAGGCTCCACCAATTCAGTCAAAATATTGTACGATACAAAATATGCTTCTCAGCAACTGTTTTATTGGTTTATGCACTTCCAGGCAAGTCGAGAAAAATACAAAATATCAGTTACGTAGGGCCAATGCTCTTACCATGAAAGGCATTCTACCATTGGATTTATTCAACCGCAACTGTCTTAGAATCAAGTGTACTATGGAATCTAGAACTCTGGATCATACACAGCAAAATCTCGTACTGTACTTGAATTACAACAGTATATTGTTGCATCACGTCTGTCACCTATGTCACCTGGTACTACAAGCATATAGAGGGGAGGGGAGATCTGCAGCGGTCTGGAAGACATAGCGAGTTAAGTTCAGAAATCCAAGAAATAAAAGGTATATAGCTAGCAGCATTGGGTACAAGTCAGGTGGTATCTAGCTATAGCTAGAAAATTAAAGGTTAAAAGAGACGTTCTAGGAGCAATTTGGATGTTTCCTGAAAAATGCGTTGTGGAGGGACCTTTTAGACCAAATGATTTCCATCGAAAACCTAAATTTACTGTATTGTCTCCTCTAATATTCATAGTTCCCTAACATGACTTACTTTTTGGGTAATGGTGTACATGTTAGTAAGGATGAATTTCATGATCCGATGCAACAAACCACTTCATTAGTTTTTCATTGATAAAAAGCATTAACTTCTTATTGCAGCTATTTTTCAGATCTTAAACCAACAAGAGAGAATGTAAACAAACTGCAGAACTGAAGGTTGGTGTATATTTTCAGAAGAAAATACAAAACTAAAAAACTGAAGAAGAGTTTATTGTTTCCATAGTAATGTATCCCACAAGAGCTGGGGAACAAACCTAGAAGATATGTAAGGATGTAGCTAGCTAAACTTCAAAGTAGAAGAGAGGCGCAAGTAGAGGCGTTAAGTATGCACGATACTGGATCAACCGGGGTTGCATAGAAATGAAGAGAGGCGTAAGTAGAGACGTTAATTATGCACGAGAGTTGACTTATGAGTTTAGTTCACCAAGCAGAGGATACTTCACAATTAACAACTTCAGATTACCATGGTGCATGTGATGGCTAAAAATGATAGAACTGCAGTAAGTTATTATTACACCACCTACTGGTATTTCATTGCTAGTCCACTCTCAGAATATTGTGCAATGCATCTTGGCAATGTTCAGAAGAAGTACATAAGCATGTGTTTCTATAATACTGGCAACTAAATCAAACTAAGTTCACAAACAAATGAAAAAAAGGAACTGACCCAGTAGATACCCATGTTTCAGTTTGGGCATTTTGTCGAAAAGGTTCTGGGTGCCATTTCAGGATAGCGGAAGGAGCTCCTGGGATCCATGGGGAGGAAGCCTTGAGCCTCCACCTGAAGTCCTCGCAGAAGCGCGCGTCCTCCTCGGAGACCCAGTGGTTGGAGAATGCATGGAGCACGATGGCGGGCTCCTGGCGGCCTGCAGAGAGCACGAGTAGCAGCTGGGAAGACCTTCTTGGCAAGGCTCCTTTCTTCTCCGGCGGTGGAGCGAGGAGCGGTCGGTTGCGTCAGACAGAGAGATGTCGCGCGAGGCCTGGCTGCAGAGGACCAGAAGGCGCGGGACGACAGGGGAGGAGGCTAGGGTTTGGGAGGCATCTGGATTGGGGGCGCGGGGAGGCTGCGTCGGTGGGGGAATCGGACGCTGAGAGGTCGCTGGGCTATGCCGGCGAGCGGCAGGGCTGGGGAGGTTCGCGCGGTGTGGGGTGGGGTGGCCGGCGGCATGGCTGCGCTCGGGGAGAGGCTCTCTCGCTGCGCTCGGGGAGAGGCTCTCTCGCTGCGCTCGGGGAGAGGCTGACCCTGCGCGCGAGAGGGGCGCTGCGCTCGGCGAGATGTTGCGTGCGTTCGTGGCCGGTTCGGGATATTTTTTTCCTTCCCCCAACTGGTTAGTTTTGGCGGTGGCAGGCATTGTAATATGTTCGATTAGGCAGGGACAAAATAGGAAAAGAAAAAGCGGACGAAAATTGGGAGGACGAACCTACCTGTGAAGAGATAATCACCACAACCAAAAAAATTGACACAAAAATAATTTTTTTGAATCATTATAGTGTAAAAAACACCAAAAATATGTCTTTTACGTCGAATTTTTTTACGGCATGTAAACAAAAAAATTATATCATTTTTAAATTTTATTATGTTCTTCTCAACTTACGAAGTAATACAAAATTTACGTGACATAAAAATAATATACGGTTCTAAAGATAGAGGGTGGGTGTAGAATAACTATTCTATAATTATATATATATATATAATTATTATTTTGTACCCCACATAACTTTATGTTGTCACGTTTAGAAATTTATGTTTTGTATACAAATAATTATGTTCATATTCATCCACAACGCAAAAAAAAAATGATATAAAAAATAGTTTATGAGTAATTATAGTGTAAAAAGCACTAAAACTATGCATTTTACGTCGTATTTTAAACGGCATGTAAACAAAAAAAAATTATGACATGTCTATATTTTCTTACATTCTTCTCACCTCTCGAGGTAAGACAAAATTTACATGACGTAAAAATAATATACAGTTCTAAAGATAGAGGGTGGGTGTAGAATAACTATTCTACTGTAATATATATTCCTCTGCGTATCAATTCCGGTCAAAATCAAGCTTTGTAATGTTTTTTAAAACGGGGGCAGATGTTTTGCCACAGTCGATTAATTAAGGAGAGGTATTATATTTAGAAAGTTAAAGTACGAATATTACAACATCTACTATCGCGGCATAATTTTGCCCAAGCCTTTACGCCCACAATAACACACAAGCGGCCTTCTTTTTTAATCTTATCAATTAACGCTAGAGGGGGCACGGATTTGTTGTGGAATACACATGCATTTTCTTCATTCCAAATTCCTCAAATAGTAGCAGGAGGTTAACTAACAGTCCATGGCATATATTTATCAACAATTTCATTGGAAGATCAAGCTTCAAATTATGAAATAAAAATGTAGGGCGTAATAAGTGACTTTGTTGTGTAAAAAAGCCACATCATTGTGCTAACATGTATTTACAAATGTCACATCAGCAGAAAGAAACATGCTGCCACTGTAAGAGAAAGAGATCAGAAACGACATATTCATTATCTTGCGTTTTAGTATACAACAGAAACATCATAGTAGCAGGAGGGCTCGTGCAACAAATCAAAAACTTTTCGGTAACTTGTCTCTGAAGGGTTTCGCGGCATAGTAAATCAAAATTTTCTACGGAACGAACAGAGGGAAAGCCAAGATCTAATCTAGGAGATGCAAACAACGAGAGAGATTGGATTAGATCTTCATACCCTTGAAGATTCGCACAGCGGAACGTTCGTCGGAACGTAGGTGATGTAGTCGTACTCGCTTCTCCTCCTCGCGATCCGATCCGATCTAGCACCACAAGTGGCGGTGCCTCCGTGAGATGCACACGTGCAGCACCTCGACGTCTCCTCCTTCCTCGGACCAGCGAGTATGGTGGAGAGATAGATTGGATCTCCAACACGGCGGCGTGGTGTATATGGTGGAGAATTTCTGCTGTAGGGCTTCGCCTACAAACAGTCGGGAGGGAGAGAGGAAGGTAGCAAGGCTGCTAGGGCTTGGAGGAAGATGTGTGTGGGGGGAGGGGGCGCACCACTCATCTATATATAGAGGGGGGCGGCCAGCCCTTGCCCCTCCTCCAAGCCTATCTCTAGTTTAAACAATTTAAACTCTCCCTTATCTAGAAATCCTATCTCTAGTTTAAACGATTTAAACTCTCCCTTATCTAGAAATTCTATCCCGAGATTTAAACGAGTCAAATCTCTCTAGAATCGGCTGGGCCCTATGGGGCCTTGTGCCCCTGGCCCAATGCGGCCAGGACACTCCCTCATAGGCCCATGCCCCCTCCCGGAAGGTGGGGCCACGTTGGTCCCCTTCCGGAAGGTTCTAGAAGCTTCCGGTACAATACCGATTAACCCGGAACAATTCCGAACTCCAAAAACTGCACTGCCTTATATGAATCTTATTCTCCGGACCATTCCGGAACCTCTCGTGATATCCCGGATCCCATCCGAGACTCCGAACAAAAATTCATAAACCAATTATCCAATCTATCCTAGCGTCGAGACACGTTAAGTGTGTGACCCTGCGGGTTCGAGAATATGCAGACATGATCTTCTATCAATAATCAACAGCGGGATCTGGGCACCCATATTTACTCCCACACATTCATCGATGATCATATCGGATGAACCACGATGCCAGGATTCAATCAATCCCATATATATATTCCCTTCGTCTCGCGATATTTTACTTGCCCGAGATTCGATCGTCGGTACCGTCATACCTAGTTCAATCTCGTTCACAGCAAGTACTTTACTCGTTCCGTAATCCGATATCACTTTGTGATTAACTCCTTAACCACATGCTTGCAAGCGATGTTGATATCGATTACCGAGTGGGCCCGAAGTATATCTCTCCGACTTGGGAGGGACAAATTCCATCTCGATACATACAACCCAACAGATACTTTCCGATCACCTGAGAGACACCTTTATGATCACCCTCTCATAGGATGACGTTTGATGACCTCAAAGCTTTCTTCCGATACCAGGGAGTTGCATTATCTCATGGTCTAAGGAATACAATATTTGACATAGGAAAAGCTTCGCAAAGACGAACACGATGACACGATCTAATTGCTCTGCTTTGTTTGGGTCTATCCACCATATCATTCTCCCAATGATATGATCTCATTATCAATTGACAACTCATGTCTATGGTTAGGAAACCTTAACCATCATTGATCAATGAGCTAGTCCATAGAGGCGTACTAGGGACACGGTGTTGTTCACAAACCACACAAGTATTAAAGTTTCCGCTTAATACAATTCTAGCATGGAATATAAACTTTATCATGAACACGAATTATAATAATAACATCTTTATTATTGCCTCTAGGGCATAATTCCAACAGTCTCCCACTTGCACTAGAGTCAATAATCTAGTTTACATTTGGCAACAATCTCACACCCATGGCACTGAGGTGTTGATCATGTTTTACACGTGGAAGAGGTTTAGTCAATGGATCTGCGACATTCAGATCCGTATGTACTTTGCTAATCTTCAGATCTCCATCTTCTATATAATCTCGGATTATATGAAACTTGCGGTTGATATGCTTGGTCTTTGGATGATATCTTGGTTCCTTAGCGAGTGCTATGGCGCCAGTGTTGTCACACAATATCTCCAGTGGGTCCAATGCACTTGGAACCACGCCAAGCTCAGTGATGAAGTTTCTAATCCAAACTCCTTCACTTGACGCTTCTGTAGCAGCCATGTATTCCGCTTCTACTGTAGATCCCGAGATCACGCTTTGCTTGCAGCTTCTCCAGCTCACAACTCCTCCATTCAAAATATAAACGTATCCTGTCTGAGATTTAGAATCATCCTTGTCGGTGTCGAAACTAGCATCGACGTAACCTTTTACGACAAGCTGTTCATCACCCCCATAGACTAAGAACATTTCTTTAGTTCTATTTAGGTACTTTAGGATGTTCTTCACGGCTGTCCAGTGTTCCACTCCTGGATCACTTTGATATCTGCTCGTCAAACTAAGAGCATTGGACACATCCGGTCTAGTACACAGCATGGCATA
Organism: Avena atlantica; assembly: GCA_910589765.1. Taxonomy (NCBI): domain Eukaryota; kingdom Viridiplantae; phylum Streptophyta; class Magnoliopsida; order Poales; family Poaceae; genus Avena; species Avena atlantica. The sequence goes on along the minus strand of OU342733.1, from coordinate 454,861,379 downwards.
CATGATGGAACCTATGGCCGAGGCATAAGGCACTTTGCTCATAGCTTCCCTATCATTTACCGTAGCTGGACACTGAGCCTTGCTCAATATCTTACCTGACAACATAGGCACTGAACCTTTCTTTGCCTTATCCATTCTGAACCTTTTCAGAACTTTGTCTAGGTATGTACTCTGGCTTAAAGCTATCAGGCGTCTTTGTCTATCTCTATAGATCTTGATGCCCAATATATAAACAGCTTCACCTAGGTCTTTCATTGAAAAACACTTGTTCAAATAACTCTTCACATCGTTAAGCATGTTGATGTCATTTCCGATAATCAATATGTCATCCACATACAGTACCAGAAACGTCACCGAGCTCCCACTCACTTTCTTGTAGATGCAAGCTTCGTAGCAATTTGGAACAAATCCAAAGCTCTTGATCACTTGATCAAAACAAAGGTTCCAACTCCGAGATGCTTGCTTCAGTCCATAAATGGAACGCTGAAGTTTGCATACTTTACTAGCATCCTTAGGATCGACAAAACCTTCGGGTTGCATCATATACAACTCTTCATCAATGTTGCCATTGAGGAAAGCAGTCTTGACATCCATCTGCCATATTTCATAATCATGAAACGCAGAAATTGCTAATAAAATCCGAATGGACTTAAACATCGCTACGGGAGAGAAAGTCTCATCGTAGTCAACACCTTGAACTTGTCGAAAACCTTTTGCGACAAGCCGTGCTTTATAGACGGTAACATTACCATCCGCGTCCGTTTTCTTCCTGAATATCCATTTGCACTCAACGACCTTTCGGTCGCTAGGAGGATCCACCAAAGTTTATACTTGGTTTTCGCTCATGGATCCCAATTCAGATTTCATGGCTTCCAGCCATTTCTCAGAGTCTGGGCTCATCATCGCTTCCTCATAGTTCGTAGGTTCACTGTCTTCTACTAACAAGACAGTCAAGACAGGGTTGCCGTACCACTCAGGAGGGGCACGCGACCTTGTCGACCTGCGACGTTCAGTAGTAGCATCGTCCGAAGCTTCATGATCCTTGTCATTAGCTTCCTCTATTGTTGGTGCAGGCGGCACTGGAACAATTTCAGGTGCTGCACTACTCTCCAATTCAAGAGAAGGTTCAATAACCTCGTCTAGCTCTACTTTCCTCCCACTCACTTCTTTCGAGAGAAACTCCTTCTCAAGAAAGGAACCGTTTTTTGCTACAAACACTTTGCCTTCGGTTCTTTGATAGAAGGTATACCCAATAGTTTCCTTAGGGTATCCTATGAAGACGCATTTCTCCGCTTTGGGTTCGAGCTTGTCCGGCATCAACTTCTTGACGTAAGCTTCGCATCCCCAAACTTTAAGAAACGACAACTTAGGTTTAGCACCAAACCACAGTTCATACGGTGTCGTCTCAACGGATTTAGATGGAGCCCTATTTAAAGTGAATGCAGCGGTTTCTAATGCATAACCCCAAAATGATAACGGCAAATCAGTAAGAGACATCATCGATTGGACCATATCTAATAGGGTTCGATTCCGGCGTTCAGACACACCATTGCGCTGTGGTGTTCCGGGTGGCGTGAGTTGTGAAACGATTCCACTTGCTTTAAGATGCGTGAGAAAATCATAACTCAAATATTCGCCCCCACGATCGGATCGTAGAAACTTAATCTTTCTGTTACGATGGTTCTCCACTTCATTCTGAAATTCCTTGAACTTTTCAAATGTTTCAGATTTATGTTTCATTAAATAGATATACCCATATCTACTTAAGTCATCGGTAAAAGTGAGGAAATAGCGATATCCACCGCGCGTCGAAACACTCATCGGTCCGCATACATCGGTATGTATGATTTCCAACAAGTCTGTTGCTCGCTCCATCATACCGGAGAACGGGGTTTTGATCATCTTGCCCATGAGGCATGGTTCGCATGTGTCAAATGATTCAAAATCAAGAGACTCCAAAAGTCCATCAGAATGGAGTTTCTTCATGCGCTTTACTCCAATATGACCTAGACGACAGTGCCACAAATAAGTAGTATTATCACTATCTACTTTGCATCTCTTAGCCTCAATGTTATGGATGTGTGTTTCATCCCTTTCGAGATTTAGAAGAAATAAACCATTCACAAGAGGTGCATGACCATAAAAGATGTTACTCATATAAATAGAACAACCATTATTCTCCGATTTAAATGAATAACCGTCTTGCAATAAACACGATCCGGAAATGATGTTCATGCTCAACGCAGGCACATAATAACATTTATTAAGGTTTAAAACTAATCCCGAAGGTAAAACTAAGGAGAGCGTGCCGACGGCCATCACATCAACTCTTGATCCGTTGCCAACGCGCATCGTCACCTCATCCCTCGCAAGCCGCCGTCTATTCCGTAGCTCCTGTTTCGAGTTACAAATATTAGCAACTAAACCGGTATCAAATACCCAGGCACTACAACGAGGGCTAGTAAGGAAAACATCAATAACATGTATATCAAATATACCTTTGATGGTGCCAGCCTTCTTGTCCGCTAAGTACTTCGGACAGTTGCGCTTCCAGTGACCCTTGTCCTTGCAATAGAAGCACTCAGTGTCCGGCTTGGGACCAGACCTGAGCTTCTTCTCAGCAGGGGCATTGCGCTTGCCGCCGCCCTTCTTGAAGGGCTTCTTTGCTCCCTTACCTTTCTTAAAGGAGGGCTTGTTGACCATCAACACATGATTATCCTTCTTGATGTCCACTTCCGCAGCCTTCAGCTTTGCGAAGAGCTCGGTGATCGTATCAGTGGAACCAATCTGATTATGAGTCACTACAAAACTTTTGTAGCTGGGAGGGAGTGATTGCAGAACCCTGTCAATCTTGAGCTCCTCTGGAATCGTGCATTCCAGTTGCTCAAGGCGTTGAGTGTAGCCCGACATCTTTATGGCGTGCTCACTAACGGAACTCCCTTCCTCCATCTTGCAGTTAAAGAACTTCTCAGAGATCTCATATCTCTCAGAACGGGCTTGAGTCTGAAACATGGTTTTCAGCTCCTCGAGAATCTCAAAGGGGCCCGAGATAGGTTTCAAAATGATTTTGAAGCTCCGGTTCCATAGCAAACAACATGGTGCTCTTAATCACACCATAATCATCTTTGCGCGACTGATAGACAACTTTCTCATCAGTCGGCACAGTTGCAGCAGGGGGGTTACCTAACGCTTTCTCAAGGACATAGTCCTTTTGTCCGCCAGACAGAATGATTCTTAGATTGCGGAACCAGTTGGTGAAGTTAGACCCATTGTTCCTAAGCTTTTCTTTCTCAGCAAAAACGTTGAAGTTGAAGTTGGATTTGGCCATGTGATCTACAGTATTTGCAAGTACAATTTAGACTATGTTCATGATAAATAGTTCAACTTAATAAAATTACTAGATGAACTCCCACTAAATTCAACATCCCTCAAGTTGTTTAGTGAACACGATCCAAATTCACCACACCTAATCCGATCATCACGAGAAGAGATGTGGTTTCAATGGTGGACAACGAAGTGTCGATCATATCATTCATATGACTCATGCTTAACCTTTCGGTTCTTGTGTTCCGAGGCCATGTCTGTACATGCTAGGCTCGTCAAGTTAGACCCAAGTATTTCCGCGTGTGCAAAAACTGGCTTGCACCCGTTGTATGTGAGCGTAGAGTCTATAGCACCCGATCATCACGTGATGCTTGGACACGACGAACTTTCGCAACGGTGCATACTTGGGGAGAACACAGTTTTTATCTTGATCTTTAAGTGAGGAATCATCTTATAATGCTACCGTCGCGATCTAAGCATGATAAGATACATAAAAGGATAAACATCACATGCATATAACTTTATGTGACATGGTATAGCCTATCTTCGCGCAATGATCTCCATCTTGTGCGTTCCGGCATGATCTCCATCACTCCACCATGATTGCCTCCACCATGAATAGCAACTACAACTATTTCTAACTACTTAGCGATAAAGTAAAGCTATTACATGGCGTATAAGAAGTTGACTCGCAGGTCATACACAATTATAAAGACAACCATATGGCTCCTGCCAGTTGTGTACTCATCGACATGCAAGTCGTGAAACATTACAAAACATGATCATCGCATACAATATACACATCACATCTTGGGCCATACCATATCACAGAAAACACTCCCTGCAAAAACAAGTTAGACGCCTCTACTTTGTTGTTGCATGTTTTACGTGGCTTTATGGGAGTAGATGCTAAGAACGATTTTTACCTACGGAAAGCCACAACGGTGATATTATGGTTGCCAAACTCCGGTGTTAATCCCATGACAACTATAGTGAGAGAAACTGCCATCCACCAGCCGCATGTGTGGAACAAGCCACACGTCAAGTGCGGAACCGGTCTCGCGAACGACGTCGCGTAAAGTTGGCCTGGACCGCTTCAATCTCACTATCCCGCGTTATAAGAAGAACACAAACAAGAGGCTTGCAACAGAAAACATCAACGCCCGCAACAACCATGTTGCGTTTTACTCGTGAAACACATCTACGCATAGATCTAGCTCTGATACCACTGAAGGGTTTCGCGGCATAGTAAATCAAAATTTTCTACGGAGCGAACAGAGGGAAAGCCAAGATCTAATCTAGGAGATGTAAACAACGAGAGAGATTGGATTAGATCTTCATACCCTTGAAGATTCGCACAGCGGAACGTTCGTCGGAACGTGGGTGATGTAGTCATACTCTCTTCTCCTCCTCGCGATCCGATCCGATCTAGCACCACAAGTGGCGGTGCCTCCGTGAGATGCACACGTGCAGCACCTCGACGACTCCTCCTTCCTCGGACCAGCGAGTATGGTGGAGAGATAGATTGGATCTACAGCACGACGGCGTGGTGTATATGGTGGAGAATTTCTGCTGCAGGGCTTCGCCTACAAACAGTCGGGAGGGAGAGAGGAAGGTAGCAAGGCTGCTAGGGCTTGGAGGAAGGTGTGTGTGTGGGGGGGAGGGGGCGCACCACCCCTCTATATATAGAGGGGGGGGGGCGGCCAACCCTTGCCCCTCCTCCAAGCCTATCTCTAGTTTAAACAATTTAAACTCTCCCTTATCTAGAAATCCTATCTCTAGTTTAAACGATTTAAACTCTCCCTTATCTAGAAATTCTATCCCGAGATTTAAACGAGTCAAATCTCTCTAGAATCGGCTGGGCCCTATGGGGCCTTGTGCCCCTGGCCCAATGCGGCCAGGACACTCTCTCATAGGCCCATGCCCCCTCCCGGAAGGTGGGGCCACGTTGGTCCCCTTCCGAAAGGTTCTAGAAGCTTCCGGTACAATACCGATTAACCCGGAACAATTCCGAACTCCAAAAACTGCACTGCCTTATATGAATCTTATTCTTCGGACCATTCCGGAACCTCTCGTGATATCCCTGATCCCATCCGAGACTCCGAACAAAAATTCATAAACCAATTATCCAATCTATCCTAGCGTCGAGACACGTTAAGTGTGTGACCCTGCGGGTTCGAGAATATGCAGACATGATCTTCTATCAATAATCAACAGCGGGGTCTGGGCACCCATATTGACTCCCACACATTCATCGATGATCATATCGGATGAACCACGATGCCAGGATTCAATCAATCCCATATATATATTCCCTTCGTCTCGCGATATTTTACTTGCCCGAGATTCGATCGTCGGTACCGTCATACCTAGTTCAATCTCGTTCACAGCAAGTACTTTACTCGTTCCGTAATCCGATATCACTTTGTGATTAACTCCTTAACCACATGCTTGCAAGCGATGTTGATATCGATTACCGAGTGGGCCCGAAGTATATCTCTCCGACTTGGGAGGGACAAATTCCATCTCGATACATACAACCCAACAGATACTTTCCGATCACCTGAGAGACACCTTTATGATCACCCTCTCATAGGATGACGTTTGATGACCTCAAAGCTTTCTTCCGATACCAGGGAGTTGCATTATCTCATGGTCTAAGGAATACAATATTTGACATAGGAAAAGCTTCGCAAAGACGAACACGATGACACGATCTAATTGCTCTGCTTTGTTTGGGTCTATCCACCATATCATTCTCCCAATGATATGATCTCATTATCAATTGACAACTCATGTCTATGGTTAGGAAACCTTAACCATCATTGATCAATGAGCTAGTCCATAGAGGCGTACTAGGGACACGGTGTTGTTCACAAACCACACAAGTATTAAAGTTTCCGCTTAATACAATTCTAGCATGGAATATAAACTTTATCATGAACAAGAATTATAATAATAACATCTTTATTATTGCCTCTAGGGCATAATTCTAACAGTCTCAGGCCTCTACTGTTATGTAACAGATAACAACGCTGTTTTGGTGCCATAAGAAGTTACATCGGGCACCTAGGCAAAACTTGGAGGCTGTACAAGGAGATCGACTTAATAGTTTTGAAGTGAGGATGATTGAAAGGGAGGGCAACTGAGCTGCACATGAGCTAAATTAGCTTCTTTGGTTAGATTTTAGTGGATTAATGAAAACTGTCTGGGTCATGTCCCTGTAATTCAATCTGAGATGATTGTACATGACACGGCTAACTTCTTATGATAATGATTGAAGCACGGGTTTCCCTCAAAAATAAAATCCATGAGTGAAATTTTCTAGATAAGTTGAGCCGTTGGAATTCACCCATCATTTTGCTGTAAACACTGATACTTTTTCACTCATGTAATCATGTTGTAAATAAGTTCAACGAGTACATTTTACAGAGATGCAAAATTATGTAGGTTGAAAAGATAATATCTGATAAAATAAGTATAATTTAGATATGATTAACAAGCTATAATTGTTTCTTTAATCCAAAAACTATTGTATTTCACTGCAAAAGTAATAAAAATGTATAGCAATGCACACGTGCAAAGCACGTGCCTTCTACTGGTTTTTCATTAGAACGGAAATATCGTGCATTAGAAAATTGAAACAGAAGGAAATGATATTTCCGTTTATGTTATTTGTTAATACGTTGTTTTATAATTATATAGTGAGTCACTTATTTATACAAAACATTTTTACTTTTGTCGTGGTTGATTTGGGAGTAATATATGAACCTTTTAGCGATAAGTTTTTAAATTTATCATTTTAAACTATTTTCAAGTATGAATATAAATTTGACAATATAATCACATTTGTATATATTATGATACATATTTGTGATAAGTTTTGTTATTTCTACATACAAATTCGACATTTTTGTGCTAAACTAGAATTTGTGTGTTATTGTGAGGGCTATTTTATTATAGTTTTAATTTAGTATTCATATCTGAGATGCTTAAGATTCTTCCGTTTATAACGATTTACTACCAAAGATTTAGGAAAAACAAAAACATTATTTATTTTAATTTATGCTCCTTAATTGTTTGTATTGCATTTATATGTGCTCCTTTCCGTTTTTAACATGTAAAGATCTTACAAAATACTTGGTACAACTTTGTACTGAAACATATCTAGATATAAACGAATCCAGATAAATCCGTGGCTCCTAATTCAGAACAGAGGGAGAACTATAATAGGGTGCGTGTAACGTATTATCTAGAGATTGTTGAATGTTTGAATTATCAATTAGTAGTGTTTTCGGGATTCCTCGGGTTTGCTCTTTGGTAGTGCTAGTCATTTGGTCCCTGACTCTGGACACACGGTGTGATTTAGCACACGTACGGGGAAATCATATCTCATGTCACATGCATGGCCACTAACAATTTAAATTGGGCACTACTGCGTTCCCCGGGGGATCGGTGGTTTTCATCCCCGGGTCCCCAGCCAACCATGTGTCCATCATTTTATCCCTATAAACCCGCTTTTGCTACAAAATAATTTCGTTTTGCTACAAATAATCCCGTTTTTGCTAAATGTACCATAAAACGGTTTGATCCAGAAAAATAACAGACATACTAGATCTCGTCGGAGAGTTCATCGGAGACCTCGTCGGAGACCATGTAGCAAAAAAATGAACTAATGTAGCAAAATCAACTTCACCGAAGAATCGCCGGGAGATCTCGCAGGAGACCTCGCCGGATACCTCGTAGCAAGAAGTTTGCGCTATTGTAGCAAAATCAGAAAACAGATGTAGCAAAATAATTATACTAATATAGCAAAAGCCGACTTCGCCAGAGACATCGCCGGAGCAAAAATTTGTAAGAAAAAATGCCATGTAGCAGCGCCGCTCGCCGCAGGTAGCAACACCAAAAGCTGTATGTAGCAGGGCCGATCGCCTTGTGTAGCAGGGCCTCTCGCTGAATGTAGCAGCGCTGTTCGCCGCAGGTAGCAACACCAGAAACCGTAGGTAGCAACGACTGTCGCTGTAGATAGCAAACGATGCCACCACAGGGAGCAACATCGGTCTCAACATGGAGCAAGGACGTACGTCATCTGGGCAGCGTCGCCTGCTGTATGTAGCAAAAAATCACATCCCCATGGCCATGGAAGCTGGGTAGGAGAAGGAGGGCATGGGGGAGGAGGAGACTAACGGAGATAGAGAAGAGAGGCGGCGCGGTAGCACATCGTTTGTGGAGAGGCAGTGCATCGCCGGGGGGCGACGCGGCTGCGCTCCAGCACGGCGGCGCGGGGGGAGGAGGAGCAGGGGCTCCCGGCGCGACGGCGGGGTACGGAGGGGGAGGAGGAGCCGGGGCTCCGGCGCGGCGACGCGGCACGGAGGGGAGTTGGAGCAGGGGCGCCCGATGCGGCGGTGCTCCAGCACGACGGCTCTCCAGCGCGGCGGCGCTCCGGGAGGAGAAATAGGACACGATCTGCGTGAGACACTCGGCTGTACAGTCGAAGAGATGAGTCTTTTTTTCCGGAACCGAACGTACGCAAACACAAGCTACCTACCCGGGGGATTCGGGGGATCGATCCCCCGGGGGAGTAGTATCATTTCCCTTTAAATTTGGGCGCGTTTAGTCCCGCAAGTCACTTATACCCCGCATGCAGTTGAAAATTTTAGTTGTAACTTTACTTAGAACTAAAAAAATCTCAGTCGCAACTTCACTTGTAAATAAAAATTCTCAGCTACAACCGAATGCAAATCTAATGGCTGAAGACGTGACTAATTCTTAGTACGATTGAGAAATTAGCAAAACTATTTAAGTTTCTTTATCTACAAGCATCACCGGTAGCTCCATGCATTGTTGATTTCACAACGGCAAAAACGAACCGTGACACGAAAGCCCCTCCCGCGGTCATTCCCTTCTTAACGGGACCTTGGTCAATCGTGAGAGTCGGGAGGGATGATGGCGCGTCCCCGGAGACGGGCCACGCACGTCGGAGAAAGAAACCATGCATGATGGGCGCACACGGCCGCGCGCCGGTGATGCGCCGCGCCACGCCACGTATCCGTGCATCATTGCGAGGCATGGATGCAAGCAGCAACCTTGGAGTCCAAGCCAGTACTCGGACACGTACACACACCGACACGACCACGCATGTCAGCCCTCAGAAAACATGCATGTCGTCGAGTGACTGACAAGGAACATGCACATAGTCTACTTATTGTTGGCCACATCACCAATCGATCTCGGTGACAAAGAGCTCGTTCTTTTGTTCCCCCTTCCCGAGGAGCTCCCTGCGTCCATCATCATCCTGCTGGTGCTTTACAACAAAGATTTTACGGGTAATAATGGATGAACGAACGAAACCGCAAATGATCGCTCGACACTGCACGCCTGGCCCAGAGCGCTTTCTTCTTCTGCACACAAAAACAATTACCGTACCTCTGCCAATCAAAATGTGTACACCGCGCGCCACAACGATGCATGCATTGTGCAGGTGATGATCCAACGAGTTGAGTGATCTACGTACTCCTGACGACATTTTCGTCGGTCGACTCGACGGAGGGGTCATGGACGACCGGCCAGATATGATAGCTACCGCTTGGTGGTTGGGTTGGAGTCCGCAGGCAAGCTGCGACTGGACCACCCCTTCCATTCCATGTCTGGTACGGCGACCACCATGGCGCGATAGAGTTGGTGGCGACAGTGAGACATGTGGAACCTTCTTGATGCGATGGGAGGGAGCCAAAAATCTATCTAATAGAAGCTTGATTGATTGATGCGCCTGACGCGTGCTGCTAATTGGCAATCGCTCCTGAAAGTACTCTACTTGAAACTTGAAAGGCCCCTCCTCAGACATGCCGCATACCTTCAGCTAGATCTGTCAGTTACATACATACCGGCAGTATACATTTGCCGCCTCGCAGATTGTCTTCAAACAATATGAACGCTAGGAATCGGATGCCGATTCAGGCTTTCCATCGGACCAGAAAATACCTGTAGGATTGAGAGTAGCTGGGCCGTTGATTTGTGATGGATCCCGAAGCGTGCGTGTGATTACATGTTCCCCTTGATATAATGCTTCTGTCACCCATTCAAATGCATGCTTGTGATTAATTATTATTTCAAAGCTAGTAATTAGGTGGAACGCAGAATTTGCTTCTATTTAAACTCGTCTATTGTTTTAGGAAACAATTTTTGGATTAAGATAACAAATTTACGCGGCATGCTTCCTTAGAAGCAAATATTTTTGGTGTGCTTCCTTAGGTACATTGAAATTGTTTCCAATTTTATTTCAACAGTGCTTCGAGTGCGACAATATTTGCTTCACATGATAAATTTTGTTATGTTTCTAGTGTAGGGTTTTGTTCTATTTTCAGCAAATTCATGCTTCCTTCTGCCCACGAATTTGCTTCGATGGTGAATTGAACTTCCTTCATTTTAATAGATGCTTATCAGTTATTTTTCTTTCAAAAACAACCATTGACTAGAATTGCTTCTAAGAAAGTATTAGTGTTTTTTTTTTGCACAGGAAAGAATTCAAAAGAAGTGGGAATGTTCTTCCAAGAAATATAAATGAGCTTTGTGCCTCGAAGAAATACAAATGAGCTTTGCGCTTCAAACTTTCATGTAGATTTTTTTTTGCTTCCATGTACAAAGAATTCTGATCCCATGGACACACAATTCTTGATTTCATGCATGCGCTTCAAACAAATTGATAGTTTCTTCGTAATTCCATACAACCCATAACAACACCGTCAACGAGTCACCAATGTCTTTGCTCTCAACCTCTGAGACACAGTGGGCGACATCACTGTCGTATCCCAGTACACCGATATGCTTCCTTGAAACATGAGATGCTCCTATTTAAAAAGAAAGGAGATTTTGACAAGCATAACCTTGGTCTCGTCATCCACGACTTCGAACTTGATTTTCTCATCATGGGCGGGTGTCGTTGATGCCGACAGAACGCAACCGGGGATGCAGTGGTTGCGGAAGCCAACAACACAACGAGTGTACCTCGATCATGTTGACTGCAAAATAAAATGGCAGAAATATCAATAGTCATTAACAACATAGATGATGGATCATAAATAAGGGAAGTATATATTATATTTCCCTTTAGAAAAAGAATATAAGCATCTGATTAATCATGCGAGTGTTGATCCACAAGTGCATGACTGATGAAACAAATGTATACTAGTTAGGAAGCACGCGCAAAGGAAAATATAAGTTTCGTGGTAATGAAGCATAATGAGTACTGTGTAGAAGCAGAGAAATTCAAAACTTAAAGTATAACAATGGTTGCCTCAAATTCTAGGATGAACCGATTCAGCGGAGACATGTGAAGCATGGATACTACAACATGGGCATCGCTGTGTAGACAACATTACAAACAGAATGTATAAGCACACAAATTGCACCTCCACGACCACTGTTTCTATGAATAGGAACCTAAAATTCAGTTGTAGTTACCTGCAACCAGATCGTGTAGTCATGGAATGGATAGAGAGGACCAGTGGAAGTAGATTGCGGCCGGCTGCTTAAGCCGGAGTATAGCCCGGTCGGCCCGGTAGAGCAGCTTCCAGTACCTAGATATACCGGTCGGCGGTTAGTTATGTTCCGACGTCTTTTCCCTGCAGCGGAACGACATGTGTGACAGTGCACTAGATAGAGATGGGATGGGGAGGGCTGGATCGAATGGAAGAAGAGTGAGGCGAGGCACGGCGGAGGAAGCAGATGCGATGGGGGAATGCGAGCGTTGTGGCGCTGTGCGGGGGATGCGGGGCAGGAGATGGAGTTTCTATGTTTAGCTGGATTAAGGGGAGGCATTATGGGTGGTGGGGACATGGTAATGTGATGCTATGATAAATCGTTTGATTTAGACAAGATCGATGGCATCAGGGAGGCCCGATAATTTGCTTGCCATCGGACTGTGATAGATAGTATTTACCAAACAATATAATCAGCCTTTCTTTGTTTCGTACATTTGCTTTCCCAGCTACTCTCTCCGCTTCCAAGCAAAAAAAAAAAAATTCAATCTGCACTCGGCTCCAGTATGCAACTTTCACAATATTATTTCTCACATGAATATGCAACGGAAATGTAAATTTTTTATATTATGAAATATTTGTTCTATAAATATAATAATATTAGTTTCTCAAGACAGAACATATATGCCAGATTGAGGATCGTTTTGTTCGACATATTCTAGGACGACGTTGTCTATTTACAAACTAAGGTAGTGTTGTCAAAGTTTAAGTTTCATCGTCCTTCAACACCAATAGCAAAAATAAATAAATTCCTCCATAGAAGTCGTTCAGATTTGGAATTTTTAACACCCGGTGAAATAAATGCAACTTTGGTGGGATTACGCCATATACAAGAGCACAAGAAAGGGGAAAATGAAGTTTTTTAGAAACACAGTATAATCATAGACGCTCATAACACTTATATGCACTCACCTATGAACGCACACACGCACACCCTACCCCTATGTGCACCTTCGAGAGACTGAGCTGGTGGATCGGGTCTTGAGATTGACGAAGTCACCACAGACCACTGAAAGAATATTTCGTTTTTTTATGCAACACACAGTGTCAAACCTAGGGTTTGAACTCTGGTGGGCTGGGGATACAACCACCCTTCTAGCCACTCAACCAAGTACGAGAATAACAAGAAAATAAAATTAGAAAATTAGAGCATAGTTTATTCAATTTTTTTTTGAATATGTATTTTGGAAGAATTGGAGAAGTGGAAAATATTCAAAAGAGTTACTAAAAATAAAAAAAATAAATTATACACCTATGTTCCTAAATATAATACGTGTAACCCACAAAATTCTTATATTTAGTAAGCGAGGGCGTAACAAAGATCTAGAAAAATATTATGAGATTTATCCAAATTCCATTTTCCTTTTGGGTATTTTATGTTAAGGGTTCTTCAAATTTTCTAACATTTGATGTACCTTTATTAGGATTTTAATTATTTACCTATTTTTCCTTATTTTTTAGTTATCTCAACTTTATTATAGTATGACTAGGCTGCCATATATGTGTGTGAAACCGGCATTGCACATATCACTAAAAAAACTTTGTCTAGAGTAAGGTACCCAATACACACATCTTGGGCACTTGATGGAGCAAGGATAGATATGTTTGATATTTAAGTCGAAGGACCAACTCAGACTCACATGAGGGCCGAGAATAATTCTTTTCTTTATGCAATCACAAATGACAAGAAACAATATCAACATCTAGATGCATCTCCTTAGGAGATAGATACTAATCCCTCAGTTCCATAAATCTTATTTTGTAGGTCAAATTTTGAAGAAAAACTACGACAAGAATTAGGGAATGAAGAGAGTAATAGACATGTGTGATATAATATTTTTGTGGTGCCTTAATATTTAAGGGTTGCATTATGGAGGTAAAAAAGTGTTAATTTTGCGGTTGATGCATTCATGATGTGTTGGGATTTTTAGGTTTAACATTCACCTATAATTCCTCAAGTTAGTGCCATGTTTGGAAAATATATTTTAATCTAACTTACCACTAAAATCCATCGAAAAATTATTAATCAATATTTTTACTCTCGTCCCAATAATATGCTACTCACATGTTCTTATGCCGCTAGTAGATATATCAAACTCTAAGCAGCAAAGCTAGTGAAACTATTTTGCCATATGGTCGCTGCCTGAACCGTTGAGGCTATCCATTCGTTGGTTTATCAACGGTTCACAATTCCACTTTTGAAGTAATAATATAACATGAACATTCACTAATTAATACCACAATATAAAACACATAAATATATGGGTCAAAATTTGCAAAAGTAAGCATTGTTAGAATCTTCATGCATAATATCTCAAAGAACACAAGTTTACCACGGCAAGCTACAATTACAAGTGTAGAGTCGAACAATAATCCACAACCTCAAAACTTAGTTGGTGCCCGCTTTCACTTCTCATGCCACCAACTTCCTCACCCAATTTTTTGTCGGAGTTCATGTCGTGGGAAGCGCGTGCTAGGAGATAGAAAAGTAGTCGTCGAGCAGAATAGAGTGGGGAGACAGAGCGAGTATTGCAACATGGACGACGAGTGTAGCTATGGACTCGATTAGTGAAGGCTTGGGGACTCATGGACTCGAGTAGTGGCGTTATAACTACACATATGGAGTTGATTATTCAATTGTTGTATTGCAGATAGAAACTTAACACAATGTTTAATTTTATTATTACCATTTTGTTTTACATATAACTCAAAAACAATATGAATCACTTTGTGACATCGAAAACATATGGAAACCTAATGTGGTGACTCTCATAGTTCCACTCTTACCACTATATTCTTCAAGCTCACACCTATAGGTAGAATAATCACCCGTGGCACACAAGTAAGCAAATGCGACACGAGTGTATACTTGTGGCACATCATATAGGGATGCGCCATAGGTATGTACTTACCCGTGGCACACTAGGCTAGGGATGCGCCTCGGGTAGTGGTTGTACGGGCCAGCAGGGGCACCCCCTAGTCATGGCGCACCGTCGAGGCATGCGCCACAACTAAGAGGGGAGGTACACGGATGGGGGATGGGGAGGTTAGGGTGCGCCACGAGTAATTACTAACATGTGACACACCCACGACTAACTTGGCAGCACCAATTTAAGCCATGTAGTCACCTACCACCTCCTGTTCTCCCTCTTCTTCTTCTTCCTCCTCCAAAAAGTGGATCTGCTCAACCCCCTCATCCTCCTCACCCCATTTCTTCCATTTTTTAACCATTCTAGTTTGCTCAACCTACTTTGTTATATATATATATATATATATATATATATATATATATATATATATATATATATATATATAGAAACCCTATTCAGCACCCAGGGTGCAGAATAGTTATTTTGCACCCCACATAATTTTATGTTGTAACATTTATAAATTTATGTTTCGTATACAAATAATTATGTTCATATTCATCCACAACACAAAAAAAATGACATAAAAAAATAATTTATCAGTAATTATAGTGTAAAAAACACTAAAAATACGCATTTTACGTCGTATTTTTATACGGCATGTAAATAAAAAAATTATGACATGTCTATATTTTCTTACATTCTTCTCAACTCTCGAGGTAAGACAAAATTTACGCGACGTAAAAATAATATACAGTTTTAAAGATAGAGGGTGGGTGTAGAATAACTATTCTACACCCTGGGTGTCAAATAGCGCGACTCTATATATAGATATATATATATATATATATATAAGTGGAAAGCTCTTTCTACTTTTTAATCTACTAAATCTTGCTTAAATTCTTCTCCAACCCCTGTTTTTGTTTATATATAAGTAAGTGAAAGCTCTTCCACCTCCAAGTATGTTAAAGTGCGTAGTGGTGCGCGCGTTGTGAGCATTGAGATGAAGAAACCAACTATACATATATAAAATGGTATTGTGTTTCCAATCCAAATATGACGACTTGAAATTAAGTTGCCAGTGTTTTGCCGGAATGTTGATTTCTTATTGGCGTCTCCCTAGTGGTGCACCCGAAGTGCGCCACATGTACTCAAAAGTGGTGCATCACTACTAGTATTTTTCCTAGTAGTGTCGGTTTACTCCTGAGTGCCTAATTTGCATGTCTTACTAATCGGATGGTGTGACCTTCCTTGGAGATTAAATAACCTGGTAGATATACGATCCATTTGCTAAACTATGGTGATGTGTTATTTATTTATACTAAATAATTTTACTTTGTCTTGGTTGATCTTGTGACTATAAACATTTGACATTTTTAGTGACACGTCTTTTAATTTCTTACTTAAATACTTATTTCTAGGGCTTGAATACAAGAATGACCTATGTAATCATGTTTATGCTATTGCGACAATTATTTGTTATGAAATTCATTATTTTACTAATATAAATTCAATTTGGATGTGCTAAATTGAAATTTTTTATCGCAAAAATGTTCTATTTTATTTATTTAGTTTGACATGCTTTTTTCTGTACAACGGTTTACAAATAACAAAAACATTAATTACTTTTTGAATTAAGCTATCCGTCTTAGTGTATTATACTACTCCCTCTGTTCCAAAATAGATGTCTTAGATTTATTAAAATTTGGATGAATCATTATACGAAATAGTGCTAGATTCATCTAAATTTTGATAAATCCGAGACATCTATTTTGGAATAGAGGGAGTACGTGTATACCTTCTCTTCATATTATCCTTAGAAAACTCCAAACCTCTCTGTCATAATATAAGATGTTTTAGCTTTGTGGAGCAAATATATCTAAACTACTTTTAATATGTAGGTTCACTCATGTTTGAAGTGAATCTACACACTAAAACAAGTCTAGATACATTTTGTTCACAACCTAAAACATCTTATATTTTAAAATGGAGAGAGTATGAATTGTCGACTACCTCTGTTCCAGATGTTTTGGGTTGTTTTATTTACATAGGGAAGTAGCAATTTCCCACCAATCCTCTGGTTTTGCTCTTTGGCAGTGCTCCTTTTTTTGGTCACTGACCATCTACACACCGTGATATTCCTTTCTACATATCGTGACATCCATGAACACTAAGGATTTAAATTTCTGTATATTGCAATGGTATTGTTTGATTTTTACACGATCCTACTCGGTCCACTAAACCAATCTGATCCGGACCGCGATTCATTTCCTCTCCCTCTCCTCTCCCGTGTCCCCCTCCCCTTGAGAGTCTCGTGTGAGTTGCCGGGCCAATCCCGAGCCAAATTCGGCGGCGAAGGAGCGGCACCGGAGTAGTTAGGCTTAGTTTTAGTTTTTGTGTTGCCAGTGTGCTGTTTGGGAGTAGGTCGCCGCGGTGTTTCAGCTGCCGCCGGAGCGTCTTGGGTCTCACCATCCTGGTGTGGATCTTCCTTTGGCAGGGAAGTTCGCCGCCGGTGGTCTCGAGCCCAGGCATCTCCGCCAATAAAGCTGAAGCCCGAAGCTCCTCTCTGCCGCTGGTGTCGCGCGCTGCGGTGGGGGTGTCAACGAGCTTGTTCAACCTTCCATGGGGGAAGGCATCGGCGAGCTCGGGTTCAAGCTTCGTCAATAAGCGCGGTGGTCGGCGGGGCGACGACGCCGACGACCAGATCTTCCTCCTGGCCGGCCGTGGAGGCGAGGGGGAGGAACATCTGGGAGTCTTGCATCGGAATCTTGGCCGGCGTTTGGGAAGGTGCAGCTGCAGGAGCACAATATCGGTGGCCAAAGGAAGCCTACCGAATCCGATAGCCAAAGGGCGGCTTTGCTGGGTGCTGAGGGAGCACCCCATGATTAACCTCCATTTTTGGAGGCCCTTCAATGGAGTTACGGTGGCGGAGCTCGTCTTCTACACCCCAAGTGGTGTCGTCCCCGGTGGTGTGGATGATGGCCGGCGATGGCTTCAGTTCAAGATCGGCGGTGCTAGCTTTGGACCTGATTGCTTTTTCAGTTTTTTGTCCAAGGTGGTTTTTGTAAAAGGGAAAGACTTCTATGTAGCTCCTTTCTTTGTTAGGAGTCTTTCTGCAAGTTGTAATGTCACCGTCATTAATCAATGCACCGTCTAGACCCTTCGGGGTCTATCCCTTGTTTAAAAAAAAAACCAATCTAATCCGACAATATTTTATTTACAGTCTAATTTAAATCCATTTTAAATCATTAATGTATTCTGCTCGCCCTGGGATACGAGCCGGGACTGCTGGTAGACGAGCCGCACGTGATGCAGCACTAGTGGCACTGCCCTGATCCGCTTGGCAGCAGTTAACCTCGGAGGTCGACCGGCACGGCAAGCCCCTCCCCGGCCAGCCGGCCTATAAATGCTCCCCACCTTCCCCTCTCCCTTCTCCCACTGCGCGCACACTGCCTCCCTCCCCCTTCCTCCTCGAACTCACTAAACAACCGGAGGCTAACCCCTCCCTGATCCTCCCACCAGATCTCAGATCCGCGGAGCTCCAGCGCCCCGGCCTCCAATGGCGGTCAAGGTCTACGTCGTGTAAGCACCCGCTCCCTGTAAACTGTCTCTGTAACTGATTCGCTATCCCCATCACACTCGTGCGTAGGAGAATGTTTCATCAATTCTGTTAATTAGACATGCTTGCTGGTTCTATATTCAGTTTTTTTTTGGGGGATTGAAATGTACACCCGGCGATCGCAAACCGTTCGTGCACAATTTTGTCTCCGGAGAAACCCTCCCTTCATCGATGAATTCGAGAACGGTTCTAGTAGTTTTGATCATTTGCGTCAGAGTCCAAGTTCATTTAACTGAAGCCAGTGGGGTGAGAAATCAGAGTCTAGGTTCATTTAACTGAAGCGAGCGGAGCGAGAATTCAGAGTCGCAGTTAACTTTGCGATCGATTGTTAGTATTATAGCTGTGATAAGGGTACCCACAACTGACCATGGTGGTGGTCCTTCACGGGACTGATGCCGAGACGGGGACTTGATCCTCTCCACTAATCGTGCGCTGTTCCCTTTACCATATCCACTTCTTCTTTCCCGTGGGGAAAGCTCACCTCCGTAGTCTGCTGTCTGTGCCCCGGCAGACATTGGCGACTTCGCCACCGTTTCTCGCAATGATCTCTGTTCCCCAGTACGCGTAAACTCTTTTCAAAAGTCCACGCGGGGAGATTCATTGCACTAAGTACGAGTAGTATTTGCTGTTGCTAGTGGATGCAGTCGGTACCTTGGTTTGCCATTATTCTGAAGAACAGTACGTACCTTGATTGCTATCCCAAGTTCAGTTGCTTTGGGAAGATAATCCAATATATGAATACCAGAATATGCCATATATCTTTACCAATTCCCCTGTTCAGAAAAAAAAATTCCTCCGTTCCCACCAACTGTTAAAGGACAGCCACTCATGACTGCCCATGATGAACCATGGTGCTCACATTGCTGAGAAAGGGGACATCTGCAAGATTTTTCAAGACTAAGACCATCTTTGAGTATTGTCATATTGTAGGATAGAGCACAGATCCTGTTTAGAAGATAAAATAAATTCATAATCCTTCTATGCTTTAATCGTGTGTTGTCCCCTTTACCTGATTAATTTCCTCTTTGCCCTGAGAAAAGCACCCCTGTAGCCCCTTGTTTGTGGCCCGGCACACATCGGCGACTTCACCAGCGTTTCTCGCGATGTTCTGTGTTCCCTAGTACCTGTACCACTCTCTTCTAAAGTCCACGCGCAGAGATCGCAAAGAATTTACTGTTACTAGTGGATGCGATCAGCAGCTTCGTTTACCGTCATTCTGAAGAATAGCACCTTGAGTAATATCCCAATCTCAGTTGCTTTGGGAAACATTTTCCGATATGAGTTCCAGAATATGCCATGTCTTTATCCATTCCCCTGTTCCCACCAACTAGTAATGGCATTCACTCATGATTGCCCATGCCCCATGGTGCTCACAATGCTGAGAAAGGGGTCATTTGCGAGTTTTTTTAGGAGTAATATAGTCTTTTATTATGTCATATTGTAGGATAGAGCACAGCTCTGGTTTAAAAGATGACATAAATTGGAATTCTTCTACACTCTAAATTGGATGGAAACTCTCTTTTTTTACATTAGTGTGACATTTTTTTTTTGTTACAATATGGAATTTCTATATGAGGTAGCAAAATTGGCCTGAAGGATCAATGTGTATGTTTTCAATTTTGTCATATAGTAAACTGTACCTCTAGTTTATTTAATAATTTTGCTATCTATTTTTGTAGTTGATTAAAATTTTGTTAGCCTTCTTTCAGTTTATACACACAAATTTGTTAAATATGCAACACCGTAAATAAAATGTCATTTATCTGTTGAAGTGATTTTCCACTACAGCACCATTGTGTCTTGTGCTGTATGGTTGCTAGTAGCTCTTAATCTTATTGTTTCCTAGTGTCAGCGGCACCAACATGGACCTTTACCTTTTCTGAAATCGTGCCTGTCTTTATAAAGATTATCTGAAGCACAAAAGCAAAAATACATAATTTATTTGCGAACGGTATGACATGGTAGTCCATTAAGCTTCTGAATATTGGGATGTAAATGCAACATCCTGCAATAATGCGAACTTACTTTGGAGGATTTCACTCTTCAATAGCACTCAACACAATGCATGCATCCTGCTACTGGCAAACAACAGTTATGTGCGAGTGCACATCACTCTTTTCCTCAAGTCACATCTACGGAAAAGCTTAAGCACATAACTAACCACCCTGTCATTGTCTAACATAAGCTATAATTGAGCCATGTTTTTGATCTTGCGTACTGAATGTGATCGTCCAACAACCGAAAAGTAAGCGTCTAGAAGCCTTTGGATAAAAGATGTAAACAGTTGGTCTACATTTACAAGAACTTTGCTTGAAAGTTTACACTTCATGTCAAATCACTTGTAACAGTTTAAAATCATTTCCAAACGAACAGCTTAACTGCGCACTGTATTTCTGTTTACTTGGTGGCTGGGACCGTGCTCTTTCAGTATTTACAGTAACTTGCCGCCATGATTTTACTGAAGTAGCCGAGTTATTTTATACTGGTGGACGTTCTGGGCATAGGTGTCTTCCTTTGCCCCTCAATTGATTAACATTTCTGCATAATAAACAATGTGTTCATGATGTCCTCGCTCTTTCTCTGTAAGCCTGATGCTGTTCCTAAAGTTGCTTGAAACGTGCATTAACAGAAAGTTGTAGCAGTTGGTGTTTTCTGGGACAAGATATATCATTGTGCCTTGCTTCTTGCGCATCAATAAAAAGGAAGAAGCATAATTGTTGCCAATTTTTTTTTACAGGTATTACTCCATGTATGGTCATGTTGGTAAACTAGCTGAGGAGATCAAGAAAGGTGCTTCCTCGGTCGAAGGCGTGGAAGTTAAAGTGTGGCAGGTCAGTCTCAATACTGTTGACTCAACAACCGTGTTTCTCAGTTGACAACAACGTACGATAATACGCAGTGTGATGCCCATCAGGCTCCAGGAACTAAAGAGTCTGAGATGACACCTAATTTACAAATCCAAATGTCTGGCCCATAAATTTCCTGAGCATCACATGATGAATCCATGTGTCTTTGCTTACCATATGACAGGTCCCTGAAATCCTCTCTGAAGAAGTCCTCGGCAAGATGGGCGCCCCTCCCAAGACCGATGTGCCGATCATCTCTCCTCAAGAGCTCGCTGAGGCTGACGGCATACTCTTCGGGTTCCCCACAAGGTTTGGCATGATGGCCTCGCAGATGAAGGCGTTCTTTGACGCGACCGGCGGGCTGTGGAGGGAGCAGAGCCTCGCTGGCAAGCCTGCTGGTGTCTTCTTTAGCACGGGAACTCAGGGTGGCGGGCAGGAGACCACACCGCTGACGGCGGTGACCCAGCTCACCCACCACGGAATGGTGTTCGTGCCTGTCGGGTACACGTTCGGAGCCAAGATGTTTGACATGGAGAAGGTGCAGGGCGGCAGCCCTTACGGGGCTGGCACGTATGCCGGTGACGGGTCGAGGTGGCCGTCGGAGATGGAGCTGGAGCACGCCTTCCACCAGGGCAAGTACTTCGCCGGCATCGCCAAGAAGATTAAGGGATCCTCAGCCTGAACGATCGCTCGATCATTGTTGGTGGTGGTGCTGCTATCTGTATCTGTGGAGCTTAAGTTTGCAAGTGACTGCGAACTCTGTTAATTATGGCTTTGATTGAACTGGTTGTAAAATTTGTAAGTGGATTTTGTGCTTCATAATAGTATCATATATTGTGTAACATAATCCGGTGATAGATTCTCTGATATCTGAACTGAATAAACATTTTGTACTCTTGTGCTCGTCGTGGACGCCAGCCCCACATAAGCCCATGCCGCACCATAAGCTATTTATGGGCTAACATCGGAAGTGCGATTCACGATCTCAGGTGAGCGTTCGTGGGCTATACTGCACCGGGCTGTGAATGGCTTTCTTGAGCCTGTGCTGAGAAGTACATCCTCCTAAATTAGAAGTCTGCATATTTATGTAGAATCATATTTTTTTTAACTGCATATGATTTTTTTTGTTTATTCTTGTGCATACATAGGATAAATAGTTGCAACTTCAGTAGAAAATTCAGCTCAATCAGAGTTATAAAAAAACTAGAAAAGCCTTATCATGAATAGCAGCGTGCTAGAATCTGCAACTCTGAATTTGTTTGTCATCTTTAAAATATCTAAATAGGTAAAACTTGGCACTTTATTGAAAAATCTAGAAAGAAAACCAAAAGAAAACTTTCTTGCAACAGCAATAGTGCAAAAGAAAAACCAAAAGAAAAAACAACCGGGCTGTCTCCCGTAAAACGATTTCTTTATAGCCATATAGATAGGCTTACATACCTTATTTTTTAGGATGGACACATATCATGTGGACACTTTACTTCAGTACCACCCCCTTATTTCTTGGAAAGTGCTCCATACACTTCTTCGAGAGAACTAAAACTTTACAATCTCTTCCTTTGAGTTAATATTAACTCATGTGTCATGTCTTCGACGATCCATTGTAAAGTCGGATGAGATGAATGTCATGAAAGAAGAAACATAAAAGCTAGCGATGGTGATTGGAGTCTTTGTGGCGATGGAAGCTGGCTGAGTCATCTGCGACTCACGGCATCGACTGTTTGTGGGAGCGATAACACAGAAGGAGTTCACAGTCCTACCTTGTAGGATGAAGATCTAAGGTCTGGCCTTAATTGGTTGTGTCTCACAATAGTTTTGTTATAGGCATTGTTTTGTGAGCGAGGACTTCACCTATGATCTTTGATCGGATGATGACGGCGCTTGTGCACTGTTTCCTTCTTGAAGGCGTCACTATTGAAGTGGTTGGACTTCTGGTGTTATTCTGGTGGTGTTATTGTCGTTGTTGCAAGGAATAGTTTCACTGTAGCGCGACTTTTTCTTTTTTTATATATAATTCTTTGTTCTTTTTTGGGATGTGTGCATCCGTAAGGCCAGTAGGTTATGCATTGTTGCAGAGGCTGGATGTAATTGATATCTCCGCAATATTAATATATACTCTTCTTCAAAAAAAATATGGTTCTCGAAAAAGGTCTTCCTAGGATTATAAGACTGGAGTTTTTACTCCCCATATGAATAATAATAAAATCAAGATAAAAAAATGCCATATGTAGTTCAACCATAATATCATTAACTCTACCTAAATTAGCTCTGATATGTTAGTGATCTATTAGTACTCATAGAACTTAAACAAAGATTGGAGTACACTTCCTTTATGGATCACAATAGAAGTATAATTTATTATCTTGAATTCTGCAGTGTATACTCTGATTAATCATTTGTACCGGAGAATAAACAACACTAAAAGCATCTCTAACATACTCTCTTGTTTCATATTACTCCGCATATTAGGTTTATGTAGGGGTTCGTAGCATGAAAAACAAATATTTTCTACCGCATGCAAACAAACAAGCCAAGATCTATCTACTAAATTGTAGCAACGAGTCGATAGAGGAACTCACCCTCGAAGATTCCAAAGCGGTTAACGAGAGCAGATTCTCGTGGGTGATGTAGTCGTACTCTTGCCGATCTCAAGATCGTGTAGACGATCCTTCTGACGCTGCGTTCCGGCAGCGCTTCCGCAGTCGGTCACACGTTTTGTACTCGATGAAGACCTTCCTCTCCCTTGTTCCAGCAGGCAGCGGAGGTTGTAGCACTCTCCTCGCGATTCCGGCAGCACGACGGCGTGGTACCGGAAGTAGAGGGGAGATCTCGCAGGGCTTCGCCTTAAGCCGGAGCGAGTATAGTGGAATATGAGAGAGGCCTTGGTGATCTAGGGTTTAGAGGGCACCAAGCGGGGAGCTTGGCCGACGGCTAGGTCTTGGGGAAGCCCCAAGTCAGCGACTTGGAGAAACCCTAGGGGCGGCGGCGACTTGGAGGTGGCCGGCGGCTAGGGTTAGGGTTTTGGGTGAGTTGGGTGTGTGGAAGAGGGGCAGCCCTGCCCCTCCTTATATAGGTGGGAGGGAGCGGCTTGGGAGGAGGGAGTCCTCCCCCAAGTCGGCCTCCTTGGCCGGCGGGTGGAGGGATAGGAACTCCTCCCCAAGTAGGTTTCCTACTCTCCCTCCACCAAACAAACTTGCCGTTTGACTTTTTCAAATTGGCGTTTGACTTTCAAACTAGGATTTGATTTCTCCCTTTATTTTGCCCAGCCATGTTACCTACTACATGATGCAACCATTCCACATTGTCATGACACATTCATGTACCCTTCCCCTCCGGAGTGCCGGACCTTCCGGACCCTTCTAGAACATTCCCGGTGAAAACAACGGAATCATTCCCCAACTCCGAAACAGGACTTTCCTTATATGAATCTTATTCTCCGGACCATTCCGGATCTCCTCGTGATATCCCGGATCCCATCCGAGACTCCAAACAACATTCGATCTCTTACTCATCATTCCATAACTACTCAACAACATCGAATCCGTAAGTGTGTCTCCCTACGGTTCGTGAATTATACGGACATGATCGAGACACTTCTCCAATCAATAACCACTAGAGGAATCTGGAAATTCATATGGCTCCCACATATTTCTACGATTACTTTACGATCGAATTAACCACTTACATACGACACCAATTTCCCTTAGTCTCACGATAGTTTACTTATCCGAGGTTTTGATCGTCGGTATCTCTGCATACCTAGTTCAACCTCGTTACCGATAAGTACTCTTTTCTCGTTCCCGTGATATGTGATCCCTTGTGAGACAGTCACATGCTTGCAAGCTAATTGGATGACATTCCACCGAGAGGGCCTAGAGTATATCTATCCGTCATATGGATGGACAAATCCCACTCTTTATCCATGTGCATCAATCCATACTTTTCGAATACTCAATGCCACCTTTATAGCCACCCAGTTACGGTGTGGTGTTTGATGTCATCAAAGCATCCTTCCGGTGATGGTGATTAGCATGATCTCATGGTCGAAGGAATTAGGTTACTATGTATCAGAAAGCTTATAGCAATTGAACTATTAAAATGACTTGATCTTTATGCTACGCTTATCTATAGGAGTATGTCCACCATATCATTCTCCTAATGATATGACCTTGTTATTAACAACATCTCAAATGTTCATGATCAAGAAACCATTATCATCTATTAATCAACAAGCTAGTATTATGAAGAGGCTTTACGAGGGACTCTAATTTAGTTTACAAATCATATAAGTATTAGTGTTTCTGGTTAATATTGTTATAGCATGAATGTAAACATTTATCATAAACACAAATATATAATAATAACTATATTTATTATTGCCTCTAGGGCATATCTCCAACAGTCTCCCACTTGCACTAGAGTCAACTAATCTAGATTACATGGTAATATACCGAACACCCATGGCGGTTTGGTGCTGGTCATGTTTTGCCCTCGGGAGAGGTTTAGTCAACGGATCCGCCACATTTAGATCTGTGTGTACTTTGCAAATCTTTATGTCACCATATTGGACATGTTCTCGAATAGCGTGAAAACGTAGCTTGATGTGCTTCCGCTTCTTGTGTGACCTTGGTTCTTGCGCATTGGCTATGGCGCCCATGTTATCATAGTAGATAGACATTGGGTCCAGCGCACTTGGAACCACACCGAGCTCTGTAATGAACTCCTTCATCCATATCGCTTCTTGTGAAGCCTCCGAAGCAGCTATGTATTCCGATTCAGTTGAAGATCTCGCCACAACGCTTTGCTTTGCACTCCTCCAGCTAACTGCTGCACCATTCAAAGTAAATACATATCCAGATTGAGATTTAGAATTATCAGGATCGGTGTTCCAACTAGCATCGGTGTAACCATTAACAACGAGTTGTTCATCACCTCCATAAGAAAGAACCATATCCTTAGTTCTTCTCAAGTACTTAAGGATGTTTTTTGACCGCTGTCCAATGATCCACTCCTGGATCACTTTGATATCTGCTAGTCAAACTAACAACATATGCAATGTCGGGTCTCGTACATAGCATGGCATACATTAGAGATCCTATGGCTGAGGCATAGGGAGTCTTACTCATCCTTTCTCTATCTTCTGCCGTTGCTGGACTTTGAGTTTTACTCAAGGTCATATTGGGCAACATGGGCAAGAACCCTTTCTTGCTATCTTCCATTTCAAACCTCTTTAGAACTTTGTCCAAATATGTACTTTGTGACAATGATATTAGGCGTATCGATCTATCTCTATAAATCTTTATGCCTAATATGTAAGCTGCTTCGCCAAGATCTTTCATTGAAAAACTATTATTCAAATATTCTTTGACACTATTAAGAAGGTCTACATCATTCCCAATCAACAATATGTCATCTACATATAGTATTAAGAATGCTATAGAGCTCCCACTCACTTTCTTGTAAATACAAGCTTCTCCATAAGTTTGTATAAAACCAAAACTTTTGATTACCTTATCAAAATGTTGATTCCAACTTCGGGACGCTTGCTTCAATCCATATATGGACCGTTGAAGTTTGCATACCTTGTTAGCATCTTTAGGATCGACAAAACCTTTGGGTTGCATCATATACAACTCTTCATCAATGTCTCCATTGAGGAACGTCGTTTTGACATCCATCTGCCATATCTCATAATCGTAATATGCAGCGATTGCTAACATAATCCTCACAGACTTTAGCTTCGCTACTGGTGATAAAGTCTCATCGTAGTCAACTCCTTGAATTTGTCGAAACCCTTTTGCGACAAGTCGAGCTTTATAGACAGTAACATTACCATCAGCATCTGTTTTCTTCTTGAAAATCCATTTGTTCTCGACAGCCTTCCGGCCATCCGGTAAGTCCACCAAAGTCCATACTTGGTTTTCGTACATGGATCCAATCTCGGATTTCATGGCATCTTGCCATTTATTGGAATCTGGGCTCATCATCGCTTCCTCATATGTCGCAGGGTCATCGGTGTTATCCACCAACATGACATTCATAACGGGATCATACCAATCAGGAGTGGTACGAGTTCTTATTGACCTGCGAGGTTCTGTAGCAACTTCAACCGAAGTTTCATGATCATCATCATTAGATTCCTCTCTTATTGGTGTAGGCGCCACAGGAACTACTTCCGGTGTTGCGCTACTCGCAAGTTCGAGAGAAGGTTCAACAACCTCATCGAGTTCTACTTTCCTTCCAGTCACTTCTTTCGAGAGAAATTCCTTCTCTAGAAAGGATCCATTCTTAGAAACGAAGATTTTGCCTTCGGATCTATGATAGAAGGTATACCCAATAGTTTCCTTTGGGTACCCTATGAAGACGCATTTTTCCGTTTTGGGTTCAAGCTTGTCCGGCTGTAGCTTCTTTACACAGGCTTCGTAACCCCAAACTTTAAGGAACGACAATTTAGGTTTCTTCCCAAACCATAATTCATATGGTGTCGTTTCAACGGATTTAGATGGTGCCCTATTTAAAGTGAATACGGCTGTTTCTAATGCATAACCCCAAAACGATAACGGTAAATCTGTAAGTGACATCATAGAACGAACCATATCTAAGAGAGTTCGATTACGACGTTCGGACACACCATTACGCCGTGGTATTCCCGGCGGTGTCAATTGTGAAAGTATTCCGCATTTCTTTAAATGCTCACCAAACTCGTAACTTAGATATTCACCTCTACGATCAGAACGTAGAAATTTAATCTTCTTGTTACGTTGATTCTCTACCTCACTTTGAAATTCCTTAAACTTCTCGAAAGTTTCGGACTTATGTTTCATGAAATAGATATACCCATATCTACTCAAGTCATCCGTGAAGGTAAGAACATAACGATAACCACCGCGCGATGCTACACTCATTGGTCCACACACATCGGTATGTATGATTTCCAATAAGTCTATAGCTCGCTCCATCATCCCAGAAAATGGAGTCTTAGTCATTTTACCCATCAGACATGCTTCGCATATTTCAAGTGATTCAAAATCAAGTGATTCTAGAAGTCCATCGGAATGGAGTTTCTTCATACGCTTCACTCCAATATGACCAAGACGACATTGCCACATATAGGTCGAGTTATCGCTCAATTTCAAACGTTTAGCTTCAATATTTTTAATATGTGTATTTCCACTATCGAGATTCAATAAGAATAGACCATCTATCAAAGGTGCATGTGCATAAAACATATTACTCATATAAATCGAATAACCATTATTCTCGGACTTAAACAAGTAACCGTCTCGCAACAAACATGATCCAGATATAATGTTCATGCTCAACGCAGGCACCAAATAACAATTATTTAAGTATAAAACTAATCCCGATGGTAGATGAAGATTTAGCGCGGTGACCGTGATCACATCAACCTTTGATCCATTTCCAACGCGCATCGTCACCTTGTTCTTCGCTAGCTTCCATTTATTCTGCAGTACCTTTTTCGAGTTACAAATATGAGCAACCGAACCAGTATCAAATACCCAGGCACTATTACGAGTACTAGTGAGATACACATCAATAACATGTATATCGGATATACCTTTCTTCTTTATGTTGCCGTTCTTCAAATCCGCCAAGTACTTTGGGCAATTCCGCTTCCAATGACCTTCTCCCTTGCAGTAAAAGCACTCAGTATCAGGCTTTGGCCCAGCCTTGGTCTTCTTCGTCGGTGCGGTAACTCTCTTACCACCCTTCTTGAAGTTTCCCTTTTGCTTAGACTTGCCTTTCTTGAATTTGGTGGTCTTGTTGACCAACAACACTTGATGCTCTTTCTTGATCTCCACTTCTGCATATTTCAACATGGAGAAGAGTTCTGGCAACGTCTTGTTCATGTTTTGCATATTGTAGTTCATCACAAAGTTCTTGTAACTTGGTGGCAGTGATTGGAGGACACGGTAAATCCCCAAAGCATTAGGAATCACTATACCCAAACTTTGTAGTTTGTTTGCGTGCCCAGACATCTTAAGCACATGCTCACTAATGGAGCTGCCCTCTTCCATCATGCAGTTAAAGAACTTTTCAGAAGCCTCATAACTCTCAACTACCGCGTGAGTCTCAAAAATAATTTTGAGTTCACGGACAACATCATATGGGTCTTGGTTCTCAAACCTTTTCTGAAGCTCCGATTCCAAACCATACAAGATAGCACACTGAACTATGGAGTACTGATTCTTCCGAGTAAGGTAAACATTCTTTACTTCATCGGTAGCAGTAGCCGCAGGTGGTTCACCCAGCGGTGCATCCAACACATAGGTCAAATTACCAGCATTGAGGACAATCCTCAAATTGCGGAACCAATCCGCGAAGTTGCTTCCATTGTTTTTCAACTTTTCTTTCTCTAGGAACGCATTAAAATTGATGGTAGGGGCCGCCATTGATCTACAACATATTTGCAATAGTTTAGACTAAGTTTATGACAAATTGAGTTCTAATTAATAGTTAAATCAATCTAGGTGAACTCCCACTCAAAACAATATCCCTCACATTGTTTTAGTGATCACATGAACCAACTCCACCACATCAAAACCGATCATCACGAGAGTTGATGTAGCTTCAATGTCGAACAATCAACATGTTCATCATATCTACTATATGACTCATGCTTTACCTTTCGGTGATCCGTGTTCCGAGACCATGTTTGTACATGCTAGGCTCGTCAAGATCAAACCTTAGATTCCGCATGAGCAAATCTGGCTTGCTCACGTTGTATACACTCGCAGAATCTAACACACCCGATCATCACGTGGTGCTTCGAAACAACGAGCTTTAGCAACGGTGCTTACTAAGGATGAACACTTTGGAACTTGAAATTTGTGTGCATGAGGTGAAGGGTTTCGCAGCATAGTAAATCAAAATTTTCTACGGATGCGAACGGGAAAAGCCAAGATCTAATCTAGGAGATGCAAACAACGAGAGGGATAAATGAGATCTTCATACCCTTGAAGAAATCGCACAGTGGAACGTTCAACAGAACGTGGTTGATGTAGTCATACTAGCCTTCTCCTCCTCGCGATCCGATCCGATCCAACGCCGCAAGTGGCGACGCCCCCGAGAGATGCACACGTACGGCACCTCGACATCTCCTCCTTCCTCGGTCTAGCAAGTGGGGTGGAGAGATAGATTGGATCTACAACACGACGGCGTGGTGCAAAGGTGGAGAGTTTCTGCGGCAGGGCTTCGCCTACGCGCAGTCGGGAGAGAGAGAGATCTGGAGGGAAGCAGTATGGCGGCTAGGGTTGAAGGAGTGGGGGAGGAGGGCTGCGCCCCTGCCCTCTATATATAGGGGGCTGGCCGGACCCCTTGGCCCCTCCTCCAAGCCCTAGGGCGGCGACCCCAAGGGTTGGAGTGGGGAGCAAGTTTTCCCCCTCCTTCTAGAAGCTCTCCCTAGGGTTTCCCCTAGGGCTTGGCCGGCTGGGCCTATGGGGCCTTGTGCCCCTGGCCCAATGCGGCCAGGGCACTCCCTCGTAGTCCCACGCCCCCTCCCGACAAGTGGGGCCACGTTGGTCCCACTCCAAAAGGTTCTAGAAGCTTCCGGTACAATACCGAACAATCCAAAACAATTCCGAAATCCAAAAACTGCTTTCCCTTATATGAATCCTATTCTCTGGACCATTCCGGAACCTCTCGTGATGTCCTGGATCTCATCCGAGACTCTGAACAAAAACTCATAAACCAATTATCCATTCTATCCTAGCGTCGAGACACGTTAAGTGTGTGACCCTACGGTTTCGAGAATATGCAGACATGATCTTCTACCAATAATCAACAGCGGGGTCTGGAAACCCATATTGACTCCCACATATTCATCGATGATCATATCGGATGAACCACGATGCCAGGATTCAATTAATCCCATATTTATATTCCCTTCGTCACGCGATATTTTACTTGCCCGAGATTCAATCGTTGGTATCGGCATACCTAGTTCAATCTCGTTCACAACAAGTACTTTACTCGTTCCGTAATCCGATATCACTTTGTGATTAACTCCTTAACCACGTGCTTGAAAGCGGTGTTGATATCGATTACCGAGTGGGCCCGAAGTATATCTCTCCGACTTGGGAGGGACAAATCCCATCTCGATACATACAACCCAACAGATACTTTCCGATCACCTGAGAGACACCTTTATGATCACCCTCTCATAGGATGATGTTTGATGACCTCAAAACTTTCTTCCGATACCATGGAGTTGTATTATCTCATGGTCTAAGGAATACCATATTTTACATAAGAAAGAGCTTCGCAAAGATGAACACGATGACACGATCTAATTGCTCTGCTTGATTTGGGTTTATCCATCATATCATTCTCCCAATGACATGATCTCATTATTAATTGACAACTCATGTCTATGGTTAGAAAACCTTAACCATCATTAATCAATGAGCTAGTCCATAGAGGCATACAAGGGACACGGTGTTGTTCATAAACCACACAAGTATCAAAGTTTCCGCTTAATACAATTCTAGCATGGAATATAAACTTTATCATGAACAAGAATTATAATAATAACATCTTTATTATTGCCTCTAGGGCATAATTCCAACATGAGGGATCATCTTATAATGCTACCGTCGTTAACTAAGCAATACAAGATGCATAAAGGATTAACATCACATGCAATTCATAATATGTGATATGATATGGCCTTTCTTCTTGTGTTTCGGATCTCCATCATCAAGCACGGACATGATCTCCATCATCACCGGTATAGCGTCAAGGTCAATGGCGCCGTTTCACGGTTGTCGTCCACCAGCTTCAACTATTACAACTACTTTTAATAGACACGCGGGTCTTAACGGAATTTAAAGACAACCATATGGATCCTGCCTTTTGCCAACTTACAATAAGGGACATTGCATACATCAAATATAATCACAATCATGGCCATATCACATCACAGCACACCCCTGCAAAACAAAGTTAGACGCCTCTAATTTTCTTTGCATATTTTACGTGGTTTGGGGCTTTCAATAAGTGTCGATCTAACTTACGAACAAAAACCACAACGTTGATGTTTGAACTATCAAGTGCCCGTTGTAAATTGGATCTATACTATAATGGGAGAGACAGACACCCGCAAAGCCACTTATGCAATACAAGTTGCATGTTGAGCGTGGAGCAAGTCTCATGAACGATGTCATGTAAGGTTAGCCCGGGCCGCTTCATCCCATCATACCGCAAGATGCAAAGTACACAAAAAGCAATTGATAATAAAAGCACCACCGCCCATAATGACCATTGTGTTCTACTCGTGCAACAAATCTACATATAGACACGGCTATGATACCACTGTAGGGGTTCGTAGCATGGAAAACAAAATTTTTCTACCGCATGCAAACAAACAAGCCAAGATCTATCTACTAGATTGTAGCAACGAGTCGATAGAGGAACTCACCCTTGAAGATTCTAAAGCGGTTTACGAGAGCAGATTCTCGTGGGTGATGTAGTCGTACTCTTGCCGATCTCAAGATCGTGTAGACGATCCTTCCGGCGCTGCGTTCTGGCAGCGCTTCCGCAGTCGGTCACACGTTCGGTACTCGATGAAGACCTTCCTCTCCCTTGTTCCAGCAGGCAGCGGAGGTTGTAGCACTCTCCTCGCGATTCCGGCAGCACGACGGCGTAGTACCGGAAGTAGAGGGGAGATCTCGCAGGGCTTCGCCTTAAGCCGAAGCGAGTATAGTGGACTATGAGAGAGGCCTTGGTGATCTAGGATTTATAGGGCACCAAGGGGGGAGCTTGGCCGGCGGCTAGGGCTTGGGGAAGCCCCAAGTCGGCGACTTGGAAAAACCCTAGGGGCGGCGGCGACTTGGAGGTGGCCGACGGCTAGGGTTAGGGTTTTGGGTGAGTTGGGTGTGTGGAAGAGGGGCAGGGCTGCCCCTCCTTATATAGGTGGGAGGGCGCAGCTTGGGAGGAGGGAGTCCTCCCCCAAGTCGGCCTCCTTGGCCGGCGGGTGGAGGGAGAGGAACTCCTCCCCAAGTAGGTTTCCTACTCTCCCTTCACCAAGCAAACTTGCCGTCTGACTTTTTCAAATTGGCGTTTGACTTTCAAACTAGGATTTGATTTCTCCCTTTATTTTGCCCAGCCATGTTACCTAGTACATGATGCAACCATTCCACATTGTCATGACACATTCATGTACCCTTTCCCTCCGGAGTGTCGAACCTTCCGGACCCTTCTAGAACATTCCCGGTGAAAACACCGGAATCATTCCCCAACTCCGAAACAGGACTTTCCTTATATGAATGTTATTCTCCGGACCATTCCGGATCTCCTCGTGATATCCCGGATCCCATCCGAGACTCCAAACAACATTCGGTCTCTTACTCATCATTCCATAACTACTCAACAACATCGAATCCTTAAGTGTGTCTCCCTACGGTTCGTGAATTATGCGGACATGATCGAGACACTTCTCCGATCAATAACCAATAGAGGAATCTGGAAATTCATATGGCTCCCACATATTTCTACGATTACTTTGGGATCGAATGAACCACTTACATACGATACCAATTTCCCTTTGTCTCACGATAGTTTACTTATCCGAGGTTTTGATCGTCGGTATCTCTGCATACCTAGTTCAACCTCGTTACCGATAAGTACTCTTTTATCGTTACCGTGATATGTGATCCCTTGTGAGCTAGTCACATGCTTGCAAGCTAATTGGATAACATTCCACCGAGAGGGCCTAGAGTATATCTATCCGTCATATGGATGGACAAATCCCACTCTTTATCCATGTGCATCAATCCATACTTTTCGAATACTCAATGCCACCTTTATAGCCACCCAGTTACGGTGTGGTGTTTGATGTCATCAAAGCATCCTTCCGGTGATGGTGATTAGCATGATCTCATGGTCGAAGGAATTAGGTTACTATGTATCAGAAAGCTTATAGCAATTGAACTATTAAAATGACTTGATCTTTATGCTACGTTTATCTATAGGAGTATGCCCACCATATCATTCTCCTAATTATATGACCTTGTTATTTACAACATCTCAAATGTTCATGATCAAGAAACCATGATCATCTATTAATCAACAAGCTAGTATTATGAAGAGGCTTTACGAGGGACTCTAATTTAGTTTACAAATCACACAAGTATTAGTGTTTCTGGTTAATACTGTTATAGCATGAATGTAAACATTTATCATAAACACAAATATATAATAATAACTATATTTATTATTGCCTCTAGGGCATATCTCCAACAGTTTAGTCAAAGTCACACGTTATCGAGTTTGACCAACTATAATTAAAAATTATAATCATTTACATAATTAAATCAATATTATTCAAAACATAATGAAACATACTTTCATAGCATATATGTTTGATATTATAGATATCGATGTTTTGTATGTTATAGATGCTTCAAAATTACGAAAATTGACTTTGACTTGGTGAAATGTGCGGAGTAATATGAAACAGGGGGAGTATGATGTATAATAGTGAGCGTGATGTAAAAACTAACTTTTAGTCACTTGGGCAAAAAAGGACCCCAACAGATGCATTATAGTTATAAGGTGATGTTAAAATTTTAGAGTAATCCTAAAATTTTCCCCATGGGACGTAAATAAATATCATCTCGCGGCTGCCGCAAACAAATCTCAACTGAGCGCGAGAGACCAACCACCATGGTGAACCCTCCCGATAGTTCCTCTCGCGCAGCCATGCCACCGTCGATTCATCGTGTTTCGGCCTCCGTCCCACCAAATAGCCATTAGATCTGCCATCGCCAAGCCCCGCCCGTCGATCCCCCACATATTCGAGATCGAATCACGTAGGATCATGCCGCCCCTTGTCGAGATGTCGTACCGCCGCCACCCGAAGAGCTCTGTCGTCTTTGTCAGCGTTCGGTTGCGGCCTTCCGGCTGCTATGCCACCGATATTACTACCGATGGCCCATGGTGGTGGCTCGGCACCTTCGAGTCATCAAAGCTATCCGTACGCGCATATGACGCGACGGAGTGGAGGTTCGGTTGGTCGTGGTCAGCGCTCAACTTCCTCGAGGTGGAGAGCCGGGTGGAGGCCGAGATATCCTCGGGTCGGATCTACGGATAGTCAACCGCAAATAGGAGAAGGATAATCGTTGGGCTGTCACGCAGCTTTGGGCCCATGAGTCTGACGAGGTGGCCATGGCGAGGATTTGCCATGAGCACCCGAAGTTCATGCAAGTTGAGGTGGAGTTCTACGATGCGAGGGAGGCAGTGGAGAAAAAGCTGCGAGGTCGGAGGCTAGCCACTCCACCATCATTGGCTCGGACTCCTCCGAGTTGTACTGTGATTTCTGTTGGAGTCGATGTAGTGTTTGTCAAACTATGAATTGTCTGAGTCGATCTATGTAGTGTCGAAGTAGATTTTGAGTTCTAAGTATCGGTTGGAGTATGTATTGAAGTGTCAAAATGGAAGTTTGAATTGTTTAATCAAAGCTTCGAATGTTTAATAGAAGTTTGAAATGTCAAATTGAAAATTTTAATGTGTTGAATCGAAGTTTGAAATGTTAAACTGGAAGTTTGAAGTGGTGGACATGCCCTATTTTGCATCATCTTGTCTCACAGCGGTGTCCTAAAATGCATCATCTTGTAAACCAAAATATACACAAGTGATGTAAAAACCACTTTTTGGTGATGTATAATTTATAGGATACTTGATCTGGGTGCCCTATTTTACATCATTTGTAAGAGATGCTCTAACTGCTTGCACGACTGCGTCTAAAACCAGCCCTCTTTTTTGCTTCCATATTTTAAGCACATCTTCCAACATTCCCCCCCAACCCCAACCTGTCAATACAATACTAGGAATGGCATTATTCTATTGGAAAGTTGCTTGGAGCATGATTCTCCTTTTCCACCTGTCCCAACAAATATCTCCATGTTTTCTTAACTAGACTAAATATATAAAAAAAGTTCTGCCAGAATGTTTTTGGTTGTGAGGTAGTAGCTACCTAGCTTTATGTTTTGGTAGTCAATAGGGGCCATCTTAGTGAATTGGCTCTATATACTTTTGTTCCATTATCGAAAGGTAGAAAATCTTGTCCAAGTTCTTCTCCTCTTATATAAAGAAAATTATTAGAGTGGGATTTTGGAACTGAAGTCATATGTTCTCAAAATCTCCGGTGCACCATTCAGATAAGCAGATTATCGTAGCCTCACACATGACCC
Organism: Avena atlantica; assembly: GCA_910589765.1. Classification (NCBI taxonomy): domain Eukaryota; kingdom Viridiplantae; phylum Streptophyta; class Magnoliopsida; order Poales; family Poaceae; genus Avena; species Avena atlantica. The sequence continues at coordinate 454,824,974 of OU342733.1, read as the reverse complement.
AGTGCTAAAGCTTAACAGAAATCATAGAAAATGATCATAACCTTTGAATCTTAAATTGTAAGATTCTCATTTTCCAAAAACTTAGAAAATAGTCATATTATGTTATAAAAAAATACATGGGTAAGTGTACATGCTTGACTTTTTTTTCAAGAATGTAGAAATCTTATAAATATGTTATTTTTGCAAAGATTTACAAATAGTGCACACAGTCATCCAGATTTTTATTGCATTGGATCCCAAAGTAGATTGGACTAGCGGTCGAGATTTTGACACTCGTCATCCCTGGGTTTCTACCTTAGTTCGTAGAATCATCTTCATACTTATTTCCTTTGTTATTGCTTTTGCTTTTCTTTGATGCAGTATACACTACATTGTCTGTTGATTGCTTAAAGCATTTTTTTGCTTTTGCTTCAACACAGTGTTTTACTGGTATGGCATGAGTACGCATTGCTTAACCATATACGCAGCACACACGCATGTATAAGTGCCTAGGCCTAGCTAGCTATAATATGGTACCAGATACTAATTGCCTATCTACCGAAATGTGCCTCCGAAGGTAGGATGCCAGAACTCTGGCGCCGTCTCGCTCGCAACCGCGTAAGTGCTCGCCACCGGGATGAGACACAGGCCTCGGCTCCGCAGGTCCTCCCTCGCCTCACCTTCGTCATTATCCGAACCCTAGTTCATGAGAAAAATGCAGTTTATATGCCAGGAAATAACAAATCACTGCAAAAAAAAGGGTATAAACCCAGTATATATGCAGGTACCTGTTTGTGTTGGAGCTGCATCGGATGGCCAGTACACTTGATGAAGTAGGGAGAGCTCAGAGACTGCAGAGATAAACCCAGCAGTGGTGTGCATCATGAGTTCAGTTTTGCTGTTTGGGGACCAGTATGCACCCAAAATAAAAATCTAGGAGCATCTGATTAGGAGTTGCTTAGGGAATTTGGGTGCTTACGGCAACTTGATCGTGAAGGAACTTGATGTACCCTATGGCCTCATGAAGAACCGATGCGGTATCCGTCTAATTGAAGCGCAGCAGGTCGATGCAATGGATCGAGAAAAGGTACAAATACTCATCAACTTACAAATATAAATACCCCGATTGTAGAACAATAAAGTAATAAACAGAAGGGAAAAGGCTACCTTTCCAAAATAATGCTGAAAAAAAAAACAGAACGGGAGAGGCAGGGGTGTGGTAGGAAGGATACCTTTCCAAAAGGCGAGACCAGCTGCTGGAGCGCGGTGATTCTGTCCCCGAGCTTCTCTTTCCTCACCTGCACGCACGAAAATGAAAATCAAAAGCAGTTCGATAGCTAGCCATTATAGTCCACTCGATGGCGGACGCGCAGAGCTGATCATATCAGTAACTTAAAAAGAATATTCAGTATATATATATATTTTTGAAGGGTAAATATTCAGTATATTTGAATCGAGGTGAAAAATAAATGTGGGGTTCGCCGCCGGCGTCGCACCTTGAAAGTCGGCATCGGCGACGGCGTCTCGGTCCGGGGCTTCTTTGCTGCCGCCGCAGGAGTGCTATGGGCGGCGCTACTCCTCTTCTTCGCCGATGACGAGCAAGCGTCCTGAACCGCAGGTTCAGTGGTGCCACTAGACTGCATCGGAATTCAGAAACCAAGTTACAAACCCTAGGTCACATGTACAGTAAGTGTACAACCATGTCGCCATAGTCGCTAATTCGGTCGGCGTCAGGCTCCGACCTTGAGGGGTTTAGGCGTTTGGGCCTGCAAGAGAAGCGGCGGCGGCGGCGACGGAGAACCATGAGCCGGCGCACCGAAGAGTCCCGACGACGAGCTGAAGAAGATCGGGAACTGCTGCTGCGAGTCCGCGTAGAAGGACGACGCGCCCTGCTGCGACGCCGCGCCGGCGTCGGAGACAGGGTATGGGAGCAGCACGGGAGGCGCTGCCGCCGCCTGGTCGAGCAGGAACTGGTGGCTGGCGTCGCCTTGGAGCTGGAGCAGGGCGTTGAAGGTGAGGCCCGTGGGTTGCTCCTCAGCTTCCGCCGCTTTCCCTTGCCTGATAGCCATGCAGATAGATACAGGGATGTAATAATCGAGGAGAGGGGAGGAGCAAGAGCCAAGACGCAGTGTTTGATTGCTACTTACATGAAGGGCTGCGTCCAGTCGGCCACGTGCGGATCATCTAGGAAGAAGGGCGCGCCGGGCTGCATGGAGCTCAGCATCGAATTCGTGAGCCTGCTGACGGTTCCTGACTCGGCGGTCGTCGCCGGCGAGGTCGACGCGTGATCGCCGCCGGTGCGCGCCGAGCTCCACCACTCCTCCGCCATGGCCAGCTCCCTTGTCGATGCAGCGCGCGGGATCAATCTGAGATAGATGCGTATATATGCAGACCGCAGCGAGGGAATTTGGGGGCTCTGACTTGTGACGACTTGTGAGAGAGTTCTGACCTTTGGACGACGAGGGGGTGCGTGGCTGGTTCCTAGCTAGCTTATGGTCTCGCTTTTTGCGTTGATTAGATTAGAATGTCTATCTATGATCTAGCCATTGTACGCAAACAGTCACGCGCGCGGCTCTCGATCGATCCCGTGGATGAAGAAGTCAAACCCAAACACCGCTCCGTCCTGAAGATGTGTGGTGCTAGCTAGAGAATCTTTGGACCCTTGCGGAGCTTAGAGTTGAAACTGGTCGCTGAAAAAAAGGGATTGCAGTGTTGAAATAAAAAGGCAAGCGAGCTGTGTGTTGCCGTATGCGTGTGTTTTGGTCAACCGTTGTCATGTCACGGCATGGCTTTTGTGAATTCAAGTGGGGAGGACAACATTATGAACTCGAGATTTATTTGATTTGGAGGAAATTTGTAGTAGAGTATTCTTCATCAGCTAGCTAATTATTCCCTGAGTGTTCGTCTTGTTAGTTTTTAGAAAAAAAATATTTTTATAGTTTTAATTAACGGCGCTATAGGGCTTTCCACACGACGGTGCTCTTAAGTGCATTAACACGCTAAAATATGCCAAAATCCTTAAATAGCGGGCTTTTTTTCACAGATTACCGTTACATGACTTAGCTACTATAAAACTTTCGCCCGAACTGATAAAGATAAAGGATGGAAAGGAACATATACTATCTACAAGAAACCAATTTTTTTTTACCCGGAAGAGCTTTAGGGAAGACGATTTTCACGATATTAGTGGATTATCTACAATTAATGTTTTTCTCTAATTTTGAATTTTGGTTTCGAGTATTATTTCTATTAATTTGGTGGAATTGACGAAAACAGTGTGACAGCACAAACTTAGCGATGATGTTGCCTCCAGGTAGGTGATGACCACACCATTCAGAACCGAAGAACTAGAATTGACAAAAGCACTTTGAGGAATTAAGTTTTAATGATAGACCAATTTTGTGCGGTTTTGGATTGGAACGGGGAAAGCTACACTTCTGCAATAGCTGAGAATTGAAATGAAACATACATGTTTTTTAAGCAACCCAAGATTAATTGGAATTTAACAGGCTTAGCTAGGATGGTATCAACGGATGATGATATCTCATTTGTGAGGATCGATCCTATGGTGAGGAAAATTTACATGCAAAGAAACCTAATATTTGGAAAAATTAACACAATGTTCGTTTGTAACGATTTTGTATTCCAAATTTCAGAATATTAAGAATTCTTTTTTACTTTTTACTGAACCCATGTGAAAAGATCTGCAGCATGTCGCGAAAGTTCCAAGTTTTAGAACATTTTAATCATCACTTTAATGAAATGTTTGCTGCTACGTCCATTCAAAACACGTGTGGTACTTTAATGAAACATTTTTATGAAACCTCTGTGAGATAGATTGGGGGTTAATAATAATATAAGGGTCTATATGCAAATATGACACAAGAACAAATCATTTGTTCTAGACATCATACTCCCAGGAAAACACTGCTCCACCAGTGGTGGGATATGAGTCGATATTGCAACTCCATTCATTTCAATTGATCATACTTCTTGCATTAAGGAGGATCTTGCATTCCTGTTATTTTAAAAATTCAAAAATCATATTTATGAGTTTGAAAAAAAAACTAGAAAAAATCTAGATAGGGCAAATGATGTATCCCACAAACATGCAAGAAATCAATTCCAAATACTTTGTATTATGACCTACAAAAATAGTGTAGATTTGAGTATGTATATTTCAAATCTTCATTTTTTATCAGATTTTGTCATTTTTGCATAACACACAATATAAATAATTTCACATTGCGATTTTTCTTACTTTATAGGATATATCATTGACTATGCCTAGATTTTTTTCCAGATTTTATTAAAAGCTTGCAAATTGAGTTTTGAAAAATTTTAAACAAAGGGATCACGGGATCTCCGGAGGCAAAGACACTCCTAGTGGAACGGGTAATTAGCTTCTTGAATAATCAATCAAAGTTGATCCTTGCAAGTTGCACACGAACTATATACTCATTTTAGCCCGCCAAAAGCTTTCTTCTCTCCTTGCGAGCTTTGTTTTTTCGAGCAAGAAGAAACCTTTTCTAACCCTGGATTTTAGGCTCTTGCCTTTGTAGGGTAGCATGCGCCGGTACACCATAAAGCGAGAGTCTTGGGCGGCCACGGAAACGCGTTCCATTCCAAAGTCCGCTTTTCCATTTTTCTTTCAGCATCACATGATTAGAACGCAATAATTCAGCAAAGATCACCAATATATATATATTCTAGCAGCTACTACCCTACAACACCTAGCATCAGCCCCAAAGTTAATTCCTCCTAGTTTATAGTTAGAGGACTTTTATAGTACTAAACATTGTTATTCCATTCCTTTTCTTCTAGAGCATTGCTGGTTCAAGCAACACTAATCGACGGGTTTTGATAATTGGACAGTATTTCATTGTTGGGGGAACAAGTAGTAAAGCAGGATGTGCTGTGGTGTTATTGAAGTGTAAAGCAACGGCGATTATCGTTACTGCCAGGTAGCTCTAGCTAGCTAGCTATAGCTAGGGAGATGCCTTGTCATTCGGCCATCTATATGATCTGCGGACAAACGTGCCGCTATCTTCTACTCCAAACGCGCGCATCATTTGTTCCCGGAAGCACATGGTGTGAGTCAAAAGGGATACATGCATCTTCGACGAGTCAGCTCAGCTCACTCCCCGCGCCGCGAGCGGAATGGACGGTGCAGGATTTGCGAGCTTCGCGCGGCCGTCTACGTTGTAATGGTGAGGTCACGCTGGCGTGGGCAACGGCGCGACGCCGTGGGTCCGGCGGCTCGCACGCGTGCCTCCTGACCGGCCGGCCGGCCGGCCGGCGTCCTTTTTTAGTCGCCCAATTTCCGGGTGGGGTGGAGTCAGAGCCCCCGAAAGCGACCGTCGCCGCCGTGCGCACCACCCGGACGAATTCGGCGACGGGTGCTGTTGCTGCTCTAGTGCTCCTTCGTGGTAGAGCCTGCCGTGACCCCTGTACATCTGACCTTGCCACGGTCGTCCACGGACGCGTCCAAGCCTCGCCTTTTGCTGGCTGCTGCTAAGGAATCTGCAAGTTTATTTGCCTATCGTCATCACTGGCTTGAACAGCTCCGAGTTTTGACCAAAACAGATTGACGTCACCACTGACAGTGGGCTCCACTCGCCAAAATCATATTATCACGGCGAAATCACAGCATCAGCGTACATTTCAACGAACCAGCGGTGAAAAATAGTGAAACTCGGTGGAGGAGAGGATTGTCTCCATATTCTTGAACATGAAACGGACTGTGTTAGTTCGGAGCATAGGACGCACCTGCTGCGAACAAAGCTAAGTTTTTGGCTGATTTAGACTTCTGGAAGTACTCCGTACTTATAATATGTAACGCAAAGACGAACGTCGTCCGCCCCATAGGAAACTGAACATGTCTCTTTCTCTCTAAGATGAGGATTATGTGTGCGGAATCCCAACGACGACAGCACCGACCTTCTTCCTCGCTCTTTTTCAAGGAACCGGTGGGGATTAGTGGACACAAGGAACAGTACAGGATCCTTTTTGCTGGAGTGGTGCATTATGCAACTACCGTAGACTTTTAGAAATCTGTCTGTTTTGTTTATGAAAAAACAGAGCAAAATTGATGGGTAGAAGCTGTGGCAAGAGCTCTTGGAATATAGTACTCCCTCTGACCCAAAATAAGTGTCCGGAGATTTAGTACACACTTTAATCTTGGATGTTAATCTTGGAGGCAGTTGCTTTTGGATAGTCTGTGGTTGTAACTTGTAAGGCTGGGTGTTTTTCTCAGCTTCTACTTGTAGGATACATTCGTTTTCGTGGTATGTGTAACTTGGGCTTGATATTATGGTGGCGATCATATATATGTTGTGGTGGTGAACACTGTAGAATTTGTTCCTATTAAAGGAAACCAAGGAAATCTATTTATAGGGAAAAAGTGTCTTGAACGTTGTGACTTGTGAGCCATGCTGCCCACGAACAACTGCACAAGGCATAGGGCTAGATGCACTTGGCACACGATGTTTCTGCATTATCTAGATCCAATTCAATTCTCTCGCCACCCTTTGATTCATTGTATTGCTGGAACAAGATAAGTAGGTCAAATAGTACTCCCAATGAACACGGGGTTTAATTCTCTTTCATAAATATGAATTATAGGACTCCAATAATAAACAATCGGGATAGCTGTCTGGTGAAATACTCAAGGTGCTAGCCTAGTTAATTAGATCTATGCGTATATATATTTTACATTTGGGGTAGCCAACTATATTCCATGTAGCCAAATTGACACTCCAAATTGTAAAGCTCGGCCTAGTAGATTGTGAAACGAAAAGAGGATAGTACTGATGATGACGTCTAGTTTGTCACCGGCTATTCCATGCATGGTGAGGTGTTGTAAGAATGAGAGGCATTGGGAATTTTAGATGGCATGTGAGAAGGGAAAAGTCGACAAGGTGTAACTCAGTCACTGTCTCGACAATCTTCATCGTGGCACGCTTCTTTCTTAGATCAAGAGAGGCCAAGACCTGCAGTCCGCCCATCAGCCACATACTCCGTCTCCAACCGTACGTCATCCCTAAGGAGCTCTAAACTCCCTGGAATTAAGGGCCTGTGGTTAATCGGTCGTTTCCCCGCTGGATGGGACCCATCTATCTGTGAGTGCCGCTTTGCTGCCCATGACTTTGGTTGTCGGCGGGATGGTCGCGGTTGTCAAAGTGTGTTTTGGTTGCTGGGCTCCCATGTTCCTTCAGTTTTCCCCGCATCATGGTCACCAGGATGCCCTGATCCGACCTACCTCTGCGTTTGATCCGACCTACCTCGCCCGCGCCCCACCCTCTCTCCGTCAATCTTGCCCTTGACCTCGAGCCGCTCCTCTTCCACAGCGCCGCCACGCCCCTGCTACGCCACTGGCCGTCGGCCCATGCGCTTCCCTAGATGCATCGCTGCCTATACGCCTCACCTGCCCCGGAGCACGTCCACGCGCCAAAACGGCGGCCTTCGGTCGACACGCCGGAGATCGATGGGAGCCAGCCCGCATCGCGACGCAGCGCCTCCTCTAGCGACCTCGCAGGACGGCCGAACCACAATCTACCTCGCTGGAGAGCACGCAGCACCCGTCCCCTATTCATGTCCCCATCGTGTGCCAGTGCCAGCGCTTTAGATTTTCTGGAGCATTGAGCTAGGTCGCTAGCTGTGCGGGCAGTCAGGTACAAAGCTGTGGATTCGGATTCAATATTGGAGGGGCGGAGGAGTGGGTGACAAAAAGCTCTCCAAGCCCAACGATCTGCACTGTCGAGATTGGATCAAATTGAGCTCAAATATAGCAATCTACAGTAAGAGACTAGCTTTCTTCTTGTTGTTGTTTTTTGCATCGCAATACATATAAGCATGCACTATTATGTCAGGATAAGTTTGCCTAATAACGATTCTTGATATCCATCTCAAATGGTGAAACTTTGTGTGGCACCAGATGCTTATAAGTCACTATGTTCTTTTCTGTTTTTGCAGCAGTAACGAGAATCGTAGGATGCACCATACATAGGATTTTATAATGGTGCTGCTTATATAATTCCATGCACAAATTAGTTAATTCCGTGATCATGGTATCCCGAGAATCTGATTTTATTGCTGATTTTCAGGTGTATTAGTTTAGTTAAGTTTGATGCAGTGTGTGACAGATCGAGCTAGGTGCTACTTAGGAAAGACAATGAAGAAAAAGGAAAATAAATATGTTTTATTTTCTTAGAAGAAGCTTAAAGTTAATAACATGAAATTTTAGGCAGCCGATTGGTACCTTACTCTCTTGAATTTACAGTAGCTTAATGCTAAACATTAAGCGAAAGCACTCACCGGTGAACTAAATTTTTTTTTGATAGTCCTTGTAACAAAATTTTCACAGTCGTTTCCGAACATTTTCTGCTATTCATCGGATTATAGCATATGCATTTTTGTAACTACTTTTACAAGAATTCATATGGAAATATGTCTTGGTATTATGTTATTTTTATTCCTATGTTTAACAACACCTTGCCCATGGCTGATTTTATTTCTACAAGGAAAATCTCTTATATGTTTCTTCTACAACGGTTTATGAAGAATCATAAATAGTTGACACAATTACTTGGTTTTGTAGAAATATTTATGTCAGCATCTCTACCAACCATGCTCCAATCTCTACCTCACCTCTAGCCATCAATATTTTTCTCGATCTGGAGCAGTAAGCGATTGAAAATAGACGATGTACATAAACTGTAATTTTGCTTCTGGTATTGCTGCCTGTTAGTTGTAGGTTGTACTATTCTTTTTCTTTTCACAAACTTGGTATAGTTGACTCTTGGTTGCAAATATGATAATTCCGATAACTGAGACTTAAGAGTTGGCAGGCGGTACTTGGTTGCAACTGAGAACTTGAGATTCATCTATGACAACTGAATATTGTTAGTAACTAAAGATTATATATGAGTATTTGAATTAATTATTAATGGAGTGCTGGAATTCAATCATGTCTGAAACAGAAACCATTTCAATATTTTTATATTATGGACTTTTCTGTAATAATAACAACAACATAATTGTTTTGGCTAATCATTAGATACGTGAGGGGTTGCAGGCTCTGGGTTCTACCTGTGCTGCTAGGATTTCTATGACTGGGATGTGATTCGAGGTTCCTCGCTGAGCTCCGCAACACCGTGTTTGTGGTATGTGAGGAATTTGTCAGAGAGAGCAAGTGATCTATGACCTAGAGTGCAAGATGTTGATTGATGTATGGATTATAATCAGGTGACCTCTCTCATGCTAATTTCTGTCTTTTCCTAGAAACCAATATCTTGCCACCTAATAGAAGCTTATTGTTATCTTCCTTTATAAGTTGATAGCAATAGATTGCATAGATGAATCTTAAATATCTTGAAGTAGTTGATAGAGGATTGATCGGTATTATGTTGTTGGGCAATGATGCCTAAATGTATTATCTTACATTGGATTTTTGGGTTTTCTAGATGAAAATACTTGGATGATTTTTTAAAATGTGGTGTTTATCTTATTATTCATGTTCTTTCTCCATAGATTTTAAAAGGACTACTGAAGTAATTATCCCTTTTCATGCACACTTTTGCTACAAGTATTCTTAGTGGCCATTTTTTACTTATTATAACTGGATGATGACTTGCAGTTCTTATTAACGAGAATAGATGTGTTGCAAAAATACATTTTGAGAACAATGATTGTTCCAAGTTCTGACATAGTCTGTACTAACGCTTGATTTTAGTAAAAAATGCATTTCAATAGCCAAAAACATCCCATCTAATTTCATGCATAGGATTAGATGCCTTATTTGGGACAAAGACATCTTGGTATTCTTGTGCACTTAGTAATTCAGCATAATCTGCTGATAAGAACGGTTTTGGCTTCATGAGGTTTGAATCATACAAATTGATGCTCCGGTCGAACTGTTCTAACCTAAATCTAATTTAGACATCTTATTGAATGCACTTAAAATAACTAACCAAATTTGTTGCTTTCATCCAAAATTTGTGATGCAGTGATAAGGTAGGCTCCTTATTGATTTCCTAGTCAATTTATTTCTTACTGTGTGCTCAAAATAAACATTGCATCACTAGCTACAACTATAAGTATGCTTCTTCTTCATATACTTCTCATTATTGGCAACCATCTAATTTTATTATTACCATGTAAAATGAATACTTAATATCCCTTTAATGATGAATTTCTGTAGAAAGATAAACAAGAATGGTTATGGATGCGCCTCAGATACTTCCTAACGGCGATCGACCATGATCATAACAACGCTGATGGTGGCTACCGAGTAGATTTGGTGGCCGGGCTGCCTATCAAGGACAACATCGATGCGGCAGTTATGGATATGGACGTCTATTACTGTGTGCTCTGCCACTTCGGCCATCCGGCATGCCTTGCCGTGGGTTTTATGACGGTGCCCACCAATGAGGTCTCCATCAATCCATTCCGCCAATCCATCCAGTGAAGAAGATCTGACGGCCATCTATATTCAGAGTAAGGAGTTGTTTAGTTTTCGTTCTGGAGTTGGTGCTTCTTAGTTACAGACTTGCATTACAGTTGATGATGGCAGTGGCTGGTTACTACCGACTACTGATTGCTTGATATTTTCTTCCAGTACGGTGTTTTTTCTAAAAAAAATTCTACTCGATTGATGTCCAAATGCAATTGTTTTTTTAGTATATCAGTTACCGGTGAGTCTTTGCGAACTTTGTTTAAACAAGTTAGTTGCTAAAACTTTATGATTATATATCTGCGTGTTTTCTTTTGGCTAAAGCTACATAGTTTGGGTCAACTTCTGTTAAAATTGTCATTGTTCTTGGTGTTGCCTGTTAGTTCCCATCAATTCAAGCCAACACTCCTCTGAAATGGTATATCTATTATCTCTCTACTTTTGGTATGTATTAATTGTTGGAAATGTTATTGTTATATCTCAGAATCTTTAATGTGAATCGCCCACTGGCCCTGTACCCATCAGCACAGTACTATGCTCTATAGAAAACCAGAGTAGATGTCTAGCATCCGGCAACACATGACAAGAGCAAAGCCAAGATTACCTGACATTGAGTGGCGGCCATTACTGTGCTACAGTCATCTCATTGGCTTCTTATGTTGAAAATTGTGTTGGCACCCACCCACTTATTACATTGTAAAACTTAGGAATTGTCTGGTGTTTAGGCCTTGAAACTTGATTGATAGTAATTCTATTGTTGCCATTAGTATGCCTGCTGGAAAAATAATCCACTAATGTTTCATCTATGCTGCCTTAGGAGCTTCCAGATTATTGGGTTTGTATTACCATCTTGCACATTTGTATCTTTCTGCGTAGATGAAATCAGATGCTATGGTCTTCAGTTTTTTGATGTTTGTATTTACTTGAATAGCCATTTACCTTTTGGAATTAATTACAAATAATAGTGCAGTCTGAATGGTGAGACAGCACCCGTTAGGCTATAGATGATCTGCAACAGTAGTGTAATATGTTCTCCTGATAATATTATTGGAGCAGAATATGATCGATAAAACTATTTAAGTTGCAATTGTGCCAAACTACACGTGGACAATCATACTGTGAGTTGGTGTTTTATAAGCCAGCTAGGCCAAGAGTTCTACTCGAAATACTGTGGCTCCAAGTTGCTCGGCGCTGAACCTCGGGTGCACATTTCTCATTATTTTTTGACACGGGCAGAGATGGAAGCTTAACCGAAGGCGATGCGTCACGAAGGTTCCCCTTGCTTGCAAAACAACTCACCAAGGATCTGCAGTGGGCGATGGCGTGTTGTTGAAGTCGCCATTGTATGCCTGCCCAACCTTTTTTTCCTCAAAAGCTCACATCTCCTCTCTGTTATATTCCATCTTGTGACAGCAATACAACCCCAGTCTATGTGTCCTTTGGTGAGTTTATCAGTTGGATGGTCAAAGAGTTCATCTGGATGGACCAACAGACTTCCAACCTACCTAAAAAATTGATTTAAGAAAATATTTGCCACTTTCCTCCACACTTTCCTTTCTTTATATAATGGCAAATCACGTAACCTTGCATTTTGGAATTTCTACAATCTTCTATGCTTTACTAGAACCACATTGGTAAACAGTGAATGCTCATGAATTGTGATATCAAGTAGTTGTATGATAAAATTAATTAGGCTCCCTTCATATCATAGAAGTCTTATAACAACAGTCCGTCTATGTGTTATTTATTCTCTAGCAGCCATGCAAATTCTGTATAGAGTACTCCTTTCTTGCCATAATGTAGTGCATATAAGATTTTCTTTAAAGTCAAACTTCGTCAACTTTGACTAAGTTTATATTAACAAACATATCTATATCTATAATTTCAAATATATACCATCTGAATATATCATGACGAATCTAATGGTATTGAGTTGGCAGTCTAGATGTTTGTATCTTTTCCTACATACTTGGTCAAACTTGACATTTTTTTGACTCTTCAAAATTCTTATATGCACCACATTTTGGCAAGGAGGGAGTATATATTACCATGTATGTGTATTAGTAGCTCTGTTGTTATCGTATTGTTTTATTTTTGCTCTTTACTTCCACACAAATATGTGTAAAATTAGTAGTGTGTTTTTGTTGTATCTTCCTCTGCATTTTGCTTCTTCGTAAATCTGATTAAATAAGAGATGAACCTGTGGTATGCATCAAAAATAAAAAAATATTGCATTTTGCTTCTTCGTAAATCTGACTAAATAAGAGATGAACCTGTGGTATGCATCAAAAATAAAAAATATACAAACCAGCATGTGGAAACCGTGTGCAGCAACGCGCGCGCGAGGTCCTTCTAGTATTGTCCTAATATCCATCGGTTGGGAGCGCGAAATGTCAGCAACTGCTTGCCTCAGGGGAGGAGTAGCAAATGCATGCACAAACCATCAACAACTCTCTCGCCTTAGGCTGGTCATAGTGGGGGTAACTTCACTAGTAACTAAGAGTCCAACTCAGCACTTTTGCTTATGTGGCAATGAGTTAATGAGGAAAGAGATAGATAGAGTAACTAGCTATGTTACTGTAACATCACACATATCAAAGCAAAATGAGTCTATAACCTAATTAATGTGATATTGCATGTTTTCACATTTAAGTTATTTTGCACTATAAAGATACGTAGTAACTTAGACTAATAACATATCATGTTACTAGTCTAAGTTACTTCATGCATGTTCTACTTCATGAAGTAACTTCATGCATGTTCTACTTAATGAAGTTACTTTATACATGTTTTGCTTGCATGCACATATGTGAGCAAATATGAACGCTTTTCTAAGTCTTTCTCTTCTCATGCATGTTCTATTTTATGCTATTAAATGGACCAATTAGATAACACCTAGGGCCCAGAAAATTGAAATTGTGTCCTTTAAATCGGAGGGAGTAGTAACTTAGACTAATAACATATGCATGTTACTAGTCTAAGTTAGTATGCACTATGACCAGCCTTAGTCTCCATGTTTTATTCACTTACAACGTGAGAGGGAAAGCATTAGTTCGGAGAAGGACATATTTGAAAAAAGAAACGATGGGAGTCTAGAGCATGTTTGCTCTTTTAGCTGCGTGTATTACCTGTGCGGAATCCCAACAGTGTTCTTTTTATTCTCAAGAAACCGACAATTCAGTAAAGAACTACTTCCTCTATTTTAAAGTATAAGATGTTTTAGCTTTGTGAAGCAGATGTATCTAGACTATTTTTAGTATATAGACCCTTAGATTTAAAGTGAATCTAGACACTAAAAGAAATTTAAATAAATTTTTTTCACAATGTAAAATATCTTATATTTTGAAACAGGGAGTACTAGTATTATTATGGGGATTAGCTAGAGGACATAAGCAAAAGTAACAGCAAATTTGTGCTGGAGGCTGGAGCAATGCATTATGCACTACTGTAGACTTTCAGGCTTGTACCATCGTACGTATAAAACCACTTTGAAACTGCCGTTGCGATTCGTACCTATAACTTACGAAGTCAAAAGAACAACGTCTTCTTCTCTGATGCACTGACGGTAATACCTTGATTAACCATGGTTGTTCGTTTTCTGATGGTTGGTTTGTTTAATTACAGCGATTCGGTGTATCCAAGCAGACGTTAATCTCAGGATTAATTTGACACATAACAGATATACATGTTAGTGTAGAAAGAAACTAATGACGTCCTTCCATCTGAAGGTTCTGAACTCTCTTGCGCGTCCGAACGAGATATTTTCTGGACCACGGTCCAAAGTACCTGGATGGAGACAACTAAAAGCACGTTGACTCCTCGACTGGCAAGCTAGTGCAGAAACTAGTTTCTTTAAGGTCAACGAAGACAATCAACAAAAGCTAGATTTTTGGTGCTTATACGAAGATCATGAGCCTGACTGCCACTTCTCGAAAGAGATTTGACCTTATTATCCAACTTTCTCCTTTAACGACCAAGCCAAGCTAGAGCCCTGGTTCAAAGGATATGCAAGTCAACGGGCCTGCCTGGCCAGATAGTCCACACGCATGAGTTGAAGGTGTCGATGGAGTTCGTTAGTGGTGAGACATTTATGACATTAGAGATGGAGCATCGATGGATTGCACGTCTTGCGTACCAGGATACAATTTCTGAATTTCAGCTAAAAAAGGAAATCTCTCAAATCAGAGAAAAATAGGGTTTCATAAATATATACATGAAGGTATTGCGTACGTTCTTTACTGGGAGCATCAGTTCTAACAGTATTTTATTTTAAACGACCATCTTGAAAACACCGGTAATAGTTTTCCCACTCCCATGGAGCCACCACATCCAATCCAAAAGTTGCTTTAGATGAAGCTATGCAAGGGACAGTACCCTAGACAAGCCGAAATATCAGCCATAATATACAAGGTTACCACACATGTTTGGATAACCTAACAACATCGTACCGTTTGGCGGGGAAGCCTGGCATGTCAAAAATCAACTTTATTCAAGGGAGGGCAAAACAGTAAAGTTTAGCTGATGAGGATTTTTTTACATGTACAATTATGATATTACCAATGAAGCGTTGGGGAGTATATACAGATAATTAATTGACTAATTAATAATAGTGACTACATACATATTGGGGAGAGGATGGAAAGGAAAGTCTATTAAAGAAAGATCTATTTGAATAATTCATTCTTAAGAAGTGTGCCCTTATATATGATGATCTCCTTCATAACCAGTGTGTCTTACATATTCTCGGATTCTTTGGAGTCCCTATTGGTGTTAATTAGAAGATACATTTATAAACTTAGGTCAATGTTTTTTTTTGAATGGCAATAAACTCAATAAAAAATGTCATATAGTGAGGTGGCAATACTATGTGTTGTTGGGCCACGTAGAGATAAAACAAAACTTTTCCCCTCTAACGTGGTGATCCTAAGATCTAGCTGAGGTAGAAGGCTACGAGGTTTACTACTAGACGTGCAGTTGCGGATTATTGATGAAGCGCGTCAGTTGATGCAGTGCAGTCCTTTGCGATCCAATCGTCCTGGTGCTTGATCGTACAACACCTCTGCTGATATCCACACGTACAAGGAGGAGCACCGGCGGCGAACTTCTAGGTTTGTTACAACGGCAGGACTGCTGTGGAGCTAGGGTTTCCAACACATGGAATGACCTAACCGAACAACGATTAACCTTTCTGGGTTACAATGCTCCACTATATATAGGGAGTGAACGTGGGCTCCACTATCGTGGCCCATTCACTAAAGCCCATATAACACTAGTCACCGTGAGTCCGACTCACCGACTCAGTCCTAATCCGTCTTGGGTCCAACCCGGCCAGATTTCCGGTTCAGATCCAATCCAAACTTGATCCTGCTCTTAAGTGTGTGACCCGGCAGGCTCTTGGTTATTCGGACACGATTGGAGTCCGACTCACAATCGATCAGCTGGCAGCGGCTCCTAGCAGAACATGCCGACTCCCAAGTACCAATGAGTTATGACGACTTGCTTTTCCAATACGACTTGCGTCCGAGTCCCTTTTGCCTCACGATATACCTTGTCAGACTATAGGCGAATAATTGTCATCCCTTAAATAGTCTGACTCTCTTCTCGATCCGAGATAAGTGATTCACCCGACTAACTCTTAGTCAACCGCTTCGGTTAACACTTAACCGAGTTATGCATGGCCATGCTTTCTGAATCATATCTTCCGAGAGGGCCCAGAGAATATCTCTCCGAGTGGAGGGGCAAAATCCCATCTTGGTTATTCACATCACACAGCTTGATTCTCAGTCGACCCGAACTCTGCCTTTATAGCTGCCTAGTTACGGATCAGCGTTTGACCGAACCTAAGTCGGTGATCCTTAACTCAGACTATGCAACAATCTCAGGTCTAAGGATTACATTGATTGAGATATACAAATGACTACTTGTTCATTGTACCTCAATATGGGTCAATCCGACTCGCTAAACTCTTTAGCCGAGTCTGTGTAAGTCGGAATGGCATCACCATTCCCATGACAAGTGGAACCGAGTCATCAAGCCGACTTTCACATTTGTCTAAGTTGTGTGTCCAACATAACCTCAATGACCAAGGACATTTAGTACAAACAAAATGAATGCATAGTTCCACTACCGAATCACATATTCAATGATACACATCAGATGTTTATACAAGGATAACTTTATATTTTTATGAATACAGTGGGAAATCTCATCATACATGATTGCCTCTAGGGCATATTCCCAACATGTGTTCCTAAGGACGAGGGAGGATCAACCATATATATTTATACCGGAAGGACTAGCTATTTTTGATTTAAAATGATGAATAGTGGTCTTCTTGCTAAATGGTTCTAGAAATTACTCAATCAACTTGCCTTAGGGCTTTAGAAATAATATCTTAGAAATCTGATCCATTCTAGGGAAGGTGATTCTCACTGTGGTGGGAAATTATGAAAGTAAAGCAACTATTATGGGTTGTTGTAAGATCCAAATAAGGAATGGAAAGAGAACTCTCTTTTTGGAGGATCTTTATACCTCTTGGCTCAAGAGATGAATGTGCATCATGTATTTTCCAGAGATTCGAACTATGTTTGTTCTAGAAGGGCTTTGGTTAGGACAAAAGGTAAAAAGTTGGAAAACTTGAGATATATGATGTGGAACCATGTTGAGTGAGGAACCTGAGCGTTTATCATTGTGAAATGCTTTTATGTTACGGATTCTGAATCATGGAGCTCGGTGCCTATATATAGGTTCTTATGGCAGGTTTAAGTACATTAGAGCACGTCTTCCTCCGGTTAGTGTTTGAAAAGTGCATACTAACAAAAGATGTGACAATGCTTCACAAATAAAAGTGCTATTGAATAGGGATGGGAAATTAATGGTAGACCACCCTTTTTAGGTACCCTTTGGCATGATATAATTTTGTTAAGTGTGATTTTAGTCTAGATAATGATTTTTAAAATGCTAATGCATATATTGATACTTGGTCGGGTTAGTACTACATGAAAATTAAAAATAAACTCGTGGGAATTGTAGCGATTTTATGGATGATTTGGATTGCTATAGATGTTGTGTTTTCCATGGTTTTTTTTTTCGAGTGAACAAATTCCCCTGGTTTTAATATTTTGCAATAGGGTTAAGAACTTGGATTATTTTGCAGAGCAAGGAGTGTGTAAGATTGAAACTTAGAAATTGTGCAAAGATCGTAGATAAAATATGATTGAATTTATTTGTTCAGAAGCTCGGTGAAATGGACAAGGCATCTGATGATGAGACGATGAGAGTCAAAGAAAAGGTTTTGGGATGGAATCTACAACGTGACTAGTTGTGGGGTGACGAGCTTTTTTTAAAGAGGGTTGCTTTTGAGTAGTCTGTAGTTATAATCCAGTATGTTTTGCTCCGCATTGTCTCACAAGATGTATTCAATTTCCTGGTATGTCTAATTTGGGGTTGATAATATGATGGCGATTATGTATTGTGTTGCTGAACAATGTAAATTTGGTTCATGTTAATGGAAATCAGGGCACCCATTTTTTGTATCGAAAGAAGACTTGAAAGCCATGTTGCCGGCAAATAATTGCACGAGGCATTGCGGCCAGTTGTTGTTGGTACACAGGTTATGCATTTTGCACATCCAATTCAATTCTTTAACTACCCTCCAATTCATTGTATTGCCACAATAAGATATGCATCTCATATGGTACTCCTAATAAACTTAGAACTAATTCCCTTTCGTTATAAGAAAAGGTACATAACTCACATGATAACAGCCGATCAACTGGTTGGTGAAATACTCAAGTGCTAACCTAGTTAGCTCTATGTATAAATATAGTATACATCCTGTCTGGTCTATATGTAGCCAACTATTCCATGTATCAAAATTAACACTCCAAATGTAAAGCTTGGATGATCCAAAGGGTAGACTGTGGAACGAGAGGAGTGTGGTGATTGATGAGGACGTCAAAGTGGCACCACCGGTTCCATGCATGAGATGAGATATTCTGAGAATGGGATGCATTGACAATTTTAGTTGGGAAGTGAGGCGGGAGTAGTCAATGAAGCAGAACTCAGAAGCATTCTCGATTATTTGCATCATGCGGTAGATCAAAAGAGACAGACCCTCATTATCCCCAACTTCATCATGCATACGGAACTGAAGATGTCACTCGCTCTATGTCTCTCGGTTATGCAAGCGCTTTAGACTTTCAAAACATGTCTGAACTCAGACTTTGTACCAAGCCTTGTAGTACTGCCATTACGAAGTCGAAAAGAACGAATCTTGTTCTGTGACGTGATCCCTTGATTAACCAGAGCTTCGGTTGTTTGTTTTCTGACGGTTCTGTTTAAATACAGAGATTCGGTGTATTTAACCGGAGCTCAGCAAGAGGTTAACCTGACAATTAATTTTACTCATGATTGTTGTACGATGGTGTAATAGCAGATATTAACCCAAGGTTGGATCATGACTGACGTCTAATTACTAGAGAAAAAGAAAAGTCAGACGCTTTTTGTGTGGCAAACCATTCATCTCGAGTTTCTGAACTCTAACGGGTGCAAGATATTTCCTAGTAGACCACATTCCTAGGAGCACATGCGAGTGGTCATGCATGGTTGGGTATTTGCTTGTAGGATTTCGAGATTTCGTCCTCTAATGAGGTGAGATGCTCAAACTTTGCACGCACCGGTACATCCCGTTTAGTTCTTGCATAGTCAATATTAGACAACTAAGTTTAGTTCTTGCATAGTCAATATTAGACAACTAAGACAAGGAGTGTCGATGGATTGCGCCGATTCCATGATTTGAGAGCGTTTCAGCTCTAGAAAGCAATCAATCATACACTAAATAGGCAATCAACAAGCTCTCTAAAATACTGTAAGGGTGTTTAATACTTTTCTTACTCTTCTTTTTGGCGGGGAATACTTTTCTTACTCTAAGCATAAGACAATCAAATAACCCGATGAACTAGATTCTCAGTGTCTAACATGTATGATTTCTTCATGAATGTGGCTCACCCTGATCAGCCTCCCACTCTGCCTTTGGATAGGTATGGAAATCATGTTTACAACCCAAGCAAGCATAGGTTTTTTCTGGCTTCATCAATATAAACTAAATATCTGGGCAATGTTGCAGAGGAAGCACTTCTGTCCTGAGGCAACAGTCACAGACACTTACGGTCACTTAGCATGCATTCTGTTATCGAAGCAAAAGTAGAATAAGCCCTTCTTGATGGATTTGATTATGCTTTGTGCTTGCGCCATTTGGAATACAAGTACTCTTTTATATTCCATAATATTCGGTCAAATTTTTACATATGCAGGGCTGCTTTAACGGAAGAGTGGCCTTAAATTGAGAGCCAAGAGAAAAGGCTATACACACTTTGCTCGCAGTTTGGACATACAATTTCCTATAAATTCCCTTTATTTATTTATTTTCAAAAAAATTATCGACTATTAATAATTATCAACAATAGTACACTTTATTGTACAACTTGTATTATAAAACCAAAAACCAATTAAAAATATGCAGCAGAGTTAGGTTGTTTCATGTAAAAAAAGGCAACACCACCCTTTGAGGAATCGAATTTCGACAAGCAAAATTTGTTTGATCAGCGCGTATTCCAGGATATGAGATGTGTGTAGACAAGCTAAGAACATCATACCCCCTCTGTTCCACAACGTAAGATTTTTTTAGCAAGCTGTTTTAGTTTTCTAAAAAGGCTAATATTGTGAAATGCAGGTACTCCCTCCGATCCATATTACTTGTTGATAATATCTATTTCAGCGATAAGTAATATGAATAAAAGGAAGTGGTATATTTTAGCGGGTCAGGGCCTATGACATCCTGAGCCATGTTACCGACAACCGTGTGTGCATTGAGTTGATGCTAGCTGCAGTTGGCGCGCGTGCATTAGCCAAAAGGCCAATTCAATTCTCTTGCTACACTTTGATTTATTGAATTGCTTGAACAAGATAGCTAAGTCAGATCAGAGAGAACCACTACGGGAGAAACATTCTTTGCCGTGTGTGCAAAAGACTCAGCAAAGGCTGCACGGAACACGGCAAAGTCTTTGCCGTGTGTTGACAAACGGCAAACACCACACGGCAACGACAGCGACGACAAAGAGCCTTTGCGGTGTATGTTTTAAAATAGACACGGCAAAGACTTTGCCGTATGTTTTTGTGTAACTCGGCAAAGTAAAGGACTTAACGTGGTTCACGGACGGAAACGGAGGGCAAATGTTTGCCGTGTGTTTTCTAACACACTCGGCAAAGGCTAAATTCCAACATAAAAAAATTGTTCGCTGTCGTCGTCGTCCTCAAGCCTACCGCTGCCATCGTCGTTCTCAAGCGCTTCGCCGCGTCGTCGTCGTCGTCCTCAAGTCCACCGTCGCCATCGTCGTCCTCAAGTACACCGCCGCCGTCGTCGTCGTCCTCAAGCCCGCTGCCGCGGCCGTCATCGTCTTCAAGCCCACCGCCGCCACCGTCGTCCTCAAGTCCGTCGCCGTCATCATCAAGCACGCCCGTCGTCGCCGTCGTCAAGGACGGGCAGGGCCTGAGCGCCGCGCGGCGAGGGCCAGAGAGCAGCACGAGCAGGGGTTGTTGCTTGCCGTCGCCACCGCTGGCCACCTCCGCTGCTTTCCGTCGCCACCGCTGGCCGCCTGCGCTGCTTTCCGTCGCCACCGCTGGCTGCCGTTGCCGCAGCTTGCCTTCGCCGCCTTCTCCGTGTGCCGACGGAGAGCTCATGCGCGGTTGCAGACGAGCGCTGGCCGTCCGTCGAGCTGCGCGTGCATGCGGCGGTTGCGAGGACTAGGAAAATAGGTGCCTGCATGCAAGCTGCGCGTGAGAAAGAGAGAGAGCAGCTGCGCGTGCATGCAACCTGCGCGTGAGAGTGATGATAAAAGAGAGAGAGTGGGCATCTGCGCGCGCACGCGGATATGCCATGTCATCGATCCGTGTCAAATATTTTCCAAACGATGAAAAGATATAGACTTTGCCGTGTGTTGAACCTAGACACACGGCATAGTGTCTTTGCCGTGTCTATTTTCCACACACACGGCAAAATCCGACCGTCTCGTAACGGCACCGTGAAATGTGTTGAGAATGTACACGTGTTGCACGGCTTTGCTGTGATTAATTCTTTGTCGTGTGTTATCTAAACTTTGCCGTGTGTATATCTTTGCCGTGTGTTTTCTTGTTATTTTACCGTGTGTTTTCTCGTTATTTTGCCGTGTGTTTTCTTGTTATTTTTGCCGTGTGTTTTTTTTTGCCGTGTGTTTTTCTTAAAATATGCCGTGTACTAAATCTTTGCCGTGGGTTTTACACGTATTACTCGGCAAAGACTTTCTTTGCCGTGTTCCGCGATGCTGGATACACGGCAAAGGTTCAAAGACACGGCAATGACATTTTTTCCCGTAGTGAACTTTGTTCCTTTTAGGAACTCACAAATTTAATTCTCTTTATTATATAGAAATAAAGTAGAGAAATCGCGTAGTAACAACCATATAACTGGTTGGTAAAGCACTCAAGTGCTAGCCTAGCTAATTCTATGTATATAGGTAGCAGGCTATATTCCATATTTGACACTCCAAATTGTACAACTTGTACAACTCATTCATTCAATCTGATCGAGTGGAGTGTGGAATGGGAAGAGCGTAGTGACAGTGAGGACAGCATGAGTGGCATTGGCATTTACATCCGTGATGAGATATTATAAGCATGGGATGCATTGGAAATAAGTGCCGGGCAAAATGGAGCATATTTTTAGGAGCGCGCTACCCGTCTTCCGCCATCATCCTGCTCTGCGGTCGTTCGATCGAGTCGATCATGGCCATCAGCTCGCCACCCGCCACCCTCCTCCTCCCACGTTTGTTTCTGAAGCAGAAAACGATTAGATTGTAGCAAAAATAGAGCAGAGCAAAGGAAACATTGTCCCGCACGGTTTCCTTGGAGGTTGGCGCACGGCGGTGCCGCGGCGACCCCTGCAGCAAATCCCGGCGTCGCCCATGGCTCACCTTCGCTCATCTGTTCCCCACCTCTGGACATCCTCACCACAACAGTCCACCACCAATCGTTGCCTCGAGGTCTGCTTCGAATCCTGCAGCACGTCGCGACATGGATCCGATTTGGCGAGCGGCGACGCCAGAGCTCCGTTGCAGCAGCAGATGCGCGGACAGTACAACAATCCCGGGGTGTTCTTGTTATGTTAATCTAGATGAGCCTTAAAGTCACTGGAACGTTTACTGCAATTCCATCAGAGAATAAGCAAGCCAGACGCAGGCTCTGTTCGTGCAGCAGCTAGTTAGGATCTTCGTTTACTTTTTCCTAGAGATCGTGTAAGTAGACGTTGGCCACGATACAGTTCGTGGGATGGCGCGGGCAAATCGGATCGAGGCCGCCTATGTAGGATCAGAGTGAATAAAAGGAAGAACCCTGAAAATACGCAGATTGATCGCGTCGCAAAACCTCAGCCTCTCGTTTTCTGTCTGTCGTGTGTGTTCGTCTGACAGAGAGGAAAGTTTCAGAGTGTCGCGTGTTCCATCTAGAGATTTAGCCACTGATTCGCGTTGAGTTCCTAGGGTAGGACCTTTCAGTTCTCCGTTCAAGACCCTGAGGAGGACCAGCCAGTTCCATCAGTTAGCTCCAGCTCCACCCATAGTTTTGCTGCTAGGGTTTCAGATTTTAGCAATTGGAATTGCTTCTGTAGTGTTTGTTTCTGGTAGCAAAAATTCAGTGTAGCAGAAGCAGTTGTTTTAGAAGCATGCTGCTAACATGGAAGAAGGCAGCATGATTTTGTTGCTTCATGCCAGGATAGCCATGTATAGCAACTAATATGTACTTCCTCCGTTTCAAAATATAAGATGTTTTAGGTTTGTGAAGAGAATGTATCTAGACTTGATTTAGTGTGTAGATTCACTCCAAGCATGAGTGAACCTATATACTAAAATTAGTTTAGATACATTTGCTTCACAAAGCTAAAACATCTTATATTTTAAAACGGAGGGAGTACTAAACAAGCTACTGATTAACACAATTTGTCGAAAGAGGCAGACCCTCATTATCCCCAACTTCATCATACGGAACTGAAGATGTCACTCGCTCTATAGCTATCTCTCATTTATGCAACCTCTTTAGATTTTCGGAACATGTCTGAACTCAGACTTTCTAACAAGCCTTATACAGTTGGGTACGTATCCTACCTTCCTGTAATAACTGCCATTACGAAGTCGAAAAGAACGAATCTTGTTCTTTGACGTGATCCCTTGATTAACCAGAGCTTCGGTTGTTTGTTTTTCTGACGACGGTTCTATTTAAATGCAGAGATTCGGTGTATTTAACCAGAGCTTAGCAAGGGGTTAACCTGACGATTAATTTGACTCATGATTGGTGTATCATGGTGTAAATAGGAGAGATTAACCCAAGGTTGGATCATGACTGACGTCTATCTATCTACTAGAGAAAAAGAAATGGCTGACGGTTTTTTGTGTGGCAAACCATTCATCTCGAGTTTCTGAACTCTAAGGCGTGCAAGATATTTCCTAGTAGACCACAGTCCGAGGAGCACATGCTAGTGGTCATGCATAGTTGGGTATTTGCTTGTAGGATTTCGAGATTTCGTCCTCTAATGAGGTGAGATGCTCAAACTTTGCACGCACCAGTACATCCCGTTTAGTTCTTGCATAGTCAATAGACAACGAGCGTCGATGGATTGCGCCGATTCCATGCTTTGAGAGCGTTTCGGCTCTAGAAAGCAATCAATCATACAGTAAATCGGCAATCAACAAGCTCTCTAAAATACTGCAAGGGTGTTTCATACTTTTCTTACTCTTCTTTTTGGCGGGGGAATACTTTTCTTACTCTAAGCATAATACAATCAAATAGCCTGATGAACTAGATTCTTAGTGTCTAAAGCGTATGATTTCTTCATGAATGTGGCTCAGCCTTATCAGCCTCCTCCTCTCCCTTTGAATAGCTATGGACTGAAAATCACGTTGACAACCGAAGCATAGGTTTCTTTCTGGCTTCTTCAAGATAAAGTAAATATCTGGGCAATGTTGCAGAGGAAGCAATTCTGTCCTGACGCAACAGTCACAGACACTTACAGTCACTTGGCATACATTCTGTAATCCAAGAAAAAGTTGAGTAAGCCCTTCTTGATGTAGTTTATTATGCTTTGTGATTGCGCCATTTGGAATACAAGTAGTACTATTTTATATTTCATAGTATTTGGCCAAATTTTTAGATACGCGGTGCTGCTTTAACGGAAGATTGGCCTTAAATTGAGAGCCAAGAGAAAAGGCTATACACACTTTGCACGTAGTTTGGACATACAATTTCTTGTAAATTCCTTTATTTATTTATTTTTTGCAAAAATTTACCAAACTATTAATAATTATATCAACAATAGTACACTCTATTGTACAACTTGTATTATAAACCCAAAAACCAATTAAAAATATGCAGCAGAGTTAGGTTGTTTCATGTAAAAAAAAGGCAACACCACCCTTTGAGGAATCAAAATTCAACAAGGAAAAATTATTTGATCGGCGTGTATTCCAGGACATGAGATGTGTGTAGACAAGCTAAGAACATCATACTCCCTCTGTTCCATAATATAAGATTTTATAGCAAGCTGTTTTAGTTTCCTAAAAAGGCTTATATTGTAAAACGCAGTTACTCTCTCCGATCCATATTACTTGTCGCTGAAATAGATGTATCTAACACTAAAACATGTATAGATATCATACATCTATCTAGACGACAACTAATATGGATCGCAGGGAGTAGCATATTTTAGCGGGCCAGGGCCAATTCAATTCTCTTGCTACACTTTGATTTATTGAATTGCCTGAACAAGATAGCTAAGTCAGATTAGAGAGAACTTTGTTCCTTTTAGGAACTTACGGATTTAATTCTCTTTATTATATAGAAATAAAGTAGAGAAACCGCGTAGTAACAACCATATAACTGGTTGGTAAAGCACTCAAGTGCTAGCCTAGCTAGTTCTATATATATATATATATATATATATTCCATATTTCACACTCCAAATTGTACAACTTGTGCATCTCATTCATTTGACCTGATCGAGTGGAGTGTGGAATGGGAAGAGCGTAGTGACAGTGAGGACGGTACGAGTGGCACTGGCAGTTCCGTCCATGATGAGATATGATAAGCATGGGATGCATTGGAAATAAGTGTCATGCAAAATGGAGCATATTTTTAGCATATATGTGCTCCTTTCTTAGATCAGAAGAGGCTTGAACTTAAATTATAATAGCTACACACAAGAGAGACCTGACATATGGCACGAAGATCAACAATGTAATCCACTCCCACCAATGATCTAGTAAAACTTTTGGCGCCCAGCCTTGTCTCGAAATAGGCTTTCGCCCCGCTTTATAAATAAAGCAATCATCCACAACGAGTCACAAAGTATGAGATCATCCAGAACCACATAAATGTTGGGGCCACAACACAAGATAGCCCAACAGAAGGAAGAAAAAGCCACCTCGCCATGCGAGGAAATACCAAAAAAGAGAACTAGGCCGGACTAAGGGGGGAGCCGCCGAGCCGCCTCCAGGAGCCGCCGAAGAGTCGCGTCCAGCCTCGCCTTGTCCCGCTGCCTACACAACGGGTACCAGAGCTGCAGAGAGGCGAGAAAGCGAAAAATCGAGTCATAAGCACGTCACGGGAGAATCTTCTCGATGACCATCTTATTGCGGATGTTCCAGAGTGACCAACACATCGCAGCGAACACTAGCCAGAAAAGGCGGAGGCCCTTTCCTAACCGGTTCGCTTGGGTTTCTAGGAATTCACCGAGATCAGGAGCCTGCCAGTCCAGGCCCAACACATCCCTGGTGAAGTTCCATAGAAACCGAGCAGCAGGACAGGCGAACATTATGTGGGTGCCCGCTTCAGGGATCCCACACAATGGACAAAGCCCGTCCCCGGCCCATGTCTCTTGGTCACCTCCATCCCCGAAGGGAGCCTATCGCGAAGCAACTGCCAAACAAAAATCTTAATCTTAAGCGGGAGAGGGGTCTTCCAGAGCGGCTTGCTCCACGGGAGGGCTGCGCGACCAAAAAGGGCCCTATAGGCCGAGCCTACTGAGAAGGCCCCGGAGGGGGTAAGGCTCCAAGTCACGCTGTCGGGTGCGTCAGCCAAGTTATCCGGGAGCTCTGCCCTGAGTTCCTCCCATGCTTCGATTTCCTCTAGGCCAAAGGTACGACAGAACGAGATGTTCCATGTGCCCTCCAGGACCGCGGTGGAAACCCGAAGTGATGGTTTGGAACAAATGGCGAAGAGGCTCGGGTAGACGACCCGTAAAGGGCGGTCCCTGAGCCAAGAATCCAGACAAAACAAGGTTCCCTCCTCGTTCCCAATAGAGACCGTGACCCCCAGCCAGATCTCATTTTTGATCTCCTGGATGGAGTGCCAAAACTGAGAGCCATCCCGACGGTCGCCGTCCAAGAGAGGCCGACCGCGTAGTTACTTGGCCTTGATGAGCTTGAGCCAAAGGCCCCCATCGTCGCGCAGAATCCGCCAAACCCATCTCAGCATCGGGGCCTTATTGAAATAGCGAGATGAGAGAATACCTATGCCCCCAAATTCCTTGGGGGCGCAAATGTCTGCCCACTTGGCCATGTGGTACTTCTGACGTCCCAAATGGTCTTGCTAGAAGAAACGAGAGAGTTCTTTGTCGAAATCCCCATGTACCCCCTCCAGGAGGAGGTACATGCTCATCATATACATGGGCAAGTTGGACAGACAGGAGTCAATCAGGACAGTCTTACTACCTTTGGATGTGAATCTCCCATACCAAGGTTCGGACCGCGAGCGCACCATGTCCACGAGCGGTTCTAGGTCCCTGATAAGGATCCTGGTGTCACGGACCGGCATCCCCAGATAAGTGATAGGGAAGGAGGACAGTCGACAATTAAAATTGTCAGCTATCCTCTGCTGCTCGTCCTGGGAGAACCCCAGCGCAATAATCTCGCTATTGTCAAAGTTAATCCGAAGCCCCGACATTTCTTAGAAGCAGAGAAGGAGGAACTTGAGGTTAGCAATGTCTAGATCTGAGCCTTCAACCATGATCATCATGTCGTCTGCATATTGGAGCTGGGTGATGCACCCCTCTGGGATGAGGTGGCCAATCGCACCCGAGATGTGGCCAGCCCCCTTGGCTTTTTCAAGCATTTTCGCAAGAGCGTCCACCGCCGTGTTGAAGAGTAGGGGGGACAGGGGGCCTCCCTGTCTAACACCACAGGAGGGGTGGAAATAGGGTCCAATCTCACCATTGATGTTAATCGCGTTTCTCCCGGTCATGATGAACTGCATTATCCATGTGATCAGGCGGTCGTCAAATCCCCGTCTAATGAGGACCTGGCGAAGGAACCGCCAGTCCAGTCGGTCGTAGGCCTTCTGGAAGTCTAGCTTCAAGAAGATGCCTTTTGACTTTGTGGACTTGATCTCGTGGATAATCTCATGGAGGGCCAGAATCCCATCGTGTATGAATCTTCCTTCGAGGAAGGCAACTTGATATTGGTGGGTGAGGCGCTCCATGACCGGGGCAAGGCGAGATGCACAGACTTTCGCAAAGATCCGTTGGATGACATTGAGGACTGTAATGGGCCTGAATTGGCGAATGTCCGAGGCCCCAATCACTTTACGGATCAAGGTCATAACGCCAAGGTTTAGCCGTCCCATCACAAGGGTCCCGGTGTAGAATTCCTAGAACTTTGGCAGGATGACCGGTTGGAGTTCCTTCCAGAAGGTCTGGAAGAAGGCTACCGGGAGGCCATCAGGGCCCGGGGCGGAGTTGGCCTTCATGGCCTTCACCGCCCGCGCAACCTCCTCCGGCAGGAATGGGAGTGTGAGCTCAGTTCAAACCTGGATACTACTCGCCATAGAGTGTTTTGTCTTCTCATGTCTCATCCATCAATGAAAACGAGAGTTTCTCTCTTTTACGTATACCGATGACCTAGAGTTAAACATACCGTAATATATAGAAAACACAACAATTTTGGGGTTATTTGGCAACTTTTCCCGAAAATGAGCATCCTTTCATGACATTTTATATGAGAGAAACAACAGCAGCAATGGCCGTCATTCGACTATTTTGCCGACTAAATAGGTCTACTAAAGCAAAATCACACAAAACTACATTTTATCAAATGAAACAATTCAAATGAATTATTGGTAAAAGCGTCATACTAGAGAGACTGTCTCGGTATCCTCATTAAGGAAGTATATTGCATGATAAATTTAGGAGTATCAATTCGATGATGCCAACATTATTTTAACCAATCTTTCTAAATTGCTAGCCGAACACTAAGAATTTTGATCAATGAACATACTACAAGATCAATGATTTGAAACCAAGAAACTAAAGCATTTGGAACCAATGAGAGGGACACACAATGCCGTGTCGACATATAGTCGAATGAAGACATTAGTGTAGCTCTCAATAGGTTATGCTTAGCCACAGTGTCTTTGGTATTTAATTTATATATAGATAATAAAATAGGTTCATGGATAGAGAACTGTCCATCAAAGATACAAACAACACATAGGGCCGCAATGTGGAAAAAGGAAGCCATTTAGGCCGAGATGTTATGAGTCCGTGTCACCACCTGAATATGTAAAATGCAAACAGACTGATCTCAACATTCTTCGCTTTTTTTGCAGGTAACATTATTTGCTCTTAATACTACTAGCTTAATGCATGTGCTTTGTTGTGGTATGATAACTAGATTATGTATGGATTCTTAAAAAAAGGATTGTGCATGGAGACATTGTTTAACTTCGTATGTTATTTTGAGGATGTCTAGAGTAAGGCGCGTGTGCCATGTTTGATCATGCCATAAAAAAATTCACTTGCTTTCTCTGTAATTATCTCCATATAGAAATAAATAAATAAGGTTGCAATATTTGTATTTATTTTTTGGAAATGGGGAGTATAAACCCTGTCCTCTAGATCAATAGATGCACACAACCTCATTTATTACTGAGTTTAAACATCTCGTTATTATAAATCATGGATCAAATAAAATTGATACGTTTATGAGCCAAACAAAACTTGCAACCATCGACTAAACATCATTCATCTACTAACATCCAGCGTTCATAAGTTTCAAAATTAAAAGTTGGCAGATACATACACTAGTGCAGAGAGGCCCATTGGTCCCGGTTGGTAAGGGCTTTAGTGTTGGAGATATGCCCAAGAGGCAATAATAAGGTGGTTATTATCATATCTTCATACTTATGATAAATTTTTACATACCATGCTATAATTGTATTAACAGGAAACATTAATACTTGTGTGATTTGTGAACATAAAAGAGTCCCTAGTAAAGCCTCTTGTTAAACTAGCTTCTTGGTTAATATATGATCATGGTTTCCTGATCATGAACATAGAGATGTTATTAACAACAGGGTCATATCATTAGAAGAATGATGTGATGGACATACTCCTATAGTTAAGCGTAGCATAAAGATCAAGTCATTTAATATAGTTTATTTGCTGTAAGCTTTCTGATACATAGTAACCTAATTCCTTCGACCATGAGATCATGTTAATCACCATCACCGGAAGGATGCTTTGATAACATCAAACACCACACCGTAACTGGGTGGCTATAAAGGTGGCATTGAGTGTTCGGAAAGTATGGGTTGAGGCACATGGATCAAGAGTGGGATTTGTCCATCCATATGACGGATAGATATACTATGGGCCCTCTCGGTGGAATGTCATCCAATTAGCTTGCAAGCATGTGACTGACTCACAAGGGATCACATATCACGGGAATGAGAAAAGAGTACTTATCAGTAACGAGGTTGAACTAGGTATGCAGAGATACCGACGATCAAAACCTCGGATAAGTAAACTATCGTGAGACAAAGGGAAATTGGTATCGTATGTACGTGGTTCATTCGATCGCAAAGTAATCATAGAAATATGTGGGAGCCATATGAATTTCCAGATTCCTCTATTGGTTATTGATCGGAGAAGTGTCTCGGTCATGTCCGCATAATTCACGAACCGTAGGGAGATACACTTAAGGATTCGATGTTGTTGAGTAGTTATGGAATGATGAGTAAGAGACCGAATGTTGTTCGGAGTCTCGGATGGGATCCGGGATATCACGAGGAGATCCGGAATGGTCCGGAGAATAAGATTCATATAAGGAAAGTCCTGTTTCGGAGTTGGGAAATGATTCCGGTGTTTTCATCGGGAATGTTCTAGAAGGTTCCGGAAGGTCCGGCACTCCGGAGGGGAAGGGTACATGAATGTGTCATGACAATGTGGAATGGTTGCATCATGTACTAGGTCA
The DNA here is from genome assembly GCA_910589765.1 of Avena atlantica. Lineage (NCBI taxonomy): Eukaryota > Viridiplantae > Streptophyta > Magnoliopsida > Poales > Poaceae > Avena > Avena atlantica. Next base: position 454,794,212 of record OU342733.1, on the reverse strand, counting down.
CTTGGCTGGGCAAAATAAAGGGAGAAATCAAATCCTAGTTTGAAAGTCAAACGCCAATTTGAAAAAGTCAAACGGCAAGTTTGCTTGGTGGAGGGAGAGTAGGAAACCTACTTGCGGAGGAAGTCCCACTCCCTCCACCCGCCGGCCAAGGAGGAGGAGTTGGAGGAGGACTCCCTCCTCCTAGCCTCCTCCCTCCCACCTATAAAAGAAGGGGCAGGGGTGCCCCCTCTACACATACACCTCTCTCCTCTAAACCCTAGCCCTAGCCGCCGGCCTCCACCAAGTTGCCGCCGCCCCTAGGGTTTGCCTAGCCGCCGAGTTAGGGCCCTCCCCTTGCCCTAGACGCCGGCCTAGCCCTCTATACTTGGTGCCTCTAAACCCTAGATCACCAAGGCCTCTCTCATACTCCACCATACTCGCTCCGGCTTAAGGCGAAGCCCTGCGAGATCTCCCCTCTACTTCCGGTACCACGTCGTCGTGCTGCCGGAATGGCGAGGAGAATGCTACAACCTCCACTGCCTGCTGGAACAAGGGAGAGGAAGGTCTTCATCAAATACCGAACGTGTGACCGACTGCGGAAGCGCTGCCAGAACGCAGCGCCGGAAGGATCGTCTACATCACCCACGAGAATCTGCTCTCGTTAACCGCTTTGGATCTTCGAAGGTTAGTATTCTATCGACTCGTTGCTAAAATCTAGTAGATAGATCTTGGCTTGATCATAGATTAGATCTTGATTGTGTGTTCATGCGGTAGAAATTTTTTGTTTTCCATGCTACGAACCCCTACAGTGGTATCAGAGCCGTGTCTATATGTAGATATGTTGCACGAGTAGAACACAATGGTCATTGATGCTTTTGTTGTCGATTGCTTCTTGTGTACTTGGCATCTTGCGGGATGGTGGGATGAAGCGGCCCGGGCTAACCTTACATGACATCGTTTATGATACTTGATCCACGCCTGACATGCAACTTGTATTGCATAAGTGGCTTTGCGGGTGCCTGTTTCTCCCAATATAGTTAAGATTCAATTTACAACGGGTGATTGACAATACTAGTATCAATGTTGTGGTTCTTGTTCGTAAGTTAGAACGACACTTATAGAAAGCCCCAAACCACGTAAAACATGCAAAGAAAATTAGAGGCGTCTAACTTTGTTTTGCAGGGGTGTGCTGTGATGTGATATGGCCATGATTGTGATTATATATGATGTATGCAATGTTCCTTATTGTAAGTCGGCAACCGACAGGAGCCATATGGTTGTCTTTTAAATCCGTTAAGTCCTGCGTGACTATTATTCAAGATAGTTGTAATAGTTGATGCTGGTGGAAGACAACCATGAAGCGGCACCATTGACCTTGACGCCACACCGATGATGATGGAGATCATGTTCGTGCTTGAAGATGGAGATCGGAAGCACAAGAATAAAGGCCATATCATATCACATATTATGAATTGCATGTGATGTTAATCCTTTTATGCATCTTGTATTGCTTAGTTCACGACGGTAGCATTATAAGATGATCCCTCAAGCACACAATTTCAAGTTTTAAAGTGTTCATCCTTAGTAAGAACCGTTGCTAAAGCTCGTTGTTTCGAAGCACCACGTGATGATCGGGTGTGTTAGATTCTGCGAGTGTATACAATGTGAGCAAGCCAGATTTGCTCATGCGGAAGCTAAGGTTTGATCTTGACGAGCCTAGCATGTACAGACATGGTCTCGGAACACGGATCACCGAAAGGTAAAGCATGAGTCATATAGTAGATATGATGAACATGTTGATTGTTCGCCATTGAAGCTACATCAACTCTCGTGATGATCGATTTTGATGTGGTGGATTTGGTTCGTGTGATCACTAAAACAATGTGAGGGATATTGTTTTGAGTGGGATTTCGACGGCAATATGATTAAAAGTTGAACACTATTTATCATAAATTAAATCAAAGTGAATTTGCATAATTGTTGTAGTCATTGGCATCCGTTTACCACCTTGCGCTTAGTTATAATTGAGATGATAGATCTATAGAATTCTGGTTAGTTACTTTACGAACTGGTATCGTATTGTTTTGAAGTGTTAATCTAAAGTTTAAAAGTCCTATTGCAAACTTTCAGTAAGTTCTGGTTACTCCATGAAATTTAATAATTGGTATTAAATCAAGAGTGACAATTCCAAGTGTTAGTGTATGAGTATCATTATTGTCTCCATGATTCTTGATATTCGAAGGATTGTCTTAATATCAAGGTTATCTAGGATCTGAAAGAGTTGTTTTAGAAACCATGATGTGTGGAAGATATTGTGATATCTGAAACGAAGTTTTGGTTGCAACATGATAGAGTATAATATGGCAAAGGTCATGTTCTCATATTTGATGAGAATTTGTAAAAGGTTGGAGAAACTAGTTGTCTTAATCCACCAAAAGGTTTTGGAGAGCAACATTATACTCGCGATTCATCGTTATAAGCTAAAAATAGCTTGATCATGGATAAATTCATGATAAGGGTGAATATTTGATGTAGGTAAAATGTTTACTACACCAAGAGATTACTAAAGAAAGGAATTTGAAAGAACACCAAACATTTGATGATGGTGATCTACTTCAAAGTGCAAGTCCAAAGACATTGGTATTTAACTATACATGCTTTGGACTATGTGTCATGTATATGGATCCACTATTGATGTTGATAGATTCTTTCAAACAGAAAAGGAAATACTGAAAGAGAATCTCATAAATATATGGCAGAAAAGAAAAGACTAGAATTGTTCAGCTTAAGTATATAGATGATATACATGTTATGGCTATATTCTTTGCTTATTAAACAATGTGGTTCTTAAGTATTTGATACTGAATTTTTTGGTGTGAATCGTCATACGAAACAACACAATTCATGAACTACAATGGCCTAAGTAACTAGCAAAAGAATATGTGATGATTTTCATCAAGAACAAATAAAGGGTTATTGTGCTGCTTGTTAAACATCAAAGCTTGCCTTCAAGATTTTGTTTTCTCAGGTATTATGAGGACAAAAGGGTTGTTCAAATAATTGTCGTAATACATAAAAGATGGATGATTCACAAATATCGTTGGAGAAATCACATCCATAAAACTAGTGCTAAAATTTTTGAAAGACAAATTGATTGAAAGATCACTTAGGAAGTGACATCGCCGCTTCAATTATATTGGAAAGAAAACATGAAGAAACTCCATGTGGATGGAATTTTGGAGTCTTTTGATTTTTGGAAAGAAAACATGATGAAACTGTTAAAGGAGTTTAAATTCGTCGGAGACGATGAAGATGCTTGCATTTGCAAGAAATTAAGTGGGAGCGATAAGACATGTTTCTAATACATTATGTGGAAGACATATTGTTGATTGGAAATGATGTATCTTTTATTAACACATGTTAAAAATTTCATCCCGATGAAACATTTAGGCAAAACCCAAATATTTGGCATCAATATCTATATAGATAGATTGAGACACTAATATGGTTGTGCCAAAAGTACATAGATGATATATTGAATGAGTTCAATATAGAAACTACAAGAAAGGTTCTTGTTGCACAGAAAGGATTGAATGAGTTCAATATTGATGATATATTCAAGTGTATTGACATTTGGTAAGTGAAACAAAGATTCAAGTATAGATTGATACTTTATGTTTGAAATCACAAAGAGTATTTATATCAATCATACTGTGATATGTACAAATCCAGATATGTCCTATGCTCTAAATGTTATTAGCATATACCAGAATGATTCATAATATGATCATTGGACGATAGTAAAGATATTCTTATGATCTTGTAGAAGAACTAAGAATATATTATTTTGTAGAAGTGGAAAATAGATGGTTAGTTCATTGTAAAAGTACTACATTGATACTAGTTTTGTCACAAAGTACAAACTAAGTTTATCTCAATCTAAACTAAAGGTGGCACAATATAATGGAAAGTAAGTTTCATAATGGATTTGGATGAGTTCCAAAGTTAAGACATTGTGACAGATACTACAACAAAAGGCTAAGTATATGACTGCTATTATAACAGCTAAAGAGGGCATTTGTGTCAAGTAGTTTGTTATCAAACTAGGTGTAGTTCACATCGGGATAATACTATGAAGATATATTGTACGACAATATTATCAACATGTTTTAACCCCAAAGAACTAAAGGTCTCACCAAAGGACCAAATTTATACAAAGCCATCTCATTAGAGAATGAGTGATGCGTAGAGACGCAAAGACATGCAATTACACACGGACCTGGAAGTGTCAGATCCGGAGATCAGTTGACCACTAGGAATCGTGTACATACAACACCAGAAAGCCATAGGTGTTGAATACACAAAGGTTTGAAACTAGATTATTGACTCTAGTGCAAGTGGGAGACTGTTGGAGATATGCCCAAGAGGCAATAATAAAGTGGTTATTATCATATCTTCATACTTATGATAAATGTTTACATACCATGCTATAATTGTATTAACAGGAAACATTAATACTTGTGTGATTTGTAAACATAAAAGAGTCCCTAGTAAAGCCTCTTGTTAAACTAGCTTGTTGGTTAATATATGATCATGGTTTCCTGATCATGAACATAGAGATGTTATTAACAACAGGGTCATATCATTAGGAGAATGATGTGATGGACATACTCCTATAGTTAAGCGTAGCATAAAGATCAAGTCATTTAATATAGTTCATTTGCTGTAAGCTTTCTGATACATAGTAACCTAATTCCTTCGACCATGAGATCATGTTAATCACCATCACCGGAAGGATGCTTTTATGACATCAAACACCACACCGTAACTGGGTGTATATAAAGGTGGCATTGAGTGTTCGGAAAGTATGGGTTGAGGCACATGGATCAAGAGTGGGATTTGTCCATCCGTATGACGGATAGATATACTCTAGGCCCTCTCGGTGGAATGTCATCCAATTAGCTTGCAATCATGTGACTGGCTCACAAGGGATCACATATCACGGGAATGAGAAAAGAGTACTTATCAGTAACGAGGTTGAACTAGGTATGCAGAGATATCGACGATCAAAACCTCGGATAAGTAAACTATCGTGAGAAAAAGGGAAATTGGTATCGTATGTAAGTGGTTCATTCGATCGCAAAGTAATCGTAGAAATATGTGGGAGCCATATGAATTTCCAGATTCCTATATTGGTTATTGATCGGAGAAGTGTCTCGGTCATGTCCGCATAATTCACGAACCGTAGGGAGACACACTTAAGGATTCGATGTTGTTGAGTAGTTATGGAATGATGAGTAAGAGACCGAATGTTGTTTGGAGTCTCGGATGGGATCCGGGATATCACGAGGAGATCCGGAATGGTCCGGAGAATAAGATTCATATAAGGAAAGTCCTGTTTCGGAGTTGGGGAATGATTCCGGTGTTTTCATCGGGAATGTTCTAGAAGGTTCCGTAAAGTCCGGCACTCCGGAGGGGAAGGGTACATAAATGTGTCATGACAATGTGGAATGGTTGCATCATGTACTAGGTCACTTGGCTGGGCAAAATAAAGGGAGAAATCAAATCCTAGTTTGAAAGTCAAACGCCAATTTGAAAAAGTCAAACGGCAAGTTTGCTTGGTGGAGGGAGAGTAGGAAACCTACTTGCGGAGGAAGTCCCACTCCCTCCACCCGCCGGCCAAGGAGGAGGAGTTGGAGGAGGACTCCCTCCTCCTAGCCGCCGCCCTCCCACCTATAAAAGAAGGGGCAGGGGTGCCCCCTCTACACATACACCTCTCTCCTCTAAACCCTAGCCCTAGCCGCCGGCCTCCACCAAGTTGCCGCCACCCCTAGGGTTTGCCTAGCCTCCAAGTTAGGGCCCTCCCCTTGCCCTATCCGCCGGCCTAACCCTCTCTACTTGGTTCCTCTAAAACCTAGATCACCAAGGCCTCTCTCATACTCCACCATACTCGCTCCGGCTTAAGGCGAAGCCCTGCGAGATCTCCCCTCTACTTCCGGTACCACGCCGTCGTGCTGCCGGAATTGCGAGGAGAATGCTACAACCTCCGTTGCCTGCTGGAACAAGGGAGATGAAGGTCTTCATCGAGTACCGAACATGTGACCGACTGCGGAAGCGCTGCCGGAACGCAGCGCCGGAAGGATCGTCTAAGCGATCTTGAGATTGGAAGTGTACGACTACATCACCCACGAGAATCTGCTCTCGTTAACCGCTTTGGATCTTCGAGGGTTAGTATTCTATCGACTTGTTGCTACAATCTAGTAGATAGATCTTGGATTGATCATAGATTAGATCTTGATTGTGTGTTCATGCGGTAGAAATTTTTGTTTTCCATGCTACGAACCCCTACATTTAGTCCCGGTTACCCAACCGGGACGGGGCAATCGGGACTAAAGCCCCAATCTTTAGTCCCCGTTGCCCTGCCAACCGGGACAAATGGGGGTACACGTGGCGGCGTCAAAGGGCGAGGGGGGTGGAGCATTAGTCCCGGTTCGTAACACGAACCGGGACAAATAACCTTCTGTCGCGGCAGAGATTTGGCCCATTTCTCTGCCGCGGCAGAGAATTCATTTTGGCACATTTTGTTGCCGCGGCAGCATTTTTGCCACTTTTTGTGCCGCGGCAGAGAATTCATTTAGGTTGTTTTATTGTTTATTTAGTGTTTTGCACTTATCAATGAAGGAACCGTTATATTACACAAGATTATCATGACAATATTACATTCGATACACGGATCGAGGTCATGCACTACATATAAAAGTTGCTCTTTTTACAATCCCTATTGTCTATACACAGCCGAATAGTATTCCCCTTTTGGGTTTAGGACTTCTGCATCCAAGAATCCCGCCAATTCCTCCTGAATTTCTCGTGTACACGATCTTTTGGCAGAAAACCGTCCCGTAGACGTTCGATCTGATTTAAAAAAGGAGTCAGCCTATATGAATGAAACTAAACACAATTTGATTGTAATTAAAAACTGTAGAAATTGTTTACGTACGTGGAGTTGCTCTAAATTTCTGCCCTTCTCATCGCACGTCTGTCGGATGAACTCGCAAACATAGTATCCACATAGATTGTTACCTGGTCCCTGTGTGAGGCACTTTACGAGAACATAGTTCAATCAAAATAATAATCAAGCATGATAATAACTGTATCAAAACTAGAATCAAAGATATGCGCGGATATAGCTAGTGGTGCTTACATCTAGTGCTTCAAATGTAAGCTCCTCTTTCCAAACACCCCTAGCCTTGTTGGTGAACCGTTTCCAAGCGCTGCCCGGCGAAGAAAACGAATAAAAGAAGTTATTAATTACTTGATATCATAAAATTCACGAACGTTGCCGATATATTATCGTAATGATTAGAATTACCGCTGGAGGATCATCTGCATGTCCTTCCACTGATCAAGGGGTTTATGTTTCGAGTCCATGACTAGTACACGCCCTTTGTCAAGTTGAATGATTAACAGAATATATTGGAAGCTGCGAATGCATAACTAATCAATTATATACTTAACATCGAGTAAGCGAAATAGAAAGTGTATAGAAGACAATAACACTCACTCGAAGTTGTAAGGAAAAAGTATTTCCTTTCTGGTTTCTTGAAACCTTAACGCGTGTACTATATTATCCTCCGTATCCTGGGGGCTTGTTTTGAGATTAGCTTCATCAACCCAATATGGGTCAATGAAGCCAATGTTATAGATTTGTCCTCTGCTGCATTCGAGAATCTTCATTCTGCATATTACAGTATGATTATATACATGCAATAAACAAGGTGAGATAGCTGGAGACTAAATTAATTACATAATTATTACTTACAGACAATAGGCACTGATGATCGATTTGTCCAAGGCGTCTTGATTGAATAATTGAAATAGTTCATCAAATTCAATGGATATCATGTCATCCTTTTCTTTCCCATGATGCTTTTTTGTAACCCTCAGCACTATCCAGTTAGCCCCGGCCTTTGTGGCATGCATGTACCAGTTATGCAATCTTCGCATTTTTGTTGGAAGATTTTTTACCTCCTCAGGTTTGACGAGAGGTTTGCCGTACTGGTATTTGTATGCTACTTCACTCACGGGGAAGTACTCTAACTGGGATAAGTACTGGGCAATACTCATACCTTGAGTAGCGGCAGCTTATCCGTATTGTGCAACTACCTCTGGATCATACTGCTCTTCGACCCCATATTTGCTCGACCCCACATTGGTTTGGGAAATCACCTTGAGAGGGGCGCAAGACTGTTTTGCTTGTTCTCCGAGCTGGGCAACAGATTTCTCGCTTGCATCAGTACTGCTCTTCGAGGCTTTTTGTGCCGCATGTGACTTGAGAATAGAACGCTCATAGTCTAATGACAGCTTTGGCTCGGGTTGACGAAGAGTCTTTAGCATTTTCAACACTTTGGCGTTTTCTTCTTTGGTGTTGGGGAACTCTGGCTCTTTCGGCCGCCTCAGCTTAGCGAAAAACGCTGTCGTTTCCGCATCAACGATCGCCGCAGTCTCCTCTTTAGTACAGTCATAAGCTCTATTGGGAGGAACCTTTGGTACTTTTGGAAGAGGCTCTTGTTTACGTTTCGGCGATCGCTTACCACGACGCAGAGTAGCGGTATGCTTACGCTTTTTATCCTGAGGCGCCGGCGATGGCTGCGCAGGAGATTGGTGAGGCGACGGAGCCGGGTGAGGCGACGAAGACGGCTGCCGCGGCGGCGACGACCTCGCTGGAGACGGGTGAGGCATCGGCGAAGATGACCTTGGCGTGTGATTTCGAAGAATGATACATTCCTTCGGCCATAGAATGGTGACGTTTGTTGCGTCTCCCAGTACAGTCACATCCCCTTCACCTGCAGGGTAGTGAAGATCCAAAACATCAAAGGTGGGCATGATTTCATCCACCCCGACAACAGCGTAGCCCTCTGGAACCGGACGACAGTGGTAAGTTAGCGTGGGTCCAATTGGTAAGGCATAGCCGACTGCCACCTTCATTGATATGTTCACAACTTTGACATGTAGATCGTAGTGTGTCATCTCTGTGATATCATCCACTGGGTAGCCAACAGGAGCCATCGTCGGTGCACCATCATCATCGCCATTGTCATCACCCGGGACCTCGGTGGAAGCCACACTGCTTTTTCGATTATTCGATAGGCCGGTAGCATCGAATGCAGTGTGCTGCTGAGATGGGCCGGTAGTACTTTTCTCTTTAAGTGCGTTAATTTCATCTTGTTGTTGCTTTATTCGTTCTTCAATTATAAGCATTCGCTCTTTCTAAATATCTGCTTCAACTTCCGCCCTGTCCTTTCTCCTCTAACGGCTTCTATCAGGATATTTCTTCCTCTCTTCGGGAAACCCAGTCCTCCATGGTTGGGAGCCTCTTGTGCCTTGTGTTCGTCCATCATGTTCCTTATTTCCAAGGGCGAGTGTGAGCTCATCATTCTCTCTATCGGGAATGAAGTCTCCATCTTTAACAGCCTTTACTGCTTTTCTCATCCTCTCGATTGGCAAGGGGTCTTATTTATGTCGTATGTTATATATACACATCCCTTCCGAGTCCAACGTCCCCCCATGCCCGTAAAACCAATTCCTTGCACGTTCTACCCAATCGTCTGTCTCTGGGGTGATCTTTTTAGCACGCAGTTCTTTCTCAAGTTTCTCCCACTTAGGAATGCCAGCCCTGTAGCCACCTTGCCCCATAGTATGGTGATACTTCTTGTTAGCAGCATTCAGCTTATTCGTTGCAGACATTTTCTTAGCTTTTTTTGATGTCTTGTATTTCACAAACTCAGCCCAGAATGGTTTTATCTTCTCAAATTGAATATTCTTGAAATCGGAAGTCTTCTCTTTCACGACATAGTCAAGGTGCAATATTTTCTTCCAGTTGGTGAAACACTGGGCCATCTTCTTCAAAGCCCACTCCCTGACCTTAGCCTCCATCGCTCTCCCATGTTCTAAGGCGTCCTCAATTGGATCCTCCGCATTTGGATCCAGCTCTATCTTCGGTAGTTTGAAATTAACCATGAGCCTCTTCCACAGTAAATCTTTGTCCTTGTTAGGGACAAACAAACATGTTCCCTCTTCTTTAGCATCAACAGGCCTATTCCAATTTCGAATGGTGATCGGGATTAAGTCCCTAACGATTACTCCGCATTTTGCCACAAATTTGTTTGCGACAACTTCGGGAGCCGTCGATTTGCCGTCTTCAGCGACATCTTCGATCCTGAACCTCTCATGGTCTTCCAACTTTTTGGTTGGGCCTCGTCTGCTCTTTTCAGTAGATTTCTTCGATCCGGAGGGCTAAAAGGAGAAAGGTCGTCGTTACTATTTCTATATAGATAACAGATGATTAATTAATGAATTAATTATATTACATGCACCTCGTCAGAGCGGTCGTCTTCTCGATTACACAAGGCAACGCCTTCTCCCTCGCGGAAGGCAAGACCTTCAACCTCAAACAAGTCGTCTATTCCGGCAAAAAGAGGATCACCCTCACCGGAGTTGTTCAGAAACGTCGATACATCTAAATTTTCTTCCCCGCGGATCACACCTTGGATCAACTCTTCCTTTTCTTCGTCTCTGACGTGTGGGTCCATATTTTCTGCATAGATGGAAAAACGGATAAGTCAAAACGGATAAACCCTAATTCAGAGAAACCCTAATATATACATACACAATAATAAAAATATATACATACACACTATATATACATACACAATATATACATACACACTAAAAGGGAAGGGGCGGCTGGAGCGCGTGGCGATGGACGGAGACGGAGGCGCTGTGGCGGTTGGGGAGGACGGATAGGCCGAATGCTCAAACAAGGATGATGATATGACAAGTTCAATTGCATTGAAATGAAACCCTAAAACTTGCTCGGCAATTTAAACGGGGTTCCGAGGGTTGAAAACCCTAACTCGGGAAACTTCGGAAACACATGAGAGGGGTTGATTTAGTTCTCTAATTAAACTTGTCATTAAAGTTGATTAGCAATGCATGATTATAGCTTAAAAATGTAGAACTCATTTTTCTGAACATTTTGATTAGCAATGCATGATTATAGCTTAAAAAGGTAAAACCAACTTATATACTTTTTACACCCGGGCTACAGCTAGCCAGAGAGACCCGGGCCCTAGGCCAACTCATCCTCCACGTGGGAAGGGTGGGACCTAGGCCAGGTTGACTGGGGGTTGACCAAGTGCCGACGCCGGGGTGACATCACCGTGATGTCATTGACGCCGGTGAGCCTCGGAACGACAAAGGGGACGGCGGTGGAGCGCGAGCTAGGACGTGTGCGTGTGCGTGCTAGAGAGAGGAGGTTGAGGCGAGCCAAAGAGTAGTGACGCCGCCTCTAAAAGGTCACCGGAGAGGGGAGCACGACGACGGTGAGCGGCGGTGGTGGCAGGTGGTCGACGGGGAGGAGGAACAAGAGCGAGAGGGGGCGAGAGATAGGGTCCACGAGAACCATCAGCTCACCACGACGATCGGCTACTAGGGCCGGCTAGGATTTGGCCAGAGAGGGAGAGAACGCACGCGAGGGGGAGAAAGAGGGAGATAATGCAAGACGATGCACGGCGGCGAATAGAGGTGACGGCGGGGCGGCCGGCGACGTCTCCATGTGCGCGCGCGTCGGGATCATATCAACTAAAATAATCATCAACTAAATATCATCACTAGTGCGCGCGGCGCGTCGGGATCTACATCATCTAAATACACACCTAAATCATCTAACAACTATACACCTAAAATCTAAATAATATATACATACACCTAGAATAATATATACCTAAAATAATATATACGTACACCTAATAAAATAATATATGTCAAAAAATACATCTACACATGTAAAAAAGATACACATGTCAAATACATACACCTAAATCTAAATACATCTACACATGTCAAAAAAATATAAACACATCTGCCATATATACATACACCTAAATCTAAATACATTTACACAGGGTATACCGGCGGTGCTATGGACGCGGGCGGCGCGGTCGGCCGAGGAAGGACGAGATGGCGGCGGTCGGGGAAGGACGCGGCGCGGCGACGCGGTCGGGGAAGGACGCGGGCGCGGCGGCACGGTCGAGGAAGGACGCGGGCGACAGTGGCGGCCGGAGCGCGCGGCGGTGGCGGCTGGAGCGCTTGTGGCGAGGATGACGGAGACGGCCGAGGGCGCGCGGCCGGAGACGGAGGCGGAGGCAGAGGCGGAGGCGCTGACGACGACGGAGGGCGTGGGCAGCCTGGCGGCATCGTCGATGAAATCAGAGAAGAAGCAGAGAAGTGAGATGGGAAAGAAGAAGAAGAGGCGCGCAAGTTATAAATGGGAGGGACTATACGTCCCGGTTGGTGGCTTCAACCGGGACTAAAGGGTCATACGTCCTGGTTGGAGCCACCAACCGGGACGTATACTCCAATTTTTTCAGCAGACCAAGGGCGCGTGCAGGGGGTCTTTAGTCCCGGTTGGTGGCTCCAACCGGGACATATGGCCCTGTTTACAAAAAATTTCAGCAATTTTCTCTCTGTTCCCGCCTTATTTTTGTAATTTTTTTAAATAATAATTACTTTGGAATTTAGAAAAACTTTAAACATAAAAAGTGTTTGAATTTGAATAACTAATTCAAAACCATTTACTGTTTTTAAAAATAATTAATGTAACCATTTAAACTATGAACCATTTAAAATTAAAAATGAATTAACTTATATTTTTTGAATATTAATTTGGAATTTAGAAAAACTTTAAACATAAAAAGTGTTTGAATTTGAATAACTAATTCAAAACCATTTTCTATTTTAAAAAATAATTAATGTAACCATTTAAAATATGAACTATTTAAAATTAAAAATGAATTAACTTATATTTTTTGAATATAAATTTGGAATTTAGAAAAACTTTAAACATAAAAAGTGTTTGAATTTGAATAACTAATTCAAAACCATTTTCTATTTTTAAAAATAATTAATGTAACCATTTAAACTATGAACCATTTAAAATTAAAAATAAATTAACTTATATTTTTTGAATATTAATTTGGAATTTAGAAAAACTTTAAACATAAAAAGTGTTTGGATTTGAATAATTCAAAACCATTTTCTATTTTTAAAAAATAATTAATGTAACCATTTAAACTATGAACCATTTAAAATTAAAAATTAATTAACTTATATTTTTTGAATATTTTTTTGGAATTTAGAAAAACTTTAAACATGAAAAGAGTTTGAATTTGAATAACTAATTCAAAACCATTTTATGTGTTTTAATTTGGATTTGAATTAACTTATATTTTTTATATATTAATGGGTGGGAAAAAAGGACGGGAACTAATGGGCGGAAACAAAATTTTATTAGGATAGAACTGGAATTAAAGTACATAACGTAACTAACACAAAGTTACATAGAAGAACTGAAAATTAATATAAATGGCCAGATTAAGCCACAATCGGCCGAATTTGTTTTGCAATGTTGGAGTGATTCAGTCATGCTCCTGCCTACACCTGTAATACTCGCCACTGTAGTTGTCGTACTCGCCGCGGCCGTCATCGCTGTCGTCGTCGGGGTCGCCGTAGTTGAACCTTGAAGGCTGAGTACGAGTGGGCTGGACTTGAGGGTAGCGCAGGCGGGGGCTAGAGTCGGCGACCGTGTCATAGGCCATGACGCTCTGGAGAGTCCGACCGCGCCACCACAACCGACGTCCGGCCTTATTGAAGTTCGGAGGAGGTGGGCCATCCTCCTCGTGCCTGGCGACCGCCCTCTCACGCCGATCCATGAAGAAGGCTTCCCAAGTCGAGAAATAGTCGGGATGCCATATGGGATTCCTCCGCTGCTCCGGCGTGAGCTCGAAGTAGTAGTGGTTCGTGATGGCCGTCCGGCGCGCCACACCTAGAGGGACAGGAGGAACCGGCACGCCTCCGGTGCTCAGCATCCAGCCGACAGGGACACAGTAGCCCGGCGGGCAGGGGTAGTTCGAGGCGCAAAGCGCCTCCGCCTCCCTGGGAGTTAGTGCTACGGTTATGAACATATTTCTTTAAGACTCCCATGAACCTCTCAAAGGGGAACATATTGTGCAGAAATACCGGACCGAGAATGGCAATCTCTTCCACTAGGTGAACCAGGAGATGCGTCATAATATTGAAGAAGGATGGTGGGAACACCAATTCAAAACTAACAAGACATTGTACCACATCCTTCTGTAACCTTGGCAGAATATCTGGATTGATTACCTTCTGAGATATTGCATTGAGGAATGCACACAGCTTCACAATGGGTACTCGAACATTTTCCGGTAGAAGCCCGCTCAATGCAATCGGAAGAAACTGCGTCATAATCACGTGACAGTCATGAGACTTCAGGTTTTGGAACTTTTTCTCTGCCATATTTAGTATCCCGTTTATATTAGATGAGAAGCCCGACGACACCTTGATACTGTAAAGGACTTCAAAAAAGATTTCCTTCTCTTCTTTTGTAAGAGCATAGCTGGCACGACTTAAGTGACGCCCTTTATCCGTCTTGTTATGTGTATGCATGTTCTTTGGGTCTTTCATAATTTTTGGTCCTCCCGTGTTTCTGGTGTATCTTTCGTCTTCCCATACACGCCTAGGAATCCTAGCAGGTTCACGCAAAGATTCTTCGTCACGTGCATCACCTCGATTGAAGAGCGGACACGCAGGACTTTCCAATATGGCAACTCCCAAAATATAGATTTCTTCTTCCACATGGGTGCGTGTCCTGTAGCGACGTCGTTCGGAACTGATTGACCGCCGGGACCCTTTCCAAATATTACTTCTATGTCCTTGACCATACCAAATACATCATCACCAGCAGGGAGTTCAGGCTTCTTCCGGTGATCTGCCTCACCTTTGAAATGCTTGCCTTTCTTTCTTACGGGATGATTGGTCGGAAGAAATCATCGATTCGCCAGGTACACAACCTTCTTGCATTTATACAAATATGTACCTTCAGTCTTATCCAAACAGTGTGTGCATGACTTATATCCCTTGTTTGTCTGTCCTAAAAGGTTACTAAGAGCAGACCAATCATTGATGGTTACGAATAACAACCCTCATAGATCAAATGGCTCCTGTTTGTTCTCATCCCACGCACGTACACCTGGTTTGCCCAACAACTGTAAGAGTTCTTCAACTAATGGCCTAAGGTACACATCAATTTCGTTGCCTGGTTGCTTCAGGCCTTGGATGAGCACTGGCATCATAATTGAAGGGTTTCGCGGCATAGTAATTCAAAATTTTCTACGGATGCAAACAGAGGGAAGCCAAGATCTAATCTAGGAGATGCAAAAAACGAGAGAGATTGTATTAGATCTTCATACCCTTGAAGATTCGCACGGCGGAACGTTCGTCGGAACGTGGGTGATGTAGTCGTACTCGCTTCTCCTCCTCGCGATCCGATCCGATCTAGCACCACAAGTGGCGATGCCTCCGTGAGATGCACACGTGCGGCACCTTGACGTCTCCTCCTTCCTTGGTCCAGCAAGTATGGTGGAGAGATGGGTTGGATCTACAACACGACGGCGCGGTGCAATTGGTGGAGAATTTCTGCAGCAGGGCTTCGCCTACAAGCAGTCGGGAGGGAGAGAGGAGGGCAGCAGGGCGGCTAGGGTTGGAGGGGAAGGTGTGGGAGGTTGGTGCGCCCCCAGCCCTCTATATATAGAGGGGTGGGCGCAGCCCTAGCCCCTCCCCCAAGCCAAGGCCGGCGGCCCCAAGGAGGAAGAGTGGGGGGCAAGGAAACCCCCCCTTCTAGAAGCTCTATCTAGAGTTTAAACCTCTCTTGGCCGGCTGGGCCCTATGGGGCCTTGTGCCCCTGGCCCAATGCGGCCAGGGCACTCCCTCATAGGCCCATGCCCCCTCCCGGAAGGTGGGGCCACGTTGGTCCCCTTCCGGAAGGTTCTAGAAGCTTTCGGTACAATACCGATTAACCCGGAACAATTCCGAACTCCAAAAACTGCACTGCCTTATATGAATCTTATTCTCTGGACCACTCCGGAACCTCTCGTGATGTCCCAGATCCCATCCGAGACTCCGAACAAAAACTCATAAACCAATTATCCAATCTATACTAGCGTCAAGACACGTTAAGTGTGTGACCCTGCGAGTTCGAGAATATGCAAACATGATCTTCTATCAATAATCAACAGCGGGGTCTGGAAACCCATATTGACTCCCACACATTCATCGATGATCATATCGGATATACCACGATGCCAGGATTCAATCAATCCCATATATATATATATATATTCCCTTCGTCTCGCGATATTTTTACTTGCCCGAGATTTGATCGTCAGTACCGTCATACCTAGTTCAATCTCGTTCACAACAAGTACTTTACTCGTTCCGTAATCCGATATCACTTTGTGATTAACTCCCTAACCACATGCTTGCAAGCTATGTTGATATCGATTACCGAGTGGGCCCGAAGTATATCTCTCCGACTTGGGAGGGACAAATCCCATCTCGATACATACAACCCAACAGATACTTTCCGATCACCTGAGAGACACCTTTATAATCACCCTCTCATAGGATGACGTTTGATGACCTCAAAGCTTTCTTCCGATACCAGGGAGTTGTATTATCTCATGGTCTAAGGAATACAATATTTGACATAAGAAAAGCTTCACAAAGACGAACACGATGACACGATCTAATTGCTTCGCTTAGTTTGGGTCTGTCCACCATATCATTCTCCCAATGATATGATCTCATTATTAATTGACAACTCATGTCCATGGTTAGGAAACCTTACCATCATTAATCAATGAGCTAGTCCATAGAGGCGTACTAGGGACACGGTGTTGTTTACAAACCACACAAGTATTAAAGTTTCCGCTTAATACAATTCTAGCATGGAATATAAACTTTATCATGAACAAGAATTATAATAATAACATCTTTATTATTGCCTCTAGGGCATAATTCCAACAGTCTCCCACTTGCACTAGAGTCAATAATCTAGTTTACATCTGGCAACAATCTCACACCCATGGCACTGAGGTGCTGATCATGTTTTACTCGTGGAAGAGGTTTAGTCAATGGATCTGCGACATTCAGATCTGTATGTACTTTGCTAATCTTCAGATCTCCATCTGCTATATAATCTCGGATTATATGAAACTTGCGGTTGATATGCTTGGTCTTTGGATGATATCTTGGTTCCTTAGCGAGTGCTATGGCGCCAGTGTTGTCACACAATATCTCCAGTGGGTCCAATGCACTTGGAACCACGCCAAGATCAGTGATGAAGTTTCTGATCCAAACTCCTTCACTTGACGCTTCTGCAGCAGCCATGTATTCCGCTTCTACTGTAGATACCGCGATCACGCTTTGCTTGCAGCTTCTCCAGCTCACAGCTCCTCCATTCAAAATATAAACGTATCCTGTCTGAGATTTAGAATCATCCTTGTCGGTGTCAAAACTAGCGTCGACGTAACCTTTTACGACGAGCTGTTCATCACCCCCATAGACTAAGAACATTTCTTTAGTTCTATTTAGGTACTTTAGGATGTTCTTCACGGCTGTCCAGTGTTCCACTCCTGGATCACTTTGATATCTGCTCGTCAAACTAAGAGCATTGGACACATCCGGTCTAGTACACAACATGGCATACATGATAGAACCTATGGCCGAGGCATAAGGCACTTTGCTCATAGCTTCCCTATCATTTACCGTAGCTGGACACTGAGCCTTGCTCAATATCTTACCTGACAACATAGGCACTGAACCTTTCTTTGCCTTATCCATTCTGAACCTTTTCAGAACTTTGTCTAGGTATGTACTCTGGCTTAAAGCTATCAGGCGTCTTTGTCTATATCTATAGATTTTGATGCTCAATATATAAGCAGCTTCACCTAAGTCTTTCATTGAAAAACACTTGTTCAAATAACTCTTCACATCGTTAAGCATGTTGATGTCATTTCCAATAATCAATATGTCATCCACATATAGTACCAGAAACGTCACCGAGCTCCCACTCACTTTCTTGTAGATGCAAGCTTCGTAGCAATTTGGAACAAATCCAAAGCTCTTGATCACTTGATCAAAACGAAGGTTCCAACTCCGAGATGCTTGCTTCAGTCCATAAATGGAATGATGTAGTTTGCATACTTTATCAGCATCCTTAGGATCGACAAAACCTTCGGGTTGCATCATATACAACTCTTAATCAATGTTGCCATTGAGGAACGCAGTCTTGACATCCATCTGCCATATTTCATAATCATGAAACGCAGCAATTGCTAATAAAATCCGAATGGACTTAAACATCGCTACGGGAGAGAAAGTCTCATCGTAGTCAACACCTTGAACTTGTAGAAAACCTTTCGCGACAAGCCGTGCTTTATAGACGGTAACATTACCATCCGCGTCTGTTTTCTTCTTGAAGATCCATTTGCACTCAACGGCCTTTCGGTCGCTAGGAGGGTCCACCAAAGTCCATACTTGGTTTTCGCTCATGGATCCCAATTCGGATTTCATGGCTTCTAGACATTTCTCAGAGTCTGGACTCATCATCGCTTCCTCGTAGTTCGTAGGTTCACTGTCTTCTACTAACAAGACAGTTAATACAGGGTTGCCGTACCACTCAGGAGGGGCACGCGACCTTGTCGACCTGCGACGTTCAGTAGCAGCATCATCCGAAGCTTCATGATCCTTGTCATTAGCTTCTTCTATTGTTGGTGCAGGCGGCACTGGAACAATTTCAGGTGCTGCGCTACTCTCCAATTCAAGAGAAGGTTCAACAACCTCGTCTAGCTCTACTTTCCTCCCACTCACTTCTTTCGAGAGAAACTCCTTCTCAAGAAAGGAACCTTTCTTTGCGACAAACACTTTGCCTTCGGTTCTGTGATAGAAGGTATACCCAATAGTTTCCTTAGGGTATCCTATGAAGACACATTTCTCCGCTTTGGGTTCGAGCTTGTCCGACATCAACTTCTTGACGTAAGCTTCGCATCCCCAAACTTTAAGAAACGACAACTTAGGTTTAGCACCAAACCACAGTTCATACGGTGTCGTCTCAACGGATTTAGATGGAGCCCTATTTAAAGTGAATGCAGCGGTTTCTAATGCATAGCCCCAAAATGATAACGGCAAATCAGTAAGAGACATCATTGATCGGACCATATCTAATAGGGTTCGATTCCGGCGTTCAGACACACCATTGCGCTGTGGTGTTCCGGGTGGCGTGAGTTGTGAAACGATTCCACTTGCTTTAAGATGCGTGAGAAAATCGTAACTCAAATATTCACCTCCACGATCGAATCGTAGAAACTTAATCTTTCTGTTACGATGGTTCTCCACTTTATTCTGAAATTCCTTGATCTTTTCAAATGTTTCAGATTTATGTTTTATTAAATAGATATACCCATATCTACTTAAGTCATCGGTAAAAGTGAGAAAATAGCGATATCCACCTCGCGTCGAAACACTCATCGGTCCGCATACATCGGTATGTATGATTTCCAACAAGTCTGTTGCTCGCTCCATCATACCGGAGAACGGGGTTTTGATCATCTTGCCCATGAGGCATGGTTCGCATGTGTCAAATGATTCAAAATCAAGAGACTCCAAAAGTCCATCAGAATGGAGTTTCTTCATGCGCTTTACACCAATATGACCTAGACAACAGTGCCACAAATAAGTAGTATTATCACTTTCTACTTTGCATCTCTTAGCCTCAATGTTATGGATCTGTGTTTCATCCCTTTCGAGATTTAGTAGAAATAAACCATTCATAATAGGTGCATGACCATAAAAGATGTTACTCATATAAATAGAACAACCATTATTCTCCGATTTAAATGAATAACCGTCTTGCAATAAACAAGATCCAGAAATAATGTTCATGCTCAACGTAGGCACATAATAACACTTATTAAGGTTTAAAACTAATCCCGAAGATAAAACTAAGGAGAGCGTGTCGACGGCCATCACATCAACTCTTGATCCGTTGCCAACGCGCATCGTCACCTCATCCCTCGCAAGCCGCCGTCTATTCCGTAGCTCCTGTTTCGAGTTACAAATATTAGCAACTGAACCGGTATCAAATACCCAGGCACTACAACGAGGGCTAGTAAGGAAAACATCAATAACATGTATATCAAATATACCTTTGATGGTGCCAGCCTTCTTGTCCGCTAAGTACTTCGGACAATTGCGCTTCTAGTGACCCTTGTCCTTGCAATAGAAGCACTCAGTGTCCGGCTTAGGACCAGACTTGAGCTTCTTCTAAGCAGGGGCAACGCGGTTGCCACCGCCTTTCTTGAAGGGCTTCTTTGCACCCTTACCTTTCTTAAAGGTGGGCTTGTTGACCATCAACACATGATTATCCTTCTTGATGTCCACCTCCGCAGCCTTCAGCTTTGCGAAGAGCTCGGTGATCGTATCAGTGGAACCAATCTGATTGTGAGTCACTACAAAACTTTTGTAGCTGGGAGGGAGTGATTGCAGAACCCTGTCAATCTTGAGCTCCTCTGGAATCGTGCATTCCAGTTTCTCAAGGCGTTGAGTGTAACCCGTCATCTTAATGGCGTGCTCACTAACGGAACTCCCTTCCTCCATCTTGCAGTTAAAGAACTTCTCAGAGATCTCATATCTCTCAGAACGGGCCTGAGTCTGAAACATGGTTTTCAGCTCTTCGAGAATCTCAAAGGGCCCGGGATAGTCTTCAAAAAGATTTTGAAGTTCCGGTTCCATAGCAAACAACATGGTGCTCTTAATCACACCATAATCATCTTTGCGCGACTGATAGACAGCTTTCTCATCAGCCGGCGCAGTTGCAGCAGGGGGGTCACCTAACGCTTTCCCAAGGACATAGTTCTTTTGACCGCCAGAGAGAATGATTCTTAGATTGCGGAACCAATTGGTGAAGTTAGACCCATTGTTTTTAAGCTTTTCCTTCTCAGCAAAAACGTTGAAGTTGAAGTTGGACGTGTCCATGTGATCTACAGTATTTGCAAGTACAATTTAGACTATATTCATGATAAATAGTTCAACTTAATCAAATTACTAGATGAACTCCCACTAAATTCAACATCGCTCAAGTTGTTTAGTGAACACGATCCAAATTCACCACACCTAATCCGATCATCACGAGAAGAGATGTGATTTCAATGGTGGACAACGAAGTGTCGATCATATCATTCATATGACTCATGCTTAACCTTTCGGTTCTTGTGTTCCGAGGCCATGTCTGTACATGCTAGGCTTGTCAAGTTAGACCCAAGTATTTCCGCGTGTGCAAAACTGGCTTGCGCCCGTTGTATGTGAGCGTAGAGTCTATAGCACCCGATCATCACGTGATGCTTGGACACGACGAACTTTCGCAACGGTGCATACTCGGGGAGAACACAGTTTTTATCTTGATCTTTAAGTGAGAAATCATCTTCGCGCTACCGTCGCGATCTAAGCATAATAAGATATATAAAAGGATAAACATCACATGCATATAACTTTATGTGACATGGTATAGCCAATCTTCGCGCAATGATCTCCATCTTGTGCGTTCCGGCATGATCTCCATCACTCCACCATGATTGCCTCCACCACGAATAGCAACTACAACTATTGCTAACTACTTAGCGATAAAGTGAAACTATTACATGGCGCATAAGAAGTTGACACACAAGTCATACACAATTATAAAGACAACCATATGGCTCCTGCCGGTTGTGTACTCATCGACATGCAAGTCGTGAAACATTACAAAACATGATCATCGCATACATTATACACATCACATCTTGGGCCATACCATATCACAGAAAACACTCCCTGCAAAAACAAGTTAGACGCCTCTCATTTGTTGTTGCATGTTTTACGTGGCTTATGGGAGTAGATGCTAAGAATGATTCTTACCTACGGAAAGCCACAATGGTGATATTATGGTTGCCAAACTCCGGTGTTAATCCCATGACAACTATAGTGAGAGAAACTGGCATCCACCAGCCGCATGTGTGGAACAAGCCACACGTCAAGTGCGGAGCCGGTCTCGCGAACGACGTCGCGTAAGGTTGGCCTGGACCGCTTCAATCTCACTATCCCGCATCATAAGAAGAACACAAACAAGAGGCTTGCAACAGAAAACATCAACGCCCGCAACAACCATGTTGCGTTCTACTCGTGAAACACATCTACGCATAGATCTAGCTCTGATACCACTGAAGGGTTTCGCGGCATAGTAATTCAAAATTTTCTACGGATGCGAACAGAGGGAAGCCAAGATCTAATCTAGGAGATGCAAACAACGAGAGAGATTGGATTAGATCTTCATACCCTTGAAGATTCGCACAGCGGAACGTTCGTCGGAACGTGGGTGATGTAGTCATACTCGCTTCTCCTCCTCGCGATCCGATCTGATCTAGCACCACAAGTGGCGATGCCTCCGTGAGATGCACACGTGCGGCACCTCGACGTATCCTCCTTCCTTGGTCCAGCAAGTATGGTGGAGAGATGGGTTGGATCTACAACGCGACGGCGCGGTGCAATTGGTGGAGAATTTCTGCAGCAGGGCTTCGCCTACAAGCAGTCGGGAGGGAGAGAGGAGGGCAGCAGGGCGGCTAGGGTTGGAGGGGAAGGTGTGGGAGGTTGGTGCGCCCCCAGCCCTCTATATATAGAGGGGTGGGCGCAGCCCTAGCCCCTCCCCCAAGCCAAGGCCGGCGGCCCCAAGGAGGAAGAGTGGGGGGCAAGGAAACCCCCCTTCTAGAAGCTCTATCTAGAGTATAAACTTCTCTTGGCCGGCTGGGCCCTATGGGGCCTTGTGCCCCTGGCCCAATGCGGCCAGGGCACTCCCTTATAGGCCCTTTCCCCCTCCCGGAAGGTGGGGCCACGTTGGTCCCCTTCCGGAAGGTTCTAGAAGCTTTCGGTACAATACCGATTAACCCGGAACAATTCCGAACTCCAAAAACTGCACTGCCTTATATGAATCTTATTCTCCGGACCACTCCGGAACCTCTCGTGATGTCCCGGATCCCATCCGAGACTCCGAACAAAAACTCATAAACCAATTATCCAATCTATCCTAGCGTCGAGACACGTTAAGTGTGTGACCCTGCGGGTTCGAGAATATGCAGACATGATCTTCTATCAATAATCAACAGCGGGGTCTGGAAATCCATATTGACTCCCACACATTCATCGATGATCATATCGGATGAACCACGATGCCAGGATTCAATCAATCCCATATATATATATATATTCCCTTCGTCTCGCGATATTTTTACTTGCCCGAGATTTGATCGTCGGTACCGTCATACCTAGTTCAATCTCGTTCACAGCAAGTACTTTACTCGTTCCGTAATCCGATATCACTTTGTGATTAACTCCCTAACCACATGCTTGCAAGCGGTGTTGATATCGATTACCGAGTGGGCCCGAAGTATATCTCTCCGACTTGGGAGGGACAAATCCCATCTCGATACATACAACCCAACAGATACTTTCCGATCACCTGAGAGACACCTTTATAATCACCCTCTCATAGGATGACGTTTGATGACCTCAAAGCTTTCTTCCGATACCAGGGAGTTATATTATCTCATGGTCTAAGGAATACAATATTTGACATAAGAAAATCTTCACAAAGACGAACACGATGACACGATCTAATTGCTTCGCTTAGTTTGGGTTTGTCCACCATATCATTCTCCCAATGATATGATCTCATTATTAATTGACAACTCATGTCCATGGTTAGGAAACCTTAACCATCATTAATCAATGAGCTAGTCCATAGAGGCGTACTAGGGACACAGTGTTGTTCACAAACCACACAAGTATTAAAGTTTCCGCTTAATAAAATTCTAGCATGGAATATAAACTTTATCATGAACAAGAATTATAATAATAACATCTTTATTATTGCCTCTAGGGCATAATTCCTACAATAATGAACTTACGCTTCAGGCACAACCAAGGAGGCGGGTTGTAGATACATAGAGTCACGAGCCAGGTGCTGTAACTGCATCTCTGCTCCCCAAAAGGATTCATGCCATCCGTACTTAGACCAAACCATAAGTTCCTTGCGTCATCTGCAAAGTCTAGGAAGTCTCTCTCGATTTTTCTCCACTGTGACCCATCAGCAGGGTGTCTCAACTTCCCGTCTTTCTTACGGTCTTCTTTGTGCCATCGCAACAACCTGGCATGCTCTTTGTTTCTGAACATGTGTTTTAACCTTGGTATTATAGGAGCATACCACATAACCTTAGCAGGAACCCTCTTCCGGAGGGGCTCTCCCTCAACATCACCAGGGTCATCTCGTCTGATTTTATACAGCAACGCATTGCATACTGGGCATTTATCTAAATTCTCATACTCCTTACCGCGGTAGAGGATGCAGTCATTAATGCATGCATGTATCTTTTGCACATCTAATCCTAGAGGATAGAGAGTCTTCTTTGCTTCGTAGGTACTCTCGGGAAGTTCGTTGTGTTTTGGAAACTTCGGCTTCATTATTTTCAGCATCTTTTCAAATGAGGAGTCAATTAGACCACACTCTGCCTTCCATCGCAACAATTCCAGTGTGGTACCGAGCTTTGTGCTGCCATCTTCACAATTTGGGTACAACAATTCTTGTGATCTTCTAACATGCCCTCTAACTTCAACTTCTCATTTTCTGTTTCACAGTCTCGCTTTGCATCATAAATGATCCTACCAAGTTCATCAGCCGGCTCATCTGATGCCCGTTTTTCACCTCCTTCCTCTCCATTGTCTTCCATTGCAGTATCACTGTATTCAGGAAACATATGATGATAGTTGTTATCATCATCATCTTCTTCACCATCTTCCATCATAACCCCTCTTTCCCCGTGCTTGGTCCAGCAATTATAGTTGGGCATGAAACCTTTCATAATCAGGTGGCCGCGAATGATTTTCGAGGAAGAGTACTCCTTGTTGTTCCGACATTGAACACATGGACAACGTATAAAACCATTCTCTTTGTTTGCCGTAGCCACATCGATAAATTTATCCACGCCTTTCATATACCCGGCTACGCGCCGGTCACCGTACTTCCATTCCCGACCGTTCATCTGCATCATATAAGTAAGTTTATCAAAAAACAGGACATCATAAATAGTAAAATGACCAATTCACATCGACACATGCATTGTATCAATGATAGAGAAAAGATAATATTGCTAACCTCGATCGAGGAAAATAAAGACGAGAAAGCTCAAGTGCGTCTCGGACACCTTCTATATTTTTGTTCTATGAGAAATTGAACGGGATTATTCACTCAAATATTTCATCAAACACCTTGAATGCATGCATTGGGGAGAAAAAACTAGCACACCCCTCACACCTTCCACCAAGAGAAAAAACAGAGTGGAGGCAGAGGGGGCTGGGGCGTTGCATTTATAGAGGGCGGGAGCATACGTCCCGGTTGGAGCCATCAACCGGGACTAAAGATGTGTGTCACGCCACGTGGCTGTCGTCAAACCTTTAGTGCCGGTTGGTGGCTCCAACCGGGACGTATGCCCCCTTACCAACCGGGACGCATGCCTCCGGGCCTCGTGCCCGCTCGAACCGGGACGCGTGCCAGCATTAGTCCCGGTTGGTGGCGCAACCGGGACTAATGCTCTGAGGGGGCGCAAACAGATGACCTGTTTTCTACTAGTGATACCACCTATAACGTAACATGAGAAGTTCAGGCAAAAAAAGTACACAATAGTAGAAGATTGAAACTAGAATTAATTAGCATGGATTGTCTTTTCTTTGGAGGGCTAATAATGAAAATGTTCTCGTGGACATGTCTGATCAAGGAAAATTCCGTGGTTATTAATGTTTGTAATGGTATTAAAACCTGGTGTGTTGCAGATATCTAAGAACTAAGACGATGCGCAAAGCTGCTGGAGCAATAGGAACTAAAATGTTTAATGTATGGCCGAAGTTAGACGGATGTACGGGACACTTACTTTTCGCGTTTGGATTTGGCTTTGTCTTTTGGCTTTTGACTAAATATTGTTAAATATTGGTATGAGCTAAAGATCAAAATAAAAAACACCTATTTAGTTCCTTTGATGAGCTCAACCAAGCTAAACGGGATGATGAGAGTCAAGTAAGAGCTTTTTGTATATATGGTGCCTCCTGTTTGACACCGTTTGGAACTAGCTGCTTTTAGGTATGTGGTTGAAACATTTTCATAAGAAAAAAAATCATTGCATATTCTGAGCCATGTTGCCAATAAACAAGTACACAAGACATTGGGCTAGCTGCAGTTTGCGCACGTGTTCTGCACTATCCATGGCCGATTCAATTCTCTTGCCAGGTGCCACACATCGATTCATTGGATTGATGGAACAAGATAGGTAGGTCATATAGTACTCCTAATAAGCATGGGGATTGATTCTCTATGAAGTTATAGGACACGGCACAATAAACAACAGGATAACCGGTTAGTGAAACACTCAAAGTGCTGGCCTAGCAAGCTCTATATGTATATATATTATACATCCGGCCTATAGGTGACCAAATATTTTCATGTAGCAAAATTAACATTCCACACTCTATAGTTTGGCCTCTCGTTAGTAGATTGTGAAAAAAAAAAAGGGGAGATAGTGATTGATGAGGCGGACGTCTAGTGGTACTCGTAGTTCCGTGTATGGTGCGGTATTCTGAAAATGGGATGCATCAGAAATTTTACATGGTGAGTGAGGAAGGAGTATTCAACAATGTGCGAATATGTCACTGCCTCAATTATTTTTTACCGTGCTGGTCTGTATGTTTTCCTAGATCAAGCGAGGCACGTTCTAAGTTTTGATCAGGAGAACATGATTTAGATCGACTACAGATTAGAAATCCGAGACCCGAGCACCAGAGAGTAACAACACACTCCGCTTCCCACCTTCATTTTGTCATATTTTCCATCTGTAGCGAGCAAAACATGGAAGCAGCTGCTTCTCTCTCGGCGTAGGAGTAGAAAATGCGTGCGCAAAACGTCAACGACCACTCGCCTAAGTCGTCAAGTTTTGTTCTTTTACAGCATGGGAGGGACAATGTTAGTTCAGAGGCAACTGCTGTGAACGAACCTTAATTTGGCTGTCTTTGACTTCGTGTACTTCTTAAGTCTTAACTAGCCGAAAGATGAATGTCTTGTTGCTCATAGGAAACTGACATGTCTCTACGTTAGCTGCGGACAGCACCGGCCTCTTCGAACTGACAATGGGGATTATATAGAGGACACGAGGAAAACCGATGTTAGTGTGGTTATTTTTCCAGAGACACATGTTGTAGGCCAAGGACTGCCTGGAGGTGTCTCCATTTGTTGCGGCTGCTCTTGTTTTGCTGACTCAGTTTTGATCCAAGGAAGAGGGCGAGTCTTCAGCAAATAAGAAGCCAAGTTCTTCAGCCTGAGATGTAATCAATCATAGATGTAAGACTATAATTGTTTGCTCCCCCAACTATTTATCATTCTTTCTTTAGCCACCATGAGGGATGTGACACCTGTGTTGAGTTCAGATACATATCAGCACAAAATCAAATGATTGGGTGTCTCCTGCTGTTAAAAACATAAGTGGGTGCCTCCTGCTTCTAGGTTTTTTCAGACAGAAGTTTGATTGTCAGAAGTCTGATTGCCTAAACATACACGGTATTATTCTGGTGGTTGTCCCTGTCAAGGAAGTAATATCTACCTGCTGCTCATAGTTGATTTCTTCCATAACACTATATCTGTAACCATGCTAGCTCTACGGAGATGTTACTCCAGTGTTACTCCACTACCGACTGACTAACAGCACCCGGAGGAAGGGTTGTAGGAGATGAAGGAGGTTGTAAACTACCTCCAGTTTCAAGGTTGCTTTTGTAGGAGTAGCAGTTGGTTTCCTATTAACTGTGAACACTAAACAAATTCACAATGTGATGTTGATTCGAAAGTCACGTTCAGTTCAACCATTATCACGTAACTGATTTTCATGCATGGTTAATATAGTGATTATTAAAACTTTTACAAGTACGTAAGTCCGTGCGAGAGTCCCCTAAATCTAGTATTGTGCTACTAAAACAATGTAGATTTGGTTTCTATTACTATTGAAACTCAAGGGAAACCTTTTCATAATAAAAACATTATTGCACATTCTGAGCCATGTGGCCAACAAACAAGTACACAAGACATTGGGCTAGTTGCAGTTTGGGCACATGTGTTCTGCATTATCCATGGCCGATTCAATTCTCTTGCCGGCAGGTGCCACATATCGACTCATTGCATTGCTGGAACAAGATAGGTAGGTCATATAGTACTCTTAATAAGCATGGGATTAATTCTCCATGAAGTATAGGACTCCCATAGTAAACAATAGGATAACCGGTTAGTGAAAAGTCCTGGCCGAGCAAGCTCTATGTACATATATATTATTCGCCCGGCCTATAGGTAGCAAAATTAACATTCCACATTGTACAGTTTGGCGTCTCGTTAGTAGATTGTGAAACAAAAGAATGGGAGATAGTGATTGATGAGGACGTCTAGTGCTACCGGTAGTTCTGGAAATGGGATGCATTGGAAATTTTAGATTGGGAGCGACAAGGGGGTATTGAACTTTGTGGGAATGAGTCCCTGCCTCGACTATTTTCACCGTGCCAGGGTGCTTTGGAAGATCAAGAGAGGCAGGCCCTCAGTTTTGATAAGGAAAACCAAGTATTCTACATAGTTTACATCGACTACAGTGAAGAAAGCCAAGACCTGGGGACCTGAGAATAACAACATACTCCGTCTCCCACTTTCCTGTTGTCATATTTTCCAACCGTAGCGGGCAAAACATGGCAGTAGCTAATCACCTTTGTCGAGGAGCAGAAAATGCGAGCACAGAACATCGACACTAGCTCGCTTTAGCCTGCATGTTTTATTCTTGTACATCTTGAGAGGGGCATTGTAAGCTCGGAGCAGGACGCAACTGCTGCGAACAAACCTCAATTTGGCTGTCTTAGCCTTCGTGTACTTTTTTTTCAAGGAACCTAGTGCAAATTATAAGACGAATGTCTTCTTGCTCATAGGAAACTGACATGTCTCTCTCGATGCAGACAGCACCGGCCGTTTTTTTTCCAAAGGAGCCGACAATGGGGATTATCTAGAGGACACGAGGAAAATTACAAGAAAATTTGTGCTGGAGTAATACATTATGCAGCTACTGTAGACTTTCAAAACAACCATCCGGGTCGGGTCGGGTCGCGTCGTCCTCGCTAGCCTGAGCTTTGGATCATGACTGAGTCGAGATGCTTCTGAACTCTCTTACACGTGCATACAACATATTTTCTCGATCACGGTCTAAAGTGGCACGAGACAACAGAAAGCTCGTTGACTCCTTGACCACGGTCTAAACTATTTTCTGCAAGGTTAACGAGGCCAATCAGCGAAAGCTAGATGTTTGGCGGGCCCGCCTAAATGGTCTAATGGCGTCGTCGATGGTCCACGTAATTTAGACGGGCATCATGGATGTTAGGGCAATAGACTTGTTATATTACCAGAGGGCCAAAGGCCATAATATATAATACATGTACATGCGCAAATATACAGAAAACCTTCTCTCAAAAAAAAAATATATATACAGGAAACCCCCTAACATACGGGCAAACTACAATTTACAAATATATACTCTAACACCCCCCCCCCCCTAAAACTCATGATGGATCCACAACACTGAGTTTGGAGAGTAAGAAGTCATGCTGTGTTCGAGTTTGTGCCTTTGTAAAGAAATCCACCAATTGCAATCTGAAGGCACATAATGAAGCGCAACAACCTGATCCTGCACCTGAGCACGTATATAAAAAGCATCAACACCAATATGCTTGGTCAGCTCATGCTTGACCGGATCACGTGCAATACTGATAGCACCTGTACTGTCAGACAAAAGTGGAGTGAATGTCATAATAGAGACCCCAAAATCTGCAAGCAACCACCGTAACCAGGTCATCTCAGCAATCAACAAAGCCATAGCCTGCAGCTCAGCCTCAAAACTCGAACGGAAAACCGCTACTTGTTTCTTCGTCTTCCAAGCAACAAGCGAACCACCAAGAAACACACAGTAAGCAGAAAATAAACGACGATCCGTAGGATCACTCGCCCACGTAGCATCCGAGTAGCACTGGAGCTGGAGAGAACTGGAACTAGGAAAGAAAAAGCGACGAGTGATCGTGTCACGAAGATAACGAAGGACACTGAGGAGATGACTGTAGTGAACGGTGGTAGGAGCTGAGACAAACTGACTCAGAATATGAACAGGATAAGAGATATCAGGACGAGTGACAGCAAAATAAACAAGGCTCCCAACAAGATGACGATAACGCGTGGGATCAGGAAAATGATCACCATCAGTAGGACGAAGCTTAACATTAAGCTCCATAGGAGTCTCAACAGTGCGCTCATCCCCAAGAGCAGCACGAGCAAGAAGATCCTGAATGTCACGCTTCATAGTCAACGCAACCAAAAGTACGAACTGATGGAAAGGGCTAGTGCAATACACTTCAACACCCCCTCTCACGTGTGACGGGGAGAAGCCAGCACATGCAACCGGAAGAGTGCGACGGCGCGCGAAACTCACGTATGACTCAAGAGGCTATACGTGGACATAGAGGGAGCAACAACAATTTTTAGGATAAATTGCGAAAGCCAGGACTCAAACTTGAGACCTTAGGCTCTGATACCATGTTATGGTAATAGACTTGTTGTATTACCAGAAGGCCAAATGCCACATTATATAGTACATATACAGACGCAAATATACAGGAAACCCCTAACACACGGGGAAACTACAATATACAAATATATACTCTAACAATGGATAGGTCCACATAATTTAGATGGGCTTCACGGATAGGTCCACTTAGCCCGCTCGGCCCGTTTCAACTCCTTGTAGACGCAACACGTAGATTCGCCGCCTTCCAGTTCCCCGTTAGTCGCGCCATATCCCTTTGTCGCCCACGCCTTACCGTATGTCTGTATCCCGACTGTGCCGCTTCGACCTCGGTCCCGGTGCCATAGGCATCGTCACCCGCCGAGCAAGATGTCGAGCTCGGTGGAGGTAGCGGTAGAACACGTACGTGGCGCTGGAGGGTGGAAAGAAGACGTCAGAGGATGTGAACCTGGCGGCGGAGAAGGACAAGTATTCAGCAAGCAAGGACGAAGCCATCAGCATCAACCTAGAGGGCAAGGAGCAGGTCTGTCTTCCCCCTCATTGCAAGCTCGTGGTCTAACGGTGTCCCTCTTAGGGCTTGTTTGGTAGGAGGGGAACCCAGGCCTTTTATCAGGGAAATAAATCCACTAGTAGGATGGTGGGGAATAAAATTCTGATGATTTAAACTTTTTTCGTGAATTTCCGATCGGGATTTGATTCCCTGGGATAAAAATCCCGGTACGTCCAAACAAGCCCTTATGGGTCTTTCTCGTATTCTGCTCTGGTATCCATAGATAGATGTTCGGTCTTTAAAGAATGCAAAGTAATACGTGTCAATAGGATTAAAATAATCTGCAAGATTTAGATCCTACAAAATTTCAGCTAAATTCCTCTGAACAAGAATCACATGGAGAAGATGGAGGCTAAATCAGTAACCACGTCTATGATGTAAAATTCTCACGAAACCAGGTAGATAAAGAAGCTCACAACTCATTTAAATTGCGTTACCTGAGATTATTGACCTAAGATCAGCTGAACTCATTGTTAGTGTTGTCGTGGGCACTTACGTAACAACCATGTATGTTTAGGCTTGCTATGTGGTTGCCAGATGATATGTGAGTCTCTGCCTATTGACCCATCTATCACTCCAAAATCGTAGCCGCCTGCCGTCCCCAGTGTGCACAGTCGCTGTGCGGAACAGGTCCTCCGCTTCCTCTAGCAGATTGAAATTCTGCCCACTCCAAGGCTTTTCCAGATTGGTGCGCTCCCGCCATCTCCATCGCAGTCTCAGAGTCGTGTTCAACAGTCTGAGAATACTGAGATCTTTGATTGGGGGCACCCCTAGCACCCAAATCACTTCATGACAACATCATTTTTTCTTTTGAAAATTTTACCAATCTATTATAAATCATCAATAGCAGTATAAAAAGGCTTAAAAGTAATAAAAAATTCAAATAAATCACCAATAGCAGTAAAAAAGCCCTAAAAGTAATAAAAATTTACAAATAGGATGGGAAGCCAGAGCCGGCGGACTGGGCGGTTCGGCGGTTCCCGTCGAGATGGCGATGGCGCGCTCTCTCAGCGACAAACGACATGCCGCCGATGCCGAAGCCGAACACCCTCGCCTGATCTAGGGCCGACTGGGAGCACGAGTATGCCAACCGGATTCGACGCCACCAGGAGGAGGCCGAACGTGAGGCCACCCGCAGAGCTCACCTACCAGGGCACGCCAGTCATCATCCTCGATGACGACGACGCCGGCCACTCCCCCTGCCGCCGAGCGACGACGACGGCGGCAAGGCGGACCCCGACTACACGGTGTTCTACCGTAACTTCGGCATGTGAGCAGTGTCCGGCGGCATCGACATTGGCTATTTTAAGGTTTTTTTAGCCTAGTGAAGTCAAAATTCAGGTGTTTGCACTACAACATGACCTCCCCTTCAGCCACGCACCAATGCGTTGCCAAATGTCCATATAAGCGTTGGTAGGGTCTACACCAACGGATTATTATGCGTTGCCGTTGGTGGCGTTGCAAGGGTCTACAACAACGCAAAATAATATGTTGGTAATTGATATGCATAAGCGTTGTAAGATAGCAACATATATGAGAAGAGTATAACAACACTTTGCATGCGTTGGTAGTTCCCTGTAGGAATGGATTTCAAGTGGCATAACAGAACTACTTTGCTGCACGTAGAAACAATGCTACATATCACAATCAGTTAATAATAGCTTACATATTTTTCGCAACAATCACAAGTTCAATGTAGATAGTGCATACAGGAGAGACGATACAGGAAATATAAAAATTTCATATAATATTTCGTCTATGTTGCATTACAAAGAACAATATTTAGGGAATACAAATTATCTGGTACTTGCACTATTACAAATATATATGTTCTGTTCCAAACATTAACCATGAAAATGACATTCTAAAACATAATGTGAGCTGCTAGTAGTAGCATCAGTATCCATACTGCAATCAACACCCCAACCAGACATCATCAATTTATCTTGGAAATCTACAAGAACAAAAATTGAGATCAGTAAAGAAAACTCATCAGGTTAATGAAGTAGCAAAATTTAAGAAGGGTAAAATTTAAAATATAGTAACATACAAAGGTTGAAGGCCATGCGATAGTTAGTCCTGCTGCATGACCAATAATCTTGACTTTTTTTAGTGGTCGTATCAACTCATCAGATTTTGCCAATGTAGCATCAACACGCACTGCCCAGAATTGATTTCCAAGTTTAACACCTTCAACTGTATATTCTGGGTCTCTACTTTGAAGTGTAGCTAGAGCAACATTCTTGTTTAGATTTCCAAACTCTTCAAAAATATTACAGTACCAACCTTTAACATAAACAAAAGTACATGAGAAAATAATTTCCAATGCAATTTGAAACATGTGAAGAATCATGAATAAAACAAACATAATGCGCGTACATCTATCGAGTTGGCATCCGAGAAATTTGTTGTATTGCATTGTTTTTGCTGCAGATGATATAGTTCAACATTAGGATGCATAAATTAAAACATAAGCAAACTGAAAAGGAAAAGTAAAAGGATGAAAAATTTCATATCATACATTAGCGTGCTTTGTTGCACTAGCCCCTTTTGAGCTCTTCATGTTCTGGACACCAAGGTAATGAGAAGAGAAAAAAAATAAGAATATAAAGTAAAAAACTTCATATGAAGCTATACTAACCTTTTCTACGGTAGCACTTTCCTTCCTTAGTTGGATATCTTCATCGTGGACCATAGTCTCTTTAATCTATGAAGAAAGATACACTATAAGGTTGGCATGTATTACAATAAATACTTGTATCGCAGCAGGATTAACTACTTGGTCATGAATCATCGTTGCCTACTTGGTCATAGAACAACTTGCCTAGAATCATCGTTGCCTACCTCCAGGTGTTGCCGGATGTGAAGAAAATTCCCACATCCATCTCACCTCTTGACAGGTATTCACTCTCAATCTCTGCCATTAGTTCTCATCTACTCTATGTTTACATGACTCTGAATTGGGTGTGCATGTCCATCAATTGAAAAGCATACTGTTTCCAAAGCTTTCAGGGTTATAAGTTCTTCAGGGTATGGAAGGCCATCATCCCTTTCGGAATATCATTTACTCTGTATTTTGCTTAGCTTTTTTTGTTACTATTTGAGTTTTTTTTGCTGAAGTTTCTATTCACTCTGTTTTTCCAACATACCGTGCACTGCGACATTACTATAATATAATGACGTAGATCGTTTCATTACTTATTTTTCTCAGTAATAATACAATTTTTTGCGGGTAGTAATAACACAATTAACTCATGTTGTATAGAAGTTTGATTATATGTGATGCATTTTTCGCCAAAACTTTAGTGCCCAGATTGTAGATTCAACCTTCTGCAAAGTAATCACATCGTCGAACAAAACAAATCCTAGGGATCAGATGAGGAGCATTGAAGCAGTAGAAAAATCTGTGCAAATCTACAACCTATATTACGTTCAAGGCCGCCTAAGAAAGAAGAAAATGGATGAAGCTAGCGTGCTGGATTAGAGAAGGTTTTCTCCACATCCTCTTGGCTTTCTGAAGATCAAAATCAAGGGCTCATTGAAGGAGAAAAACGGAACCGGAGGCATATTGGGCCTAAATGATCAGGAACAAAAACGATTGCCTGGGAGCTACAGGTGAGGAAGAGTGAATAAAGTAGCCGAAGTGCTTAATTTCATGCCCTCGTTCTTCTCCACACATTTGATAGGATGGCCGGACTGGGATGCTAAGAAGTCATATTTGAGATGGACTGTGGTCTTGAAGCAAGTATTCACAAGCTTATTTTTATTCCTTTTCTGTAACTGTTGTCTAAGGACCTATGTATAGTATACCGTCGGCTTAGCTGACCCAGGTCCCATAATTTTGATATGTAATTGTTGACACAGATTATGCTAGGAACTCTGCTAAAATGCAATGAAGATTGGGCCGTTCTATCTAAAGCGAAAGAAAACAGTATGATACACTTGATAGTACATGAGATGATCTACATTTTCATTCCTGGCAAAAAGGAATCAGCATTTTTTTTATTAATTGTGATAGTTTTGCATACACGAGAATCATCTCTTATGGCTGCAGCAACGCGGGATACCAACTAGTTCATGACATAAATGGGTGCGCTGCTATATAGACATCATGACTGGAATAAATATGCAAGGAAAAAATAATAACCACATAATGGACAGGACGAAGAGAACACCAAAAATTAAAGAAGCACACTAACCTTTTTAGCCCTCGCACTTTCTTTCCTAGATTGGTCATTTTTATCGTGGATCAAAGATTCTTTGTTCTATGAAATAGATAGATTGTAAGATATGGCAAGAACTATATATAATTAACACTGGTATTGCAATAGCTACATATAAATGCTAAACCTTATCTGTAGCAGCATGTTTGGTTGATCGTTGCATCTCCATGTCAGTGATAAAGTTTTCCTTGCTCTGTAGTGAAAGGAAATACATGGGTATTTTCCATAAAAACAAAAAGGAATGTATAAATGCATGCCTACAGTACCATCAGATTGTTATGTTGTCCAACGGTCCCAAGATGTTGACTATGAAGATCACCGTATACTCTCTGCCAATCAAAAACCACAGAAGAATAAGATTATATTTATTCAAATGACTTTTATCTTTCCAAGGATACATACTTTCTTTTTTGAGGTTGTCTGGGCAACACCAAGAGCATTTCGAGATGTAGATATCTGACCCACAGAATCCTATAATGATCAATTATAAATTAGTACATGTATTGAACAATGGAAATGTTCTTTAAATTTACTTATGTTTCAGAGCTTACTCTCTTCTGAGTTAGTTCTAGAAGTTTAGCATCTTGATTTTTCATGTGCTGCTCAAACTTTTCCATTTGAAGTCTAAAAGATAAAATATCATCATTTCAGGTATCCTCTAATGAAGTAAGGTGCATATCCTGAAAGTGACGTGAACCAGATACACCAAAGACTTGATTAGGATTTGGCAATAGTCCCAACCCATGTACATGTCCAGGCTTGTCAGCTCCTAGAACTGTATTCAAGGCATCTCCTTTCCAAGCTGTTCATTTGCTCGTGTCGGCTAAATCTGGCCTCTCGGCTAAAGTATTTTTCAATTCAACCTAAATACATGAAATGTAATTAAAAACAATGTACACAACAACAATATAAATTTTGATATAAAAAACATTATACCACGTGTTCATTAAGAATCTTCTTGTCGCTTTTGTGCCGGTGTGTATGAATGTACAGTACAGCTCTATGTGGGTTCTTCTTTTTAGGATCCTTTTGCCTCTACATTGGTTAAACAGTAAATTCTTTAGTAGGTGATGACAACATACAGTGCAAATGGAATGTAGATGCATATGTTTGTGTTCTATAAACTGACCAGCTCTTCTCTGTTCCGAGCAAAACTCTTAGTTCCAGCCGTGTGTATCGACTTCTTCATTGTACTGTTTTCCCTATTTTTCTCACTTATACCCTGTCATATAATTTGTAAACAATGCACATGCATTTGCATAATTATGTAAAAGGACTAAGCAACACGTAAATGGTAAATCTGACAAGTTTATTTGTACCTATGCCTTTTGGCTCATCCAATTAGTAACAAGAGAAATCCACTGGTCCTTAATCACACCCTTTGGAACATTGGTGTTGTTTGCTTCCATGCTCTTGCTTGCATCAAAATGAAGTGATTTCAGATTTGATTTATGTTGCCTCCATCTTTCTCCAATTGTTTTCAATATATACTTTTCCAGTCGAGAAGGGTAAAGAAACCTCATATACATATCAAACAGAAGTAATATCATGATAACACAAAATGTAAAGAATAATAATGCTGGAGAAATATATATATATATATATATATAATGTACTCTGGATCTACCTTTACTTGCCCTAGTATATTCTTTTTATTTATCTGTTCATCTGTCGTTTTATCCCTCTCCCCTATTAGTTTTCTCCGGTCTGTGTAGCTCAAGCTACACAGTTTTCCATTCCTAGCAACTGTGCCAAGAAAGTAACCTAGACGTCCAGCTTCTTTTCCAATTGGTTGATTGAGATCATTGCACTTGACCACAATTTTCTGTCCTTTTGGAAGATTCCATGTTTGTTTCAGCTTAGTCCTCCCACGCTTGATTGTTTTTGTATTTTCATCTGATCACGCATAAATTTCCAAAACAGTTATGTTCCAGAAATAGATAAAAGAAGCATGTATATATATTTTTATCATCAATACTGAATATGTTAGCAATTACCTTGGGCATTATCACCAGTGTCATCATGGTCGTCTTCATCCTCTTCATCGTCACTTTCTGTGAAGCCTTCTTCACCATTACAAGATAAAGGTTGAAAATTAGATGACTCGGCATCTTGCTTTGTAGTATTCTCATGTTCCTCATTCATGTATTCATCATCACATTGAACAACACGCAATTTGGTTCGTACCATATCTGCTCCTGGAGTAAACCAACACATTAAGTGAAAACCACTATTCTAATTTGTAAATTAATTCAACAAGCATGTTTGTGGTAAGTAATGATCTCTGTATATATGTCCATAATCATTGTATGTGGAAATCGAACTAATATTATTCAAGAATATCCATATTTACAGATATACTCAATGTCAAGGTGAGTGCATTCAGATTTCGGCTTAATGGTAATGTCAGTAACTAATTAGAACATCTTTTGTATGACATCTAATAAAAAATAGAAATTGCATAACAGAACACATGCTGTATGCCGTCACAGAGCGTGAGTTAATATATTTATAGGCCTAGTTAAAACTACTAGTAATGCTCATGCACACATACTGCATTTACTAGGAATTGAGAATGAAGGTGCAGATGGGCTAAAGGATTCAGAGGTGGTATAACAGTAAATCAAGTACAATATCAGCCAGAACCAGGCCCGTCGATGGACAGGCTCGACGAGAGCGACCAAACAGGGCCCCCGAATTTGAGAGGCCCCCGATTACAGCAGTCCAATAGCGACCCAGCTCGATCGACGCTTGTTTAGCTAACCGTCTCGCCAGATCGGAGACCGATCCATCTCCCGATCACGATCGAAACCCGTGTTCCGCCAGCTGCTGTTCTTGCCTCGCGCCGGCGTGCTCGTGTCCTTGGCTCCTTGCGGCAGAAATCGATCAGATATATGTAGGAAAGGCTCCAGGTCCAGGCTGCAGAGTGATTTTAGACCTGATCGCCGCTCAATGCTCATGGCTCCGGTTGATTGTCTAGTAATTCAGCAGGGAAGCAGCAGATAGATCGTGCTGCCTAGTACTAGTAGGCTGGTTCGTACCTACTTTGAATTCACAAATTCTGAATATATGGTGACTAATTGTCTGCAATTGCCTGCAGGCTTGAATGTGCAGGCTTGAATGACTGAACTGAACCGTAGTAGTATATGGCAATGTATGACAGCTACAACTCGTCTATTCACATTGAATTTTTTGAATTGCTTTGTTAATCTATTAATTTGTAAAACATGGCTTGGGGAGAAAGAGGTTCCCTCATAGGATTTAGTGTCTTCGGCAGTCCACCTGGTATATCCGCCGCTTTGTCACCGGGGCCGTAGCTCAGCTGCTGTCCTAAACTAGCGCCATGGTCCCATGGATTCACCCAATAAAACTGCAGAGAACGGGAGCAGGAACAACGAAGGCACGACCGACTAGCTGAATCCGGAACAAATCAACTAGCACTAGGCTGGGTTGGGATTTACACACCGAAACAAATCAATTATCCTGGACTTGTGCAGGCCATGGCCCGATTTTGCATTAAGGAAGCTCCGCCAGTGGTCTGGCATCAACGAGGATGGCTGGGACTAGGAGGCCGTGCGATGATGGTATCATGGCCTCGTGGGTCCGCGCAGGATACTGGGATGCGGCCGGCGGCATAATGGGCGAGACGCTTGGGTGCGGTAGCCTATTGGATCAACGGAAGGAAAGGAAATCCAGGGAAGAAATCACCTGCAATCGAATAGAACGGCGCCGAATCGCCCGCCGCCACCAGTCAGGCTCGCTGGAGCTTTCGTTGGGGAAGATAATGGCTGAACGGGGAGGTGCGGGGATTTAGATGCGGTAGCCTTTGAGATGTGGAGGTGCGGGGATTTAGAGGCAGTTATCTTGATCATTCTATGACAAGTGGGGTCACTTAACTAATACTAGGCCATTCCCTATTTCTTCGCTTTAAAATGAGAGAAAACGTGCGCGGGTAATCAGATAACACCCAAATAAGTTGGAGGGAAATGAATGAAGGGAGGGAAAAAAAATAGAGGGAAAGGCGAGAATAGGAGGAAAAATAGAGGGAGGTGAAAATAGTTCTAGACCTCCAATTACGTCGCCTGATTTTGCTCACATATTCCTTTTTTTTTAAATTAATTAAATCGAATGAAATTAAAATTTTATTTTGTAAAACGTGTTCTGTTTTTAAAAGATGTTAGATACAATGAATTTTACTTTTTTGCAAAATTGAATGCGAAAATTATACATCTAGAAGCAAAATCGACTCGAGAAATATTACTCCGTTCGTTCTTAAATTAGATGTCTTATATTTGTCAAGATGATATATCTAATTATAAAACATGTTTATATATATTATTAGGGGGAATTCGGAATACAAAGAAAAGTTCGACGATATTTAACTAAAAACATATAAAAATAGTAGAAACCTCCTAGATCACCTCGTAGTCGCCATCGTCATCATCGCCGCTCGGCAGCTCGTCCTTCGAGGCACGGCTGCTATAGCCTTGCCCGGCGTCGATGCGGCGCCATCGCTGCAACAGACTCGGCCCGACCTCGTCCTTGTTGGTGTCGTCGAGGATGACGATGCCGCGTGCATGGCCGTGGCGCGCCGAGCGTTCTAGAAAACAGCGCTAGTGCTCGGCCTCCTCCCGCTCAAACTCTACTCGCGACCAAGGGAGTGTGTCGGGGAGGGACATCGGCGGGATGTCATTGAGTGATGCCACAATCGTCATTTTGAGGCCATAGCAGCCGTCAGGGTTGTCCGGCGCATGCAGGTTGAGCGTCGTCTTGACGTAATCAGGCGGTGGTGACCACGCCGGCGTGGGCTTCTTCTTCGGCTTTCGTAGCTCGCCGGAACTCGTCTCCTTCGGCCAGACCATCGGACGTGGCCGCGCGGTGGTGATGGCGCGCGGAACATGAGTCGTCGCGTGAACGTGTGCATGGAGGCGACGACGTTTCGGGCTTCACCGAGAGGAGCAGCGGTGAGGTGAAGCGCGGCCGGGTGGAGGCCGTCGCCAAGTCAGAGGAGTGCGAGGCCGATACCGACAAAGAAGACGAAGGCCCCGCCATCCTTCTCGGCATCCATGAGCTGCCGCGACGACGAGAGAGGCAGGACGACTTTGCCGGCGGGTACTGCAGGAACGGGTAGTTGCCGCCCTCGATGTGCTCGAGGACGGCGGTCAGAGTGCGCCTCGGCACACTCCACCAGACTCGGCGGCTGAGGGCGTTGTTCCGTGCTGGCGTCAGCGGTGGCCCCTCGTAGGCCACCATCTCCCGAGTGTGGCGGTCCTGAAAGTACACGCGCCAGCTCGTGTGATTCTCGGGGTGCCAGCGGGGATGAAAGGGTGCCAGTTTTATAGCGCCGAGTCGCGCACGGGAGAGGTGTACATGGGACGGGATTGTAATCTGAGTGTTACCTTTGTAAATTTATGATATCTCTTCAATTTCCATTCTATAAATTTAATATCTCAAATTACCGAGTAAAGTGTGCCGAAAATTTCCCAAAATATCCGTTAAACTATCGTTTCTAAGTTTACTAAGAACTCCACAGTTAAATTTTAATTAGAAGGCTGTCAAAACTCAAAACATTGATATATCACGAATAAAGTCTGTTTTTTATAGCATGCAAATATGAAATAGGATGATATTGTAAACCAACGATTTTGGAGAAAATGGAAGCCGGATTCCCCCTCTGAAACAAGAAGTTCTGGCCCATTGTACATCCAGAAAAAACCTAAGAAAACATGATCCCAGGCGGCATCTCAGCGCGCATAGACAAAAAAAAGGAACCATTAAGAAAAATAAGCAGAAGCTAGTATCCTCAACCAGCGATCACTTCTTACAACTGACATTTCCAGGAAGACAAATGAACAGTACCTCAAGCAGCCGATCACTTCATATGACTGACAGTACCAGGAAGATACATATAAAACAGTATCACGGCATCAGGAGCCATTACATGGAAAAAGGAAATAATACCTAACACTTATTACAACCAACATAAAAAAAGCTTCATGACCATATCCATCGTATTTGCTATCTGGTAGCTGAATTCTCACCGCATGCATCAAACATTTTCTCCAGAGTGATATTACTTCTGAAAAGAGGAGAAAATTAATCAATAGAATCAGTGTGGTAAAATCATGTTACTAGCAGACAGTAAAAATAATTGGTGAAGTGAAAGTTAATTTACAAGAAACAGTAGAAAATATACTAGGAAAAACAAAAACACTAGAAGCAAACCTACCATAGTTGCTAATCTTCAGGCTGAGAACTTGTAACAGGATCTACAGTTCTTCCTTCTATATCTGATCTTGTCCACGTTTGGTTCTTATGTGCAGTATCAATAAGCTCCCCCAGTTGACTGACGTGATAAGGTTCACTTTCTACATCATTCCATTCTTCACCCATGTCAAAGTCATCTCGAGGCGTCACCTTCGTCACAAATGACCATCCAGGATTTGTACGGTCTTTGGTATAGAACACTTGGTCAACTTGATTGGCAAACACAAAAGGTTCATGCTCGCTCTTTTCACCATTGTGGATTTGATGTGAAAAATTCACAAGTGTACGACCATACCTATCCTTTTTTACTCCTTTATTTTCAGTAGTATCAACCCATTCACATTTAAATAGAACCACTGAAAATTTTCTATAATAATCCAACTCAATTATGTCAACTATCCTTCCATAGTACATGACATCTCCAAGGATAGGGTTATTATCACCTGCAGAAGCATAGCTTGACGTTTTTGCGGTCACAACAACTCCACTATTTTGAGTCTTCTTATCATATCGCTTGGGTCTAAACCTATAGCCTCGTATGCAGAAAGCTATGTATCTTCGTGCAACCTCCATTGGGCCGCGAGCCAACCATCTAATATCTTCATCAATGCTGTCAGTACCTCTTTGCTCTAGCTGCATTATCTGTGCCAACACAGAAAATAAATTAGAGAAATTCAAAATCAGAAAACTAATAACAAAAAACTTACATGATCTCCAAACCAATCAGGAAACTCCTCATGCTGCATGCGCTCAACGGTTCTTAGTGTTAGGCGCTTGTTGCGATTTTTCCTTTTCAAATTACCAGCATGTGCTCTAAAACACATATGAGC
This sequence comes from Avena atlantica, assembly GCA_910589765.1. NCBI lineage: Eukaryota > Viridiplantae > Streptophyta > Magnoliopsida > Poales > Poaceae > Avena > Avena atlantica. The sequence continues at coordinate 454,751,728 of OU342733.1, read as the reverse complement.
ATAAGTTTAGATCAAATATTTATTTAACATGTTAACAAGCTAAGATAAGACATTTACTTGAGGTATGGGGTGACATCATCACAGTTGTATAACACATATCTATGAGCTTGTAATTCCTCCATGTCAGTCAAAGTGTAAGTGCATGGCTTTCCCAATGGATTCCCCACTGGAGGAAATAACCTAGATTCATATGCATACATGTGAGATTCATTTTCGATTGGTTTATCATGATTCCTTGACGGTCGGTTATGCTTAGTAGAGAAACCCTGTAAGTATCTTGAACAAAAGGTCATACACTCATCCGCCAAATATGATTCAGCAATTGAACCCTCATGGCAAGCTTTGTTGCGAACATATGACTTAAGCTTACCAAGGTACCTGCAACACGTGTCAAATCATCAATTTAGCAGGTCATAATGAAATCACTTGTGTTAATATTGCATTTGCCTTACCATTACATTCTTACCTTTCAATAAAGTACATCCATCGATAGCAAACTGGTCCAGCAATTTTACATTCAGTTGCTAAATGGACAACTAAGTGAACCATGACTGTGAAAAACCCGGGAGGGAAAATCATCTCCAATTTGCAGAGTGTTACTTTAATTGATTCTTCCAAACGGTCAAGCTCTTTTTTATGGAGAACTTTTGAACATATTTCTCGTAAGTAGGCAGATAACTCAAATAGTACTGTAGTGACATGATCTGGAAGAATACCCGTCAAAGCGATAGGCATGAGTTGCTGAAGTAGGACATGGCAATCATGTGTTTTTAGCCCATGAATTTTTCCTTCAGCGCAGTTCACAGATTTAGATATGTTTCCACAATAGCCATCAGGAACCATTATATATGCAAGAACTTCACAGAATAATTTCTTATCACGTTTGGACATGGTAAAGACTGCGGGTGGTAAGTACAACTTGTCTGAAGGTTGTTTCTGCGGATGTAGCTCCTTTCTAATATTCATTTCTTCCAGATCCTGAAGAGCAAGAAGATTATCTTTTGACTTCCCATCTAAACCTAAGAGTGTGCCAAGAATATTATCCAACACATTCTTCTCTATATGCATCACGTCAAGATTATGACGAAGGAGGTTATGGTCCCAATATGGCAATGTAAATAGACTGCTCAATCCCTTGTAAGTTTTTGAATTCGTAAAGTCACCAATAGCCTTTATTTCTTCTTCTACTTGACGTCCGTAGTAAGTCTGAGGTGCTGCTCTATGCTCCGAGGTTCCATCAAAAGAGCTACTATTAGAACGAAATGTATGATCAGGTGGCAGAAATCGGCGTGCACCCATAAAGCATGATTTCTTTCCATGTTTCAAGCGTTTGGTCCATGCATCCGCACCGCAAGGTGGACATGCAAATTCTCCGTGCACCTTATGTGAAGCAAGCATTCCTAAAGCTGGCAAGTCATTTATAGTCCATAGCACGACTCCTCGCAATGTAAAGGTCTCGTTTCTGGAAACATCATATGTGGACATTCCATTAAGAAATAAGTCTTTAAGGTCATCCAAAAGCGGCTGGAGAAATACATGAATATTATCCCCTGGACTTTTGGACCCAGGAATTATCAGTGATAGCAAAAGATTAGAATCCTTCATGCACAGCCATGGAGGCAAGTTGTATATGACCAAGACAACTGGCCAACAACTATAACTTGAACTTAGCATCCCATATGGATTAAATCCATCAGTAGCAAGCCCGAACCGAATATTACGAGTATCAGATGCAATTCTTGAGTACTTTCCATCCAGAGCCTTCCATGCTGGGGAATCAGCTGGATGTCGTAGTGCGTCATCCTTGGTGCGCTCTTCATCATGCCATCTCAATAGTGGTGCTGTTTCTTTGCACATGAACAACCTCTTCAACCTATCCTTGATTGGAAAGTAATGTAACATTTTTCTTGGTGTTGCTTTCTTTCTTTCCTTCTTGGTTAACTGGGTTTCGGGTTCTTTATCTTTCCACCTAGAAGCCTTACAGATTGAGCAGAAGTCATCATTTTCCGTGTCCTTCCAGAACAGCTGGCAATTATTTGGGCATGCATGAATTTTTTTGTAACCTAAGCCAAATTTTGAAACGATCTTCTTAGCCTCATAGAAATTCTGGGCAGCTCCTTTCCATTTGGAATTGCCATGTACAAAGTATCAAGTAGATCTCCAAATGATTTATCATACCATTTGTTCATAGACTTTATATTGAACAAAATCACAAGTAGTGATAGCTGTGATAATTCACATCCTGGCCATAAAGGCTTCTCCGAATCTTTGACCATTTTATAAAATTCTTCGGCTTCTAAATTTGGTCCATGCTGGTTTGGTGGTGTACTTTCACTCATTGGCATATCATCATACATATGTCTAAAGACATCATTAATTAATCCATGCATGTCAGCACGCATTTCTTCATTATGAGACTGTAGTTGTCGATCATCATTGTGTTCATCTGAAGACTCACCATGAAAAACCCATTTGTCATAACTCTGAAGAATTCCATTACAGACCAAGTGATCACGGACATCATCCTTCGACAACAGAGAAGTGTGCACGCAAATTTCACATGGACAATGGATCGTGTCATCTACTGGCTTATCTCTGTATGCAAATTCCAAAAATCCATCTACACCAGCTAAGTAACGGCTACTTCCTGTAGGGTAACGCAGAAGCAACTTGCTGACTTCTACATCCATACCCACACTGCATAAGGAGTTTACTTAGTATTGCAATGTTATTAGTACATATAAAATACAATGAAGGTACTGGCACATGTTGTTTTACTTCTTGCAGTTGTTTGTTTAAGTTTTTTGAACTAGCACTTATAGCGTGAACATAGTTATCATTATGCACTTCACAAAACTGAACCAAATCTCATAAAATTACCCATCCAACAAGATGTTTTTCTTATTATTAACAACGAGGCTACTGTAGTTCCAAGTTTAATAACACAACCAGCTGCTGTAGAGACCAGTAAAGACAGCAGTAGTGCCACATTTATCAAGAAATTGAAAACTTGTTAATTAATACTGTAATGACTGAAAGCTATTTCTTCTCCTCTGCCAATACAAAAAACTACCAACACAACTTCCACTTAAAGATAATAAAAAGAACGTATCATTTGCATCACACAGAGCACAAGTTTCACTCTCATTGATTAAATTATTTATCATTAACCGATGCTATGACACAATTTGTTTTCATGCTCTGGTATGTTAATGCTCCAGATTCGTCTGATTCTTGTCAGCTACCTAATTTACTACTGTTTACATTTCTCTACTTCTGCTATAAGCCCCAGATTGTTGAGGATATAACTACATTGTGAGGGTTCCAGCAAGTCTCTAGCACATACTGGTTTTCTCACCTGCTCTCCTATTTCTAAGTATGTCGAAACTACATTTAAATATATATAGCCCCTAAGTGGTGTTTCACAGAAACGAGTTCAGTATGCTTGAAACACTATTATACTTGACACACTATTCTCAATCGTTGTTGTCAGGAGAATCATCTTTAATTAGAATCACAATTGGTAATTAAGCTGTAGAAAATAGGAAAATAATATTTTGTGACCCATTGATAGAATATTAATTATTTCGAGTTACGGTCAATCAAATCAGTCAATCTAACTAGCATAACCAGAGGATTAAATAATTGATCTTAGAATTTTGCTGGCAAACTAAATATTTCCCAAGATTCAATAAACAAGATCATATTGGGGACGAAGAGGACCTTGTTATACTACCTGGTCAGGTGCCAAATCAAGAGGCGATAGAAGCTTACCTATGTGGGGGTGCGACTTTGGTACAGCTTCAGGTGGCGCGGCGACTGTCAGGCAGCCGGTCGTTGGCTGCGACAAGGTCGAGAAAGGCTGCGGGCGGAGCCAGCAGCTTCTGGGGGATGGGGACGGCGCTTCCAGGAGGAGCGGCTTGGCGAAGGTACAACAAGGGAAGGGGCCCTAGATAGCCTAGGATGGTGGCGGCGGAGTGGGGCTGGATGGCTTGGCGGCGGAGAGGGGCTGGATGGCTCAGCGGCAGGGGGTGAGACGGCTGGGCGAAGGCAGTGTTTTCCCTCCTAAGAGACGATTAGGTTGTTGCAGCCTAGGATTTTCTTTTTTCTGGGTATTTATTTTGAGTGTTTTTTCCTAGCGCTACACAAGTACACATAATGTACCAGCTTTATTTCTCATCTTATCAAAAAAGAGAAAAATGAGCGTGTTATCCTCGCACATCCTCGCACGTAAATTCCTGAAGTTTTTTTTTTCGTGCACTTTTCTTTTAGAGATCTAGCCCACGATCGACAAATAGACTTCCACATAATTAAAACATTTTTTTCTTTGCTTTAATTTTGTAACATTTATACCCTCTTCGTCTTAAAATAGATGTCGCAGATTTGTTAAAATTTAGATAAATATAGACATTATTTAGTATATAGATTTATACAAATTTTGGCAACATCTATTTTGAGACGGAGGGATTATATTTTATTATTCTGTTCCGTCCCAAAGGTCAGCAAAATAGTCGGTAAGATCATCTGGTCATCCCAATATCTGATTAGGCGCACCTTAGGAGCATTTGTGTGCTCCAACGTATAAGCCGCAACACATGGTATTCGTTGGCAATCAGATGGTGCAGAACGGATGGACTTACCAATGCAAATATGCGTAGCTACTTTCAAATTTAGCAACGCAATTTTGAAGTGTTGCAAAGTATGCATTGCTATATGGGGGTTCTTGTTGTAGTGTTGTCCGAATTTCATGTAATATGTCCGAATTCGTCGAGTTTGAATGAAATTTGGCCAAACCCAGAAACTCGGCATAGGAACGTGAGTGAGAAACTGGTCGTTCCCAGGCCAAAAGTTACATCCGTCCAACACCATTTAGCGCCGGATTTTGGCATGGGAATGCCGAACGAGTGAGGTGCTCTAATGCCTACTTACCTTGAAGTATATGGTTTACAATTGCAATTTTTGTGCTCTTCTTTGGCTTGGCCCGCCCAAGATTTTCCTTCAAGCTCCGCCACTGCATCCAGATGATACCAGGCAGTTGATGGCCACCCCCCACGAGATGAATCTGATGCCACAATAGGTAGCTCTCGCGTGGGGTTTTTAAATTTTGCGTTCACTAAAGGCAACTGACATATAAGAGCAGAATTGAATTGACGAAGAATTATGTACTCGCTACGACTTGCTCTTTATTGGATTTTCGGCACCCCACGAGGAGGTGAAGGTGCAGCAGCGGGAGAGAACTATAGCTTGGTCGGCCATTATTTGAAGTATGTGTGACGAATTCACATGTAGATTGATGTGTTGCAGGTTGCAACTATCAGCAGAAAACCTGCCACACACCACAACAAGCAGGGTAGATGGGATGTGATAGCATGCTGTCCTGCCACATGTGTTGTGACTCCTCGACATGTCAAATATTGGATCTGCCAAGATTCTCAACTTCATCATATGAGATATCTCCTACTAGATTCTGAACTTTTCTTATGGGCACAATAAGAGTAAGAGAGCTGGCCCGAGCATTGTGTACCATGACCAAATTTTCAGATTTTGCTCTACATTTTGTTCAACATAGCATAATTTTCTTCCTAATAAAAATTCATAAATGTTACTAGATGATTGTACTAGGGTCGGACGTATTTGTATTCTGATGAAATTTACTTTTGCTATTAAAAGTTGTCAAAGGCATTGTTCAATTGGTATGATGTTAGTCTCTCGTTGAAAATTGTTTGTCTTTTGTAAGATTTCTTTTTCTAGACGATATACGGGGCCATACTTTTGAGTTTTGTTCTGGTAATAGCTTCTCCCATTTAAAACTATTCAGATTATCTATTACTTTTAGGTATGTATACAAAACCGACTATTCATATTATATAGTATTTGATTTTAGGTAAAATTTCAATATCCGTGTTTTGCATCTCTACATTTCCTTCAATGATATAATATGGAATGTAAATATTTGGAACTTACAAAAAGGAATTTTATAGTGTGGAAAACATGGTGTGGTGCTGATGCGGCATCTAAAAGTAGCCGTACATGGGTCAACCCAATTTGGACCGTCAAAAACCACTTCTAAGAACCTGAAAATATACACGGTGCTAAAAGTTGAAGATAAAGATTATATTTTTCAATAGAGACGCCACGTTAGTACACATACCCTAATTATATGGACAGTGGGATCTATAATGAATAGAAAAACCTATAATCAAGTCTATACTGGTGGAGTCAATATCCAATATGCTTGGCGCAAGAAAATAACCAAAATTCTTTATCAGGAGAATTCACATTCAAGTGGAAAACATGCACGTGTATGGCAAAGTAAGTACACTACAAAGTGGTATGCAAAATGCATGGCAAGCTATATAGCATGTAGTTATTCATCATATGAATGAGTGTACACACATAACATATAGACTCCTATTACTTATTAGAGCACAAAGTATATATAGCAGGTTCAACGTTTTCATAAACATTGAGCGGGAACATTCATGTCATTGCCCTTGCACAACTCTTTGCCATTATATTAGTGTACCAAAACATATTTATCAAGTTTGTGAAGGATGCCATCGATTCCAGATGTCGGGAATAGTTCCCACATAGTTATTGACATATCCATTCATAGAAATATTGTCGTTCTCTATTGAATAGAAAAGTGAATATGATGTGAGGGCTATTTTATTCATTTTTGGATACTATTGCCCAATAATTATACTCACAGGGTAACCGAGGGTGGCATGCCACACAACATGGTCTAAACATTAAGTTAATAATAAACAAATCAGGTCGAGTAAGGTTGAAATGCTCTTGGATAACACCTTATGTACTTATCAGTATATTCGACGACTATCAAGTGTCTTTACTGTATCAAAATTATTGACTAAGTATTACTCAGCCATATTTGATATTATCCTTATTCCGAATATATATTATCTCGATTACCATATCCATACAATTTGTCGAGCTTGACATGGATTTGTTATATGTGTATGTTATATGAATTCTATCAAAGTCTCTTTTCTTTAACTCCAATATTTTTTGCATGAAACTATATATCAGAGAGTACAACACAAATCGGTGTAGTCATTATATATGGGATAGTACATGTCAATGTGAGAGTATAACACCTATAAACCAAGAGAAGGGTTAATCAGGAATAAATAATTTTTTTTATCAAAATACCACCTCTTACATTAAAAAAATACATTGTAGAATATGTCACATGATATCTTTAGAAGTGTTATAATAAATCTTACACACAACTTATAATGATTCAAAAACATTAACCACATACAGAATATATTACTTAACATAATCTTAATAGTATCTAAAGAATCTTACGATTTATAATTCCATGTTTATGTTATACGTTAATATACAATTTATTTGAAAAGAAGATGTGATACCCTAAAGGCAATGCTCTCGCATTGCAGGGACACCTTGCTAGTTGTTAAAAATTCAGCATGGATGCTTCGCCTTGTAAGGTCTTGAAATTTGGGGAAAGCAAGACATCGCAATGCCAAGTTACATAACATTTGAACATTTTGCACACCCATGAGAAAACTGAAGCGCAATTGGATGACACGGGAATTGTTGTTGGCTCAACTGATATCGTATATGATACATAGAGGAGAAAATTGCATTTTGCTACCATAATTGTGGCTAGAGTTTCAAAAAAACTACCACAATTCAGGAAAATTTTAAAAAACTACCAATTTTGTGCCTAATTGTCGCAAAAAACTACCACTTCCATGTAATCGAACATCTTAAGTCATTTAACACCGTTTCTGACAAAATGGGCCCACTATCAAGTTGACATGGTACGAGGAGACGGTGTTTTTTTGCGAAACATTGATGCTTGAATCGGAAATAACCACCTCCCACAAATATGTTCAGGCAGGCCGGTTTTAAGCCCGCCGTAGACCCCTCAATAAAAATGTTAAGGGGTCTTTCATACTTTCATTTCAAAATAGCAGCAAATCCTTTTGTGTCGTCTGTAAATTATGCAACTGCTTTAGAATTTCAGAAGTCAGAACCCCTTTATCCGAATCAAGACTTGGCAACAAGCCTTCTACAGTTGGGTACATGTCGGCCTATCCCATCTCCCTATACGACACGTCCACCGGAACAACTCTTCTTCTGTGACCTGATCCCTTGATTAACCACGTTTGTATGTTTTTAGATGGCTTTGTTTAATTAATCATAGAGATCCGATGTACTCAACTTGAGGATTACTATGATTCATGATTATCATATGTTAGTGCAAGTAGCAGAGGTTTGGCTAACGTTTATATTTTGAGTCATAGTAACATATGATATTGTGACTGGCAGGTTACTATGATATTGTGACTCACAATACCCTATACGATGGCGGTCTATTGCTACGAGTGGGTGATCATTTTGGCGGATTACTATGACCCGAAGCTTTGGCAAATGTTTATGTTTTGTGACTAGCAGCTCCTAACGAAAATGAAATGGCAAGAATTTATATTTTGTGGCGATTCATTCACCTCAATCAAGTTTCTAAACTCTCTAACGCGTGCTCCCTAGACCACAGTCCCGCGGGGTAGCAGAAACAGAAAGCATGTTGACTCCTCGATCGCCAAAAAAAGTATTGTTGAAGAAATCAAGCATCTGATCAAGGTAGCTCAGATTAAACAGGAACAAAATATTGTTAGTCATGCTTTAGCTCATTATGGACGCACTTTTGATGCTCTCACCTGTCTGGCTACGGTCAGCATCGGAGGACATTCCAACCTCTTTGTCAGAGAGATAGTAATCCCGTGATTTAATTAATAGAGATCTTATTTCGCAAGATAAAAACTTTGTTAGTACCTTTTTAAGAGGTAAACTAGCCTCTGCACCAATGCATGCACACAACTGTTGCTGCTGAGATATAAGGCTGGTCATAGTGGATAGTAACTTAGAGTAGTAACATGCATATGTTATTAGTCTAAGTTACTACCTTCATAGTGGATAGTACTAACTTATATCTAAAATCATGCAAACTCTTATTAATTAGGTTGTATACTCATCTTGTATTAGAGTATGTGATGTTATGGTAACATAGCTAGTTAGCATAATCCTCTCTTTCTTCATTTAATGACATGCCATGTCACCAAAATGCCTAGTTCGCACTGCATGTTACTACCTATGTTACTAACACTATGACATACTCCATTTAATTGTATATCATTTCAACATTTTTTTGCACTTGTGGAAAGTAGAGGGCACCTACACAACACAAGATATGTTGACCCAATTTGATGTCGAATCCGTTGCAACGAGGAAGTGGCAGGGACCAAGAATGACGATGAGCCGCATAATGCGAGTAGTCATATTTTTTTGGTACAAGAAATATAATATCAAGAATAGCAATTACAACTGTCCTCTCCAACAACATAATGCCAAGATATAATTAAGACATCAAAGATGCACACAGCAAAAAAATAAAATAAAAAAGTCTGCCAAAATTATCATCCACTCGCAGAAATAGACCGCCGCAACGTGTTGATCTTCAGGCTCAGTATTGTCATGAAATGGTTTTGACACGGACATCGCCAAAGAAACAAAACCATTCACGCAATGTGCATTGAAGTATCATGTTCTTGCCCTCCATTGTGAACATACTCGGAGGTAGTTGCCAAGCACGATCTTGACATGGACACATGGCCATGTGGCCGAAACCATGCACATGAGAAAACTATCGGGCAATTACTGATTCACCATTGTTCCTGCCACCGCCATCACTTTGCGGTCTCAAACTCGACATGAGTCATGTAAGCCTATGGTTTTACGAGGTCAACTTCCTTGGCATACCCCTCTTGCCAGCACCATAGTAATCATGTCGGTGAAATAGCCATGGTCGACATGCACGAAAGTTTGACTAAAAAGTGGGGCTTCGTGTGACCTTGGCTCTTAGCCATCGGTGGACACACCACAGCCATCCAAAGTTATGTAAGGGATGGTACCCCTAAGGACATGTACGACCGGGTGACATTAGTCTTTCCTTAGACTTGCCATGTCGGATTTTTGCTTAGCGGAAGAAGAGAGAAGTATGAAAAAGAAGGTTGACTTTTCTTAGCGAAGAGATTATCCCTTATTGAGTTGCTCAAACAAGATACTCAGACCATACTGTCTCGCTCAATTTAATTATCTTTTCATACGTAGAAATAAAGTAGAGAAATCGTGTATTAACAACCGAACAACTGGTTGGTGAAGCACTCAAGTGCTAGCAGCTAGCTCTAGGAATACAAGTACAGGTAGCGGGATATTCCATATTGTAAAACTTGGGCATCTCACTCCTTGGATCACACGAGTGGAGAGTGGGGCGTGGAGCGGGAAGAGGGTAGTGATTGACCAGGATGTCAGAATAAGACATTATGAGAATGGGATGCATTGGAAATTTTAGATGGAGAATGATGTTGAGGTTATGTGCTTGCGAGAGCTTTGTCACGGTCCCGATTATTTGTATCGTGCGTCGGCTACTTTCTTAGATCAAAAGAGGCATGCCCTCCGTTTTGATTAGGAAAACCAAGGCTTCCACCAGATTTGGATGAACTACGAAGAACAAAGCCTAGACATGTGGCATGTCCACATGTAGCATACTCCCGCTCCCAACTTCGCATTGTCCTATTGTTCATAAGTAGAACTACGTGCGCAAAATGTCAGAATCTGCTACCCTTGGTCGACGAATAGAACTGTGAGCACAAAACGTCAGCAGCTGCTCGTGGACGACCGTGGAGATAAGAAACCTATATTTTTTCCTTTGTGGCACATGAACATATATTTTGAAATGGGTGGGCATTTTTTCAAATACAGAACATTTATTTCAGATCAAGTCGGTATTCTAGGACACATGCTTTTTTAATCACAAACTATTTATAGAGAACAATACAAATTTTAAGATTCATAAAAGAATATCCATCTGCTTTTTTCGCAAGCAATTAATTCCCATTTTCTTAAACATGGTAACAAGTACATAGGAGGGTTATACGGTCCCTTTTACAAACCTCACAGCTGGGTACAAAAGTGCCTAGAAGCACAATGCCTAAAACAAATGTCCACAGAAGAAGAAGAAGTCGCTGAAGATCGAAAATGGAGCCAGCCAGCCATCCCTTGTCCGATGACAAATTGAACTCAATGATACTATATCTCCAATTTCCAGGGGCCTCTAGATATTGCATCTCCAATCTCCAAGGGTTGCAAGGTGCTGCATTCCAGCTAAAGCTCACCCGGCAGCTCTGGCATATGAGTTTTCTTCAGATTCAGAGCAGTACCATAGTACACCCCATGTTGCATCTAACAGGTCTGTTATTCAGCCCCACCAACATACACCCCATGTTGCATCTACTAGGAAGAACCGCAACATCGCCCGGGTAAGTCACCTCTTGGTCCTCAAGTCGTTGATTCCGCGCTCCAAGGTGACCAAGTTGAGGCAATTAAGTTGACTCAGAAAGTTGTCGAGCCAATTGATGAGAGGGGGTTGTGGAATATCGGTAAAACCAATTCCCCCTTTTTTGCGGGCTAATCATAAGGCTCATTTACGGTGGTGATACTTAAGAAGAAAGATTTCATCAAAATTTTAGATGATGAAGATCTGATGCAGGTATTTTGAAGGAAGAAACAAAGAAGGAACATATTGTTCCTTGTTGAGATTCTAATCTTGCCGAAGAGGTTGAAGTGGATGAAGATGTTAAGGTGGCATTTCCAAGAGAAGGTGGTCGTTGATCAGATCCAATAAGAAATATAACCCAAGTCTTGCCCCTAAATCCGTAGACCGTGCAAATCTGCGAGAATTGATATCTTAAACTCTATGGCTGAAACTTTATCTAGAAATGTGTTTTTGTGATTAGGTTTGTTGAGATAATGTATTATATTGTTATGTGAGTTTTTGACATATAATACGGATTTTCTGTCCATGGTGGCTGCAGCGCATACTCTGCACATAGTCCGATTTGAGGTTTATCTGCTCCCTTGATGCAGATGCTGATTACGGTTGTACTTTGGAATAAACGACGGAGTTGCCTCGCCCCTCCGCCAGGAAGAAGCTGCTACCACCTCGTGTCGCGTGTCCGTGGACGGTGGGCAACCATCACCCGTTGGTACTTTTACATGGATTCACACGGTCTACGGTGTCCGAGACCGAGAATAAACATGAAAAGAAAGGTGCACTACAAGGTCTCGTACGGCGTGCAGACATGCATGTGTTTTGCGGTCAGCGTGCTACTGTGCTCCATGCACGTGTTTATCGGACAAAACCTAGAGCACTAGCTAGACACGCACGCACCCGATCAATCCAGTCCAACTGTAGTGCACGGTTTCCTGTTACAAAACCAACAAGTAGTTGCGTAATTTCATCCTATCCTATGGAGAAAAAAAGGCTCAAAAATCAAAATATAAAGGGTTCGTCAGCTTTCTCACCGCCGTATCATGGTGCACACGGAAAGCCCAACCTTTTGGGTTCAGAGAGACAGAATTCTTCGGGTAGGGTACGGCAGGAAAAAAATGTAAACCAGTCTGTTATCGTGCGAAAGCAACAAATGCATATGTAATACCAGTTTGTTGCTAGCCATCGGCTAAATAGCATGCGGCAAGCATGTACTTCGCGGCTGTTGTGCTACCGTGCTGCATGCATGTGTTTTGCATCAGCCGTCCTCTCGGAGAAAACTTGTTAGAGTCCCTATCTAGCTCTGTCGTTTGTTTTGTTGACACCGTTTGCTCTTTTTATCTTATCTGACGGTGTTTAGCACGTGCACTGCAGCCACTATGGGCAGCTCACTATTTTTCTTTTGACATAATGGGACATATTATTCATTCATATAATCATTAATGTAAGAAAAATATACTTTGCAATGGATTTTACACAACTCTAAATAATGGAAAATAATTCATGCATATTATATATGTTTGCATTGTAGGTATGTCTTGAAGTTCAGTAATTGCGATAATTTTGGTTATATTTCAAATATATCTTCAAGAGTATGTATAATTTGTCAACATCAACATTGTAACAAAAATTGGCTAAATAATGCAAATATATTGAAAACCAGTTAATCTTCGAAGAAGGAAGAAAACTTATTAGGTGGGAGATAGTAATTTAATTGATTGGTAGGTCAATGACCCCACATCTAGTTATTTGCCACGTTAATTAAACTATTGTAATATGCCCACTAAGCCAAAGGAATTGAACAACCAGAAATCAAACTCGGGTGGGTGGAAAGGCATGGACATCTCCCAACCACCAGAACATGTCTTAGGATGCGTTAAGGTTTCTATGTTTAGTTCTTTTCATTAGAATTCTTCAGGAGTATATGAATGATCAAAGATGGACAGACTTTTTTTTACCAGATGCAACAAAAATATATAACTTCAAAAACAAAAAATCATGCACACATGAAACAGATCACTTTAAGAGGAACAAATCTTTGATCCCGACAGAACAAAACTTAATTTCAAAGGAACAAACTAACATATTTAGGCGGAACAAACATGAGAGTAACCAGAACAAAATTTTAATGTGTGTGGAACAAGTCATGACTACGTGGAATAAAAAGTTTGGCTAAGTGAAAAAAATTAAGCATACATGGAACATATCATGATTTCAAGAGAAAGAAATCTTTGAACCAAACAGAACAAATAGCATGTTCTGCTGGTCCAAAGTTTGTGAGTACTAGCAAAACATAACTTTGGACTAATTTAAACTATATTCTGCAACTCACGAACAAAATCATCACTGTATGTAAGAAATCTATGGAACACGTCTCATTATAAGGGACGGAACCATATATTAGATGTGTAGATGAAAATAAATTTAGATTTTTTTAAAGATGGAAATTTGAAATGCAATAGAACCATCACAAGTAAAAGAAACAAAAAATACTAAGAAAAAAAAGGAATAAACAAAAAGGTAAGCAACATAAAAGGAAAATGCAAAAATTGTTGGAATTATGCCCTAGAGGCAATAATAAAGATGTTATTATTATAATTCTTGTTCATGATAAAGTTTATATTCCATGCTAGAATTGTATTAAGCGGAAACTTTAATACTTGTGTGGTTTGTGAACAACACCGTGTCCCTAGTACGCCTCTATGGACTAGCTCATTGATCAATGATGGTTAAGGTTTCCTAACCATAAACATGAGTTGTCAATTGATAATGAGATCATATCATTGGAGAATGATATGATGGACAGACCCAAACTAAGCAAAGCAATTAGATCGTTTCATCGTGTTCATCTTTGCGAAGCTTTTCCTATGTCAAATATTGTATTCCTTAGACCATGAGATAATACAACTCCCTGGTATCGGAAGAAAGCTTTGAGGTCATCAAACGTCATCCTATGAGAGGGTGATCATAAAGGTGTCTCTCAGGTGATCGGAAAGTATCTGTTGGGTTGTATGTATCGAGATGGAATTTGTCCCTCCCAAGTCGGAGAGATATACTTCGGGCCCACTCGGTAATCGATATCAACACCGCTTGCAAGCATGTGGTTAAGGAGTTAATCACAAAGTGATATCGGATTACAGAATGAGTAAAGTACTTGCTGTGAACGAGATTGAACTAGGTATGATGGTACCAATGATCGAATCTCGGGCAAGTAAAATATCGCGAGACGAAGGGAATATATATATGGGATTGTTTGAATCCTGGCATCGTGGTTCATCCGATATGATCATCGATGAATGTGTGGGAGTCAATATGGGTGCCCAGACCCCGCTGTTGATTATTGATAGAAGATCATGTCTGCATATTCTCGAACCCGCAGGGTCACACACTTAACGTGTCTCGACGCTAGGATAGATTGGATAATTGGTTTATGAATTTTTGTTCGGAGTCTCGGATGGGATCCGGGATATCACGAGAGGTTCCGGAATGGTCCGGAGAATAAGATTCATATAAGGCAATGCAGTTTTTGGAGTTCGGAATTGTTCCGGGTTAATCGGTATTGTACCGGAAGCTTCTAGAACCTTCCGGAAGGGGACCAACGTGGCCCCACCTTCCGGGAGGGGGCATGGGCCTATGAGGGAGTGTCCTGGCCGCTTTGGGCCAGGGGCACAAGGCCCCATAGGGCCCAGCCGATCCTATAGGGTTTAAATCGTTTAAACTAGAGATAGGGTTTCTAGAAGAGGGGAGAGTCCTTGCCCCCCACTCCTCCCTCCCTTGGCCGCCGGTCCAAGGCTTGGAGGAGGGGCAAGGGCTGGCCGCCCCCCCTCTATATATAGAGGGCTGGTGCGCCCCCTCCCCCCTACACCTTGCCTCCAAACCCTGGTTGCCCTGCTACCCTTCCTCTCTCGCTCCCGACTGTTTGTAGGCGAAGCCCTGCAGCAGAAATTCTCCACCATATACACCACGCCGTCGTGTTGTAGATCCAATCTATCTCTCCACCATACTTGCTGGTCCGAGGAAGGAGGAGACGTCGAGGTGCTGCACGTGTGCATCTCACGGAGGCACCGCCACTTGTGGTGCTAGATCAGATCGGATCGCGAGGAGGAGAAGCGAGTATGACTACATCACCCACGTTCCGACGAACGTTCCGCTGTGCGAATCTTCAAGGGTATGAAGATCTAATCCAATCTCTCTCGTTGATTGCATCTCCTAGATTAGATCTTGGCTTTCCCTCTGTTCGCATCCGTAGAAAATTTTGATTTACTATGCCGCGAAACCCTTCAGTGGTATCAGAGCTAGATCTATGCGTAGATGTGTTTCACGAGTAGAACGCAACATGGTTGTTGTGGGCGTTGATGTTTTCTGTTGCAAGCCTCTTGTTTGTGTTCTTCTTATGACGCGGTATAGTGAGATTGAAGCGGTCCAGGCCAACCTTACGCGACGTCGTTCGCGAGACCGGCTCCGCACTTGACGTGTGGCTTGTTCCACACATGCGGCTGGTGGATGTCAGTTTCTCTCACTATAGTTGTCATGGGATTAACACCGGAGTTGGCAACCATAATATCACCGTTGTGGCTTTCCGTAGGTAAGAATCGTTCTTAGCATCTACTCCTATAAGCCACGTAAAACATGCAACAACAAAGTAGAGGCGTCTAACTTGTTTTTGCAGGGAGTGTTTTCTGTGATATGGTATGGCCCAAGATGTGATGTGTATATTGTATGCGATGATCATGTTTTGTAATGTTTCACGACTTGCATGTCGATGAGTACACAACCGGCAGGAGCCATATGGTTGTCTTTATAATTGTGTATGACCTGCGAGTCAACTTCTTATACGCCATGTAATAGCTTTACTTTATCGCTAAGTAGTTAGCAATAGTTGTAGTTGCTATTCGTGGTGGAGGCAATCATGGTGGAGTGATGGAGGTCATGCCGGAACGCACAAGATGGAGATCATTGCGCGAAGATTGGCTATACCATGTCACATAAAGTTATATGCATGTGATGTTTATCCTTTTATGTATCTTATTATGCTTAGATCGCGACGGTAGCATTACAAGATGATTCCTCACTTAAAGATCAAGATAAAAACTGTGTTCTCCCCAAGTATGCACCGTTGCGAAAGTTCGTCGTGTCCAAGCATCACGTGATGATCGGGTGCTATAGACTCTACGCTCACATACAACGGGTGCAAGCCAGTTTTGCACACGCGGAAATACTTGGGTCTAACTTGACGAGCCTAGCATGTACAAACATGGCCTCAGAACACATGAACCGAAAGGTTAAGCATGAGTCATATGAATGATATGATCGACACTTCGTTGTCCACCATTGAAACCACATCTCTTCTCGTGATGATCGGATTAGGTGTGGTGAATTTGGATCGTGTTCACTAAACAACTTGAGGGATGTTGAATTTAGTGGGAGTTCATCTAGTAATTTGATTAAGTTGAACTATTTATCATGAACATAGTCTAAATTGTACTTGCAAACAATGTAGATCACATGGCCAAGTCCAACTTCAACTTCAACGTTTTTGCTGAGATAGAAAAGCTTAGAAACAATGGGTCTAACTTCACTAAATGGTTCCGCATTCTGAGAATCATTCTCGCTGGCGGACAAAAGGACTATGTCCTTGAGAAAGCGCTAGGTGACGCCCCTGCTATAGATGCGCCGGCTGATGAAAAAGTTGTTTATCAGTCGCGCAAGGATGATTATGATTTGATTAAGATCGCCATGTTGTATGCTATGGAATCGGATCTTCAAAATCGTTTTGAGGAGTTCGCCGGGCCCTTTGAGATTCTCGAGGAGCTAAAAAACATGTTTCAGACTCAAGCCCGTTCTGAGAGATATGAGATCTCTAAGAAATTCTTTAACTACAAAATGGAGGAAGGGAGTTCCGTTAGTGAGCACGCCATTAAGATGTCGGGCTACACTCAACGCCTTGAGCAACTGGACTGCAAGATTCCAGAGGAGCTCAAGATTGACAGAGTTCCACATTCACTCCCTCCTAGCTACAAAAGTTTTGTAGTTGCTCACGATCAGATTGGTTCCACTGATATGATCACTGAGCTCTTCGCTAAGATGAAAGTAGCGAAGGTGGACATCAAAAAGAATAATCATGTGTTGATGGTCAACAAGCCCCCCACATTTAAGAAAGGTAAGGGTGCAAAGAAGCCCTTCAAGAAAGGCAGCGGCAAGCGCGTTGCCCCTGCTGAGAGGAAGCTCATGTATGGTCCTAAGCTAGACACTGAGTGCTTCTATTGCAAGGACAAGGGTCACTGGAAGCGCAACTGTCCGAAGTACTTAACGGACAAGAAGGCTGGCACCATCAAAGGTATATTTGATATACATGTTATTGATGTTTTCCTTACTAGCCCTCGTTGTAGTGCCTGAGTATTTGATACCGGTTCAGTTGCTAATATTTGTAACTCGAAACAGGAGCTACGGAATAGACGGCGGCTTGCGAGGGATGAGGTGACGATGCGCGTTGGCAACGGATCAAGAGTTGATGTGATGGTCGTCGGCACACTCTCCTTAGTTTTACCTTCGGGATTAGTTTTAAACCTTAATAAATGTTATTATGTGCCTGCGTTGAGCATGAACATTATTTCTGGATCGTGTTTATTGCAAGACGGTTATTCATTTAAATCGGAGAATAATGGTTGTTCTATTTATATGAGTAACATATTTTATGGTCATGCACCTATTGTGAACGGTTTATTTCTTCTAAATCTCGAAAGGGATGAAACACACATCCATAACATTGAGGCTAAGAGATGCAAAGTAGATAGTGATAATACTACTTATTTGTGGCACTGTCGTCTAGGTCATATTGGTGTAAAACGCATGAAGAAACTCCATTCTGATGGACTTTTGGAGTCTCTTGATTTTGAATCATTTGACACATGCGAACCATGCCTCATGGGCAAGATGATCCAAACCCCGTTCTCCGGTATGATGGAGCGAGCAACGGACTTGTTGGAAATCATACATACCGATGTATGCGGACCGATGAGTGTTTCGACGCGCGGTGGATATCGCTATTTTCTCACTTTCACCGATGACTTAAGTAGATATGGGTATATCTATTTAATAAAACATAAATCTGAAACATTTGAAAAGTTCAAAGAATTTCAGAATGAAGTGGAGAACCATCGTAACAGAAAGATTAAGTTTCTACGATCCGATCGTGGAGGTGAATATTTGAGTTACGATTTTCTCACGCATCTTAAAGCAAGTGGAATCGTTTCACAACTCACGCCACCCGGAACACCACAGCGCAATGGTGTGTCTGAACGCCGGAATCGAACCTTATTAGATATGGTCCGATCAATGATGTCTCTTACTAATTTGCCGTTATCATTTTGGGGTTATGCATTAGAACCGCTGCATTCACTTTAAATAGGGCTCCATCTAAATCCGTTGAGACGACACCGTATGAATTGTGGTTTGGTGCTAAACCTAAGTTGTCGTTTCTTAAAGTTTGGGGATGCGAAGCTTACGTCAAGAAGTTGATGTCGGACAAGCTCGAACCAAAAGCGGAGAAATGCGTCTTCATAGGATACCCTAAGGAAACTATTGGGTATACCTTCTATCACATAACCGAAGGTAAAGTGTTTGTCGCAAAGAATGGTTCCTTTCTTGAGAAGGAGTTTCTCTCGAAAGAAGTGAGTGGGAGGAAAGTAGAGCTAGACGAGGTTGTTGAACCTTCTCTTGAGTTAGAGAGTAGCGCAGCACCTGAAATTGTTCCAGGGCCGTCTGCACCAACAATAGAGGAAGCTAATGACAAGGATCATGAAGCTTCGGACGATGCTGCTACTGAACGTCGCAGGTCGACAAGGTCGCGTGCCCCTCCTGAGTGGTACGGCAACCCTGTCTTGACTGTCTTGTTAGTATAAGACAGTGAACCTACGAACTATGAGGAAGCGATGATGAGCCCAGACTCTGAGAAATGGCTAGAATCCATGAAATCCGAATTGGGATCCATGAGCGAAAACCAAGTATGGACTTTGGTGGACCCTCCTAGCGACCGAAAGGCCGTTGAGTGCAAATGGATCTTCAAGAAGAAAACGGACGCGGATGGTAATGTTACCGTCTATAAAGCACGGCTTGTTGCGAAAGGTTTTCGACAAGTTCAAGGTGTTGACTACGATGAGACTTTCTCTCCCGTAGCGACGTTTAAGTCCATTCGGATTTTATTAGCAATTGCTGCGTTTCATGATTATGAAATATGGCAGATGGATGTCAAGACTGCGTTCCTCAATGGAAACATTGATGAAGAGTTGTATATGATGCAACCCGAAGGTTTTGTCGATCCTAAGGATGCTGATAAAGTATGCAAACTTCAGCGTTCCATTTATGGACTGAAGCAAGCATCTCGGAGTTGGAACCTTCGTTTTGATCAAGTGATCAAGAGCTTTGGATTTGTTCCAAATTGCTACGAAGCTTGTATCTACAAGAAAGTGAGTGGGAGCTCGGTGACATTTCTGGTACTATATGTGGATGACATATTGATTATTGGAAATGACATCAACATGCTTAACGATGTGAAGAGTTATTTGAACAAGTGTTTTTCAATGAAAGACCTAGGTGAAGCTGCTTATATATTGGGCATCAAAATCTATAGAGATAGACAAAGACGCCTGATAGCTTTAAGCCAGAGTACATACCTAGACAAAGTTCTGAAAAGGTTCAGAATGGATAAGGCAAAGAAAGGTTCAGTGCCTATGTTGTCAGGTAAGATATTGAGCAAGGCTCAGTGTCCAGCTACGGTAAATGATAGGTAAGCTATGAGCAAAGTGCCTTATGCCTCGGCCATAGGTTCCATCATGTATTCCATGCTGTGTACTAGACCGGATGTGTCCAGTGCTCTTAGTTTGACGAGCAGATATCAAAGTGATCCAGGAGTGGAACACTGGACAGCCGTGAAGAACATCCTAAAGTACCTAAATAGGACTAAAGAAATGTTCTTAGTCTATGGGGGTGATGAACAGCTTGTCGTAAAAGGTTACATCGACGCTAGTTTTGACACCGACAAGGATGATTCCAAATCTCAGACATGATACGTTTATATTTTGAATGGAGGAGCTATGAGCTGGAGAAGCTGCAAGCAAAGCGTGATCGCGGGATCTACAGTGGAAGCGGAATACATGGCTGCTGCAGAAGCGTCAAGTGAAGGAGTTTGGATCAGAAACTTCATCACTGAGCTTGGCGTGGTTCCAAGTGCATTGGACCCACTGGAGATATTGTGTGACAACACTGGCGCCATAGCACTCGCTAAGGAACCAAGATATCATCCAAAGACCAAGCATATCAACCGCAAGTTTCATATAATCCGAGATTATATTGCAGATGGAGATCTGAAGATTAGCAAAGTACATACAGATCTAAATGTCGCAGATCCATTGACTAAACCTCTTCCACGTGTAAAACATGATCAGCATCTCAGTGCCATGGGTGTGAGATTGTTGCCAAATGTAAACTAGATTATTGACTCTAGTGCAAGTGGGAGACTGTTGGAATTATGCCCTAGAGGCAATAATAAAGATGTTATTATTATAATTCTTGTTCATGATAAAGTTTATATTCCATGCTAGAATTGTATTAAGCGGAAACTTTAATACTTGTGTGGTTTGTGAACAACACCGTGTCCCTAGTACGCCTCTATGGACTAGCTCATTGATCAATGATGGTTAAGGTTTCCTTACCATAGACATGAGTTGTCAATTGATAATGAGATCATATCATTGGAGAATGATATTATGGACAGACCCAAACTAAGCAAAGCAATTAGATCGTTTCATCGTGTTCATCTTTGCGAAGCTTTTCCTATGTCAAATATTGTATTCCTTAGACCATGAGATAATACAACTCCCTGGTATCGGAAGAAAGCTTTGAGGTCATCAAACGTCATCCTATGAGAGGGTGATCATAAAGGTGTCTCTCAGGTGATCGGAAAGTATCTGTTGGGTTGTATGTATCGAGATGGAATTTGTCCCTCCCAAGTCGGAGAGATATACTTCGGGCCCACTCGGTAATCGATATCAACACCGCTTGCAAGCATGTGGTTAAGGAGTTAATCACAAAGTGATATCGGATTACGGAACGAGTAAAGTACTTGCTGTGAACGATATTGAACTAGGTATGACGGTACCAACGATCGAATCTCGGGCAAGTAAAATATCGCGAGACGAAGGGAATATATATATGGGATTGTTTGAATCCTGGCATCGTGGTTCATCCGATATGATCATCGATGAATGTGTGGGAGTCAATATGGGTGCCCAGACCCCGCTGTTGATTATTGATAGAAGATCATGTCTGCATATTCTCGAACCCGCAGGGTCACACACTTAATTTGTCTCGACGCTAGGATAGATTGGATAATTGGTTTATGAATTTTTGTTCGGAGTCTCGGATGGGATCCGGGATATCACGAGAGGTTCCGGAATGGTCCGGAGAATAAGATTCATATAAGGCAATGCAGTTTTTGGAGTTCGGAATTGTTCCGGGTTAATCGGTATTGTACCGGAAGCTTCTAGAACCTTCCGGAAGGGGACCAACGTGGCCCCACCTTCCGGGAGGGGGCATGGGCCTATGAGGGAGTGTCCTGGCCGCTTTGGGCCAGGGGCACAAGGCCCCATAGGGCCCAGCCGATCCTATAGGGTTTAAATCGTTTAAACTAGAGATAGGGTTTCTAGAAGAGGGGAGAGTCCTTGCCCCCCACTCCTCCCTCCCTTGGCCGTCGGCCCAAGGCTTGGAGGAGGGGCAAGGGCTGGCCGCCCCCCCTCTATATATAGAGGGCTGGTGCGCCCCCTCCCCCCTACACCTTGCCTCCAAACCCTGGTTGCCCTGCTACCCTTCCTCTCTCCCTCCCGACTGTTTGTAGGCGAAGCCCTGCAGCAGAAATTCTCCACCATATACACCACGCCGTCGTGTTGTAGATCCAATCTATCTCTCCACCATACTTGCTGGTCCGAGGAAGGAGGAGACGTCGAGGTGCTGCACGTGTGCATCTCACGGAGGCACCGCCACTTGTGGTGCTAGATCGGATCGGATCGCGAGGAGGAGAAGCGAGTACGACTACATCACCCACGTTCCGACGAACGTTCCGCTGTGCGAATCTTCAAGGATATGAAGATCTAATCCAATCTCTCTCGTTGATTGCATCTCCTAGATTAGATCTTGGCTTTCCCTCTGTTCGCATCCGTAGAAAATTTTGATTTACTATGCCGTGAAACCCTTCAAAAATAAGAAACGGTTGCCGAGGTCTGCAGAACAAATAAGAAATGGAAAAGGAAGGAACGCTAGTTAGAAAGAACGACCTAAGCTTGTTTGAGAAAAAATCAAAGATCACTGAACAACAACAACCTCTCAAAAATACTATAAGGGTGTTTCCTACTATTCTTACTCTAAGCATAAGACAATCAGATAGCCCGATGAACTAGATTCTTATGTCTAAAGTGTATGATTTCTCCATGAATGTGTCTCACCCTGATCAGCCTCCTCCTCTGCCTTTCGATAGCTATGGAAATCATGTTGACAACCCAAGGATAGATTTTTTTCTAGCTTCTTAGAGATAAACTACATATCAGGGATATTGCAGACGAAACACTTATGTCCTGACGCAACAGTCATAGACACTCACGGTCATTTGGCATGCATACTGTTATCGAAGCAAAACTTGAATAAGCCATTCATGATGGAGTTGATTATGCTTTGTGACTATGCCATTTGGAATACAAGTACTCTTTTATCTTCCAAAATATTTGGCCAAATCTTTACATATGCAGGGCTGTTTTAACGGAAGAGTGGCCTTAAATTCAGAGCCAACACAAAAGGCTTTACACACTTTGCAGCTTGGACAAACAATTTCCTGCAAATTCCTTTATTTATTTTATTTTATCTACAAATTTATTTATCTATTTGCAAAAAATCCCTGATCTATTAATAATTATCAATAGTAGTACACTCTATTGTACAACTTGTATTATAAACCCAAAAACCAATTAAAAATATGCAGCAAAATTAGCTTGTTTCATGTAAAAAAAGGCAAAACCGCCCTCTAAGGAATGGAAATTTGACAAGAAAAATGTGTTTGATCAGCGTGTATTCCAGGACATAAGACTTGTGTAGACAAGCTAAGAACAACATCATATATTTTAGCGGGTCAGGGCCTAGAACATACTAATCCATGCTACCAACAAGCGCGCGCGCGTGTGTGTGTGTGTGTGTGTTGCATTGAGGCTAGCCGCAGTTGGCACACATGAATTAGCCAAAAGGCCAATTCAATTATCTTGCTACACTTTGATTTATTAAATTGCTTGAACAAGATAGCTAAGTAAGATCAAATAGAACTTTGTTCCTTTTAGGAACTCATGAATTTAATTCTCTTTATAAAGTAGAGAAATTGTGTAGTAACAACCATATACCTGGTTGGTAAAGCACAATGCTTGCCTAGCTAGTTTTATGTATATAGGTAGCGGGCTATATTCCATATTTGACACTCCAAATTTTACAACTTGTGCATCTCATTCATTTGATCTGATCGAGTGGAGTGTGGAACAGGAAGAGCGTAGTGATAGTGAGGATGGCACGAGTGGCACTAGCAGTTCCGTTCGTGATGAGATATGATAAGCATGGGATGCATTGGAAATAAGTACATGGCAAAATGGAGCATATTTTTAGCATATATGTGATCTTTTCTTAGATCAGAAGAGGCATGAACTTCAACTAGATTAGCTACACAATAGAGGGAACCGACATATGACACATCTACCACGTAATCCACTCTCACCAGCGATCTAGTAAAACTTTTGGCGCGCAGCCATGTGTGCAGTTCAAACTGGCTACTACTTGCCATGGACTGTTTTGTCCTATCATGTCTCATCCAGCAATGAAAAGGATAGTTTCTTTCTTTTATCGTATATCGACCTAGAGTTAAACACCGTAATATATAGAAAGCACAACAATTTTTGGGTTATTTGGCAACTTTTCCCAAAAGTGAGCATTCTTTGATGACATTCTATATGAGAGAAATAACAGCAGCAATGCCCATCATTTGACTGTCGCCGACTAGATAGGTCTACTGAAGCAAAACCACACATAACTATATTTTATGAAATGAAACAATTCAAAGGAATTATTGGTAAAAGTGTCATACTAGAGAGACCGTCTTAGTATCCTCATTAAGTAAGTATATTCCGTGATAAATTTAGGAGTATCAATTCGATGATGCCAACATTATTTTAACTAATCTTTCTAAATTGCCAACCGAACACTATGAATTTTGGTCAACAGACATACTACAAGATCAATGATTTGAAACCGAGAAACTGAAGCATTTGGAACCAATGAAAGGGACACACGATGCCGGCTCGACATATAGTCGAATGAAGACATTAGTGTAGCTCCTAACAGGTTATGCTTATCCACAATGTCTTTGTACTTTAATTTATATATAGATAATAAAAATAGGTTCATGGACAGAGAACTGTCCATCAAAGACACACGAAACATATGTAAAATATGGAATCCATTTAGGCCGATATGGTATGAGTCCATGTCACCACCTGAATATGTAAAATTCAAACATACTGATCTCAACATTCTTCGTTCTTTTTTTGCGGGTAGCATTCTTTTCTCTTAATACTACTAGCTTAATACATGTGCATTTTTGTGGTATGATAAATAGATTATGTATGGATTCTTAAAAAAGGATTATGCATGGAGACATTGTTTAACTTCGTATGTTATTTTAAGGATGTCTAGAGTAAGGCGCTTGTGCCATGTTTAATCATGCCATAACAAAATTCACTTGATTTATATGTAATTATCTCCATGTAGAAATAAATATATAAATAAGGTTTCAATATTTGTATTTTGGAAAATGGGGAGTATAAACCCTGACTCTAGAACAATAGATGCACACAACCTCATTTATTACTGAGTTTAAACATCTTGTTATTATAAATCATGGATCACATAAAATTGATATGTGTATTCGCCAAACAAAAATTGCAACCATCAATTAACTAAACATCATTCGTCTACTAACATCCCGCATCCATAAGTTTCAAAATTAAAAGTTGGCACATCCATACCACGTAACATGACAAGTTCAGGCAAAAAATAACACAATAGTAGGAGACTGGAATTGGAATTAATTAGCATGGATGTGTCTTTTTTGGGAGGTCTAATAATTAAAAATGTTCTCATGGAGTTGTACAATTGAGGAAAATTCCATGGTTATTAATGTTTGCAATGGTATTAAAACCTGGTGTATTGGCATGTACCTAAGAACTAAGACGTTGCACAAAGGTGCTGGAGCAATAGGAACTAAAATGTTTAATGTATGGCCAAAGTTAGACAGATGTGCGGGACACTTAGTTTTCGCGTTTGGATTTGGCTTTGTCTTTGAGCTTTTGGCTAACTATTGTTAAATAATGGTATAAGCTAAATGAGTCGAAATAAAAAACACCTATTTAGTTCCTTTGATGACGTATAAGCCAAAATTTAAAATCCACAAATAAGCTCAACCAAGCTAAACGGGGTGAGGAGAGTAAAGTAAGAGCTTTTTGTATGGTGCCTCGTGTTTGACTAATTATAGTGTGGCGACCGTTTGGAACTAGCTGCTTTTAGGTATGTGGTTGTAAGACTATGTGTTCTATTGTGCTTTGACTTGTAAGATGCATTCGGTTTCGTCTTAGTCTAACTCCGGGTTGACGCCACGGTGGCGACCATGTATTGTGTAGATTTGGTTCCTATTATGGAAACTCATGGGAAATAAGAAAAAAAGTTATTGCACATTCTGAGCCATGTTGCCAACAAACAATGACACAAGACATTGGACTAGTTGCAGATGACACACGTGTTCTGCACTATCCATGGTCGATTCAATTCTCTTGCCAGGTGCCGCATCGATTCATTGCATTGCTGGAACAAGATAGGTAGGTCATGTAGTACTCCTAATTAATAAGCATGGGAGTTAATTCTCTATGAAGTTTAGAACACGCCATAATAAACAACAGAATAACCGGTTAGTGAAACACTCAAAGTGCTGGCTTAGCAAGCTCTATATGTATATATATTATACATCCGGCCTATATAGGTGAGCAAATATTTTCATGTGGCAAAATTAACATTCCACATTGTACAGTTTGACCTATCGTCGGTAGATTGTGAAACAAAAAGGGGAGGGAGATAGTGATTGATGAGAACGTCTAGTGGTACTCGTAGTTCCGTGTATGGTGCGGTATTCTGAAAATGGGATGCATCGGAAATTTTAGATGGTGAGTGAGAAAGGAGTATTCAACAGTTCGGGAATAGGGCACTGCCTCGATTATTTTTTACGGTGCCGGCCTACTTTCCTAGATCAATAGAGGCACGTTCTAAGTTTTGATTAGGAAAACCAAGTGTTCTACGTAATTTAGATCGTCTACAGAGTAGAACACATAATCCGAGGACCAGAGATTAACAACATACTCCGCGTCCCACATTCGTGTTGTCATATTTTCCATCGGCAGCGAGCAAAACATGGCAGCAGCTCCTTCCCTTGCTGCAGGAGAAGAAAATGCGAGCACAAAACATCAACGACCGCACGCCTTCGTTTAAAAAAAAACGACCGCACGCCTAAATCTCCATGTTTTGTTCTTTTATTATGGTATGAAACGGACGGTGTTACTAGTTCGGAGCGAACTGCTCCGAGCAAACCTTAATTTTGTCGGCTTAGACCTCGTGTACGTCATATAGATCATATTCGTCTAAAATTCGGGCATATTCGTCTAAAGTTTGTCCGTATAAACCATATTCGTCCAAAATTCGGACATATTCACTCAAAGTTCGTCTTTATCGTTCATATTCGTCCAAAGTTCGCCCATAGTTCGTCCATATCGCCCATATTCATCTAAAGTTCGTCCATATCGACCATATTCGCCCAAGTTCGCTCATATTCGCTCAAAACCGTTTATATTCGCCCAAAGTTTATCCAAAGTTTACCGAAATTTGTTAAATTTTAGTCATACGCGAAAACACGCCTGGATACGCGAGTGGGAAACTTAGCGTATCCGGCCGAAAACTTGTTTCGTCCGGCTAAAAAATTGTATGGATTTTGGTCTGGATTCGCCCAACAAGTGAAGATGCTCTAAGTCTTAACTAGCGCAAAGGCCAATGTCTTTTTGCTCATGCGTGTGAGGGTGTCTCTCTGTCAAACGCGGGCAGCACCGACCTTTTCTTTTTCAAGGAACCCGCAATGGGGATTATATAGAGGACACGAGCAATTTTTTTAAAGGAGCATATATTGATATCTCGGAGATACAATCAACGCACTACTCTATTTGCATTACAGATACACATAATAAAAAAAGAATTACAGAAAAAAGAAAAATTCCGCTACAACGATCTATGTTGTACAACATCGGACCAAATACCATTGAGATAGTACCAGGAAACCATCATCTCTAAAAACGACGCCTCCAAAAAAGGAACAGTGCACAAGCGCCGTCATCATCCTGATCAATGATCATGGGTTCTCACCCCATAGAAAGTCCGCGCTCACAAAACAATGTCTTCAACAAGACCATTGTCAAGCACAACCAATTAACGTTAGACCTTAGATTTTCACCCTGAAATTTTGAACTCTGGAATCCTCCTGTACTATCGCCCCCACTTTCCGATGTCGTTGCTCCAAGACTCAGATCACCAAGCCAAAACCTCATCAACACCAGGATTCAAACCATCACTCTCTCTAGAACCAAACGGTCAAATAAAAACATGGTTGTGCACGACCGAAACCATCCTATGCGGCAAACTCCGACATGTCGTCCATTGAAGTTCACCAGCGAAACATTTCGGAACTTGACACTCCAGTCAGAGAGAGGAAGACATGCATCAAGTAGATCTTCGTCTTGGCACAATAGGGATCCTACGACCAGACCGAACCGCCTTTATTACCGCACATTCTTCAGATCCATTAGGGCTGCCATCCGAGGCTCAGCACCCGCCTAGCCCACCGTCGGCAGCACCACCACCGTGCCACACCGAGCACGCATCTAGGCACCGCCATGGGCTTTGCCCTGTCAGGACTCCAGGCAGCGGCGAGGGGAGGGGGAAGTAGCCGGGGTGATGCGGAGGAAGGAGACGCGGGTGTGGGAAGGATCGAGGGATCTTTAAAGGGAGAATTTCACTTTCCGGCCTCTGCACCAATTAATAGTACTCCTAATAAGTTACCCAGGTTCGTCCTCTCTCTCTTGGAGATAAAGACATGCTCCTGCTTTGTTGTATTCATTGTGAGTCAATTATAAGGCTTTGCCGGCTAACACTCCACGCTTAGGCGGCAAGTTCTAGCTCTATGCTTGAGATTTGACTCGAGTGTGTTGGGTGTATCTCTATGGACTATCCTAGCCATCCTTATATACACAGTCAACTTAGGGCTTACATGTTTCCTGTGTCGTTACAAAAAACAGGGTCCTAACATATGTCGGCTAACATCTACGTGCCTTTTACGTCAACTCTTAGACACCGGATCGCTTTGGGACTCCACTGACTCGGCAAGTTTGAGATAGTTGCTCTTCGTGTAAGTTTACTAGGGGGTGGCCATTAGTCCGCCATAGTTTCCTTTAGTCGTGTGGGCCCTCCTGGTCTTGTGGGTTCTTCCCTCCTAGTGAGTCTACCTGACTTGATATATCTCTTACACTTATGTTGAACTGCTACGGATCAATTTGGCAACTATGAAATAGATACTAGTTCTAGATGAGTTAACGAAAACCGGAATATCAAGTTATGCTATAGCTAACCGATCGAATGAGTAATATGTGCTCCCCACTATCATGTGTATGAATAGTCTCGGTCATCATTCACGTTGTGTCATGGGGCGAATGATACACCATCCCATTGAATGGGAGTGGGAGTAGATTGCGCAGGAGCTGTGACATACGAGGATGATGCCTGAGCATGCACCCGGCCGAGTGGTTGTCTCTTGCAGGCAAAGTGACGTAACATATACCAGCAATCTCCCTACACTCTCCCTTATATCTGCAAAGGGCAATGAATCGATGACCAATGGACAGGAGCCCCATGGCCATAGCATGTATGTCCGCCGGTAGATATTGCTAAAAATTGAAAGCATACATATCATAGGTACTAAACTTTTTGCTAATGCAACCTATTTTGTTCATTGATTTCCTTATTTAAAACCTCTCAAATGGATTGTCATCAATTGCCATAATAGGGGAGATTGAAAGTGAATGTATGCTCTATGTGTGGTTTTGGTAGTTAATGACAATCTTCATGTACTAATTGTTACTTAGAGTTATACTTTTACGGATTGTCCATTGACATCGCTTGAACCATGTGTTGGCTTCAAGGTTGAAGGAAGAAGAAAGTGACGAAGAATAAGCAATATCAAGGAGATATTGAAAGTTTGATCTGAAGAATGGTCATTGACAAGGAGATACAAGTCTGACCAATAAAAAGTGCAAAGAGTGTATTCGTGTGAATCAACTCCCAAGAATAAATGAAGAAGTGCAAGTACAAGACGAGCCATATCGAGAATATCATATGCTTGAAGCTTGATTATGCATAGGTAAATATATTTTCGAAGAAGAGACTCTCCTATGGGAGTATGGGGAAGCCATTAGCAAGTCTTAATCAAACTAGCGCGAGCAAGAACAATCAAGAGAGGTGTTACATCTTGAGAAGGAGAAGATCGACTTCATCAAGCTCAAGTGGATTACGCAATAAAAAGGTAGGTACGACCTTGATAGGTTTTATCTTTTATCGACCTCATATTTTAGTTAGAAGACCGGGTTTAGCATAGATAGCCATACTATCAAGAGGAGGGCTCTCGAGTGAGTAGCTCGATCGTATCTTTCGAAGAGAGAGCTCAAACCTTTGCATACTTGGCATCATCTTTATTGGTTGGTATTTAGAGCTTATCCATATGAGGTTTTTGAGCTTGTGGTTATCTTCAAGACAAGCTGAAAATCGTCAAAACCGGATTTCAAATGAATATCTATGTTTGTGATTTTGGAGGTTTACTAGTTCATATTTTATAGAGAGGCCAAACCTTTCATTATTTGATTTTATCCTATCTTGTTGTACTATGATGTTTCTCTTCAAGACCATATATAGCTTGTCACTACGGGACACGCGCGCAACGCCAAGGGCAAAATGCCGTCGGCGTAGGCCAAAATGCCCTCGGCGTATGGTACGCCTCCTCGGCAAAGATCTCCCTCGGCGGAGCACACTCAAGCCGTCGGCGTATCAAAATGCCGTCGGCGTAGCGGCCGTCGGCATAGCCTGTCGACTGGTTGCAAAAATATTTTTTTTATTTTTTTTTTTGAAAAATAATATTTTTTTTCTCAATTTTTTTATTCTTTGAATTGTTTTACTTGTTAATCTCCTACTTTGAATATTTTTTTAACACTAATTATACTTACTATTTGATTAAATTCCAGTCTTAGTCAAACTTCCCAGCAGGTCACTCATCCTAATACTACTCCAGCTTCAGCACGCTTAACATCCTCGTTCCTTCAGAATCCGTTTCCGCAAAGTAATTCATACATTGGTGTCAATACTATGATATCAATCCTATTAACTCTAATATCATCATGTCACATGTTTGTATTTTTTGAAATTACAAACAATTATTTAAGTAAATATTAATGAATAAGTAAAAATATTATTGAATTCAAATAAAAATATAATATTTTTTTTTGTATTTTTCTATTTAATATAGAATAATTAATATCTTTAAATCTGTAAATCGAAATTCAACAAATAATATGTTTAAATTGATCAAAAAAATGAGAGGAATCCAAATATGATATCCATATCAACTAATCACAAACCCTCCGTTTTTGAATTAGCTATTTGGTGGTTGCTTTAGAAAATTCCCTTTCTGCGCTCGGATAATGAAAAATGCCTTTTTGGTGCGATGAAAAGGAAAACTTGCATTGGATCTTTGATAAAATAGCATATTGTGAACCTAAAAATGATTTTCGTAAAAAAACATGAGCATCGGATCATGTACCTGTAGTTCATATCTGACCCACTTCCTGCCGATTCGGCAGGAATTTGTCTTTTTCACCAAAGGTGGACGGAAAGGTTTCGGATCCCCCTGTTGGGACATTGACCATATAAGGTGGTATAGTATTTTTGTAAAATGTGGTGGTAGTATTTTGAATTAGCCATTTGGTGGTTGCTTCACAAAACCGTCCGTTTTTTATACTCGGAAAATAGAAAATGGCCTTTTGGTGCGACGAAAAGGAAAACTTCCTCCTGCAACATTATTCGCCATCCCATGATGCATGCGTATGCATAATATGGGCACATTATCACAAACTATACCTTGATTCTAGCCATAACATTGGTCATTTGACCCGAAATCCAAGAAACCTCGAATGAGATAGGTCATTTTGTGAAGGGTTTTTTGAGACATAATCAATATATCAAGTTTGCTATTTTTCCTTATAAATATGTCACATAATATGACACCACGCGAAGGTTTCGCATTGTTTCGATCATTTTTCAAATTTTTATGCCCGTTTTTAACTATCGTTAAACTTTGTCGAACGGCGGACATAAAGATTCTTAGCTCGGGGCCGAGCCTCGCTAAACTTTCATTGGATCTTTGATAAAATAGCATATTGTGAACCTAAAAATGATTTTTGTAAAAAAACATGAGCATCGGATCATGTACCTGTAGTTCATATCTGACCCACTTCCTGCCGATTCGGCAGGAATTTGTCTTTTTCACCAAAGGTGGACGGAAAGGTTTCGGATCCCCCTGTTGGTACATTGACCATATAAGGTGGTATAGTATTTTTGTAAAATGTGGTGGTAGTATTTTGAATTATCCATTTGGTGGTTGCTTCACAAAACCGTCCGTTTTTTATACTCGGAAAATAGAAAATGGCCTTTTGGTGCGACGAAAAGGAAAAATTCCTCCTTCAACATTGTTCGCCATCCCATGATGCATGTGTATGCATAATATGGGCACATTATCACAAACTATACCTTGATTCTAGCCATAACATTGGTCATTTGACCCGAAAGCCAAGAAACCTCGAATGAGATAGGTCATTTTGTGAAGGGTTTTTTGAGACATAATCAATATATCAAGTTTGATATTTTTCCTTATAAATATGTCACATAATATGACACCACGCGAAGGTTTCGCATTGTTTCGATCATTTTTCAATTTTTTATGCCCGTTTTAAACTATCGTTAAACTTTGTCGAACGGCGGACATAAAGATTCTTACCTCGGGGCCGAGCCTCGCTAAACTTTCATTAGATCTTTGATAAAATAACATATTGTGAACCTAAAAATGATTTTTGTAAAAAAACATGAGCATCGGATCATGTACCTGTAGTTCATATCTGACCCACTTCCTGCCGATTCGGCAGGAATTTGTCTTTTTCACCAAAGGTGGATGGAAAGGTTTCGGATCCCCCTGTTGGTACAT
Source organism: Avena atlantica (assembly GCA_910589765.1). NCBI lineage: Eukaryota > Viridiplantae > Streptophyta > Magnoliopsida > Poales > Poaceae > Avena > Avena atlantica. Next base: position 454,718,879 of record OU342733.1, on the reverse strand, counting down.
TGTCCATATAAGGTGGTATAGTATTTTTTGTAAAATGTGGTGGTAGTATTTTGAATTAGCCATTTGGTGGTTGCTTCACAAAACCGTCCGTTTTTTATGCTCGGAAAATGAGAAATGGCTTTTTGGTGCGACGAAAAGGAAAACTTCCTCCTGCAACATTGTTCGCCATCCCATGATACATGTGTATGCACAATATGGGCACATTATCACAAACTATGCCTTAATTCTAGCCATAACATTGGTCATTTGACCCGAAAGCCAAGAAACCTCGAATGAGATAGGTCATTTTGTGAAGGTTTTTTTGAGACATAATCAATATATCAAGTTTGCTATTTTTCCTTATAAATATGTTACATAATATGATACCACGCGAAGGTTTCGCATTGTTTCGATCATTTTTCAATTTTTTATGCCCGTTTTAAACTATCGTTAAACTTTGTCGAACGGCGGACATAAAGATTCTTAGCTCGGGACCGAGCCTCGCTAAACTTTCATTAGATCTTTGATCAATAGCATATTGTGAACCTAAAAATGATTTTTGTAAAAAAATATGAGCATCGGATCATGTACCTGTAGTTCATATCTGACCCACTTCCTGCCGATTCGGCAGAAATTTGTCTTTTTCACCAAAGGTGGACGGAAAGGTTTCGGATCCCTCTGTTGGGACATTGTCAATATAAGGTGGTATAGTATTTTTGTAAAATGTGGTGGTAGTATTTTGAATTAGCCATTTGGTGGTTGCTTCACAAAACCGTCTGTTTTTTATGCTCGGAAAATGGGAAATGGCTTTTTGGTGCGACGAAAAGGAAAACTTCCTCCTGCAACATTGTTCGCCATCCCATGATGCATGTGTATGCACAATATGAGCACATTATCACAAACTATGTCTTGATTCTAGCCATAACATTGGTCATTTGACCCGAAAGCCAAGAAACCTCGAATGAGATAGTTCATTTTGTGAAGGTTTCTTTGAGACATAATTAATATACCAAGTTTAATATTTTTCCTTCTAACTATGTCACATAATATAACACCACGCGAAGGTTTCGCATTGTTTCGATCGTTTTTGAATTTTTTATGCCCGTTTTAAACTATATATAATGTTTTATATTTTACTTAATTTTTTTATGAATGTGTAATATTTAAGTGTAGATAGATAGGTCTTATTTTTCTGCAAATTTTGATATATTATTTGTATTTTTCCGAATTAGAATGATTTAGTTATGATTTTTCAAAGTTTAATGAGATAAAATAAAAAATAGCTACGCCGAGGGCAGCCGTCGGCGTATGCTACGCCGAGGGCAGCCGTCGGCGTAGCATAGGATATGCCGAGGGCAATTCTACGCCGACGGCTGCTTGGCGGAGCTGGCCTAGACGATGGCTACGCCGACGGCCCCGACGTTTGACCGTCGGCGTAGCGACCGGCCGTCGGCGTAGCTTCCCAGTCCTGTAGTGTGTTGTTCTCTCCAAAACTAGCCGAGGTTCATCGAAATTAGAGTCTGGGTGCCAAAGTTATGATTGTTTAACTTTTGCCTTTTCTGATGAGTTTCCCCCCCCCCCCTTCCCGAAACTCAAAACTCGGCTAAGGGTCAATGGTGCAACAGCCAGTAAGGGGGCAGAAATTTGGCCAAAAAATTTATAGGGGGCAGTAATTTTGCCCATTGCTGGAAATTCCTAACCAAGAGCCAGATTATCCATCCCTGGGGTTTTCTAGGGTAAAATCCATGTAACAATCATATTTCGTGGAGAACATATATAAGGCCACATGGCCTCTGATCGTCTTTGTTAGGCCGCCGCCCCGCCAGACCTCCTCCACAACTCCTCGCCACACGCTGGCAGCGCCGCCGCCCCATTCATCTGCTCTCTGCGCGAAGAGGTAGAAGAAGGGTGGGAGGAATTGCAGCGCTCATTCCCCGTAAGCGATGGCTAGGCGCCGCCGTCGCCAGCGGCCAGGGGAGCTCAGGTCGGGAGGGTTCCTGCGCTAGAGATTGGGACGCCCTCGGAGTCCCCCGCGCGAGAAGGACGACTCTTAGTCTCTTACAAGGGATAAACAATATTCAGTTCTAAAGTTTGGCGCTAAGTTCTCAATCGTAGTACCCTGTAAGGGTATTTCAGAAAAAGTTCCTGGTGAAGAGACCTTCGCTAATCGCACACAGAGTTGCCAAACTTGTTCAAATAAAAAATGAACTAATATGCTCGAACCATTTCTGGATAGCCCTACTAACTAGCAGCATATCCATAGGTGCGTTTGCTTGTCCTGGTTTGATCAAGTACCAATATGTATGATCGGTGGTTGATCCGTAATTATCACTCTTCTCAATGGTAACAGGAAAGACACGTCCACCATAGACCAAGTTAGCAAAATAAAAAATAGACTAGCCAAGACCATACAAAGAGCAGACTTACAGGATGGATTAACGATCTGTAGTCTTTGCTAATGGATTGCTACGGTCTGCCAACTTCATACTACTACCTCCGTTCTAAAGATTAATGCCATCGTTACTTCGATTAATGCCACCAAATCATTCACGAGGAAGTTGTTTGTACTTTCTAGGACAAGTGTCTCTCGTTGTCCCATCCTTTGGATCTTTGGCATTGCCAATACTCCCAGTTCACACATTGCATGTGCATACGTTGATACATTCTAGAGAGGCAGGCTACAATCGTTTGTTATGAAGACCCTGCAACAGCTCTTGATTGATATAAAAATCATCTAACATACGTCAGCTTCCAAAGAAGAAGCCAGAGAATCAAACCAAATCATTCACGACAAAGTTGTTTATACCTTCTAGGACTTAGAAAAGTGTCTATCGTCGTCCCATCCTTTGGATCTTTGGCATTGCCAATACTCCCAGTTCACACATTGCATGCCACGATTGATACTCCTCTTTTTAAAATATAAGATGTTTTAGTTTTCTGAAGATAATATATTTAGACACCTTTTAGTGTATAGATTCGGAGTGAACCTCTTTAAACCTACACACTAAAAATATGTTTAGATACATTATCTTCACAAAGCTAAAACATAGTATATTATGAGATGGAGGGAGTACATTCTAGAGAGGCAAGAAGACCCTGCAACAACTCATGATTGATATAAAAAAATCATCTCACGCACGTCAGCTTCCAAAGAAGAAGCGAGAGAATCAAACCAAATCATTCACGACGAAGTTGTTTGTACTTTCTAGGACTTGGAAGAGTGTCTCTTGTCGTCACATCCTTTGGATCTTTGGCATTGCACAATTGTGAAAGGCCTTAAGGATGATGAGGCCTAGCAGCTTTTTTACTACGGTGCACAATTATGTAGGATTATCCTCTCGTATTTATTATCCTCTCTTCTTTAACGCATGCCCAACTATTGGTGCGAGAATTAATTAAAAACAAGAGTTATTGTCTTTCTTAATTCTACCAAAGTGGCTCATACTATAGTGCTAGTAGTAGTAATCTCTAGCAAGAGGGAGTAGTTGATACTTACTGGTTATATACGGCCAATTTGAACTCTTTGTGCCAACATATCATAAGCCTTTACATGGACACCCTTACACACAGACTAGCAATCACATACTGGAAAATAATAACAGCTTACATGCTACAATCCAACAAAATACACCTTCTTACGCCAGCCTGGTGCATCGGTTAACTATGAATTAGCCGAGTAGTATCTGATGAGATTGGACTGGGTGGCACGGACAGTGTGGCGTCAACAGTTGCACCCATCTCAGTATTGTTGGAAGCGCCATCTAAGGTTTTCTTCCTAAGCTTCACAAGTTGTTCTGCTACTTCTATCATACCAGGACGGCTGTCTTGATGTTCTTTTAGACGCGCCATTGCTAGCTTGCCGATTTCTTCGAGGATCAATATATCATCTTGAGCTACAATCTCCTTATCAAACATTGACCTTCCACTTTTTCTGTCTCATAGATGTGGCGGAACTCGATGATGAGGCTACAGTTTGGACCATATACTATTTGTTTCCTAGATATGAGTTCTAGGAGAACAACTCCAAAACTATAGACATCACTCTTTGGTGTTAATAGACCAGTGTTTTTGAACACCGGGTCCATGTAACTCTCACACCCAATAACCTTCTTGGCAATCTTTTCCCCTAGATTAAGCAATTTAGATAGCCCAAAATAAGATATTTTTGGTATCAAATTGTCATTGAGAAGTATGTTGTCTGGTTTCACATCACCATGGCGTATGTCTTCAGAGTGCATATAGCTTAATCCGTGGGCAGACCCAATTGCGATGTCCAGTCGCAATTTGGTCGTGAGTTTTTGCTGTTTTTTGCCGTGGAGAATGTCTCTCAGACTCCCTTTGGCAGCAAATTCGTACACCAACATTGGAATATGCAACTGGAGGCAGCATCCCATGAGCTTGAGAACATTAGGGTGTGCCATTCTCAATTGGATCCTCACTTCCTCTGTAAATTCTTGTATCCTCTCTTTATCTACCTTGATGAAAGACTTAACTGCCACAATTGTTCTTGCTTCGTCAAATAGAGTTCCTTTGTAAACTTCACCAAAGTATCCATTGCCCAGGCGGTCTGAATTATTGTTTGTGATCTTCTTTAGGTCCTTATGTGTGAAAATAGCCAGTCCTATGACCTTTTTTAGTATGTTTCCCCCGTTCATTTCAAAATGCACAACAAGTTTCCTCTTTTGGTGCACTATAAATGCTAAGAGCAGGCCAACCACTAAGAAGAATACACATAGGCCGATGCCTGCAATACACCACGTGTAATTATTTCTAACAGGTCTTTCATATTAGCATGACATTTCGGTGCATATGCTTCATACTCCCTTCGTCTCGAAATAGATGTTGTAAATTTGCCTGAATTTGGATGTATTTAGATACATCAAAATTTTATTTGCCTGAATTTGGATGTATTTAGATACATCAAAATTTTATCAAATTTACAACATGTATTTCGAGACAGAGGGAGTGTACAATATATCAATATAATTTTTATAATTGTTTTATTTCATTCTGTTGGAGAATAATACCAATACTTGGGCAGCAAAGCTATCATATGAAGTTTTCAACACTAGGAATTTCCGTATTAATTGCAGGAAATACAACAAGTTGTAACAATATCATGGGATCACTGACCTAGAGCTAGGAAAGAAATTTTAACGTGAAAATGCCATCCATACCTATGGCGATTTTTGCTGGGAGTGAAAATTTTGGAGTGCATGGATTCTCTTTTGGACTGCCATTACTTTCATAGCCTGGACGGCATTTGCAATTGTATGAACCCTCAATATCCTGGCATATGCCGTTGCAGGGAAATTCCTCTCGAGGGCGTGCACATTCGTTGATATCTGCATCATGATTGAATGGATTAACAGTAAGACGTTTACATATGAAAATGAATTACTAAAATACATGGATCAACATAAAATGTTTTCACATGAAAACGAATTAGTATTAAAATATATGGATGAACAATACAATTTTGAGATCTCTCGGCTCCAACGCTTTATAGAATGTTATGGGCCAACCAAAAACAAAATAAAAGGGTGGAGTATATATTTGAAGGAGAAGAAATGAAATGGTCTTTAAACCCCTGTATGTATCTCTCCACAATCTATTGTTGGCATGATCCACCCGTCAAATTAATAATAGATTAAACATGCATCTCAATATATTTGTATACACTACAGGAATGGCCAGATGCGCCGACGGCCGTGAGCTACGCCGACGGCCAAACGTCGGGGCCGTCGGCGTAGCACCGCACCAGGCCAGCCCAACTGGCCAGCCCTCGGCGTAGCCAAGCCGTCGGCGTAGTATACACTACACCTACGGTCACCCTCGGCGTAGTGGCGGCCCTCGGCGTAGCAAGCGGACGCGTGGCACATGCCGGGCAGCACGGACGGCGCGCTAACGGTGCCGTCGGTTAGGCCGACGGCGACCCTCGGCATAGCATACGCCGACGGCCACCCTCGGCGTACCAGCAACGTACGCCGACGGTGACCCTCGGCGTAGCCTTTTCTATTTTTCATATATTTTGTATTTGCATCAATTATTTATATTTTTTTTATTAATTGGATAATTTCGTACCCTCTGAATAGCAGTCTACACGTCCACATGAAATGTCGTTGCGAATCTTCTCACATCCCGAGAAATTTCTATATGTTTGTAAGTGTTATTATCGCATGTGGTTCTCAGTAGCACTCACCACGACCACATGAAGTGCTTGCATGTGTCCCCCCTCGCGTGCATGCGCTCTAACCTAGAGGCGAAGGTTCCGTACCCGTATAAGGGTGGAATCTCCCCGTCAAGACGAAACCGGGTAGGATAGTGCCCCAACTTGTGAACCAACATGGTTTGACATCACCCTATGACCTAAACAAACACAAAACAAGAGAGAGCTACGCCGGGCTACCCCTGTCAGAGGAACGTCTAGGGGGGTAGACGATCCGAGTGTGCACAGAGATCAGGGTTTCACCGGAGGAAGACCACGAGAACATTGGAATGAGATGAAAACTTGCATGTGCCCCTAGCATATGTGTCTGTGGGGGTGTGGTGAGAGGTTGGTATATATAGGTGCTTGCATGTGTCCCCCCTCACATGCATGCGCTCTAACCTAGAGGCGAAGGTTCCGTACCCGTATAAGGGTGGAATCTCCCCGTCAAGACGAAACCGGGTAGGATAGTGCCCCAACTTGTGAAACAACATGGTTTGACATCACCCTATGACCTAAACAAACACAAAACAAGAGAGAGCTACGCCGGGCTACCCCTGTCAGAGGAATGTCTAGGGGGGTAGACGATCCGAGTGTGCACAGAGATCAGGATTTCGCCGGAGGAAGACCACGAGAACATTGGAATGAGATGAAAACTTGCATATGCCCCTAGCATATGTGTGTGTGGGGGTGTGGTGAGAGGTTGGTATATATAGGTGCTTGCATGTGTCCCCCCTCGCATGCATGCGCTCTAACCTAGAGGCGAAGGTTCCGTACCCGTATAAGGGTGGAATCTCCCCGTCAAGACGAAACCGGGTAGGATAGTGCCCCAACTTGTGAACCAACATGGTTTGACATCACCCTATGACCTAAACAAACACAAAACAAGAGAGAGCTACGCTGGGCTACCCCTGTCAGAGGAACGTCTAGGGGGGTAGACGATCCGAGTGTGCACAGAGATCAGGGTTTCGCCGGAGGAAGACCACGAGAACATTGGAATGAGATGAAAACTTGCATGTGCCCTAGCATATGTGTGTGTGGGGGTGTGGTGAGAGGTTGGTATATATAGGTGCTTGCATGTGTCCCCCCTCGCATGCATGCGCTCTAACCTAGAGGCGAAGGTTCCGTACCCGTATAAGGGTGGAATCTCCCCGTCGAGGTGAAACCGGGTAGGATAGTGCCCCAACTTGTGAACCAACATGGTTTGACATCACCCTATGACCTAAACAAACACAAAACAAGAGAGAGCTACGCCGGGCTACCCCTGTCAGAGGAACATCTAGGGGGGTAGACGATCCGAGTGTGCACAGAGATCAGGGTTTCGCCGGAGGAAGACCACGAGAACATTGGAATGAGATGAAAACTTGCATGTGCCCCTAGCATATGTGTGTGTGGGGGTGTGGTGAGAGGTTGGTATATATAGGTGCTTGCATGTGTCCCCCCTCGCATGCATGCGCTCTAACCTAGAGGCGAAGGTTCCGTACCCGTATAAGGGTGGAATCTCCCCGTCAAGACGAAACCGGGTAGGATAGTGCCCCAACTTGTGAACCAACATGGTTTGACATCACCCTATGACCTAAACAAACACAAAACAAGAGAGAGCTACGCTGGGCTACCCCTGTCAGAGGAACGTCTAGGGGGGTAGACGATCCGAGTGTGCACAGAGATCAGGGTTTCGCCGGAGGAAGACCACGAGAACATTGGAATGAGATGAAAACTTGCATGTGCCCTAACATATGTGTGTGTGGGGGTGTGGTGAGAGGTTGGTATATATAGGTGCTTGCATGTGTCCCCCCTCGCATGCATGCGCTCTAACCTAGAGGCGAAGGTTCCGTACCCGTATAAGGGTGGAATCTCCCCGTCAAGACGAAACCGGGTAGGATAGTGCCCCAACTTGTGAACCAACATGGTTTGACATCACCCTATGACCTAAACAAACACAAAACAAGAGAGAGCTACGCCGGGCTACCCCTGTCAGAGGAACGTCTAGGGGGGTAGACGATCCGAGTGTGCACAGAGATCAGGGTTTCGCCGGAGGAAGACCACGAGAACATTGGAATGAGATGAAAACTTGCATGTGCCCCTAGCATATGTGTCTGTGGGGGTGTGGTGAGAGGTTGGTATATATAGGTGCTTGCATGTGTCCCCCCTCGCATGCATGCGCTCTAACCTAGAGGCGGTTCCGTACCCGTATAAGGGTGGAATATCCCCGTCAAGACGAAACCGGGTAGGATAGTGCCCCAACTTGTGAACCAACATGGTTTGACATCACCCTATGACCTAAACAAACACAAAACAAGAGAGAGCTACGCCGGGCTACCCCTGTCAGAGGAACGTCTAGGGGGGTAGACGATCCGAGTGTGCACAGAGATCAGGGTTTCGCCGGAGGAAGACCACGAGAACATTGGAATGAGATGAAAACTTGCATGTGCCCCTAGCATATGTGTCTGTGGGGGTGTGGTGAGAGGTTGGTATATATAGGTGCTTGCATGTGTCCCCCCTCGCATGCATGCGCTCTAACCTAGAGGCGGTTCCGTACCCGTATAAGGGTGGAATATCCCCGTCAAGACGAAACCGGGTAGGATAGTGCCCCAACTTGTGAACCAACATGGTTTGACATCACCCTATGACCTAAACAAACACAAAACAAGAGAGAGCTACGCCGGGCTACCCCTGTCAGAGGAACGTCTACGGGGGTAGACGATCCGAGTGTGCACAGAGATCAGGGTTTCGCCGGAGGAAGACCACGAGAACATTGGAATGAGATGAAAACTTGCATGTGCCCCTAGCATATGTGTGTGTGTGGGTGTGGTGAGAGGTTGGTATATATAGGTGCTTGCATGTGTCCCCCCTCGCATGCATGCGCTCTAACCTAGAGGCGAAGGTTCCGTACCCGTATAAGGGTGGAATCTCCCCGTCGAGGTGAAACCGGGTAGGATAGTGCCCCAACTTGTGAACCAACATGGTTTGACATCACCCTATGACCTAAACAAACACAAAACAAGAGAGAGCTACGCCGGGCTACCCCTGTCAGAGGAATGTCTAGGGGGGTAGACGATCCGAGTGTGCACAGAGATCAGGGTTTCGCCGGAGGAAGACCACGAGAACATTGGAATGAGATGAAAACTTGCATGTGCCCCTAGCATATGTGTGTGTGGGGGTGTGGTGAGAGGTTGGTATATATAGGTGCTTGCATGTGTCCCCCCTCGCATGCATGCGCTCTAACCTAGAGGCGAAGGTTCCGTACCCGTATAAGGGTGGAATCTCCCCGTCAAGACGAAACCGGGTAGGATAGTGCCCCAACTTGTGAACCAACATGGTTTGACATCACCCTATGACCTAAACAAACACAAAACAAGAGAGAGCTACGCCGGGCTACCCCTGTCAGAGGAACGTCTAGGGGGGGTAGACGATCCGAGTGTGCACAGAGATCAGGGTTTCGCCGGAGGAAGACCACGAGAACATTGGAATGAGATGAAAACTTGCATGTGCCCCTAGCATATGTGTGTGTGTGGGTGTGGTGAGAGGTTGGTATATATAGGTGCTTGCATGTGTCCCCCCTCGCATGCATGCGCTCTAACCTAGAGGCGAAGGTTTCGTACCCGTATAAGGGTGGAATCTCCCCGTCAAGACGAAACCGGGTAGGATAGTGCCCCAACTTGTGAACCAACATGGTTTGACATCACCCTATGACCTAAACAAACACAAAACAAGAGAGAGCTACGCCGGGCTACCCCTGTCAGAGGAACGTCTAGGCGAAATAAGGGGGGAATCTCCCCGTTTAGCCCACATCTAGGGTTTGCTTGGAAAACGAGTACAAGAGGAAATAAAAAATTATATATTAATAATATATAGTTTATTCTATAATAGTAGACACTAAATAAAGTATGTTTTAAAATTTGATATAAAACAAAAGACCCTTCTTTCAAAAAAAAAGTTAAAAAAAAACCTAGCTATGCCGACGGCTGCCCTTGGCGTATGCCTGGCCGTCGGCGTAGCCCTATCCTACTTTGTCTCCTACGCGCCCGCTCCCGACCCCTCCTCCTCTCACCAACCGCTCTGCCCGCGCCCGACCCCGACCCCGCCGCCAGCAGCCGCGCCTCCTCCCTCCCTCGAGCTCCATCGCCTCCTCCCTCCCCTGACCCCGGCCCTGTCCCGCCGCCGCCTCCCTCTCTCCTCCCCGCCGCCAGTCGCCTTCCTCCCTCCTCCTCCCCGAGCCGGTCCCCGAGCTCCACCGCCTCCTCCCTCCCCCACCGCCGCCTCCCCCGCCGCCGCCTCCCTCCCCCGAGCTCCACCGCCTCCTCCCTCCCCCGACCCCGGCCCTCTCGCCGCCGCCTCCCTCTCTCCTCCCCGCTGCCAGTCGCCTTCCTCCCTCCTCCTCCCCGAGCCGGTCCCCGAGCCCCACCGCCGCCTTCCTCCCCCACCGTCGCCTCCCTCCCTCCTCCCCGCCGCTAGCCGCCTTCTTCCCTCCTCCCTTCCTCCTCCCCGAGCTCGGCCCCCTCCTCCCTAACCTTCCTCCCTCCTCCCTTCCTCCTCCCCGAGCTCGGCCCCCTCCTCCCCGAGCTCTCCCCCTCCTCCCGAAGCTCTCCCCTCCTCCCTGACCTTGCCCCCTCCTCCCCAAGCTCTCCCCCTCCTCCCTGGCCTTCCTCCCTCCTCCCTTCCTCCTCCCCGAGCTCGGCCCCCTCCTCCCCGAGCTCTCCCCCTCCTCCCCAAGCTCTCCCCCTCCTCCTCGAGATCGGCCCCCTCTGCAGGTACCTCCTCCACTCCCCTCTAAAAGCAAATATTTAATTTTGTTAGATTAAATTTTGTTGTTAATCTTGTTAGAATTTATTAGTTGCATCTATTAGTAGTTTATATCATTTGTTCAGTGATATGCATGCACGAGTTGCTAGGATTAAGCCGTTGGTTAGTGGCAAGCTAGCTTGGTCATATGGCCGTTGAAGAGAGAAGCCACACTAGGGCCGTGAGTGTGTTGCATGTTTACTAAGGTGTTCTCTTTATGTCAATGTACAGACTTTGTAGTGTTTCGGGAGTGACCATCCTTGGCGGACTGACTGTCGTTGCGGGAGATGGTGTAGGTGACACCTCGATCCCGTCTCTGAGTTCCGTCGCCGACCTCGACACTCGGTTGATCGACTACTTCCTCTACCGCCGAGGGTGAGAATCTGTTCGCCTCTCTTGTACCTAGGTTTTATTTTTGTGTCTAGATCACCAAGTCTGTCGCGTCACCTAGGCGTCATCCCGACCGTAAGCGTTACGCGACTTAATATGCATTAGTGGTCTCGCATATTCTGGACAGTAACGCTTATGGCTTTTATCGGGCAGTCGGCGGATTCGTAGTTGGGTTTGGTTCTCCCTGGCTCTACCTAGATTCGAGACAGGATTTCGGTGGCGCCTCCTCGTTATTCTCCGGATGCACATCCTCTTGGCTTTTTGTCGAGACGTGTATCGGGAGAGCAGCGGGGAGGTGCTGCCGAAATTCTGCTTGGATCGGGGTAGAACCAGGGAGAACTTACCCAATCTACGGATCCGGCGGCTGGTTAGGACCCTCTTTTCCTATTGGACATGTAGGTTGATGAATGCGTAAAAATATGAAGCATTTAATCTCCTGTTTGATATAAAATGTTATATTTGTTGTTTGTCTCCCAACAAAGCAGAAGAGGATGGCTGATAATGGGTGGATGTACAGTGGCCGTATTAGTGCGACTAATAAAACAGACGATTGGGTACGGAACACTCATTTGTTAGTGAATGAGTTAGCGCGTGGTTCGAAGGCAATTGTTCGGGCACTTTGTCCCTGCGCTCATTGCACTAAGCGTCATCGTCAGGGAAAGGATGACATGTACAAACACCTTCTGCAATATGGGTACATGTCTAACTATGTCACGCAAGTCGACTTTGCTCGGTACGAACGTGACAGAGGTGAGGTGATGCGTCAGCGGCTCAATGGCAATGAGCAGTATGGGATTAGAAACATGCTAGATGATCTTATCGATGCCGACCAGCCGAATTCGCCACCTCCACGGGAGGAATCACCAGAACCGGAGGAACCACTAGAACCGGAGGAACCGGAGCCAACCGCGAAGGCCTTCCTTGATATGATGGCCGCGGCTAAGAGGCCTCTGCACGAGGGTGCAAAGATTTCTCAGCTCGATGCCATCTCTCAGTGTCTAGCCGACAAGTGCCAGTACTCCTCCACCCGTTCTCACTTTGAAGCTAATCTGAGAACATGTGGTAACATGTTGCCCGAAGGGCATTGTCTGCCCAAAACCTTTCACGAAACGAAGAAACTCATGAAGGAGCTCAACATGGATTATGAAAAGATAGATTGTTGTCCAAAAGGCTGCCTTTTGTTTTGGAAACAGTTTGAGGGTGACAAGTACTGCTCCATTTGTAAGGCCTCTAGATATGAAGAGATAAAGGGGAAGGATGGTCAGGTGAGGCAGTCGAAGGTCGCTAAGAAGATACTTCGGTATCTCCCATTCATAAAAAGAATCCAGCGGCTTTACTTGAGCGAGGAGACTGCCAAACAGATGGCATGGCACAAGAAGGGGAAAAGATACGAGGACGGGCACGGACGGAAGAAGATGGGACATCCATCTGATGGTAAGGCATGGAAGAACTTCGATGACAAATACCCCCGGTGGGCAGAAGAGGCTCGGAATGTTAGAATTGCGATAGAAACAGATGGCTTCAACCCATATGGTATGTCGACGGCCTCGTACAGCTGCTGGCCGGTGTATGTTATTCCGCTCAATCTCCCTCCCGGAGTATTAATGCAACGGAAGACCATGTTTTTGTCGCTGATAATTCCAGGACCTGAGTATCCGGGGAAGAACTTGAGTGTCTACATGCAGACGATTGTGGATGATTTGAACCACTCTTGGATACACGGGACGTTGACATACGACCGAGCATCAAAGAGAAACTTTTTGATGAAAGTTTGGTTACAATATACTATGCATGACATGCCCGGGTACGCCCTAACGTGCGGATGGTGTACAGCTGGTAAGTGGCCATGCCCAGTGTGCAGGCACCGACTTGAGTTCCTTTGGCTAAAGTCGGGTCGCAAATATGTTGCGTTTGACACAAATCGACAGTACCTCAAAAGAAATCATTCGTTTAGAGAAGATAGAAAGAACTTCAAGAAGGGCAAAGTTGTGCATGAAGTAAAAGAGGTACCAAAGTTCGAGGGTGCAGTTGTTGATGCCGAGATACGTGCTCTCGTGCCCGCGGCGCCGGGAACTGGCCATCAATTTGCGGGATATGGTGTAACGCATAATTGGACTCACGTGGCAGCCTTAACGAATCTCGTGTATTACAAGGACCTCGAACTTCCCCATAACATCGATGTGATGCACACCGAAAAGAATGTCGGGGAGTCCCTTTTTCACACAGTCCTGAACATTCCTGGGAAGTCAAAGGATAATGTCAAGGCTAGATTTGATGTTGAGAAGCTTTGTGATAGGAAGAGATTACACATGCAGCCTCCTACTGTCCGTCGAAAGAATTGGTTCAAGCCGCATGCCTACTACTGCCTTGATAATGTCCAAAATAAGGAGTCATTTAGGTGTCTCAAATACGTCGTGATGTTTCCTGACGGTTATTGTTCGAATATAAGTAAGGGAGTCAATCTTTTGACGGGACAAGTCAATGGGCTCAAGAGTCACGACTATCATATATGGATTGAGCGGCTGATGCCGATGATGGCTCGAGGGTATCTCCCCGAAAAAGTATGGCGAGTGCTTGCGGAGTTGAGCCATTTCTTCCGCACCCTCTGTGCTAAGCAGATATGTCCTCTGGTGATTGAGAAGCTGCAAGTTCAGGTGCCGGAGTTGCTATGCAATTTGGAGATGATCTTTCCGCCAGGCTTCTTTACTCCGATGGCACATCTCATTGTGCACCTCGTGAACGAGGCACTATTGGGGGGGCCGGTGCAATTTCGTTGGCAATTTTGTATTGAGAGAGAGTTTAAGTATATTCGAAAGATAACTGGAAACAAAGCCAAGATTGAAGCATGCATAGCTGAAGCAACATGCCTTCGGGAGATGGCAGACGCCGCGACAACCTACTGGCCCGATGATGTTCCCACTATGCATAACCCGGTCTCTCGTTACAATGTCGACCTGCCCAAGAATGACCCCAATCTCGAACTATTCCAATTTCCCGGTGGCAAGGCCGGTAAAGGACTAAAATATAGGTTGTCGAAGGAAGAGAAGGATTGCATAATGCTCTATGTGCTTATGAACATGAAGGAAGTGGTCGATTTCATTAGGTAAAATGGTGAACACCCTATTTCTCTATGCAGCTAGTAACTCGGTCTCCGTCTAATGCTTATTTTCTCCTTCTTAGCGATTTCACGGATGAACAGTGGCCCGGACCGACTGATCCCTCTCCCATGGAGTTGGACACTCTACTGAAAGAGGGTGCTCCCGGAAATAAAAAAAAACTTTGTGTCCTGGTTTATGGAAAAAGTAATTTCTAACCTATCCCTATTACCTTGCAATATGTGACTTGTCGCTCTTATTCCACGTAACTACTGAACGCAACAAATTCCTCTTGTACCTGTAGGGAGCTGATCCCAACGTTGAGATGTCAGATGAGCTGAAATGTGTTTCCCAAGGTTGTAACAGTGTCGTCATGAAGTATGAGAAGTATGATGTGAATGGGTTTCGCTTCCATACAGAGACGCATCAGAAAGGGCGACCGAATGCAAAAACGGTAAATACTAGGGTGTTCACCAAAGGAGCCGATTCCCTTGATTACTACGGAAGGTTAGAGAATGTATACGAGCTGACCTTCAATAGTACGAATGTCGAACTCAATCTTGTTGTGTTCAAGTGCCACTGGTTTGACCCAAGGGGTGGATTGAGAAGTACCCCTTCCATTGGGTTAGTTGAAGTTAGGCCTTCAACCACCTATAGCGGAGCCGACGTCTTTGTTGTTGCTCACCAAGCCAACCAAGTTTATTATTTGCCCTACCCATGCCAGAAAGCGGAACTCCAGGGCTGGGAAGTCGTGTTCCAGGTATCGCCACATGGTAACCTACCGATTCCCTCCGAGGACGATTACAACAACATTAACCCTTTAACGTACGAGGGAATTTTCTATCAAGAGCAAGAGGACTTCAGACACTTTGATTTAGAACCGGTTGATCTTGAGGACCTTGGGAATGATGTAGAAACTCGGGGTGAGTCAGTGGTGAATCTACATGACATAAGTATGCTCGAGAAGCTCCATACCAAGAATGACAACGATGATGAGCCTACACCCTTCGATGAGAATCCAGATTTCTACTCAAAAGATAGTGATAGTGAGAATGAGAATGAGAATGAGAATGAGAATGAAAATGATAGTGAGTATTTATTTTTTAATGCATTTTATTTTGTCTTTGTGCTTAACTATTTTCTTAATTGCATTATGCCTTTATTCTTTGTGTATACATTTTATTATGTCTTTGTGCTTAACTTTTTTCTCTTACTTAATGCAGGTGATTGAACAATATGAGCAGCGGCAAGGCAACCAGTTTGTCCTTGCTTAATGCGCTGAAGCAGCGCAAGAAAAGTGCTACACGGAGTAGGAGACAGCCAAATCCCAATCCGCGTTACCCCGATCTTGCTCCTGCTGGCGGAGGACAGGGTCGAGGCCGAGGTCGAGGAGGACGAGGACGAGGTGCCACGGGAGGAGGCGTGGACTTTGACCCACCACCCTCTGCTTCTGGCGACGTGTCTCCTGAGTTGTTCCTGACAGAGCAGCCTTTCAGGGCCGAGAGGGAGGCAGAGTCCGAGAGGGAGGCAGAGTCTGAGAGGGAGGCGAGGACCGAGAGGGAGGCGGGGACCGATATGGAGGCGGACACTAGCCGCGAGTTGGTGGGGCCGAAGAAATTGCGGAATCGTGGGGAATCGGGAGTCCCTGACGAGAAGTTTGAGCCTAGGACTCAGGAGGCGAAAGCCCTTATTATTCCAGATGGCCTTGAGTAAGTGTACTAATTTGGCAATTTAAAACATTTTATTTCATGTTGGTCATAAATAATTATTGTGTACTAACGTTTATTATTGTGCAGCAATTGGACATTTCCTCCGGGGACGAAGCCTCGCCTTCCTAACAGCCTTGTTGGAGCTCTGATTAGGAAGTTCTGGCCGGGCTATCACATTACCCACGAGGGTGACAGGAAGCTAGCTACCACTTGGGCGGACTACCAGACTACCCGTGTCCCGGGCTTTCCGACAGCTGCTGATGCTGTCATCACCAAGTTTTGGATAAGGCATATTTCTCGAGTTATGTTCATACTTGATGACCCCACCGTGCTAACTCATGACTCTTATGCATGATTGAAGTGCTTTTACCGTGTGGCCGAGGAGGACCAGGAGAAGGCGCAGAGGACTTTGCTTGGGGCTTGTGTGAAGTTGACCCCCCAGGTGTGGTACAACCAGAAGGTCACGGCCGCTAGCCACTTCTGGGCTGACAGGGGCGTGAGGGTCAGGAAGGAAGACATTGTCGGTAGGAACCCTAATCCTGAGTACTCGATGACGCCAGAAGAGTACATGTCGGTGAGTAAAATGTCAATGAGATTATACATTGCTTCTAAGTTGCCATTGCATTGTCTGGAGTTGAGTATTGCATTTTCAGGTTATCCCCGATTGGGCCGAGCCGCATCGAATCGCATGGGAGGAGCTGGTTAGGACGAGGTGGCTCAAAGAAGACGAGGAGTTTGCAGCCTTGTCGAGACGGAACGCGGATAACCGAGGCGATGGTGGAACGCACTGCGCGGGAAACCGCAACTTTGACCGCTTCAAGGGGAAGGTGGTACGTATATACATGGAACGACCTGCGTGCATTTCTGCTTATGTTTGTACTTCATATGCATAATATTTTATTTTCGCGATACAGGTGGCCGAGGCACAACCCGGGGAGGTGATTCATGACGCCGCCGTCTATGATATGATGCGGCAAAAGAAGCCCAATTACTCATAGCCTCAACCCTCGTTGCCCGTGTACTTCGGCACTGCCCAGAACGACTTGGGGAACTACAGCACGATGGTGAAGGCTCGTCACCCCCATGTGGATGACCCCATTCACGCGTAGATCGATGAGGAGTCGTTGGTCCTGTCGGGGCACGGATTGCAGCATGGACGCCTTAAGATTCTGAATAAGAAGGTCAAGCCTACCCTCAGCACGAGCTTCAGCCGTCTCAAGGCTACCTACCCCGCCGACGACCCCCTATCCCGCCTCGTGGCCAGCCTCGTCGCTCCGCCGAGGATGTAAGTTTTTCTCGTTTTCATCATCTTTATGACTTTTGTTCCTGCATGGCTAACCGCTGACGAGATTCCTTGTATTTGAAATTGTAGCCTGAGTTAGACGCGGCCTACGATGTCGCTTATGAGGAATATCAGGTGGCCTTTCGGCAGCATCAGGAGGCGAATGCGATCTACATGCAATACGTAAATGTAAGTCCGAACCTTTATTTTTTGCAAAAGATACAAGTCCCACTTCCCCCCATTTGCTGTACTACGGCCTGACTTCTAAACTATCTTGCAGGCCATGATGGTGAATATTCAAACTGGCCAGAATAGAGATTTAGGGCCCGTGCCTCCCATGCCAGGTCCGATGCCATTTTGGCAATCGAAGGAAAGCTTCGCTAGGACCTACTACGCATCGACACCGGTAAGTTCTTTGCTAACCCACTGGTTATCGCTTTACTTTGCCTCGCAAGTTGCTAACATGTAGGCAACATGTAGGGAATGGGAGCTTCTGGGAACCAGCACTTTGGCCACGCCTCGCCGGATGGGCGTCAGCTCACACCGCTTCATGACGATGGTCCATCTCCTGGCCATTCCGCAGGTGGTTCTTCCGAGCTTCACACTTCTACTCCCTCGCCAGGTGGCTCTTCTGCTGCTTCTACTGGACGCAACCCTCGGCAGAGGTCGCCACTTTTCACCAGGGGAGATCTCGGGTACACCCCCTCTCCTCCAGAGTTGTAGGCATGTGTGATGATGTATGAACAATGTATGGATGATGTATAAACAATGTATGGATGATGTATAAACAATGTTTAATATGAGCATGTGTGATATGAACAATGTTTAATATGACCACATGTGATCTTGTATGACTGATGTGAGTGCTGCATGTATGGCTTTATGGATGTATGCATGGATGATGTATGGCTGCTGTGAGTGCTGCTGAGAAAAATTCAAAAAAAAACTGTGTATGTGATACGCCGACGGCAATGCCCTCGGCGTAGCCCTCTGCCATGTGCCAAATGGTCAGGGCTACGCCGAGGGCACTGCCGTCGGCGTAGCACCTGCCCCTACGCCGAGGGTCGGCCGTCGGCCTAGCGCCAGCCTGGGAGGGCCAGGCGATGGACACGCGTCCACATACGCCGAGGACGAGGCCGTCCGCGTAGCACCTTCCTGGGGAGGCCCAGCGGGTGCCACGTGGCCACCATATGCCGAGGGTAGGGCCGTCGGCGTATACGGTGCGCCGTTAGCGGCCGTCTAACGGCAGCGCCGCCGTTCGCCGACGGCCGTTACGCCGACGGGTCCGCCTCGGCCATCGGCGTAGAGCTACGCCGACGGCCGTTTTTGCTCCGCCGAGGGAGACCTTCGCCGAGGGGGCTACGCCGACGGCAGCCCTCGGCGTAGTGTATGCCGACGGCAAATGTTGCTACGCCGAGGGCTTTTTGCCGTTGGCGTAGCCGTCGCGTGCTGTAGTGATAGTTCTGTGCTTTAAATGAAGATCGAGCTTCGGAGAAAGGAAGCTTACTTGTGCATCCCTTGTCAAGATACGGGTTACCCTCGTAGCCTTCGGTGCAGTTGCAGACATATCCGGGGCCGTTGGTGGAGTCGACGCACTCGCTGTGTTCGCTGACGCAGGTGTACCCTGGCATGGTGGGCGCCTCGGCGCAGGCCAGGGAGCTGCCGTTGCTGTCGCGGATGGCCCAGTCTAGCCGCAGCGGTTTGCTGGTCCGGCGGCCGTCCATACCCAGGTCGGCCGCCCGGAACGTGTAGCTGCCCTTCTCCACGATGAAGGCATAGTCGCAGAGGCTGAATTCCATGCCGGAGTGCGACCAGTTGGGATCCTCCGTGAACCGCATCTTGTTGTCCGAGAGGCCCGGCGGGATGTCGACGTGGCAGCAGCCGACTCCGGTGCAGTCGCCGTCCTTGGCGCTCTGGGCGTTGTCGCAGTAGGCCGCGCACCCCGTGTAGTAGCTGTAGGTGGAGCGGCCGCGCGGCCCGCCGTTGGTGTAGACGAAGGTGTTGCAGCCGAGGACGTAGAGCTCGTTGCGAGTGTTGGAGATCCGGTACACGCCGGCCGGGTTGTAGTCGAGGTGCGGATGTACCAGTCGATGGGGTCGCCGGAGGTGTTGTAGCACTGCCACGTCACGGGGACCATCACCCTCGCCTCCGGGCGTGGGGTCACGGACAAGCTCAGCACGAACACCTCTATAGCCTGGCCGGTGTTCCCTAGCGCCGCCATGTTGTTGTCGCACAGGATCTCGAAGCCCGGGCGGAAGCAGCCTTGCCCGATGCCGAACGGGTAGGGGATGTCCACACCGCCGCAGCTCGGCCGGCAGCCGGGCTTCAAGGTCAGGCTCTCTGCAGTGGCTACGATGGCCGCGAGAAGCAGCACAGGGAGCAACAATGTGGTTGACATCGCCGCTTAGCTTGCTCTTTCTAGGTTTTTTTTTGAACAAGTTGCTCTTTCTAGGTAGCTAGAGCTTGCAGACCTACTGGGTATGGTGCCAGCGTTTAAATAGGGTACAGTACACGTTATAAAACAGAAAAAAAAACGACTAACCAAATGAAGTCTAGTACGTACGTAACCTAGTTACAAATGTTCTTTGCTCGTGATACTTTGAATTGAAAGAGGAACGTTTGCAACGATAGCCCTTGTCAAGCAAAGCATCCTAGTGTGGCTTTGAGTTGAGAACTTTTAAGAACTCTTAATATGAAAATACACATCATAAAATGACGCATCGAGCGATCGAGACCATTCTGTTTCATTGTGAATGTTGGTCAATTGCATACGTGGTCTACCATATCACTATATATATATATATATATATATATATATATATATATATATATATATATATAAGAATTTGGGTTGGTGAGACCCGACATTCCCATTTCAATCAATCACAAGAACTATCTGAGAGTTCCTTAAACTGACGGGCTCTGGGCAGATGGAGCGTCTGAACATGCTTTTCTCCGAAGTTTCATCGGTGCTCATCCAAATCAGTGGTCCAAGTTGTGAGGACCTCTAGTGCTACCACTACCTCACCAAGTCAAGACAACCTCAACACCACTGATCGTGGTATCGGCGTTCACGGTTCCCAAGAGAATGAAGAAGAGAACCTTTCCAAGAGGCCCAAGAGATATATCAAGCCCAAGAACAATTTCTTCAGCCTAGTCTGGCTCTGATCTCCAGTACTTAATGCTACTAATATGAAATTTTCTAGTTGAGAGTTAACTAGAGGAATTAAAATGATTGTTATCCTTGTTAGACTAAATATTTGTAACATGATGAATTGTAACGTGTTGACCGTGAAGTAGTACTCCACGTCATAGATGATGTCATGCATGCACACGTTTTGTACCAAAATTAGAGATAAGTGTTAGCGATAAGGATCTTAGCACTTTATCTCTTAGTCCGTCGGTATTAATCTCGCATGTACCGGCCACGTTCAGGGCTTTTCCGAGTATATATGAACACGCAGCCGAGACTCCAAAAGGTGTTCTCGTTTTCCTAAAACCAGTCTATCGACATGGTATCAGAGCCACCTCTTCCATAACCTAGTTGCCAAAAAAAATATCAGCCCACACAAAGCCAAGAAAAATCCCTGCCGCCGCCGCATCTTTGCCGCTGCCGCCGCTACAACGACCAAGACCACGACCGGATTCCCCTGGTGGCCATGACGTCTTCTTCTTCATCGTCGACGACGCTCTCATCTGCCCTTGGATCCCCTCCCTCCCAGAAGCTGACGCGGGCTAACTTCCTTTACTGGAAGACTCTCGTCTACGCCCCCCCCCCCTCGTGGCGCTCAAGCTCTCGGCCTGCTCGATGGCATTGACGCCGCGCCAGCGAAGATCCTGGAGGTTTAAGATGACAACCAAAAGAAGATCACAATCCCCAACCCTGCCTATGCGGCATGGCTCTCGCGGGATCAGACGGTGCTCGGGTTTCTCGTGAACTCGCTGTCGCCGGAAATCATACCCCATGTTGTGGGGTTGGAGACGTCTGCGGCGGTGTGGTCTGTCATCACCGCCACGTGCTCCTCCCACTCCCGCACGAAGATCAACCATCTCCGCGGGGCGCTGAACAACACCAAGAAGAACGAGCTGACCGCCGCACAGTTCTTTGCGACGATGAAGGGCTTCGCCTCTGAACTCGCCGCGGCAGGCAAACCTGTTGATGAAGATGAGATGGTTGGGTACATTCTCAATGGTCTTGACGCCAGTTACAACTCCGTCTTCGCCTCCGTCAACGGCAACCCCGGTACCACTCTTGATGACCTCTATGATCAAATATGTGCTAATGATATTCGCACCGAGATGCTCTCCGACACAGGAAATGACACCGGCTTCACCTCCTCCGCCAACGTCGCCACCCGGCTGTCTCGCGACGACAGCCGCGACCCCCGCCCACGTGGTGATCGTGGGCGCTCTCCCACTCGCCCTGAGCATGGGGACGGGGATCACCGTGATGATGGAGGGCGCTGGCGCCGTCGTGATGATCAAGGACGCAACAACAACCACGATGGACGTCGTGATGATGCTGGTCATGACAACCGCCGTGAAGATGGAGGACGTCGCCGCGATGACGGCGGTCGCCGTCGTGATGATGGAGGAGGGTGTCGTGATGATGGGGGGCGCCGCCGTGGCCGTGCCCCTACACCCTACGTCGACGTTACCTACCAAATCTGCAAGATCCACGGTCATCCCGCCAGTGCCTGCTGGTGGCGCTATCAAGACCGTCATGATTCCGATGATGATGGCGGTGAGAAGGGTGCCCATGTTGCATCCTATGGCGTCGACACCAACTGGTACCCCGATTCCGGTGCCACCCACCATGTAACATCAGAACTGAGCAAACTTCACACGCATGACAAGTACAACGGGCGTGATCGCGTCCACACGGCCAACGGCAACGGTATGCAAATAAGTCATATTGGTCATTCAATATTATGCACCCCACATAATTCTTTACATCTCTACAATGTTCTCCATGTTCCAAGTGCTTCAAAGAACCTGCTTTTCGTTCATAAACTTACCCTTGATAATGATGTATTTCTTAAGTTTCACCCATACTTCTTTTTGATTAAGGATCAAGAAACAAGGAGGATTCTGTTTAAGGGACCATGTCACGGTGGCCTCTATCCACTTGTACCTTCATCTACTGGGTCTCACAAGCAAGCTCTAGTCACAATAAAGCCATCGTCCTCTACATGGCATCGTCGTTTAGGACATCCTTCATCTTTTGTGGTTCAACAAGTACTTAGAAAAAATAGTATTTATTATTCTCCTGAAATAAATCCCTACATTTGTGACTCTTGTCAACTAGCTAAAAGCCATAAACTTCCATATCCTGTCTCTACTAGTGTTTCCACTGTTCCTTTGGAACAAGTGTTCTCTGATGTATGGGGTCCAGCACCTGTGTCTGCTGGTAAACATTCCTATTATGTAAGCTTCATTGATGATTTTAGCAAATTTATTTGGATCTATCTGCTCAAAAAGCGTTCTGATGTCTATCAAGTGTTTCTCAATTTCCAACAACTTGTTGAAAGAAAATTTGCTAGAAAAATAATTACTATGCAAACTGATTGGGGAGGTAAATATGAAAAGCTAAATAGTTTCTTTCAAAAGATTGGCATTACTCACCATGTTTCTTGTCCACATGCCCATCAGCAAAATGGCTCTGCTGAAAAAAAACACCATCATATTGTCGAAGTGGGTCTTGCTTTACTTGCAAATGCATCAATGCCTCTCAAGTTTTGGGATGAAGCATTTCTCACTGCTACTTTTCTTATAAATCTTCTACCCAGCAAGGTAATAAATCATGATACTCCTGTTGAACGTCTTCTTCATACAAAACCAAATTATGAATCTCTTAGAGTTTTTGGTTGTGCTTGTTGGCCCAATCTTCGTCCCTACAACAAAAGAAAACTATCTTTCCGCTCTACCAGATGTGTCTTTCTAGGCTATAGCCCCCGTCATAAAAGTGTTAAGTGCCTAGATGTATCAACTGGTCGTGTCTATATTTCTCGAGATATAGTATTTGATGAAAATATTTTTCCTTTCTCTGAGCTGCATCCTAATGCCGGCTCTCGCCTTAAAAATGATATTCTTCTTCTACCACACCACACATTATCTAGTGGGGATGCATCTGTTAATGACTATATGGCTTTACCGTTTGTACCAGCTGTTACTAATGCTGATAAAGATGCTGCGGAAAAAGATATTTTGGCAGATCAAATAGCAACACCAGAGAAAAATGCTGCAGAAAACGACGGACCACCCGATCCCGAGGTGGATCCGATGCGCTCCAATCCCGAAGGATTTCCTGGTGTCACGCGCACGGAGTCCGAGCCTCATCCAGGACGTACGGACGCCTCAGGCTCGCGCCCACGGTCGCGGACTCCGTCACGATCTCCTCAACCGCCAGGCGCGTCGCGGTCGCCGACCCCACCGCAGTCTCCTCGACATCCACGCAACAGAAGTCGCTCTTCATCTCCTCCCCGTGCGACTGAGTTCGGGTCCCGCTCGCGGACCCCATCACGATTCCCTCGACATCCACGCGACGACATCTCTCCTTCGCGATCTGACGCGTCACGATCAGGATCACGGACCCCGCCACGGTCCTGCACGTGGACTCCACCACGTGCCCCTCGTCAGCCGCAGTCCCGCACGCGGACTCCACCACGTGCCCCTCGCCAGCAACGCGACGAAGGTCGCTCGACGTCTCCCCGTACGACCGAGACATGGCCTCCCTCATCGATTGGCGCGTTGAGCAATGATGGGCTGGGAGATTCTCCCGCTCATACCCATGACAGCGACCCTGCGGACCACATGGGCGGGGGATTTTCTGCGGACGGATTTTCTGCGGACAATACAGCTACTACAACATCTTCATCACCAACTCCTCCACAGCCTCAACCTGAACCAAGAACACGGCTCCAGAAAGGTATACGATGCCCCAAAGTATATACTGATGGTACGGTTCCATATAGCCTGTTTACGTCTACAGGTGAACCTAGTACACTTTCAGAGGCTCTTGAGGATGACAGATGGCGAAAGGCGATGGAAGATGAGTACACTACTTTAATTCAAAATAAAACATGGCATCTTGTTCCTCCACATTTTATAAAAAATCTTATTGACTGTAAATGGGTGTACCGTGTCAAGAAACATGCAGATGGCACCATTGACAGGTATAAGGCACGCTTGGTTGCAAAAGGCTTCAAGCAAAGATATGGAATAGACTATGAAGACACTTCCAGTCCTGTTGTCAAGGCGGCAACTATCAGAATTGTCCTCTCCATTGCTGTTTCTAGGGGCTGGAGTTTGAGGCAGCTAGATGTCAAGAACGCGTTTTTGCATGGCGTTCTAGAAGAGGAGGTCTACATGAAGCAACCCCCAGGTTTTGAGTCTTCCGTTACTCCTCGCTATATTTGCAAACTTGATAAAGCTCTCTATGGGCTTAAGCAAGCACCCCGAGCATGGTACTCCAGACTTAGCTCCAAGTTGCAACAACTTGGTTTTGCCCCTTCCAAAGCAGATACTTCACTATTTCTGTATCACAAAGCTAATGTTATGATATTTGTTTTAATATATGTTGATGATATCATAGTCACTAGCTCATCGGATCAGGCTATCTCTGCACTTCTTCAAGATCTTAATGATGATTTTGCACTCAAGGATCTGGGAGATCTGCATTTCTTTTTGGGGATAGAGGTAAAGAAAACTCAGAACGGTTTGCTTCTTACTCAAGAAAAGTATGTTGTTGATTTGCTGACGAAAGTCAATATGATAAAATGCACATCCTCCCCTACACCGCTATCCTCTGCTGAAAAATTGTCCTTAACTGAGGGAACTCCTCTTGGTCCTGATGATAGTACACAGTATAGAAGCATTGTAGGAGCCCTACAGTATTTGACACTCACCAGGCCTGATATTTCCTTCTCAGTGAATAAAGTGTGTCAATATCTTCATGCTCCTACAACTACTCACTGGACAGCTGCCAAAAGAATCTTGAGATATGTCCAGGGTACCATACATACTGGTTTAACTTTTCAGAAATCTTTATCTAGTTTGCTAAGTGCCTTCTCAGATGCATATTGGGCTGGCTGTCTGGATGACAGAAGATCTACAGGAGGTTTTGCTGTATTTTTTGGACCAAACTTAATTTCGTGGAGTGCACGAAAACAACCTACAGTTTCTAGATCTAGCACTGAAGCAGAATACAAAGCTCTTGCAAATGCCACGGCAGAATTGATATGGGTTGAAGCTTTGCTTGGTGAACTTGGTGTTCAACTAAAGGTAAAGCCATGTTTATGGTGTGATAACTTAGGAGCTACCTATCTGTCTGCAAATCCTATTTTTCATGCTAGAACCAAACATATTGAGATTGATTATCACTTTGTTCGAGAACGAGTTGCTAATAAAATGCTTGATATCAAATTCATATCAAGCAAAGATCAAGTTGCAGATGGTTTCACTAAAGCCTTGGCAGTTAAGGATCTAAATGAATTCAAGCGTAATCTCAACCTTTCAGAAGGTTGTGATTAAAGGGGGCTGTTAGACTAAATATTTGTAACATGATGAATTGTAACGTGTTGACCATGGAGCAGTACTCCACGTCATACATGATGTCATGCATGCACACGTTTTGTACCAGAATTAGAGATAGGTGTTAGCGATAAGGATCTTAGCACTTTATCTCTTAGTCCGTCGGTATCCTCTCATGTAATCTCGCATGTACCGGCCACGCTCGGGGCTTTTCCGAGTATATATGAAGACGCAGCCGAGACTCCGAAAGGTGTTCTCGTTTTCCCAAAACCAGTCTATCGACAATCCTTCTAGTTATTTATACTTATATCAATGTTGCTTTGATTGTTTTAAGTTAACAAAGCTTGTATAATACTCTAACTCTTGTGACTTCTCTAATTTTGATGAGCTTTTCAAATGAAAGAGGTGTTGGATACATATGACTATCAATCGTAAGTGAATTCATCTTTTTTTATTTCACTTTTAAGCATTGAGTTCTTTTTGGTCTTTTTTGTTTCTTGGTCGAGGAGATCAAGGTATGTGAAATAGCCATCTTTTTCCGTGTTTAAATCGTATTTTAAGTCAAATAATTAATCAAAAATCTCTCTAGCCTTGCTACTAATGACTAATTATTGCAAAGGTATGCAATCCTTGGTTTTAATTTGTGTTGTGCAGAAAATCATACTTTTAAAATGAAATCAGGAGAATTTATTGAAGATTATCATGTTGCCTACTTAGCCAAGCTAATTATGGTCGAAGAGGAGCCTTCAGAAGGTTTATCGAGCAGTCGTATGGGAAAGCCTTGCCCATACTGACAGGTGTTGGCTTTGCAGGTCAAACGCAACAACATTTGTGAATACGCCTATATATTCCAGCTGCCGCGCAGAGAGCCGTCATTCTCAGATTGCATCACAACACCACAGAAGGAGATCCATCACTTCACCATCACCATAGTTCATCCTCTATCCACTATATAGTCATATCCATCATCTTGTACTTGAGATCTCCTTGTGATTTAATAATCATTGTAAGAATATTTGATTTCAGTATAAGTATTTTGCACAATATTTTTTATCCTTAATCTTATTGTTACCAGTGAGTAGTCCTTACGGGCTGCGGGTTGGGATAAAACCTCGCAGCGATTATGTGCATATAATACATGATAATATTGTGTGGTGATTGAATAGAACATATGTATCTTTGTTTCATTGTCTCTTGTCTCGATCCATAAACTTGTTCGTACCAAAGATCTCGGGGATTGATAAAGGCTTCAGATGACATGAGTGGTGAACAGCGACTTCATGCGAAAACCATTGACAGCAAGAGGAGTACGGTCTTTGTTTAGGAATCCACTTGGGAGTAACAGCAACATCACCATTTTTAAGGCTTTGATATGTATTTTACTTAATAATTGTTATAACCCGGTGCTTAGTGGTATAACGGTTGGATCTAAAGACTATTGCTATGTTTGTGGCTCGCAAGGGCTTTAGTGTATATGCATTTGATGCCCACAACCCTATCTATATTAGATCATTTAACATGAATATGCTTATTATTATCTTTATCCCATATATATGTGCACTTGCTGATAAATCTTTAACCCTGGCCTATTTCTATCGATTTTAACAACCAATGATTCAAACTAAACTAGAAAGGTATGGTAAACGTAAGGTAAAAATGAGTAAGCAAGTCTTGTAGAAGTTCCTTCTATTTCCATACAGCATTTTTTCCCAAAGTTTGATAAACCTAGGTCTACTAGAGAAAAAGTTACTATACTACATCCATAATTCGGATCGAAGGTATCAGTTGCTCCACAAAAATATAAAAAGTAGTCAAATCATGTCTGTTTTTTTTATAGATCAAAAGAGACACACCTCCCAGCTTGATTAAGTAAATCAAGCATTCTAATTGAGTTTAGGGAGATACACGGCTGATACAAGTGACAATGTGGTTGCAGTTATCAGCCACATAACCCCACTCGATCCCACTTTTATGTTAGCTTATTTGTTCACTTGTAAAACTGCCAGCACGTGGACTTGTGCCAGTTGAACACCTCGACTACTAACCATTTGGTCCTCTCAATCTTCAGTGAGAAAGAGAGTCTCTCAATTTGATGCAGAAAACAAAAAAATTATGTTGCAAGAATGCATAAAACTAAGATCCAATCTATGGAAAAGCCAAGATCTAAGCTACGAGATCAGTGCACCGAGATTGTAGAGAACTAATCCTCATAGATCCAAAGCGTTTAACGAGATCGGATTCTCGTGGTTGATGTAGTCGATCACTTGCCAATCTCAAGATCATGTAGACTATCCTTCGGGCTCTGCATTCGGGCAACGCTTCCGCAGTCGGTCACACGTATGGTAGTCGATGAACTCTCCCTTATTCCAGCAGGGCAGCGGAGGTTGTAGATCTCCTCGGAATCCCAATAGCATGACGGTGTGGTGGTGGGGGTGGAGGAGGAGAGATTTCTGCAGGGCTTCGCTTAAGTCGGAGCAGGACGGTGGATGAGAGATAAGAGAAGGGGAGACTAGGGTTATGCGCCAATGGACAAGGGTGTGGGGGGTGTGCCCACACCCCTCATTTGCGGCCGGCCATGGGTTCCCAGCCCAGGATGTGTCCCCCCCCCCAACTAGACCACCAAGGGAAAAGCTTGAAACCTTTTCCACCAAGTCGTCCTTCTTACCAAAAACTAGAGTTTAACTTTTCAAACTAGGGTTTGACCCTTTTACTAGTATTGGCCGAATTGGCCCTTTAGGGTTTGGTGTGGCTGTCCCCTAGGGCATGCCACTGTCCAAGTGACCCCCTCCCGGGGTGGTGGAACCGCTGGTGGTCCCTCTAGAACATTCTAGAAGTATCCGGTCAAAACACCGAAACTTTTTTCGAACCCTGAAAAAACACTTTCCTTATATGAATCTTATTCTCCTAACCATTCAGGATCTCCTCATGATGTCCTGGATCCAATCCGAGACTCCGAACAATATTCGATATCCAACTCATATTCCATATCTACTTAAAAAATATCGATTCCTTAAGTGTGTCTCCCTACGGTTCACGAACTATGCAGACATGATCGAGACACCTCTCCGGTCAATAACCAATATAGGGATCTGGAAATCCATATGGCTCCCACATATTTCTACGATGACTTCGTGATTGAATGAACCATTTACATACGATACCAATTCCCTTTGTCGCGCGATACTTTACTTATCCTAGGTTCGATCATCGGTATCTCTTATACCTAGTTCAACCTCGTTACCGATAAGTACTCTTTACTCGTTCTGTGATATGACATCTATTGTGACCTAGTCACATGCTTGCAAGCAAATTTGATGACATTCCATCGAGAGGGCCCAGAGTATATATATCCGTCATATGGATGGACAAATCTCACTCTTGATCCATGTGCTTCAACACATACTTTGAGAATACCCAACGCCACCTTTATAACCACCAATTACGGAAAGTGGTGTTTGATGTCATCAAAATACTCATCCTATGATGGTGATTAACATGATCTCATGGTCAAAGGATTAGGTTACTATGTATCTGAAAGCTTGTAGCAAACAAACTCTAAATGATTTGATATTATGCTATGCTAACTATAAGAGTGTGTCTATCACATCATTCTCTAATGATATGATCTTGTTATTAATAACATCTAATGTCCATGATCAGGAAACCATGATCATCTATTAATCAACAAGTTAGCTTAACAAGAGGCTTACTAGGGAATTTTTTATGTTTACAAAACACACATGTATTAATGTTTCCAGTTAATACAATTATAGCATGGGATGTAAACATTTATCATAAACACAAATATATAATAATAACCACTTTATTATTGCCTCTTGGGCATATCCCCAACAAGAATTAAACACCAAAACATATACAAAACACAACAAAGGTCAGATTATTTAGCAACTTTCTCCAAAAGTGAGCATCGTTTCATGCATTCTATATAAACCAAATAACAAAAAGTAAGCCCAAAATATAATACTCTTCTCTCTCACAACAAACAAGAATGCGCACTATCCATTATACCATGTTTCCCACTAAATAGGGGTTGTCGAATCAAAACCACACAGAACTAGTTTTTCTTATAAAGGATTGTTGATACATTGTCTCTTTAGAGATCTTGTCAACATCCTCACTACAAAATTATATTCCGTGATAACTTTTAGGATTACCAATTCGATGATGAAAACATCGAATGTAACAAATCTTTTAAAATTAGTAGCCGACCATTAAGAAGTTTGGCCAACCAAGATTCTACAAGGTAAAGGATATTGTAACATAGATAATAAATCATTGGTAAACACACCAAGGGACACACGATAGCGGCTTGACAGGTGGTCAGGTGAAGACATCAATGCATCTTTCGCCCAGTTGTTCTTAGTAATAGTTCCTTCAGTACTTCAATATATAGATAATAAAATGGGTCCATGAGTAGAGAACTATGCATCGATGAGAGAGCAACATAGAGAAATGTAATGTGACATATGGAATCCATTTAGGCCGAGTTGTTTTGACTCACTTGACACCACCTTGTGAATATGTAAAACACAAAGAGATTTGACTCAAATTTCTCCACTCTTAATGTTGCTAGCTTAATACATGTGTGTTGTTATGGTATAATAAATAGGTTATGCACATGAGATATTTTTTGGATGTCTAGAGTAAGGTTCCTGTGCCATGTTTGATCACGCCATAACAAATAAGTAGTTTGTTTTCATATGGAAAAACATAAATAAAGATGCAATATTTGTATATATGAATCATTTAGATGTCAAAAACATGACAATAACTTGTTGGGTGATTTTCAAAAAGAGATTTTTTTTTGCACCAATTTATTGGTTTTGATTTTCTATTGATCAATGACACGTTTGTAAGATAGAAAGAAAAAAATCAACATGTTCGTAATTTTTATGGTTTGTATCATGGCATGGAAAGTTCAAGAAAAAAGCAACACAATAATAGGACAGTAAAACTAACATTAATTAACATGGCTATGGCTTTCCTTGTTATACATAAGAAAATGATAGAGAACTAAAGATGTCATTAACTAGTATATATGCATGAAGATTTTTTTAAACATTAGGCAATAATATAGAACTAAAACTAACGCTAGTTAATACCCAGGGGAGAAAACATGGCTATGACAATAATATATGCTGGCTTATAAGATAAACAATAATTCCATACTCGCAACCTATGGGGAGAAAATTAAACTGGTGATGGGCCTTGCTCCGATTTCATTTGGGTTTTGGAGGGCTAGGAATGATGTGTATACCCAGGGGGATTGGTCGGATTGATCCAAAAAATCTAATATTTACACTTTGATTAAACCTAGTGTCTATGGGATAAGAATTTGCAAGAATGGAACTAAAACATTGCACAAAGTTGTTGGAGAAAATAGGAATTGAATTGTTCAACGCATGCAAAACTTTTGCTATGGTATTTTCAGTATGTCTAATTATAGTATGATGAGCTTTTGTAAGCATATGCTTTTGGGTGTTCGTGGTTGTAAGGAGGTTCTATGTTTATCTCCACCTTGGCTTGTAAGATGCATTCATTTAGCTACTATTGATAATTTGGGTTGAAACTATGGTGGAGATCATGTGTTGTGGTGGTGAAAAATGTGATTTTGGTTCCTATTAATTGAAAGAGAGAAACCTTTTCATAAAATAAGTGTTGCACTTCTAAGCCATGTTACCAACAAATTTTTTGCCCATGAAATTGGGCTAGTTGCAGTAGACTCATGTGTTATGCACTATTCATGTCAAATTCAGTTCTCTTGTCGCCATATAATTCATTGCATTGTTGATACAAGATAGGTAGGTCATATGGTAATCTAATGAATGTGTGCATTAATAATTCTCTTTGATAAGTACGAAGTATAAAATCAACATAATAAACAATCTGATAACTAGTTGGTGAAACACTTTAGTTGCTATCCTAGCAACCTCATTGTATAAATGTAATATACACCTGGCCTATAGGTAGACATCTATTCCTTGTAGTAAAAACATATCACTCCAAATTGCAAATCTTGGCCTCTCACCCTTTAATCTTACTAGTAGATTGTAAAGTAATAAGATGGTGGTGACTGATGAGGGCATCGAGTGGAACCGACGGTTGTGTGCATGATGAGATATTATTAGAATGGGATACATTGGAAATTCTGGATAGCAAGTGAGGCGAAAGTAGTTGACAATATAGAACGTTCTCACTACGAAGAAGAAATGCAAGACATGTGGCCTGGCCATCCGCGGCATACTCATGCTCCCATCTTCATCCTGTCATATTGTCGATTGGTAGAAATGGTTCCGTAGCTACTCGCCATGGTTGACAAGTAGAATTGCGAGCACAAAATCTATTGTAACATACAAAGATTTTTGTTCAACAAAATTAATTTTAAATCATATGAATATCTTCTCGGACATGATTACCTTTATTTTGACACAATACAATCCCAAACAAATAACAAAAATACTTATTGAAAGAAAATAAAAATCCTGAAATTCATAAAAAATTCTACATCTGATATTGGGCCGCATCAGAGTAGTACACCCTCTGATGGATCTATCAGGCGGTAGTGCTGAGCCCCGCTCTGCCAAAGTAGCATGCCAGAAATCAAACCTTTTGTATTGTTGTATATGTATCCAATACATCATCTCCGAAACCGAGATTATGAAGTCAACAAGTTTTGAGACTTCTTCTGTGGTGAATTGACGCAATACCTTGATTAACCATGACCATTCGTTTTCTAGCAATTCTAAGTTTTTTTAATTGTTCTCCGCATCTTATATTTTATAAGTGTTATATAAAAGTTATGTACACGGATAGGTGGTACATGTTAGCAACTAAAGAATAGTAGGCTACAAGACAATAAAACTATAATTAAAGAAAATTGATCACCCATGCTGTAATGCCAAAATATATTTTGTGAGTAGCTTTGTGAAAAATAAGAATTTGTTCCTAGTCGATCTTATTTAGTTTGCCGGTAGTGATCAATAGATAAGGATCTATGGATTACACTGATTGCATTCTTGGAGACAATTTTGGTCCAAAGAGAAATCAATCATAGATGCATGAATCGGCAATCAACAAGCTCTCGGAAATACTGTAAGGGTATTGATGCTACATTTCCTACTCCGGGCATAAGTTTAAGTGCCCAAACATATGTATTTGAAGCAACAGCTTCATCGGCATATAAGTTTTCCCAAGGGCTCACCACAACCATCCAAAGCACATTTAGATGAAGCTATGTAAGGGATGGTGCCCGAATGAAGCTAAACTATCATTTAATGATGTCAAAATTTGACAAGCAAATTTTGTTTTATCATCATTTATTCCGAGTCATTAGATATGTGCGGCCAAGCTAAAGAAATCTTACGTTTTATCAGGGTGGGTCTGGGACATCCTGAGCCATCTTGCCAACGAATTGGTGTGTGAGGCACTGGCTAGTCGTAGTTGGACAAGGTGCACTACCCAAGGCCAATTCAATTTTCTTGCTACACATTGATTCATTGAATTGATGGAACAAGATAGTTAGGTCATATCTTTGAGAGTTCGGCTCCCTTTATGAACTCGGGAATTTGATTCTCTTTTTAATATTGAAATAAAGCAGAAAATTGCGTATATTAACAACCGGTTGGTGAAGCACTTAGCCTAGCTATCTCTATTTATAGAGGTAGCGGACTTCCATATTGTAAAACTTGGGCATCACATCCTTTGATCTCACGACTGAATAGCGGAAAGTTCATAGTGATTAATAAGGACATTGGGTGGCGTTGATAGTTCTATGCATGCTAAGATAGTCTAAGAATGGGATGCATTAGAAATTTTAGATTCAGACTGAGGTGGGGTTAATGGATGGTATAGATTTGGGTCATATTCATGACTATTCTTATCATGTGCGTGTTACCTTCTTAGATCAAAAGAGAGCTAAATACACCACTGGTCCCAATAGTTGTCTAGGATGTGCAAATTAGACCCACTACTTGTAAAGTGGGATCAAGTAGTCCCAAAAGTTACAAAAGAGTGCAAAACTAGAGATGTCTCTGCTGCGGACACGTGGTGTTAAGTTTTCTGCAAAAACACCCCTATATATTCTTGTTTTGCACATGTGACCATATTATTTTCTTACGGTTTAGCCCACCTAAAGACGATATCTAAAAATACAGAACCGCTGGGTTTTGAACCCTGGACCTCCAGCTTGCCCACGCACGTGTCTAGCCACTACAAATGACAATCCTTTTTATTGTTTTGTAGTCCAAAAAAATTTATACATTTCAGCATACAAACAACGTAACGATTAGCCAGTCCGTGCCTTCTAAAGCAACGACGCCCGTACCTGCACAGCATGTCCGAAGTCCATGCATAAACTTCGAACAAAAGAAAATAAACACACGACCCCTTGAGAAATCAAATACTCCCTCCAACACATATTAATTGAGTTGGATTTGTCAAAATTTAAATGAATCTAACAGTCTTTAGTATATAGGTTCATCCAAAATTTGACAAATCCAAGACAATTAATATGGGCCGAAGGGAGTAAGTAAAACCGTTATTTTTTGAAGTTTTTCTTTGGATGTAAAGATGGCTGGTGGTCGATGAAATTTAAATTATCAAAACATACACGGAGAAGAAGTGATATACTCTAATCGCAAGGAGCGATAACTATTGTAATGTCAAATCTGATGCTTATATACCATTCAAAAGTTCAAGACTGATACTATACATGAGAGCTGCTAAAATTATGACATACAATTTGTTATATAACTTGCCCGACCATAACCAACAGGTTGAACCTGTCAAGCATGATGAACTGCTACACCTAGACGAGCACAGCCTAGACGAGCCGCACCAAAGATTGAACACACACGAGCACGACACGCCAATGCCAAGGATACCAAGAACTTGTTTGCGCTGTGGCGAGCCAGATCTGCATGGACGGTAAGTGGATGACCGTGTATTGGGAAGAAAGATAGAAACACAGTAGCCTAGTCCACACAATCCGTCGTTACTCGTTGCCATGAACGGAACAGTGAGGACACGCTTGATACATGCAGGCATGGTTTGATACTTTGATGCATGAACTAGCTCACACATATTTGACGGGTGCATGATAATGCAATGGATGTCACATATGGGCGGTCATAATAAGGCGCCCAAGGGTGAAGGGCCAACTGGTTCATGCAGACCAGCCATAATAAAGCTTGAACTATTTGTTATTTGCAAAGTAATTTGATTATAGTGGTTAGACATGTGCGTATCCAACCTAGAGGTGCAGGGTTCGAAACCCAATGATTTTGTATTTTTAGATACATCTTTCCTCCCTCTGACAGGTGGGCCTAGACGGTAAGACCATAATATGGCCGCATGTGCAAAACAGTAATATGTAATGGTGTTTTTGAAAGGCATATGGGACTAGTTTTGCACACTTTTGCAACTTTTGGGACTACTTGATCTTATTTTACAAGTAGTGGGATTAATTTCTACATTTTAGACAACTTTTGGGACTAGTGGTGTATTTAGCTCATCAAAAGAGGAATACCCATTGTTTTGATTAGGAAAGCCAAGCGCCCAAGACATTTTGGATCAACTACAAAGAAGAAAGCCTAGACATCTGGCACCACCATCAGTAGCATACCCCCGCTCCCGACTCCCACACTCCTGTTGTCTTGGTCGAGGAGTACAACTCCGAGCACAAAACATTAGCAACCGCTTGCCCGGGTGTGGACGAGTCCAACTGGTCCTGTTTAATGATTTTTTTAGTGATAAATGGACATTATTTGAGACATATGAACCTTTTTTCAAATGGATAAACATTTATTTCAAGGATTAATTGAATATATGCCACTCCAATTCATGCAATTTTAAAAACGCCACTGCAATTTCTAAACTTTGGAAAATACCCCTGCAATTCTCTCGGGCTTATAGCTCTTATGCGACGTCTTTACGTGGAATTGGAAGGAAAGCGACATCGTTGAAAAGAATAGCTCGCATGCGACGGTTGTGAGGCAGCTAATATCACAGGGCCACACGGGCCTTAAAACGGTCGTAAGGACATATTTAACTTTGTTCCAAGATTAGGGTTAAGCCAAACCGGTTGGTTGGGACAGCTAGTCAAGCCAGTCAAACCAACCGCTTCCGACCGAGAGCGCGCGTCACACTGACTGTAGCTTCCCCGACGGCGGCGGCGGACCTCACCCATCGTTCTCGGCGCCGGCAGCGGCGGCACGATAATTAATTTAGGCGGCGGCGCTTTCGTTCGACGGCGAATTTGGTGAGTGCCATTTGAAAGTTAATTTCTCTCTCATTCTTCTCAATTCAAGATCTGAGCGTGCCCATTGATACTAGATTGTGGAGGCGAGGGTGTGCTGAACGGGGCGAGGGGGAACGATATGGAGCATGGAGAGGGGACTTCTAATCGGTATATCCCATATCTCTGCACTTGATTTCTCTAAGGTTTGAGCTCTTTGTTCGCTTCCGCTAGCTCACAGTGCCCGCCAAAAACAGGGGAGACGATGTTGCGCGCCAAACCTTCGAATTTCGCATCAATTTCTTTCCCTCTGGGGCTGTTTTAGTTGATGGCAGCACGCAGATCATTGAGAGAGACACGGTTGTTAAATGGGAGGTGGAATTAGAACATGTTGATCCCCAAGAGCTAATAAACATGGGAGAGGAGGCGGTGAGGAAAATGGTGGAAAAAATTGGGGATGGTGTGGTTTGGGGGCGAGAGCAAGAAGTTTCTTTGTTACGATTTGATGATTACAAATGTGACTATGTTAGGGTTGAGACAGGTGAACATATAGTTGATGAAATCGATGAGCAAAACGGTTGGACAAGCAAAAATGTTCTGTTTTTAGCACAACTCATTGATCTGGAACCCGATTCGAGGGTTGGATATGTGTCCTCGAAGCTGGCTAATTAGATGGTCGAGGATGATTGGGATGCACAAAGGCAAGTAATGCCTATACTTACTGAGTTGGAAGTGTTAACAGTGGAGGATGATGATGCTAATGCACAAGGGGAGGCTGTAGATGGTAATGCACAAAGGATTGTAACTGTTGATTGGAATTCAGTTGAGATACATGACCGGACTGATTTGGTCATTGCACCAATAGATGACATTGAAATGGCAAAGCTTTTTGGCATTCCTATAGATGACAGAGACAAGGAGAAGAAGAGGGATGAAGCTGCAAATGATGGTGACAACCATTTAAGAGATGAAGAGGCAGATATAGATCTAGAGTTGTTGGAAAATGTTGCAGTTCATGTAGATGATGCACATGATGATGAGCTAGTAACAGTTTATGACAAAGAGGACCCAGTTATTGAAGTTGGGAGATTGTTTCCAAGCATGGATGAATTCAGGATGTGTTTCAGGACATATGCAGTCAAACGTGAGTTTGCTACCAAGACTATGTGGACTGATAAACAGAAGTTCTATGCAAAATGCATAGGTTATGATGGTGGTGCCAAGCCTTGCAAGTGGTATATATCTGCTAGACGCCAACCTGATGGAAGGACAATAAGAGTGAATCAAATTCCAAAACCTTATACTTGCATTACAAGTTTTCAAACAGTTACAAAGATGACATCACAATTATGGGTTGCAGAAAAGATCAAGCCCATTTTAGCCACAACACTGCAAAGAGACTGAAAATAGACTTGGAAAAGCAGTACCCCATTAAGCTCAATTATACTACAGTGTGGAAGGCAAAGCAAAGGGCAATGAAAGAGCTATATGGTGATTGGGAAAATACCTTTCGAATGCTTTATAACTTCAATGCAGAAGTAGAGAAGAGGTCACCTGGCAGTGTTGTGGAGATAGATACTGAGGTAACAGCTGATGGGAAAGTCTTCTTCTCTAAATTCTTCATGGATTTAAAGCCTTTCATCGATGGCTTCAAAGCAGGGTGCCGTCCATATTTGAGTATAGACTCATCTTTCTTGACTGGAAAGTGGAATGGTCAACTAGCAGCATGCAATGCTTTAGATGGACACAATTGGATGCTCCCTGTAGCTATTGGCATGTTTCAGTCTCAGACAGAGACATCATGGACATGGTTCATGATGCAGTTGAAAAGAGGCATAGGGCCAGTCTCTCCATTGGCAGTGAACACAGATGCATGTAAAGGTTTAGAAAATGCAGTGAAGATTGTTTTCCCTCATGCTGAGCAGAGGGAGTGCTTCGGCCATATGTGGATGAATTTGATCAAAAAATTCAGAGGAGATGATTTTGGACGCATGTGGCCAGCAGCAAGATCTTACACCAGGCAGACACATGCATATCACCTTGAGAAGATTAAGGCGGCATGCTCTGAGGAGGATAGGGTCAAGTTTTGTACATGGTTGGAAACCTTCCATTCTCTTTTATGGTACAGGTCTGGTTTTAACACTGCCATCAAATGTGATCATATCAACAATAATTTGGCAGAAAGTTTCAACAACAAAGTGAAGGAGTTAAAATACTTGCATGTCCATGACATGGTTGACTAGATCAGGATCATGATCATGAGGTTGTGGGAATTGAGAAGAAGGCTTGGTGATGTTCTTCAAGGAGATAAGCTTCCTGATGTTGTGCAGCAGGTGGTCAACAGGAGCAGAAATCTTGCACATTTGCGTGTTGAGAAATCCTCATTGTGGGGTGCTGAAGTCAGAGATACAAAGAATGGAAGGAGGTGACGAGGTTTAATCTCGTCAATGCCCATTGTTATGGACTTGGGTTTTGGAGAAGATGGGGATGCTGGAGATCGTGGCACGGTTAACAGACAAGCAACCAGGGGACACGAGATTTACCCAGGTTCAGGCCCCCGGAGGGAAAACCCTACTCCTGCTTGTCTGCTCTTGATTACGGCGGAACCGAAGGTTACAGGGGTGCGCAGATTCGATCTGGCATGGAGGTGCGTGCGAAAGTATGAGTCGAGTTGCCCTAGGACGTGCCCTCCTGGCCTTTATATAGACTTAGGAAGGTCCTGGGCATAGTCCTAGTCGGTTACAAGTTCTAGGGTTTTACCCCTTTGAATTTCCTATCTACGCTAGTCTTGCTCTCCTAGGATCCGAAGGCGTCATGGGCCTTGGTCGCCCGAAAATCTTCATGGGCCAGATATCTGTTGTGGGCCTTCCTTGGGCTGGACCAGGTATGCTGAAGTTACGTACCCGTAGGGTATAACCATGTCAGGAGGCATGTTGTTGACACTCAATTGCATGAATGCACATGCTTTGAGTGGCAACACACTGGGAAGCCTTGTGAGCATGCCATACTTTTCTTGGCCTCCAAACACAAGCTAAATATGCACCCATATTTGCATGAGTATTATTCTGTAGCAAAATTCAAGGCTGCATATGGAACTCCAATTCCAGTACTTACAGATCAGTCTCAGTGGCCTGAAGTGGACATTCAGTTCTCCTTGTGTCCTCCTTTGATGAAAAGAAAGGATGGCAGGCCCAAGCAGAGTAGATTCAAGGCTTGGTTTGAGAAAGGTGGGAGCAGCAAGAAGGGAAAGAAAGATGAAAAGAAAGATGCCAAGCCAAAAAGAGCCCAAAAAGGTAACAAGAATAGATGCAAACTCTGTGAAGAACTTGGACACCGAGCTGGCTCTACCAAGTGCAGATACACTGCTGAAAAGCCAAAGTATGTTCATCCAAAATCTATCCCATTTCTTGTTGATGATTTTTCTCCCCTAGCTAACTTGCTTGTTTTCAGGAGGAAGCGTGGAGAAAAAGGCCCACCTCTTGTTATTCACGAATGCTGGACAGTGAAAAGGGCAAGAATCAATGGCCAAAGAAAGAAGAGAACTAACCAGATCATGTTTGGTGCTGCTGAGGTGCAATATGAACTTGCTTTGGAGGATGATGTGCAAACTGTTGAGGCTTTAGGGCACACCGTTTCTTATTTGGAAGCTCTGGTGCAAAATGAGGGGCAAAATGAGCCTGTTGTTGAGGCTCTAGTGCAAAATGAGCCTGTTGTTGAGGCTCTGGTGAAAAATGAGCCTGTTGTTGAGGCTCCGGTGCAAAATGAGTCTGTTGTTGAGGCTCTGGTGCAAACTGACCATGTTGTTGAGGCTCTGGTGCAAAGTGACCATGTTGATGAGGCTCTGGATCATGATCATGAGGTTGTTGAGGAGGTGCAGGAGGTGAAGGAGACTCTTGGACGTGCTGTGGGGAGGCCAGATGGTAATGGTAAGAAAAAGAAGAGCATAAACCTGTTGTGTGGTGTGAAACTTGTGAAGGAGAAGAAAACGAGGGGTAAGAAGAGCCAAAAGAAATAGACTTTGAATTTGGCACTTGTTGTTGTAAACATTTGTTATTGTAATAATTTGGCAGTTGTTGTTGTTGTAAACATTTGTTATTATAATAATTTGTCACTTGTTGATAATTTGGACAAAATTCAAATATGATGGTAAATTTGAATTTCAACAAATGTAGCTATGTCACTTTTCTATGTTTGTATGAGCTTCCAACGTTTCTCATATGTACAATACAACTCATCCTCACCCTGATCCCTTTTGTGAAGTACAACTCACCCTCACCCAAAATGGGCTCCAAAGCTAGGGTAAACCACCCCATTTCTAAGCAAGTTTTTTTTCGACCATTTCTAAAACCAAGTTTGATATTTTTCCTCAGAACTATGTCACATAATATGACACCATGCGAAGGTTTTGTATTTTTTGATTTTTTTTGAATTAGTTATGCACATTTGAATGTCTAGTCAAACTTGAAGGGTTTTCATAAATATTCTTAGCTAGGGGCTGAGGCTCACAAAACTAGCATTGGATCTCTGATGAAATAGCATGTTGTGAACCTAAAAATGATTTTTACAAAAAATCATCAGCATGAAATCATGTACATGTAGTTCATATCTTACCCACTTCCAGCCGATTCGGCAGGATTTGTCTTTTTCACCAGGGATGGAATAAGAGGTTTGAGATACTCAAGTTGGGAAATTGTACATGCTAGGTGGTCTAGTATTTTTGAAAAATAGGATGTTACCATTTTGAAACTTCAATTTGGTGGTTGCTTCACAAATCCCCCCCTCTTTCGGCACTCAGAAAATAGAAAATGGATTTTCTGTGCGTCAAAAAGGAAAACTTTGTGCTACAACATTGTTAGTCATCCCATTACAATATGGGCACATTATCACAAAATAAGCCTTTATTCTAGCCATATTATTGGTCATTTGACCCAAAAGCCAGAAAACCTCGGAGGAGATAGGTCATTTTGTGAAGGGTTTTTTGAAATATGATCAATAGACCAAGTTTGATATTTTTCCTCACAACTATGTCACATAACATGACACCATGCGAAGGTTTTGTATTTTTTTGATTTTTTTTTTTGAATTAGTTATGCACATTTGAATGTCTGGTCAAAGTTGTGAAACCCCGTTGACTGCATCCTAAACCCAGCTAACCCTAAGGCCGAATGAGAAACGTAGATCTAACCCTAGCGCGACACTGTGGCCGTCCGATTGCGTCTTCTAGAAGGATTCCGCGGGTGGCTCTGGGCGATCCGTGGAAGGGCTTGTTCTGCAACCTGATTGGTTGGCGTCTCTTAGAAGGATTTCGCGGCTAGCTCTTGGCGATCCGTGGGATGGATGATTCTGCAATCTGATTGGCTTCGTCGTTTTTCCATGAACAGATAAGGTACAGGGTGGCACACTCCATTGACAGTTGGACCGAGCGTGGCATGCGAGGGCGCTGGGCGGGGCGGGCTGCACCATGCATGCAGCTGCCCCTAGCGTCGCACTCTAGCTATTTTGCGTGCAACAGCGCTGCAGCGTATTTACTCCCTCTGTCGCATTAAATAAGTGTACGTCTAACAACTTTCTTCAGTCAAACTTACTCCCCTCAGGTTCATTGTAATAAATGAGACTTTGTATAATACCACATCTATGTTATTTTGCACTATGGAGTAGTAACTTAGACTATTAACATATGCATGATACCACATCTAAGTTACTCCCACATTCTCCCTCCGTCCGCAAATAAATTGAAGAGACCATTTGCTAAATGTTATTGGACTTGATTTCCGTGAAGCATTTTTTTCTACTTTAAAGTGCATTGAAAAGGTAGAAGTATACTTTTTGTGGACAAATTTTGAAGCCAAACGTACACTTATTTGTGGACAGAGGGAGTATGCATGTCACTATGACCAGCCTAAAAAATATCAAAATCTAAAATATGTAATAAATATAACGTACAGCGTGGCACACTTCATTAACTGTTGGACCGAACGTGGCATGCGAGGGCGCTGGGCGGGGCGGGCTGCACCATGCATGCATGCTATGCAACTGCCTCTCGCGTCGCAGTCTAGCTATTTTGTGTGCAACAGCGCTGCAGCGTATTTACTCCCTCCGTCGCATTAAATAAGTGTAGGTCGAACAACTTTTTTCAGTCAAACTTACTCCCAGCCGGTTCATGCGCCATACAAAAAGTCAATATTTATAAATCTAAAATATCAACTTTGACTACGTATATAAGAAAAAAAATCAAAATCTAAAATATTATAAACTTAGTTTCATACTCCCTCTATTTCCTCCAATTAACATCCCTCTGATTACTCTCCACCGATTTTTCTTGCGTGTGTAAAAACGAACGAGTTTGTTGCATGCGGTGTGTAAAAACGAACGAGTACCTTGGTACTAGATTCCTGCATTTATTACCGAATAAATTAAGGCCAAATTCTATTTTCTCTTTTATTTTTCACTTCCAATAAATAACTACCTTGGACGTTTTTTCTCTCTTTCGCATTAATGCATGCATACATGCATGCAGGGGCGGGGGCGACGGTGCAGGGGTCACGTCGCATCCTAGCAAATTTTTTCTCTCTTTCGCATTGATCACGCACGCGGCTACGCCCGCTGCCCACACGCAACGCAGCGCACGCGGCTGCGCCAACGCTGGATTTCCACGCCGCCCTTCACGCCCCGCCCTCAATAAATAGGCAAAACGCATTTGCTTCCTCATCTCATCTTGCCCCTCATCTTCAACCTCGAGCCCGTCCCTTTGCCTCCTCCCAACCCCCAAACACTCCGACGGCCATGGCGACCTCCCCCCTCCGCTTCCCTTCCGACACCGAAGTTAGCGACGAGGACAACTACCCGGACCACAAGCAGGTCTAGGAGTAGGAGGCGCCCACGCGCCCCAAGCGTGGCAAGAAGGGACGCAAAGCCCCGCCCTGCCCTTGGGCGGAGGGCCCCTTCGTCCACAACCCCGTCCCCGGCGGCGACAACCTCCCCGACGACGGCCCCTCCGAAGAGTACTGGAAGGCGGCGGAGAAGAAGGAGGCAAAGGAGGAGGCTGCCAACACCAGGTGGGAGGAGAAGCAGGCCAAGCGCGCCTTGAAGAAAAGGCGCAGACGGGAGGATGAGGAACGACGGGAGGCCAATCGCTGGGCCTTCCAGGAGGAGCAGCGGCGACGGGAGCACCGGGAGAGGCTGGCGGACTGGAATGCCGAGGCAGCTCGGAGGGCGGCGACACCGGCACCGCCTCCACCGCCGATGGAGTAGGGTAGCTAGGGTTAGGGTTTAGGGGCTAGCCCAGGGTTTAGGCGGGGCGCCTATTCCCTTCTATATTATTGTACTTTTTTCTTTTTATTGTAATGTTATCCCAATGTTATCGATCCATCTATCTAATATAAGGAATGTTATCCCAATATTATCTATCCCCTTGTTTTATTGTAATCTGTGTTTTATTGTATTGTCATTTGTCAAAACACCCAAAACAACAAGTGTATAAAACAAAAGACACAAAAACAAGTTCTCATATAATACTCGTGCAATATTTATAAAATGAGTGAAATTAGAAAAGCTCAAAAGGAAGAATAAGTTAACGTAATGATGGTTGATTATTTTCAAACAACACATGGTTCATTTTCAAACAAGACATTTACATATTTAAATAAGTTAAAGGAGCGTCCAAGTTATGTTAGTTAAATGGATGCCCTTGGACTTCATTTATATATTTACTTTCGAAAAAAAAAGATTGCGACTTGAGCACGAGTATCT
This sequence comes from Avena atlantica, assembly GCA_910589765.1. NCBI lineage: Eukaryota > Viridiplantae > Streptophyta > Magnoliopsida > Poales > Poaceae > Avena > Avena atlantica. The sequence goes on along the minus strand of OU342733.1, from coordinate 454,674,898 downwards.
GCAGATCCACACGTCCCTATTTAGATTGTAACGTGAGTACCCATTTTTTTTGCCCAATCAACATATAGTTACTATTGGGCCTGGATACGTCCATTTTTGCCTGGCTAAGTTCTATTTGGGCCTGGCCTTTTTCAATCCTCGTCAATTGTTCTTTTACTTTTCAACCCCTCCCCCTTCCCTGCACACGGGCGCCCCCTGCACACTGATAAAAGGAACACTGACGAAACTGAAGGAACACTGATTTCGAAAACAGAGCAGCTCAAAATTAGCCCGAATTTGTGTTGCATTTTATTCAAGACAAAGACATAGACCATTACATCCATTACAAAGCATCACTCGAACACTGACTGCGTTGTCTAATGACTAACGATCAGGAGATAAACTAATCCGAGAGAAATTACACAAAAATAAAAAAAAACGGCCATCAGATTGTCCTGCTTCTTCAATTCGATGATTTGCCTTAGCTGCTTGTTCATCTTCTTCAGCTCGGCCTTCACTTCCGCATCCATCGTAGTACCAGCGGAAATGGGGTTGCCACACATCCCAATTGCTCCACCACGGACGGGTTTTTGAGCTCCCGGCATGCTACCTCCACCCCAATTCGCTCGATGTACTCATCAAGCCACTCAAAATGCCCACATTTTGGTAGTTCCTGAAATCGCAGAGATGAACCCTAAATCCCAAATTCGATGAAATGCATGAAATTTTGAAAGAAAAGCGAGAAATTGGCGCTCGGAACACTCATATCTCACCTTTCCCAGCTCGGGCTTGCTCTCACACTTCACAACTTCCCGGCCAATGTTGCCGTTCTTGTCGGTGGATGTGACAAGCCGCTTCAGGGGCGCGGTATGGGGGCAATCGGGGCACCTCCTCATCGGCACCGCACCATACCGAGGCCATGAATGGTGGGAGGAAGCAGAGCTCGACATCCCTCGCCGGCGTTGCCGCACTTGCTCTCCAGAGAAGAAACGGAAGGGGATGAGATGCTGGAACGGTGGCGGGAGTGCTCGGGTGCGGGGACGGATCTGGGCCAACGGCTCTCTTCAACCACAGTGTGGGTCCCACGATATGAGGTGGACATCAGGTGAGTTCCGCCATGACGTGGAGAGGCTGTGGGTCCTACTGTGCTCAGCTGATTCGAATTCTTTGACGGTCTCGTGTGAAGGGAATATGCCCGAGAGGCTATAATAAAGTGGTTATTATCGTATTCCTTATTTATGATAAATGTTTATTTTGCATGCTATAATTGTATTAATACGGAAACGTTAATACATGTGTGTTTAATAAACAAAAAGGAAGTTCCTAGTTATGCCTCTCTTATAAACTAGCTCGTTGATTAACATGATGATCAAAGTTTCCTGATCATGGACATTGGATGTTGTTAATAACGAGGTCACAACATTAGTGTAATGATGTGATGAACATTCATCCGAAGTACAACATTACGATCAAAGTCATTGAGTTTATATTGCTATAACAACTTACGAAGTGATCCTAATCCTTAGACCATGAGATCATGTCAATCACTAACACCGGAAGAGTTTCTCGATGACATCAAACGTCACACCGTAACTGGGTGATTATAAAGATGGCTTCAGAACTACTAAAGTGTTATGTTGAGACCCATGGATCGAGAGTGGAATTTGTTCATCCCGATGACGGATAGATATGCTCTGGGCCCTCTCGGTGATATCACATTGATTAGCTTGCAATCAAGTGATTTGATCACTAGAATGTTATATCACGGGAACGAGAAAAGAGTGCATGTCGGTAACGAGATCAAACTAGGTATGGAGATACCGATGATCGAATCTCGGACATGTAATATATCATGAAACAAAGGGATTAAGATACTAGCATAAAAGGTTCACACGATCACAGAAGTCATCGTTGAATGTGTGGGAGTCAGTACGAATCTCTAGGTCCCGCTGCTGATTATTGATCGGAGAGGGGTCTCGATCATGTCCGCATTATTCGCGAACCGTAGGGTGACACACTTAAGGGATACCGACACCATTTGCAGCAAATGATATGCCAGAAAAGAAAAGGAAAGTGCAGGAATTTATTTCACTAGACACCAGAACTGTTTCGGTTGAAATTGCGGAACCTGGTTCTGCATGTGAAATTGAAATGTTGTAAGGGGTTTTATGGGAATGTTTGTTAATTAAATTAATTAACAAAATTCTGAATAAATAAATAAAAGAGTTTTATTTAAATAAATAAATAAAAGAATTTAAATAAATAAATTCTGAAATTTCACTTGCAATGGATAAATTAGAGGCATCTAGTTTAGATTGTTGCTGGGCTAGTGTTATGATATGGTGATGTTGTAAGTAGAATTATGAGATGATACTCTTACAACACGCATAACGTGTAGGTTCCATAGACCTTGGCCTTACACATAAAGGTATGATAGAGATCATACCATGGTGCACATGATGGAGATCCTATGCGGGAACCATATCATTTCATTAATAAACATGTGATGTTTTGATTGCATCTTATATTGCTTGTTTGGCGTTTTATTAGCATAATAAGATGATCCCTCATTTAGATATCAAGATAAGAATGTGTTCTTCCTTAAGTATGCACCGACAATGTTTCGTCGCTTCAAGACATCACGTGATGATCGGGTGTACTTGAATCCACGAGCATATCTCGGGTGTAAGACAGTTACACACGCGAATACTAAGGTTCTTACTTGGCGAGCCTAGCATGTACAGACATGGCCTCGGAACACGGACCGAAAGGTTAAGAATGAGTCATATGTTTTGATATGATGACCATATGGATGCTCGTCTTTGAAGCTACACCGACTCACGTGATGATCGGACTTGGTGTAGTGGATTTGGTTCATGTAATCACCAAAAAGACACGAGGGATGTCGTTTTTGAGTGGGATTTTATTTCTAATTTGGATTAGTAAAACTCAATTTATCATAAATTAAATCAAAGTGAATTTGCATAATTTTTTGTAGTCATTAGCATTCGTTCACCACCTTATGCTTAGTTATAATTGAGATAATAGAACTATAGAATTCTGGATATATACTTTACGAACTGGTATCGTATTGTGTTGAGTGGCAATCTAAAGTTTAAAGTCCTATTGCAAACTTTTTAGCAAACTCTGTTTACTCCGTGAAATTTAATAATTGGTATTAAATCGAGAGTAACAATTTCAGTGTTAGTATCTTAAGTATCATGTTTGCCTCCATGATTCTTGATTGTTTTAATATCAAGGTTGGAGATGCTAGACATCCTAATCATCCAAAAGGGTTTTGGAAAGTAATGTTATACTCACGATTCGCCTTTATAAGCTACGGTAGCTTGATCATGAAAGTCGTCATGATAAGGGTGAATAGAAGATGTATGTAAAGTGTTTAATACACTAAAATATTACTAAAGAATGGATTTTGAAAGAATACCGATCATTTTGATGATGGTGATCTACTTCAAAGTGCAAGTACAAAGGTATTATTATTTGAATATACACGCTTTGGACTATGTGTCATGTATATGGCGCCACTTTTGATGTTGATAGATTCTTTTAAAAAGAAAAAGGAAATGCTGAAAGAGAATCTATAAAATATATTTGGCAGAAAATAAAAGATTGGAAATATCCAATTTAGGTATATAAATGATATACATGTTATGGTTGTATTCTTTGCTTGTTAAACAATGTGGTTCTTGGGTATTGGATACCGAATTGGTTGGTATGAAATTTCATACGGAACGACGCAATTCATGAACCACAATGGCCTAAGTAACTAGCAAGAGAATATGTGATGATGTTCATTCAAAAACAAACAAAACGTTGTTTGTATTTCTCGTTGACATCAAAGTTTGACTTCAAGATTTGTTTTAATAATTGTTATTTAAATCAGGTATTATGAGAACAAAGGTTGTTCAAATAATTATCGTATTCCATATAAGATGGATGATTTACAAATCTACTTGGAGAAATCACATCCATAAAACCTAATGCTAAAATGTCGCAAGACAAATGATTGAAAGATCACTTACGAAGTGACATCGCTGTTTAAATTATATTGGAAAGAAAACATGAAGAATCTCCATATTCATGGATTTTTGGAGTCTTTGATTTGATCAAGTGACGCTTGTGAGACTTTCCACGTGATAATTAAAACTTCGTTCAAAGGCCAAAGAAGAACGAACAACTAAAATATTGTAATTTATACATATCGATGTATGTAGTCCATTATGTGTAGTCGTAAGCGATGGGTTTCAACTTCATATGCTTTCTCCGGAATTTTGAGTGAATGTTCACTTAATGAGAAAGAAATATGAAATATTTGAAAACGTTCAAAGACTTTCAAGATGAAGTGGAAAATCATTGTAACAAGAAAATAAATGATTTATGGTTTTATCATAAAGGGATTTATTTGAGTTACAAGTGTAACAAGAAAATAAATAAATTATGATTTTATCATAAAGGGATTTATTTGAGTTGCAAGTTTAGCAAAACACCTAGATTTACATCTCCCGAAACACCATAGGAGTATGGAGTGTTTGAGATTTGTAATGAAACCTTGTTTGACATGGTTGGATCAAAAGGTGTTATTTATAAAACTGTCATTATGTTTTAAAAGATTAAAGCTTTAGATACTACCGCTTTTACACTGGAAAGAGCTCCATCTTGATCCGTTGAAATGACACCATGGAAGTTATGGTTTGGGGTAAAACCCAAGTTGTCATTTCTTAAATTTTGGAATGCTAAACATAAGTAAGATGTTTACAACCAAAGTCGGATGAGCATGTCTTTGTAGGTTATTTCGAATAACAATTGGTTATTCCTCCATAACTCCAAGGACAAAAGGGTTCGTTGCTTGAAACATGAAGTTTCTTGAAGAAGGAATTTTTCATAAATGTTAAGTGGGAGGACAATAGAACTTTGATAAGGTTAACGAACCTTAGCTAAATGTGCTGAGTTGCGCAGCGCCGGAAATCGTTCCGGAGGCTACAATAATGCTCATAGATTATGTGCCTCAAGGGTTGTGGTCACGAAGATCTAAGTTCTTATTGAACCAAGTCAGTCGGATAAACAATCAAATATTGAGATTTGAGAGTAAATCATTATTGTTTGACAATGATGAATCGACCACTTACAAAGAAGCGATGATGGGCCCTGACTCCGTCAAATGGCTTGAAGCCATAAAATCCGTGATAAGTCCATACACGATAAATCAAGTTTTGAACTTGGAAGACCCTCCGGAAAGGTGTAAAAACCTATCAGTCGTATTTGGATCTATAAAGAAACAGACATGGATGTTTCACATCTATGAAATAGTCGACATGTCGTAAAGTATTTTATGACAATGTTCAAGGAGTTGACTATGACAAGATTTGATATTTCATAGCGATATTTAGTCTGGACGGATTAAAGTAGCAATCACTACATATAATTTGATATATGGTAGATGAATAAACAAAACAAAGTTCTTCTAATAGAATGGTTACCTAGGACGTGTACATGAGACGGTCCAAAGGGTTTTGTTAAATTCAAAGGATGCTAAAAGGGCATGCAAACTTCAATGATTGAAGTAAGCATCGCGGAGTTGGAATCTTCACCATGATGAAAAAGGAGTTTTTCATTAGGAGACAATGAAGATGCTTGCATTTGCAAGAAATTAAGTGGCAGCGCTAAGACATATTTCTAATACATTATGTGGAGGACATCCTGTTGATTAGAAATGATGTATCTTTTATTGACAAAGGTTAAGAATTTCATTTCGATGAAAGACTTAGGCAAAACCCAAATATTTATAATGAAAGTCTATAGTGGATAGACCGTGACGCTAATATGGTTATGCCAAACGTACATATATGAGATATTGAAGGAGTTCAATATAGAAACAACAAGAAATGGTTCTTGTCGCATGAAAAGGAATTGAATCAAGATTCAAGTGTATTGACACTTGATAAGTGAAACAAGATTCAAGTGCTTTGACACTTGATGAGTGAAATCACGAGAATGTTTTGATCAATCATACCATGATATGTACACATCCAGATATGTCCTATGCTCTAAGTGTTATGAGCATATACCAGAATGAATCATAAAATGATCATTGGACGATAGTAAGGATATTCTTATGATCTTTTGGAAGAACTAAGAATATATTTGTGTAGAGATGACAAACAATTACAAATAGTTCATTGTAAAGCGTTACATTGATACTAGTTTTGTCACAAGATACAAACTAAGTTTATCTCAATTTAAACTATGGGTGGCACAATGAAATGGAAAGAAAGTTTCCATGATGGATTTGGATGAAATCCAAAGTTAAGACATTGTGACGAATACTACAAAAAAAGGCTAAGTATATGACTTCTATAGTAGCAGCAAAGGAGGGAATTTGTGTCAAGTAGTTTGTTATCAAACTAAGGTGTTGTTCGCAACGGGATAACACTAAAGATATATTGTGTGACAATAGTATCGACGTGTTTTAACCCCAAGGAACTAAAGGTCTCACCAAAAGACCAAATTTATACAATGCCATCTCATTGGAGAATGAGTGATGCGTGAAGACGCAAAGACATGCAAATACACACGGACCTGAAAGTGTCAGATCCGTAGATTATGTTAACCACTTGCAATTGCGTAGTTGGAACACAAGAAAGCCATAGGTGTTCAATACACAAAATTTTCAAACTATATTATTGTCTCTAGTGCAAGTGGGAGACTGAAGGGAATATGCCCGAGAGGCAATAATAAAGTGGTTATTATCGTATTCCTTATTTATGATAAATGTTTATTTTGCATGCTATAATTGTATTAATACGGAAACGTTAATACATGTGTGTTTAATAAACAAAAAGGAAGTTCCTAGTTATGCCTCTCTTATAAACTAGCTCGTTGATTAACATGATGATCAAAGTTTCCTGATCATGGACATTGGATGTTGTTAATAACGAGGTCACAACATTAGTGTAATGATGTGATGAACATTCATCCGAAGTATAGCATTACGATCAAAGTCATTGAGTTTATATTGCTATAACAACTTACGAAGTGATCCTAATCCTTAGACCATGAGATCATGTCAATCACTAACACCGGAAGAGTTTCTCGATGACATCAAACGTCACACCGTAACTGGGTGATTATAAAGATGGCTTCAGAACTACTAAAGTGTTATGTTGAGACCCATGGATCGAGAGTGGAATTTGTTCATCCCGATGACAGATAGATATGCTCTGGGCCCTCTCGGTGATATCACATTGATTAGCTTGCAAGCAAGTGATTTGATCACTAGAATGTTATATCACGGGAACGAGAAAAGAGTGCATGTCGGTAACGAGATCAAACTAGGTATGGAGATACGGATGATCGAATATCGGACATGTAATATATCGTGAAACAAAGGGATTAAGATACTAGCGTAAAACGTTCACACGATCACAGAAGTCATCGTTGAATGTGTGGGAGTCAGTACGGATCTCCAGGTCCCGCTGCTGATTATTGATCGGAGAGGGGTCTCGATCATGTCCGCATTATTCGCGAACCGTAGGGTGACACACTTAAGGGATACCGACACCATTCGGAGCAAATGATATGCCAGAAAAAGAAAAGGAAAGCGCAGGAATTTATTTCACTAGACACCGAAACTGTTTCGGTTGAAATTGCTGAAACTAGTTCTGCATGTGAAATTGAAATGTTGTAAGGGGTTTTATGTGAATGTTTGTTAATTAAAGTAATTAACAAAATTCTGAATAAATAAATAAAAGAGTTTTATTTAAATGAGAGCTTGCATTAAATTTGGTGGAAATTTAATGCATGTGAGTGGATTTTTGAGTGGAGGCTTTTTAATGGGAGTGGAGGCTTTTCATTTTGAGTGGGAGCTCCACCCACATGAATGTGGAAGAGGTGGGGGCAGCCCCCATGGCTGGGCGCCATGCCGCTTGGGTGCCCCCCTCTCTCCTATAAAAGGCCCCCCTCTCCTCCTCTCAAAGCACACCTCCTCGCGAAGGATCTCTCTCCCCCCTTTAGAATTTCCCCATGGTCTCGGATCAGCGAGATACATGTTTCCGGTGGCTTTTTCTGGAAGGATTTGTTGCTTCCGCTGCTTCGCTGGAGCGAGGGCGCGGTGGTTGTCGGGTTACCCGTACGTGTGTGCGATCACGGATGCACCACTGCTTTGAGGTGCTGGACTTGATCGTGCTGGACCGGCTGGACCAGATGGACTTCATCACGATCTTGAGATCGGCAAGCGTTCGTCTACATCATCCACGAGTACAACCTCGTTAACGCTATTCGGTCTTTGAGGGTATGTATTCTATGGATGTATATCCACCCGTTGCTGGTATCTAGAAGATAGATCTTGGTACTTAGTTGTTCCCATCGTAGGAAAAAATTTGTTTTCTATGCTGCGAACCCTACATCGTGGGGTTCAGTAGAAGTGTCACATGGGATCTATTTGCCGCTTCAGAAGTGTCGCATGCGAGCTATTCTTTACAACGATGTCGCTTTCCTTCCAATTCCACGTAAAGACGTCGCATAGGAGCTATAAGCCCAATTCTCTCATACGTCTGTACAAGATGCCATTTCATCCATTTGGGCTTCTTTTGGTAGAAAAACTGTCTTGTATTCTTTTCATATTAAAACTGTCTTGTATTATTTTTGTATTAAAACTGTCTAGTATTCTTTCTGTATTTTAACTAGGACAAAATTACCCCTGGTCCCACGTACATAAAACAACAGAGGAGCTCATAGTCTCCAACTTCTCGGAGCATCCCCACTCGTTGGGTGTTCCCAGGTCGAAATCCAGACCAAACTATGGCCAAACGAAACTCGTTTTTGGCCTGGGAACGCCGAGTTTCCCACTCGTGTTTTCAGGCCGAGTTTTTGGGACGTCCTTTTCTGCTCAAATTCGGCTCAAAATTGTCCAGTTTTCGGCATAGTTCGGCATAATATGAATACAGAGCATAGTTCGGCCTAGTTCGGCATAAAATTGACCATAGTTTGACGTAAATTTAAACATAGTTCGGTGTACAATGAAAATACAACATACTTTGGCTTAGTTCGGCCAGTTCATGCTAGGCATCTACGTGTTGCCACTGCGTGTTCATAGGTGCTCAACCAGATCATCCTATAGCTGTTGATGCACTACCGGATCCCGGATCTCCTGGCGCATGGTGATGAAGGCAGCCCAGGTTGGAGGCTCCTGATAATCAGGCTCGGCAAGAGGTTTCTGTCTGTAGTATGACTCGTTCTGATTGACCAAACTTACCGGGTACTTCCTCTCATCCTCAATGATCATGTTGTGCACGACCACACAACAGTTCATCACTTCCCATATCTGATATTTTGACCAGGTCATAGCAGGGAACCGGACAACTACAAACCTTTGTTGGAGCACACAAAATGCCCGCTCCACGTCCTTCCTGCAAGCTTCATGTTCCTTAGCAACTGGGAATGCTTAGGGATCATTGGGCTTGAGATAGTATTCACAAATATTGGCCATCTTGGATAGATGTCATCTGCTAGATAGTATCTCTTGTTGTAGTGGTGCCCGTTGATCTCAAAGTCCATAGAGGGAGCATGACCCTCAACAAGCTTGGAAAAGACATTTGAGAAGTTGAGGACGTTGACATTGACATGGTTATACCCTACGGGTACACGATCTTAGCATACCTAGTCCAACCCAAGGAAGGCCCACGAGAACATGTGCCGGCCCATGAAGACTTTCGGGTGGCTAGGGCCCATGACACCTTCGGATCCTTGGAGAACAAGACTAGAGTAGATAGAATATTCAAAGGGGCAAACCCTAGAACCTGTAACCGACTCGATCTGTACCCGAGACCTGCCTATCTCTATATAAAGGCCAGGAGGGCATGACGAGGAGGCTCTCTCGCATACCACCGCATACACACCTCCACGCCAGATTGCATCTGCACACCCCTGTAACTTTCGGTTTCGCCGTAATCAAGAGCAGACAAGCAGGAGTAGGGTTTTCCCTCCGGAGGCCTGAACCTGGGTAAACCTCGTGTCCCCGTGTTGCTTGTTTGCTAACCGTTCCGCGATCTCCACCATCCCCATCTTCTCCAAAACCCAAGTCCATAACAATGGGAATTGACGAGATTAAACCTCATCAATTGGCGCCGTTTGTGGGAACTGGGGGGGCTAATTGTGAGATCGTGACGGTCCCAACCAAAGCGATCTACAACTACCCAGACCAAATAGGCAAAATGCCTTTGCCTCCTCATCTCATCTTGCCCCTCATCTTCAACCTCGAGCCCGTCCCTTTGCCTCCTCCCAGCCCCCAAACACTCTGGCGACCATGGCGACCTCCCCCTCCGCTTCCCTTCCGACACCGAAGTTAGCGACGAGGACAACTACCCGGACCACAAGCAAGTCTGGGAGAAGGAGGCGCCCACGCGCCCCAAGCGTGGCAAGAAGGGACGCAAAGCCCCGCCCTGCCCCTAGGCAAAGGGCTCCTTCATCCACAACCCCGTCCCCGGCGGCGGCAACCTCCCCGACGACGGCCCCTCCGAAGAGTATTGGAAGGCGGCGAAGAAGAAGGAGGCAAAGGAGGAGGCTGCCTACACCAGGTGGGAGGATAAGCAGGCCAAGCGCGCCTTGAAGAAAAGGCGCAGAAGGGAGGATGAGGAACGACGGGAAGCCAATCGCTGGGCCTTCCAGGAGGAGCAGCGGCGGCGGGAGCACCGGGAGAGGATGGCGGACTGGAATGCCGCAGCGGCTCGGAGGGCGGCGACACCGGCACCAGGTCCACCTCCGATGGAGTAGGGTAGCTAGGGTTAGGGTTTAGGCGCTAGCCCAGGGTTTAGGAGGGGCGCCTATTCCCTTCTATATTATTGTACTTTTTTCTTTTTATTTTAATGTTATCCCAATGTTATCGATCCATCTATCTAATATAAGGAATGTTATCCCAATATTATCTATCCCCTTGTTTTATTGTAATCTGTGTTTTATTGTATTGTCATTTGTCAAAACACCCAAAACAACAAGTGTATAAAACAAAAGACACAAAACAAGTTCTCATATAATACTCGTGCAATATTTATAAAATGAGTGAAATTAGAAAAGCTCAAAAGGAAGAATAAGTTAACGTAATGATGGTTGATTATTTTCAAACAACACATGGTTCATTTTCAAACAAGACATTTACATATTTACATAAGTTAAAGGAGCGTCCAAGTTATGTTAGTTAAATGGATGACCTTGGACTTCATTTATATATTTACTTTCGCAAAAAAAAGATTGCGACTTGAGCACGAGTATCTGCAGATCCACACGTCCCTATTTAGATTGTAACGTAAGTACCATTTTTTTTGCCCAATCAACATATAGTTACTATTGGGCCTGGATACGTCAATTTTGGTCTGGCTAAGTACTATTTGGACCTGGCCTTTTTCAATCCTCGTCAATTGTGTTTTTTTACTTTTCAACCCCTCCCCCTCCCCTGCACATGGGCGCCCCCTGCACACTGATAAAAGGAACACTGACGAAACTGACGAAACTGAAGGAACACTGATTTCGAAAACAGAGCAGCTCAAAATTAGCCCGAATTTGTGTTGCATTTTATTCAAGCCAAAGAAATAGACCATTACATCCATTACAAAGGATCACTCGAACACTGACTGCGCTGTCTAATGACTAACGATCAGGAGATAAATTAATCCGAGAGAAATTACACAAAAATGAAAAAACCGGCCATCAGATTGTCCTGCTTCTTCAATTCGATGATTTGCCTTAGCTGTTTTTTCATCTTCTTCAGCTCGGCCTTCACTTCCGCATCCACCGTAGTACCAGCGGAAATGGGGTTGCCACATCCCAATTGCTCCACCACGGACGGGTTTTCGAGCTCCCGGGATGCTACCTCCACCCCAATTCGCTCGATGTACTCATCAAGCCACTCAAAATGCCCACATTTTGGCAATTCCTGAAATCGCAGAGATGAACCCTAAATCTCAAATTCGATGAAATGCATGAAATTTTGAAAGAAAAGCGAGAAATTGGCGCTCGGAACACTCAGATCTCACCTTTCCCGGCTCGGGCTTGCTCTCACACTTCACAAATTCCCGGCCAATGTTGTCGTTCTTGTCGGTGGATGTGATAAGCCGCTTCAGGGGCACGGTACGGGGGCAATCGGGTCACCTCCTCATCGGCACCTCACCATACCGAGGCCATGAGCGGTGGGAGGAAGTAGAGCTCGACATCCCTCGCCGGCGTTGCCGCACTTGCTCGCCAGAGAAGAAAACGGAAGGGGATGAGATGCTGGAACGGTGGCGGGAGTGCTCGGGTGCGGGGACGGATCGGGGCCAACGGCTCTCTTCAACCATAGGGTGGGTCCCACGATATGAGGTGGACATCAGGTGAGTTCCGCCGTGACGTGGAGAGGCTGTGGGTCCTACTATGCTCAGCTGATTCGAATTCGTTGGCGGTCTCGTGGGGTTCAGTAGAAGTGTCGCATGGGAGCTATTTGCCGCTTCAGAAGTGTCGCATGCGAGCTATTCTTTGCAACGATGTCGCTTTCCTTCCAATTCCACGTAAAGACGTCGCATAGGAGCTATAAGCCCAATTCTCTCATACGTCTGTACAAGATGCCATTTCATCCATTTGGGCTTCTTTTGGTAAAAAACTGTCTTGTATTCTTTTCATATTAAAACTGTCTTGTATTCTTTTTGTATTAAAATTGTCTAGTATTCTTTCTGTATTTTAACTAGGACAAAATTACCCCTGGTCCCACGTACATAAAACAACAGAGGAGCTCATAGTCTCCAACTTCTCGGAGCATCCCTACTCGTTGGGTGTTCCCAGGTCGAAATCCAGACCAAACTATGGCCAAACGAAACTCGTTTTTGGCCTAGGAACGATGAGTTTCCCACTCGCATTTTCAGGCCGAGTTTTTGGGACGTCCTTTTCTTCCCAAATTCGGCTCAAACTCGTCCAGTTTTCGGCATAGATTGGCATAATATGAATACAGAACATAGTTCGGCCTAGTTCGGCATAAAATTGACCATAGTTTGACGTAAATTTAAACATAGTTCGGTGTACAATGAAAATACAACATACTTCGGCTTAGTTTGGCCAGTTCATGCTAGGTATCTACGTGTTGCCCCTGCGTATTCATAGGTGCTCAACCATATCATCCTATAGTTGTTGATGCACTACCGGATCCCGGATCTCCTGGCGCATGGTGATGAAGGCAGCCCAGGTTGGAGGCTCCTAATAATCAGGCTCGGCAAGAGGTTTCTGTCTGTAGTATGGCTCGTTCTGATTGACCAAACTTACCGAGTACTTCCTCTCATCCTCAATGATCGTGTTGTGCACGACCACACAACAGTTCATCACTTCCCATTTATGATCTTTCGACCAGGTCATAGCAGGGAACCGGACAACTGCAAACCTTTGTTGGAGCACACAAAATGCCCGCTCCACGTCCTTCCTGCAAGCTTCATGTTCCTTAGCAACTGGGAATGCTTAGGGATCATTGGGCTTGAGATAGTCTTCATAAATGTTGGCCATCTTGGATAGATGTCATCTTCTAGATAGTATCTCTTGTTGTAGTGGTGCCCGTTGATCTCAAAGTCCATAGAGGGAGCATGACCCTCAACAAGCTTGGCAAAGACATTTGAGGAGTTGAGGATGTTGACATTGACATGGTTATACCCTACGGGTACACGATCTTAGCATACCTAGTCCAGCCCAAGGAAGGCCCACAAGAACATGTGCCGGCCCATGAAGACTTTCGGGTGGCTAGGGCCCATGACACCTTCGGATCCTTGGAGAACAAGACTAGAGTAGATAGAATATTCAAAGGGGCAAACCCTAGAACCTGTAACCGACTCGATCTGTGCCCGAGACCTGCCTATCTCTATATAAAGGCCAGGAGGGCACGACGAGGAGGCTCTCTCGCATACCACCGCATACACACCTCCACGCCAGATTGCATCTGCACACCCCTGTAACTTTTGGTTCCGCCGTAATCAAGAGCAGACAAGCAGGAGTAGGGTTTTCCCTCCGGGGGCCTAAACCTGGGTAAACCTCGTGTCCCCGTGTTGCTTGTTTGCTAACCGTTCCGCGATCTCCAGCATCCCCATCTTCTCCAAAACCCAAGTCCATAACAATGGGCATTGATTAGATTAAACCTCATCAATTGGTGCCGTCTGTGGAAACTAGGGGGGGCTGATTGTGCGATCGTGACGGTCCCGACCAAAGCGATCTACAACTCTGTGGCGACGGAGAGTCATCTCCTCTTTGGCGCCTTCGACTTCATCGCCCACCCACCAGCCACCCTGAAGGACTTCGAGCCCGTTGGCGACGGACTTGAGATCCTGTTCAGGAGCTTCTGCTTCCAGGTGGGGCAGACCGGCACTCTCCGCCTCCCAGAGCGGGTGCCCTGCCATCGATCAGACCCGCTTCATGGGCCCTACTCCCCGTGCTACGCACATCGCCATCAACAGATGAGTCCTATGACAGCAGCTGCTTCAACTCAGATATGTGCGAGCCACCATCGGAGGAAGGGACCTACGGTTCCGGATCCGAAAGTTGCGGCAACAGCGATCCAATCTACGAGCGCTACCAATGTGCCGTAGTCATCTAGAGTGACGCGGAACACCACGCGCCTAACCCGCCACCTAACCCGTAGGGTAGAAACGGCGAGAACAGAAGAAGCCAGTCCCCCCGCCCAACGGGGACGACACCGATCGGGTCATCCACCTCAACGAGGAAGGATGGGCTCAAGCACGCGAAGCCGTGGCAGGCAACAAGATCCTGCTCGTGGGTGCCTCACGGGACCTGCTAATGGCATACCACATGCTCCTAATCGAGGAGCACAAGAAGCAGGTGAAGATGCAAGAGGTGCTTGACAAACGGAAGCAAGCAGCCTCGGAGTCGAGCGCGCGGCGAGCTGCGCTCTCTGCCATGGGAATTGTCTCCAGCTCGCATGGCAACCATGGCAACAAGCATCGTTCTCGCACGGAGAACATGGATCCCAAGGCACGCCGCGAGGTGACTCGGGCCCTCAACGCGTCCTTCATGGAGATGGATGCTGACGACAACGTCATCCCAAAGACGCCACAAGCTGCGATCATGGCCGCCACCGCGTACCTCGCATCCCATCCACCTCCGGAGGGGGACCCGAAAAGGGCCATGCACAAGTCCGCGATTACCGGACTCGGACTCATTGGAGCTGTGCTCCACGGAGAAGCTCCTGCGGAGCCAAAGAAGAAGACTGCGGTCAGGTTCAACCCCAGCCCCACGCCCTCATCCGAGGATGAAGAGCATGACCTTCCTCGAAGGCACAAGAGCTCACGCCATCGCAGCCGCGATTACGACGCTCGAAGCGAGCTCACCCAGCGCAAGATCAACAAAGCGCGTGCCAAGTGCGCATGCTCGTCCAAATCCGAGGAGGATGACAACGAAGGAAAGCTCTGTGGAGCCCGATGCTTCAGCAGATCCGTCCGGCGGACACGGATGCCGCGAAACTTCAAGCTTCCTTCGGACACTCCGAAATTCGACGGCACACAGGACCCCAAGGCGTGGCTCAGCGACCACCTATCGTCCGTCAAGCTACACGGCAGAAACAAGGAAACCGCCATGCAATGCCTTCAGCAGCAGCTGACAGGCGCAGCTCGGATCTGGCTCAGCAGCCTATCCTCGGGATCCATCCGAAGCTGGGAGGAACTGGCATACAGTTTCGTCCGAAACTTCAAGGGCACCAGCAAGAGGCCAGCCTCGATCGAGGAGCTGTGGGCCTGTACCCAACGAACGGGCGAATCCATTCGCTCGTACATACTGCGCTGGTCCAACACCAAGAACTCCGCGGAGCACATCTGTGAGGAGAGAGCTATCGACGCCTTCAAGGACGGCGTCAAATGCCAGGACTTCAAGGAAGAACTTAGGCGCGTCAATCCCAAGAAACTTCCGCGACGGAGGACGCCCAACGCAGTCATGGCAACGTCGAGGCCGTGACGACGGACCCTCAGCATACGACAAACTGTCGGGTCCATGCACCATCCACTTCTACATCGACAAGCAGGATGGTAAGAAGAAGTCAAGCCACATGCTCAAGGATTGCAGCGAGTTCCAGAAACTCAGTGAGAGCATGGCTCGGATGAGGCAGCAAGTCCCGAACCCTGGATACGGGAACGCACCTGCACCAGGTGAGATCGCACATGGAGCTCCTCCACCACCACCTGCGGGACCTTCGAACCACCCAATCTCACCCGCGTAGAATAACGGTGGGCACGGGTACCCCGCGCCGAAAGGATCGCTGATGATCCAAAAAGGGTGCCCAACGAACAGGGTGCAGAAGAAAATCACCCGCCAAATTAATCTGGCCGTGACCGCTCCGCCCGCCATCCCTGAGTACCTCAGCGGATCGGAGTCCTGCATCACGTTCAGCCATTTGGATCACCCTTGCCAGGTCCCTCGCCCAGGTCATGTTGCCCTGGTGCTCGAGGCGCAGATCGGAGGGTTCGACATGAGCCTCGTCTTCATGGACGGTGGTAGCTAGCATCAATCTGATATTTGCCAGTACCTGTGCAGCGTGGAACAATCTGATACAACATTCCACGGCATCGTCCCAGGGAAGGGAGTATTCCCCCTGGGAAAGATATGGCTCGACGTCATCTTTGGCAAGCCGGATAACTTCCGATGCGAGCGACTCGAGTTCGAAGTGGTGGACTGGCCCTCACAATACCATGTCATCCTCAGACGCGTGGCATTCGCACGATTCCTGGCAGTACCGCACTATGCGTACCTGCTACTCAAGATGCCAGGACCCAGGGGCGTCATCACGGTCCACGGGAGCTTCACCCGATCGGACCACTGCGACAGGGACTTCAACAGAATCTCCCAGTCATCCGGCATGCAGGAGGAGCTCGTAAGGCTCCGCGAGGTGACGGACAACAGGGCACCCCCAGTTGCAAGACAGAACACACCAGACATGTCCTTCGACTCCACCGTCAACACAAATAAGGTGCAAGTCCACCCGACGGATGCCTCCAAGACGGCGCTGATCGCCAACAACCTCAGCTCCGCATAGGAAAGCACGCTCGTCGAATTCCTCCGTGAGCGCTGGGAAATCTTCGCCTGGTGTCCCGCGGACATGCCAGGAGTTCCCAGGGAATTCGCCGAGCACGCACTCAACGTCTTTCCAGAAGCCAATCCCGTCAACAGTCCATCCGACGACTGTCCGAGCCGCGGGACGAAGCAATCGGATTCGAAGTCAACAGACTACTTGACGAAAACTTCATCAGGGAGATCAAGGAGAGCGAGTGGCTCGCCAACACCGTGATGGTCCCCAAAAAGGACACGGACATCCTACGGATGTGCGTGGACTTCACATCGCTGAACAAGCACTGCCCGCAGGATCACTTCCCTCTCCCTCGGATCGATCACATCATTGATTCGACTGCAGGATGCGAGAAACTCTCCTTCATCGATGCCTACTCAGGCTACAACCAGATCCGACTAAAGGTCGAGGATCAGGAGAAAACGGCGTTCATCATGCCGTTCGGAGTGTTCTGCTACAACACAATGCCCTTCTGGCTGAAGAACGCACGCGCCACGTACCAACAATGCAGGCAGGCATGCCTGAAGGACCAGATCGGCCGCAACATCCAAGTCTATGTCGACGACATAGTCATCAAAACAAGGGAGGCCAAGACGCTCATCGACGATCTCCGCGAGACGATCGATAACCTTGATCGATACAAGATCAAGCTAAACCCAGAAAAGTGCACCTTCGGCGTCCCATCTGGTCAGCGGCTAGGCTACTTCATCTCCCAGCAAGGGATCGAGGCAATGTAGGGTTTCGTAGCATGGAAAACAAAAAATTTCTACCGCATACAAACAAACAAGCCAAGATCTGTCTACTAGATTGTAGCAATGAGTCGATGGAATAACTCACCCTCGAAGATTCCAAAGTTTTTAACGAGAGCGGATTCTCGTGGGTGATGTAGTCGTACTCTTGCCGATCTCAAGATCGCGTAGACGATCCTTCCGGCGCTGCGTTCCGGCAGCGCTTCCGCAATCGTTCACACGTTCGGTACTCGACGAAGACCTTCCTCTCCCTTGTTCCAGCAGGCAGCAGAGGTTGTAGCACTCTCCTCGCGATTCCGGCAGCACAACGACGTGGTACCGGAAGTAGAGGGGAGATCTCGCAGGGCTTCGCCTTAAGCCGGAGCGAGTATGGTGGACTATGAGAGAGAGCCTCGGCGATCTAGGGTTTAGACGCACCAAGGAGGAGCAAGGCCGGTGGCTAGGGTTTGCCTAGGCGGCGGCTTGCCCTAGGCGGAGGCAGCAGGAGGTGGCAGCACCGGCGGCTAGGATTAGGGTTTGCGGGGCGTGGTGTTGGGTGTTTGGAGGGGCAGCCCTGCCCCTCCTTATATAGGTGGAGGGGGCGCGCCAAGGGGATGGGAGTCCCTCCCCAACTCGGTCTCCAAATGGGCCGGCGGTGGAGGGAGGGAACTCCTCCCCAAGTAGGTTTCCTACTCTCCCTCCACCTCACAAAATAGCCGTTTGACTTTTGAAATTGGCGTTTGACTTTTCAAACTAGTATTTGATTAAACCCTTTATTTTGTTCAGCGATGAAACCTAGGACATGATGCAATCATTCCAACTTGTTATGACACATTCATGTACCCTTCCCCTCCGGAGTGCCAGACATTCCGTAACCTTCTAGAACATTCCCGATGAAAACACCGGAACCATTCTCCAACCCCGAAACAGGACTTTCCTTATATGAATCTTATTCTCCAGACCATTCCGGATCTCCTCGTGATATCCCGGATCCCATCCGAGACTCCAAACAACATTCGGTCTCTTACTCATCATTCCATAACTATTCAAACAACGTCGAATCCTTAAGTGTGTCTCCCTACGGTTCATGAATTATGCGGACATGTTCGAGACACTTCTCCGAACAATAACCAATAGAGGAATCTGGAAATTCATATGGCTCCCACATATTTCTACGATTACTTTGCGATCGAATGAACCACTTACATACGATACCAATTTCCCTTTGTCGCACGATAGTTTACTTATCCGAGGTTATGATCGTCGGTATCTCTGCATACCTAGTTCAACCTCGTTACTGATAAGTACTCTTTTCTCGTTCCCGTGATATGTGATCCCTTGTGAGCCAGTCACATGCTTGCAAGCTAATTGGATGACATTCCACCGAGAGGGCCCAGAGTATATCTATCTGTCATATGGATGGACAAATCCCACTCTTGATCCATGTGTCTCAACCAATACTTTCCGAACACTCAATGCCACCTTTATAGCCACCCAGTTACGGTGTGGTGTTTGATGTCATCAAAGCATCCTTCCGGTGAAGGTGATATGCATGATCTCATGGTCGAAGGAATTAGGTTACTATGTATCAGAAAGCATATAGCAATTGAACTATTAAAATGACTTGATCTTTATGCTACGCTTATCTATAGGAGTATGTCCACCATATCATTCTCCTAACGATATGATCTTGTTGTTAACAACATCTCAATGTTCATGATATGGAAACCACAATCATTTATTAACCAACAAGCTAGTATTATAAAGAGGCTTTACTAGGGACTCTATTTCAGTGTACAAATCACACAAGTATTAATGTTTCCTTGTTAATACTATTATAGCATGAATGTAAACATTTATCATAAACACAAAGATATAATAATAACTATATTTATTATTGCCTCTAGGGCATATCTCCAACAGTCTCCCACTTGCACTAGAGTCATCTAATCTAGATTACATGGTAATATACCGAACACCCATGGCAGTTTGGTGTTGGTCATGCTTTGCCCTCGGGAGAGGTTTAGTCAACAGATCCGCCACATTCAGATCTGTGTGTACTTTGAAAATATTTATGTCCCAATCTTGGACATGTTCTCGAATAGCGTGAAAACGTAGCTTGATGTGCTTCAGCTTCTTGTGTGACCTTGGTTCTTGCGCATTGGCTATGGCGCCCATGTTATCACAATAGATAGACATTGGGTCCAGCGCACTAGGAACCACACCGAGCTCTGTAATGAACTCCTTCATCCATATCGCTTCTTGTGAAGCCTCCGAAGCAGCCATGTATTCTGATTCAGTTGAAGATCTCTCCACAACGCTTTGCTTTGCACTCCTCCAGCTAACTGCTGCACCATTCAAAGTAAATACGTATCCAGAATGTGATTTAGAATCATCCGGATCGGTGTTCCAACTAGCATCGGTGTAACCATTAACAACGAGTTGTTCATCACCTCCATAAGAAATAACCATATCCTTAGTTCTTCTCAAGTACTTAAGGATGTTTTTGACCGTTGTCCAATGATCCACTCCTGGATCACTTTGATATCTGCTAGTTAAACTAACAGCATATGCAATGTCGAGTCTAGTACATAACATGGCAAACATTAGAGATCATATGGCTGAGGCATAGGGAGTTTTACTCATCCTTTCTCTATCTTCTGCCGTTGTCGGACTTTGAGTTTTACTCAAGGTCGTATTGGGCAACATGGGCAAGAACCCTTTCTTGCTATCTTCCATTCCAAACCTCTTTAGAACTTTGTCCAAATATGTACTTTGTGAAAATGATATTAGGCGTCTCGATCTATCTCTATAAATCTTTATGCCTAATATGTAAGCTGCTTCGCCAAGATCCTTCATTGAAAAACTATTATTCAAATATTCCTTGACACTATTAAGAAGGTCTACATTATTCCCAATCAACAATATGTCATCTACATATAGTATTAAGAATGCTACAGAGCTCCCACTCACTTTCTTGTAAATACAAGCTTCTCCATAAGTTTGTATAAAACCAAAACTTTTGATTACCTTATCAAAACGTTGATTCCAACTTCGGGATGCTTGCTTCAATCCATAGATGGACCGTTGAAGTTTGCATACCTTGTTAGCATCTTTAGGATCGACAAAACCTTTGGGTTGCATCATATACAACTCTTCATCAATGTCTCCATTGAGGAATGATGTTTTGACATCCATCTGCCATATCTCATAATCATAATATGCAGCAACTGCTAACATAATCCATACAGACTTTAACTTCACTACAGGTGAGAAAGTCTCATCGTAGTCAACTCCTTGAATTTGTCGAAACCCTTTTGCGACAAGTCGAGCTTTATAGACAGTAACATTGCCATCAGCATCTGTTTTCTTCTTGAAAATCCATTTGTTCTCGACAGCCTTCCGGCCATCTGGTAAGTCCACCAAAGTCCATACTTGGTTTTCGTACATGGATCCAATCTAGGATTTCATGGCTTCTTGCCATTTATTGGAATCTGGGCTCATCATCGCTTCCTCATATGTCGCAGGGTCATCGGTGTTGTCCACCAACATGACACTCATAACGGGATCATACCAATCAGGAGTGGTACGAGTTCTCGTTGACCTGCGAGGCTCTGTAGCAACTACAACCGAAGTTTCATGATCATCATCATTAGCTTCCTCTCTTATTGGTGCCGGCACCACAGGAACTTCTTCCGGTGCTGCGCTACTCGCAATTTCAAGAGAAGGTTCGACAACCTCGTCGAGTTCTACTTTCCTTCCAGTCACTTCTTTCAAGAGAAATTCCTTCTCTAGAAAGGATCCATTCTTAGCAACGAAGATTTTGCCTTCGGATCTATGATAGAAGGTATACCCAATAGTTTCCTTCGGGTATCCTATGAAGACGCATTTTTCCGCTTTGGGTTCAAGCTTGTCCGGCTGTAACTTCTTTACATAGTCTTCGCAACCCCAAACTTTAAGGAACGACAATTTAGGCTTCTTCCCAAACCATAATTCATACAGTGTCGTTTCAACGGATTTAGATGGTGCCCTATTTAAAGTGAATGCGGCTGTTTCTAATGCATAACCCCAAAATGATAGCGGAAAATCTATAAGTGACATCATAGAACGAGCCATGTCTATGAGAGTTCGATTACGACGTTCGGACACACCATTACGCTATGGTGTTCTCGGCGGTGTCAATTGTGAAAGTATTCCGCATTTCTTCAAATGCTCGCCAAACTCGTAACTTAGATATTCACCTCCACGATCAGAACGTAGAAATTTAATCTTCTTGTTACGTTGATTCTCCACCTCACTTTGAAATTCCTTAAACTTCTCGAAAGTTTCGGACTTATGTTTCATGAAATAGATATAACCATATCTACTCAAGTCATCCGTGAAGGTAAGAACATAACGATAACCACCGCGCGATGATACACTCATTGGACCACACACATCGGTATGTATGATTTCCAATAAGTCCGTAGCTCACTCCATCATACCAGAAAATGGAGTCTTAGTCATTGTACCCATCAGACATGCTTCGCATCTTTCAAGTGATTCAAAATCAAGTGATTCAAGAAGTCCATCGGAATGGAGTTTCTTCATACGCTTCACTCCAATGTGACCAAGACGACAGTGCCACATATAGGCCGAGTTATCGCTCGATTTCAAACGTTTAGCTTCAATGTTATTAATATGTGTATTTCCACTATCGAGATTCAATAAGAATAGACCATCTATCAAAGGTGCATGTGCATAAAACATATTACTCATATAAATCGAACAACCATTATTCTCGGACTTAAACAAGTAACTGTCTCGCAATAAACAAGATCTCGATATAATGTTCATGCTTAACGCAGGCACCAAATAACAATTATTTAAGTATAAAACTAATCCCGATGGTAGATGAAGAGGTAGCGTGCCGACCGCGATCACATCAACCTTTGATCTGTTTCCCACGCGCATCGTACCTTGTGCTTCGCTAGCTTCCGTTTATTCTGCAACACCTGTTTCGAGTTACAAATATAAACAACCGAACCAGTATCAAATACCCAGGCACTACTATGAGTA
This sequence comes from Avena atlantica, assembly GCA_910589765.1. Taxonomy (NCBI): domain Eukaryota; kingdom Viridiplantae; phylum Streptophyta; class Magnoliopsida; order Poales; family Poaceae; genus Avena; species Avena atlantica. The sequence goes on along the minus strand of OU342733.1, from coordinate 454,652,050 downwards.
CTAGTGAGATACACATCAATAACATGTATATCGGATATACCTTTCTTCTTGATGTTGTCGTTCTTCAAATCTGCCAAGTACTTTGGGCAATTCTGCTTCCAGTGACCTTCTCCCTTGCAGTAAAAGCACTCAGTATCAGGCTTAGGTCCAGCCTTGGTCTTCTTCGTCGGCGCGGTAACTTTCTTACCACCCTTCTTGAAGTGTCCCTTTTGCTTAGACTTGCCTTTCTTGAATTTGGTGGTCTTATTGACCATCAACACTTGGTGCTCTTTCTTGATCTCCACTTCTGCAGATTTTAACATGGAGAAGAGTTCTGGCAACTGCTTGTTCATGTTTTGCATATTGTAGTTCATCACAAAGTTCTTGTAACTTGGTGGTAGTGATTGGAGGACACGATAAATCCCCAAAGCATTAGGAATCACTATACCCAAGCTTTGAAGTTTGTTTGCATGCCCAGACATCTTAAGCACATGCTCACTGACGGAGCTGCCCTCTTCCATCTTGCAGTTAAAGAAATTTTCGGAAGCCTCATAGCTCTCAATTGCCGCGTGAGTCTCAAAGATCAATTTGAGATCACGGACAATAACATGTGGGTCTGAATTCTCAAACCTTTTCTGAAGCTCCGATTCTAAACCATACAAGATAGCACACTGAACTGTGGAGTACTGAGTCTTCCGAGCGAGGTAAACATTCTTTACTTCATCGGTAGCAGTAGCTGCAGGTTGGTCACCCAGCGGTGCATCCAGCACATAGGTCAAATTACCAGCAGTGAGGACAATCCTCAAATTGCGGAACCAATCCCCGAAGTTGCTTCCATTGTTTTTCAACTTTTCTTTCTCTAGGAACGCATTAAAATTGATGGTAGGGGCCGCCATTGATATACAACATATTTGCAATAGTTTAGACTAAGTTTATGACAAATTGAGTTCTAATTAATAGTTAAATTAATCTAGGTGAACTCCCACTCAAAACAATATCCCTCACATTGTTTTAGTGATCACACGAACCAAATTCACCACATCAACACCGATCATCACGAGAGTTGATGTAGCTTCAATGGCGAACAATCGACATGTTCATCATATCTACTATATGATTCATGCTTTACCTTTCGGTGATCCGTGTTCCGAGACCATGTCTGTACATGCTAGGCTCGTCAAGATCAAACCTTAGCTTCCGCATGAGCAAATCTGGCTTGCTCACGTTGTATACACTTGTGGAATATAACACACCCGATCATCGCATGGTGCTTCGAAACAACAAGCTTTAGCAACGGTGCTTACTAAGGGTGAACACTTTAGAACTTGAAATTCATGTGCATGAGGGATCATCTTATAATGCTACCGTCGTTAACTAAGCAATACAAGATGCATAAAGGATTAACATCACATGCAATTCATAATATGTGATATGATATGGCCTTTCTTCTTTGTGCTTCTGATCTCCATCTTCAAGCACGAACATGATCTCCATCATCACCGGCATTGCATCAAGGTCAATGATGCCGCTCCATGGTTGTCGTCCACCAGCTTCAACTATTACAACTATTTTGAATAGACACGCGGGTCTTAACAGAAATTAAAGACAACCATATGGCTCATGCCAGTAGCCAACTTACAATAAGGAACATTGCATGCATCAAATATAATCACAATCATGGCCATATCACATCACAGCACACCCCTTCAAAACAAAGTTAGACGCCTCTACTTTCTTTGCATGTTTTACGTGGTTTGGGGATTTCAATAAGTGTCATTCTAACTTACGAACAAGAACCACAACATTGATACTAGTATTGTCAATCACCCGTTGTAAATTGAATCTTAACTATGTTGAGAGAAACAGGCACCCGCAAAGCCACTTATGCAATACAAGTTGCATGTCAAGTGTGAAGCAAGTCTCATGAACGATGTCATGTAAGGTTGGCCCGGGCCGCTTCATCCCACCATCCCGCAAGATGCAAAGTACACAAGAAGCAATCGACAACAAAAAGCATCAACGCCCACAATGACCATTGTGTTCTACTCGTGCAACAGATCTACATATAGACACGGCTCTGATACCACTGTAGGGTTTCCTAGCATGGAAAACAAAAAAATTCTACCGCATACAAACAAACAAGCCAAGATCTATCTACTAGATTGTAGCAACGAGTCGATGGAATAACTCACCCTCGAAGATTCCAAAGTGTTTAACGAGAGCGGATTCTCGTGGGTGATGTAGTCGTACTCTTGCCGATCTCAAGATCGCGTAGACAATCCTTCCGGCGCTGCGTTCCGGCAGCGCTTCCACAGTCGGTCACACGTTCGGTACTCGACGAAGACCTTCCTCTCCCTTGTTCTAGCAGGCAGCGGAGGTTGTAGCACTCTCCTCGCGATTCCGGCAGCACAACGGCGTGGTACCGGAAGTAGAGGGGAGATCTCACAGGGCTTCGCCTTAAGCTGGAGCGAGTATGGTGGACTATGAGAGAGAGCCTCGGCGATCTAGGGTTTAGACGCACCAAGGAGGAGCAAGGCCGGCGGCTAGGGTTTGCAGGCGGCGGCGGCAGCAGGAGGTGGCAGCGCCGGCGGCTAGGATTAGGGTTTGCAGGGCGTGGTGTTGTGTGTTTGGAGGGGCAGCCCTGCCCCTCCTTATATAGGTGGAGGGGGCGCGCCAACGGAGGGGAGTTGTAACATCCCTAAATTCATATTCCAAAACTCATTCATATCATCTTTGCATTCATCATCATTTAGGATTTTCTCAAAATCATTTCAAAAGCAGGAGCATTTGTGGCTCATTATTTTATGTATGAAAACCCTAGCCTTTGTGCTACATGCTTTTGGGAAAGATGCTGTTATTCATTCAGAATGTTTTGAATTCAAACTTAAGTGGTATCAAAAGCTTGAATAAAATAACAAAAGCAAAATATGAATTAAAACAAATCCTATGTCTATTATCACCTCTCATAAAGGCATAGTTTATTTTATTTTCAAAAGGACCTAGGTGTTCTGAATGGTTCAAGTGTGTTTGACACTCATTTAAGAGCAAGTTTTATTTTGCAAAAGTCCTGTAAAGCTTTGGATTCAAACAGATTTGAATTTAGGTTTAAAAACCATTTCTAGAAATTCAATCTGAAAAAGAAAAGGAATTAAGAAGAAAAAAATAGCCAAACCAGCCAATCTGGCCGACCCAGCCCAACACGGCCCAGCTATCCCAGCAGCTCCCACCCCGCGAATCGTTTTCTTTCACCCGCTCTCGCACCCACCAGCTCACTGACAAAAGGGACCCGCTTCCACTCCCCTCTCTCGCTGACAACCACGGCCCACCCGAGCATCGTCGTCTCCACCCCCACGACCTGTTCGTCCCCAAATTGACGCGGCCGTTTCCTGTTGATTACGCAGCTTAAATTCGCGTTAAGGCACGAGTGATTCTCGCCCGCGAGCAGGCTACATAAACCCCCTCTGCCCCCTCTCTCTTTTCCCCCAAACCCCAAGCACAGAACGCCCCCAGGCTGCGCACATTGCTCTCTGCAACCCCGCCGTCTCCGACGACTGCGCCGGCGAATTCCGGTGAGTCTCGTGTTCCCCTATGCCTCTCATTCATGCTGTCTTGTCCAGTGAGTCTCGGCGCATCTACAGACACACCCCACTTACCTTCGCATGACCTGTAGCTCCAGCAACGTCGACGACTGGCCGCCACCATCTTCGGCATCAACTCCGACGACCTCCGATGGTAAGTCCAGACCGCCCCAAGCCTTGTCTTTCACACGCGCGTATTCCCCGTGATCTTCTGCACCTGACTACACTCTCCATTTGCCTCCTAGAGATCGGCAACGTCGCCTTCGACCTTGACCAGAACCACCTATCGCCAGACTCAACTCCGACGAGGAATCGCCACCGCATCAGCACGCCCCTTGACACACCAGAGCCACCTCGAGCTTCAGCACGCCACCGCGGTCCTGGTAAGCGCCTTCTTGCTTCCCCGGACGACCTAGAACACCGACGCCACCGTAGTCAGACGCACCGCCGCCGGACAACGCCGCTAGCACCGCCAGTTTGTGGCTTGATGATTTGGTCCGTTGGATCTGCATCGTAGGGCTAGGATAGATCTTAATCGAAGAGGTACGCGCGTGTCTGAGCCGCCAGATCTAAGTTAGATCCTACGGCCTGCGACTGCCGATCCGCGCGAAGCGGTACGCGCCAGTAAGGCTGCGACACGTGGCTAGGGATAATTCAAAAACAGAAATTTGAATCAGATTTAGATCCAAACTTTAAACTGCTATAACTTTTGAATGCCACGTTAGAATTTTACAAATTTTATACCGTTGGATTCAGTGAAACAAGACCTTTTTGAATATCCAATTTGTTTAACAAATAGTAACAGTTAAAATGACTTTATTTGTAGAACATGTTTTAAGGCTATTTTAAGTATAGATTTATTTTGGTAAATTGTATTGGTGCCAAATAAGTTTAGTTGGCAAACTTGTGACATGTTAAGTTTCTGTAAACATGAGCATGCTTGGTAGAATTTTCAAAAAATCACCACTTAGTAAATTCTTGCATGCATGCATTCATATTATTTTTGATTGAATATAATTGTGTGTAATTGTATGCTATAATTTTTGTGTAGATTTTGCTAGTGATTGTGATTGTGAAGAGTGCTACTCTCCCCACTACCAAGGCAAGTGATATTTTCATGAATATTTATATCCTATGTTTTGTACTAGCATTAGATATTTTGCTAAGTCTTGCATGCTATTTTTGACTAATGCTAAGTTGGGAAAACCTAAGTAGTGTAGAATGGTAGAATTGCTAGGGAAATTTTCCTAAGTTAGGTTATCTTACCATGCTTAGCCTAGCTATTTAGCAAACAACGGTTGGTGAAAATCTATACATACTATGATGAAAATATTTCTAAGTCATGAGACTTATGCTTTTCTAATAAAACAACTAAGTCAAATGAACCTCCTGGGTGGAATGGAAGGATTGGGTTATGTTGAGTGGTTACACAAGGCCATGGACTTGGGTTGTGTATCTCACTTCTGGTATGCCACCCAGGCACAAAGGGATTTGGAGGCCAAGTGTTGAGAAAGCTTACAGTGCAACCACTTGGCAATACGGGCTCTGCCTTGATCATATAGGTTGCTAGAACTTAGTCACTTGGACAGTTGGTGGTAGTGGGAATTGTTGGAATTATGCCCTAGAGGAAATAATAAAGATGTTATTATTATAATTCTTGTTCATGATAAAGTTTATATTCCATGCTAGAATTGTATTAAGCGGAAACTTTAATACTTGTGTGGTTTGTGAACAACACCGTGTCCCTAGTACGCCTCTATGGACTAGTTCATTGATCAATGATAGTTAAGGTTTCCTAACCATAGACATGAGTTGTCAATTGATAATGAGATCATATCATTGGGAGAATGATATGGTGGATAGACCCAAACAAAGCAGAGCAATTAGATCGTGTCATCGTGTTCGTCTTTGCGAAGCTTTTCCTATGTCAAATATTGTATTCCTTAGACCATGCAACTCCCTGGTACCGGAAGAAAGCTTTGAGGTCATCAAACGTCATCCTATGAGAGGGTGATCATAAAGGTGTCTCTCAGGTGATCGGAAAGTATCTGTTGGGTTGTATGTATCGAGATGGAATTTGTCCCTCCCAAGTCGGAGAGATATACTTCGGGCCCACTCGGTAATCGATATCAACACCGCTTGCAAGCATGTGGTTAAGGAGTTAATCACAAAGTGATATCGGATTACGGAACGAGTAAAGTACTTGCTGTGAACGAGATTGAACTAGGTATGACGGTACCGACGATCGAATCTCGGGCAAGTAAAATATCGCGAGACGAAGGGAATATATATATGGGATTGATTGAATCCTGGCATCGTGGTTCATCCGATATGATCATCGATGAATGTGTGGGAGTCAATATGGGTGCCCAGACCCCGCTGTTGATTATTGATAGAAGATCATGTCTGCATATTCTCAAACCCGCAGGGTCACACACACCTTCCTCCAAGCCCTAGCAGCCTTGCTACCTTCCTCTCTCCCTCCCGACTGTTTGTAGGCGAAGCCCTGCAGCAGAAATTCTCCACCATATACACCACGCCATCGTGTTGTAGATCCAATCTATCTCTCCACCATACTCGCTGGTCCGAGGAAGGAGGAGACGTCGAGGTGCTGCACGTGTGCATCTCACGGAGGCACCGCCACTTGTGGTGCTAGATCGGATCGGATCACGAGGAGGAGAAGCGAGTACGACTACATCACCCACGTTCCGATGAACCCGCTGTGCGAATCTTCAAGGGTATGAAGATCTAATCCAATCTCTCTCGTTGTTTGCATCTCCTAGATTAGATCTTGGCTTTCCCTCTGTTCGCTCCGTAGAAAATTTTGATTTACTATGCCGCGAAACCCTTCAGTGGTATCAGAGCTAGATCTATGCGTAGATGTGTTTCACGAGTAGAACGCAACATGGTTGTTGCGGGCGTTGATGTTTTCTGTTGCAAGCCTCTTGTTTGTGTTCTTCTTATGACGCGGGATAGTGAGATTGAAGCGGTCCAGGCCAACCTTACGCGACGTCGTTCGCGAGACCGGCTCCGCACTTGACGTGTGGCTTGTTCCACACATGCGGCTGGTGGATGTCAGTTTCTCTCACTATAGTTGTCATGGGATTAACACCGGAGTTTGGCAACCATAATATCACCGTTGTGGCTTTCCGTAGGTAAGAATCGTTCTTAGCATCTACTCCCATAAAGCCACGTAAAACATGCAACAACAAAGTAGAGGCGTCTAACTTGTTTTTGCAGGGAGTGTTTTCTGTGATATGGTATGGCCCAAGATGTGATGTGTATATTGTATGCGATGATCATGTTTTGTAATGTTTCACGACTTGCATGTCGATGAGTACACAACCGGCAGGAGCCATATGGTTGTCTTTATAATTGTGTATGACCTGCGAGTCAACTTCTTATACGCCATGTAATAGCTTCACTTTATCGCTAAGTAGTTAGCAATAGTTGTAGTTGCTATTCGTGGTGGAGGCAATCATGGTGGAGTGATGGAGATCATGCCGGAACGCACAAGATGGAGATCATTGCGCGAGGATTGGCTATACCATGTCACATAAAGTTATATGCATGTGATGTTTATCCTTTATGTATCTTATTATGCTTAGATCGCGACTGTAGCATTATAAGATGATTCCTCACTTAAAGATCAAGATAAAAACTGTGTTCTCCCCAAGTATGCACCGTTGCGAAAGTTCGTCGTGTCCAAGCATCACGTGATGATCGGGTGCTATAGACTCTACGCTCACATACAACGGGTGCAAGCCAGTTTTTGCACACGCGGAAATACTTGGGTCTAACTTGACGAGCCTAGCATGTACAGACATGGCCTCGGAACACAAGAACCGAAAGGTTAAGCATGAGTCATATGAATGATATGATCGACACTTCGTTGTCCACCATTGAAACCACATCTCTTCTCGTGATGATCGGATTAGGTGTGGTGAATTTGGATCGTGTTCACTAAACAACTTGAGGGATGTTGAATTTAGTGGGAGTTCATCTAGTAATTTGATTAAGTTGAACTATTTATCATGAACATAGTCTAAATTGTACTTGCCAATACTGTAGATCACATGGCCAAGTCCAACTTTAACTTCAACGTTTTTGCTGAGAAAGAAAAGCTTAGAAACAATGGGTCTAACTTCACCAATTGGTTCCGCAATCTAAGAATCATTCTGTCTGGCGGACAAAAGGACTATGTCCTTGGTAAAGCGTTAGGTGACCCCCCTGCTGCAACTGCGCCGGCTGATGAGAAAGTTGTCTATCAGTCGTGCAAAGATGATTATGGTGTGATTAAGAGCACCATGTTGTTTGATATGGAACCAGAGCTTCAAAATCGTTTTGAAACCTATCCCGGGCCCTTTGAGATTCTCGAGGAGCTGAAAACCATGTTTCAGACTCAAGCCCGTTCTGAGAGATATGAGATCTCTGAGAAGTTCTTTAACTGCAAGATGGAGGAAGGGAGTTCCGTTAGTGAGCACGCCATAAAGATGTCGGGCTACACTCAACGCCTTGAGCAACTGGAATGCACGATTCCAGAGGAGCTCAAGATTGACAGGGTTCTGCAATCACTCCCTCCCAGCTACAAAAGTTTTGTAGTGACTCATAATCAGATTGGTTCCACTGATACGATCACCGAGCTCTTCGCAAAGCTGAAGGCTGCGGAAGTGGACATCAAGAAGGATAATCATGTGTTGATGGTCAACAAGCCCTCCTTTAAGAAAGGTAAGGGAGCAAAGAAGCCCTTCAAGAAGGGCGGCGGCAAGCGCAATGCCCCTGCTGAGAAGAAGCTCAGGTCTGGTCCCAAGCCGGACACTGAGTGCTTCTATTGCAAGGACAAGGGTCACTGGAAGCGCAACTGTCCGAAGTACTTAGCGGACAAGAAGGCTGGCACCATCAAAGGTATATTTGATATACATGTTATTGATGTTTTCCTTACTAGCCCTCGTTGTAGTGCCTGGGTATTTGATACCGGTTCAGTTGCTAATATTTGTAACTCGAAACAGGAGCTACGGAATAGACGGCGGCTTGCGAGGGATGAGGTGACGATGCGCGTTGGCAACGGATCAAGATTTGATGTGATGGCCGTCGGCACGCTCTCCTTAGTTTTACCTTCGGGATTAGTTTTAAACCTTAATAAATGTTATTATGTGCCTGCGTTGAGCATGAACATCATTTCCGGATCGTGTTTATTGGAAGACGGTTATTCATTTAAATCGAAGAATAATGGTTGTTCTATTTATATGAGTAACATCTTTTATGGTCATGCACCTCTTGTGAATGGTTTATTTCTTCTAAATCTCGAAAGGGATGAAACACACATCCATAACATTGAGGCTAAGAGATGCAAAGTAGATAGTGATAATACTACTTATTTGTGGCACTGTCGTCTAGGTCATATTGGAGTAAAGCGCATGAAGAAACTCCATTCTGATGGACTTTTGGATTCTCTTGATTTTGAATCATTTGACACATGCGAACCATGCCTCATGGGCAAGATGATCAAAACCCCGTTCTCCGGTATGATGGAGCGAGCAACGGACTTGTTGGAAATCATATATACCGATGTATGCGGACCGATGAGTGTTTCGACGCGCGGTGGATATCGCTATTTCCTCACTTTTACCGATGACTTAAGTAGATATGGGTATATCTATTTAATGAAACATAAATCTGAAACATTTGAAAAGTTCAAGGAATTTCAGAATGAAGTGGAGAACCATCGTAACAGAAAGATTAAGTTTCTACGATCCGATCGTGGAGGTGAATATTTGAGTTATGATTTTCTCACGCATCTTAAAGCAAGTGGAATCGTTTCACAACTCACGCCACCCGGAACACCACAGCGCAATGGTGTGTCTGAACGCTGGAATCGAACCCTATTAGATATGGTCCGATCGATGATGTCTCTTACTGATTTGCCGTTATCATTTTGGGGTTATGCATTAGAAACCGCTGCATTCACTTTAAATAGGGCTCCATCTAAATCCGTTGAGACGACACCGTATGAACTGTTGTTTGGTGCTAAACCTAAGTTGTCGTTTCTTAAAGTTTGGGGATGCGAAGCTTACGTCAAGAAGTTGATGCCGGACAAGCTCGAACCCAAAGCGGAGAAATGCGTCTTCATAGGATACCCTAAGGAAACTATTGGGTATACCTTCTATCACAGAAACGAAGGCAAAGTGTTTGTCGCAAAGAACGGTTCCTTTCTTGAGAAGGAGTTTCTCTCGAAAGAAGTGAGTGGGAGGAAAGTAGAGCTAAACGAGGTTATTGAACCTTCTCTTGAATTGGAGAGTAGCGCGGCACCTGAAATTGTTCCAGTGCCGCCTGCACCAACAATAGAGGAAGCTAATGACAAGGATCATGAAGCTTCGGACGATGCTGCTACTGAACGTCGCAGGTCGGCAAGGTCGCGTGCCCCTCCTGAGTGGTACGGCAACCCTGTCTTGACTGTCTTGTTGGTAGAAGACAGTGAACCTACGAACTATGAGGAAGCGATGATGAGCCCAGACTCTGAGAAATGGCTGGAAGCCATGAAATCCGAATTGGGATCCATGAGCGAAAACCAAGTATGGAATTTGGTGGACCCTCCTAGCGACCGAAAGGCCGTTGAGTGCAAATGAATTTTCAAGAAGAAAACGGACGCGGATGGTAATGTTACCGTCTATAAAGCACGGCTTGTCGCAAAAGGTTTTCGACAAGTTCAAGGTGTTGACTACGATGAGACTTTCTCTCCCGTAGCGATGTTTAAGTCCATTCGGATTTTATTAGCAATTGTTGCGTTTCATGATTATGAAATATGGCAGATGGATGTCAAGACTGCATTCCTCAATGGCAACATTGATGAAGAGTTGTATATGATGCAACCCGAAGGTTTTGTCGATCCTAAGGATGCTGATAAAGTATGCAAACTTCAGCGTTCCATTTATGGACTGAAGCAAGCATCTCGGAGTTGGAACCTTCGTTTCGATCAAGTGATCAAGAGCTTTGGATTTGTTCCAAATAGCTACGAAGCTTGTATCTACAAGAAAGTGAGTGGGAGCTCGGTGACGTTTCTGGTACTATATGTGGATGACATATTGATTATCGGAAATGACATCAACATGCTTAACGATGTGAAGAGTTATTTGAACAAGTGTTTTTCAATGAAAGACCTAGGTGAAGCTGCTTATATATTGGGCATCAAGATCTATAGAGATAGAAAAAGACGCCTGATAGCTTTAAGCCAGAGTACATACCTAGACAAAGTTCTGAAAAGGTTCAGAATGGATAAGGCAAAGAAAGGTTCAGTGCCTATGTTGTCAGGTAAGATATTGATCAAGGCTCAGTGTCCAGCTACGGTAAATGATAGGGAAGCTATGAGCAAAGTGCCTTATGCCTCGGCCATAGGTTCCATCATGTATGCCATGCTGTGTACTAGACCGGATGTGTCCAATGCTCTTAGTTTGACGAGCAGATATCAAAGTGATCCAGGAGTGGAACACTGGACAGCCGTGAAGAACATCCTAAAGTACCTAAATAGAACTAAAGAAATGTTCTTAGTCTATGGGGGTGATGAACAGCTTGTCGTAAAAGGTTACGTCGATGCTAGTTTCGACACCGACAAGGATGATTCTAAATCTCAGACAGGATACGTTTATATTTTGAATGGAGGAGCTGTGAGCTGGAGAAGCTGCAAGCAAAGCGTGATCGCGGGATCTACAATAGAAGCGGAATACATGGCTGCTGCAGAAGCGTCAAGTGAAGGAGTTTGGATCAGAAACTTCATCACTGAGCTTGGCGTGGTTCCAAGTGCATTGGACCCACTGGAGATATTGTGTGACAACACTGGCGCCATAGCACTCGCTAAGGAACCAAGATATCATCCAAAGACCAAGCATATCAACCGCAAGTTTCATATAATCCGAGATTATATAGCAGATGGAGATCTGAAGATTAGCAAAGTACATACGGATCTGAATGTCGCAGATCCATTGACTAAACCTCTTCCACGTGTAAAACATGATCAACACCTCAGTGCCATGGGTGTGAGATTGTTGCCAAATGTAAACTAGAATATTGACTCTAGTGCAAGTGGGAGACTGTTGGAATTATGCCCTAGAGGCAATAATAAAGATTTTATTATTATAATTCTTGTTCATGATAAAGTTTATATTCCATGCTAGAATTGTATTAAGCGGAAACTTTAATACTTGTGTGGTTTGTGAACAACACCGTGTCCCTAGTACGCCTTTATGGACTAGCTCATTGATCAATGATGGTTAAGGTTTCCTAACCATAGACATGAGTTGTCAATTGATAATGAGATCATATCATTGGGAGAATGATATGGTGGATAGACCCAAACAAAGCAGAGCAATTAGATCGTGTCATCGTGTTTGTCTTTGCGAAGCTTTTCCTATGTCAAATATTGTATTCCTTAGACCATGAGATAATGCAACTCCCTGGTACCGGAAGAAAGCTTTGAGGTCATCAAACGTCATCCTATGAGAGGGTGATCATAAAGGTGTCTCTCAGGTGATCGGAAAGTATCTGTTGGGTTGTATGTATCGAGATAGAATTTGTCCCTCCCAAGTCGGAGAGATATACTTCGGGCCCACTCGGTAATCGATATCAACACCGCTTGCAAGCATGTGGTTAAGGAGTTAATCACAAAGTGATATCGGATTATGGAACGAGTAAAGTACTTGCTGTGAACGAGATTGAACTAGGTATGACGGTACCGACGATCGAATCTCGGGCAAGTAAAATATCGCGAGACGAAGGGAATATATATATGGGATTGATTGAATCCTGGCATCGTGGTTCATCCGATATGATCATCGATGAATGTGTGGGAGTCAATATGGGTGCCCAGACCCCGCTGTTGATTATTGATAGAAGATCATGTCTGCATATTCTCGAACCCGCAGGGTTACACACACCTTCCTCCAAGCCCTAGCAGCCTTGCTACCTTCCTCTCTCCCTCCCGACTGTTTGTAGGCGAAGCCCTGCAGCAGAAATTCTCCACCATATACACCACGCCGTCATGTTGTAGATCCAATCTATCTCTCCACCATACTCGCTGGTCCGAGGAAGGAGGAGACGTCGAGGTGCTGCACGTGTGCATCTCACGGAGGCACCGCCACTTGTGGTGCTAGATCGGATCGGATCGCGAGGAGGAGAAGCGAGTACGACTACATCACCCACGTTCCGACGAACCCGCTGTGCGAATCTTCAAGGGTATGAAGATCTAATCCAATCTCTCTCGTTGTTTGCATCTCCTAGATTAGATCTTGGCTTTCCCTCTGTTCGCTCCGTAGAAAATTTTGATTTACTATGCCGCGAAACCCTTCAGGAATGATAGGTTGGAGCGCGTCCATTTGACTAAGGAAAGGCTTCTGAAGGGTCCTGTCTTGGGAAACCAAGTCTGGTGGGGAAAGTGCACAACCTCTGCAGATGGAAAAACCTAATTACTTAGCCTAGTCCAAGGCAATGGACAATTTGAGCATCAAGACATGGAAGCTATAAGAATCTCATCACTCCAACTTCTAAGTAAAAATTGGTGGGTGAACAAGGGTGAAGGACCCCAATGTCTATTGGTGGTTTCTTGGGAATGTTTTGACAAGGAAAAACTTAGTGATTCCAACTAATAGGTAAAACTTATTTTCAAGCAAAGCAAGCCAAGCTACACTTAGCCAAAATGCATATAGTAATATAGTCCACCTAAAATATACTAAGGTATCACTTGCCAATACTATTCCAAAGTATTGACCCTCTGTGGCTGTAACTTGTGATGTTGCAGGTTACTCCGATGATGAATAGGAGTCATGAGTCTACACTCAACATGCTTGCCTGTGGCACATGAAGGTGAAGACTTATGTTTATTTACTTATTCCTTAAACTCTTGTATTAGGCCTTTGGCCCTGAGTTGTAAAAGACTATGTTTTATCTCTGGAATGAATGTAATAAACGACCTTTGTATATGTGTACTTCATCTTAAACTGTGGATGCTAGCATTGATCCAGGGACTAGCATTGCAATCACAGGGATCCTTTCCTTTATAAAGGAGGGGTCTAACAGATGGTATCAGAGCACTGTGTTGCCTGTAGGATTATGACCCTAGGATTGGAAAACCACTAAGGAAAATTTTTCAACTACTTCTACACTTGTCTATTCTTCTCGTAAAACTTTTCTAATCTTTTCATTCTCAACTCCATTTGTAGATGAACTCCATCAACGAAGCCGTGAAGAAAGGACCACTCATGACCATGACCTTGGAGTGTGAAACTGAGTTTCCCAATATTCTCAAGGACCTCATGGTGGCAATGGAAGCACATGGTGCAGCTGTGTACAAGGGCTTTCCAGTGGTGGATGAAGGAGTGGAGTATTGGTGGGTGCAACTTCACTTGTACAAAAACAAGGAAGACAACCACAAAGAAAGGGGATTCTGCATGTACACCAACACTACAATGCACACCACATTCTTTGAGTCAGCCAGAGATGCAGCTTGGAGGACTATCAAAGAACTAAGTGCTAGAGTCAAGTGCAGAATGCTCAACCTCCAAAAAGACTTAGAGAAAGAGAAGGAACTTACCCAAGAGTTGGAAGCCACCAACCAAGAGTTAAGGGGAGATGTTATAGACTTAGTGATGGAATCAAGAGAACAAGATTGGTGGATTGCCTCTAGGAAGATTGTGTTTGCTAATAGATCCAATGAGATAGGATTGTAAGGGCACTTCGTTAGTTGGACACCACTTATCACCTTATTTTCCAAAATGATACCTTAAATAAGTTGGACCTTGATTGATGTAATGGATTCATGTATGCATGACTTGTGTGATTTTGTAATTCCAAGGATGTGTATGTGATGTTGTCTTTATTTATCTTAAATTGTGTTGTTCTAACTTTTTCAATCTTATAAATAGATGCCTATTACCATCAGCACCGTTGAGGAGTTCCAGGTTACCCGTTTTGGTCCCCGTATCGTTGAGCTTACCACTTTGCTCGATCTCCCTCTTCCCACCATCACGGTGTACCCACTCACCAAGTTCGAGAGTAAGGACCTCTAGGGCTTCAAGGTGAATCAGCCCGGGCGCCAGACAGAGCCCACTACGGAGGCCATCGTCTTCAAGCTGATGCACGACGATAGGGAGAGAGGCATGGAGGTAGTCATGCAGGACCTAATAGGACGTCTGTTAGGCCGTCACTCCCGACAGGTTAGGGGCACTCACTTCCACGTCTTCGGAAGACGTGATGATGATGGAGAGTCCATCGACTTTGAGGACGACTCGAGGGACACGGCAGAGCCGATACGTCTCTATCTCCAGGACTTAGAGACTCTCCTCAGGCACGTGGACACGGACAGGACGAACGTCATGCTCGGCAATGACGAGCTTCAGGTGCAGCTTCGCGAGAAGGACAAGCTTTTCGCACAGCAGGATGAGATGATCAAGGAAATGGAGACGAAGTTCGAGGCCCAGGACCGCAAGTTCAAGAGTCAGGAAAAACGCGTCCAGGATAGGAACAAGAAAATCCGGGACATGACCGAGGAACTAAAGTCCAAGGATTTCGAGCTAGAGCAGCAGCAGATGGTTATTGAGAGGCTTCGCTCCCAGAAGAGGGCTCTCAAGGCCAAGGTCGATTCCTTGACCACTACGATTGAGGAGAACAAGACTACGATGGAGAACGCAGGTCTTACCTTCGTCGAGGAGGAGATTGATGCTGACGAGTAGACTTGACTACTCGTTTATCTTTCATAATCGTACTTGTATTGTGAACTTATTATTGGACCATCCGACATCTGGATGGCTTGCCACTTGTGTGTTTTACTTCATGAACTTATTATGTGGTTGTTGAACCTTTATTCTTATGTTGCTTGCTATGTGTTTGTTTGTGATGTAATGTGCATAAAACATCTATGGGTATCTCATTCTTATCTATTTGAACAAACCACAGATGCCTCCCCGTCGCGCAAACCCCAACCCCAACAACATCACCCCAAAAATGCAACAGATGATGAATGCTCAAACGCAGCTTATGCAGATGATGACAACATTCATCCAAAACCAGAATAACAACAACCCCAATAACAACAACCCCAATAACAACAACAACAACCCTCCGAGTTTTGATATGCTCACCAGATTTCTGCGATTGAGGCCAGCAAAGTTTTCGGGAACAACTGATCCCATGGTGGCCAATGACTGGCTACGTTCCGTGAACAAGGACTTAGTGACCGTGGGCTGCACGGATGCTGAAAAAGTCAGGTTCGCAGCACATCTGTTGGAAGGACCAGCCGCCACATGGTGGGACAACTTCCAAATCACCACACCTATTGATGAAGTGACTTGGGCTATCTTTTAAGATGGCTTTCGCACTGCTCACATCTCATCAGGAATGATGAGCCTGAAAAAGAAAGAGTTTCACAACTTAAAGCAGCGCCACCGCAGCGTGGCTGAATACATAGAAGAGTTCAACAATCTGGCACGCTATGCACCGGATGAAGTTGACACAGATGCCAAAAGAAAGGAAAAGTTTCTGGAGGGCTTGAATGATGAGCTGAATCTGCAGTTGTCTGTGGCATATGTTCCAACTTATCAGTCTTTGTGTGACAAGGCTGCTATTTTGGAGAGTAAAATGAAACAAGTCGAGAGTAGGAAGAGGAAACACTCCGACAAGCAAAGCTCGGGACCGTCTCACAAACGATCTCACTATGATGACAGTGGCAGCTCAGGATCCCATAAGCATGGGAAATTCAGCAAGCACCACAACCACAACCGTCATGACAACAAGCATCACCGCAGTCATGACAAGGACAAGTACAAGAACCACAAGGGTGGACATAAGAGCCACTATAGTGGAAATGGTAGTGGAAGTGGAAGCCAACCTCCTAAAAAGGACATCAGTCAGGTTGAGTGCTTCAAATGTAAGAAGCTGGGGCATTATGCTAATGAGTGCCCTGAGAAGAAAGTTGAAGGACCTAACAAGCCAAATCCTTTTCAGAAAGGACAGGTTAACCACATCAATGTGGAGGAGGTCTATGAGGAGCCTGATGTCGTTGCTGGTAAGTTCAGACTCAATTCCATTCCAGCATTTGTACTCTTTGACACTGGTGCATCTCATTCATTCATATCAAAAGCATTTGTTGATAGAAATGGGTTTGCATCCGAAAACATTGGGTGTCCAATAAAAGTTAGTTCTCCGGGTGGAGATATGATAGTAAGTCTTGGATGTCGGGATCTTGTCATAGAGTTTGGAAAGCATAAGTTTCCAGTGAGCCTGATAATCCTAGAATCCCAAGGACTAGACGTAATATTGGGAATGGATTGGATGGCTAAGTATGAAGGAGTACTAGATTGTGCTAATCGCACTGTTGCACTCACAACCCCAGAAGGAAAAAGAATAAAATTCAGATCAAACTTTGAATCCAAAGGAAGTAAGCTGAATTCTCTTAAGGGGGATAGCATGGATAGTGTACCAATTGTGTGTGAGTATCCGGATGTATTTCCGGAAGAGTTGCCAGGAATGCCACCAGATAGAGATGTGGAATTTCTGATAGATTTGGTACCAGGTTCTGGACCAATAGCAAAGATACCATACAAAATGTCAGTTGATGAACTGAAGGAGCTCAAGAAGCAATTAGGAGAACAGTTGCAGAAAGGATTTATCCAACCAAGTTCTTCATCATGGGGAGCTCCAGTTTTATTCGTGGAAAAGAAGGATAGAACACAAATATTATGCATTGACTACCGTTCTCTCAACGAGGTAACCATCAAGAACAAATATCCTTTGCCAAGAATCAACGACTTGTTTGATCAGCTAGAAGGAGCATGTGTGTTCTCGAAGATTTATCTTCGGTCAGGCTATTTTCAACTCAAAATAAGAGAGCAAGACATACCTAAACAACATTCACCACAAGGTATGGATTGTATGAGTACACTGTGATGCCTTTTGGGTTAACCAACGCTCCAGCATACTTCATGAATATGATGAACAAGGTATTCATGGAATTTCTCGACAAGTTTGTTGTCGTTTTCATCGATGACATCTTGGTCTACTCCAAGAGCAAGGAAGAACATGAAAGACACTTACGCTTGATACTTGAGAAACTGAGGGAACATAAACTTTACGCCAAATTCAGCAAGTGTGAGTTCTGGTTAGAGGAAGTTGGTTTTCTTGGTCATGTTATGACAAAGGATGGTGTGGCAGTTGATCCTGCTAAGGTTTCAGCGGTGACAGAATGGGCATCTCCCAGGAATGTGAAAGAAGTTCGTAGTTTTCTCGGCTTAGCAGGGTACTACAGAAGGTTCATTGAAAATTTCTCGAAGGTTGCTAAGCCAATGACGGAATTGTTAAAAAAGGACAAGAAATTTGCTTGGTCTGAAGGTTGTGAAGTCAGCTTCCAAGAATTGAAGAAGAGACTTGTAACAGCACCAGTTCTATGTCTGACCGATTTGGAAAAGGATTTCCAAGTATATTGTGATGCTTCTCATCAAGGTTTGGGTGCCGTACTTATGCAAGACGGTAAAGTTGTGGCTTATGCCTCGAGACAACTCAAAACTCATGAAGTAAACTATCCTACTCATGACTTGGAGTTAGCCTCTATCATCCATGCACTCAAAACATGGAGACATTACCTTTTGGGAAAGCGATGTGAAGTATTCACCGATCATAAGAGTTTGAAGTATATCTTCACCCAGAAGGAAATCAATATGAGACAAAGGAGATGGCTAGAACTTATCAAAGATTACAACTTAAGTTTGCAATACCACCCCGGTAAAGCGAATGTAGTAGCAGATGCTCTAAGTCGTAAGACGTTTGCAAATAGCCTTATCAAAGGAGAATTGCCGGATGACTTGTGTAAGCAATTCAAAGAACTCAGATTGGAGATTGTACCAGAAGGACATCTTATGACTTTGGATGTTCAACCCACTTTGTTGGAAAAGATCGGAGAAGCTCAGAAGACTGATAAGGAAATTGAAAAGATTAAGGAAAATATTAGTCTGGGGAAAGCTAAGAGTTTCCATATAGACGAACAAGGTACTTTATGGCACGGGAAACGTATATGTGTTCCACAAGACCCGGAGTTGCGGAAACTGATTCTACAAGAAGCCCACAACTCTCCGTATTCTATTCACCCAGGTAACACCAAGATGTACATGGACATGAAAGAAAGATTTTGGTGGAACAATCTAAAAAGGGACATCGCCGAGCATATTGCTTTGTGTGATGTGTGTAGTAGAGTAAAAGCGGAGCATCAGAAACCAGCGGGTTTACTACAACCACTGCCTATTCCTGAATGGAAGTGGGAAAATATCGGTATGGATTTCATTACCGGATTACCAAGGACCAGGTCAGGGTATGATTCCATATGGGTAGTAGTGGATCGCCTAACTAAAGTGGCTCATTTTATACCCGTGAAGACAACCTATACAAGTGCCAAGTTAGCTAAAATCTACATGAGCAGGATTGTATGCCTTCACGGTGTGCCTAAGAGTATTGTGTCAGATAGAGGAACTCAGTTCACTTCTCACTTTTGGAGACAACTTCATGAATCCTTAGGAACGAGGTTGGAATTCAGCACTGCTTTTCATCCTCAAACTGATGGACAAACGGAAAGGACTAATCAGATTCTTGAAGACATGTTGAGGGCATGTGCCCTAGACTATGGAGCAAGTTGGGATGAAAGTTTGCCTTATGCAGAGTTCTCTTACAACAACAGTCGTCAATCTAGTATTGGAATGGCACCATTTGAGTTACTCTACGGAAGGAAGTGTACCACCCCGTTGTTATGGAATGATGTGGGAGAAAGAAGCTTATTTGGACCAGATCTTATCAAAGACGCCGAAGAGAAAGTCAAATTGGTTAAGGATATATTGAAGATAGCGCAGTCCCGACAGAAAGCTACGCGGATTCTAAGCGTAGAGAAGTCACCTACGAAGTTGGAGATAGAGCTTATCTTAGAGTATCACCACTTTGTGGAGTGAAAAGATTTGGAGTCAAAGGAAAGTTGGCACCAAGATATGTTGGTCCATTCAAGATTCTAAGTCGCAAAGGAGAAGTTGCATATGAAGTTGAATTGCCAGAGTCTCTGTCAGCTGTCCATAATGTGTTTCATGTGAGTCAGCTTAAGAAATGTCACCCAGAAATGGAAGAATCTTCTCTGAAGGATACTATACCATTGGAAGAAGTTCAACTAGAAAGTGACCTCACCTATAAAGAAAAGCCTGTCAAGATTCTTGAGACCGCAGAAAGAGTCAAAAGAACAAAAACTATCAAGTTTTGCAAGGTGCAATGGAACCATCACTCCGAAGAGGAAGCCACATGGGAAAGAGAAGATGATCTTCGGAAAGACCACCCTCACCTATTTGCTAGCCAATCCGAATCTTGAGGGCGAGATTCATCTTAAGGGGGTTAGATTTGTAACATCCCTAAATTCATATTCCAAAACTCATTCATATCATCTTTGCATTCATCATCATTTAGGATTTTCTCAAAATCATTTCAAAAGCAGGAGCATTTGTGGCTCATTATTTTATGTATGAAAACCCTAGCCTTTGTGCTACATGCTTTTGGGAAAGATGCTGTTATTCATTCAGAATGTTTTGAATTCAAACTTAAGTGGTCTCAAAAGCTTGAATAAAATAACAAAAGCAAAATATGAATTAAAACAAATCCTATGTCTATTATCACCTCTCATAAAGGCATAGTTTATTTTATTTTCAAAAGGACCCAGGTGTTCTGAATGGTTCAAGTGTGTTTGACACTCATTTAAGAGCAAGTTTTATTTTGCAAAAGTCCTGTAAAGCTTTGGATTCAAACAGATTTTAATTTAGGTTTAAAAACCATTTCTAGAAATTCAATCTGAAAAAGAAAAGGAATTAAGAAGAAAAAATAGCCAAACCAGCCAATCTGGCCGACCCAGCCCAACACGGCCCAGCTAGCCCAGCAGCTCCCACCCCGCGAATCATTTTCTTTCACCCGCTCTCGCACCCACCAGCTCACTGACAGAAGGGACCCGCTTCCACTCCCCTCTCTCGCTGACAACCACGGCCCACCCGAGCATCGTCGTCTCCACCCCCACGACCTGTTCGTCCCCAAATTGACGTGGCTGTTTCCTGTTCATTACACAGCTTAAATTCGCGTTAAGGCACGAGTGATTCTCGCCCGCGAGCAGGCTACATAAACCCCCTCTGCCCCCTCTCTCTTTTCCCCCAAACCCCAAGCACAGAACGCCCCCAGGCTGCGCGCATTGCTCTCTGCAACCCCGCCATCTCCGACGACTGCGCCGGCGAATTCCGGTGAGTCTCGTGTTCCCCTCTGCCTCTCATTCATGCTGTCTTGTTCAGTGAGTCTCGGCGCATCTACTGACACACCCCACTTACCTTCGCATGACCTGTAGCTCCAGCAACGTCGACGACTGGCCGCCACCGTCTTCGGCATCAACTCCGACGACCTCCGGTGGTAAGTCCAGACCGCCCCAAGCCTTGTCTTTCACACGCGCGTATTCCCCGTGATCTTCTACACCTGACTACACTCTCCGTTTGCCTCCTAGAGATCGGCAACGTCGCCTTCGACCTCGACCAGAACCACCTGTCGCCAGACTCAACTCCGACGAGGAATCGCCACCGCATCAGCACGCCCCTTGACAAACCAGAGCCACCTCGAGCTTCAGCACGCCACCGCGGTCCTGGTAAGCGCCTTCTTGCTTCCCCGGACGACCTAGAACACCGGCGCCACCGTAGTCAGACGCGCCGCCGCCGGACAACGCCGCTAGCACCGCCAGTTTGTGGCTTGATGATTTGGTCCGTTGGATCTGCATCGTAGGGCTAGGATAGATCTTAATCGAAGAGGTACGCGCGTGTCTGAGCCGCCAGATCTAAGTTAGATCCTACGGCCTGCGACTGCCGATCCGCGCGAAGCGGTACGCGCCAGTAAGGCTGCGACACGTGGCTAGGGATAATTCAAAAACAGAAATTTGAATCAGATTTAGATCCAAACTTTAAACTGCTATAACTTTTGAATGCCACGTTAGAATTTTACAAATTTTATACCGTTGGATTCAGTGAAACAAGACCTTTTTGAATATCCAATTTGTTTAACAAATAGTAACAGTTAAAATGACTTTATTTGTAGAACATGTTTTAAGGCTATTTTAAGCATAGATTTATTTTGGTAAATTGTATTGGTGCCAAATAAGTTTAGTTGGCAAACTTGTGACATGTTAAGTTTCTGTAAACATGAGCATGCTTGGTAGAATTTTCAAAAAATCACCACTTAGTAAATTCTTGCATGCATGCATTCATATTATTTTTGATTGAATATAATTGTGTGTAATTGTATGCTATAATTTTTGTGTAGATTTTGCTAGTGATTGTGATTGTGAAGAGTGCTACTCTCCCCACTACCAAGGCAAGTGATATTTTCATGAATATTTATATCCTATGTTTTGTACTAGCATTAGATATTTTGCTAAGTCTTGCATGCTATTTTTGACTAATGCTAAGTTGGGAAAACCTATGTAGTGTAGAATGGTAGAATTGCTAGGGAAATTTTCCTAAGTTAGGTTATCTTACCATGCTTAGCCTAGTTATTTAGCAAACAAGGGTTGGTGAAAATCTATACATACTATGATGAAAATATTTCTAAGTCATGAGACTTATGCTTTTCTAATAAAACAACTAAGTCAAATGAACCTCCTGGGTGGAATGGAAGGATTGGGTTATGTTGAGTGGTTACACAAGGCCATGGACTTGGGTTGTGTATCTCACTTGTGGTATTCCACCCAGGCACAAAGGGATTTGGAGGCCAAGTGTTGAGAAAGCTTACAGTGCAACCACTTGGCAATATGGGCTCTGCCTTGATCATATAGGTTGCTAGAACTTAGTCACTTGGACAGTTGGTGGTAGTGGGAATGATAGGTTGGAGCGCGTCCATTTGACTAAGGAAAGGCTTCTGAAGGGTCCTGTCTTGGGAAACCAAGTCTGGTGGGGAAAGTGCACAACCTCTGCAGATGGAAAAACCTAAGTACTTAGCCTAGTCCAAGGCAATGGACAATTTGAGCATCAAGACATGGAAGCTATAAGAATCTCATCACTCCAACTTCTAAGTAAAAATTGGTGGGTGAACAAGGGTGAAAGACCCCAATGTCTATTGGTGGTTTCTTGGGAATGTTTTGACAAGGAAAAACTTAGTGATTCCAACTAATAGGTAAAACTTATTTTCAAGCAAAGCAAGCCAAGCTACACTTAGCCAAAATGCATATAGTAATATAGTCCACCTAAAATATACTAAGGTATCACTTGCCAATACTATTCCAAAGTATTGACCCTCTGTGGTTGTAACTTGTGATGTTGCAGGTTACTCCGATGATGAATAGGAGTCATGAGTCTACACTCAACATGCTTGCCTGTGGCACATGACGATGAAGACTTATGTTTATTTACTTATTCCTTAAACTCTTGTATTAGGCCTTTGGCCCTGAGTTGTAAAAGACTATGTTTTATCTCTGGAATGAATGTAATAAACGACCTTTGTATCTGTGTACTTCATCTTAAACTGTGGATGCTAGCATTGATCCAGGGACTAGCATTGCAATCACAGGGATCCTTTCCTTTATAAAGGAGGGGTCTAACAGGAGTCCCTCCCCACCTCGGTCTCCAAGTGGGCCGGCGGTGGAGGGTGGGAACTCCTCCCCAAGTAGGTTTCCTACTCTCCCTCCACCTCACAAAATAGTCGTTTGACTTTTCAAATTGGCGTTTGACTTTTTAAACTAGGATTTGATTAAACCCTTTATTTTGTTCAGCGATGACACCTAGTACATGATGCACTCATTCCAACTTGTTATGACACATTCATGTACCCTTCCCCTCCGAAGTGCCGGATATTCCAAAACCTTCTAGAACATTCCCGATGAAAACACCGGAACCATTCTCCAACCCAGAAACATGACTTTCCTTATATGAATCTTATTCTCCGGACCATTCTGGATCTCCTCGTGATATGCCGGATCCCATCCGAGACTCCGAACAACATTTGGTCTCTTACTCATCATTCCATAACTATTCAAACAACGTCGAATCCTTAAGTGTGTCTACCTACGGTTCGTGAATTATGCGGACATGTTCGAGACACTTCTCCAAACAATAACCAATAGAGGAATCTGGAAATTCATATGGCTCCCACATATTTCTACGATTACTTTGCGATCGAATGAACCACTTACATACGATACCAATTTCCCTTTGTCTCACGATAGTTTACTTATCCGAGGTTATGATCGTCGGTATCTCTGCATACCTAGTTCAACCTCGTTACTGATAAGTACTCTTTTATCGTTCCCGTGATATGTGATCCCTTGTGAGCCAGTCACATGCTTGCAAGCTAATTGGATGGCATTCCACCGAGAGGACCCAGAGTATATCTATCCGTCATATGGATGGACAAATCCCACTCTTGATCCATGTGTCTCAACCAATACTTTCCGAACACTCAATGCCACCTTTATAGCCACCCAGTTATGATGTGGTGTTTGATGTCATCAAAGCATCCTTCTGGTGAAGGTGATATGCATGATCTCATGGTCGAAGGAATTAGGTTACTATGTATCAGAAAGCATATAGCAATTGAACTATTAAAATGACTTGATCTTTATGCTACACTTATCTATAGGAGTATGTCCACCATATCATTCTCCTAACGATATGATCTTGTTGTTAACAACATCTCAATGTTCATGGTAGGGAAACCACAATCATTTATTAACCAACAAGCTAGTATTATAAAGAGGCTTTACTAGGGACTCTATTTCAGTTTACAAATCACACAAGTATTAATGTTTCCTTGTTAATACTATTATAGCATGAATGTAAACATTTATCATAAACACAAAGATATAATAATAACTATATTTATTATTGCCTCTAAGGCATATCTCCAACAGGCAAACCCGAAGAAAATCCGGGCCATAATGGCCATGGAAATGCCGAAGAACCTGAAGGGCGTCCAGCAGCTTGCCGGGCGAATCGCGGCATTGAGCAGGTTCATCAGCCGCATGGGCGAAAAAGCTCTGTCGTTCTATCAGCTGTTGCGCAAGGCAGACAAATTCGAGTGGACGCCCGAGGCGAACGACGCATTCGAAGATCTAAAGCGGCTGCTCTCTACCTCGCCCGTCTTGGTCACACCAAAGGAGCGCGAGCCTTTACTGCTAAACATAGCAGCCACACACCAGGTGGTAAGCACCGTACTTGTGGTCGAGCGACCCGAAGAAGGCAAGACCCACGGGGTCCAACGCCCAATCTACTACCTCAGCGAGGTATTGACGCCGACAAAGCAAATGTACCCTCACTATCAGAAACTCTCCTACGGCTTGTTCATGACGGCTCGTCGGCTGAGCCACTACTTCCAGGAGCATCAGGTGATGGTCATCAACGAGGCGCCCCTGAACAGCATCCTGAACAACCCGGAGGCCATAGGACGTGTGGCCCTGTGGGGCATCGAGCTGTCACCTCTAGACATCGTCTACGAGAAGCGCCACACGATCAAGTCTCGGGTCCTTCCGGACTTCCTCGTACACTGGATGGAACTGCAGCTGCCAGACACACCGGACATGACACAGTCATGGACGATGCACTTCGACGGCTCCAAGCGCGAGGCCGGAGCAGGAGCCAGGGTCATACTGACCTCCCCGCAGGGCGACAAGATGAAGTACGTCCTCCGGATGAAATTCCGAGCCTCCAACAACGAGGCCGAGTATGAGGCCCTCATCCACGGCATGAGGATGGCCAAGATCTGCGGCGCGACGCGCCTGGTCATCTACAGAGACTCGAACCTCGTCGTCCAACAGACGATGAATGAGTGTGACACACACGCCGCCAACATGATTGCGTACCGCGCACTCTACAACGCACTCGAAGGAGACTTCGACGGCTGCGAGCTTCGGCACGTTGGGAGAGAAAGCAACGAAGAGGCCGACAGACTCGCCAACATCGGCTCCACCTGCACGCGGGTGCAACCAGGTGTGTTCCTCGAACAGATCTGCGTGACATCCATCAAAAGGAAATTCCCAAAGGGATCACCTGAAGAAGCAAAGCACTCGGGGGCCGTGCTACCTGACGGTCAGGAAGGACCCGAAAAACTCGACACAGAGGTCGCAGTGGTCAACCTGATGCAGGTCATGGCAGTCAAAGAAACATGGACACGACCGTACCTCAGGTACTTGATAGATGGAGAACTGCCGGATAGCCCGACAGATGCCCGGCGCATATCTCGCCGGTCCAAGGCCTTCACCATCATCAATGGTGAGTTGTACAAGCGCAGCATTTCGGGTGTACTCCAAAGGTGCGTCACCATCGGCGACGGCAAAACCATCCTCCAAGACATCCACGAGGGCATCTGCGGCCATCATGCGGGCAGCCGCGTCCTAGTCTCCAAAGCTCTACAAGCTGGGTTCTTCTGGCCAACAGCCATGAACGATGCCAAGGACATCGTCCGAAGGTGCAACGGGTGCCAGAGGTTCACAGATAAACCACACGCACTAGGATCGGAGCTCAAGCCCATACCCCTGGTCTGGCCCTTCGCCCAATGGGGCCTCGACATGATCGGCAAACTGCCCAAGTCCTCAAAAGGAGGCCACGTCTACCTCCTGGTCGCAGTCGATAAATTCACCAAGTGGATCGAGGCTATGCCCGTTACTAACCAAAAGGGCAAAACGACCGTCAAGTTCTTCGAATCCATTGTTTACAGGTTCAGCGTGCCGCACAGCATCATCACCGACAATGGGTCGAACTTCATCTCCAAAGACTTCCAGGACTTCTGCGAAGACCTCGGAATCAACATCACCTACGCCTCCGTGGCGCACCCACAAACAAACAGACAGGTGGAAAAGGCCAACGGCCTCGTCGGTGGCGGCATCAAGAAACGCCTCATGAGCCCACTCTAGTGACTCGCAGGAGCCTGGACACAAGAGCTACCCTCCGTTCTCTGGAGCTTGCGCATGATGCCAAACAGCTCAACTGGCTACACGCCCTTATTCATGGTGCACGGAGCTGAAGCTGTTCTGCCCGCAGAGGTACGCCACAAGGACCCATGGGTCGTCGCCTACAGCGAGGCTGAATCGACGTCCACACTTGAAGACGCCGTCGACACACTCGACGAGGCACGCGGCATCGCCGTGGCTCGATCAGCGGTCTATCAACAGAACCTCCGCAACTATCACAACCGTTGGCTGTGCCCAAGGTCCTTCGTCGAAGGAGACCTAGTCTTGCGACTCAAGCAAGAGCGATCGAAGAAGCTCGAGTCGCCCTGGGAAGGACCCTATATCGTCCCTGAAGTCATCCCAGGTGGCGCCTATCGCCTCAAGCACGTGGAGTCTGGAGTCACATACTCCAACCCATGGAACGTCGCACAATTGCGACGCTTCTACCCTTAGCTACCTCCCTCTTTTTGCTTTCAATAAGGCTATTCAGCCAAGGCTACTCAGTCGAACAATGTACCTCCTCCTTATGATGAATAAAGCTAAGTGTCTCGCCCCAAATTTTTTGTCTATTATTCGCATTTTTCTTCATACTACAACACACTCGGGGGCTCCCCTCACCTCACGACTTCATCGACTGAGAATAACGCGTGTACACCTGAGTAGTTGACCACGTCAGGCTAACAAAAAGGGCACACATACAAATAAAGCACCACGTGCTAACAGCAATAAACCTTTACAGCAAAGGGCACAACACACCCAGTCGAATACATACAAATTTTACATCTATCTTTTTATAGGTCCTACATATTATGGAGAATCACCTGCGCACGCTGCTCAAAGAGATCTACAATTTGTTCGGCATACTGCCTTACAGCCGCATAATGTGGACGCATATCTCACATACCACCATCCGGCCGAAGAGGCGGCCCAGCTGCCACAGCAGCAAGATCTACATCAGGATGATGCAGCCGAACAAGGGAAAACACAGCCTTCACACATGCAACAAGCTGATGCCGTACCAGCTCCCTAACATGATGCACATCTCGAAACCTCGCCAGAAGGCCCCAGAGAGTTGATGGCGCCTCATCCAAAGGAAACATCACGTGCAGAACCGACGCCAACGAGGTCTTCGCTTGACGCATCACCCACGACACCTGGTGAACACGATCCTGCACAGTCGCAAGGATCATGGCACGATCGTGGTCCATCCAGAAAAAACCGCCGGCCTCCATGTCCTGCTGGGTCAAGCAGATCCGAACAGCAACACGCTCCTTTTCCTCCTTAGGAACAAGGTTAGCACCTGCAACAATGGCAAAGTAAGACGACAGGCCAGCAGCCGCATCCGAACAACTGAGAAGCAGCTCGAAAAACTTACATTGAAGCTGTTCGGCCAGAAGACGCAACTCCCCCATCAAATACTCCTCTCTGGCAACGCCTCGCTTCGTCTTTGATTTCCAAACATCGGCATGGCCACGCACTCCAATCAATTCTTTCTCAAGACTACGGATGCGATCACGCAGAAACGCAAGCTGTGACGAACCATCCAAAGATGGCCGCAGCTGCGGCGTAGACGAAGTGTCAGCGGGACCATCCCCCGAAGGCCCCTAAGGCAAAAGAAGGCAGCGATATGAACAACCACACAAATGGACAAGGAACTCGGAGATTCATTATATGTAGCAAAAAGCCACTGCGTGGCACAAGGATTTTTATAGACATAATTACAACAAAAGAAACAACAGCTATCCTACAACTACAAGGCCTAAGAAGCCGCATCCTGGGTAGCCTCGGAACCGGACTGCCTACTCTTGGCCTCCCCCTGCTGCCTCAGCGTGTACTCAGCCAGCAAGTCAATCAACTTCGGCCCATAACGTTTACAGCGGGCAGCATAGAGGGCGAAAGCTACCTCGGATCCGTCAGCGGCCGTTGGCATCTAGGAGGTGACCCGATGAAGATCCAGCTCCGCTCCAGACGCTAGGGACATCGCCAGCCCTCCGGATGCACCGATGTCTTTCTGCTTGCGCTTGTACGCTACAGGCGCGTCGGCTGACAGCGCATCCGCCAGTGAGTCGACATCCTCGAGGGCGACGCCCTTGGGGACGAGCTCCTTGTAGAAGCGCCCAAGAACCTCCTTGGCCTTGGCGAGTGAGCCGACCACGGTACTGCAGCGGTCTTCGACCGTCGTAGTGGCATCATCCAGAGCACTTATGTGCTCCAGAGCACCGCGGTCAAACTCGACGCCTGCGACATCTAAACAAACGGAAGAGGCAACATGAATAAAAGGAAATATAAGAAAATACAAGGAAGCCAACAAGGAAAAGACGAAACCACTCACCCGAAATAGCCTTGGCAGGCACCATCAGCTTGTCGGCAGCCTCTTTCTCGCGCGAGGCCGCAGCGGTGGCGAGTTGCTCCTCGCGGTCCGTAGCCTCCTGCTGCAGGTGCTCCTTGGCCACGGTTGCGTTGGCTAGCTCCTGCTCGAGGCGCTCCTTCGCACCAACGGCGTCCTCGGCCTTCTTCTCCGCTCGCCCAAGGCTCTTTTTGACAGCATCAAGCTCGTGGAGGGTGGTATTGTTGTTCTCTGCAAAAGTAGAACACTTGTCAAAAAGAAGAAAAGGAAATAGAAGAAGACGCAAAAAGCCCAACCACGTACCCTGAAGTTGTTTGAAGCTGGCCTCCAACGCCAGGTACTGCTGCACCAGTTGGTTGGCGCCTTGCACAAAAGGCCGCGGAAGACACTACTTGTCAAAAGAAAGGCTCGGGGGCTACGCCCAAAGAACGAGCAAGACAGAATACACACACGAAAAGAATGTTCGGGGCTCCCCCCGAGGCAAGTACAAATAAAAAAAGGCATGATCAGCAGATCACTCGAAAGATGCTCGGGGGCTCCCTCCGAGGCATGAAGAAAAAATGATCAGCATATCATTTGAAAAGGCTCAGGGCTCCCCCTGTGGCAGAAAACAAAAACACTTATGTGGTTAGACGGCGACTCCGAAGGTTCGCCTGCAATCTTCTGAGGGACAACCACCCGAGCCTCCTGTGGAGAAGGGTTCGGAGTAGCGCCCTCAGAGGTGGCCACCGTCTGAGGAGGAGGAGGAGTAACCTTCGACTCCGCCACCATCTCCCGAGCACCATCGCTGAAGAAGCCGTCGGAAGAGTGGCTGCAAAAGAAAACATCAGACAAGAGCAATCAAGCAAAATCAAAAGAAAGCAAAAGGCAACTGGAAAAACTTACGAGTCGAAATAGCTCAAGTCGAAGACAGGCGGGGTCCTCCTGCCCTTCTTCTCTTCCTTCTTCCGCTTCGCCGGCGGGTGCGGCGCTATAGCCCGCACGGGAACGACCGGAATAGGAGAGGAAGAGCCCCCATGATCCCCACTGTGACGCTCAAGGCACATCGGGTTCCTAAGCGTCAGCGGAGTCGAAGCATCCGACGATTCGCTCGAACTCCGTGTCCGCTTTCGAGTGTGCTCCTCGCTCGACTCAACGGCTTCTTCGGCCAGCGACCGTGCCGACGGAAGCTCAGACATGGAGTCCACTACCTTATTGTCCGGTGCATCCGGAAACAATTCGGGCAGTGGAGGCGACATGCCCGGTACCTTGAATTCCTGCGCAAAAAGAAACAAATTTTCAATACACAAACAAGTGCAAAGAAAATGCAGTCGAAAAAAGGCGCTACGCGCACGTCCCAGATCTACACCTGTGGAACCGGACGAGAGGCGACGAATGGAGGAGTCAGCAACTTCCCCAAGATATCCTCTCCAGCCTTGTACTTCAGCAGCGGATGAAGAATCCCGTCGAGATCCTCCTTGGAGAACTCCTTAGCCGAAACCCTAGTCGGATCACGACCACCAGAATAAAGGAACATCGGGTGCGCCCTAGCCTGGAGCGGCTGCACCCAACGTTTAAGGAAGGTGCGGATGATATCCACACCGTTCACTTCTTTATCCGGAATCAACTGGAGATCCTCCACCTGACGATAGAGCCCCTCTATCTCCGCCACCTCGCCATCCAAGATCTGTTTCTTCCAGGACCTCTTCGGCTCGATTTTCTAGGAGGGGTCAAAAGGAGCAAGACCAAATTTCTGTCCGGCCACTGTGGAGTCGCGTATGTAAAACCACTGCATCCGCCAGTACTGGACAGACTCGGACATAGAAAAGGAGAAGAAAAGCAAGTTGGATTTAAGGGAAATGATGCAGCCCCCAATGGGATAAACACCATCGGAGCCAGATTGCCTCTTCACGGAATAGAGCTTCCGGAAGAGGCCAAAGTGTGGCTCGATACCAAGCCAGCACTCGCAGAATGTGATGAAGCAGCCAACATGAAGGAGAGAGTTTGGGGAAAGATGATGAAGCTGGACGCCATAAATAAAAAGCAATCCATGGAGAAAATCGTGGATTGGGAAAGAAAGTCCCCGAAGGACAAATGCGATGAACATGACCCGAAACCCAGAGGGAGGACGGGGAATTACCTCATCGTCGGGGACTCTGACGGCCTCCCTATCCTGCGGGATAAGACCCCGCTCACGGAGCTTGCGGAGGTCACCCTCACGCGTCTCCGATCGCCGCCAGCCACCATCGGTGACGCGGGTGGCGATGGAACCCTTTTTGCCGCCGCCGGCAGCACTGGTACCAACTGCAGTGGAGGACTTCTTGGGCTTCCCCATCGTAGTGCGGTGGTGACGGCGATGAGAACGCAGAATCAAGGAAGGAAAAGCTCGGGGAAATTCCAGTGCGCAGTGAGAAAAGCTCAAGGAAGATGGGAGCAGTGAAATAGGAATGGCTGCGGTGAAAACAAACTAACTTTTCCCCAATGATTATAAGGACGAGAACGATGCACGGCGACCGTCCATCAGGAAGACCTAGAGCCAACATCAAGATCTGACCGTCCACGTGTCCGCACAGCAGCGAACCGTCGCTCACACGCCGTCCACTACGCACGGAAGTCGAAGCCATGCCGTAATTATCTCCACGCTGCGTGTGACCAGTCAACTCAAAGTCAAAAGGTGGGACCCATGTTCGTCCAGTCACGTCATCTCTGGCGCCGCAGACGCTTGAGGTCACCGATCGTCAGCACTGACGTCATCAAAAGCTATACTAGCAACGGTTACAATTCTTCGGCTACACATTGCTAAGAGTACTCACTTGAATCTACGATTCCACTAACTACTCGGGGGGCTACTCCTATCAGGAGCGCTGGCCGCACAACCGAAAAAAGCAAAGCAATACGCCATAGAACTATTCTTCGAGTCCTACGTCGAGTCTGCGACTCCACTAAAGACTCTGGGGCTACTCCCATAGGAAGGATGGATTCAAGCATCCGAAAAAATTGTGTCCTACGGACCTGAAGCCAAACAACGGCCGAATTAAAGTCTCTGCTCGAGTCTACGACTCGAACAGACACTCGGGGGCTACTCCCATAGGGAGCGCTGGTCGTGCACCCTAGGAATTCTTCGACTGCGATCCTTCGGATCAGCATGCAAAAAGCACACAACTGCGCTCTGCTAGTAAGAATCCGTGCCAACAGGCACGATGAAAAATCCTGACGGACGCGTTGGGTACATCATTTAAAATTCACTAGAATTCCACTCCTGTAAGTCCTCCGCGACCTGAGTCGAATTACGCCAGCATATGTTCCGGGTTTGAGTCGAGGGACTCGAATCTAAAGAAGATTGTGTTGTTTTGTCCTAAGATATTTAACTGACCCTGATCTATCGGGAGAGTCAGGCACACGCATCAACAATCCCTACACACTCAAATTATTCTCTAGATATACAGACATAGCTGCACCCGAAGGATTGAAGAGTCCTCAGCCGAATCTACGATTTGACTGAACACTCGGGCTACTGACATGGTTATACCCTACGGGTACACGATCTTAGCATACCTAGTCCAGCCCAAGGAAGGCCAACGAGAACATGCGCCGGCACATGAAGACTTTTGGGTGGCTAGGGCCCATGACACCTTCGGATCCTTGAAGAACAAGACTAGAGTAGATAGAATATTCAAAGGGGCAAACCCTAGAACCTGTAACCGACTCGATTTGTTCCCGAGACCTGCCTATCTCTATATAAAGGCCAGGAGGGCACGAGGAGGAGGCTCTCTCGCATACCACCGCATACACACCTCCACGCCAAATTGCATCTCCACACCCCTGTAACTTTTGGTTCCGCTGTAATCAAGAGCAGACAAGCAGGAGTAGGGTTTTCCCTCCGGGGGCCTGAACCTGGGTAAACCTCGCGTACCCGTGTTGCTTGTTTGCTAATCGTTCCGCGAACTCCAGCATCCCCATCTTCTCCAAAACCCAAGTCCATAACAATGGGCATTGACGATATTAAACCTCGTCAGACGTCGTTGTTCGATCCTGTCATGCCAAAGAATGAGTGCCAGATCCAAAGATCATGTGTAGCAACTACCTCGAGTATCATAGTGCAACCTCCTTTGTGGCCTTTGTACATTCCCTGCCATGCAAATATACAGTTCTTCCACTGTCAATGCATGCAGTCTATGCTTCCAAGCATCCCCTCTACTTTCATTGACTACCATGATCCTAGCAGTGTCTTCACAGTGGTTGTTCTCAAGTACTGTTTCTCAAACACCGCAATCACTCCCTGCAGAACCTGTACAAGCAATCGATGGCGATGGACTCGACCATGCGAAGATAGTCATCGGTATTGTCACCCGACGCTCCATATGCAACCAACCTCATCGCCACTGTGCACTTCTGCGGTGAGGAAAACCACCAGCTCCTTGGTGCATGCTCCATGCTGGCGATGACTATGGCGGCGAAGGACCCTTGAACAGCGCATCCCCAAGGCCTGAAACTCGAGATCGTCAGTGCTCCATGTTGTTACGGGATGAAGAGGAGGCGGCGGCGCTGCTACGGGGACCAATCGACGCAGCGGTAGGGGAGGAATGCAGTGGTAGCGATGGCTGGAGCTGGGGTCCCCGAATGGGATGGCTACATCGGCGGTGCCTGATGGGAGTGCTGGATCTGGGGGCGCTAGAGGGGAGGGCTGCAGCGGCGGTACCCTTCCTATGGTTCTTGGCGCTGGTGGGCATTGGCGAGAGAAACGGGAGGATAAAGAAGAATGCTGCGTGGGGATTGGTTTGTGGGGCCAGAGACAATTCCGTTCATAAAAAAAATATTGTATGAATACGTATATATTTTCCGAGCAAAATAAGTCCAAATGGCTGGAGTGGCATATATAGAACGTATGCCAGAATTACAGAATTGGAGTGGTATTTTTCAAAGATTGAGAATCCAGAGGATGTGAAGCACCCGGTGCTAGCTGACTGTAATCCTTTGATCACTGAATAAATGTCCCGAGGTTTCCACCGCAAAAAAAAACCATGGTTGGAAAGTTCAATACGGTAGATCCGGACAACATGGTGCATCGATTACATCACACGCACACGCGCGGTAGCATGGTAATTCCTATACGCATATGTTGCGTCTATCGCGTCTGTTAGAGCATCTAGTAGTTCAAACATACAAAATACTTGGCAAATAGTTCAAACATTTGAAATACTTGGCAAATTTGTTAAGATATGAAATTTAAGACGATTTCACAAGCAGTTTAAACATGTTTACGCAAAATTTAAACAAATAAGAAAAAAAAAGACTAAACAGGCCGATGGTACTCCTCTAGATCGTCTAGTTGGGTGGCGTAGTGAGAGGAGGACGTCTTACGACGCGGAGCCCAAGCCCGAAGCCCGTAGCGGTACCTAATTCGGTTGCGGCGGTGGCATCGCCAAACACGGGTGGTTCCTGGAGGCGATGTAGTCGAGCATCCAGGCGATCGTGCGCCCAAGGGCGCTCCACCATCGCCGTCGGCCACTGAGATTGTTGTTCTCTAGCGGCGGGCTGGTGCTGTCGTAGGCGGTGATGCAGTCCACGCACTGCTGTTCAAAGAAGATCGTCCACCCGTGGTGGTTGTCAGGATGCCATTAGGAGGCACAAGTAGACCGCCAGCGCTGAGCACCCATCCCCTTGGCAACCGAAAGTTTGGAGGGACTGTGTACTGGGCATCCTAGAGCGTCTGCGCCTCATGGATGAGTAGGCACCGCCGCCTGAAGCCGTTGACAGAGGATCCATCTTCTAGAAAATGCTCCATCAGCAGTGGGGATTCGACTAGGGTTTTGACAGTAAGATTGCGAGTGGAAGAGGCTAGGGTTGTTGTGAAGGAACGGCGTCGACGAGACCGTTTTAATAGTGGAAGAGGGGAGGGGAGGCGAGAGGTGGAGACGAATTAACCCTGACGTGTGCCCCGATGATGGGATGTGTTGATGCTTTCGACTGCCACATATCGCTGCAAAGGTCGCGACAGAGCTCAGGTCATTAATTAGAAACGGCAGGCGAGAAGAAAGATGGACCGACAAAAAAAAAGCCACAACCGCTTATAAAGATGGCCCACTACGGCCGAAGCGTTTCGCGCATGTTCTCTGTGCCCTCCTTCCCGTCAAAACGTGCCCCCGCAAGCCTCCCCACGGGTTGGGTTCGGCCTGAGGGCGTCGGATAACTAGTTGGATCACGCCGACACCAGAACCAAATTAGGGGGTCGGCTTGACTCAATTTTATAGCTGGCACCCCCCATATCCCTTTGAGGGGCCTTAAAGGCCCCCGAGTGGCTCAACCTGTGTATCGCCAAGAGTTTTAGTTGGGCGCCCGGATGGCATAGGTTTGTTTCGGTTTTTTGGAAGGTTCTGGAACCTTCTATTTCGGTTTTTCTGGGACATTCTTTTTTTACTATTTATTTTTATTTTTCGTTTTTTGGATTGTTTATTCCCTTTTCTTCTTTAAATAATCTTTTAAAATTCAAATATGAACTATTTAAACTTTTACTTTTCAAATCTGATTTTTTTTAAATTGACCAATTTTTATATCTAAAATTTTTGTCCTTTTTAAAAATCTGAACAACTTTCAGAATTAGAAGTTTTTTAAATCTAAATATTTGCGATTATCTCAAAATTAACAAAACAAAATGAAACAGAAGGAGAAGACGAACAAGTTTTTGGGCCTGCCCATCCGGATCCTGCTGCAGGTCCTGTTTCCCTAACCAACGCAACAAGCTTTGTAAGCTTTGTATAGGGCCGCCCCGGTCGCACCCGCCTGCAAGTTGCGTGCGCCGATGGATCACAGCAGTAAGTGGATGGCGCGTGCAGCCCAGCAGATCCTATAAAACTTGCAGCCCAAATCGCCGGTCCATTTCGTGGTCAAAGCGTACCTACCGAAAAAGACCAAGCCCGTCCCGAGAGAGACATACACGACACGAGCGTGAGCGTGTGCATTTTTTTTTCTTCAAATGTGCAATAAATCGGGCAGCCGATTGACATTCCCTTCCACGATGGATCCATCAGGTGCGCCCACAAGACGACACGGCAGGTCCGAACACACGCGCGCGGCAGGGTCAATCAGTACTCCTCCATGCCGTCGCCGTTCGACACGGTCCAAAGGACGTCTGGGAGAAGAACACATCAAAGCGCCGGACTGATAAGGCGAGACAGAGCGAGGGACACCGGGCACGTACGTACAGCCAGACAGCGGACGTACCAGCAGTATGTACCTGGTCGACGTGGAACCAGATCATCTAACCTAGAGGAGCAAAGTTAGAGAATCTACGGTATCCTACTTCTCTTCTTCCAAACATTATGATTAAGACCAAAATAGCTTATATTAATTTATCTAATATGAATTTTTGTTATGCATTTTGAGTAATTATAAACATACAAAATTATTATTATGTAATAAAATTTTGTTTAAACTTTTAATGCCTATAGTAATTATCTACAGTAATTAAATTATAATACATAATAGGGTACTTAAGCAACGGTGTCCTTACTTTGCTCCTTGGTTTTTTCTGACTTTGCTCCTCTACGTTAGAGGATCCAGCTTGCCGTCCTCCTGGACGTAGTACGTGAGGAGCAGCGCGGCGCGGGGCGCACGTCGAGAGGCCACGCTCACAGATGCCCCATCCTTCTTGCCGTCCTTTTCCATGGAAAACGATGGGTGGTCGGGCTCGGTGGGATAGAGAGATCGACACGACCAATCGCTTTGTCGCGACCGCGACCCATGCATGTCTATCCGGGTAATCGCCCCGCCGTGATTTAATTAGCTAAGGCTTCGCTGGATTTTAGTGCGTAAGTTTTACGGACCTTAATCGGTTCGGCTAAATCCTCCGTACCTCCGTAGGATCCGGGTGGCACCCACCGAGTTCGGGTCCGGGTCCTGCCCCCCATATCCGCACCCGCTTTATTTCCCCGTCCCACGACCCGCCCCTGATTACATCGGCGGGTACAGATCCCCACCATATCCGTCACCCGCCGGGTAAACGGGGCCCAACGGGTATTTTAACCCGCCAAAAAATGACAATAATTAGGTATTTTTGACAATAGTTTCATAAAAAAATAGACTATACAACAACAAACAATACATTTAGCAACAATATATTTGGGATTTGCTTGACAGCTGACACCTACATGTAGGGTCTACTTATCATATGCGGGTACGCGGATATGCGGGTTCGGGTTTGGCACCGCCATACCCGCCTTCACTAGACCCGGTGGGTATGATTTCTAACCACTAACTAGCCCACGGGTATTATTTTTTACCATATCCGTCCCATTTAAAGCGGGGCCCATCGGATACGCGGGTATCGGATACCCGTTGCCATCCATATATTAGGATCTTTTCGTAACCGAAACGGCAAAACAAGTCGGACGTAAGGGCGTGTATATTACACAATGCTTGCCCCGCTAAAAAAAGTCAACCCGGGACGGTACACTGCGTCGGGCTCTAGGAGTAGTATTTTTGTACGTGTTTTCTCTTAGCGACAGACTTCTCTTGCATCGATGCTACAAAACGACCGAAAACTCCGATGCAGGCGATCGGCTCGCCTCGCGACAGCTGCATCACGCACACACGCACGTAAGCTCTCGACCCGCTCGTGCATGGGGCGTACCGAACGATCGAGCTAGCTGGCCATGGTCGGGAAGATCGGATCTGTGTCGTGCGTGGGCTGCCGCCGGTGGATGGACCGATCGATCGGCGGGGCTAAGCGGCCGTAAGGAAGGAATGTCCCGACATGTCGCCGGGCGCGGACAAGGCAAGGCAGCGACGTGTGATCGGTCGGCTTTGTACTTGAGCGACTGAGCGAGCGAGCGACTGAGCGTCTGCTTGTTTTCCAGTGCGTGTCGTGTGTGGGCACCTGTCTCACTCCTGCTGCCAACCAACAAATATCGTCGGCCGGTGTGCGCCCTACTGTTCGACTTTACTGTAACCGCAAGGCTAGCGCGCAGTGCAGCGTACGTACCGCCGTGCCTGTCTGCGCGAGTCTCGGTGTCTGGCTGCTAGCTACCTACCGCGCGCGTGCAGGCAGGAATCTGTACAGCTCGAATGATCGAGGATCCTTTCCTATCCTTTATCCAGGTTGAAATTCCGGGGGAGGGAGAGGTACAATACTGTACATGTACTGATGTGGTACGTAGGATTATTCTCCAACAATCTTGCCGAGCCTGGGTCCATAGCTCTGCAGAAGGTAGCTAGGACTGATTACTCTCTCGGCATATTAATTTTCAGATCGATGACACGAGGCGACGAGGCTAGCTAGCGACCGAGCGAGAGCTAGGTCCATGCCTAGGTCGATATATAGCTCTGCAGCAGGTAGCTAGGGCTGATTATTCCTTCCCCCGGCATATTTTCAGATCGACGAAGCGACGAGACGCGAGCGAGGCTAGCTAGCTAGCGAGCGAGCGAGCCAGGCCTACCGTCGACCGCCTCCCTGGCTAGGCCGCCGTGAATGTGCGCGCGCCATTAGCCAGGGCGCCTGTCGTGTCAACGAAAGCAGAAGGGAGGTGACCTGGAAATCGTGGCGCGCAGCCGAGAGCACCTCTATCCCAGAATAAATCGATCTCGCCGGATATCGGTGGATAATATGTGGGCAAATTTTCGAAGCCGGGAGTGAACCACTTTTGACCGTGCCACTTCAGACCACGCGGTCCGTACGGGCAGAGAACCTATGCTTGATCGATGCCTACGGCCGGCCTGACTACATTATGAGAACCATCTGACACACAGAATATGCTTGACTACGGCCGGCCTGTTCCGTGCATCGCGATGCACCACGGCTCAAGTGTCGTGATGCCATAAGAAATGACTCAGTTCTGATGGGCAGAAAGGCAACAAATGGCTTTCTGATGATGGACTGCAAGCCAGAAGATCCATGCAGCGACCGTCGGCCGTGGCGACGTGTCCTGGCAGGGGAAGCGGGCTCGCGCGTCCGTGCACGCGACGTTCCTCTCTGCCGACAAATCGTCCGAACCGCTTGGTCACTCTCCATCGGCGGCCATGCGCCCGGATCCGCCGGAGCTACATGCACGGACATGAAGCGTGCGCGCCCGCAGACAACGTACAAGTACTAATCATGCGGGGCGGGGCAGGGTGGATTAACAAAGTAAATTATTGGTTTGGTCTGGGGTGGAGACTATGCTAATTCTGTATAGGAGCGGCTTCTGCCCCATTCTCAGCTTGACGTACGGGGGAGCCCGACACAGTAATCAAGTAGGATTACGGTGCTGATGCGTGCACGCCACTGATGTGTCAATGCATCTTAATCTACGTAAGGCAGATGCATGGCACGGCTTAGCTAGCTAGCTACACATGCACTCGACTGCTGGTCGAGTGGAAAAAAAAACAGGCAGGGAAAGGCGGAAAGCGATACGAAACGGAAGCTAGCAGCTCCAGTTAAGGCTCGGGAGGGCCCCCCCCCCCCCCCCCCCCCCCCCCCCCCCGCGTCAGCCTCACAACGTACTTCCACAAACTACCAAGCTTTTTGTTTATTTATTTTCTTCTGGAAAGGTACCAAGAAAGGATCGAGATCTTTAGAAGGAGAAAACCAGGATTTGCTAGAAAGCATTTTTTTTCTTTTGGATGAAAGGAGCGGTAGCTATCCCCGGTTTCATCAGTCAAGATGCATGCATGCATGCGAAAGTAGATCAGGTGTAGCAGTAGTACGACGAATCTCGTTCGCTGATTAAGGAGTGGTTTGACAAGGGCACGAATATCTGGTGGTTAATTAACGAACTACTAGTGAGATCTAGAGGGCGTCAAGCAAGAGCTTCGAATCCTATGTCGTCGGCAGAGAATTAATGAGAAGGACGAGATCGATCTAGAGATATGAAGAATCAAGCTAGCTGAGATCTGGAGATATAAATTAAAGAATCAACAAGCTGATGCTCGCTCCTCAAGGTAAAATATCTACACTCAGCTTTATGTCTCATCAGCGAGGCAATGCTAGAGTTTGTATTAGTAGGGCGAATTAAACTAAGTTTCAGGTCTACACATAGGTTAGAGTGCTCTCACTTTGAAAATACGAGCGATTTATCATATGATTTAATCTATAAAAACAGTAGGTAAAGCATGAGAAATAATATAGAAATAAAATTAGTCAATCTAACATATAGATTGTAAATAGCATGTCTAAACAGACTGCATGCCACAGGTAATATATAAGATGTAATTCGCATAAGATGAAACATGACCTGAATGAAACAGAAAGATGAGGAACCACTCGCATTGGTGCTGGTGCTGACGGTGTTGTCGGCCATATCGTCGAAGAGGTGGTCGGTGTCGGGAAAGAAGTCGTCAGCATTCGTAAAGGAGTCTATGATGAAGCCAATAGTCGCATGGTAGCGTTTTCCAAAAATCTTATCTTCCTATAGAACTTGAAGCAACGAGGTTCCGGAGGCCTACTCTCCCAATTCGTGTGCACGCTGCATGTCGGGATGTGCAAGATTTGGTGATCGCTCAAAGCTCTGAAACTGGAGGCGCTATGTGATGGTGTGTCTTTACCAGAGAAGCGACCTTGATACAAGGAGGTGAAACGAAGAGCCTGGAGGCGAATAGGCAGCGACCGAAACCGAACAACCACTACAAGAAGACCCCCTCTACAACAACGGATTTATGCGTATCTAAATGCACATATAGGCGTTGCTAGCCACTTTACCAACGAATAAAAATGCATTGAGTTTTTGGGGCGTTGCAAGGATACAATGCAACGTATATACATGCGTTGGTAACCAATGGGGTAGCCGTTACAAAATAGCTACAAAAATGAAACAACAGTTGCATGTGTTGGTAGATGTATCCTATACGGATTGAAATTCTCTTCTACAATTTTTTCCTTGGCTAGATTGTTTGATCACTTTGGAACATGGTAATTTTCTTAGCCAGAGTGTATGAGACATACATCACACAAATCGTATAATATGAACGCATTGCATCATAATAATTCAATATTTATTAAAGTAACACCATTTCATACATAAAAATCATCAGAAGAGAAGACAATTTACAATCTTGTATCAAAATATGATACTTCAAACACCATTCAATAACGAAAATTATACGAAGAGTAGACAATTTACAATCTTGCATCAACATATTATATTCTGCCTAGTCTATATATGATCTTCTGATATTTGGCCTAACGTATCCAAAGATGATATCCAAATAGCATGTCTTGCTGATGTATGTGACCTGCAAATACAAATCTTGATTTTAGTATCAAAGTGGACAAAGGAGTGTGAAGTGTATAGTAAATTCTACAATATTTGCTTAAATTTTGTAGGTAAACACACCTTTGTGGCTTGCCAAAGCTCGCAAGACTTTTTTGCTATCCCGTGCATTTAACATCAGACC
The DNA here is from genome assembly GCA_910589765.1 of Avena atlantica. Classification (NCBI taxonomy): domain Eukaryota; kingdom Viridiplantae; phylum Streptophyta; class Magnoliopsida; order Poales; family Poaceae; genus Avena; species Avena atlantica. The sequence goes on along the minus strand of OU342733.1, from coordinate 454,610,841 downwards.
CACATGACATAGCGGTAACCACACAGACGGAAATATAGAAAGATATCTAGATAAGAAATAACCATACTAGGATCTGAACGAATTCACCACACAGAAAAATAAAATCCTTCAGTTAACTAGATTGTCCACCTAAAAGCAGATCAAATTGTTATGTAATTACTATAATGGTCAGTTACAGTACATATATTACAAAGCAGAATTGGACGTGATATATAAATAAAAAAAATGGATGAATTTATACCCGCCAGTTGTTCTGTTGCTGGTTGTTGCTGATGATGCACGCACACTTGCACCTTCTTGTACAATATCTCGAGCCGCTGCGCTGCTGCCTCTACCTCCAGCCCCATTGCACATGTCTAGCACGACATAACAAGAGTAGCTCAAGGTTAAAAACATTGAATAAATCAAGGCGTATTGATGAAACAGCTTGTCATACAATTTTGGTGAAAATATTGAGAGACAAAGACATCTGAGCTACAGTGCTTAGGTATAACTTCGGCTAAATAGATCTCTTAGGAAATGAGGTCTTAATTTTAAGGTACATAGTTTCTACCATTTCATATGACACTGAAGGAGGTGTGAAGCGATTGTACTTTTATAAAAGGGAAAGAGGTACCTCATATGCAAAATGCAATAGAGTACGTTCTTTCATCCCCTTTGTTAGAGTGATGTGGCATTCTACATTTTTTCATGGGCCCAAGAGCCCATGTACCTGAAGAGGGACCGGGCCAGCGACCACGGCGCAACCGACGGGAGAACGGGCGCTACCCGGCTGCAGCGTGGACCCGCTGAGGCTACAAGATGAGGACCGAGTCATGCGTACGAGGGGGAGAAAGAAGAAACCGGAACACGGCTCTGCTACTTGCCCCTTTGCTGTATCCTCTCCCTTCCACCTTGGCTCTATTTCCCTCCCCAATTCCTGCTGAAATACTTGTATCAGACCCAAATTCCTATGTGTGAATCAAATAGAGAGCGTGGTGCTGACATTCTGGTATCAGAGCCCGTGGTCCTGGCGCCACGTACACGCTCGGTGAAGGAAATCATGGCGGAGTTGGAGCTGAAGGACCAGGTGGCGGCGGTGTTGACCGCGATCCGCGAGCAATCGAACAAAATCGACGGTTTCTCTGGCCATCTGGAGGCGGTAGAGGCCAAGGTGGTCTCGCTGGAGGAGATCAAGCCGGCGCTTGTCGATCTGGCGCTTTGGAAGCCCAAGGTCGATCAGGCGGTGGGAGCGCTGCAAGCGGACCTGGGAGATCTACGTCAACATATCGAGCGCCTCACCATCCAGGCGGCCGCCCCGCCGACTGCGTTTCCACCGGCCACCTCCTTCTCGGAGCGGCGTCCATGTCTCCGTGTGGAGGTGGACCGATCCTCAACTGGTGACGAAGGGCGTCACGGGCCCGGTGGCCACCGCGTCGACATCACAGCTCGGGGTTCGGTCATGGGGCCTATTCCTCACCCGACCCCGGCCAAGGGTATGTTCGGCTCCAATTTTCCTCATGCTGATTCGTTGTTACCGTCACCGAGAGAGAACAGGGGCAAAACTCCCCGTATGGATTGCCCTGGGTTCGATGGGGAGGGACCAATGGAGTGGAAATTAAAATGTGAATCTTATTTTAGAGTGTGTCGCATTGATAGGGAAATTTGGGTGGATACTTCAGTAGTGTATTTCACGGGGGAGGCAGCGCTCTGGCTGCAGTGGACTAATGCCCATCTCTCTGCAGAGTCATGGGAGGATTTTGTGGCTATGGTGTGTGAGAAATTTGGTCGACGTGAGTTTGAGGTTCTGCTGAGACAGTTCGCTCGCCTCCGTCAGACAGGAACAGTAGCTCAGTATGCAGTTCAGTTTACAGCAGCTATGAATAATTTGATAGCTCATCATAATTCGTGGGATCCTTTATACTTTGTTACCAAATTTGTGGATGGCCTTCGTTCTGATATACGTGTAGTGGTAATGGTTCAGCAACCCAAAGAATTGGACACTGCCGTGTCTCTTGCCTTGTTGCAGGAAGAGGCGATGGAGCTCACTCGGGAGGCCGCGCGTGTGGGGTGTGGATCGGCCACCTACTCTCGGCCGCCACCACGCACGGCACTTCCGTTGCCACTGCCGCCAGGAGGGCGGCCTCCGGGTCTGTCTGCATCACTCCCAGGCGCGCGCGCAGAAGACCGACGCGGCGCAGCAAGTGCGCAAACACCATCTACTGACGACAAGGTGCAGGCAATGCGAGCGTATCGGCGCGCTCGTGGACTCTGCTACACCTGCGGCGAGAAATGGGCTCGTGACCACACATGTGGTCCGACAGTCCCATTACACGTGGTGGAGGAGCTCATGGCTTTACTGGCCAGTGAGACGGACCCGGATTCCTCACTGGATGATCAGCCCGCCGAGCTCTGTGTGATATCCGAGGCTGCTTTGCAAGGTGTGGAGCCACAGCACACCGTCAGGTTGAAGGGCACGGTGGCAGATCGCGAGGTGCTGATGCTAGTTGACTCAGGCAGCACCCACAGCTTCATCAGTGAAGCTATTGCAGCAGCCTGGCCAACAGTGAGGCGATGCCGCCCTATGCAGGTCAAGGTGGCCGATGGGGGAGTGCTCCGCTGTGACTTGGAAGTGCCAGATTGTGCTTGGCAAGCACAAGGGGTGGATTTCTCAACCACACTCAGGTTGTTTCCTTTGGGCTGCTATGACATTATCTTGGGCATGGATTGGCTGGAAAGTATTGGTTCTATGAAGGTTCATTGGGGCAGGAAACAATTGGCATTCGAGCATCATGGGCATGCGGTACAGTTACAAGGTCTGGTCGCCAACACGACTACTTGCCCAGAAATTACTGCACACCAGTTGGAGGCGTTGGATAAGATGGACTCTATCTGTCACTTGATTCAGTTGAGAGAAGTCAAGGAACCAGATGAGCAAAATGATTGCCCCCTCTCCATTACTCAGTTGCTATCTGAATTTGATACTATCTTTGATGAGCCAAAGGGCCTGACTCCGCCCCGTGAATTTGACCACGTTATCACTCTGTTGCCCGGGTCAAGACCTGTGAATCTGCGTCCATATCGTTACAACCCGGAGCAGAAGGATGAGATAGAGCGTCAGATAGCAGATATGCTCAAGCAAGGAACTATTCGCTTTAGCACTAGCCCCTTTGCCTCGCCAGTACTGCTGGTCCAGAAGAAGGATGGGACATGGCGTTTCTGTATCGATTTCCGATACCTCAATGCCCTAACTCTGAAGAATCGTTACCCTCTACCCGTCATTGACGAACTCTTGGATGAATTGGCGGGGGCATCGTGGTTCACCAGTCTAGATCTGCGAGCGGGGTATCATCAAATTCGCATGGCGCCGGGAGAGGAGCATAAGACAGCATTTCAGACACATCAGGGTCATTATGAGTTCATGGTGATGCCGTATGGTCTGACAGGTGCGCCAGCCACGTTTCAGAATGCAATGAACAAAATATTTGCCCCCCTCTTGTGCCGATGTGTTTTGGTCTTCATAGATGATATACTCATCTATAGTTCCACATTGGAAGAGCACCAAGCACATCTACGAGCTGTCTTTCAGCTTCTAGCCGAACATCATCTCAAGGTGAAGCGTTCCAAGTGCACTTTTGCTCAGCCACGGCTCAAATATCTGGGGCATATCATTTCGGCAGAGGGTGTCGCAACCGACCCCAAGAACATTGAGGCGGTTTGAACATGGCCAACACCTGTTAATGCCAAAGACGTGCGCAAATTCCTTGGTCTGGCCGGGTACTACCGTAAGTTTGTCAAAAATTTCGGTCTCATCAGTCGTTGCCTGACAGATTTGCTAAAGAAGAATGAAGTTTTTGTCTGGACAACGGACCATCAGGTGGCATTTGAATCTCTGAAACAAGCCTTACTGACTGCACCAGTGTTGGCCTTGCCCAATTTCGAACGCCCATTCGTGGTGGAAACAGATGCAAGTGATCGCGGCATTGGCGCTGTCTTAATGCAGGACAGTCACCCCCTGGCCTATCTGAGCAGGGCATTGGGCCCTCGACTGCGTCAGCTATCAACATATGAGAAGGAAAGTCTCGCAATTCTTCTAGCTGTGGATCGTTGGCGCCCATACTTGCGCCAATCCCCATTTGTTATTCGAACGGATCAACGAGCTCTGTCTCACCTGGATGAACAGCGCTTAACAACTCCGTGGCAACAAAAAGCACTCACGAAATTGCTGGGACTGCAATACACCATTGAGTACAAGAAAGGCAGCACGAATCAAGTGGCTGATGCCTTATCTCGGCGTCCTGCAATTTCTGAAGGGGAGATTCTAGCTATCACAGTGGGAACCCCTGACTGGCTTCAAGAAATTAGGGACGGTTACACTCGAGACATGGTGACACAGAAACTTCTACTCCAGACGGGAAAATCTGACAGTCCAGTGAAGCATCTAGCCTGGGATGGACCCCTACTCCGTTACAAGAAAAGAATTTGGGTGGGTGGTAATACTGCTATGCAACAAAAAATCTTGCAGTCCTTTCATGCGGGAGCAATTGGCGGGCATTCAGGGATCCATGCCACTCTGCAACGGGTGCGGCAGCTGTTTGCTTGGCCACACATGAAACCATCGGTGCAGCAGTTCATTGAAGCTTGCTCAGTATGCAAACAAGCAAAACCAGAGCATGTTCGCTACCCTGGACTTCTAAAACCCTTGCTTGTTCCTGATCAAGCATGGCAGGTGGTCTCGCTCGACTTCGTGGAGGGCTTACCTCGCTCGGCGGGTTTCAATTCTATCCTGGTGGTGGTGGACAAGATGACCAAGTACGCCCATTTCTTGCCTCTTGCGCATCCCTATACTGCAGCGCAGGTGGCACAGCTATACATCGACCAAGTGTTCAAGTTGCACAGTATGCCGGAAGCTCTGATTTCTGACCGTGACAAGATTTTCACAAGTCAGCTGTGGCAATCACTGTTCAAACTATCAAGGACGGAGATGCGCATGAGCACAGCGTATCACCCGCAGACTGACGGGCAAACGGAACGAGTCAATCAGTGCCTGGAAACCTATTTACGATGCTTTATCAGTTCTTGCCCATCTAGATGGAGTAAATGGCTACCGTTGGCAGAGTTTTGGTACAACACTACATACCACTCGGCAATTAAGATGTCTCCGTTTATGGCTCTCTATGGTCACCCTCCACGGTACTTGGGAATTTCAGATACATCTGTACCGGTCGTGACAGATTTGCATGATTGGCTCCAGGAACGACAATTGGTGACTGCCCTGCTTCGCCAGCACCTTCATCGCGCAAATACTCGCATGAAGCACTTCGCGGATCGCAAGAGGTCTGATCGATCCTTTCAAGTCGGCGATTGGGTTTATCTTCGATTGCAGCCATATGTGCAGACCTCGCTCGCCATGCGCGCCAACGCCAAGCTCGTCTTTCGCTTCTTTGGCCCCTTCCAGGTGGAACAGAAAGTTGGAGATCTCTCTTATCGTCTGAAGCTGCCAGAGACATCCAAGCTGCATCCCGTGTTTCACGTCTCGCAGCTGCGGGGCGGCGCGCCACCGACTGTTGTTCATCCGGAGCTCCCAGCTGTGGATGATGCGGCCCCCCATCACCATGTTCCGCTACGGGTGCTGGAAACTCGTCAAGTTCGCCGTCGCAAGAACGACCTCGAGCAAGCACGAATCCAGTGGTCAGGCCTACCGGCGTCGCTGGCAACTTGGGAGAACTTGTTGGAGTTGAAGACTCGCTTTCCACGTGCGCCGGCTTGGGGACAAGCCGCTGCTAAAGGAAGGGGGAATGTCATGGGCCCAAGAGCCCATGTACCTGAAGAGGGACCGGGCCAGCGACCACGGCGCAACCGACGGGAGAACGGGCGCTACCCGGCTGCAGCGTGGACCCGCTGAGGCTACAAGATGAGGACCGAGTCATGCGTACGAGGGGGAGAAAGAAGAAACCGGAACACGGCTCTGCTACTTGCCCCTTTGCTGTATCCTCTCCCTTCCACCTTGGCTCTATTTCCCTCCCCAATTCCTGCTGAAATACTTGTATCAGACCCAAATTCCTGTGTGTGAATCAAATAGAGAGCGTGGTGCTGACACATTTCTATCCCTGTGATGCGACGCATCAGATTACTATATCCAGAAGCTTTAGATCAAATGGATCTCGGAGCAAAGCCAAGAATCATAGTCTCGCTGCAGCCCAAAGCACCATACCTATTTATAAGTGTTTAATTTTCTAGCTGACATACGAATATGGAATCATGTGAAAAATGTTACCATACTGATACGTACCTTTTGCCGGCTACTATTGCAGAAACTAAAACAGGTAGATAAAGATCACCTCTCTCTACCGTTCATGTCAATTTTTTGGTAATTGTCCAACTGTAAAACTTCCTCCGACTCATATTAATTGCCTCAGATTTGTCTAGATTAGGATGAATCTAGACACTATTTAGTATATAGGTTCATCCAAATTTTGACAAATCCAAGTCAAAAAATATGGATCGGGGGAGCATAATGTTCCTTTAGGTTGAGCCCATTGACATCTAACCAATACAAATAGGGAAAATAGCTGCAGATGATGCAGCTAGGGGGCATGGATGCACAAAAATCCGAAAAAATGAAGACCGCGGGAGGGAAACTGGTACTGTAGCCAAAAGAGAAATTGCACATCGAATCCAAATCTCTGACGTGACCTTGCGCCGCCGCTCCCAGTGCTATACCTCGCCATCGTGGCTCGTCGAGAAAACTCTGCATCATAGTGTACCCCAAATCCATCTTAGCTTCCGAATCAACCCTTCGAGACATCCTCGCTCCTCATCCTAACAATAGGATGCGAGTAGTGGGGCGCATGTGATAAACTATGTATAGTAGTAGGATAATGATTATAGCCTAATTCTAGTCTCACACGGTTTGGTTAGACAAACCGTGTCATGTACTTGTAGCTCTGTATTTTACCCATATAAATACATACACGGCCGGACCCTGTTGGTACGGTGCACTACCCTACAAACCATATCTTATTATGGTATCAGAGCCTACGAATCAGCCTAGTCGCTAATCGCTTTCGCATATACTCATCGACGCTGTTCCGATCTCCTACTAGATCACTTCCGCATATACTCGTCGACGCTGTTTCGATATCCTACTAGATCACTACTGCCTCAATGGCTACTTTGCCAGCCTTTACCAGCGCCAGCTCCACGGCGTTCAGCGCCGGCTCCTCCGTCTCCCAAGGTCCTACGTCTGGTTACCAGCCTAATTACCTCCCAGATCAGCGCCAAGTAAAGCCCATCTACCAGCAGCCCTCCTACCGGCAGCAGTCCAATTACCAGCTGCAACCGTATCAGCTCAACAAGTCAAGAGGCGATCGTACTGATGAACATCGTCCTAACAGTTTACCGAGTGGCACTCGTCCTGTATGTCAGATATGTGAAAAAGTAGGGCACGTTGCATCATGCTGCTTCAAGCGTTTCAACCGAAATTTTCTCGGAGCTGGAAACAATGGGCGCTACATGGAGAAACAGGTGGCCGCGTTCTCGGTCATTCATAGATCACAGGGGTCTACTTCATCCTACCCTGCCGATCCTACCTGGTATGCTGACACTGGTGCCACAGACCACCTCACCAATGAGTTGAATAAACTCACTACCAAGGAGTAGTATCATGGTAACGACCAAGTCCACACCGCCAATGGCGGAGGTATGCGCATTACTCATATTGGTCAATCCACTATTCCTACTTCATCACATCCATTACTCCTAAAAAATGTCCTTCATGTTCCATCAGTCTCTCGCAATCTCCTATCCGTTAAAAAAATTACCTTAGACAATAATGTGTTCTTGTTAAAAATCGGGATACGAGAGAGGTTCTTCTTAGAGGAGGGACGCGTGGCAACCTCTATAATCTTGATGTTTCCTCCGTCGAGCAAGTCTTTAGCAGTATCAAGGTGTCACGTGAGAGGTGGCACTCACGCTTAGGTCATCCAGCTACCCAGATCGTTCAGCATGTTCTCCATCGTCATGAGCTTCCATCAGTGTCCAATAATAATAGTGTAATTTGTGATGCTTGCCAACAAGGCAAAAGTCACCAGTTGCCTTTTTCTTTGTCTACTAGAGTCACTACTACACCTCTTGAGATTATTTATTCTGATGTATGGGGTCCTGCCCAAACCTCTGTTAGTGGACATCAGTTTTACGTCAGTTTTATTGATGCTTATAGTCGTTTCACATGGCTTTATTTACTCAAGCATAAGTCTGATGTGTTCCAAATATTTCTTCATTTTCAACAACATGTTGAACGCCTCTTGGGTAGGAAAATTCTACATGTTCAAACTGATTGGGGTGGCGAGTATCATAGATTAAACAAATTCTTTTTAGATATTGGTGTCTCTCATCGTGTCTCATGTCCACATACCCATCAACAAAACGGTACTGCTAAGCGTAAACATCGTCATATCGTTGAAACCGGTCTCACTCTTTTAGCACATGCTTCTGTCCCATATCGCTTTTGGAGTGATGCGTTCTCTACTGCATGCTTTCTTATTAATCGACTTCCTAGTCGTGTTATTTCCATGGAGACCCCACTTGAGCGCCTTCTTGGAGAAGTACCTGATTATACTTTTTTCAAGGTGTTTGGGTGTGCTTGTTGGCCACATCTTCGCCCCTATAACAAACATAAACTTGAGTTTCGCTCTAAAAAATATGTTTTCCTTGGCTATAGCTCACTACACAAAGGCTACAAGTGTCTCCATGTACCTACCAATCGCATATATATTTCTCGCGATGTCATTTTCGATGAGAACGTTTTCCCATTTTCTAACATGCCATCCAATTCTACACAACCTTCTTCATCTAATCTTCCGTTAAATCGTGACCAATTTGATGATGCCGCATATACACCTCTGTTATTAGCTAACCATGGTGCAGGTTTGGGACGTGGAGCACGGCTGGAACTCTTGGATGATTCGGTTCCTGTTAATGATTCGGTAGTTACCTCTCAAGAGCAAGTTGATCCTGCCTCAACTCATGCTGATACGTACGATGCAGACCTGGACCATGCAAACCTGGACCATGTAGACCAGGACCATGCAGACCAAGTTACTCCTCTACACGCACGATCGTTGGTTGCCCTGGAGCCTGACGCCTCTTCACCTGGGTCGGGCTCGTCCACTAGTGCTCCGGCCACTAGATCAGATGTGCCCCAGCAAACTCCTGCGCCGGTTCCAGAACCGCGTGGTGCAATCACGCGATTACAGCGCGGTATTCGGAATCCTAAACAGAGAACAGATTGAACAATTGCGTGGGAAGCTATCCGTTCTGCTCATACCGCTCATCTACTGCGTACTGAGCCACGCAATCACACAGAGGCAATGACTTGTCCGCACTGGCGCGCTGCAATGGAAACTGAGTTTTCTGCTTTACAGTCCAATAAGACGTGGCGCCTTGTTCCTCCAGTTACCGGTGTGAATATTATAGACTCCAAATGGGTGTTTAAGATCAAGCAAAAGTCCGATGGTTCTATTGAATGGTATAAAGCACGCCTTGTGGCCAAAGGGTTCAAACAACGATATGGCTTGGATTATGAAGATACTTTCAGCCCAGTTATCAAACCCACTACTATTCGCCTGTTATTGTCCATGGCATTGACTCATAATTGGCACCTTCGCCAGCTTGATATACAAAATGCTTTTCTTCATGGGGTTTTGGAAGAAGAAGTGTTCATGCGCTAGCCACCTGGTTTTGAGGATCCTCATCATCCTACTCATCTATGTCGCCTTGATAAGGCACTCTATGGGCTGAAACAAGCACCTCGCGCATGGCATGCTCGTCTCAGTACTGTTCTTGCCAGTCTTGGCTTCACTGCATCTACCGCTGACACATCTCTCTTTATACTTCGTCGACCTAATGTAACTCTTTACTTACTGGTCTACGTTGATGACATTATTGTGGTGAGCTCTTCATCTATTGCTACGGATCGCCTTATCCATCAGCTTCGTGATTCTTTTGCTCTCAAGGATCTTGGCACTTTGCATTATTTTCTTGGGATTGAAGTTCAGCATTCACCTGGTTCTCTTCTTCTTAGTCAAAAGAAGTATGCATCTGAGCTTTTACATCGTGCTGGTTTGTTGAAGTGTACTACAGTTTCAACACCCATGGCGTCCTCAGAAAAACTTAATGCTACTGATGGTGTTTCTCTCTCTGCTGAAGAGTCTACTCGTTATCGTAGTATTGTTGGAGGCTTACAGTACCTTACCATGACACGGCCTGATTTGTCCTTTGCGGTCAACAAGGTGTGTCAATTCCTTCATGATCCTCATTGTATTCATTGGTCGGCAGTCAAACGTATTCTTCGCTATGTCAAGGCTACTTTATCGCATGGCTTGTTACTGCGGCGTTCTACAACGTCTCCTGGTCTCTTGTCAGCATTTTCTGATGCGGATTGGGCTGGGAACTCTGATGATCGGCGATCCACGGGAGGATATGTTGTATTCTATGGTGGTAACTTGGTTGCTTGGAGTGCGCGAAAACAAGCGACTGTCTCCCGTTCTAGTACAGAGTCTGAATATAAAGCTCTTGCTGATGTCACTGCAGAAATTATACGGGTACAAGCTCTACTTGGTGAACTTGGAGTTTCTCGGAGTAGTCTACCTGTTCTATGGTGTGACAATATTGGAGCAACATTTCTTTCATCCAACCCTGTGTTTCATGCCCGTACAAAACACATAGAGGTTGACTTCCACTTTGTTCGAGAAAGAGTTGCTCAGAAGTTGCTCCAAATATGGTTTATCTCCTCCAAAGATCAGCTGGCAGATATTTTCACTAAACCATTACCTCTACCGTTATTTCAGACTTGTGTACACAATCTCAATCTTTGTGCCTCGGTTGAGATTGAGGGAGGGTGATAAACTATGTATAGTAGTAGGATAATGATTATAGCCTAATTCTAGTCTCACACGGTTTGGTTAGACAAACCGTGTCATGTACTTGTAGCTCTGTATTTTACCCATATAAATACATACACGGCCGGACCCTGTTGGTACGGTGCACTACCCTACAAACCATATCTTATTAGCATGAGCCGTGTCACCGGCGCTGGCGAGGTTTAGGGAGACCGGGAGGCGCCCTGCAGCAGTGGAGGGCGGCGGCTAGGTTTGGGGAGGTGAGGGAATTGGGACTGCAGAGTGGATGCGTGCGTTCAGGTGGGTTAAGGTAGTCGTGCTTTAGTGGGCTGGGCTCCCATAATTCCTTTCTGTACACTATCAAATCTCTGTACTAAACAACGTATGTAGTCCTTATAAAAAAACAACATATGTGGTTAGCAACGCACCCGTATGTATCTACAATATAAAAGTTTGCAACGAATATCTTTGGCGTTGCCAAATATGTAATGCTATATGGGATGTCTTCTTATACTGAACCTTCGTATTCGTTATCCACTGACGTTAAAACATTTCAGGATCTCGGCTCATTCTCGCTCGCGTGCGTCGGACGAGGTGGGGCGAGACGGGCGATGAAGGAGGATGAGCGCGTATATCTCTCTTCTCTTTTTAAACTTGTACAAATGGTGGAGAAGCCTTCTTTATAAGTAGGTCAATCTCACTACACTAGCAATATGACACTGAAAGATTTGTCTCATCTCTTGCCAATGCATGAATGAGCCAAATGGTGTTTAGAATTTCAGTAATTATTGCTAAAATTTAATTAGGCTGGGCCATATATATTTGGTCAAAATTCCAACACTCACCCCACTAATCCGTATAGAGCAAAAAGTATCGACCAAATATTGGCGGCCGATCGAGCCGAAGTATGGGAAACACCGGCGACCGCTGGCTGGACCATGTCGGAGGCAGCCACCCACCGATCGGCCGTGCACGTATCTTTCACCAAAAAGTGGCCGTGCGGCGATGAATGGTTTTCAACGATTCTTAAAAAAACGGGGAGCCCAGATAAAACGCATTTCCTTTCTTTTACCACTCGACCAACTTGCGTGCAGTTTGCTAGTGCATGGACAGACACCCATTAAGCTGACTGACGGCTGATTCGCCAAAAAAAAAAAAGTGATTGACCGCTGTCAATTTTAGCGCAGAGAAAAGAAGAAAAATTAGTGGTCGCTGTCATTACGTGCGTGCGGCATCCTTAATTTGGCGACCGCCTTTGCTTTCAGGTTGATTTCGCGCGCTTTATTTGGCGCCGTAAATTAGTTGACTGACTGATTGATTGATTGTTTCCCGCGACGGGAAAAGGATGAAATTCCACCCGAAAAAAAATAAAAAAGGATTAAATTCTTTGCAACTTGATTGTACGGAAAATTCTTGTGGTCTCAGATATCGATAATCTTTTCTCCTGGATGTCAGATATGAAACGGACCGGCCAGGATGTGACAAAAGACCTAGATCGTGAGGCCTCCTCTGTCATGCCGCCATGCACATGCTTGACACTTGGATTAAGGGACCCAACGACCTTGGGATCAGAAGAGAAATAGGAAAAGGTACTCGTAGTAGGAGTACTAATTGGTATAGTAATTGGTATAGTACAGGTCCGATAGGGGGACAGGCGAGAGGTTAAGCTGGATTAAGGGACCACCATCGCTCGCCTGATGCGAGGTTATGGGCGGGGCCACAGGGGACAAAAAGGATATTAAGCCTAAATCCTGCATCAAAAGAAGATGTGTATTGCTTCCGGGGCTAGCTTACCCTCTCGCCGTTTCGTCGAGCTGGCTACCTACTTACTGTAAACATAGGCAGCGGGTTTCGATTTGGCATCAGCTCGGTTTGGGCGATGTTTATCTGCTTCCTTCCATGTTTGGGGCAGATCGAGCAGGATGAATAAGGGATGGCACACATGGGCACGGAATATATCTTTGCAGTTTTGGTGGTACATCTTTCCACTCCACCACCAACTTAGAATGGAAACAGGTTTCGCCTTTGCATTGGGCAGAGGAAGATGTTATCTCATGTCATGTCTTTGTGCTCTTTTCTCGGTTTGAGAAGATTGTGACGGTGCTTCCCATGTGAACTCTTCTATGTTTGATTCAGATAAGGACCAAGAAGGGACGGCACACACACAACACACACCTCGGAACCTCACATAGTCACATGGGCATGGAACTTCCCATCTTCCGCCCACTGTATGGCCATTTTGAGCTTTCTCTAGCCACTAGGCTACTCATCTCGCCACACTTCCATTCATAGTCACAAGTGACTTGGCCATCGTTCCATGGCTAACTTTCCAGTGAGGGTACAGGAGTAAGTTATATCACGGCCGACTAAGTTACGCACACTAAACACTGATAGGAAGCTCGATGCTTCTTAGTTTTTGTTGTTTATCTTTGATCTTCTTATAAGAGGTATTTCTCATCACCATGTATCGATTTGGCCGTTTGGTACCAATTTAGATCTAGAAAACGGTTGCTAATCTTGTTTTTTCTCTATTTTGGACACGTGTCCTGAAGTTGGTCCACACCTCGAAAACTGTGGACCGAGTCTCATAAAAATATTTTCTACCATTCTCGAGCTTCGAATGGCAACATGGAGAGCATGTTTGGCCTTCACCCGGGATGGCAATGGGTCGGCCAGGACCTAGCCTTGGACCCGCCCCATTAGCCTTGAAGCAATTTGCAAAGCCACGGTCAACCCATTTAAAGAGAAGTTGGCGCCCTCGTCGGCCCGATAGGTATTCGGGGCCGACCTAAATTCTAGCTTGCACCCAAAAGTGGGCCGTCCACGTATCTTTCACCCAAAAGTGGCCGTGTGCGTTGAAATGTTTTCAACGATTCCTTAAAAAAAACACAGATAAATTGAGATTCCGATTAGATCAGGGTGGAGCTACATCACGTATTTCCTTTCTTTTACAACTTGACCCACTGCGTGCAGTTTGCTACTAATTCGCTGATTGACTGCTACTAATTCGCTGTCAATTTTTTCCTCGTTCGCTGTCAATTTCCCCGTTGAGAAAAGAAAAGGAATTAGTGGTCGCTGTCATTTACGTTCGTGAGGCATAGACAGAGCCGCGACCGCCTTTGCTTTTTAGGTTGATTTCGCGCGCTTTATTTGGCGCCGTTAATAAGTTGACTGACTGATTGATTAATTGTTTCCCGCGACGGATGAAAAATGATTAAATTCTCTGCAACTTGATGGTACGGAAAATTCGTGTGGTCTACGATATCGATAATCTTTCTCCTGGATGAAAGCCAGATAGTATGAAACGGACCGGCCAGGATGCGATAAAAGACCACCTAAATCTCGTGGTCTCCTCTGTCATGCCGCCATGCACATGCTTGACACTTGGATTAAGGGACCCAATGACCTTTGGGATCGCAAGAGAATTAAGAAATACTCCCTCCGTTTTAAAATATAAGATGTTTTAGATTTGTAAAGAAAATGAATCTAGACTTTTTTTAGTGTGTAGATTCATTCTTAAGTTATGTGAACCTATATATTAAAATAAGTCTAGATACATTTGCTTCACAAACCTAAAATATTTTATATTTTAAAACGGGGGAGTACTACTGTACGAGTAGTACAGAATGGAGTAGTACATCTACGATGCGCGGGGGGGGGGGGGGGGGGGGGGGGGGAGGGGGACAAAGGGTTAAGCTTGATTAAGAGACCACGATCGGTCGCCTGATGCGGGGTTATGGGCGGGGCTACGGGGCAAAGCATTGACTAGTGAGGAGATTAAGGATGACTTCTTTTAGGCTTTTACCATGGCTTCTGGGTTCCCCACCACATAAGTAGAAAAGATGTCTTCGGTTTTTTTCCCACCGAGAAACCCTCCAGAAGCCCATTTACACACAGTGGGTAGAAACTGCTCGAGGCCAGTTTCCCGAGCTTCTCCACTCAGGTCGCTAGCCGTTTCAGAAAAAGGACATATCCTTTACAAAATTTACACCCGAAATGCCACTACACCGCATCGCCCAGTCAACAATCGATAGGAAAAAAGAAACCAATGATTCCCGACCCCATCCCACGCGGCGCTTGGCTCCTTCATTGATCCAACTCCCATGGCGTGCTACGCCGTCGTACCCCTGCGCTGCCGCTCTCCTAGCGCCCCCCCTCCCGACTCGCACCGCCGCCCCTCCGAATCTCTGCAGCCCCCGACCTCTTCCTCCCGCTCCAGTACAGCCCGCCCCAACTTCTTCCTCCCGCTCCAGTCCTGCCGGCCCGCTCCGGTTCTGTCAGGACCAAGGCCGGCGACCCGGAGCCCCTCTGACATGGTTATACCCTACGGGTACATGATGTTAGCCTACCTGATCCAGTCCGACGGAAGGCCCACTCGACGAACTGCCTGGGTCCATGACGCCTATGACGGATCGGCTGGAACGAAGCCCATATGGCCACGGAGTCCCAAGCACACAAGACAAGGAAACCTCAAGACTAGAGTTCGAATCTAACTTGTAACCTACTCGTATCGGTACCTGAGACCTAGCCTCCCCATATATAAAGGCTAGGAGGGTCCAACAAGGAGGGCACGTACACAATAGACAGATCTATAGATCTAGAACTCGACTCATACTTTCGCACACGCATCCACACCAGATCGAATCTGCGCACCCTGTAACCTTCGGTTCCGCCGTAATCAAAGAGCAGACAAGCAGGAGTAGGGTTTTCCCTCCGGGGGCCTGAACCTGGGTAAATCTCGTGTCCCCTGGTTGCTTGTCTGTTAACCGTGCCACGATCTCCAGCATCCCCATCTTCTCCAAAACCCAAGTCCATAACAATGGGCATTGACGAGATTAAACCTCGTTAATTGGCGCCGTCTGTGAGAACTGGGGACGCTGATTGTGCGATCGTGACGGTCCCGACCAAAGCAATCTACGACTCGATGTCTACCGAAAATCGGATCTACTTCGGCTCCCACGTATCGTCATCCGGGCGGGATTCGTCACCACTACATCAAGCTCGCCTAATACGACCAGAAAGTTTTATCCGCGGTCACCGGGCTTGATATCAGCATCGCCCTCGCTCGCGGGTAGCAGATCAGCACAAGCCATGGTTATTTTACTCGCGTGACACCCTCCGCTGTAGCGAGCCAGCAAGGACGGTGGCCAGCTTGTTTCTCGCTCAGTTTTTTTAAGATGGTGGTGAGTGAACGGTGCCCTCTAGATTGGTAGTACGTACATGATGCTTGTGTAGATGATGCATCCTCTTTGATACTAGCAGTTCATGTTTGTTAGTAGATAATTATGATTTACCGATGGTGTTGTCCAAAAACTGTACTGAATTATACTACAACAACATGTTTTTTACTACCATGTAATTTTTCATATTATTTTAATTTTATTTCTAGCTTTTTTTCTACTTAAAACTAGCATATGTATACTTTACATCGTTTTATTTAAGTGGACATTTATTTAAATGGATAAATGAAGTTCAAGGACATAACCGACATCTCACAACTGATCGTAGTAAATAAGACAAAACGACATAAGCCCAAAAGAAATGTCCCGAAAATTTCTCGAAGATTCTAGCCACCGTAGTTTCTTTCCACCGAAAAATCTATAAACAGGTTTATGCATAAGCATAAGCCCAAAAAAAATCACCATAAGCCTAAAGCAGCCTGCATCAAAAGAAGGTGTGTATTGCTTCCGGGGCTTGTTTACCCTCGCGCAATTCAGTGGAGCTAGCTGGCTCTACCTAAGTTGTACTCCCTCCGTTTCAAAATATAAGATGTTTTAGACTTGTGAAGAGAATGTATCTAGACTTGTTTTAATATCTAAGTACACTCCAAACTTGAGTGAATCTATACACTAAAATAAGTCTAAATACATTTTATTCATAAACCTAAAACATCTTATATTTTGAAACGGAGGGAGTACACGTCTGAACGCAGCCTCTGTCCTTTTCGTGCATTACTGAAACTAAACTTTCATAGTACAACGTAGTACTAGTAAGTTGCCACTACCATTACTGCGCCGGTGAAAAATTAGGCGAGGTTGGTTTGTCCGGTCGCAATGTTGAATCGGTGTTGCAGGGACGTAGTCAGCTAATGCACGCCGCTGCTCTCCATCCAGGAATTATTGGAAACATAGGCACCAGGTTTCGATTTGGCATCCGCTCTGTTTGGCCAGATGGAGGGAGATGATGATGTATCGAACCTACCTTCTTCCCACTTCAGGCAGGGCGATGTTTATCTGCTTCCTTCCATGTTTGTTTGGGGCAGAGCAGGGCCATGTTTCTCTGTTTCTCTTATATGTTTGGGGGTACAGTAGGATGGATGAATGGGCACGCAAGTTACTAGCACCTACAGTATGATTAAAGCAGTCCTTTCGTGCGGATATACTTGTGCAGTTTTGTACTAGTACATTTTTATACACTCCACCACTAGCCAGATTGGAACAGAAACAGGCTTCGCCTTCGCATTGGGGGCAGAGGAAAATGTCTGCTCTCTTCTCGGTTTGGGAAGAGCGAGCGGGACGGTGCTTCCGATCTGCATTATTCAACTAAGCAGGACAACACACACATCGGCACCTCACATAGTCACTATCCATCTTTCGCCTGTTGTCTAGCCATTTCGAGCTTTCTCTCTAGCCTAGTCATCTCGCCACACTTACATTTCTGGTCACTGGTTCACTGAATCCTACTACTAACCAAAATGACTTGGCGATTTTTTTTGTCCATGGGCTAGCTTTCCAACTGCTGGGACAGTGACGAGAGAGGCGGTACCACTACCTACGGCTGGGTTGCTGTGGGTGGGAGACACGCCAGCACAACCGGATCGGAGTACACCATGTCCACGGCATGTGGTGCATGCAACGAGCTCGAACCCTGTGGCTTTCCATCTACCGGCCGGAGTGACAAACAGCTCCGTAATAATTAGCCGATCGACTCGCCTTGCAACAGCTCCGTGCACGTTCTCGACCCGCTCGTGCATGGCGTACCGAACGATAGCGCTAGCTGGCTATGGTCGGGAAGACCGGCCGGATCTGTGTCGTGCGGGGGCCGCCGCCGGTGGATGGACCGAGCGATCAGCGGGGCCGGAGTGGGCATAAACGGGCGGGGCTAGCGGCCGGCGAGAGCGAGCGTGGCATCCATATCACTATGGCAGGTACAGTATTCAAAGACACTCTAAAGTGCCTCCAATAGTTAAATTAGTGCCACAATTGAGTTTTTGAGGCATTAAAAAAAACGCCGAGGACGGTCGTGTAGGTAAAAGTTTTTTGAGACAGTTTTAAAAAGTGGCTCTAAATCATAGTTAATTGAGGCACTGTGACTAATGCCTCTAAATTCTAGCCAATTAAGGCACTATGATTAGTGCCTCAAAAACCAACTTAAGACACAAATTAGAGTGCCTCTAAATCCTAGCCATTTGAGGCACTATGACTAGTGCCTATAAAAACCAACTTTTTGAGGCACTATCAATAGTGCCTCTAAACCCAACTTTTTTAGGCACTACCAATAGTGCCTCTAAAATCCAACTTTTTGAGGCACTAACAATAGTGCCTCTAAAACCCAACTTTTTGAGGCACTATGACTAGTGCCTCTAAAACCCAACTTTTTGAGGCACTATCAATAGTGCCTCTAAAACCTAGCCAAAAGCAAATGTGTACTATAGTGACATATATTACAAAATGGCTCACATTAATTGAATCATAGCGACATATATTACAAACCACATTACAGTGAAATATTACCATGAAATATATTACAAACCACATTATAGTCATATCTTACATTTGTTCACAGCCATATCTTACAGTCATTGTTCACACCCATTCGTCCACAACCATTGTTCACAACCATTCGCCCACAACCATTCGTCCATAACCATTGTTCACAGCCATATCTTACAGCTGAGACCATGCAATATCATCAGCTGCTTGGCAATCCCTTGTCTGAGCATTTGATGTTGCTCCTGGATCAACACGAGGCATAAACTCATGCTCAAACAAATGACTGAAGGGGCCATGTCCAATATCATGCAAGACACCTGAAACGAATTATCGCAAAGATCAGTAATATGAGAACTTAGTGGAGCCATGGTTGAGAGCACCAACCTGCAAGTTTCACAGTTTGCACATCAAAGCGGTCAATGCCGAGCTCTTTTCCCTGTTAATTGAAAAAATGCATAAGCTTCTCCAATGCTAATTATAAACTGTCACTTGGCAGTATATATCAGTAAAGCTGTGTATAATGATACAAACCTGGTTCATTTTAAGATTGTTCATAGCCTCCCCAGCTAGCTGATAAACACCTAAGGAATGCTCAAAGCGCGTGTGGACAGCTCCTGGATACACTAGATATGTAAGGCCTAAAAAGCATACAGAGCATGTTACACAATATAAATCATCAAATCATAATGTAACTTCCATCAGAATCGGATTTTCCATAAAAGAAGCTCACTGTTATGTTCTTTTTAGGAAGAAAACTTAAGAATATCCAAGTGTCCATCCAAATCATATACAGTGAACAATGGAGCACAAAGAAGAGAATAGTCGAATAACAAAATGTAAGTAGCAATGCACTCTCATTGTTCACTGTACAAATGATAAAAACAATCATGAGATTGTTGTAATAGGCTCAATGATATGGGTGAAGGTAACATAAACTACATGCATGAAACCTGTAGCTAGATGATTAGTATCCATAGTGGACAGGCTATGCAACTAACAGCCAGTGTGATCCGATACACGATATAGCTGCAGCGCAGTTCTCCAAGATGAAACTACATTAATGGACAGGCTATGCAGCGCAGTTCTCCAACGAGTCGCAGCCGAAGCGCAACAACTCGGCGGGTCGCCGGCGTTGGTGGAGCGCGCCAGGGCGGACCATCGAGGCGGTGATGGAGCACATCAACCGCGGGAACACGCCGCGGCTCGGCTTCCCGCGCACACCGACACCGGCGGCCAGGTCCGGCGGCGTCCTCCGCCGAACTGGATGCCGAGGAGGATGGCGAGCATGAGCTCGTCCTCCTCCGCCTCGGTGTCCCACTCCTCTGGCTCGGCGCCGCTGCACGCGCCGACTGCCGTCAAGCGCGAGGCGGAGTCGCCTGTGCGCTCGCCGCCGCGGACGCGCTCGCGCGGCATCGTCATCCGCGAGTCATGGGCGACGGCGTCTCTAACCGGACACCTACGCCTCCGCCGCCCCAAGATAGAAGGTTCGACGCCGTCCGAAGACGCCGCCTTGAAGATGGCGTTGGAGCAGTCGCTCCGCCGCAGCCCCCGTCGGTGGAGCCCTCCTCGCCGGACATTCTGGAGTGGTCCGGGAAGGACTGGGAGCTGGCGGAGCGGCAGCGCATCCTCGGCCTGCAGCAGCAGGCTGAGGAGCAGGCCGCCCGTCGTCGAGTGTTGTCTGGGCGTGAGCTCGCCTACCAGGGCGCCCCGCTCTATGTCCTGGACGATGACGATGAGGACATAGGCCCGTCCTACCAGCCCTGGAGGTGCGGCGACCCAGGCCAGGGGAGCTCCAGCCAGAACCAGACGCCGAGCGGCGACGACGACGACGACAGCGGTGAGGATGACGTCCGCGCCGACCCCGGCTACACGGCATTCTACAACAACTTCGACATGTAGGACGGCGAAGGCCGGGCGGCGGCGGCTTTTTTAAGTTTATTTATGTACTAGTTTAGTTTAAATTTGATGTAATCCGCCTATATTCGCCCAACTTAATGAAAATCGCACATCTTTGATGAATTTTAGCTGAACTTGGGAACTCGGTCTGGTTACGCGAGTGGGAAAATGAGCGTACCCAGGCCGAAAACTAGTTCCGTCTGGCCAAAAAAGGACCAATTTTCGCCCTGGGTTCGGCCAACGAGTGGAGATGCTCTTATTAATTCTCATGTTATTCTCCAGATCCATATTTATGATAAATACCCGGTTCGTATTGCTGGCTCCAAACGGACCCATCACCGTATTCCGACGCATGCGTATTAGCCCACGAATATTTCAAGGAATATTCATATATCTCATACTATCAAATAATGCATCATATTTTAACCAAAAATATACTTTACAAAGTATATGAAAGAGGTATGAAAAGCTTGCCTAAAAAGAGGATGATCAGCCCTGCCCGCCATCGAGCTTCCGCACGAAAAAGGGGCTCCATGCAAAGTTTTGCAATCCCGTGGAATCGGCATGAGCCCCTAAATTTTCCTTAGGAATACTATTTATATTTCCCTTGTTCCAAACGCTCACCAAAGGAAAAGATTCCATAGAAATTGAAAATCCTACGAACCGAACGAGGCCTAAGCAACCAAAATATCTAAAATATCTAGGTCACGTTGCCGCTGACCATCTAATTGTTCGATCTGATAAAAATCTATGACCGACGTCCCTCGCTGTGAGACAATGACAAAGATCGGTAAAATGTACGTGTTTATTTCTTAGACGCTGCTGCCATGTAATACTCCTAAGAAAGCAAAACTGGCTCACCTACTAGCTGGCAGCCACGTCACATACACCCACATGCACACTTTCTTAGCTTAGAAGGATTTTTCTACTCCCACGTTCTATGTGTAGAATATACACAAGTGCACAATTAGCTAGCTACTTCTACCTTGCTCAATCGATGAATGCATTAGGACAAATACTAGTTGACATGTTCAAATAAATCAAACTCTATTACCACTTGATTAACTACTCCAAATTTTGTTGTATGCAACTATTAGCATCCAAATTTAAATACTAGAGATTAGCTAAACAAATAAATTATCACACAATTATCCTTTAGATTAAATTGAATAATAACTAAAAATTTTAGTTTATTACAAAAAAAATTAAAAACATATTTTTAACAGATTGTAAAGATTTGGTCTGGAATATTAGATGCATTATTAGATGTGTCTCAAAAACCTATCCATTTGAGGCACAAATAAAAGTGTCATAATTGGTCTATCATTAGAGGCATATTTGAGTGCCTTCGAAGGTATACTTTTTTAGGCAATCTTATATATGCCTCAAATGCTATATTTTTTGTGGCATTTTGTCAATAGTAACTCAAATAATCATTCATTTAAGGTATTTAAAATGCTTCAAATGACCAACTATTAGAGGCATTATCATACATGCCTCAAAAAACTGTCCATTGAAGGCACACCAAATAATGACACATTTGGTCACTATTTAGAGGCATTATTTAGTGCCTCTAAATGGTAACCAATTGTGCCACTTCTAATCGTGCCTCAGTTGATATACTTTTATTGGCATTATCGCAGAAAATGCCTCTAAAAGATATGTCCTTTTGAGGCACAGTCAAAGTGCCTCTGATAGTTTAGCATGAAGGCACTAGACCTTGCCCTATTTTTCAAAAACATTAGAGGCACTATTAATAGTGCCTCAAAAAGATAAACTATTAGTGGCACTTTAAAAACTGCTACTAAAATCTCATATTTTGAGGCACTATTTTTTAAAGTGCCATAAATAGATATAATCAGAGGCAGTTTAAAAAATGCCTTTAAAAAAAAAAGTGCCTCTAATTCTTATACGTGCCATAGTGTGTGCCGGGCCGCGCGGCCGAAAGGATTGTCCCCGACATGTCGCCGGACGCGGACAAGGCAGCGACGTGTGATCGGTCGGCTTGTACTTGAGCCTTGAGCGTGCGCCTGCTTGCTTTCCAGTGCGTTGTGCCCGTGCGTGTCGTACGTATGTGGAAACCATTATCGGCCGGTGTGCTCCCTACCGTTGGACTGTAGCCTCCTCCGCGTGACCTGAAAAATCTGCTCCGTACGTAACGCGCGCGTGCAGGCAGAGGCAGGCTTCTGTGGACACAAATCTGTACAGCTCGAATGATCGAGGAGGACGCTATCCTGTACGTACGATTATTCTTCAGCAATGGTGAGCCTAGGTCCATAGCGCTGCAGTACATGGCTAGCTAATTATTCTCCCGGCATATTTTCTGATCGATGACGCGGCGCACGAGGCTAGCGAGCTATAGCCTGGCTAGGCCGCTAGTATGTGCGTGCGCCAATAGCCAGGGCGCCTGTCTCGTGTCAGCGGAAAGCAGCAGGCGAGGTGACCTGGAAATCGTGGCGCGTAGCCGAGAGCACCTCCATCTCAGATTTCGCCGGATTTCGGTGGATATATATGCGTGGTCGGTACGAAGAACTGATGCCTGGCGGCCGTTGTTAGATCTACCGGTACACGCACGCCTGCGGCGGACTGAGATCCAGTGGCTTGCTAGTCACAAGTCACACGTTGCCTCGCCCCCCTCTATCCACCATCCAACCTTCATCCAAGGGCCCAAAACGAATCCAAGCAAAAAACAACCCACCCTTCGTCGTCCTCCGCCCCGACCTGGCTGCTCCGCCAGCCCCGCCTCGCACCGCCTGACCAGCTCCCTTCCTCCGCCCCGACTTGGATCCTCCACGCAGAGGAGGCGACAGACGAGGAGGCCGGCAACGCGGGCTGGGTGGAGCCGCACCCCGACGCCCTCGCCTTCCCCGCCCGACCCGCGCAGGCCCCCGACCGGCGCCCTTCCTCCGTCCCGACCCGCCCCTCCTCCGGCGCTCCCCTTCCTCCAGCGCTCTCCCTCCGACCCGCCCTCTCCCGGTGCTCCCCTTCCCCCGGTGCTTCCCTTCCTCCGGCGCACTCCAAAATCGGCAGCGAGGCCGTTTCTTCAGAACCTAAAAACAGCACAGTTGCAGTCCCAGTTGCAGATAACAGTGACAGAAAACTGATATTATTCACTTGATAGGACAGCTAAACAATGCATAAAAGAGAGAAAATTCTGGCCACAAAAGACATCCAGATTTTGTAGTACATATAACATTGAAATTCTGAAACAATTTGTCTCACATAAACCTTCCAATACATCAATTTGGCCAATCTACTTGTACAATTAGGCCACAAAAGCTATAGTTAGCCCCAAAATCCAAAATACTATAGTCACCTTTGTCCAAAATACTAGCCAACCATATCACTATCTAACAAGCTTGGACATGCTAGAACATATGTCCATCGAAAACACCACCAAGTGGAGCTGTCAAGAGCTGTGTGTAACTAATGATCGTGTTGCAATCTTGATGCTCCATATTTTCTACTTCATTGACATAATCTTTCTCCACTCTTACTTGAGGCTCCACACCATCATTCTTCTTGTGTTGCTGCAATAGATGTTCTAGTAAGAAGTCTATCTCATGTATCGTAACAACACATCATGAATAGATTGCAACATACCTTTGCTCCTTTCTTTTTTGGTGCGGCAACTTTTGTTGGCTTGCGCTTCCCCTTGAGCAACTTATCAAGCCAAGTTTTCTTTATCCTCAAATTCTTTGATTAAACCTCCTTCTTCTTGAGCTTTGCACTAAGATACTCATTTGTTTGTTGCACATTAGGCACATTAGGGTCAATATTTTCTTGATCATTACATGGCATATTTGTAGCATTGGTAGTTTCATTAAGTTTATCCTCTACTTGTGTACCAACACTATCAAGTGCATTTTCTATCCTCAAACAAAACTCCAGAGAGTTGGCTACCTTATATGCCAAACTATGGAATTTGTGAGACAAAGCCTTGTACCGAAGTTGAGCTTCCAACTTTGGATTTTCCACCACTTTCCTTCCATCTCTATCTTGTATGCTTCCATTGCGTGCTTCTCTAGTCCATCTCTTCAAAATATAATGTGGTGGCAATGTCTTTATATTCATCAAATCAAGAACTTTGATGCCATGTCGACATAATATTCCCGTCCTATTGAACATTTCATAACTACAAGAAGCTGTTTTAGCCAAAGGATCACCAATCACTATGCGCTCTTCCTCAAATTTTAAATCACCATGCAAACTTCCAATAGAAACCGCAAATTTGTTATCCTCATCCAATACTCTAGTGCGAGCAGCCATGGATCTTTTATATTCGTCTTGGAAAGCTTCAAAGATAATTGGAGTGTACTTTTCGCTTGCTAGCACCAACATAGGTGTGTGCATCTTGATTCTTGCTAACTTTTTCCTTGCCTCATACTCCGATTGCAATTCTTTCGCTCTTTTTACCTCCAATGTCCTCTCAAAATGCTTCAAGAACCGAACAATATGAAAATCTGATTTCAAGTGGTTTTTTAATGAATTGTTGAAGCTTTCACTTAGTTGTGTACTTCTAACTCCCAAACTGAACACATCTCTCATATAACATTCAGCCCACTTCTCTTTCAGCTTGTAGATACTATCTAACCAAGTTTGCTTATGCACTTTAAGTCTTATATTGTCAAATGCTTCTTGAAATTCTGCTTTGTCCTCATAGCCATACATGCACTCACTAAAATCCTTTAGAATATGAGACTCTTCCTCTTCATCTTCACCTTTCCCTTCTTCTTTTTCTTCACCTTTTTCCTCACCCTTCAATGGACATAAATGTTTGACAGCATTTTGCATTATGTGGAAGGTGCACAATCCATGATATGATTCCGTGAAGACATTCTCTATAGCTTTCCCCATTGCCGTGTCTTGATCCGTGTAAATAGTTCTAGGTTGCCTCCCATTATGTGTAGCTAGAAAAGTCTCAAATAGCCATTTAAATGAGTCACATGTTTCATCAAATAGCAATGCAGCCCCAAAAATGGTGGTTTCTCTAAACTGATTGAGCCCAAGAAAAACACCAAATGGTCTATATTCTTTGTTTGTGCCAAAAGTAGTATCAAACGTGACAACATCGCCGAAGTGTGCATAGTCAAGAACCATTTTTGCATCAGCCCAAAATATGTTGGCTATATGTTCCTCACAATCTAGGTGCAAAGCATGTTGAAAAGATGGGTTCTCAATGATTTTGTCATGAAAATACTTCAACATACTACCGGCTTGTCCATAACCCAACTCTCTTTGCCGCTTGGTTCGCAAATGATTCTTTTGATCACGACAAGTGTAGCCGAGATTCAATGGTCCACCAACACGACGACAAGCATATTCATGTGCAGCTTTGGGCATGATTTCGGAATCCTCGGCGGCTTCTATTTCAAAAGCTTGTAGTTCGGTAATCTTCCTTTGTGATGCCATCAAGTGACATGTTTGTGGCAATTGAAGGAGATGATTGTGTTCCAACACAACATATGTGACTTCAAAATCTCTTGCCACTCGATCGAATGATATAATCATCCGAGCTTTGCAATTTGTTCTTGTTTCGGCTCTATACGCTTTGGCACATAATCCATTGTTATCCCTTTTTTCCTTACACCTTCATTGGAACAAACAAATGTGCATGAAGTAACTTGACCATCAATCTTGCTAATATTTTTGTTTCTTTTCCTCACATGAAACCCTACACGACCTCCGTATGCAACCCAAAACTCCCAAGTTGCATCTTGATTTCGAAACCTCATACCAATTTTAGGCATCCCCTTGTCAATTTCTCCCATTGCACAACACTTGCAAATGAACACTCACAATTGGATAGCACAATGATCAGATCCTGTCAAGTTGCACAACACACCACCCGAATCAGCACATCACTCAATTGCATGAAACAACATTCAATCACAAAGAACATCAACAATACTATGAGTCAATCATCAACAATATTACTAAGGATACCAACAAGAGGATTTCAGAAATGCAGAGAATCGGGCCTAACCACAGGAAGGCATCAGAGCACGGCGGCGCGGGTCTGGTCCGGGCGGGGAGGGGCTGGGCTGGGCGGAGGAGCCAGGCGGCGCGGGTCTGGTCCGGCCGGCGTGGGTCGTGGCGGAGAAGCCAGGCGGCGTCGACGGAGTTCGGGCGAGGCGGGGCGGAGGACACCGGCGGACGTAGTCTGCATGGGCAGCAGCTTTTCCCCCGACGCCGGCGGAGGCCGTGCTCTACGCGGGCGTGCTTTGTGCGCGCGGGCGGGAGCTTTCCCGCGTCCTTTTTGCCCCGCTCGTTCAGTCTGGGAGCAAAGAGAAGTGGAGAACGGGGTTGACTCAGTCCGATTGGGTTGTTTTTTGCCTGGATTCGTTTTAGGCCCTTGGATGAAGGTTGGATGGTGGATAGAGGGGGGCGAGGCAACGTGTGACTTGTGACTAGCAAGTCACTGGATCTCAGTCCGCCTGCGGCCGGATAGTTGCGGTGTGTCGCCACTCGCCATCCGTCCATTCCGGTAGTTCCCTCCTCAAGTGTCCGGCCTAAAAAATGACTGCCGTATGCTTGCCTGCTTCCGGAACGCTTCGGCCGCAATTTGCAGACACAGAGGAGATCCATGCAGCCCGGCAGCGGACGTCGACAGCGACCGTCGGCCGCACGCGGCGACGTGTGGTGTCCAGGCCTCCGAGGATGCCGGCGCGCGGCCGTGCACGCGACGTTTCTCTCTGCCGACGAATCATCCGTCCCGCGCGGTCTCTCTCGGCCTAGGAATGTGCGCCTCATTTAATCTCGCATAATATCATTTATCAATACTCTTTTTTTTAAATGATCACAGTATATTAAATTAGACAAGCATGTCGCCTTATTAAAAAACGGTACCCTGGAAGGAAAAGAGTGCGTCTGAAACCTGATGTCTCCATCATTGTATGGTTACATCGTTTGCAACAATGGTCACCGCGCAGGACGGTGTTGCATTACAGAGAAAATCAGAGACGCCCGACTTGCCCAGCTGGGCTAAGGCGTGCGCAACTCTATTAGCTAAACGATTAACCTTAACTACTGTGATACCACTAAAGATCCTTTAAAGGTCCTGAAGTTGGAGATAGAGACTACAGCAGCTCAATCTATCCCTTTCAGGGTTATTTATAACATGGATCACTCTTAGACAGTCAGACTCCAGGATACCTTGCCCTCTGAATCTTTGAACCAAGTGGCCGAACCCCTCGAGACATGCAAGAACTTCCGCTTCTTCCGCACTAGCACATGAAGGTAAAAATTTCCAACTGGATAAGAGGGTCTGGCCTTGATGATCTCTCACAATAGCTCCAATACCTGCTTTCTTTGAAGATGAGTTCCAGCCCGCATCCCATTAATTTTGATGGTTCCCGGCGCGGAGGCAGTCCATCCCGATGGTTCCAACAGCACGGGCACATTAGGATCAGCGGTCATATTACTCTTCCCTTTTGGATCCGAACGCACCAGGGCCACTACAGAGAATGTGGACAGATAGTTGGTTAGAAAAGATACTGAGGCTGTGACCGATGCCTTCCCATTCCCATGAAAGATGTTGTTACGATGGTGCCAGACACGCCAAAATAGGAGTAAAGTCCTTGATCTCATGTCTCCAGGAATACCGTTCAGGAGCGACGGTAGCCATTCGTTTCCTCCAGCAAGAAACGCCCCCTCCTCGGGAGCTCCCACACTTTCCTCATCTCCTCCCTTAGAGCTCTAGCTCTAGAGCAGCGAACTAGGGCATGGTGATCATCCTCTCTGTCACACCCACAGATATTATAGACCGGATCAACAGAGGCAATGCGGTTGTGAAGATTAGACATGACCGCAAGTGTAGAGGTAGCAACCCGCCATGCAAAGACCCTAACCTTCCCTGGAACTTTTGCTTTCCAAAAAAAATCCCAAATACTCCTATCTCCCAAGGGGGCCGAGCTAGATTGTCCGAGACTTAGAGAGGTGATCATAGGAGAAATACCCATATGGTAGGCAGAGCGAACAGTGAAGAGGCCGTTCTCTTCCGGGAACCAAGAGACAAAGTCATCACACTGGCAAGCTGGCAGTTTAATAGCTAGAATAGCATCTGCATCCCACGGTGGGCAGCAAGATCTTACTAGCTCGACATTCCAAGTTCTCGTGGTTTGGTCGATGAGCTCAGAAACCCATTTGCGCCTCGAGTTCCCCAAGCGGGTGGGAACTTGCAGCCCTCCAGAACGCGGGATCCAATTGTCGCGGAAAATTTTAACTTGGGATCCAGAGCCAATGCGCCAAATAACCCCCTTCTTGAGAAGATCAAGCCCATGCATTATACCCTGCCAAGAAGCCGATGTGTTTTGTATGAAAGCAGTATCCAGGAGGTTCGCCGATGGATAGTACCTGGCTTTGAGAAGCCTAGCACACAAGGTCTCAGGGTGACAGACAAGCCTCCACGCCTGGTGAGCGAGGAGGGCTTGGTTAAAAACGCGGAGATCGCGGAAGCCAATTCCCCCATGAGCCTTCGGCCTAGTCATCTCTTCTACCAGGACATCCAATGCATACGTCGACGGTTTTGCTCATCGCCCCACCAAAAATTCCTAACAATCTGTGAAAGATCCTCAAGCAAACCCACTAGAAACTTAAAAATGCCCATAGCATAAGTGGGGAGAGCCTGCAGCGCAGATTTGATGAGGGTTTCCTTTGCTGCCCCAGACATATACTTCTCACACCAATCATTAGCCCGTTTGAGAAATCTGTCTTTGATAGATTTTAATTTCCCCTTTCTCATTTGCCCCTCTGGAACAGGACGTTCCAAGTATTTTTCTTTAAAACATTCAATCTCATAATTGAGGATGGCTTTCATCTTAGCCTGGGTTTCCATAGAACATTTGTCACCATACAGAATCGAGCATTTACCCAAACTCACCAACTGGCCAGTACCCTTCTCATATTTATTTAGGATTGATTTCACCACCATAGCTTGGTCCACCGTGCCTTTGAAGAACAGTAAGCAGTCATCAGCAAATAGAAGGTGAGAGACACCCGGGGCCTGCCGACAGATATAGAGCTCGTGGAGGGCGGCGTTTTCAATCTCCTTCCTGATCAAACAAGAGAAACCATCAGCAACAAAAAGGAAAAGGTATGGCGAGAGTGGATCACCTTGGCAAAGTCCCCGGGTTGGAGTGAAAGGTCCAACATATTTACGTTAAAGCGAATTGAGTAACGGACGATGCTCACACAAGCCATCACCCACCGAATCCATTTGCTGTGAAAGCCCAGTTTCGCTAAAACCCCTTCAAGAAATCTCCAATCCACCCTGTCATACGCCTTAGGCAAATCTAGCTTATACGCACAAAAATTCTTTCGAGCAGCTGAGCCGTTCTGAATCGCATGAATACACTCAAAAGCCACAAATGCATTGTCTGTGATGATCTGACCTGGGATAAAGGCACTCTGGGTCGGTGAGATAATGTCCTGCAGGAGTGGACGCAACATGTTGACAAGACACTTAGAGACCACTTTAAATAAAATGTTGCATAGACTGATTGGACGAAGGTCCTTTAGCTCCTCAGGATTATCCTTCTTCGGAATCAGGACAATTGCAGTATCATTAACCTCCTCAGGCATGACATCGTCCGAGAAAAACCGTTGAACCGCAATAACCACATCCTCCTTGAGAAGGTCCCAATTTCGTTGTAGAAACCGTGCAGGAAAACCATCAGGGCCCGAAGCTTTTAGAGAGCCAATTTGAAACAGCGCATCACTAATCTCCTTCTCCGAAAAAGGTTCACATAATCTCTCATTAGTCTCATCCTCAACACACGGCTGAAGCATATCTGTTATGATAGTATGGTCCACATCATCATTTCCGGTATAAAGCGATTCGAAGAAATCAGTGGTCATGTCCTCCATTTCCCGAGCATCCATAGTCCACGTGCCATCAGATCTTCTTAACTTGCATACCCGGTTCTTCTTCCTCCTCCAAGAAGCCCGCCGATGAAAGTATTTAGTATTCATGTCTCCCTCACGAAGCCATGCAATGCGAGATCTTTGCATCCACATAATTTCCTCCCTATAGAGAAGTTCATCCATATCCCGTGTTAGCACCTCCTTTTTGCATATGCTATCCGCATCCGAGCAGAGGGATAAATCCTCCAACTCCTTTTGCTTTTTCTCCAAATCCTTAGGGATGGACTTAAAAAATTTATTCTTCCACTTGTATAAACTAGACATCACAGATTTCATAGACATACTGACGTCACCAAGGTCTTGCACCGGCACACGCCAAGCCCATGCTTCCTCAACCACAGCTGGAAGTGACGGTTCCCTTTCCCACATAACTTCGTATCGCCGGATTGGTCTAACAGGTCTACGCCCATCCTCCCTCTCTGGCTCCAGAAGAATAGGGCAATGTTCAGAACGCGAGGACGAGAGGTGCCTCAAGAGCATAGTAGGGAAGAGGGCCGACCAAGCCGGGCTAGCAACACCTCTATCCAGACGGACCTTCACATTCCGAACTCCTTTTTGTTTCTTATCATATGTCCAAGGAGTACCTGAAAAACCAATGTCATGTAGGTCGCAGTGCGAAAGGACTTCCCTGAAATCCATCATTAACCTTTCTGACCGCTTAGTCCTAGAGAAGTGCTCTTCCTGCCACATAGCCTCATTGAAATCACCACATCCCAATTGAAAGACAGTGTCGTGTGCACCTTCCCAATTGAAAGCCATCGCGCATCCTTCTGGTATTCCTCCACATCCTTCGCTTCAATCACCACATCCTCCAGTTCATCATCCCGAAGGTCCAAGTGTTTCAACATATCATCGATCTCAGCTTCCTTTCCCGCCGTCTGACTCGACGACCCGCCCGGGAGATCCGCCATGGGAGGAACCAAACCCTAACGAGCGAGCGCCAGAGGGAGAAATCCAAACACAGACAACAACAGCCGATCAGAATTGGGAGGGAAGGGGGGGAATCAAGAAGCAAACAGAAACAATCTCACGGGACACATGGGTCGCCGCCGGAGCACAAAAACCCTAACAGAGAGGGTAAAATCAAACTTAGCTTTCATTTATCAATACTCTAATTCAATAAAATTTGCCTTTTCCAAAGAATTAAACTAACGAGTTGAATAAACGGGACTTGCGGCCGCCGTTTAGCTGCTATTTACATCCCTATCTTGACGGCCATGCTCCTGGCCGGGAATCCAACAATATATTGCTCGGACATGACGCGCCCGCACCCAACATCCGAGTAAATCCCCTAGTTTGTTCAAACTATATATGCAACGTCGATCACACAAGTGCGGCCTTCGATCTACAATCATACATTGCTCGAACAAGGAGAAGCATGATTTCCTAGTTTATCTTATGTTTTATCGCTTTGTTTGTTCGAACTATGTATGCAACGTCGATGAAACAAGTGCGACAGTACTGTTTGTAATGAAAAACTTCCATTAGTAGTTACATATTTACATGCGGGGTGTTGCTTCTCTAGCTCCTCCCATACTTGGATGATGCATGCATGCAAGGCCGCGTCACGGGGATTGGTGCGCTCCGCGTCCATGACCTCATCGAGATCTTGTTCGAGTGCTTGCCGTCGTTGGAACTCCCACAAATGATGGTGTCATGGATGTCACCGGTGGTCCTATTGCGTGGCACCTCGAACGGTCGTGCCTGCCCTTGCGTGGCTTGGGTCACCCGCTGGTCCAGCGCCCCCTCTGTTGTGAGCGTCAGTGGGCAGAAGACTGAGGCCAGGCATGGTGGCCTTTGAAAGGAGATGGGGAATCCACAGCCGTCGGCCTCTCCTTTTATTGCCTGCAGATGGATGCAACGGAAAATGTTTAGAAGCGGTTGAAACTAGCCTGGCAGCATGAACAAGAGTGGGAAACGGCGGGGTGACGGGAAGGAGATGCAAAACATACTGGCGTCGACACCGGTGAACACAATGATGGCCAAAATCTGCCCTTGACGGATAGGATGGTTTACCCTGCTGCACGTCCTAGCCAGATAGGACGGACTTTAACTTAAATTCTATCCATTGATAGTCCTGTCTAGACAAAACTAATCGTTTGGATCGCGGTTTTG
Organism: Avena atlantica; assembly: GCA_910589765.1. Taxonomy (NCBI): domain Eukaryota; kingdom Viridiplantae; phylum Streptophyta; class Magnoliopsida; order Poales; family Poaceae; genus Avena; species Avena atlantica. Next base: position 454,578,314 of record OU342733.1, on the reverse strand, counting down.
CGCCGGTCCGTTAGAGATGCCCTAAGGCATGGGATGGCATAGCTATCTAGACACGCGGTGGATTAGTCGAGTTAAAAAAAAACAGGCAGGGAAAGCGATGCGAAACGGAAACTAGCAGCTCGAGTTAAGGCTCGGCAGGCCCCCGTCAGCTTCACAACGTACCTTTTTTTTTTCACTTGCCACCAAGCTTTTAAAAAAAAAATCGTGTGGAAAGGTAACAACAAATATGATCTCGGAGTATCGAGATCCTAGGGGGAAAATAGGATTTGCTCGAAAGCATATTTTTATGGATGAAAGGATCGTTAGCTACCTGCAAAAATAAAAGAATAACCCCCAGTTTCATTAGTCAATATTTGCTATAAAGTCCCCTAAAAGAATATTTGCTATAGAAAGCTACTAGCAGCGGTAATCATGCTGCCCCGGATGGCCGGATGCATGCATGCGGAGTGGCGGAGCGTGACCAAATGCAGAGCAGGGGCAAAATTCAACTCTTCACCGCTAATTATGCTCTAATTTCAAGTTTTCGCGTAACAACAAGAGATGATTTTCAAGAATAAACATGCACTTAATTTCTTGATTTACATAGAAATTGACGTTGCAAGAGAGGAATTGTTTTTACCACCGATGGCCAGTGTAGATTTTTTAATTTACATTCGAATTGGCAATACTTTGCAACTTCTATTTCTATTTGATCCGCTGATGGCCATCAAGAAGAAAACATTGAGTCGATGGCCCAAGGTAAAAAAACCAATCTATTTCTACATAGTCCAGCAGCCCATCTTATCACATAGTCAACGAACTATCTCAGACCAGCCAGCCAACAGAGGCCTTTTTTTACACAGCTCCCTTGTGCTAGATTAAACCACTAGGAAAAACAGAAGATAACCGAGGCAAAGTATGCCTAGAAATATAGTTGCACGTTTAGAAGGGGAGGGGGGGTCATAGCCCAGTTTCATCTCCAAGGCCCTCCGCCAGTGCATGCGGAAGTAGATCGGGTGTAGCAGTACGACGAATCTTGTTCGCTGATTGACCTGTTTAAAATATCTGGTGGCTAATTAATGAACGACAAGTGAGATTTAGTGACGAATCAAGAGCTTCGAATTCTGTCTCGTCGGGCCAGAATTAATGAAATTAGCATGTTCCATCGTCGAAAGTGAGAAGCAGGATGAGATCTGGAGATATGAAGAATCAAGCTAGCTGAGATTGGACATACAGTATAAAGAACCAGCAGACTGATGGCCCAGAAGGTAGGTTAAATATCTACAGTCAGCTTTGTTTGACTAATCAGGCAAGGCAATGTTAGAGTTAGTATTAGTAGGATGCGATTAGTCTAGGCTTCAGATCTTCCCAGAGATTAGAGTGGTCTCACAAAGAGTAGACCAGATTATGGCGGCTCGATCCGATCGAGCCCAAGTACGGGAAACATCGGCGACCGCTGGCTGGACCATGTCGGAGGCAGCCACCGATCCGGGGCTGTCCGTGAGCCGTCCATGTATCTTTCACCGGAAAGTGGCCGTGCACTGAAAGCTTTTCAACGATTCCGATCAGATCAGGGTGGAGCGTTTCATTTTACCTCTTGACCCACTGCGTGCAGTTTGCTGGTGCATGGACAGACACCCATTAAGCTGACTGACGGCTAATTCGCCCCCCAAAAAAGTGATTGACCGCTGTCAATTTCAGGTCTGAGGCCTGAGATATCTCAAAAAAAATCCAAGGTTGAGAAAAGAAGAATAATCAGTGGTCGCTGTCATACGGTGCGTGCCGTGCGGCATCGTTAATTGGGCGACCGCCTTTGCTTTCAAGTTGATTTGGCGCGCTTTATTTGGCGCCGTTAATTAGTTGACTGCCTGATTGGTTGTTTCCCGCGACTGATGAAAAAGGATTAAATTCTCTGCAACTTGATGGTACGGAAAATTCGTGTAGCCTACGATATCGATAATCTTTCTCCTGAATGAATGTCAGATATGAAACGGACCGGCCAGGATGCGAAACAAAATACCTAGATCTTGAGGCCTCTGCCATGCCGCCATGCACATGGTTGACACTTGGATTAAGGGACCCAACGACCTTTGGGATGGCAAGAGAAATTTAAAAAGGTACTCGTACTACTACTAATTAGATTAGCAGGTACGATATGGGGGACAGGCAAGCTTAAGCTGATGCGAGGTTACGGGCGGGGATACAGGGGACAACGAGGCCGCGGCAAAGCATTAACTAGGGACTGGGGAGGATATTAAGCCTAAAGCCTGCATCAAAAGAAGATTTGTACTCCCTCCGTTCCTTGATGTAAGGTGTATAGTTTTTTATGAACAATTTCAAAATATAAGGTTTAGTGTTACGCTGGACAGATTTATCTCTTTCCTGGATGGAGTCGTGAGCTGAACTTTCTCTAGTTTGTTTGATCGGTAATCATCTGCCGCCCAACTACTGCCTCCTGGGTTTGTTAGAAAAAAAATAGCGATTCCTCTCCCCGCCAACTGCCTAGGATCGCTAAAAAAGGCACGCACGTACGCACTTCAATCTACCGTGAGGCCTTACAATCTCTCAGAAACAAAAAAATCCCAACTTCTTTTCGTTTTAGAGATGTGGCTACGTACGTACTCTCTTGGGAGATCTGATCCTTTTATCCGCTCTCTATATAATCTCTCGGGAGAAGCTTCTCTCTCAATTTTATCACGATCTTCCCTTTCCTCTTTTTCACACCGTCACATATCCCATGGAGAAGATACCAACTCTTGCTTCACCTACCCCAGCCCAAGGTCAAGATGACAAGAAGGACAACATCGTGTTGGAACCATGCAATCTGTGTGGCTATGTCCTAGAAGCTCCTCCATGCCCCCATGGATTATTGTGTACCGAGTGTGGCGTGTGGCGTCCATTCTCGTATGCTTTGGAGACCAAGCTGAAAAACCTTCAAGGATATGCATCAGATAGCTACGGCAGCGACGACGAGGACGACGACGTGGATCAAGGAAGCGACTCCGAGACGTACTTGCTGATTCGAGAGTTTGCAAAACGACAAAACGAGCTTGCAAAACGACAGGATGGGAAGAAGTAGAAGTTTTTATTCCTGTACTTGTTTCAATCACATGATTGATAAGCATGAATACAACATTTATGTGATGTAGTCCTTTCAATCGGATTATACACGAGCATGAATAAAATTCTTTATCTTGCGCACTCCTTCTCATTCAAATGATACTCCATGCAACAATGGTTTCTCACGGCAACAATCGGAAACATAAAAGTTGACTCAAACTAATTCGATTACATAACTGAAGGCATAAAAACCACTAAGCATTCTGCAAGAATTCAATGGCGTCGCGAACAATAATCGCATCGCATTCTAGTGCCACCGGGAGATCGCCGAGCCTCTCTAGTACAGCCTTCCGCATGTGCGGAACCTTGTATCGGTTCCCACCAAGCTGCTTGAGCACTTCCCGCATACATGCCTGCAGGGTCAGGAAGATCTTGTTGCTGCGCTCGGCTGGGTACTCGTCGAATGCTTGCTGCACCTTGCGCACCATGTCGTCAATAGAACCTCCACAAAATATTCAAGTCAATGCAACTCAAAAGCAACCATAATTTAAAATACACTCCTACAGAAAAACAAATACCTGGAGATAACTTGTGAAAAAGTGATTGTAGTGCTGCAAAAAAACCCAAATCAAGAATATTTAGGTCAGGGGAGTTCGGAGGCTGGCATTTGAGACGGATGTCCCACCCACCAGCTTGAGCCGCCGTGACAAATTGTGGGTCATCCACAGGGATATGCGTCTTCGCATTGTCCTGTTGGATATATATGGGCATGCCACGCTCGCTCGCAGGCCATTTCTCTCTTATGGCAGGAAGCAGAAAGTTTATCATGTACTGCCGGCTTACATCTTTAGTAACTGCCGGGAGAACTTTAGTGACCTAGGATTGAAATTAATCATCATGTTAATTGTCCATTATGCAGATGGAGTATTACAAATAAAATGAAGTATACTCATTATACCATGGTTCCAGCTTCTCTGTACTTGCTCTTTCTCTTTGCCGCTTCTTTGTATGTAAACGGCCAAATACCTAGCTTTCCATCAAAAATCATTGTGCCATTTGCATCATATCGTGGTCGGGCGACCGCGGCCAAGAACATCACCTACAAAACAACATTATCATGTCATTAGTAACAATACTTGCATAATCATGTTAATATTAATTTTATTTAAAAAAAATCATCGCTCACCTTCTCAATGAAGCTTTTGCTCTGTGTGCTCCGGTACGGTTCCTCTTCGCCAGGAGCCAAATAATAATTTTGGCTACCGCGGTAGCGGTAGAACCACTTCTCATCAATATGTATGACATTGTACATCTCTGTAAAAGTTGGATCCTCTGGGGAAAATATGTCATCAAGTGCTGACAAACAAAACCTTACGCGGGCTACCTTGTTATCATCCGTCAATGTGGACTTTATAGCATTTGTGTGACGTCTCAATAAACCCTCCTGCAAACGTCGCCATAATGTAGTCTTCGCCATGTTTAGCTCGTTTGCTAAATCCCGAAGAGTAGTTCTTTTCCTCAGGTCCACCTGCTTCACAACCTCCGGATCGAAGGATATTCTTTTGCGGCCACAGTTTTTTGCCCGTTTATTTTCTAGACCGTGTATTCCACCTGCTTCCTTGCAAATCTTCCACCAGTTCTGGATGGTGCGCACAGGTATTCCGGTTAGTTGCGAAACCTCTTGAGACACTCCTCGAGTCAATGCCCCTGGTTGGATCCTCTCTAGAATCATCGTGTACACAGCTTGCTTCTCTTCGAGTTGGTACCACCTTCTTTTCCTCTTTAATGTACCGTTACCACCTGCACATTAAAGAAAAGAAAATTACTAGTTGCGTGGGTACGTATGATTACAAATTCATTACTGCTACATTGAATAAATGCTCATGATTGCTAAACCGAAATGGAATTGCAGCAACAACCAATAAGTGTACCCATATCAAGCTACTCCATGCAACATGATACTCCTAATCTTGCACTGCAGGGATACTAATAATCTTTTTAGGAGGGATGTATTTACAGAATCCGTATAGAGTTTGCTGTCATTACAACTTGCAAGCCAAAGCAATTTCTCTGCCACTAGTTGTTTTAAAACGAAATTTCCCCACTACTAGTAACAGCTTATAAGTTATGCAAAAATGAGTTTACCTAAGGCTCCCCAAGTCCCCACACCTTCATCATTGCTGTCTTCCTCAAATTCTAGTTCAACATCCTCCTCGGCATCACTGCGTCCAACATTTTCATTGGCACCTGAAATCACATGATTATTCCACAAACTTTAGAGTACGTATAGGTGAATATGCACACCACTGGTACTGTCCGGACTGTAGAGTGTGAGAGTGGATTCACATGATTTACTCTAAAGTAACTACACATGAAGAACTACCGTATGTAAGTAGGATTTTCATACTGCATCTAATCACATGATTTAATCTAAAGTAAACATGAAGAACTACCGCATCTAATAAGTAGGATTTCCATACTGCATCTAATCACATGATTTAATCTAAAGTAAACATGAAGAACTACAACATCTAAGTAGGATTTTTATACTGCATCTAATCACATGATTTAATCTAAAGTACACATGAAGAACTACTGCATCTAAGTAGAATTTTCATACTGCATATAATCAGACCTACTACACATGATGATGAACTACTGTTGTACTCATAGTGCATAGCAAATCTTGACTATCAACCGAGATTTATTCTATTAGTACACGTGAATACGTGATGAACTGCTGGATGTAATCAAGAATACAAATGATGAGCGGCACATGAACTTAGTTTACCTTGAGTTGCAGGAAGTCCAAGCCATCTTGTCACTGGATTAGGGCCACGCCTTGAACCAGAAAGTCCAAGACGGCAACGACCGCGTGCAAGGTTGCTGTTTCCACCTGCCGTGACTCGGTTCACTTTTAAATGCACCCGGTGAGCAAGCCCTGGGTTGCGTACCCCATTGTTCCTTAATGCCATGCTGTTCGGTCCTCCTCCGCCCGCGAGTACATGTCCAGATCGCCCAGGCCTTCCTCGTTGGACTTCCATGGTCGGAGCTCTCACCCCACCTGCCAGGCCGAGCCTTCCTCCACGCCGCAGATTGGAACTCTCTGCCTCTTCTTCATCTACCACAAAACCAATACCGATCATATAAATATTGAGAAAAAAGACTGCAAAGATTAATGAATCAAAGTTGAAAAACCTTCTTCCGGAACGATCCACTCGTAGTCGTAGTTGAGATCGCTCGCATCCTCCTCCGCTTCCTCCCCGATGGCATCCCAATCAATCCACCCGGAGCGGCGGCCAGCCATTAGAGATGGCGAGGAGGAGAGAGATGGGGACAGAGAGGATACTATCGGTAGAGAGAGGGAGAGATGTCGACTGGGAGACTGATGCGATGGCGAGGGGGAGGAGGGAATTTATAGTCCATGGTCGCCAATTCGAAAGCGAAATTATTCGGTCCTTGCCGCCATTGTAATTCCCTCATCCAGTGAGATTTTTCCATGAGCCAAAAAGCTTCGTCGTTTTTGAATTTGACGGAGGTTTTGTTCATGCATGCTGCGCGGGAGAGAAGAAAGAAAGCGCGCGACATTGCACTCGCGGAAAACAGCGCGCGGTCGAGCGAGGGGATAAGTACCTACGAGAGTCCATAAGAGAGAAGCAAGGGAGTTGTTACGGTAAATTAGGAAGTGATCAGATCGGAAGAGAGAGGATGCCATATTTCCCTATTTTCTCTCTAGTCTAACGTGTTTACCGGGGGTATTGACGTCCAAAAACAACGAATTTTTCTCTCCAAGCCGGTGCGTTAATTTTCGTGCACCAAAACTATACACCTTACTTAAAGGAACGGAGGGAGTATTGCTTTCGGGGGCTTGCTTACCCTCTCGCGGTTCCCTGGAGCCTCACGTTGTTTCTCCTGCATTTGGATCAGTTTCTGAAACGAAAAAAATAACGGTTTTGCTATTTTTCAGTCGACTCAGATTTTTTTGAGTCTCAGTCATCTAAAAAAGTGCAACCATCTGTTTAAAAAAAGTGCAATTGGTTTCAGTTGCATTTTATGCAATTACACTTTTCTGTTCGAAAACTGCAACTGAAATTGTGTTGCGCATCTTTTTAACTACGGTTGTACTTTTCTCAGTTGTTTGAGACTTAAGAAAATCTCAATCGACTGAGACATAGACAAACCCAAAAAATACCAGAGAAAAAAAAGATGATTCCTGTTTTAGATGGACCTGGGGATCCTATTATTGAAACAAAAGAAATGCTTAAGGTAGCACTAGATTTTTATAGAGAGTTATTTTGTTTTGAGCCTAGGGCTGGTATTAATCTCAGAGCTGAGTTTTTATCTAGTGAAGAGAAAGTCTGTGCTGAGGAGAATAATATGTTAGGAGGGGCTTTCCCAGAGGAAGAAATAAAAACAGCTGTTTTTTAATTCTTATTCTGATGGGGCCGCTAGTCCAGATGGTTTCTCTTTTATGTTCTATCAACAATTTTGGGATATTATCAAATTTGATCTTCTGGCCATGCTTGGTCACAGGATAAATTGGATCTTTATAGATTGAACTTTGCTATGATTACTCTTATTCCTAAAGAAAATGATGCTAGATCTAAGAGGAAATTTAGGCCTATTAGTTTGTTGAATTGTTCCTTTAAATTTTTTACTAAAGTTTTAACTAATAGATATGCCAAGATTATTGGAAGGTTAATTTCTTCTTGTCAATCTGCTTTTATTAAAGGTAGATTTATTTTGTAAAGTGTGGTCACTGATCATAAAATTGTTCATGAAGTGCATAGGAAGAAAGATAAAGGTCTAGTTTTAAAGATAGATTATGAGAAGGCTTATGACAGAGTTAATTTAGAGTTTTTATATGAGATACTAGAGTGTAGGGGTTTTGACAATACTTTTATTAGAATGATTAAGTAGGTTACTGCTGGTGGAATGATGTAGAAAGTAGCTTTATTCTTTCAGAAAAAGGTTTGAGGCAAGGGGATCCTATTGCACCTCTCCTTTTTAATTCTGTAGTTGATGTTTTTTGTAGAATGTTAATTAAAGGGGCCCAACATAACCTGATTAGGGGGTTATGTCCAAATTTTGTCCTTGAGGGAGTGATTAGTTTACAATATGCTGATGATACTCTCCTTTTCCTAGATAAAGATGTTAGAGTATCTAGAAATTTGAAATGGATACTTACTTGTTTTGAGCAACTCTCTGGTATGAGGATTAATTTCCATAAAAGTGAATTAATTCCTATTAATTTAGATCAGGAGGAGCTTACTCCTTTCCTTGATATCTTTCAATGTGTAGCTGGTAAGTTCCCTGTTAAATACTTAGAAATACCTCTACATTTTGATAGATTGAGTAGGGAGGATTTGCAACCTCTTTTTGAGAATATCTTGGCTAGGATTACTGGCTGGAGAGGAAAGTTATTATCCTCTGCTGCTAAGAAGACTCTTATTCAAGCTGTTCTGGCTAGCATTCCAGTGTACCTTTTTTTTTTCAAATTCCCTAAGTGGGCTTTGAATCTTTTAAATTCTATTTTAGCTAATTTCATGTAAAATGATGAGGAGGGGAATCATAAGATTCACCTAGCTAACTGGCCTTCTATCTGCATGAAAAAGAATTTGGGGGTATGGGTATTTCAAATTTACAAGATCTTAATCTATGTCTGCTTGGCTCTTGGATCAAGAGATACATTCAGGGAGAGGGATCCTTGTGGAGGAGAGTTATTGATGCTAAATATGAAACTAAAAGTCCTAATATCTTATCTTGTCAGGATGTGCATCCATCTACTTTCTGGAAAGGAGTGATGTGGGCTTCTAAAGCTGTTAAGATAGGATATAAATGGAAGGTGGGAAATGATAGATTAATAAAAATTTGGGAATATGTCTGGTTTGGTAATTCCCCCTTAGCTGCGCAATTATGGGATCTGTACATCATTTCAAATCAGCAAACTTTGACTGTTGCTGAGATTTGGGATGGTGTACAGATTAGGAATGATTTTAGAAGGACCTTTAATGATAATATGATGGTACAATGGCAAGAGTTGATAACTGTTGCCAGGAGTATAGTCTTTAGTAATCAAGAAGACCAGTTGATCTGGCAATTTGATTCAAAAGGGGTTTATTCTTCGAGTTCAATGTATGTTGTAGTAAACTTTAGAGGAGTTAAATAGATTTTTTTTGCCTACTGTGTGGAATCTTAAAATTCCCCCAAGGGTCCAAGTATTTTTGTGGCTCCTTTCCCAAAATAAAATCATGACTAGGGATAACTTGAGAGCTCGAGGTATCCCTAAACCTCTGGAATGTGAATTCTGTAAGGAGTTTGAATCTGTTCATTATCTGCTTTTCGACTGTGTTATAGCTAGAATGTTGTGGGCTGATGTGTTTAAGGTTTTTAACATTCAAGTTTCGGATTATGAGTCGGTAGCTGGTAGATGGTTGTGCAACAAAAAGTTTTTACATTTTAATGTAGTTTCTGCGGCTATCATGTGGGGTCTGTGGAATTTTAGAAATAGCTTAGTTTTTAACAGAACTACTTGGCTTAATATGAAACAGGTGTAAAGTCTGGTGCTTTCCTATCTAAGAAATTGGAAAGTTTCTTTCAAGGATCTAGGAAGCGGAGAAACGGCCCAGTTCATAGAACGACTACTGCAAAAACTAAGAAGACCACTGAGGCTTGCCCCGTGCTGACATGCCTAGACTTTGGCTGGTTCTCTACCTGGAAAAACTCAGCTCTGGGAAAGATGCATGGGGGAAGGACATCACTGAGCTACCTGCAGCAACACTCGGATGAAGGAGACTCCATCCACGTTGTGTTTTGAGTCGTTCCTCCCTTTGTTAGTCTCAGGTTGTCTTGCCCTTGTGGTGTCCGAGCTTGTGTTCTCTGGTTTTACTTATTGTAGTCGTAGATAGATTCGATGGGGTTATTACTTATAAGTCTATTTTGTACAAGAGCCCCTCCTATCTGATAGAAAAGAAAAGGATGAATCGAAATATCGCTGCTACCCCAAAACTCGGCGGTAAGGCCCTCTCTATACACCGGAGCCCTTTCTTTCATCAAAAGGTATTGTGAACTTGAATTGTTTGTTGACACGGACAAAGTAAGGGAAAACCTCTGAAAGAATTTCCATATTGACCTTGGACATATAAGAGTTTCGAATCGAATCTCTTTAGAAAGAGGATCTTTTGTCTCATGGTAGCCTGCTCCAGTCCTGGGGCAGTTTCTCTCTAGTAAGTCTTCCTCGAGGTAGATTCGGAGTTTAGTTCTCCTAGCTTTAGTCTGTAATCTTTTAAGACTTCTGGATATCTGTTTTGGCCTTTCTTTTCTATGAAAAGGAACTGGGGAATAAAAATCCCTTTTGATCGGAAAAAAAAACCCAAAAAATAATGAACTCTCCTACGACCATTATTGCGTCTTCAACAGTTTGGCGAGGTTGGTTTGTCCGGTCGCAGTGTTGAAATCGGTGTGCACGCCACTGCTCTGTCCAGCCAGTAACGGAAACATAGGCAGCAGGTTTCGATTTGGCATCCGCTCGGTTTGGACAGAGAAGGATGATGTCTCGTACTAGTACTACCTACTTTCTTCCCTCTTCAGGGAGGATCAGGGCCATGTTTATCCGCTTCCTTCCATGTTTTGGGCAGATCGAGCAGGATTGATTGAGAAGTAAGTAGCGCACAGGATAAAAGCAGTTCTTGCGGTTTTACTAATGGAATGGAAACATGTTCCGCCTTCGCATTGTGCAGACTGTAGAGGAAGATGTTACCTACCATGTCTCCGTATGCTCTCTTCTCGGTTTGGGAAGAGAACGGCACACATCGTCACCTCACATGGGCACGAAACTACTACTAGTAATCTTCTAACATTGCTCATACGCCGGCCAATTGTCGAGAAAAATGGAAGACTGTTCATACGCCGATTGCTCTTAGTAATCTGCTAACATTGCTCTTTCCCCTCAAACTTGTGCTCAAATGCTACAGTACAGATAACACACAGCCTGAAAATTTCGATCCCCTTTTGATGTGCTGTCATTCTAGCCATGACCGTAGCGATTAGAATCAACATCAGGTCAATGCAGATTTTTGTGTACATATACTCATATATGCAGCCGATTCGTTAGTCTGTACTAAATTATTAAACTCAGATTGGCGTTTGAACTCGCGCATTCAAACAGTTCTAAAAAAAGCTCACGGTACCGCGAAATGTTAATAAGTTGGTACGTAATTACGTATACAAACATCTGTGAAAAATATAATGCGCTGTAAAAAAAACGTAAGCAAAAGATGGGGCTTGACCTATGTGTTTGCTTCATAGTGCTACCGATCGACCACTTGTTAAATGAGCTACCAACTTTAACAGGTTCTTTAGAGATATATTAGCTTAATAGTCGTAGTGGTAATGGCAGATGGCTGAACGTGTCCATTAGCTAGCTGTTCATATTTAGACGCGCGCTTTGTACTCAGTAATACTTTTAAAGCGAAAAAACTTCAGTTTTAATAATAAAATGTATCACGTACGCATGTATCATCCTGAACTATTGTTACATTCTAAAAGCATTTTACGAGGCAGGCTGTTGACTTCATAGCTGAATGTTAAAAATTCTTACGTATTTGGGACTTCACTCAGTAGAAAGTAGTAAGTACGTATCTTCCTTTGCTTGAAAAAAATGGGTTCGTACGGTCCTGAAAACAATTGGTATGAGTTTTTGTTTGTCAAAATTTGAAAAGAAGGAGGGAGGAGGGAGGAGGAGGGGGGGGGGGGGGGGGGGGGGGGGGGGGGGGGGGCGAAGCAAAAGTGTGAAACAAAAAGCATACGTGGATCAATTCTGCACCGTGCATCCTCTTATCATTCTTGACTCTTCCATAAAATTGAACAATATGTGGCTAAATTCTGCGTCTTTACCACTGGTCTGGGTGCATGAATCCCCAGCAGCAAAAATGTGGCGCGGAATGGTACAATTGTTGGCACCATCTGGGTGACAAGACACGAGCTAATGAGTGTCCTTCCCAGATTCGCCATTGACAAACTGGGGCGAATGTTTATTCTTGCCGGCCGGCTGCTGATGGGCGACATCTCGACAAACAATGATGGTACAATCCGGATGAAGCACAGACTCGTACTGCAACAGACGGGATCAGGAAATAAAAGGGGCCCGTTTTAGAACGAAAAAGAGATCCAATAATGCACATCATAGCTGCTAAAATGGATTAGATGGAGATCAACAAATATCGTAGATTCTCCACATCTTGGTAGAATCGTAGTAGTAGTACAAAGTAAAGGCTGCTGAATAATATACTAGCTAGCATCAGAATTCCTCACGTGTCAATATATACTAATTAAGCAGGGAGGGGGAAACTAGAGTGAAATGAGTCGAGGACGACGAATGACGCACCGCATTTGCGCTCCCCAACTTGTAGATGAGAGTTGAAACTTCCTTCACTCGGTGTGTCCATTATATTCATCAGTGAGTGGATGCCGGCCCTTATGCTAATAAGCATGTGCTATAATCCTAGCTAGGGCAAGATGACATGGCAAGAACTGTGACGACCGTGATGGCCTATAGTTGCGATCGTGCACCCGTCGGTCTCAGGAAACCCCACTTTTTCGTGAACCGGACATGCATTCGTGCATGGACGCAGCTGCCGGCCGGGCGTGCGGGTTTTGAGCTGTTCGGTGTCGTTAGGTAGCTAGCGACGGGGCCGGTGACGGCGATCGTCGGACGGCGACGGGGCTTCCCTTGCGAGGTCGGCCGGAATGTTCCCCGTCCGGCGTCGCATTCGCACGAGTGGGCTGTCCTCGTTCGTACTACGAGGTGGTAGTCTCTGTGCGTGCGTGTACGATCGAGTCGTACGCGCTTGCATGCACGGCTAGCTGCAGACGTGCGTGCAGTGCGCGTGCCCCTCGATCGGCGGCCTGCGTCGTTCTGTCGATCGCTAGCTAGCTGCTGCCGATCGGCACGTGTACGTGCATGATGCAGCGCACATGACATACTCCGCCGACACTGGAGCGCGCGCCAACAATGGCCACGCTGTACGTAGCGAGCGACAGGGGTACCTCTCACCTTGTCCGTGCACGTCGATCATGAATTCAGACGAAGCGTCAACCAATGCTGTCGCTAGTAATAACTGCCAATCACTCTGTATAGTACAGTACCTCCATGGCGAGTGACACTGGACGTGCTCGAGAGCCAGAATTTAGTGCACGGGCGATTCATTTATTAGCGAGGGAGAGGAGAAGAGATTGAGCAGGAATCCTGAATTCTTGGCTTGCACTGCTGAGAGTGGTCAGGTCTGAATGAAGACGATCGAGGGGTGATGGAGGAGGGAGACAAAGGGCGAGAGACACGCGCCAACTAGCACGCACAGGGCACGACGTATATTCCCTGCTACCATCCGTGCATGTTCCCTGCATGCACGTGTGCGTTGCATCAATTCGTATCAGCATTTTTTTATGTGGACCGTGCACGCAACTTGCTGCTGCATGCTGCTGCGTACTGTTTGTATATAGTATATTCTGCACTACTACGCACGTACGCACTCCTGCTAGCTAGCTCCGTTAGTAAATTGTGCAGTTCAAATCGGGTAGTGCGCCAAAGCTAGTAGGTAGTGAACGCACCATGAACTGGTTGCACGTACGTAATGCTCCGAGAAAGAAAGCATACATGCATGCATCTTCGTGACCACGTACTGTAGTATCCATAGCTGCTAGCTTTTGTGGAGGCACTACACGAATGGCCAGATGTGCCGACGGTTGTTTGCTACACCGACGGCCAAACGTCGGGGCCGTCGGCGTAGCACCGGACCAGGCCAGCCTAACTGGCCAGCCCTCGGCGTAGCCAAGCCGTCGGCGTAGTATACACTACGCCGACGGTCACCCTCGGCGTAGCAAGCGGACGCGTGGCACATGCCGGATAGCACGGACGGCGCGCTAACGGTATCGTCCGTTAGGCCGCCACCCCCTCAGCCTCCCCGGGCCGCCGCCGCTGCCTCCCCGAGCCGCCGCCAGCACCCGCTGCCTCCCCCGAGCCACCGCCTCCAACACCCCCTCTCTACCCCAAGCCATCGCCGCCAGCACCCCCTCCCTCCCCCAAGCCGCCACCGCCGCCAGCCAGCACCCCCTTCCTCCCGCCAGCCACCCCCACTGCCCCCACTGCCCCCGCCGCCACCCCCACTGCCCCGTCGCCTCCCCCACTGCCCCTCCCCTCCCCCACTGCCCACCCCTCAACCGAGCACACCCTCCCCCATTAGGTTAGTATTGGTAATTTAGGTGTAGTTAGTTAGGTGTATTGTTAGTATTGGTAGATGTAGTTAATTTAGGTTAGTATTTTTTTTATTTTTACTTTGTATGCATATTTATGTGATGATAAATAGGAGTAGGAGTAGTTGTAGTATGTAGGATAAGAAGTAGGAGTAGAATGAAAACCCTAAATAGAAGTAGTTTGTAGTATGTGAGTAGAAATAGGAATGGAACTAGAAATGCTAGAAATAGTAGTAGAAATAGAATTAGAATTAGAATTAGAAATTGCTAAATAGATGTTGCATATTTAACCATCTTCTCATGTTTTTTGCAGTTACCGGAGGGTGAGCGGGGGGGGGGGGGGGGGGGGGGGGTGTTTTGACGGCGGGCCCCGGATCATCTTCGAAGATTTGATCACGCTTCGAGAGTGAGAATCCGTTCGCCTCTCTTGTACCTAGGTTTATTTTCGTGTCTAGATCACCAAGTATGCCGCGTCACCTAGGCGTCATCCCGACCGTAAACGTTACACGACTTAATATGCATTAGTGGTCTCGCATATTTTGGACCGTAACGCTTATGGCTTTTATCGGGCAGTCGGCGGATTCGTAGTTGGGTTTGGTTCTCCCTGGCTCTACCTCGATTCGAGACAGGATTTCGGTGGCGCCTCCTCGTTGTTCTCTGGATGCACATCCTCTTGGCTTTTTGTCGAGACGTGTATCGGGAGAGCAGCGGGGAGGTGCTGCCGAAATTCTGCTTGGATCGGGGTAGAATCAGGGAGAACTTACCCAATCTACGGATCCGGCGGCTGGTTAGGACCCTCTTTTCCTATTGGACATGTAGGTTGATGAATGCGTAAAAATATAAAGCATTTAATCTCCTGTTTGATATAAAATGTTATATTTGTTGTTTATGGAAAAAGTAATTTCTAACATGTCCCTCTTACCTTGCAATATGTGACTTGTCGCTCTTATTCCACGTAACTACTGAACGCAACAAATTCCTCTTGTACCTGTAGGGAGCTGATCCCAACGTTGAGATGTCAGATGAGCTGAAATGTGTTTCCCAAGGTTGTAACAGTGTCGTCATTAAGTATGAGAAGTATGATGTGAATGAGTTTCGCTTCCATACAGAGACGCACCAGAAAGGGCGACCGAATGCAAAAACGGTAAATACTGGGGTGTTCACCAAAGGAGCCGATTCCCTTGATTACTACGGAAGCTTAGAGAATGTATACGAGCTGACCTTCAATCGTACGAATGTCGAACTCAATCTTGTTGTGTTAAAGTGTCACTGGTTTGACCCAAGGGGTGGACTGAGAAGTACCCCTTCCATTGGGTTAGTTGAAGTTAGGCCTTCAACCACCTATAGTGGAGCCGACATCTTTGTTGTTGCTCACAAAGCCAACCAAGTTTATTATTTGCCCTACCCATGCCAGAAAGCGGAACTCCAGGGCTGGGAAGTCGTGTTCCAGGTATCGCCACATGGTAACCTACCGATTCCCTCCGAGGACGATTACAACAACATTAACCCTGTAACGTACGAGGGAATTTTCTATCAAGAGCAAGAGGACTTCGGACACTTTGATTTAGAACCGGTTGATCTTGAGGACCTTGGGAACGATGTAGAAACTCGGGGTGAGTCAGTAGTGAATCTACATGACATAAGTATGCTCGAGAAGCTCCATACCGAGAATGACAACGATGATGAGCCTACACCCTTCGATGAGAATCCAGATTTCTACTCAAAAGATAGTGATAGTGAGAATGAGAATGAGAATGAAAATGATAGTGAGTATTTATTTTTTTAATGCATTTTATTTTGTCTTTGTGCTTAAATATTTTCTTAATTGCATTATGCCTTTATTCTTTGTGTATACATTTTATTATGTCTTTATGCTTAACTGTTTTCTCTTACTTAATGCAGGTGATTGAACAATATGAGCAGCGGCAAGGCAACCAGTTCGTCCTTGCTTAATGCGCTGAAGCAGCGCAAGAAAAGAGCTACACGGAGTGGGAGACAACCAAATCCCAATCCGCGTTACCCCGATCTTGCTCCTGCTGGCGGAGGACGGGGTCGAGGCCGAGGTTGAGGAGGACGAGGACGAGGTGCCACGGGAGGAGGCGTGGACTTTGACCCACCACCCTCTGCTTCTGGCGACGTGGCTCCTGAGTTGTTCCTGACAGAGCAGCCTTTCAGGGCCGAGAGGGAGGCAGAGTACGAGAGGGAGGCGAGGACCGAGAGGGAGACGGGGACCGATACGGAGGCGGACACTAGCCGCGAGTTGGTGGGGCCGAATAAATTGCGGAATCGTGGGGAATCGGGAGTCCCTGACGAGAAGTTTGAGCCTAGGACTCAGGAGGCGAAAGCCCTTATTATTCCAGATGGCCTTGAGTAAGTGTACTAATTTGGCAATTTAAAACATTTTATTTCATGTTGGTCATAAGTAATTATTGTGTACTAATGTTTATTATTGTGCAGCAATTGGACATTTCCTCCGGGGACCAAGGCTCGCCTTCCTAACAGCCTCGTTGGAGCTCTGATTAGGAAGTTCTGGCCGGGCTATCACATTACCCACGAGGGTGACAGGAAGCTAGCTATTACTTGGGCGGACTACCAGACTACCCGTGTCCCGGGCTTTACGACAGCTGCTGATGCTGTCATCACCAAGTTTTGGTAAGGCATATTTCTCGAGTTATGTTCATACTTGATGACCCCACCGTGCTAACTCATGACTCTTATGCATGATTGAAGTGCTTTTACCGTGTGGCCGAGGAGGACCAGGAGAAGGCGCAGAGGACTTTGCTTGGGGCTTGTGTGAAGTTGACCCCCTAGGTGTGGTACAACCAGAAGATCACGGCTGCTAGCCACTTCTGGGCTGACAGGGGCGTGAGGGTCAGGAAGGAAGACATTGTCGGTAGGAACCCTAATCCTGAGTACTCGATGACGCCAGAAGAGTACATGTCGGTGAGTAAAATGTCAATGATATTCTACATTGCTTCTAAGTTGCCATTGCATTGTCTGGAGTTGAGTATTGCATTTTTAGGATATCCCCGATTGGGCCGAGCCGCATCGACTCGCATGGGAGGAGCTGGTTAGGACGAGGTGGCTCAGAGAAGACGAGGAGTTTGCAGCCTTGTCGAGGCGGAACGCGGATAACCGAGGCGATGGTGGAACGCACTGCGCGGGAAACCGCAACTTTGACCGCTTCAAGGGGAAGGTGGTACGTATATACATGGAACGACCTGCGTGTATTTCTCGTCAGGTTTGTACTTCATATGCATAATATTTATTTTCGCGATACAGGTGGCCGAGACACAACCCGGGGAGGTGATTCATGACGTCGCCGTCTATGATATGATGCGGCGAAAGAAGCCCAATTACTCGGAGCCTCAACCCTCGTTGCTCGTGTACTTCGGCACTGCCCAGAACGACTTGGGGAACTACAGCACGATGGTGAAGACTCGTCACCCCCATGTGGATGACCCCATTCACGCGGATATCGACGAGGAGTCGTTGGTCCTGTCGGGGCACGGATTGCAGCATGGACGCCTCAAGATTCTAAATAAGAAGGTCAAGCCTACCCTTAGCACGAGCTTCAGCCGTCTCAAGGCTACCTATCCCGCCGACGGCCCCCCTATCCCGCCTCGTGGCCAGCCTCGTCGCTCCGCTGAGGATGTAAGTTTTTCTCGTTCTCATCATCTTTATGACTTTTGTTCCTGCATGGCTAACCCCTGACGAGATTCCTTGTATTTGAAATTGTAGCCTGAGTTAGACGCGGCCAACGATACCGTTTATGAGGAATATCAGGTGGCCTTTCGGCAGCATCAGGAGGCGCATGCGATCTACATGCAATACGTAAATGTAAGTCCGAACCTTTATTTTTGCAAAAGATACAAGTCCCACTTCCCCCCGTTTGTTGTACTACGGCCTGACTTCTAAACTATCTTGCAGGACATGATGGTGAATATTCAAACTTGCCAGAATAGAGATTTAGGGCCCGTGCCTCCCATGTCAGGTCCGGTGCCATTTTTGCAATCGAAGGACATCTTCGCTAGGACCTACTACGCATCGACACCGGTAAGTTCTTTGCTAACCCACTGGTTATCGCTTTACTTTCCCTCGCAAGTTGCTAACATGTAGGCACCATGTAGGGAACAGGAGCTTCTGGGAACCGGCACTTTGGCCACGCCTCGCCGGATGGGCGTCAGATCACACCGCTTTATGACAATGGTCCATGTTCTGGCCATTCTGCAGGTGGTTCTCCCGAGCTTCACACTTCTCCTACTCCCTCGCCAGGTGGCTCTTCTGCTGCTTCTACTGGACGCAACCCTTGCCAGAGGTCGCCACTTTTCATCAGGGAAGATCGCGGGTACACCCCCTCTCCTCCAGAGTTGTAGGCATGTGTGATGATGTCGATGATCTTGTATGACTAATGTATGGATGATCTTGTATGACTGATGTTGATACATGTATGGCATATGTGATCTTGTTTCAATTGGTGTGGAATATATATTGCATGGATGTATGGATGATGTATGGCTGTATGGATGATGATGTATGGATGTATGCATGGATGATGTATGGCTGCTGTGAGTGCTGCTGCTGCTGTGAAAAATTCAAAAAAAAACCGTGCATGTCATATGCCGACGGCAATGCCCTCGGCGTAGCCCTCTGTCATGTGCCATATGGCCAGGTCTACGCCGAGGGCACTGCCGTCGGCGTAGCACCTGCGCCTACGCCGAGGGCAGGGTCGGCCTAGCGCCAGCCTGGAAGGCCCAGACGGTGGACACGCGTCCACATACGCCGAGGGCGAGGCCGTCGACGTAGCCCCCTCCTGGGGAGGCCCAGCGGGTGCCACGTGGCCACCGTACGCCGAGGGTAGGACCGTCGGCGTATACGGTGTGTCGTTAGTGGCCGTCTAACGGCAGCGCCGCCGTTCGCCGACGGGCCCGCCTCGGCCGTCGGCGTAGCTCTATGCCGACGGTTGTTTGCTACGCCGACATCCATTTTTGCTCCGCCGAGGGAGACCCGTCGGCGTAGCCGTCGCGTGCTGTAGCGAGGCGAAATCAAGAAAAGATACGGCCGGCCGGTTGGGTAAAACCACAGCCACGTACGTCTCTCTCATCAGCTGGGCTGGCTCGTCCTCCCCTCTCCTCCCTAGCTAGCTAGCTCTCACTCGCTGGCCGCATGCATGGCTCTCGATCGTAGCTGAAGCAAGGAGAGAGAGCTGGGGGTGGTGGCGGTTGTGTGGATAAGCCTCTCCGATCTCTGTCCTTGTGGTGTCACCTCATCGATCAGGCACGGTCGGCCCGGACCCTGGATCGCAAAGCTGGCTAGGGTTTGAAAAACTTGAGCACTCCTGTCGTCCTGGACTTGACTAGACTAGACTCGACGAAAGCGCGTGACCGAGTCCATGCATCTGAGCTCATCAGGAATAATCTGCCTCTTTTTCCCTCCCTTTCCACGCAGATCTGCAGCAGATCGATGCATGCAACATACTATGCCTTTGCATGGAGCTAGGGATAATGCCAATTGCCAATCAATCTACTTTTGGTCTTTGCTTGTGCTTCACATGCATGCACCCCCCATTTCTATCATTCACTCTCTCACAACTTGGCACCAGCGCGCGGTAGCAACACCAACTAGCAAGGCCGAACGTGCGCGCGTGCCCGGTTACTACTAGCTAGTAGTTTGGATCGATCGAGCTTTTAATTAATCCACCATCCAGACAAACCCCGCTGCAGATTTCCCTGTTGCGCAATGGAGAATTTTCATGAAAATTGACTACACGTACTCCCTCTTCGTTTAGAAATATATAAGATGTTTTAAATTTATGAAGCTAATGTACTGTATAGATTCACTTGAACCTACACATTAAAAGATGTCTACATACATATTAGCTTCATAATTCTGAAACATCTTATATTTCGGAGTACTTGTTAAGAAACCAAGGCGGGTAATGAAAATTTTTGCCTAGGAAAGCACTTATGGACAAGGTTGGAGCGAGCGAGAGAGCGACATGTGAAGGAAGAAGGACCAACAGTAACACGATTGAGCGGCGATTTTCGTGGAGGCGAAATTAACGCGCGTTTCCCGAAAAGAGGGCACGCGGGGAAACAGCTCGAAAGGTGAAAACGTGTTACAAATCTAGCCCCAATCAGCGCCCATCTAGGTTCCAACAATCTCTGTAAAACGCCCTCCAAACCGTGACGGAGGGAGTACTTCGAAACGGTGCGAGAATAATACAGTACTACATCAAAGCTTAGATCAAAATGGCACGTCTACACAAGTACTCCTAGTTAATATAATCGAGCTGACTGGCAAGCACTGGTGCATCCGAAAGAGAAAAGTTGCCGCGCATGGTGAGTAAGACGATGACACACCAACAACTTGTTGGCAACAAGTACGCCCTGATCGAATTTTCCATTCAGTTAACCGCAAGCCATTTGGGCTTTTAACAATGAAGTATCTGACTACGCTACACTGGCTGGCTATACCACCCCAAGACCCACCATAACTTTGCGCCTTGATCATCGTCAATTCATTCCAATGTCTAATGTGCATATAAATAGATTACAACAAACTAGGTACGAACTAGTTCACCAAATTCAGCACAAATCATGCACATATATAAAAAAAATATGCGAATCTGCAAATCTCATCCGAATTTCACATCATAATGAAGTCAGTTTTGGAACTTCATCATGTCTCTAACAGTCCTAGTGTAGATGCGAGTACCACTTAATATGGTCAATTCATTTCGATGTCTAAGATGATGCGTATTAATAAATTACTGAAACTAATTATGAATGCAATGATGCACATTGTAGAGATATAAAATATGTGACTCTCAAAGCATGACCTTGGGGTCGATAGTAGTAGTGGGTATATATATATATATATACACTACCGGGGAGTAAAGGACCCTCAATGTTTAGTTACATCATTTTGGCAATCCATTTTTTACGTTTTAGAGATATCTATTCATCAATGGTGTCTTGAACTAGGAATTCCACCAAGATATGTGAGCTTCAATACAAGCCGCCAGTATCCAAAAAGGTGTATTAGCAACACAAAATTTTGAACGGAAATTCTAATGAGAAAACGATGGAGCAACGGCAGTAGCATACACCTTACTGTTCTTTGCTTCCATTCATAGCCATAAGATTAATCAACTTATGCCCAAAAATGACAGATACAAAAACCAGCTGATGCTACTAGCACTATTTTATTATTATACAAAAGCATAAAGAGAAAGAAACAAAAGCTCATAGATACGCACGTACCCTAGCTAGATATATCTAAACTGACAGTCCATGATTTGCCTAAACATTTAATTAATACCGTCGCTCGGGTGCTTATTATCATAGCCAGTCTCCAATCAAGACTTCACCACAGGGCACTTCCCCCATCATCTCCTGATTAACTAGTTGATCCATGCAGTTTACTAACTAGCTCAGCTCCACGATTGTGTCGTTTCATCTTGCTGCACCGTGCTTCGTCTAAATCTGGAGCATTTCATAAAGTCTTTTTTTTTACCAAAACTACGACGGACTTACGCCAGCCTGAACAATTTCATTCAATAAACACAGTTACAGGGCTCTCAGCATAGTTTTAGAGGACAGAGGGGGCAAGGCAGACAAGAGGAGTCACGGCGGATCATAAATGTTACACCAGGACCTAAGGCTAGATGCGGAGGCCGGGTCGTACAGCGGTACGCCCAGAGTCGCACATCATCGATGCATCTGCTACGAATAAAGGGGAGAGGTTCATCGATGTTGTTGAACACAAGTGCATTCCTTCGTTTTCAGATGTTCCAGAGGACAGCGATGCAGATGGTGGCTGCTGCAGGGCTCGCGCTGCGGGAGGCCCAGAGCTCAGTGAAGTCTTCGCAACGCTCGTCATCCGTAAGGGGGAAGAGCGCCCAAACCTCCTTAGCCCCGGGACAGTTTGCAAACAAATGATCTATAGTTTCTTCGTCTTGACACGTGGGGCAGTCAGCCGTCGCGGAGAGCTTGTGGCGAAATCTCCGTTCATTGGTTGGAAGCCATTGGTGGCGTGCAAGCCAGCAGAAGATCTTGCATTTCAAGGGTGCGTTGCTAC
Source organism: Avena atlantica (assembly GCA_910589765.1). NCBI lineage: Eukaryota > Viridiplantae > Streptophyta > Magnoliopsida > Poales > Poaceae > Avena > Avena atlantica. The sequence continues at coordinate 454,555,943 of OU342733.1, read as the reverse complement.
CCCAAATCATCGTCACCTGTTCATCTTTTTGCAAATGTCTGAATGAATTGACATAGAAACCTTTGTTCGATAATTCCTTGTTAGTGAGTCGGCAATTCCGTAGATCAGGGATAGTTGGGCGAAGGGGAACATATATAATATCAGTGGAGAGAGAGCTGAGCTGAACAGCGGCGGTGGTGGTGAGGCGAGGTACGAGGCAGTCTGAAAGGCGGTGCGTAAGGATGTGAGCAACTGAAGCATTGGGCCTAGTCGTATGAGAGAAAAGGGCGGGAAAACGGTCACAGAGCGGGGCATCACCATTCCAAGTGTCAAGCCAGAAGGCCGAGGCAGAGCCACAACCGATAGTGACAAGGGAAACTGATCGGAAAACAGTGAGTTCGGCGACAATGCCCTTCCAAACCGGAGTATCCAGGTGGTGGGGGTCTCCGAGGTCTCTGTTGGCAGACCAACCATACATGCGACGAAACCAGCAGGCCCAAGAGGCAGAAGAATCGGAATGAAGCTTAGAGAGGAATTTGGCAAGGAATTCGCCATTTCATAAAGTCTAACAGTATATGTGGATAAATTCTGCATCTTTACCACTGGTCTTGGTGCATGAATACCCAACAGCAAAATTGTGCTGCGGAATGGTAGAATAATTGGCATCATCTAGGTGACAAGACATGAGCTGATGAATATTTATTCGCCACTGACAAACTTGGGCGAATGTTTATTCTTGCCGCTTGCCGGCCTCTGCCGATGGGCGACATCTTGAGGCCCACCTACCTATCCTGGGTATATAGGCTACAATGGTACAATCCGGATGCACAGACTCGTACAACCGGCGGGCCCAGAAATTAGAAGGGACCCGTCTCAGACAGGAAAACCGAGTTCACATGCATATGGCTTCTAAAATGGATGGATCCACACTCCCTATGTCTCAAAATAAAATATACTAGACAAAAATACAAGCTTCGCCTCGCCGCCTGCATTCCGTTCCGACAACGACATGGCAGGTTCTGACAAAGAGGTTGTCCACACAACCGATTATAGGGAGTTGGGAGAGTCAGCGAACGGTAGGAGAGCTCCGCGTGGGACGGTGGCTGCAGGCCGACGACATCCTCGGCAGGGAGGATTAGGACGGAGGGCTAGGATGAAAATGGGAAGAAGAAAAAAGTTCGCATATTTTCACGCTTCTTTTTTCACGTAAGAACCTCTCCCACTAACAATGGACCAAGACGTCAGCAATAGCAGCGATATAACATCGGTAGTAGTAACACATTTCTACCAACCCAAACGGATGAATCACGATTGGTCACATCCACAATCCTAAAGCCCAGAAAGTCACGGGAGTAGCCTCAGCTTGCTGGGTTATGACGAAGATTAAGCTATAGAATAATGGGTCACACTTTATTATATACCTTGATGACATTTTATCAAGAAAGAAATATCACTACAGAATTGGCTTGCACATGAAATGATCTTTAAATAACTATGAACCTACCTATACAAAAGGTGTAACTGATATCGATATCATCTTTCCAATGGGCGGAATAACCTTGTTTTGTCCTCTTTGAATAAACCTGCCAAAATTTGTGTGAACTTTGATGTCCTAGCTTTTACCAGTAGTACTATCAACCATTGTTGATTTCACTATGCCAAGCTTGGTTAATACAATTAAAAAGAAGGAAGAGTGCGTTGCTAGAGAAATGTAAATAGAAAGAAAAAACACAAGAGACTGTGCCTTGCTGCAAAAATGTCACCCAAAGAAATTGAATCATGGTATAGTAAGCTAGGAAAAGCCTAGCATTTTTTGAGCCAGAGTGCATGCATTTACTAATTTGCAGAAATCGTGTGTTGTAGCTATCTGCTGAACTTGCCCCCTCCCGTCTGCCTTATACTCCACATCCAACGGCTCACACCAATCTGACCAAATTGAACCCAACACTTAGCAGTTCCAGCTGAATAGAGCGACATACTTTCAGTTTCCTGACAACAGTTTTTACTGTTTTAGAATATAGACTCGACACTATAGAAGGAAAAACTCAACTGATTATTATCCAATACTTACATTGAAGGTGGAAGACAGTAAATATTCAAATATGTAGCAAACAAGTGGTACCGTTGAACACTCAAATTCTGCCATCACAGTACAACACCCAATTTTTTTTAAATTGCACAACACATACACCACTCGATTACACAATACATCACTCGATTTCTACCAAACTACACATCGTTAATTAATGGACAAAATTGTAAATTGGAAGATACCAACGAATTTCTGCAAAAAATGAAAACCAAAAAGATTATGAGAGAGGTGCTTGTTACCTCCACGGCGAAGGAGGAATCAAGTGTTGCAGCAGATTATTAGGACGGCAGAGGTGTTGTCTCTCTGCCCTCTCCTCTAGGAGGGTTGCCCTTCCACAATGGAATTTTAGCGATAATAAAAAATAAGTTTACACTTAGTTAAAGGAAGATACCATGTGGAAAAAGAAATTATACAAAATTGTTATGCAACAAATATTTTAGAGACACGAACATAAGGAACATCAATTCAACTCATCTTAGAATAATGTCAACAATGCCATAGTGGAATGCAAAGCGTATCTACCTTTTGTGCAACTCAATAAACATAATGGAAAGAATGATTGTTGCAAATACAATCAGCAGATGATTTAGCTAATTTAGGATATATATAAGAATCTCTATATTTAGCAGAAAGATTGGGCTGACTGTATTAGCCTACTATCCGTTAAAAAATAACAAGATGTTTCTAGTGGTTACTATACTCATCAACTTGAAAAGCTATCTCATAGCTCTTGGTTCGAATTCGAATGTACACAATAGAATGGCTTCGGGGGATGAATTGTTTGGTCAATACCTAGCATTATAAGACCAAGAAAACCATTAAGCTTCAGCGTGACTATAGAACTCCACAAATTCATACACTTAAGATTGTTCGGCTCCTGTTCATGTGTTGAACTTTGGTCCAATTTCAATTAACAAAGGCTGTAGAAAATATCTACAAATACAAGCAACATCTTAGTCCAAGTCAGCTCGAAAATTATAAGGTAACCTCCAAGTGTCGTTGGGTGTGGGACTTTAGGTATAATTTAAGCATTTGACCTATCATTCAATTTCATGAGACCACATGACAGATCAGAAAATCTAGTCTACCAGGAATTAATAGAGAATTAGCCCCTAATGTGATGATACCATACAAAATATCAGAGATGAGAAATAAGTACATAGATGACATGTTTGTACAGTTCTGCAGCATGCCTAGCAGGGGAGAAATTCAACATAGATTCACCATGAAAACATAGAAGTAAAAGGATTCAAGGCAGATCGTGGATCTCCAGACCTAAATTGGTGCCTCCATTCCCACTTGGATCTGGGGGTGCCAGGTCCTCCTCGCACGACCTCTCCCCGAACCACAGCAGAAAAGAAACTCCACACACTGTCAGGGGTCTATGTCTTATCGGAAAGCGTTCATCCTTGCTTTATAATCCGTGCATTGACTCATGAGCATTGTGAAAAGCCACCTAAATTACAAAAATTTCAAATATGTCAGTCCCTATTATTTTGCACAGTATAACCTATGTTTCTACTTTATCACACTATGCATCTACCAGTTCACAATTCCACCATAAGTATGCCAGCGATGGTACTAATTAGAATTAGGAGATATGAGAGATTGAAGATAAGTTAGTTCTCATTTCAGAATTAGGACACATTCAGTTTTTTCCTCTAACATTCTTAAATTCTCCATCTTTTTACCATATATAAACCATCCAAGAGAAAACAAATTGATTGGTTACGGTTACGGACATAATTATATAAATTGCCCCTTCTATGAATAAACAAAAATATTTACGATCCATATTTTTACACATTCAAGAGCAAACAAGTTTAGATCTGGAAAAAAATACTTGTTTCGATACAATCATTCAGAAACTCATGAAAAAAAAATCAAGATCCGAGATTAGGATCCCAACACGCTCCATTGTTCCACATACACGAAAGAACAGATCCAACTCCATTTAACTTGTGAAGAGCAAATCCATATGGGGAAAGAATTTGGGGACCAAAAATAGATCGAAAATAAAGAAAGACCAGAGCTATTTCCGGATCAGACCAAATCCATCTTTGGAAGTATCAAATCCAAACAAATCAGATCCGTTGGAAACATGATTTTTATCTCTTCGCGCTTGGGATTGAGAAAAAATAGAAGCAAATCACGTGGGGAGAAATACAAATCAGATTAGAGACATGGGGGAGGAAAAACCACATGGATTTAGACCCCGCCATCTCCGCGACGCATGGCGCTCCCAGACCTCGCCGCTGGCACCGCGCGGCGGCCGTATGCGTCTACCTTGGGTATCACCAAGCCAGTGGACACATGTTTCACCGCCACGTCGGTCCGTCGCCATTGAGCTCCAATTAGGGCCCCATAGTCTATGCAACACATAACTACCATTCCAGCTCGCTAGAGCTAACGGAAACAAGCATCTCCGAATTAATAAATTTGAGCAAGATGGATAATACTCACGGAAATTAAGAAAGGGGATTACCTAATCACACACTTTGAGTCTGATTTGGACAATACTATAGCCGTTCCTTTGGTACAGAAAAACGGACAGGTTCGAGAGAAAAATACATGGAGCTCACCAAAAATATTTCGCGTCTGGACGGGAGGGTAGGGCAACGACGCTGGATCTGGATGGCAGGAGACCGAGGAAGCCATACCTGGATGTGCCGGTCGAGGGGAGGTGCCGAGGCAGGCGTCGGACACGGCGGCAGCCTGGTTCGTCGCTACTCGCTCCATTACACCGCCATTCACGGGACTTCTCCGGCAGCGCATCTCTTCACCCAACACCTTCTCGGCCGTTGAGCTCTACGTGAGCTAGGGGCTCCCTGCTCAAATCCGGTAGGGGAGGAGCGGATCTCTCTGGCCATTCCTCCTTCGTCGCCCGCCAAGTCTGCGAGCTACGCTGACCTTTCTATCACGTGGTGTCGATGGGGCACAGCGACGGGGCTCGAGCCGGGTTTCGCGAGCGGTGGGAAGGGGATCGATCCAGGTTGAAGATAAGACTGGAGTGCGGGCCCCGGGTGCAGAGACAGCGGAACATACCGATTGCTCACAACACGTCATATCCCTCGCGCTTAAGCTATAGATATATGTAACTGGTTGTAGATTCATCTAAATTTAAAAAAAACATATATATTTATTTAATTTTTGACAAACCCGCGTCATCTATTTTCAGAACAAGGGAGTACAAAGCAAACCTGTTGAAGCTAGCATCGGTTATTCCTCACATGTCAATACTCAGCAGGGGTACGCATGTGGATTGATACCGGATTTTTTAAAAAAATCTATCAATCTATTAATAAGCATTAACATTAGTATAAAAATACCTAAAAGTATTGAAAATTACAAACAGGCTTGTAGACCACCTAGCGGAACTATAAACACTAGCTCAAGCCGAAGACGCGCCACTGTCCTCGCCCTTCCATCACTGAAGCCAGACAAAGCTCGTCATAATAGAGTTTCTTAAAAGACAGATGGAAAGTCGTTGCGTTAAGGCCCAAAAAACCATCGCACTAGAGGAGCAACCATTGTCAATATGAAAACCGTGGATCGAAAGAGACTACCTAAAACCACGCGAACGAATATGAAAACTTAAAGGATCCCTTACACTTGTTGGTTATCTTTGCATTCTGTGAAATCGTGCTATCAGCCACAATATGCTCATGGGAAGATTGTTTTTCCGAGTTACCCACCTCTTTGGCTCATCTCTCTTAGATGTTACCGAATGCATATAGAACTTTTTTGTGCACATTGTTGAAGCTTGATGAGGCCAACTCTCGCTTTTTTTTACTCATCGGAGGAACGGTGCCGGACTCGTTGAATTATTATTGAATTGTGCGTGATATAAAACATTAGTAAATTTCTTTTACATTGCTGATATATTTAGATTGCACTATCCTAAAATCACACATACATGTTCAAATATAAAAAATAGAATATGGTATCCCGCAGGCTCCGACAGAACAAATCTCTATCGTAAAGCCAAATAATTGATTTCACGGTTAAACGACTGCGGGTCTCTGTTCTGCCGGGAGCCCACGCGAGCATACACCAATCTCCCACTAGCAAGCAGCCAAGCACATATGAAGTGGTAGATAGCGGGCATTTACGCTGAACTTGTTGAGAGTTGAAAGTTCCTTCCACAGTTCCACTCGGTACGTGCGGTGTGCCCATTCAGTGAGTGAGTGCACATATGCTAAGCATGTGCTATAATCCTAGGGCAAGATGACAACTTGCGATCGTGCAGCTGTCGGTCTCAGCAAACCCCACTTCGTGACCCGGACATGCATTCATGGATGCATGGACGCAGCTGCCGGCCGGGCGTGCGGGTTTCGAGCTGCTCGCTGTACGCTGTCGTTAGGTAGCTAGCGACGGGGCCGCTGACGGCGATCGGACGGTGACCGGCCGGCCGGGGATCCCTGGCGCGATCGGAATGTTCCCCGTCCGGCGTCGCAGTCGCACGAACGGGCGTCTTCGTCGTACGCGCTTGCACACGCACGTCGCACGGCCTGCTGCAGACGTGCAGTGCGCGTGTCCCTCGGCGGCCTGCGTCGATCTGTCGATCGCTGGCTGCTCCCGATCGGCACGCGGACGTCGGTGATTTTATTTTAGTTGCACGCACGCACATGACATTGCTGCAGCGCCAACAATACTGTAGCTAGCTATCGCCCACAATAACACACTGCTAACCGCTCTACCCATAGTATATTTGCATGGTGAGTGACACGTACTCGACGTGCTCCAGCCAAAATTTATTAGTGCACGGGCGATTAATTAGCGAGGGAGGAGAAGAGCAGGAATCCTGAATTCTTGGCTTGCACTGCAGAGAGTGGTCCGAACTCCGAACTGACCTGAAGACGAGGGTGAGGAGGAGGAGGAGACAGAGGGCGAGAAACACGCGCACGCACAGGCCACCGGCCCACACATGTTCCCCCCTACACTGCACGTGCGCGCGCGTTTACTACTACTCCGCCTAGCTAGCTAGCTAGCTGCATTATTCCATCAGCATTTTTATGTGGATCGTGCACGCAACTTGCTGCCGCCTACTGTTTGTATATTCCGCACCACCCGCGCACTCCTGCTAGCTTCGATCGATTCGTTAATTAGTAACTAGTTCAGTTCAAATCGTGTAGTGCGCCAAAGCTAGCTAGTGAACGCACGATGAACTGGGTTTTGCACTTACAGGCTAGCTTTACATCTAGCTAGCTGCTCCGAGAAAGCATGCATGCATGCACCTTCCGCAACCATGCACTGTAGTTGTACGTATGTAGCTAGACACGCGCAAAAGAAGCAAACAATGAAAAAGGAAGAAGATGGCGATAATGCAAACTTTTGTGGAGGCAAAATCAAGAGAGATACGGCCGGTCGGGTTGGGTAAAACCGCCGCTAGCACGCGGAACAAACAGCCACGTCGCTCGCTCAACAGCTAGCTCTCGTTCTCCTCCCTCCCTCCCTCAGCTCAGCTAGCTCCCTAGCTAGCTCTCGTAGAGAGAAAAGCCGGCCCCGTGCCTATCCCTCGCTGGCCGCATGGCAAGGAAGAAAGGTGGTGGTGTCTGGTGTGGATAAGCCTCTCCGATCTCTCTCTCTGTCCTTCTCGAGTCACCTCGCGGTCGGCCCGGCCGGACCCTGGATCGAAAGCTGCTGGCTAGACCGGTACTGTACGTACGAGCTAGCTAGGGTTTGAAAAACTTGGCACTCCTGTGTCCTGTCCTCCTGGGTGGAGGAGTGACCGAGTCCATGCATCTGAGCTCATCAGGAATAATCTGCCTCTTTTCCCCTCCCTTTCCACGCAGATCAGCATGCAACACTTGGCTATAGCTACGGAATGGATGCCAATCAATCCACTTTTGGTCTCTGCTAGCTTGTGCTTCACATGCATGCACCCCTACTCGATTCGATCATTCACTCCCCACAACTTGGCAGCAGCGCGCGGTAGCTGCACCAACCAGGCCGAACGTGCGCAAATGGCGATTTTTTCCCTTGTTATACTAATTTCGATCCAGCTTTTAATCCACCACCCAGACAAACCCCGCCGCAAGTACATTTCCCTTGTTGCGCCAAGGCAATGGAGAGTTTTCCTGAAAAGAGCGGACACCCCTCAAGAAATCAAGGCAATCAGTGGAAAGTTTTGCTGAAAAAACGCATGAATGAATGGCGCAAGAGAGCGACATGCCAAGGAAGGAAGGAAGGGCCGACAGCGACACGATCATCGAGCGGCGATTTTCGTCGAGGCGCATTAATTAACTTGTTTCCCGAAAAGAGGGCACACGGGGAAACAGCAAGAAAGACGGAGAAACGTGTTACTACTACTTGAACCAGGAGTACCAACGCCAGCACGTCATCAAGAATAGATCGATCTATCCATTCGATCCATCAGAATGGCACGACTGCGCGCGCAACCACTCCTGCTTAATCTATGCAGCCATTTAGCTAGCTGTGCCGGAAGGAAGTCTCTGGACGAGGGAGAAACTAACCCATGCCCACTTGCATTACCGCTTTTGGCATGATCCAGCTGATTGGACAACACTGATGCATCCGAAAGAAAGAAAAAGTTGCCACACACATGATGACACACCAGCCAGCAAGTCCGATCGATTTTCTTTCACTGACTAATGCGCAACGAAATCATCCGTTTCTTTCACTGACTAATGCGCATATAAATTAATTAGGGGAAACCGAACCACTACACCACAGCACTAGATTGCCGACAGGCGTCGGTCGGCAATGTTGGTTAGTGCCGACAGAATTTCGGTCGGCAAAGTTGTTGTCGAACAGTTGGTCGGAGATACCGTCATTTAGCGACGGATTGTCGGTCGGCAATACAGAAAAATTCGCCGTTGGATAATCGGTCGGCAAAGAATGCATCGCCATCCGTGCGTCGGTCGGTAAAACTTTCCCGACCGACTAGTAGTCGCCAAGTAGGCCAAGGCGCGTGCGCCCTGTTGTCCCGCTTCATTTTGGTATGTGAGGGTTTTGTCGAAGGATATAGCCAGTGGATCTTCCATGGAGAGTGTGGCACTTCTTCTCAGGATCCACCAAATTTTTATGATGTCCAAGAGAGGGATGAGCGTGATGATATTTCGGCTTTGCTAAGAGACCTAGGTGGTGGTTTAGATGATGATATGGGAGAATTTAAAGATGATGGTGGTGCAGATTAGGATGATCCTGTCTTAGAATCCCTGCACAAGCTGGAAGCTGATTCTAGACAAGAGCTATATCCTGGTTGTAAAAACTTTTCAAATCTCCGTTTCCTAGTTAGACTTCTTCACACCAAAATGCTTGGTGGGTGGTCTGATAAAAGTTTTAATTTGCTATTAGATCTGCTTAAAGAGGCTTACCCAGATTCTGCAATACCTAAAAACTGCAATGAAGCTAAAAAACTAGTCAAATGCATGGGTCTTGGGTATGTTAAGATTGATGCATGTGAAAATGATTGCATTCTCTTTTGGAAAAACAATGCCAATGCCAATTCATGCCCAAAATGTAAAGCCTCGCGATGGAAATCTGAAAGAAAGCATGCAGATAGGAAACGTGTCCACAAGGTACCTAAGAAGGTTTTGCGCTACTTTCCAATAAAGAAAAGGCTTGAGAGGTTGTTTGCATGCTCCAAAACTGCGGCTCTCACAAAATGGCATGCAGAAGAGCGTGTGGACGATGGTTTACTTAGGCATCCCGCAGATTCTCTTCTTTGGAAAGACTTTGAGAAAAAAAATCCAAAATTTGCTAAAGATAGTCGAAGCATCAGGCTTGCACTAGCCACATACGGCTTTAACCCTTTTCGTTCCATGAATCTCAGTTACAGCATCTCGCATGTCCTAATGATTCCTTATAACTTTCCACCATCGATGGTTATGAAGTAGCCAAATTTCATGTTATCTTTGTTAATTCTTGGACCAAGAGCTCCTGGTAGTGATATTGATGTCTATTTCGAGCCTCTTGTTGATGACATGCTAGATATGTTTGTTGATGGTGTTAGAACCTATGATGCTTCGATTGGGGAGTTATTTCAGTTGTATGCAGCAATAATATGCACAATTACTGATTATCCCGGTCTTGGGAATGTGTTTGCATGTGCTACACTAGAGAAGGAGCTTGCCTTGAATGTCATTCAAATACAGATTGGCTAAGGCTGAATAATGGTAGTAAGAATTGCTATATGGGCCATCATAGGTTTTTTCATGAAAAACACCATTTAAGGTATAAAACACGTACATTTGGTAAAATAGAAACAAGGACAACACCTATTCCACTTTCTGGTAGTGAAATATTTGAACTGACTAAAAATATTCCAAGCAAATTTGGGATGGATCCTAGTGGGAAGAAGCCTAGAAAGAAGAAACGCAAGGGGAACCACTGATAGTTTGGAAAAGGCATTCTATTTTTTTTAAATGCCATATTGGAAGCATTTGAAGATGCACCACAACTTTGATATCATGCACATACAAAAAAAAATATGTGTGATAACATAGTTGGCACACTGTTGGATGTTGAGGGAAGAAGCAAGGATACCATTAATTCTCCGTATGACCCTGAAGAACACAAGATTAGGAGTGATCTTCATCCAATTGATCTTAGTGATGAAGAAGTATATTTCCCTCCTGCACCTTATGCAATGGAGCCACATCAGCAAAGGACAGTCTGCAAAGTAGTTAAAAGTGCCACATTTCGTAATGTGTAGAAATATAACTGGATTAAAAATCCATGACAACCATGTTATTTTGCAAGACTTATTGCCACTTGCTGTGAGAAGAACTTTGCCAGAAAGAGTGAGTGTTGTATTGATACATGTTAGCAGATTTTTTAAGAAAATGTACTCACCTGTTATTCGTGTAAGTGAGATGCAAAAGTTGGCTGCTGAAATTGCTGAGGCCTTAAGCCTTCTTGAGGCCATATTCCTCCCATGCTTTTTTGACATTATGGTGCACTTTATGGTTCATCTTCCATCCCAAGCAATGGTTGTTGGACCAGTATATTTTTGCAGCATGTGGTCTATAGAGAGGTATGTTGTAGCACTAATTCTCTTAGGATAGTAACAACTACTTTATAATTAATCTTATGTGTAGTTGTCTATGTGTGTGTAATTATGGGTATATAGGAAACCTTAAGGTCCATGTCCATACTAGAAGTCATGTGGAAGGATCAATTGCAGAGGGATATTTGTTTGAGGAGAGTTTGACATTTTGTTCTCGCTATTTAGACGGCGAGACTCGGTTTAACCGAGGAGGTAGAAATGATGGAGATTTCGAATCTGCTGCTGCAACTACATTCTTCCACAACTCTGGTCGAGGGCTGGCTGGCAAGTGTGAAGTGATGTTAGATAACAAAACTTGGCTTCAAGCCCACAGATATGTCCTATTCAACTATGACCACATAGAACTATACTTAAAGTAAGATCCACTACATAAAATCTTGGCTATTGGAATATTGTTGTCTTCCTTGTCTGATCGAAAAATGTTACCTTTGTAGCGAGCATATTAATTATATTTCCACTTTTGGTCTTCAAAGTAAACGTGAAATCAATCGTGTGCATTACGAGACCTTCCATGGGTGGTTTAAGTTGCACGTGGAAAATATGGATGATGAAGCTCCACGAGAGATAAAAATATTAGCTAAAGAGCCAAACATGGTTGTGAGGAAGTTTAGTAGCTACACAATAAATGGGTTAGACTTTCATACAAAATCATATGATGAGGGGCGTCCAATTCAAGGTAGTGGAGTAGCTGATTGGAAGGAGCTTCTCAAACATTAGAGATCTCCTGAATTCGAAGTAAGTCATAATATGATGCTATAACAAAATGGAAATTAAACATCTTACTAGCTTCACTGCCACTAAATACAAATGAAAATTCTTCTTTTTGCAGGCTCGCAGTGCTATAGCAAAAGAGAATCGGTCCAAGTCAGCAGTGCCTCATACAGCTGGCAGCAAGAGTCATGCCCGTGTTACAAAAGAAATGGTAAAAACACTGTCCCAACTAGAAAATAAGCTCATTCTGTGTTTCAAGGACTTATAAGAAGTGATTGTAGGCTGACGAACTTGGGTATGCCCCTCGGAGAGACGAAGTGTTTATCAGAACTCATACCCTCAAGAAAGGACCTAACAAAAGACAACATGTGCCACAAGCAGCACCAATTATTGTATGTCTTCCTCCCTTCTGCTAGATATGTTTTTATCATTTAGAAACTTTATTATAGTAACGGTGGTGCATATCTACAGAGTAAACTCATAACTGCAGCTGATGAGCACCCTGATTGGAAGGAAAAGACTTTGAAAGAAGGTGATCTGTTTGCACGAGTTTGTGGACTAAAAGAGCCAAGGGGCCGAGTCCGTGGATTAGGTCTAGGGCCAACACCTCAATATGTGGGCACACCGGGTACACGGGCTAAAGTGAGCACAAGTGTTCTAGTTGAAATGGTAGCACACCGAGATGCTGAACACCGCATGCGCACTTTGGAGGACCACATGAAACAAATGAAGCAACAAATGAACAAAATGCTAGAAATGATGTCAGCTTCACAAGGAGGGCATAATTTGGAGGCTCCTAGCTCGCAAAATGGTTCTAATTCTCGACAAGTAATAAACTGTTTTTCACATACCTAATATGTTCGTTGAATTAAATGTTCACCATGCATACATTAAGTTACATATTATTTTCGGCAGAACTCAAGAGCTCAAATTGAGGAAGAAAGTGATGAAGAGGACAGCGAAGATGACAATGTTCAGAGAACAAAATTTGTTGCAAATCCAAGAAACTCTTCAACCCAGCAAGATGAAAGCCTTATAAGTTTCTCATGCATCCTTACTACATTTTATTTTGCTTTCATGTTTCTGTAATTCTCTCATGCATCCTTATTGCATATATATATATCATTCTTTTCAGATTAGGACGTATGTGCTTCTTTATGCATGGACTGGTCATGAAACTCCTGTTGCTAAGGCAATTGTTCTCTCGGTCGATCCAGACACAACTGTGGGTGGGGCGCCCCTTGGACTTGGTACTTATGAGGTTATTGTGAATGTTGTCATTAAAAGGGATACTATTCTGCCATATCAGTATGATGATTTACAATACATTAGTGATGCTGTCACAAGGTCCATTGCATGGCCATCTAACAAGGCAATCACCATGCATGCCTGTGTGTTTTATGCACATCCTTATTTGTTTATGTTATGCTCACTTGTGATAATTTTGGTAGATAAAGCCCTACAAACCAACTGTGTCTAGCTCATCTCGCCACTGAGATCTTTTAGTTTCGAAGACATCAACTGAATATGATGTGAGTAAAACTTCTATACTTATGTTCTGTCTGCTCTTCCTTCCTGTAGTATTAGTTTCACACATGAATGCTCATGATCCTGGATACTGGAATGTTCTAAAATTGTTTGATAGTCTTCATTTTGGTTTGGCTGTGTGCATATAATATGCATAGTAATTTTGATGATACTACTGTCTAGTGATTGGGTAAGTCAAAGAATGAATTTTACATTAAGCACACTTCAATGCATAGTAATTCCTGATTGTCTGGATGGTCCTCTTCTTCCTCATCTCCTCCTTTCCTCATCTTACTCTTCAAACTTAATGTAATGTACATCACGCTGCCAGTCTAGCCATAGGTTCTGGATCGACCCATGACTGAAAAGAAACAATGAGAACGTTTAGCTTGTATTTCATGGAGTGTTCAACTTAAATAAGGGGTTTTTTATTTCGTGATATGGTATACTTTATTAAAAAAACTACATGCAGAATTCTACGCTAGAAATTGCTTACTTGAACCCCATTACAAGGATGCTCACAATACGTCATTCATCAAACATTCTATTTGGACCTAAGCACGTGTAAAATCTGAGAACACCCCATTGTATACACCTTTGTCTGTTGCATACATGTCCGATTCATTTTGCATGGACAGTGGTAGTTTCCCTATTTGGGGATGCCACATTTGTAATTCAGCAATTGAATAGTTGCAGTTCAGCAATGGATCATTTGTAATTCATGTCTGTGTTTTCTTTCGCTTAGTCTCTCATGTAAATGTTCGGGTCAGGCTAGCGTTTTGCCCGTGCTCACACATTTGTTCTTGTTTTTGCAGGTGTTCCTTCAAACATGCAAAACCAAGTAGCTGGATGTTTCCCACCAACAGGACGAATTGTGGAACTAGGTCATATGGTAGTCGTGGCTTTCATTTTGTAATCCTGTTTATATGCTACTAGTTGGACTTCCATTTTGTAAAACCTACTTATGGGGTGACAAGTAATGTACCGTGTTCTATTGTGAACTTGACTATGTTGTAATCAGTTGAGACAATATGAATTGTAAGATTTTTATGCATATTAGTGTGTCATGTCTGCTATTATTTTCTGACATGCACGTATGATTGTGTGGAAATATGAGAATGTATTGAAATTTAAATATCTGAAATATCCAAATGTTGGTCAGCAAAACTAACACTGACAGAACGTCATAAGGAAGTATTATGCGTCATGGGTTAACGGATTTGTCGGTCGGGAAAACTTTTACCAACCACAGATCAGTCAGCAAAACAATGTCGGTCGGTAAAGAATATGTCGGTCGGAAAAGTTTTCAACGTCGGTCGGGAAAGTAATGTCGGTTGGGAAAGACCTTTGCCGACCGGACTTACGGTGACCGACCGTGTCGGTCGGCAATACTCATCCCGACAGACTTTCGGTCGAAGGCCATATTGTCTGTTGGGGATCTTTTGCTTTGGTGTAGTGAACATGAATCGCCCCACCATAGTTGTTAGTGTAAAGATATAAGGAGTATCTGAATCTGAAACACACATCGTAACTCCACATCTTAATGAGACCGATTCCAAATTCTGATCATGTCTGAGCAGGGTCAAAGTAGTAGTGTAGATTTGAGTAACGTCAACTCATTTCAGTGTTTAGCATGCATATGAGCTTTTATTTCATTTTAGAGGTATCACATAATAATCATCAATGGTGTCATGAACTAGGATTTTTTTCTGGAAAATTGGGTGGTGTACAACTAAGATAGGTGAGCTTTCCTCCAAAAAAGAACCGCTAACATAGATGAGCTTCAATATATATAACCCGCCAATATCTTTTTTTTAAAACGATGTAGCAACGGGAGTGACATAAGACTTGTGCACATAATGTTCTTTGCCTCCATTCATAGCCATAAGGACTAATCAACTTATGCCCAAAAATGACAAAGAAACAAAACACAAGCTAGCTGCTACCAGTACTTACTTTATTATTATTATACAAAAGCATAAAGAGAAAGAAACAAAAGCCCATAGATACGCATCGTACCCTAGCTAGCTAGCTAAACTGACACTCCATGATGATTAGCTAAACATTGATTAATAGTGTGGCTCAGGTCCTTGTCATAGCAGCCAGTCTCCAATCAAGACTTCCCCGCTGCTGCGTACTTCCCCATCAATCTCCTGATTAACTACTACCTGATCGATCCAATTTAATTAGTAGCTTAATTAAACAACCTCCTGAACTTAATTAATGTCCATCTTCTTGGCATTCCCGCCGATCCACTGCTTGTTCCCGGGGCTCCACTTGGGGCACTTGGTGCTGAAGTACTTGCCGTCCACCCTGTCGTCGAGCAGCTCCACCACCGGCCCCGGCCGCACGCACCGGGGCGCCTTGTACTGGTTGATCGACGCGCCGCGGCTCAGCGCGTAGTCCATGAGCTTGTCGAAGGTGCCGCTGGACACGACGCGGATCTCGAGGGGGCCGACGGAGCGGTCGGCGGCGCGGCACTGCCGGTACACGCTGTTCAGCGACTCCTCCACGGCGAGGCAGCAGTCCTGGAACACCCGCTCCGGCACGGGCTTCGTGGTCGTCGTCCCTCCGTCGCGGAGCTCCCAGAAGAGCACGTAGTGGCCAGGGATGGTGCTGGCGTCCGCGTAGCTCGTGTACTCGATGAGCGACGCGCCGAACGGCTCGAGGTGCCGCACGGCACGGCTGACGGCGGCATGGAGCTCCGTCTCGTCCGTCTTGTCCGCGTCGATGCACAGCGCCACGTTCTTGCGCCGCACGAAGCTGAACATGGGCGCCTTGTTCTTGAACCCCGCCACGCGCAGCACGTCGCCGACGCGGTAGCGGTACAGGCCGGAGTAGGTGGTGACGACGAGCTCGTACTCGCGGCCGATCTTGACGTCGACGAGGCCGACGAGGTCGCGGCGGTCGGGCTCGGCGCTGCTGCTCCCGGAGCCAGAATCGACGGGGAGGAACTCGAAGTAGCACATTGTGGGGATCAGGGTGTATGCGACCTTGTCGGGGCTGCAGATCGGGTTCAGGTTTAGGCCGAAGTAGCACTCGGAGGAGGCGTACATGGTGCACGCGAGCGGCAGCCCGCCGCCGTAGTGCTCCATGGTGGGGACGTACTGCGCCATGGCGCCCGTGACGATGACGTCGATGTACTTGGTGTTGGGCCACACCCTCCGGATCACGCCGTCCCACGACGGCGTCGCGCAGGCGTCCTTGATCGCGTCCGCCAGCGCCGGGTCCGCGCGGAGCACGCGCCCGACGGCGGCGCGCACGGCGGGGTCCGTGATCTCGGCGTCCAGCTCGCCGGTGCGGATGTCCCTGCACAGCCGGGGCCAGTGCTTCTCGAGGAAGCGGATGGCGCGGAGGAACCCGGAGGCGAAGACGGCGCCGACGCGGAGCACGTCGGCGCGGTGCACGAGGCCGCAGAGCAGCTGCGCGTACATGCTCTGGTAGGCGTCGACGCACAGGATGGCCTCGTCGGGGCTGGTGTGCACGGTGTAGGGGTCGTGGGGCCGTTCCAGGAAATGGCGGCTCTTGTAGTAGCTGGTGAGCACGGGACGCGCCGGCAGGCCGCCGGGCGTGCGCGACTCCGCCTTGACGAAGTAGAGGTACATGGCCTTGCCCTTGTCGAGGCCCGGCATCGCCTGGCTCATGACCGGCATGAGCAGGCTGTAGAGCTGCGAGCGGCGGTCCATCTCCTCCGCGATCGCCGGCATCAGCTTCCTCTCCCCTCCGGACGTGCCCGAGCTGCACGTTCATCAGTCACAAACTTAATTTTCCATGCGTTGCCAACACCGCCGGACAGGTAACAGGGAGATGTAGCAGCAGGTGGTGTAGTAGTCATGGATGGATGTATGCACGCGTGTACGTACGAACCTGGTGAGGAACTCTTGGTGGGGCTTGCCGGAGAGGATGGGCGAGGTGTCTCCGTTGGCGATGCGGATGACGTCGGGGAGGATGTCCTCATAGGTGGTGAGCGGCGCCTGGCGGCGGAACGCGTCTTCGGCGCCGGGCGCGGCGCCGGAGACGCCGATGCGGCGCAGGTACTCGGCCGGCGCGTTCTGCGCCAAGATCTCGACCAGCACGCCGCGCTGCACCTCCCCCGCGGACGTCGTCACGCGGTCTATGTACTCCAGCACCTCGCGGTGCGACGAGGCCGCCGTGGGCGGCACCGGCACCGGCACCGGCGCCTCGGGCATGGCGCAGCGCAGCCCCGCTGGACCTGGCTCGTATCTAGCGGCAAGTACGCCCCTCTGAACCGCGCTGGCGTCGTGTAGCGCGAATGCTAGACTAGTGCGGTGCTCGTGGCTTATCATCGGAGAGACTGATAAGCAGGCCAAGGTGTTCGAGAGACCTGGGCGTTCTGGTGTGTGGTGGCAGAAGCACGGGTGCGGGCCGGCTTTTATAGGCCGTGCCGCGGGAGGGCACGCCCGTCTTTTCCACCCTCCGCGGTACAGGACAAGTCTGGCTGGTCCGTGCGCCCCGTACGTACACGCGCGCCAGGGAATACCACGTCGGATCTCGTAACCCGGACGATGGACTAGCAATTCGTCGGCATTTCTTTGACAACAAAAAATTATGTTTGATCTCGGGGTCGTATTAAAATTTGATTTTCGGGCATCTTGTTGCCTCCGTGGCTGCTTCATACGGGAGCGAGAGGCGTGGTTTATATGATGATGAGTCACATAAATGATGTGGACGATGCAAGTGGCAAGCGGTTGGCTCGGGCTACCCGCCACACGATTTGCATGATCGATCACCCTCAATTTATTTGCCAATGTACTACTATAGTCTTTTGTAAGAGAAAATTTGGTAGTGGTCTTTTTGTCAAACTTTTTTGTTTTGGCATATGCAGATGCGTGACTAAACTAGGTGCAAGGTGCACTCTCCTACAAGGTGCTACAAGGTGCACTCTCATGCATCCCATTCAATCAGCTCATTCTAGAAGCCAGGGAGCAGCTCAAAGCCCACTCGTGGAGATTGTTGTACCGTTGGCAGCTGGACAGTATGACTTCATTCTTTTAGGAGATCAAGCCAGATCTTTTTCGGTTGCAAAAGCAAGTGCGAGAAGGAAACTGCCACGGTACGATGGACAGGCTCTATGGTATGGACGCACATCTAGTGCAATGGTGGTGGAAGCTTTGCCGATCCAAGATGGTGCATGTAACAACCCTATTTTAGCTAAATCTAATTAGGGCTTGATAATGTGCATTAATTTCTAGCTCCAAGAAAAAAATCTATTTGAAAAAGGAAATAGGAAACTCTATTTTGTCTCTGTGTTCTCTCTTTTTGAAATATGTTAAAAGGTTTCAATGTTCCAAATAAAACTTTGTGGTAATTCTAAATTATTCAAGGAATGCCACTAATTATTTCCATAAAGTTTTATTCTAGTTTGGAGTACTCCCCCCGTTTCAAAATATAAGATGTTTTAGGTTTGTGAAGCAAATGTATCTAGACTTATTTTAGTGTATAGGTTCACTCGAGTTCCGTTTCAAAATATAAGATGTTTTAGGTTTGTGAAGCAAATGTATCTAGACTTATTTTGTATGTGGATAATCAATCCTAACCTTTCAAAACATCTGGAAATACATCGGGGTATTTACAAACTATCCGGACTTGGTCAATGATAAGTTGGGCGATACTCTTGTTGCATTTAAATTGACGAGGTAAGGTTTCAGACATATGCTTGACTGATATTCCGGCTGTACTGGTCATGGTGATGGCTTTCTTGGCACAGTCAATCAATCATTTATGTTTGGACATCCAATCCATTCCTAGTACTACTTCCAAACCTTTAGTTCCGAGTACTATCAGATTAGCATAAAAATCTATGTCATGGATTCGAATAGGGACGGCTTTGCAAATTTGCCTAGCCTTGGTGGTTGATCCGGGAATTTGCACAATCATCACATGCTTCAATTTGGTTGGTTGAATTTTACTAGTGCATGCAAATTCTTCGGTGACAAATGAATGTGATGCATCAGAATCAAACAACACTCTTGTAAGTACTGAATTAACAGAAAATATACCCAGCACGACGTCTGGCGCTTCCTGAGCTTCTTCAGCATGCATGAGAAAAAGAAGGCCATTGCGGTTGAGTGAATTCCCTGGGGCAATCCTTCTCCCGGGCTGAACACGGCGCTGCTGCTGAGCTGGGGCATTGGCATTGGGGGCTGTAGCATTCTTCTTGTTGGGGCACTCTTTAGAATAGTGGCATTTATTTCCACAGTCATAACAAGTCACTTGCGACTTGTCCTTGGCTGCTACAGGCACAGCATTGCTTTCAGTCCTTGGGGAAGTGTTGGGGTTGGCGGTAGCATTGTTGGTGTTGAACTTGGGTGGGGCACAGGTGAAATTGCTAGAGTTGCCGGGGTTGTTGTGATTTCCTACGGGTCTAGGGTTTCCACGGTTGGGATAGGTCAGACGGTTCATCGGGGGTCTGTTGGTTCTTGGGGCAAATCCTGGAGATGGGTTGGGGCGGTACTTTGGGGTCTGATGGGTTCCTGGCTGATGCATCATACGACGCTTGCGGTTCTCATTGGCTTGGTTGATCTTTCCTTCCATCTAGATGGCAGAGTCGACAAGGGATTCAATATCTGCAAAGGGGATATTGACTAACACCGTCTGCATCTCGTCATGCAGACCATTCAGGAATCTTTCTTTCTTCTTGGCTTCGGTGTCGATCTCATTCGGGGCATACCTAGCTAATGACAAAAATTTGTCACGGTATTCCACTACAGTCATCCTTCCTTGCTTCAGCTCTCTGAACTCGTCTCTCATTCTCTTGATCAAACCTGGTGGTACATGGGTTCTGCTGAACTTGACCTTAAATTCCTCCCAGGTCCTCATCTGGCCTCCGGTCATTGCGCGAACACTGTTCCACCATGCCCTGGCATCTCCGGCTAGATAATGGGTGGCGAACAGGATTTCTCGTTGGCTTCCACTCCGACGACTTCTAGGTTATTTTCCATGGTTTGCAGCCAATCATCGGCGTCTAGGGGTTCTTCTGACTTAGTGAAAACAGGTGGGTTGATATTCTGGAAATTCTTGAGCTTAGATCCATGGTTGTCCTGATTTCCTCGGCCTTGGTTGTTGAGGGCTAGCTGGGCTATCTGTTGCAGAGTGGCTAGGTTGGCTTGACGTTCCGCTCTTTCAGCTTCGCGGTCAGAAGTCAACAGTTGCAGGATCTGCAACATCGGGTCCGGGGCTGAACCACTTCCTCCACGTGGCATCTGAATATTTAGATAGATCATGAGAAAAGAGGGAAATTTCTAAGGTTTCGGGGACTTTGAAAAAGTTTTAAAGGTTTGACTCAGATTTTTCTAGCAACTTGCTTTTTTATTCATTCATTCATTCATAGCACACAGTACAACACACACCACAACAAAGAAAAACAGATGGTTTTAAGAACCATTCTGGAAACTACGATACAGTGGGACCGAATACTACTCACTACGCTAGTGCTTAGGTGCTACTACTCCTCGGAGTCTTTGGCTTCATCATCTTCATCATCATCGATGAAGGCGAACTCATCCTCATCGGTGAAGAAGTCCATGGCCTGATCCTCCAGAAAATCATCGTCACCGCTGAGATAGGAGTAAGGGTCTCCACGAAGATCCTCTCCGGCATTCTCCCTTTCCTCCAACTGCATGTCTCTCTCGTGGATGGTCTCCTCCAAAGATGAGATGCAGTGGCGAAGACGGGCAATAATGCGCTCCTTCTTGTCGAGCTGACGGCGGCGAGACTTGTGATCCCTTGCTAGCATGGGGATGGTCTGGTCCTTTGTCTTGATGATGGCAGACTTGTGGTTGCAGTAGTCACGGCAGTTGTCCAACTCCTGCTGACGATCATAAATCATGAAGCTAAGGTGGTCCAATTGAGTCTTCAGCTCGGGGTGGTATGGGGCTTCCAGTGGTTGTCCATTTGCATCACGCATTGGGCAAAACTCAAACCGAGTACCCTTGATCTGATTGATGCTCTGCCCACACAGACGGGAAAGAGCTTCCTGCATTGCTTTGGCAAGTCCATCGAGCAAGTTGTTTTCCCTCAAGGTAAACTGAATTCCCTCCGTAGTGGGAGGTTCAAATTTTCCTCGGAGACTTGCAACAATTAGCCACTGCAGATCTTCTCCCCCTTGATCATTGAGCTGAGCTCCGAAGAACTGGGGTGCGGACGCTCCAGAAGTTCCGAAAGCTGGTCCAGATCCCTCTCAAAGATAAGGTCTCCTCCATTCCCAAGTTGGTAAAACTTGCTGTACTTCACGTCCATCTATAAAAATAGAAGATGAGTAGATTATCAGGGTGATCAAGTGTGTCAAAATTTTATGTATTTTGCAAGAGTTTTTGAGGAACATGAATTTTTAGGAAAGAATTAAAGAGATAAGAATGAGAATAAGTTTTTGTAAATATTTATTTTCATTGGTTTTGAAACTAAGTTTTTGGTTCAAACGTCCAGTCTAACTTGGGTCTCCTATGGTCAGGATGGCTCTGATACCAACTTGTCAACACCCGGATTTTTCAATCCTAGATGCCTGTTATGCCATACATCGCAATCCCAGGATTACCATTTTTGCGAGACATAACAGAATTGGATACCATAGTACATCATCCATTACAAACGATACATAAGTTCTTACACAAATAGGGATCTCATGATCCAGTTCTTAATACAACTTCAAGCAGCGGAATACGTAATAATAATGGTAGCGTAGGCAAAGCTCCATCTTTGGGGTCACAGGCAATGCTGACGATGGGAGATGATCCTAGTTGTCGTAACCTTCCCGGGGTCCATCTTCCAGGTACTCCTCTTCATAGTCTGGCCATGGGAATAGCCAGGGACAAAGCCATGAGTACTCTTTAAGTACTCGCAAACTAATACTAACAGGTAAAGGGGTTTTTGGATAATAGGACACTAGGCTCTACGGTTGTTTTGCAAAAGCCAGATTTATCTCTACTAGGTTCCAAAGCTAGTCACAATTTTATAACTCCTAAGTGGGAACTTGTATTTCATATCACAACTCTGTTGTGGTCAAGTCAAAGTCTCAATTCATTTCACAAGTCATTTTGAAAAGTCTGACGGGGAAACAGTATGGCCACTCCAACTGTCCATAACCGCGGACGCGGCTATTCGAATAGTTTGACACTCTACAGAGATTGTACACTTTCACCACAACATTCGATACATCCGTCAGGAACAAATCCTGAATTCACCATACTCAGTATGTGGATAATCAATCCTAACCTTTCAATTACACGCCCTAGTATAAGCACCTCTACTGTGAGTTTGGCCTCCCAACCATGACCAACTGTCATCTTGGGTACTGCACAGGTGGACAATCTTCACAAGGTAGCCTCAGCTCAGACCTTGGCCGTGAGGGAACTAATACTAAGGGATATAAGTTTCTAGTCAAGCCCTACCCAATATTCGGGTATTGTGGTTGTACGATAAAATTGGAATGGTATCGCATCCAGAAAAACCATCAGTTTTATAAAGGGCTAAGGCTCATGCTTCAACATTTTTTTATCACCAAAACCATCCAGTGTTTGGAAACACATGTCCAAAACATTTCAATAGAATGATCCATCATTCCAAGGTTTTCATAATCATTTTTCCACCAAGTATTCCCATCTAAAGTTTGATCAAGTTTTATGCTTAGCACTAGCATCTACAAGTGGGGGTAAGTACTAATGAGGGGTGGTAAACTAGTGGAGTTTCAACTAAGTCTAACCTTATATCTTAGGCTGATATCAAGGTTTCTAGCTTAGGCCAAATTTTATGCTCTTTATGCAACCTTCAAATATCTTTCTAGTATCTATAATTCACTTAAGTAAACTAAGTAAGCTTTGATAAAGAAATAAAGTAAGAAGCTTGCCAATAAAACTAGGATTGGTTTATCAAGTGGGTGTGATCACATATGCTTAAGGCATATAGTAGGCATAGTAACAAGTAGGGGTTTGTTGCATCAGTAGGGTATCTTGCAAGTGTTAGCTTGCATCAATGTCAATATAAGCTTGCATATTCACTAGTAGTATTAGGCTTGCTAAAGTAGAGTTTCTTGCAAGTTTTAGCTTGCCTTGTGCAGAGCAGTGGTTGAAGTTCTCCTTGGCTCCTTGGTCGATACTAGCGTCTATGAATAAATACGAGGTACACAATCACCAAACAATACTTAACTACTTGCAATCATCACACACAAGGGTCCTATAGATGATATAGCATCATCTCTAACATTACAAGGTTAAGGCTTGATTTAATTCCTTTTATTTTTAGAAAAGTAATTTCTACTCATTGAAAAACTACTTAAGATTTAATATTCTCCAAACCAAACATGGGATCATGTTGACACATGTCATCACCACATATTGTAGTCCATGGGAATGTGATTTAAAGTGGTGTCACAATTTAATAAGGTTTTACCCTTTTATTTTAATTAATTAAAGTGGCTAGTAATGCCTATGGGGCATTCTTTTATTACTTGAACATTATTTCTGCAAGTAAAGCTATATATTTTTATATATTCTGAAAGGTATGGTTAAATGCGATTTTTGAGAGTTGGAATCAACTCAAAAGCTATTATGGTTTAAATTTGAAAAATGTTTGAATGCATAAAAGCTTCTGCCTTGTTATTTTTACCATGAGTGATCTATAGATCCAAATGACTTGAATCCAACGGGCTTGGATTCAGCATTCACAGACCTTTCCAACAAAATTGGTTTCATTCAATTTGGTGTACTGAATTGATCTGGGTTGATTTTTGAAGTTTGGTACAGAAGTGTGTTTGAATTGAAATGGAAAAAGTTTAATTTGAATAACTGGGCTGCGCGGGAAAAGTTAACGGGCCGGCCTGCTAAGCGCAGTGCTCCCGCAGGCTGCTTAAGTGGGTGTCCCCACTCGTCAGTGACACGGGGCTGGGCGAAGCGGTATGGGGCAACGTGGATCGTTCGATCTAGTTCTAATCCAACGGCTGAGACTCATCGTCAACGCGAGACAACGCCGACGAGAACGAAACCTAGCGCGGCCAGTGAGGGGTGTTGGGGGTTCACCGGGGTACGGGCGAGGGTCGGCGAGGCGGGCGAACGACGAAGTCGACGACGGCGAACTCAGGGGTGGTCGCGGCAGCTCCTGGGGTGGACGAAATAGATGGCTCCCTTCTTCTCCAGAGGCGGCGGGCTCCGGTGAAATTCCGGCGGGGTGGTGCTTGCCTTGCTCTAAGAACGGTGTGGCACGATTAGTGAGGAGAGGGGAGTGAGATGGTGTGAAGAAATCGAGCGGGGGTGGCCTCTATTATAGTCGAGCGAGGGGACCGTTGGGGCGCACGTTGAGCTCGTCGGGGGCGATGTTACAGGCGGCTAATGGCATGGGCAAGGGTAGGGGACGGTGCAGTGTCTCCTGGCAATGCTCAACGACATGGTTTTGAGGCGTGGGGCAGTGCGGCTTGGTCTGGAACGGGCAATGCTCTGCGCGGCAGAGGCAGCCTCTTCGACGGCGGGCGGTAGCTGTGCGGCACGGGGCGGCAAACGGGGATGTCTGGCAGTCTCCTGGGTCGGTGGCGATTGTGTGTACACGCGGTGAGGGCGGCGCGCGGTCTGTTGGCCCTGGTCGAGAGTGGTGCTCTGGCGCACGCTCGGCATGGTCTCTAGCGGTCTGGGCGCGGTTCGTGCACGTGGTCCAGGGCTTGGCAACGCTCGCAGCTGGGACAGTGAGTGGCGGTGGACGGTGGGCTGCCTCCCAGACATGCTGGCTAGGCTTGCTGCTGCTCCTAGCTTGCTGTCGACTATGGGGTGGCAAGGGGGTGCTCGGCTGTTCACCATTGATGGCAATGGCAAGCTCACAGTGGTGCTAGTGCTTGGCTAATCTTCCTAGATGATCTACTGAGCTGGTTGTGAGCTAACTAGGGAACAAGTTAGGTAAGAATCACTGCTCAGAATAGTGTTTGATGTTTGTTTGATTTGTGTCTGCAACCTGTTTGATGAAATGGCCGCATGAAATCAAGTTTTGAATTTTGAAAAGATTTTTGGTGGGTTTGCTAGATTGGCGCTGGTGAGTCTGCAGATGCTTGGGTTTTGAAATTTGAGCTTGTTTGAGTGGTTTTTGAAAAAGTGGGATCTTCCTATATAATAAAGATTCAATTTTGAATTGTCAATTAAACTATGCATTTGAAAGTTTCTGGATGATCACAAAGTGGGCCTTGATACTTTGTTATGAGTACATTCAAGGGGTGCAAAGATCTAGAAAAGTTTCTGTTAGGTTCTGAAAGTTTGAGACATCCAAAGTAGGCATGAGAGTTAAATTGGTCAAAGTGACCATTCATTTAATATATGTGTTTTGATTTACTTGTCTTTAGGAAAAGTGTGGGAAATGTTTTAGATGATGTTTATTTCACCTAAGAAACATTTTACAAGCATTGAAACAAACAAACAAGGTGGTTTTAAAAGAATTCAAAATCAATGCATACACGTATGCATGCATCCATAATTTTATTTAGAAAAGTTTTTTGTTAACCCTAATTTTGATGATTAGAGTTTGATGTTCTAAGCTTAGTATTTTTGGGATGTTACAAACCTTCCCCCCTTAAAGAATTTCTCGTCCCGAGATTTGAAAAAGGACGAAATGATTACCTAGGATTTGAAGAGATCGGGAAACTCCGTCCTGATATGATCTTCGCGCTCCCAGGTAGCTTCCTCTTCTGTGTGGTTGCTCCACTGAATCCTGAGAAACTTGATGCTTCGGGTTTGGGTAGTTCGAAAATCTTCTTCCAAAATGCGGATGGGTACTTCGGGATATGTCAGGTCATCGTTTATCTCTATGGTCCGATGATCGATATTCTTGAATACTTCGGTCTGCTCGGGGACTTCGAGACACTTGCGAAGTAACGAGATATGGAACACATTGTGCACGGCTGACATATCTTCAGGTAGCTCCAATTGATACGATACTTCTCCTCGACGGTTTAGAATCTTGAAAGGTCCGATATATCTGGGGGCTAACTTTCCCTTGAGTTGGAAGCACTACATTCCCTTCAATGGCGACACTTTCAGATAAACAAAATCTCCTATATTGAAGGCGAGGTCTCTACGTCTCTTGTTGGCGTAACTCTTCTGTCGGGATTGGGCGGTCTTGAGGTGCTCACGAATCTTGTGAACCTTCTCTTCTGCTTCTCGTAGGATGTCGGGTCCGAAAATATGACTCTCTCCTACTTCCTACCAGTTCAAAGGGGTGCGACACTTTCTTCCGTACATGAATTCAAATGGGGCCATTTGCAGACTGGCTTGATAACTATTGTTGTAAGAAAATTCTGCGAACGGCAGACAGTCTTCCCACTTGGATCCATATTCTAACATGCATGCTCTCAGCATATCTTCGAGTATTTGATTTACTCGCTCCGTTTGTCCATCGGTCTGAGGGTGATACGCGGTACTGAAATCTAGGCGGGTTCCTAAACCTTCTTGAACTTTCTTCCAGAATCTCGAGGTAAACTGAGTTCCTCGATCCGATACTATGTTCTTGGGGACTCCATGCAAACTAACGATTATAGCGATGTACAGCTCCACTAGCTTCGAACTCTGATAGGTGGTTTTGACGGGCAAGAAATGGGCGACTTTGGACAATCTGTCCACTATGACCCAGATAGAGTCATTTCCCCAGATAGAGTCATTTTCCCTACTAGAAGTAGGCAGTCCAGTGATAAAGTCCATTCCTATAGAATCCCATTTCCATTCCGGAATCTGCAAAGGTTGCAACAATCCAGCGGGTCTTTGATGTTCTGCCTTGACTCGCTGACATATATCACACTTGGCGATATAGCTTCCTATTTCTCTCTTCATCTTATGCCACCAAAATTGCTCTTTCAAATCTTGATACATCTTAGTTCCTCCGGGATGGATAGAATAAAGAGTATCATGAGCCTCCTTCAAAATAACTTCTTTCAACTCATAATCTGCTGGTACACAAAGGCGTCCTTTGTACCACAACACTCCTTCTTCGTCCTCGGTGAATCCGGGTACTTTGCATGTACCGATACGACGCTTGATTCCGTCGATACTAGCATTTTCCTTCTGCGCCTCCTTAATCTGACTGAACAAAGTGGGCCGGAGTTCTATGCTAGCCAAAAATCCTTCACTTACTAATTCCATTCGAAAATCTTCCATCTCCTTGTGCAAACTTGGTTGCTCCTTCAAAATCATGGAGTTCAAGCGGCACGGCAATCTGCTAAGGGCATCGGCTACCACGTTGGCTTTACCAGGGTGATAGTGAATGTCCAGGTCATAATCCTTGATTAGCTCAATCCATCTTCTCTGCCTCATATTCAGCTCCTTCTGAGTGAATATATACTTTAGGCTCTTGTGATCCGAATAAATGTCACAACGATTTCCCATCAGGTAATGTCTCCATGTCTTTAGGGCTAGAATTACTGCTGCGAGTTCGAGGTCATGGGTTGGGTAGTTTCGCTCATGTTGCTTCAATTGTCGAGATAGATAAGATATAAATTTTCCTTCTTGCATTAGCACACATCCGAGACCAATCTTGGATGCGTCACAATACCATCGAAGGGCTTCGTGATATCCGGCATGATCAAGATTGGGGCTGAAATCAATCTCCTTTTGAGTTCTTGAAAACTCGCTTCACACTTGTCTGTCCATTCAAACTTCTTGTCCTTCTTCAGCAATTGGGTCATGGGTCTGGCGATACTCGAGAATCCTTCTACGAATTTTCGGTAATATCCCGCCAATCCGAGAAAAGCACGAACTTGGGTTTGAGTGGTTGGGGCTTGCCAATCTTCTATATCTTTCACTTTGGCAGGGTCAACGGCAATTCCTCCGGTGGATACAATGTGACCGAGGAATCCTACCTCCTATAACCAGAATTCACGTTTGCTAAACTTGGCATACAACTGATGCTCTCTAACGGTTCCAAGAATGGTCCTTAGGTGTAGCTCATGTTCTTCTTCTGATTTGGAATAAATCATAATGTCATCGATGAAAACAACACAAACTTATCCAGGAAGTCCATATAAATCTTATTCATGAGGTTCATGAAATAAGCGGGGGCATTGGTTAATCCGAAAGACATGATGGTATACTCATACAATCCATATCTGGTGGTAAAGGCAGTCTTTGGAATATCCTTTGCATGAATTTTGAGTTGATGATATCCAGTTCTAAGATCAATCTTAGAAAACACTTTGGCACCGGTCAACTGATCAAACAAATCTTCTATCTTGGGCAAGGGGTACTTGTTCTTGATGGTGACATCATTCAACTTCCGATAATCCGTACACAAACGATTACCTCCATCCTTCTTGTCCACAAACAAAACAGGTGATCTCCATGGGGACGCACTTGGTTGAATTAATCCAATTTCCAACATGGAATCCAGTTGCTTCTTCAGTTCTGCGAGCTCTGACGGGTTCATAGTATAGGGTCTCTGGGCTATGGGTCCGGTTTCGGGGATTAGTTCAATGATAAACTCGATATCCCGATCTGGGGGCATACTAGGCAAAACATCTGGAAATACATCGGGGTATTCACGGACTATCCGGACTTGGTCAATGGTAGGTTGGGCGATACTCTTGTTGCATTTAAATTGACGAGGTAAGGTTTCAGACATATGCTTGACTGATATTCCGGCTGTACTGGTCATGGTGATGGCTTTCTTGGCACAGTCAATCAATCCTTTATGTTTGGACATCCAATCCATTCCTAGTACTACTTCCAAACCTTTAGTTCCGAGTACTATCAGATTAGCATAAAAATCTATGCCATGGATTCGAATAGGGACGGCTTTGCAAATTTGCCTAGCCTTGGTGGTTGATCCGGGAATTTGCACAATCATCACATGCTTCAATTTGGTTGGTTGAATTTTACTAGTGCATGCAAATTCTTCGGTGACAAATGAATGTGATGCATCAGAATCAAACAACACTCTTGCAAGTACTGAATTAACAGAAAACATACCCAGCACGACGTCTGGCGCTTCCTGAGCTTCTTCAGCATGCATGAGAAAAAGAAGGCCATTGCGGTTGAGTGAATTCCCTGGGGCAAATCTTCTCCCGGGCTGAACACGGCGCTGCTGCTGAGCTGGGGCATTGGCATTGGGGGCTGTAGCATTCTTCTTGTTGGGGCACTCGTTAGAATAGTGGTCTTTATTTCCACAGTCATAACAAGTCACTTGCGACTTGTCCTTGGCTGCTATAGGCACAGCATTGCTTCCAGTCCTTGGGGAAGTGTTGGGGTTGGCGGTAGCATTGTTGGTGTTGAACTTGGGTGGGGCACGGGTGAAATTGCTAGAGTTGCCGGGGTTGTTGTGATTTCCTCCGGGTCTAGGGTTTCCACGGTTGGGATAGGTCGGACGGTTCATCGGGGGTATGTTGGTTCTTGGGGAAAATCCTGGAGATGGGTTGGGGCGGTACTTTGGGGTCTGATGAGTTCCTGGCTGATGCATCATACGACGCTTGCGGTTCTCATTGGCTTGGTTGATCTTTCCTTCCATCTGGATGGCAGAGTCGACAAGGGCTTCAATATCTGCAAAGGGGATATTGACTAACACCGTCTGCATCTCGTCATGCAGACCATTCAGGAATCTTTCTTTCTTCTTGGCTTCGGTGTTGATCTCATCCGGGGCATACCTAGCTAATGACAAAAATTTGTCACGGTATTACACTACAGTCATCCTTCCTTGCTTCAGCTCTCTGAACTCGTCTCTCATTCTCTTGATCAAACCTGGTGGTACATGGGTTCTGCTGAACTTGACCTTGAATTCCTCCCAGGTCCTCATCTGGCCTCCGGTCATTGCGCGAACACTGTTCCACCATGCCCTGGCATCTCCGGCTAGATAATGGGTGGCGAATAGGACTTTCTCGTTGGCTTCCACTCCGATGACTTCTAGGTTATTTTCCATGGTTTGCAGCCAATCATCGGCGTCTAGGGGTTCTTCTGACTTAGTGAAAACAGGTGGGTTGATATTCTGGATATTCTTGAGCTTAGATCCATGGTTGTCCTGATTTCCGTGGCCTTGGTTGTTGAGGGCTAGCTGGGCTATCTGTTGCAGAGTGGCTAGGTTGGCTTGACGTTCCGCTCTTTCAGCTTCGCGGTCAGAAGTCAACAGTTGCAGGATCTGCAACATCGGGTCCGGGGCTGAACCACTTCCTCCACGTGGCATCTGAATATTTAGATAGATCATGAGAAAAGAGGGAAATTTCTAAGGTTTCGGGGACTTTGAAAAAGTTTTAAAGGTTTGACTTAGATTTTTCTAGCAACTTGCTTTTTTATTCATTCATTCATAGCACACAGTACAACACACACCACAACAAAGAAAAACATATGGTTTTAAGAACCATTCTGGAAACTACGATACAGTGGGACCGAATACTACTCACTACGCTAGTGCTCAGGTGCTACTACTCCTCGGAGTCTTTGGCTTCATCATCTTCATCATCATCGATGAAGGCTAAATCATCCTCATCGGTGAAGAAGTCCATGGCCTGATCCTCCAGAAAATCATCGTCATCGCTGAGATAGGAGTAAGGGTCTCCACGAAGATCCTCTCCGGCATTCTCCCTTTTCTCCAACTGCATGTCTCTCTCGTGGATGGTCTCCTCCAAAGATGAGATGCGGTGGCGAAGACGGGCAATAATGCGCTCCTTCTTGTCGAGCTGACGGCGGCGAGACTTGTGATCCCTTGCTAGCATGGCGATGGTCTGGTCCTTTGTCTTGATGATGGCAGACTTGTGGTTGCAGTAGTCACGGTAGTTGTCCAACTCCTGCTGACGATCATACATCATGAAGCTAAGGTGGTCCAATTGAGTCTTCAGCTCGGGGTGGTATGGGGATTCCAGTGGTTGTCCATTTGCATCACGCCTTGGGCAAAACTCAAAGCGAGTACCCTTGATCTGATTGAT
Organism: Avena atlantica; assembly: GCA_910589765.1. Classification (NCBI taxonomy): domain Eukaryota; kingdom Viridiplantae; phylum Streptophyta; class Magnoliopsida; order Poales; family Poaceae; genus Avena; species Avena atlantica. Next base: position 454,524,716 of record OU342733.1, on the reverse strand, counting down.
GCTCTGCCCACACAGACGGGAAAGAGCTTCCTGCATTGCTCTGGCAAGTCCAGCGAGCCAGTTGTTTTCCCTCAAGGTAAATTGAATTCCCTCCGCAGTGGGAGGTTCAATTTTTCCTCGGAGACTTGCAACAATTAGCCACTGCAGATCTTGTCCTCCTTGATCATTGAGCTGAGCTCCGAAGAACTCGGGGTGCGGACGCTCCAGAAGTTCCGAAAGCTGGTCCAGATCCCTCTCAAAGATAAGGTCTCCTCCATTCCCAAGTTGGTAAAACTTTCTGTACTTCACGTCCATCTATAAAAATAGAGGATGAGTAGATTATCAGGGTGATCAAGTGTGTCAAAATTTTATGTATTTTGCAAGAGTTTTTGAGGAACATGAATTTTTAGGAAAGAATTAAAGAGATAAGAATGAGAATAAGTTTTTGTAAATATTTATTTTCTTTGGTTTTGAAACTAAGTTTTTGGGTTCAAACGTCCAGTCTAACTAGGGTCTCCTATGGTCAGGATGGCTCTGATACCAACTTGTCAACACCCGGATTTTTCAATCCTAGATGCCTATTATGCCATACATCGCAATCCCAGGATTACCATTTTTGCGAGACATAACAGAATTGGATACCATAGTACATCATCCATTACAAACGATACATAAGTTCTTACACAAATAGGGATCTCATGATCCAGTTCTTAATACAACTTCAAGCAGCGGAATACGTAATAATAATGGTAGCGTAGGCGAAGCTCCATCTTCGGGGTCACAGGCAATGCTGACGATGGGAGATGATCTTAGTTATCGTAACCTTCCTGGGGTCTATCTTCCAGGTACTCCTCTTCATAGTATGGCCATGGGAATAGCCAGGGACAAAGCCATGAGTACTCTTTAAGTACTCGCAAACTAATACTAACAGGTAAAGGGGTTTTTGGATAATAGGACACTAGGCTCTACGGTTGTTTTGCAAAAGCCAGATTTATCTCTACTAGGTTCCAAAGCTAGTCACAATTTTATAACTCCTAAGTGGGAACTTGTATTTCATATCACAACTCTGTTGTGGTCAAGTCAAAGTCTCAATTTATTTCACAAGTCATTTTGAAAAGTCTGACGGGGAAACAGTATGGCCACTCCAACTGTCCATAACCGCGGACGCGGCTATTCGAATAATTTGACACTCTACAGAGATTGTACACTTTCACCACAACATTCGATACATCCGCCAGGAACAAATCCTGAATTCACCATACTCAGTATGTGGATAATCAATCCTAACCTTTCAATTACACGCCCTAGTATAAGCACCTCTCCTGTGAGTTTGGCCTCCCAACCATGACCAACTGTCATTTTGGGTACTGCACAGGTGGACAATCTTCACAAGGTAGCCTCAGCTCAGACCTTGGCCGTGAGGGAACTAATACTAAGGGATATAAGTTTCTAGTCAAGCCCTACCCAATATTCTGGTATTGTGGTTGTACGATAAAATTGGAATGGTATCGCATCCAGAAAAACCATTAGTTTTATAAAGGGCTAAGGCTCATGCCTCAACATTTTTTTATCACCAAAACCATCCAGTGTTTGGAAACACATGTCCAAAACATTTCAATAGAATGATCCATCATTCCAAGGTTTTGATAATCATTTTTCCACCAAGTATTCCCATCTAAAGTTTGATCAAGTTTTATGCTTAGCACTAGCATCTACAAGTGGGGGTAAGTACTAATGAGGGGTGGTAAACTAGTGGAGTTTCAACTAAGTCTAACCTTATATCTTAGGCTGATATCAAGGTTTCTAGCTTAGGCCAAATTTTATGCTCTTTATGCAACCTTCAAATATCTTTCTAGTATCTATAATTCACTTAAGGAAACTCTAAGTAAGCTTTGATAAAGAAATAAAGTAAGAAGCTTGCCAATAAAACTAGGATTGGTTTATCAAGTGGGTGTGATCACATATGCTTAAGGCATATAGTAGGCATAGTAACAAGTAGGGGTTTGTTGCATCAGTAGGGTATGTTGCAAGTGTTAGCTTGCATCAATGTCAATATAAGCTTGCACATTCACTAGTAGTATTAGTCTTGCTAAAGTAGAGTGTCTTGCAAGTTTTAGCTTGCCTTGTGCAGAGAAGTGGTTGAAGTTCTCCTCGGCTTCTTCTTCGTAGTATCCTCCTTCCTCCTCGTATCCTTGGTCGGTACTAGCGTCTATGAATAAATACGAGGTACACAATCACCAAACAATACTTAACTACTTGCAATCATCACAAACAAGGGTCCTATAGATGATCTAGCATCATCTCTAACATTACAAGGTTAAGGCTTGATTTAATTCCTTTTATTTTTAGAAAAGTAATCTCTACTCATTGAAAAACTACTTAAGATTTAATATTCTCCAAACCAAACATGGGATCATGTTGACACATGTCATCACCACATATTGTAGTCCATGGGAATGTGATTTAAAGTGGTGTCACAAGTTAATAAGGTTTTACCCTTTTATTTTAATTAATTAAAGTGGCTAGTAATGCCTATGGGGTATTCTTTGATTACTTGAACATTATTTCTGCAAGTAAACCTATATATTTTTAAATATTCTAAAAGGTATGGTTAACTGTGATTTTTGAGAGTTGGAATCAACTCAAAAGCTATTATGGTTTAAATTTGAAAAATGTTTGAATGCAGAAAAGCTTCTGACTTGTTATTTTTACCATGAGTGATCTATAGATCCAAATGACTTGAATCCAACGGGCTTGGATTCAGCATTCACAGATCTTTCCAACAAAATTGGTTTCATTCAATTTGGTTTACTGAATCGATCTGGGTTGATTTTTGAAGTTGGGTACAGAAGTGTGTTTGAATTGAAATGGAAAAGGTTTAATTTGAATAACTGGATGCGCGAGAAAAGTTAACGGGCCGGCCTGCTAATCGCAGTGCTCCCGCGGGCTGCTTAAGTGGGTGTCCCCACTCGTAAGTGACACGGGGCTGGGCGAAGCGGTATGGGGCAACGTGGATCGTTCGATCTAGTTCTAATCCAACGACTGAGAGTCATCGTCGACGCGAGATAACGCCGGCGAGAACGAAACCTAGCGTGGCCAGTGAGGTGTGCTGGGGGCTCACCGGGTTACGGGCGAGGGTCGGCGAGGCGGGCGAACGACGAAGTCGACGACGGCGAACTCAGGGGTGGTCACGGCAGCTCCTGGGTGGACGAAATCGATGGCTCCCTTCTTCTCCAGAGGCGGCGGGCTCCGGTGAAATTCCGGCGGGGTGGTTCTCGCCTTGCTCTGAGAACGGTGTGGCACGATGAGTGAGGAGAGGGGAGTGAGATGGTGTGAAGAAATCGAGCGGGGGTGGCCTCTATTTATACAAGCGAGGGGATCACCGGGGCGCACGGTGAGCTCGTCGGGGGCGATGTTACAGGCGGCTAATGGCATGGGCAAGGGTAGGGGACGGTGCGGTGTCTCCTGGCAATGCTCAATGACATAGTTTTGAGGCGTGGGGCTGTGCGGCTTGGTCTGGAACGGGCGATGCTCTGCGCGACAGAGGCGGCGTCTTCGACGGCGGGCGGTGGCTGTGCGGCACGGGGCGACAAACGGGGATGTCTGGCGGTCTCCTGGGTCGGTGGCGATCGTGTGTGCACGCGGTGAGGGCGGCGCGCGGTCTGTGGGCGCTGGTCGAGGGTGGTGCTCTGGCGCACGCTCGGCATGGTCTCTAGCGGTCTGGGCGCGGTTCGTGCGCGTGGTCCAGGGCTTGGCAACGCTCGCGGCTGGGACAGTGAGTGGCGGTGGACGGTGGGCTGCCTCCCAGACATGCTGGCTAGGCTTGCTGCTGCTCCTAGCTTGCTGTCGACTATGGGGTGGCAAGGGGGTGCTCGTCTATACTATTGATGGCAATGGCAAGCTCACAGTGGTGCTAGTGCTTGGCTAATCTTCCTAGATGATCTACTGAGCTGGTTGTGAGCTAACTAGGGAACAAGTTAGGCAAGAATCACTGCTCACAATAGTGTTTGATGTTTGTTTGATTTGTGTCTGCAACCTGTTTGATGAAATGGCCGCATGAAATCAAGTTTTGAATTTTGAAAAGATTTTTGGTGGGTTTGCTAGATTGGTGCTGGTGAGTCTGCAGATGCTTGGGTTTTGAAAGTTGAGCTTGTTTGAGTGGTTTTTGAAAAAGTGGGATCTTCCCATATGATAAAGATTCAATTTTGAATTGTCAATTAAACTATGCATTTGAAAGTTTCTGGATGATCACAAAGTGGGCCTTGATACTTTTTTATGAGTACATTAAAGGGGTGCAAAGATCCAGAAAAGTTTCTGTTAGGTTCTGAAAGTTTGAGACAGCCAAAGTAGGCATGAGATTTAAATTGGTCAAAGTGACCATTCATTTAATATATGTGTTTTGATTTACTTGTCTTTAGGAAAAGTGTGGGAAATGTTTTAGATGATGTTTATTTCACCTAAGAAACATTTTACAATCAATGAAACAGGTGGTTTTAAAAGAATTCAAAATCAATGCATACACATATGCATGCATCCATAATTTTATTTAGAAATTTTTTTTGTTAACCCTAATTTTGATGATTAGAGTTTGATGTTCTAAGCTTAGTATTTTTGGGATGTTACAACTTCCCCATCGGGTAACACCACCATCATCGATAATTCTGTTGCCCCCAACCTCGTGCGGCCTCTTTGACCCCTCCATCGCGCTCAGGTGAGATTCCGATGCTCAAGCACCACTCCCCTTCCCCTCCTTCTCCCCACAACATGTGCCGCCACCAGTCATCATCTTGACCGTCTCTCCAATGACTCAACTTGAGTGGCTCTGTGCGGTGACCCAACATACCACTGCATGATGTAGTATACTATAATCGTTGATATAACATTAGTTAAATACCGTTCCACCAGTATTACATTTCTCAGAGTGGTATAACAGAAACATAGCATGTCTAAGACATGACTATAAGTTACAACTCGACTCTTTATAAAAGATCCAGAAAACACTCTAGGTTATAGAGAGAGAAATTAACTTCTTACAAAGAAGAACCAGAAATAACAACTCATAACTATCATTGCCACCTTTATAACCACCCAGTTACGAAGTGGTGTTTAATGTTATGAAAGCATCCATTCGGTGATGATGATTAACATGATCTCATGGTCGAAGGATTTAGGTTACTATGTATTTGAAAGCTTATAGCAAGTGAACTATTTAAATGACTTGATCTTATGCTACACTTAACTATAGGAGTATGTCCATCACATCATTCTCCTAATGATATGACCTTGTTGTTAATAACATCTCAGTATCCATAATCAGGAAACCATGATCATATATTAACCAACAAGCTAGTTTAACAAGAGGCTTTACTAGGGACTCTTACTTGTTTACAAATCACACAAGTATTAATGTTTCCTGTTAATACAATTATAGCATGGTATGTAAACATTTATCATAAACATAAAGATATGATAATAACCACTTTATTATTGCATCTTGGGCATATCTCAAACAGTCTCCCACTTGCACTAGAGTCAATAATATAGTTTCAAACCTTTGTGCAGTCAACATCTATGGCTTTCTGGTGTTGTATTTACACGATTTTTAATGGTCAACTCATCTTCGGATCTGACACTTTCAGGTCTGTGTGTAATTGCATGTCTTTGTGTCTCCACACATCACTCATTCTTTAATGAGATGGCATTGTATAAATTTGGTTCTTTGGTGAGACCTTTCGTTCCTTGGGGTTAAAACATGTTGATAATATTGTCGTACAATATATCTTCATAGTACTATCCTGCTGTGAATCACACCTAGTTTAATAACAAACTACTTGATACAAATAACCTCTTTTGCTGCTATAATAGCAGTCATATACTTAGGCTTTTGTTGTAATATCTGTCGCAATGTTTTAACTTTGGAACTCATCTAAATCCATTATGAAACTTAATTTCCATTATATTGTGCCACCCTTAGTTTATATTGAGATAAACTTAATTTGTACTTTGTGACAAAATTAGTATCAATGTAGTACTTTACAATGAACTAACTATCTATTTGTCACCTCTACAAAAATAATATATTCTTAGTTGTTTCAAAAGATCATAAGAATATCTTTATCGTCCAATAATCATTTTGGTATATGATGATAACATTTAAAGCATAGGACATACCTGAATGTGTACATATCACACTATGAAAAAATGCTCTTTGTGATCAAGTATGGAAATACTTGAATCTTTGTTTCACTTACTAAGTGTCGATACACTTGAATTTCAATTTAATCCTTTCTGTGTGACAAGAACCTTTCTTGTCATTTTCATATTAAACTCATTCGATATATTATCTATATGCATTGAGCACAACCATATTAGCATCTTATTCTATCCATATAGATATTGATTCCAAACATTCGGGTTTTGCCTAAGTCTTTCATCGATATGAAATTCTTAAGCTGTGTCAATAAAAGATATATCATTTCCAATCAACAATATGTCTTTCACATAATGTATTAGAAATATGTTTTAGCGCTCTCATTTAATTTCTTGCAAATTCAAGCATCTTCATCGTCTAGACTAAATATTTTTTATGAAAGATCAAATCTTGTCATAGTCAACCTTTGAACGTTATCGTAAACCCTTTTCCCGACATGTCGACTATTTCATAGATGTGAAACATCCATGTCTATTTCTTTATAGATCCAAATATGACTGTAAGGTTTTACATATTTTCAAAGGGTCTTTTAAATTCAAAAATTGATTTCTCTTGTATGAAACTATCACGGATTTCATGATTTCAAGCTATTTTGACGGGTAAACAATCAGCCCATTCTCGTCAACCCTGAGGCAGGCCAGCCTCATGTAGGCTACGAAGGGTATCCTTAAGTTAATTGGCGCACGGGTGCGTGCTCGCATGTTGGGACGGGAATGGGCCAACCCGGACCTGGCCTCGGGACCAATTTTAGGGGCCACGGGTCGACCCATTGGCCCAATGGGTATCCAGTGCCAATCCAAAATTTAATAATAATATTAGATTTGTCATGAAAAAGTTGATAGTCCTAAAATATCGTAACAAAATTACTATCCTCTTTTATAACAAAACCACTTGCAAATTCTTTGTTGGACTTTGCAGATCTTGCGATGTAGTCCGCCCGTATAATTTGCGGCGAGAGACATAAATCGTGGCTTGTCAGATATTCCGGCCAAGACGCAAGTGCACACACGTATGTAGTTTAAGTAAGCACGCAGTTGATCGATTCCTAGCAGCAGTTAGCAAAACTAATGTACTTAAAAGCTAATCACTGTAGTCACGAGTTTCAGATCGAGGCGTCTCCAAAATTTGTTCAAATATAGCACAAATGTTAAGAATTGTGGGTCGGCCCTACTAACCCAGTGGGTCACTCGGTGACGGTTTCGTTTGACCCAAATCCTGTTGAGGGCCGACCCGTGAGACCCATTGGCCCTGGATTTTTGGGTCGGGTCGGTGACCCATCGGGCCAACTCGGCCCATTCCCATCCCGACTCGCATGCTGGAAGGGTTACCCTCTCTAGTTCAAAAAGTGAACATTTTTTTGTGTAAATCATCACTTTTTGAAAAATCTAGTTTTGTTTATTTGTACTAGACTAGAAAAGAGAGTAGCGTTTCCGCAACTACGCGCGCACTCGCTCAAGGCTTGGCACTATTAGGGCATGTTTGATTCAAAGAATTTATAAAGGTATTTTGTAGGATTCTTATCTATAGGAATTTTTTTTCTATAGAGATCATTTGATTCAAAGGACTGAAACCTTCAAAATTTCTATGGATTTCCTTCCTATAGTACAATTCCATAGGATTTTTAATAAGAGATTAGACCTCTTGAAAATTTTCTATGTGTCTATGACAATTCTGTCATGTACTCAATCTATATATAATTTTTTCTCAAAAAAAAAATCTATATATAAATTTCCTACGTTTTTTCTATGATAATCAAACGACTTCTGCAGCTAATTCTTGCGTTTTTCGTTCCTATAGAATTTCATATGTCATAACATATCATTCTTATAATTTTTATATTCCTGTGCTTTTTAAAATCCTTTAAATCAAACGTGCCCTCGTCTCTCTCCATCGGTCGGCGAACTGTCTGAATCCGAAAGGCGGCAATCAGATCAGCCGGAGAAGAATAGTCGCTGCAGCCAATGCACGTAGGCGCATATGCACGGACGCACCGGCCCGGCTGGTCGGGGCGGCCTTTGCGTGCACAAGCCGGCCGCGGGTGTTGCCGGCCGGTTCGCCGGCAACAGTATCAGTTAGCGGTGAAAAAGAATAGCTAACCCAGCTGGCATGGCCGCGCCCACATCGCCCTCCTGCAGCTAGCTAGTTTGCACGTCAACAGAAGCATGACGTGCGCTTCTTTTGTCCTATCTGCAAGTGCAAAGGATACTACACAGCTAGTACTGTAGTAGTTAATTACGGTTACGGATAATCTAGAGTAGTTAAGGATTAATTAACTGTGTACACAGCAACGACAAAACAGCCGAGCTAGTTAATTACGGACTTGTCGCTGACGGAAGCAATGTAGTAGTCTTTTTAGAGGATTTTTTTTTGAGGGAAGTCTTTTTAGAGGATTTTTGTAACTCTTCCGGTAGATAGGTAGCCTTTTTAGTTCGTGATTGCTGCATTGCATCTTGAGGCAAAACATACGAGATGGTAACGGTGGACAGGTGGCGGATAAACATGCCGTGGATGTGAGTCACAGATTATCAGAATAATCTGATTCTTCAGTACGTGCCCGAAATAAAAGGAGTTCTCAACCGTCTGCATTACTACTACTTACATGTCGTGCGTACCCATCCATCCATGTGACGATGTACGTGTGCCGTCGTTTCCCTCCACCCCGTTCTGGACCAAACATTGAAGACACACCAGATTATCGTACGTCCTGGCCTTCCCAAAACAAGAGAGAAGAAAGGTGGCAGGAGATATATCATCGTCCAAATTATTATTACCGTACCTCCTCCCGTACGTTGCAGCTAATTTGACGTCAAGAGCCCGCTGCCATGACGTGTGCTTCCTTCGTTCAAGCTAGTGCGGTGGATTAGACAACAAAGACAGCTAACTATCGCCACGGCCCTACGTACGATTCAACAAAGACAGGAAAGTTGCATGCAAAAAACCACAAAGTCACTTTGGTTAAGCATTCAGTGGCCTGATGAATTAATGGAAGTGTGTCGCCAGATGTTACGCGTGAGCTAGTATATATGATGACGAGGCCGGCTAGAGAAAGCTCGAAATAGCTAAACAGCGGGCGAAAGGTGAGCAGTTTCGTACGTGCCCACGTGGCTTATATATCGTGTGCCATTGTTCCTTACTCATCCTGCTCGATGATCTGCCCCAAACATGGAAGGAAGCAGATAAACATGGCCCTGATCTTCCCTAAAAAGGGAAGAAGGTAGGTATACGTACGTACGAGATATCATCTTCCTCCCTGTGCCCAAACACAGCGGATGCCAAATCGAAACCTGCTGCCTACGTTTCCAATTCCTGGCTGGACTGCTGCAGCGTGCACTCTCAGAGTTATCAGACAAACTGAACATCCCAGCAGGCAGACAAACCGACCTCGCCTAATCTCTCATGGTCGTGCCATGTCCCATGTGTACATAGCTAGGTAGCCAGTCAGCTCCAGGGAATTGCGAGAGGGTAAGCAAGCCCCGGAAGCAATACACACCTTCTTCTTCTTTTGATGCAGTTTAGTACTAGGCACTAACTAGTCAATGCTCTGTCCAGGCTACCTTGTCCCCTCTAACCCCGCCCATAGCCTCGCATCAGGCGAGCGATCCTGGTCCCTTAATCCACCTTAACCTCGCCCTGTCACCCATATCGTACCTGTACCACTACTCCAATTAGTAGGAGTAGTAGCAATCCCAACGTCCTTGGGTGTATAACTACAAGTGTCAAGCATGTGCATGGCAGAGGCCTCAAGATTTAGGCGGTCCTTTGTCACATCCTGACCGGTCCGTTTCATATCTGACATTCATTCAGGAGAAAGATTATATCGATATCTTAGACCTGAAGTATTTTCCGTACCATCAAGTTGCAGAGAGAATTAATCCTCTTTCAGCCGTGGGAGTAGTATCAATCAATCAACTAATTAACGTCGCCAGACAAAGGGCGGGAAATCAACCAGAAGCAAAGGCGGTCGCGGCTCTGGCTGGCGACGATGCCGCACGCACGTAATGATAGCAACCACTGATTCCTTTTCTTTTTATATACACATCAACGGTGATGAAATTGGCTGCGGTCAATCAGATTAATCGGTGCATGTCCACCCTGATTAGGCCTTGTTTGGTACTAGTGTCTTAGTAGGGATTAGAGGGGATAATCCCTAAGGGGATTGGGTGAACCCCCACCTACACCCAAACCTCTCTAATCCTCATAAAATCCCAATCCCCACCAATCCACTAGGTAGGACTAGTGTATTGGATTTGAAGAACACACTAGAACTTGGGGATTAGTGGGGATTAGGGAAGATTGAATCAGTCAAATACTCTAGAACCAAACGTACTATTTAAAGCAAGTGGGGATTTGGGGTTTAGTGGGGATTATCCTCTCTAATTCTCACAAATACTCTAGTACCAAACAAGGCCTTAAATGGACTACTGTGGGATGCGAAACGATGCTCCACCCTGATCTGATTGGAATCGGATTTTATCCTGGAGTAGTTGAAAACCTCTCGGTGCACGGACGCTTTTGGGTGAAAGATAGGTGAACAGCAGCCCGCGCGTATCGCCCCCGATCGGTGGCTGCCTCAGACATGATGGTCCAGCCAGCGGTCGCCGGTGTTTCTCGTACCACTTCTACTGCTCGCCCGCCATTTAATCTGGTTCTGGTCTACAGGACTGGTGGAGAGTTACGGTACAATTAATTCTTCACCAGTCCTTACAGAATCCCAGTCCCATTAGCCTGATTCATAGCCTATCAAAGATTTTCTCTAAAGTGCTCGCCAACCGGATTATCCCGATTCTTCCGGATATTGTTTCTAATTGCCAAAGTGCGTTTGTCAAAAAGAGAAGCATTCACGACAATTTTATGCATGTGCAAAACCTGATCAAAGAGCTATAGTCATCAAGGACCCCAGGCCTATTCCTGAAGCTTGACATCTCAAAGGCCTTCGACTCGGTCGGTTGGGCCTACCTGCTCGAGGTGTTGGCCGCCCTAGGTTTCGGTCCAACTTGGCGCAACTGGATCTGCCTCTCTCTGGCTACTTCATCCTCGCGTGTGCTACTAAACGGAAATCCTGGCAAGGCCTTCAGGCATGAACGTGGCCTAAGGCAAGGCGACCCGCTATCCCCAATGCTCTTCATCCTGGCCTTCGATCCTCTTCAACACATTTTGTCCAGGGCTACTCTTAGCGGAATTCTAAGTCCCATCTGTTCTAAATCGACGACCTGCAGAATCTCCCTCTACGCCGATGACGCCAGAATTTTTGTAAACCCCGTCAAAGAGGAGTTGGATGCTATCTTCGCCATCCTAGCTTGCTTCGGAAATGCCAGTGGCCTTGTCACCAACATGACCAAGACGGAGGTTTTTTCGATTCAGTGCGGGTAAATCAACTTGGATGATGTGTTGTCCTCCTTCCTCGCCAAGAAAGCTTCTTTCCCAGGAAGATACTTGGGCCTCCCACTACACATCCGCCGCCTACGCAAAGTGGACTTTCAGCCTTTACTCGACAAAATCGCAAAGAAGCTGCCTGGCTGGTTTGGGAAAAACATCGCGAGACCCGGAAGATTAATTCTGGCAAAGAATGTCCTAATGGCCACTGCAACATACCACGCCACCTCCATCCCGCTCTCAAAATGGGCTCGCAACCAAATTTCTAAGATTGTCCGTACTTTTGTCTGGGCAGGCGACGAAGGGGAGCACGCATCAAAGGGCAAGGCGCTCGTCAATTGGAAGACAGTTTGTAGATCAAAGGAGCTGGGTGGACTGGGAATGCCAGACCTGGAACGCACTGGGAGAGCTCTGAGACTGCGATGGCCCTGGCTACAATGGACCGACCCCGAGCGCACTTGGGCTGGGTCAAAGCTTCCCTGCAGCTCGGCCGATATGACACTTTTCAGAGCCTCGACAAAAATAACTCTAGGAAACGGTGAGAGGGCCTCCTTCTGGCATGACAACTGGAGCAATCGGGGCCCAATCCGGCTGTGGGCACCTGATCTATACAAGATCGCAACTAGAAAGAATAGGACTGTTGCGAAAGAGACTAGCAATAACAGTTGGATCCGCTCCATCGCTCGGCTCAACACGCCTATACAACTAACCCAATACCTGCAGGTTTGGGACCTCATTCAGGAGACCCAGCTGACCCCCTACAGCCCGACTCGATCAAATGGACACTGACTACGGACGGAAACTACAGTGCTGCTTCGGCTTACCACGCGCAATTCAATGGAAGTTTCCCAAAGTTCAAAGCAAAAAAGATTTGGTCTGCACATGCGGAGCCTAAATGCAAGCTTTTCTCCTGGCTCGCCCTGCATGGCAAGCTCTTGACCGCTGATATGCTTGTGATCCGAGGATGGCCTCATGCCCCCCTTTGTCCTCTTTGTGTCTCTGCCCCAGAAACAACCGACCACCTCTGCAAAGACTGCCCATTCACAACGGCGATCTGAAACACCACGCAATCTTGGGACAATGAGGGCACGGGCAAACAGGGACAATCCTTCAACTCCATCTCGGAATGGTGGGACGATTTAATAAAGGGGAAGACAAATGCCGAACAGCGACGTCTTAGCGGCCGCCTGCTTTATGTCCTCTGGAATGCTTGGAAGGAGCGGAATCGGAGAATTTTCACCGGGAAAAGACTCACCTACATTGAGTTGGCCTCCATTGCTAGAGACGACATTCGCCAAAGGGAGTGCGCTGCTGCATCCTATGTGCCCAACATTCCGGCTGAGTCCGATTAGGCTCTAGGTTTTTATTTTTTCTCCTTGGTGGTTTTTGGCTTTTTCCCACCTTAACACAAAATTGCCTTCTTTGTACAGTGAACTATGGTTTTTTCCCTCTTCTAATAGAATTAGGCAGTGCTCCTCCCGGTTGCCTCCAAAAAAAAATTCTCAGAAAAAGTATATAATCCCTCCGACCTATATTACTTGACTTAGATTTATCTAGATACAAATATATCTAGTTAAGTTTTATAAATATATATTTGAATCTACTCCATCTATTTCAAAATATAACATGTTTTAGCTTTGTAAAAAAATTATCTAGATTTCTTTTAGGTTCACTTAGGTTTGGAGTGGATCTACACACTAAAAAAAGTTACATGGTTTAGAGTGAATCTACACATTAAGAAAAGTCTAGATACATTTGTTTCAGAAAGCTAAAACATCTTATATTTTGAACCAGAGGGAGTAGAGATCATCTCCCCCAACAAAGCTAGCAAAGCCATCTACCTTGACTACGACTTGCGTCAACTCGTGCTTGGTGTCGTGGGAATGGCCACGGCAGTCGCTACCAGGGATAGCGATTGAGTCGATTGAGGCAAGGGAGAGTAAACCATCCGGGGTATGAGATTGGAAGCACACATAGATTTACCCAGGTTCAAACCCCCTAGGGTAAAGAGTTTACTTCCTACTAGCTTATATTGATGTGGAGAGATTACAATGATGACAAGTTCAACAGCAAGGCGGCGAGTCACGTCTATGGGGTGTATGATCGAGAGTATGACTAGATAGTACCCTAGGGCTTATATAGTGCTGCCTCGCTAGGGTTTACATGGATAGTACCGAGTTTGTTAAGGATTTAGTAGCTTGACCTAATCCGACTGGGCCTAGCTACGCTTCCAGGCCTTCATATCCAGTCACCATGCTTCTGGGTCGGAGATATTCCAGTCGCCGTACCATCCAGGCCACTCGCAGTGGGCTTGGGCCAGTTGTATCCACCTCTGGGTATACCCGGATTGGCATATTTCCATCATAGTCCCTGAGTGCACGAGGGATCCGATGGTGGCTTCAAACTTGGCAGTTGGTGAAGACGAGTTCTGATTGAGGTCCAGTCGAATCGACGACAAACTCCCTTAAAGAAGAAGTCATCCTCGCTAGCCAAGGTAGGCCTCCAGCCGAATCGCAGCAAACATTGTGCCAGATGAGTAAAGGAACTCAGTCGCGCTCTAGGGGAGTCGGCTTGTCATCTAGTCGTCAAGGCGAGGCGACTGAATGTCATGGCGAATGGCCAATTTGGAGGAATACTTACCGTCGGGCTTGGTCAAACTAGCCGTTGGGTAAATTGCAACGGTAACTTGCGGAATTACCGTGAGATAACGGCTATTTCCTGCATCTTCGGGCGGCGCCACTATATAAGGAGAGTGAGGGCGAGAAGTACATCTCACCTTCTTCATTTCCTCACTTGCCACTCTCCTTCGCGCCGCCATTCGCATCAAATCTCCACACCCAGCCAAATTCATACTCAATGGCGCCCAAAGATGTGTGGGCAAAAACCAAGTGCGCGAAGAAACTACTCTCCTCGTTTGAGGCCACGAAATCCTCGTGAAGGGGAACTGGAGGATTCCCTTGGCGAGTGAGGTGAATCTGAAGCCGTGTCGGGTGAGTTCATCTTGTTCCCGAGCCATCTAGAGCGGGGCATCGGATTCCCCACCTCCATCTTCTTTTGGAGGTTCTGCGTATATTACGCCATCAAGCCTTCCGACCTAGGGATGCACAGCGTCGAGAAGCTCGCGATATTCATCGCTTTCTGTGAGTCTTACCCGGGTGCACGTCCTATTTTCCCCTGTGGTTGGAGCTATTCCATGGGCGGGTCAACCGAGAGAAAGGCGGCCCAATTTTTGCGGCTGGAGGAATCATGTTCTAGCTAAAGGGCATCGCCTACTTCAAGCTCATGCTGCCGAAGAAGGCGGCGAGTGAGTGGAGAAGGGTGTGGTTTTATGTGAAGGAGTAGACGCCAGATGGCGAGGTGGTGATGCCGACATACACCGCCGAGCAGAGCAATCCGCGGTGGTTGTGGAGATGCGCACCCGCATGACGGAGTTGGAAGACGATGGTCTTTTGACCATTAACTTGTACAATTGTTGGTTGGGGTAGCGATTGGTTCCGCTCGCCACCCACGCATACTGGATGTTCCAGTAAACCGGGCCGAGCGACCCCATGAGTGTTGTTGGTTACGTCAGCTCCTTCAGGAACCCCATCGACCTCTTCGCTCAGCTACACTTTTCTACCGTGACAACGTGTATGCCATCTACATGTTCTCTAATCCAGTTTAACATCGCCAAATCAAACACATCGAAATTGATATTCAATTTGTCCGAGAGAAGGTATCACTTGGTGAAGTATGTGTTCTTCATGTGCCATAAAGGGATTGCCGAGTCAGCTCTTTCTCAACTTGGGAGAGGGGGCGTTAGATTGTACTATATATTTGTATGTTTGTACTTGTACCAAACTATAACCGTCCTAGTGCCTATAGATAAAACCTGGAACCCAATGATCTTAACCGTGTGAGGTTTCCTCCAAATCTCTCTTTCCGTTCTAATGCAATGTGAGTTAATAGCATAAAACCACCACTTTACGGGCTAAATGTACTAATTGATACCACTTTACGGAAAGGATACAAAAAAACACCACAAATTTGTTGATTGTCTCAAAAAACACCAATTCTTCACTAACTCGAATTGACGCTGGTTCTGACGGGTCGGGTTCACCTGCAGAGGCCACGTGGCTCCCCTTTGACGGCTCCCGACACACCCGTTACAGCCATTAACGGCGCGCGAGCCCCACCGCCGTCCACCGTTTGTCGGAGGGAAACGGGGAACCGGATAGGGTTCAGACAGTTCCCCCCGCGCGCCTCCCCTCCCTCTTGTACCTGCGATGGCGGTGGCGATAGCGGATGGCGGTGGCGACCCCCGTCAAGCTCCGATCCCGTTCCACCACCTTGTGCTCCGTCCGTGGGGTGCGGTGGCAGGATGCACTGGGGGGCTTCTCCGACTGATGATTCGCTGCCGCCGATGCAAGCGGCGGCGACATTGTCGCCAGAGGCTAGGTCGGTTGCTGCACTGGCGCAGGCGGTGATCTCTTCGCCCACGAAAATCAGTCACCGTTGGGCTCCCTCCTTCGGCGGTGTAGAGTAAGTTCCCTTCCAAAATCTCGATCCATTCAGAAGATCTACCGTATGTGCTTAGATTTAGAAATATAGGTTATTGCTGAGACTGTGATCAGTAGATTAAATTTAGAATATTTAGTTCAGCAATTTTAGGGAAAATTAGTAGTAGATGAATTTATTGCTATCACTAGTGCAATTTTAGGACAAATTAGTAGTAGATGAATTTATTGCTATCACTAGTGCAATTTTAGGACAAATTTTAGGTAGTTTTATTAGTTGTTAACTAAAACAGTGACTGCAATTTAACAGTAGATAATATTGATGTGATGTTTAGCAACTAGTTACCTAATTATTGTGTATTTAATTATGACAGCCTAGATGATGATGTTTGGGAGATTAGATTCAACTTTCCTGGTGAGGACAACCTGGAAAAAACCTTATGCAGATCTGACATAACCAGGCTTAATTTGTTAGCATTGATATAAGGTTATGGTTATGGGATAGGAGACAACATGTACTATGTTAAAGAGAAGGGAAAAGGAAAGAATGGAATGGAGCTCATTTCTAGCATGACCCAAGTAAATGCCATGATTGACATGTATGAGCAGGAGCAGGTGCTGAATATCATTGTACTAAAAAAGATTCTATCTGGCCATCATATGTTAACATTGATGATGTTGAGGCAGAAATACTGAATGAGCCTGTGATATTTTTAGTTGACAGTGCAGGAGTGAATTACACTTCTGGTGATGATGATGAATTTTTTCCTGTAGCTATGGACATGTCAGGTGTGTTGTTCTTGGGCACCCAACAGAGCTCCAACTTTCAGAAGGCAATAGGACCTATCCCTATCCCTGTTGATGTGGTGTCAGAACATGAGGTGGTGTCAGAAGATGATGATTTCTTCTATCCTTGTGAGGTTGACCCTGAGGACCACAACAGGTCAGTCATGGAGGAATTGCAGTACATACATGAATTGAATAGAAAGAAAAAGGAGCAAGCATTAGGCTCTGAGCATGGAGACATCCTCAAGAAGATGGAACATCAGAGGAAGCAAAGAGATGATCCCCTTCTGCACTTTGAAGGGGATACTGATGTGGAGGAATTGCAGTATATAGATGAATTGAAGAGAAAGAAAAAGGAGCAAGCATTAGGACCTGAGCATATGGACATCCTCAGGAAGATGGAGCATCAGAGGAAGAAAAGAGTTGATCCCCTTCTTCACTTTGAAGGGGATACTGATGTGGAGGAAATGTTTGAGCCAGAAGAGATTGACAGTGACTGGGAAGAACCAGATTGTTTCCTCCCCAAAAAAATGAAGCCATCCAAGCCAGGTCCAACAAGTAGATCTCACCATGAGTTAGCGGAACCAGAAATGGAAGATTTTCTACCATCTAGTGATGAGGACAGCAGCCCAGCAGATGTTGGAGACAGTGATGATGATAGCAGTGTACCTAAATTCAATCTACAGTCTGGAAAGAAGAGGAAGTTAAAGAAGCTGAAGAAAAGAATTTGGTATGATCCAGATAGGGCTGACCCTCATCAGCAATTTTGCATTAAGTTGTGCTTCAATGATGTGTACCAATTCAGAACAACACTTAGGAGTTACCACATAGCCCAGCTTAGAAACGTCCATTATCACAGGAATTGTAGTGATAGAATAATTGCTTGGTGCACTAAAGAAGGCAAGAAAAAAGGTTGTAAATTCTTTATCACTGCCTCCAAGATTGCCCATGAGAAGACATTTTGCATAAGGAAATTCATGCCCCAACACACATGCATACCTCATGGTGAGAACACAAAAGTGACTATTGGCTGGCTTGCTGCCCAATCTGAGCAAGCAATTAGAACTGACGCTAATACCTGTGTTGACACCCTGATTGACAATGCCAACCAGAAGTATGGAGTGGAAGTGCCAAAGAGCAAAGCATACAGAGCTAGGAAGCAGGCATTTTCTGATGTCATGGGTGATCAGAAGGCACAATATACCAGGATAAGGGATTATTTGCAAGCTATTTTAGATACAAATCCAGGTATTAGATGTGTTGTGACAACAAAACAGCTAGTTGAGCACCCTAGCCCAAACCCAAGATTCCATGGGCTCTTTATCTGTCTTAGTGCTTCTCTGCAGGGTTTTCTAAATGGTTGTAGGCCATTCATAGGTATGTGTCCATGCACTGTCTCCTATATCCATTCACTGTCTCTTGTATCCATTCATTGTTTTGTTGTAGCCCACTGATTTTTATCTTGTATCCATAGGGGTAGATGGTTGTTTTATCAAACTGGCCACAGGACAACAGATCCTTGCTGGAACTGGTAGGGATGGTGAAAGAACATTTCTTAATCCCTAGTGTTTTGTGTGTTAGATAACAATACCAAGGATCATTTAATGTGTGTTGAAGTGTTGCATCTCTTTTTGAGAATAAAGGGAAAAGAACTCTGCCTTTGGGGGCGGATAATCCGACCCCACCAGGGGCGGATAATCCGCCCCTCCCTTTGCCCAAGCAGGAGCAAGCCCCATAAGGGGGGCGGAATTTTGGCCGGATTTTCCGGCCCCGCCGGATAATCCGCCCCCAGGAGGGCCGGATAATCCACCCCACCTGCTCATCGCCAAGGCGCAAGCCCCAGAGAGGGGGCGGAGTTTTGGCCGGACTTTCCGGCCTGGCCGGATAGTCCGCCCCAAGTGGGGGGCGGATACTCCGCCCCCAAAGTTGTGCAACAGCCAGATCTGGGGAGGGGGTATTTAAGCCAGCCATCCCCCTCCTGCCAGAACTCTTGATTCATCTCGAAAAAGAACAGATCAGATCTGAAAGCTTCATCCAAGAGTGCTCCACCTAGATCCACCCAAAGGCCCCATCCCTTGGGGAATCGAAGGAGGAGAACTCGATCTTCATCATCAGCAATCAAGCGCTTCATCTCATCTCCATTCATTTGGAGAACCTCCGATCTAGTATTTCTTGCAAATATCTAGATCCTTGTTTTTGTTTATATTGATAAACCTTGTTCTTGTGGCAGCTTGTTGTCATCTCGGGAGCCCCCAATTCGGTTGTGGGTGTGTGCCCCGATAGTGTTGTAAAAGGCACCGGTTCCCGCCTCGAAGGGATCCAATAGTGGAAAAGGTGGATCAGGCCTCTCGCGGCAAGATCCATCGGAGAATAGGGTGAGGCCTATTGTGGCGTGGTGGTCTTAGAACCGCCCACCCCTCCAACGCATATGTACTTCCCTTAACAAGGAAGGAACTGCGGTAAAACAAATCTCTGTGTCTCTGCGTGCTCCACTACGGTTTCCTCGCTCCTCTTTTACGTGCTTAGTAGTTAGGGTTACATATAGGGAAATTCTCGTAGTTGCATATCTAGAGAATTTACTTTGTGTCAAGCCTAAAATTGAAAAAGTATTAAAAATTGGTTAGCACCTATTCACCCCCCCCTCTAGGTGCCCATACGATCCATTTCAAGTGGTATCAGATCCTCGGCTCTTATTTCGGGCTTAACCGCCTAAGAGAAGTATGGGTTCCAAGGGAGATGGGAGTGATGCTCCGGAGGTAGCCACCATGAACGATCTCAAGACGTTGGAAACAACCTTGGTGAGTTCAATGGAGGCTAAGATGGAAGAGATGCGTCAATTGATAATGCGTCTCTCCACATCCGCAGCATCACCTCCATCTAACTCTGAGGATACCACTCCGCAATCCAAGGAAACGGGTAAAACTGTTTCCAAAGATAACGAAGTGGTAGGTGATGATACTAGTAAGAGCTCCTCCTCGAAAAAGGATAGCGGTAAGGATGGATACAATGAGGTTTCTCTTGTGTATTCCCCCGATCCGCCTATTCCTCACCCACATATACATAATAGGGGTGATCCACCCAAACTTTCAGCATCTACTTTCTCTCAATGGCAATTTTTGATGAAATCTCATGTGTGCAGTTCCTCCATAGAGTTGTGGAAGATCATCGAAAATGGTCTTCACATTGGAAATCCTAACAATCTCACAAGGAGAGAAGTGGTCGATAGCCAACTCAATGCTACAGCTCTACACATGATACAGCTTGGTGTGGGTGACAAAGACATGCCACACATTCAGCATCTTAGCACAGCTAAAGAAGCTTGGGATGCTCTCACCGAGCTCTTCATCGGAAATGAAAGTATGAGAAGGAATAGATATGATGCCTTGAGCAATGAAGCTAAAGGATTTTATATGCTGGATGGAGAAGACCACGAGGACATGTATAGGAGGCTCAAGGCAATAGCCACAACCTTCAGAAACCACGGTGCAACTCATGTTGATGATGCTTGGATCAAGCGCAAGTATGTCAGTGCTCTTATGCCATTTGAGCCCACAGATTTGAAAAGTCTCCAAGGTAGGCATAATTATCACCTCATGTCATCCAATGAGGTAATGCAAGAAATGGCCGCCTTCAAAGTGGCTGCCAAGAATGCCGAAGATGCTCGTGCTCGAGCTATGGGGATGCAAAAGGGGGTCAACATGGCTTTGAAGACTAGTGTGATTGATCATGATGAATATGCGGTAGAAGGTATGGACTGTCCTGAATATACAAAAAGGATCCACGGACAATACTTGGCTCTTTATGCAAGAAACTTTTGGAAATATCCAGCCAAGGCAAAAGCTGAACTAGATCGCAAAAGTGGAGCCTATGGAAGAAAAGAAAATGGTCCCAAGCTGAGAACATGCTTTAATTGTGGTGACCGGCTGCACTTCGTAGCTGAGTGTCCATATCAAAGTAGAGAGGATAATGGAGGAAGAATCATTTTCAAGGACAAATCAAAAGATCCACGTAAGAAACAGTTTGTAAAGAAGAATTCTCCTTTCAAGAAGCAACCAAAGATTGTTCTAGTGGCTCAAGAAGAATATTCATCGGGGAGTGAAGATGAGGAAGAGGACGATAGCTCTCAAGAGGTGGCTGCTATAGCCACAACATCTACATCAACATATCTCTTCGACTCACCGAACGAAAACATCATCAACAAGAATGCTACTTGCCTCATGGCAAGAAGCTCCGAGGTAACTTCTTCTAACTCTTCTTTTCCCAAGACTATGATAGACATGGATGATCCTGCTAGTCTTAAGGTTAAAGAAGAGATTATTGCTTTGGATTATTTCTATACTAACCTGCAAGGTGAGCACAAAGTTCGTTTTGAGGCTCTTATGGATCAGCTGGCCCAAAACGAAGCACTCCTCGAAGAAAAGGGAAGAATTGAAAGGGAGGATGCAATGGAAATTGCATCCCTAAAAAATGCTCTTGAAGAAGAAGAAGAAGCTCGGGTCTCTCTTGAAGAGAGTCTTAAGTCTATGGAAGAGTCACATGAAGAAATTGTGACTAAACTCGTTAAGGAATGTGACAATGTTGTCACCAAGGCAAAGAAGTTAAAGAAGGAAAGGATTGACTTTGGGGCTGCTCATGATAGACTCTCCGAGGAATTGGAGAAACTTGACAATGCTCACAAGGCGTTGAAAAACGAGTTCTCTTTTCTCAATGAGTCACATGATCAGCTTCAAAGTCGATTGGCCGAATATGATACTCCTAGCTCGTCCAACTCAACATATAGTAACAAGAAAAATGCTAGTGTGGAAAAAGAAGTGATCAAGGACATCACTACAAGGACAAAGGTGTGCTTGATGAAGTCCTTGGCAAGCAAAGGTCAAATCATGGTAAAGAGGGACTTGGGTATGTCACCAAATCCAAGAAGAAGAAAACCAAGAAGAACAAGACCAAGAATGTGCAATTAAAGACAAGCACTGCTGAGAAGGTTGTCACAAAAGACAAGACTAATAATATTGGTTTTGCAGGGTCTCACAATCCGAATTATGAACTCTTTTGTGATGATTATGGCGATGTTTATGCTTATTATGTTGGTCCTTTTGATGAATATATTGCTTGGTCTATTTGGGTCCCAAAGACCCTTGTTACTAACATGAAAGGACCCATTGAAAAATGGGTACCTAAAACCAAGAAGTAATTTTCTTGCAGGGCTATGCTTCCGGTGGGTCGAAATGGGTGCTGGATAGTGGCTGCACTAGTCATATGACCGGAAGAAAGGAGATCATCACGGAGATGCGTCCAAATCTTGATAATATCACAGTCTCCTATGGTGATAAGTCTAAATCTCAGGTATTGGGTCTTGGCAAGGTTGTGGTTGCCCACGATATCTCTCTCGTGGACGTCATGCTTGTTGAGACCCTTGGCTACAATCTTCTTTCTGTTCGTGCCCTTGGCAAGATGGGTTTTGCTGTTTTTATCGATGATGATTTGGTGGTACTCTTATGGAGCAAGTCTCTAAAGGTCGCTTTCGTTGGATACGTCGAAAATGACCTGTATGTGGTGGACTTCTCGGGGAAAACCACTTCGGGTCCGATGTGTCTATTCGGAAAGGCTGACGTGGGCTGGCTATGGCATCGCCGTTTAGCCCATGTCAACATGAGAACTTTGCAAAGTCTCCAAAAGGGTGGCCACATACTTGGACTAAAAGACAATGTCTCTTTTGCCAAAGATCGTGTTTGCAGGGCTTGTGTTGAAGGAAAAATGCATGATTCTCCCCACAAGAGGAAGACTATCGTGTCATCAAAGAGGATCTTGGAATTACTCCATGTGGATTTATTTGGTCCTCCTTCTCATGCAAGTCTTGGTGGGAAGAAATATTGCTTGGTCATCGTCGATGATTACTCAAGATATACATGGGTATATTTCTTCAAGCTGAAAAGTGAGACTCAACAAACTGTCATTGACTTTGCCAATGAAGTTCAATGTCAACACAATGTTCCCATCTTGGCAATTAGAAGTGACAACGGCACAGAATTCAAGAACTACACTTTAAACGAGTTTCTTAGCGAAGAGGGGATTATACACCAATATTCCGCTGCGTACACCCCTCAACAAAATGGTGTAGCTGAGAGGAAGAACCGGACTTTGATGGATATGGCAAGATCTATGCTAGCTGAATTCAAGTCTCCTTATAATTTTTGGGCTGAAGCCATATCCACTGCTTGTCACTCATCAAACTGGCTCTACCTTCGGAAGATCTTGGACAAGACCCCATATGAAATACTTACCGGCAACAAACCCAACATCTCATACTTCAGGGTATTCGGGTGTAAGTGTTTCTTTCTTATTAAAGGTGCCCGTTTGTCAAAATTTGAATCCAAGGCTTTAGAAGGTATTTTTGTTGGTTACGGTGCCGAATCCCACACTTATAGAGTCTACAACAAGCTCACTGGGATTGTTGTAGAATCTTGTAGTGTGGAGTTCGATGAAAATAACGGCTCCTTTGTAGGGCAAGTTGATGTTTGTGATGCAGATGTTGAAATACCCCAAGATGCCAAAAGAAGAATGGGCGTGGGATTTTTCTGCCCCATTGAGGAACCCCTTGTGGCGGATCGGGAAGGACAATGCTCCACACATGTGGAGCCCTCATCTACACAAGATCAACAAGCTTCTACTGTTGGAGACAATCCTGCACCAACACCACAATCTGCTGAAGACCATCTGTCCACTGGACAAGCTGGTAGTCCCAGGCCGGACTATCCGCCTCCTCCAAGGGGAGGACAGTCCGCCCCTGGCACTCCAACTCGTTCCAGGGGATCCGAAGGAGAAATCAACATCTCTGAAGCTCCCAGGCCGGATTCTCCGGCCCCTAGGGGCGGAGTATCCGGCCCTGGATCTCCAACTCTAGTCAGGCTTTCTCAGGAAGATAGTTCCAGGCTTTCTCAGGAAGATAGTTCTGGTACTTCACCTCCCAGGCCGGATAGTCCGGCCCCTCCAAGGGGCGGATTATCCGGGCCTGAAGAAAATGTTCAGCAACAATCTTCTGGCAGTAACGGTGACCAAGATCAAGGGCAGGGCAGTAATCAAGACAAGGATACAACTATTGAATCCACTCCTCCTCGTAACAATAAGGACATTGAGGCTCGTCGCAAGGCTCGTGCTGATCGCAACCTTGAACTAAGAGGTCACACTCTTGACAAGGTTGTTGGTGATCTACGACGAAGGGTATCCACTAGAAGAGAGCTTGCAAGCTTCTGTGATCATCAAGCTCACATTTCCATGGTTGAACCAAAGAAGGTTTTTGATGCTCTTGAAGACCCCGATTGGGTTGGTACAATGCATGAAGAATTAAACAACTTCGAATGCAACAAAGTTTGGAAGCTCGTAGAAAAGCCAAAGGATTGCCGCAATGTTATCGGCACCAAGTGGATCTTCAAGAACAAACAGGATGAAAATGGCATTGTTGTGAGGAATAAAGCACGACTCGTGGCTCAAGGATTCTCTCAAGTAGAAGGAATTGATTTTGGCGAGACCTACGCTCCTGTGGCTCGCCTTGAGTCCATCTGTATCCTTCTTGCATATGCAGCCCATCATAATTTTAAATTACAACAAATGGATGTTAAGAGCGCTTTCCTTAATGGTCCTCTACATGAGTTAGTATACGTCAAGCAGCCCCCGGGGTTTGAGGACCCCAAATTTCCGAACCATGTCTACAAACTCGATAAGGCGCTCTATGGCCTTAAACAAGCCCCACGTGCGTGGTATGAGCACCTTAAAGAGCTTTTGCTAGACCGTGGATTCGAAGTTGGGCAAATCGATCCCACTCTTTTTACTAAGAAGGTTAATGGGGAGCTTTTTGTATGCCAACTTTATGTAGATGACATTATTTTTGGCTCTACTAACCAAGCTTTTAACGATGAATTTTCAAAGCTTATGACTGACAGGTTTGAGATGTCCATGATGGGTGAGCTCAGGTTCTTTCTTGGATTTGAGATCAAACAACTTAGAGAGGGAACCTTTATTAATCAAGCTAAGTACATCCAAGACATGCTCAAAAGGTTCAAGATGACGGATCTCAATGGCGTTGCTACCCCTATGCAAACAAAGTGTCATCTTGAGCTCAGTCCCAAGGGTAAAGACGTGGATCAAAAGGTATACCGATCCATGATCGGCTCTCCTTTACCTTTGCGCATCTAGGCCCAATATCGTGTTAAGTGTAGGAGTGTGTGCAAGGTACCAAGCCGCTCCTAAAGAAAGCCACTTAGTGGCAGTCAAGCGAATCTTCCGATATTTGGTTCATTCCCCAAATTTTGGGTTATGGTATCCCAAGGGTTCAAGTTTCTCTCTATGTGGTTACACTGATTCAGACTGGGCTGGTGACAAAGATGATAGGAAATCAACCTCTGGTGCATGCCAATTCTTGGGCAGGTCTCTAGTGTGTTGGTCATCAAAGAAACAAAATTGTATTTCACTCTCAACCGCCGAAGCTAAATATGTTGCTACTGCAAGTGCGTGTACTCAATTGCTATGGATGAGGCAAAGTTTAAAGGAATATGGTGTCAATTGTGACAAAGTGCCTCTTTTATGCGATAATGAAAGTGCTATCAAAGTTGCTTACAATCCCGTGCAGCATACAAGAACAAAACACATAGAGATTTGCAACCACTTTATTCGGGATCATGTTGCTCGTGGAGATATTGCTCTATCCTTTGTGAGCACGAAGAACCAACTTGCTGATATTTTCACGAAGCCCCTTGATGAAGCAAGATTTTGTTATTTGAGGAATGAGCTAAATATCATAGATTCAAGGAGCTTGGCTTGACTACCCTTGCACACTCACTTGCTCTTATTCATGTATTTGGTTTAGATGCGGGCATACACATAGGGGGAGTGCGGTCCTAATTGATTGGGCCAACCCTCCCCCCATAATGCCGAAAGCAAGTCAAATCATTCCCTTAATATCATTTTGTGATATGTGGGTCATCGATGAGCATTGGTTTTGAACTCAAGATATATCTTCGCGGTGTCATGCCATGCGCTCCAACATGGTGGCTTCGGCCACCGCCCTCTTCCTTGATAAGAGTTGGTTTTTCATGGGTCCCGTTGGATTTTCTTGCATATCTCTTGTTCTTATGGAAAACACACTCAAATTTGGCTTTTGATTGATTTGATTCTTGCAAATTTGGGTGTGAATTCTGAGTGATCTCCAGGGGCGTTAACATCGCTCTTCTTCCTTTTTGGCGTTTCAATGCTAAAGGGGGAGAAGTAGTTCTATTAGGTCTCGTGGATTTGCAAGGGTCGGGCACAAGCTCTTCGATTTTAGTCGTTTTTATTTGTTTGCTTGTGCCTTTTCTAGCGTGAACTTGTTTGCTATTTGTGGTTGTTTGTGTAAGACTATGTCGTACTCCTCAGTTTGGTACTATGTTTGGTATTCATGGATTTCTGGATTTATCGATCATGGACCCCATGGAAATCTGGAATTATGGAGCATATTTGATGGCATATGGATTCATGGGATTATCTATGTATGCCTTGGATATATATTCCGGTGGTATGACATTTTTTCCCTAACTTTAAAGTAGTGTTCTACCTAGTGTATGTATTTGTATTCAAATGCAAATCTTAAATATGCACACATCTAGGGGGAGCGTCTTTCATTATTTAAGGTGGAATTTGCCGGTTTTTATTGCAAATCCTAGTATTGTCATCTAACACCAAAAAGGGGGAGATTGAAAGAACATTTCTCAATCCCTAGTGTTTTGTGTGTTAGATAACAATATCAAGGATCATTTAATGTGTGTTGAAGTGTTGCAGCTCTTTTTGAGAATAAAGGGAAAATAACTCTGCCTTTGGGGGCGGATAATCCGGCCCCACCAGGGGCGGATAATCCGGCCCCACCAGGGGCGGATAATCCGACCCTCCCTTTGCCCAAGCAGGAGCAAGCCCCAGAAGGGGGGCGGAATTTTGGCCGGATTTTCCGGCCCCGCCGGATAATCCGCCCCTCAGGGGGGCCGGATAATCCGCCCCACCTTCTCATCGCCAAGGCGCAAGCCCCAGAGAGGGGGCGGAGTTTTGGCCGGACTTTCCGGCCTAGCCGGATAGTCTGCCCCAAGTGGGGGGCGGATAATCCGCTCCCAAAGTTGTGCAACGACCAGATCTGGGGAGGGGTATTTAAGCCAGCCATCCCCCTCCTGCCAGAACTCTTGATTCATCTCGAAAAAGAACAGATCAGATCTGAAAGCTTCATCCAAGAGTGCTCCACCTAGATCCACCCAAAGGCCCCATCCCTTGGGGAATCGAAGGAGGAGAACTCGATCTTCATCATCAGCAATCAAGCGCTTCATCTCCTCTCCATTCATTTGGAGAACCTCCGATCTAGTATTTCTTGCAAATATCTAGATCCTCGTTTTTGTTTATATTGATAAACCTTGTTCTTGT
Source organism: Avena atlantica (assembly GCA_910589765.1). Taxonomy (NCBI): domain Eukaryota; kingdom Viridiplantae; phylum Streptophyta; class Magnoliopsida; order Poales; family Poaceae; genus Avena; species Avena atlantica. The sequence goes on along the minus strand of OU342733.1, from coordinate 454,497,440 downwards.
GGCAGCTTATTGTCATCTCGGGAGCCCCCAATTCGGTTGTGGGTGTGTGCCCCAATAGTGTTGTAAAAGGCACTGGTTCCCGCCTCGAAGGGATCCAATAGTGGAGAAGGTGGATCAGGCCTCTCGTGGCGAGATCCATCGGAGAATAGGGTGAGGCCTATTGTGGCGTGGTGGTCTTAGAACCGCCCACCCCTCCAACGCAGATGTACTTCCCTTAACAAGGAAGGAACTGCGATAAAACAAATCGCTGTGTCTCCGCGTGCTCCACTACGGTTTCCTCGCTCCTCTTTTACGTGCTTAGTAGTTAGGGTTACATATAGGGAAATTCTCGTAGTTGCATATCTAGAGAATTTACTTTGTGTCAAGCCTAAAATTGAAAAAGTATTAAAAATTGGTTAGCACCTATTCACCCCCCCTCTAGGTGCCCATACGATCCATTTCAGATGGAAACAACAACATTTTCCCTATTGCATTTGGTGTACTTGATAAGGAGGAAACAGCTAGTTGGTTGTGGTTTTTGACACAGCTAAGATATTGCATTGGAGAGTCTGGCAAGTTTGGTACTTACACTATAATCTCAGATAGGCAGAAGGTTTGTATCCATTGTTTTCATAAGATATGGCATTGACACAACCATTATGCCCTGATTAATTAATATTCATTTCCTCTTTTCACTTGTTTAGGGGCTTCTCAAAGCTATCTCTCAAGTTTTTCCAAACTCACCTCAAAGGTACTGTCTTAGGCATATTTATGCCAATTTCCAGTCAGCTGGTTTCAGAGGTACTGAGCTCAAGAAGCACATGGATGCTTCTAGTTACTTATACACCAAGAATGGATTTGATCTGGAAATGGAAGCTCTAAAAGAAGATTGTGAGGAGGCATACAACTGGCTTGTGAAGATACCACCTGAGGCTTGGGCTAGACATCTGTTTGACACAAACTGCAAAACTGATCTAGTTATCAACAACATCAGTGAAGTCTTCAACAAAATGATTCTAAATGTGAGGAACAAGCCAATTAGGACAATGCTTGAAGGTATAAGGGACAAGCTTATGGTCAAGTATAGTAGTACAAGACAGAAAGTAGAAGCAAGCAGATGGGAGATCTGTCCATTCTACTGTGAGAAATTAGAGGAGTCCAAAAGATGGTCAAGAGAATGCTCAGCCAAACTATGTGAAGTTGGCCTTTGGCAAGTCACCAGCAACAGTGGCAGAGTGCTTGCAGTGAACTTGATCAAGAGGACATGTACTTGCAGGAAGTGGGACCTCACTGGCATTCCTTGCAATCATGTTGTGCCAGCAATCATGAAACTATAGCAGCATCCAGAAGACTATGTTGATGACTTCTTACCTGGACCTACTGACTGGAATAAGACAGCTACACCAGATATTGACCCACCTGTCTTTAGAGAAAAACCTGGAGAAAACAGACTGCAAGGAGGAAAGGGAAATTTGAGGTGCCAGCACCTAGAGATTCATCTAGGATGTCTTCTATCACTTGCAGCAACTGCGGGCTAGTAGGGCACAGGTATACAAATTGCAATGTGCCATTGAGGCCTGAGCTACAAATAAGAAAAGTTAGTCACCAGGTAATGTGGTACCTGGCATGATTCAAACACTAATGTTTAGTGGTACCTCACTTTGTAATGTGCCATCTATCATGATTCAATCACTAATGTTTATGTTCTGTAACAGCCCAACACTCATGGCGAGGAGAGCTCTGGTGCTACAAGTACAACAGCTAGGCCTAGAACAAGTGCTGCAACAAGAAGGCCAACTACTGCTACAACTGCTCCTTCTCCAACAGCATCTAGGCTTACAACAAGTGCTACAACTTCTCCCACTCCAACACCAACTAGTAGGCCATCTACTTCTTCTTCTCCAACAGCATCTAGGCCTACAACAAGTGCTGCAACTGCTCCCACTCCAACACCAACTAGTAGGCCATCTACTGCTCCTTCTCCAACACCATCTAGACCTACAACAAGTGCAGCAACAAGAAGTGGTACTCTAAATAGGCCCTTCAATGCACCTAGGTATGCAACAGATGCAACTGGTAAAAGGAAACCAAAGCTAACATCTAGGATGCAGGGCTATCTCAGTGCTGGTAAGAACAGCACCTACAAGAAGGCCAAGAAGAGTGACTGCTCGAAGCAAGCAGAATGAGCTTTGTGCTTGATCAGACAGTTTATATGTTATAAACTATCTGGCTATATGCTAAAATATATTATGTGTGTTGGAAGACTATGTTCATGCATCTGTGGCTATGTGCTGAATTAGTTCCAAACTATGTGTTGGACAATATTTGTGTAATAGTGTTTAAGACTATGTGGGTTGTAATACACTATGTTTAAGACTATGTTCAAAATGTTTAAGACTATGTTTAATACTATGTGTGCATCATTGTTTGAGTTGGCTAAGTTTAATATTGATCCTTTACTATTGCTCTAGATAGGTTGTCGAGACCCTTTGGGGGTTCTCGACAACCCTAAAGAATATAGTAATATTGCTCTAGATAGGTTGTCGAGACCCTTTGGGGGTTCTCGACAACCCTAAAGAATATAGTAATATTGCTCTAGATAGGTTGTCGAGACCCTTCGGGGGTTCTCGACAACCCTAAAGAATAAAGTAATATTGCTCTAGATAGGTTGTCGAGACCCTTCGGGGGTTCTCGACAACCCTAAAGAATATAGTAATATTGCTCTAGATAGGTTGTCGAGACCCTTCGGGGGTTCTCGACAACCCTAAAGAATATAGTAATATTGCTCTAGATAGGTTGTCGAGACCCTTCGGGGGTTCTTGACAACCCTAAATAATAACCATTTCAAACTTATTTGTGAATAACAATTTCCAACTAAAGGATAACCATTTTGATAGCACATAGAAGGATCAACATACAGGTTCAACCTAGAGGTTCAACATACATGACCACCCACATAAAGGGTTCAATTACACAAATACATAAACATGCACATCATGCCAACTAGAACATGATAACTACATTACTCATCACAAACTTCTTTGATTTTCTTCAACTTCTCCTTCAGACCATCACAGTGTTGGAACATATCAAAGACAGTGTACTCCAACTTCTTCTTTTCTTCCTTATGGCCATCTCTATCCTTCACCAGCTGCTTGTTTTCTTCCATGAGGCCATCTTTTTCCAATATCAGCTTCTTGTTTTCTTCCATGAGGCCATCTCTTTCCAGCTGCCACTTGTTCTGCTTACCCTTGAACACATCTGCCTGGGATCTAAGAAGATTTTTCATTTCTTCCTTAGCATTCTTGAGAACATCAATTTCATGATTCAAAGCTTCTAAATGCTTCTCCATCTCTGCAACACTCTGACTCTCACTGTCCTCACTGTAAATCCTGCGCATATTTTCTGCTAAAGCTCTCCTCTCAGTATCATCAATCCACTTGCGTAAACTAGCAACATGATCTGCATATTTCTTCTCTATTTTGTCCTTCTCTTCAGTCAGATCCTTCACCATCTTGGAACTATGATCCCTCTCTTCAACGGCAGCAGATTTGCACTCATAGTACATTGCCCACAGCTTCTATAGGGCATCCTTTAGACTGTCATGCCACTCTTCATCAACCCAAGACTGGAAGCCATAGTTCTCCATTGTCTGCAAATAAGCCATAGTTCATCACTGTTTGCACACTCTAGAGCTAACTAATTACATAGGCTACACTAAATCATATGAATCATAGTTGCTATATCTGAATACACAGGCACAAGTACATTATTAATTACACTGCCATAGTTGCTATAACTAATTACACAGCCATAGTTCATGACTGTTACTAATTACACAGGCTACAGGCTACACTAAACACATGTACATTATCTGAATCATCTCAATCACAAGTACATTCTCTGAATCATAGTTGCTATATCTAAATCATATTGCACATAGTTGATATACTGAATCATACTACTAATCTGCACACTCTGCATGCACAAGTACATTGTTTGAATCATAGTTGCTAACTCTAGTTGCTATAATCAACTATTGCATATCTGACAACATTCTAATCTAAACATTTGCATTATCCAAAGTAACTAAAAGTACATGACATACTTACATTCTCAATTTGACATAGATAGAATTTCCTTCCCGTGTCTGTTCCTTCAAAAGCCACACACTTGCGCGGTGCAAGTTTGTGTGAGCGGCAGAGCACGTCGGAACCCACATCTATGCCGCAGAAATTGGGATCATCCATGGTTCCCGGAGCAAAGTCCAGTGGGAACATGTCCTTCACGATGAATTAATTGAGTCAAAGTGAGTTAAATCGAGCTAAATCGAGCAAATTCCCAAATCTTCTTCGATGAACACTAACCCTAAATCCATACTTACCAACAATCCGGAGGTGCTCGACGAAGAGCCGTCGTGCCAGCTGGGCATGGCGGCGGCGGGGCGAACGGACGGTGCAGGTGACACAGACAGACGGTGGCGGCGGCGCGAATGGACGGCGGCGAGTGAGCACCGACCGCGCGCAACGGGACTGAGCAAGGGGACTGAGGAAGACGACGGAGTTGACGACCCTTATCCACAGTGGACGGCGGTGGGGCCCACGCGCCGTTAACGGCTGTAACGGGCGTGTCGGGAGCCGTCAAAGGGGAGCCACGTGGCCTCTGCAGGTGGGCCCGACCCGTCAGAACCAGCGTCAATTCAAGTTTAGTGAAGAATTGGTATTTTTTAAGACAATCAACGAATTTTGTGGTGTTTTTTTGTATCCTTTCCGTAAAGTGGTATCAATCAGTAAATTTAGCCCGTAAAATGGTGGTTTTATGCTATTAACTCAATGCAATGCAGATACTCCTATTTGACCTTCCGGCCTTAGCATTAGCTTGCTGATTCTTTGTATCACCACCAGATCTCACCGGGCCAGCTTGATTCTTCATCATATCTCTAGATCTCGTCCTTCTCACTTTCGACGCTGGAACATGCCAACTTCATTGATTTCTTCGTCCAACGAGACACGATTCGAAACTCTTGACGCCCTCTAGTTAAATCCCACTAGTACTTGTAGTTCATTACATAAACCACCAGATATTCTTTCCCTGGTCAAACAACTGCTTAATCAGCCAATGAGATTCGTCGTACTAGACCTGATCTACTTTGGCATGCATGCATGCATCGGGGGCAGCATGATTACCGCTAGTAGCTTTCTAGCAAATAGTATTTTTCATCGAAAAATAAATGCTTTCTATAGCAAATCCTGCCTTTTTTTCTCTAATAACGACCGATATCATTTTTTCTACTAGTATGATGGATCTATGGATGGATGAATTGACACATCAATGGCGTGCACGCATCAACACCGTACCCCTAGCACACATCAATATGGCCGCACGTACGTATTAGTCGTACATTCGGTGCGACGTACGGACTAGTACTCGTATATACTCCCTCCGTCCGCAAATAAGTGTACATCTAGATTTTGCCTAAGTCAAAGATAATTAAATTTGACCAACTTTATAGAGATATATAAAAATATATATTTTATTAAATTGACATATTATGAAACTAGATTTAAAAATAAATCTAAGGGTATCAATTTAGTGTCATAGATGTTGGTACGTTATCCTAAAAAGTTAGTCAAACATAGTAAAGTTTGACTTAAGACAAGGCTAGAAGTACACTTATTTGCGGACGGAGGGAGTATGCTGGGTGTGGGCGCGTAGCCGGCACCCGGGCGCATGGCCGCCGAGGGAGAGCGACCAAGCGGTTCGGACGATTTGTCGGCAGAGAGGAACGTCGCCTGCACGGGTGCGCGCCCGCGCCCTCGGAGGCCTAGCTGGACACGTCGCCGCTGCCGACTGTCTCTTTCGACGTCGCTGCCTGGATCGACTATGTGTTGCCTTTCTGTCCCCGCAAAATTATGGACACGGCCCCGTTGCAGGCAAGCACACGGCAGTCATTTCTTATGGCCGAACACTTGAGCCGGGGTGCATCGCGCAATGCAGCGTGCCGATGGATTTCACAACGGCCATTAGGCAGTAGGCATCGAGGCATCAGTTTCCTCTACGGACCGTGTGATCTGAAGTGGCACGGTCAAAGGTGGGTCGCGCCCATATACATCAAGATGTGTGAATCCATGAAACTTCGAATTGATTTCACCACTTTACATACATCAAGATGGTGCGGGTAAACTATATTTTAATATCATAATTGGGGCAAGCATAACAATTTAGTGCTGTAGAAGGGATTGTACCTGGCAGCGAAGGCGGTGTGGACGGCGCGGGTGCGGCGGTTCTTCAAGCGGCGGTCTTCGAGACGAAGATAGGCGACAGCGCGCTCGAAGGTGGGCTCGGCCATGAGGGTGGGGTTGGAGGCGGCGTTGCCGAGATCTTCACTGAGACCGGCGATGAGGGAGGAGAGGAGGAGCTCGTCGCCGATCGGTAAGCCGAGGTCCTGGAGCTCGTCGAAGATCACCTTGAGGCGCAGGCAGTAGGCGTCCAGGGTCTGGTCGTTCTGTGGCGTGCCAAAAAGTTCCTGTCGCTGGAGCTTGTTGTCGGTGAAGAGCCCGTTGATCTTCGTCCACACCGTGCCAGCGTCATCGCCCTTGTGGACGACGATCTTGAAGATGTCCGGCGAGATGGTGAGGACGAGCCAGCGGATGATGGTGGCGTCGATGGCGAGCCAGTTGGGGTCGCGGTTGTTGAAGAGATCGACGGAGCCGTCAACGTGATCGTGCAGGTGGTACTCGCGAAAGAGGAGGTAGAAGTACGTCCTCCAGGCGTGGTGATTCTTCTCGACGACGGAGAGCTTGACGGGATGTGGTCGGTGATGTGGACACCACGAATGACCGCGGGGGTCGGTGGAGCGGAGCTGTCGGAGGTGCCGGTGGAGCCAAAGGGGTTGGCAGAGGAGATTGATGACATGGCGGCGGCGCGACGACGTTAGGGTGTGGTTGATGGGGGAGGGTGAGGGCGCTACGACGCGGCAGAGGCGACAGCAGCGGCGTGAGGTGGGGGCGGCGGTGCGCGGGGGAGGCGACGCGGTGGCGGCTAGGGTTAGGAGCTAAAAGTATCTAATCCCTAAGGAGCACCAAGCTCCCTGGTTTTGACGCGCCCAGGTTGCTCCATGAATGCTACCTAGATTTGGACCCGTGTGTCGGCGACTAATGTGTGGCTGCGAGGTGGGTCTTTTGCACAATAGTCGGTTTGGATAGGCGGTTGGATTTACAACTTCAGTGCTAAAAAAAGGGGCATCGAGAGCCGAGATTCAGCTCGCCTCCGCCATCACCCCCACCACGCCCCAACCTTGAGGCTAGATCCTCAAAGGCGGCAATCCGCACGCCGGTCAACACCATCATGTCTGCTATCCTCCCAAATGATTTGGCTGCAACGTCACCGCATCCCCAATCCTACCACACATTCAGCTATTGTCGCATCGCCTTGGGCAAATCTCCGCTTCTGGCGATGACAGTGCTCCTAATACTCCAACCATCCTTCAAGCAGTAAGGTGAGGCATTAACCACTCCACCAGCCCGTTGATGCCCTTCTGCCCTCTTTTTTTTTGCTGAAATGATGGGAATTGATGCGTTGTGTGCTCGAATCCAGCAGGTTCACCTCTTTTCATCGATTGGTAAAGCTTCAGGTTCACTGGTCGGTAAAAACAGTAGGTTTGTCAACTTGCTCGCCTTGTGTTCGTTAAAATGCTTCAGTAGGATAGATAGTAATCCTAACATGCACATCATTAATACATGGCATATTCTTACATTCACGAATCTCCAAAATGGTTGGGCACTATACAAAAAAGTTAATATGAATTGTTGCACTCACTCTAAAAAAATTATTAGCGACTTTTCAATTTTCATGCATCAATATCTAGGCGAAGATGCACACTGTGGATACTTTCAAATGGTCTTTCAACTTTTGAGAGATTTGGGGCTTTCCAAAGTAATTTTTAAACACTTCTACTATGAAAGGATGTAGGTGTACCGACAGTTGTTGTTTGAATTATTTAACATCTGAGTTGTCTTTCCAGGTTGCTTCTCAACCTTGCCGCCCACCTCTGGTTGCGGCGTAGCAAGGGAGTGGTCATGTCTGTCGCAACCTAGCCTATGTTAGCTATATGTACTTAGAACAAAGTTAAGAATATATTGTTTATCTGATAGAGTTTGCTTACTAACCGATTAATTGGGAACTTGGTTTATGTTGATGGTTGAAAACCTCCATTAATTAATTTATGCATAGAAGATTAGTCGTATATAGTCAACGGCTTATAATACCGTGAACATTGTTGATCCGTCGTACAAGCTTCTATTGTAGTGATGCCATTTTGACTCACCATCACACATTGACATATCTATATCATATAAAGTGAGAGAACTTTTCCAAGTAAATATACTATATTTAAATATTAAAAATACTGTTTTTATGTGCATCCATCACTTGGAAAAATTATTTGTATTATCATAGACCCATACTTTGTTAGCTCAATAACAAAAGTAGGATGGATCATGAAAGGGCAGACAAGTAATGATACCAGAACCAAGCTTAAACAAGTTTCTTATGTTAGACAATACCATGGTTAACCTTTATTTCTTCTTTTGATGCGTTGCATAGTTAAGTCAATGCCAGTTCTTTCATTAGGACCTGCAGAGGCTACGTTTTGGTAAATTTGCTAATATAAAACCCGACTCTATAGGCCCATGTAGAATGCAAGTACAAATTGAATTGAACTTGAAAGCTAAGATACTCTGTCATGGGCAACATAAGATGCTTTCTTATAAGATTAAAATAAGTGAACTGATACCATAGATGAATACTTCCTCACATAATGACTTGACGGCCTGTGAAAGTTTCCTAAAATATATAGACAAATAATAGATTCAATGCAAAGTAGCGAGTTACATAATACAGTAGATGAATTTCTACCATGGAATTTCTTAAAATGGTTTTCCTTCGGTTTCGGTATTATTTACTGAATAGCACTGCCGAGGAAGATAAATTTCTTTGGATGGATATGAGAGTTCTTCAGCCAAACCAATATAAGAAATAATTATTTTCTATCTTGATAGGGAAGTAAATGCAAGTAAGAAATAAAAAAATTCTACGATGAAGACATAATAACCCTTTAAAGTTGAAATTTCTATAGAAAGCTAAACAAGTTACACATGCATTGTTAATGTTTCTTTGAGTCCGTGCCCCAAGACTTGGCGAAGCACACCTCTCGGATGGATCGAGGACATCAAAAGAACTTTATTGTAGTAAATGCCTCACTTTTATTTGGTCATGCCGTGAGTCGGTGTTTCATGTGCCAGCTGGGCCAAGAATTCGGCTCAAAAGAGTGTCTCCAAGGTGCTCGGCGTCAAACCCTGGCGCCATATTTCTAAATTGTTTTTGATAGGGACATATATGGAATCTTTATCGAAGGCGATGTGTCTCGGAGGTGCCCTCAGTTGCAATACAACTCCAAGGATCAGCAATGGGAGACGGCGTGTTGTTGAAGTCGCCATTGAATGGCTGCCCTACATTTTTCTCGGCAGCTCCATTATCCTCCCTGCTCTATGCCATCTTGTGATAGCAACGCAACTCCAGTCTACATGCCTTTGGTGATTTCATCGAGCGGATGCACCAACAGACATTCAGTGTACCTAAAATATTGATTAAAAAATTGTTCGCCACTTTTCTCCACGCTTCCCTTTTTTTAACTGTAGGTCATTGTTATCCTGCATTTTAGAATTTCCGCAAGCTGCTATGCTTTACTAGAACCACACTGATAAGCAGTAAATTCTCATGATTGGAATATCAAGTAGGCATACCTTCGTGTGACAAAGATAGTCGGGGCTATCATCATATCATATTGTAGTCTTATACCAACAATGAAATTACAAAAGAGGGTATTTTTTATCTATTACAGCCATGTCAATTCCTATATAATTTATATACAGAGTATGACCATGTTTGTGTATTATCCGCCCACCACATCCCGCCATCGCGCATCTTGCTAGCCCGCTTGACCGCCTATTTCTGCGGATTCGGAAGTCTGTGGCACGGGACTGCCTGCTGCATCTACACGCCAGTGCAGAACTGCATCGCGAGATGGTCTGAGGTCGGACTGGGGTTAAAGAGGCGCTAGCTAACAGCATTATCAAGCAACTCCTGCAAGGCTTCAACGTGACCCCATATGCTTGTGAAAGTATTTGCAGTTGGTCTATGAAAATGTTGTAGATAATAATGCTTCAATATTTCCATGGAATGTTGTTTGAAGGTTTGTGAGTTGAGCTTCGGTTATTACTGAAATGTCGAGTACCTAAAATTATCAACCTGTTCTCATTTCTGGGGATCGAATTTTCGGTCATGACTGAACTCCACCCCTAACTTGCACGCACAATATCATTGCAATTGACTAAATAAGAAATGGGTCGTGGCAAGCAGCCAAAATCGAAAATACACAAACCAGCAAGTTGAAAACGCGCGCCGCAACGCGCGCGAGGTCCGTCTAGTACCATGTAGAAGGGATTGTAACACACGTTGTAGTATTACTCTGGTGCAAAGCACACACATATATAGGTACAACAGGAGGCCTTTATACCCCCAGACATAAAATAGAGGAGGGGCCTAATCGCTAATGTACTATACATAAAATATCTATTCAACAAGTGCCACTTTTATAAATTTTCTAATACGTACCACTTTTGTGACGAGTTGTTACAAATAGGATAACTTTTTTGTCTAATCAGGTTTTAACAGCAAAACTAACATGATGAACCCACGTGGACCCGGGGTCATATGTAAGTGATGAGGTGGGCCTGACCCCACATGTCATCTTCTCATTTCTCTTCTTCTTCATGTACCTCCTCTCTCTCACATCGAACAATCAGTATTGCCGACTACCCTCCAGCTACATGCCGCCGCTAGCACTCTCTCCTCTCACCTACCGCCGCGGGCAAACGAGGAGTACCAGGTGGAGCAGGAATATTACTGTGAATGCAAGGAGAAGGCCAGCAAGCTCAAGAAATGTCAGAGGTGACATCAACAACGGAGAGGGAATGGATGGTAGCGTCGATTAGGAAAGCTTAGCTTCAATTCCATCTGCATGGAGATGTGGGCAACGAGGCGGAAGTCGTCGGCTTAACGACCCGAGGTCCACGTCACCGCTTACATGTGGGTTTATCCTATTAGTTTTGCTGTTAAAATGCGATTAGCCAAAAAATGTCCTATTTATAACAGCTTGTCCCAAAAATGATATATATCAGCAAAAAAATTACAAAAATGGCACTAAGTTATTGTCCTAGCTCCAATTATGGTACTAAAATATAATTTAATCAGATGATACGCTCGCATTTCTGAGGGTCGCCCTGCTAGTTTTACCACACACAAAAAACACCTATAGATCACGTTTCTCCTCCTCTGGCTGGCAACCGATGAATGGAGGATATGAAGTTGCGGTGGCTAGGGTTTTTTGAAAGAGGCTGAGGGCTGTTGTTTTTGAAACTCCGTGCGTGTAACTTGCTCACATGGTGTCCGTAAGTTAATTGGCGCATGCTCACATGGAGGATTGGTGATTGCACCACCGCACGTCTGCGTTTCCACAACTACGTACGCGCGCACAGTACTCGCTGAAGGCTTCGCACAATAATTTTCTCTCGGTTGGTGAACTGTGTGAATCCGAGAAAACGTGCACCCTCGTGCTAGCACTGGCAGTAAACACGCGAGGCGGCATCAGTTCAGCCGGAGATGAATACTCGGCGCAGCCAATGCACGTACGTACGGGCATATGCACGGACGCACCGGCCGGGCAGCAGGAGGGCGCGGCCTTTGCGTGCACGAGCCGCGCGCGGCCGCGGACGTTGCCGGCCGATTCACCGGCAACAGTATCAGTTCGCGGCCTATCTGCGAATGCAAAGGATTAATTAACAGTAGACACAGCTAGTTAGTTACGATAATCTATAGGGCAACTAACCCGCAACGACAAAAGATATGATCTACAGTACTTCTCGCTCACGGAAGCATTGTAGTCTTTTGAGAGGATTTTGCAACTCTGCCGGTAGCTAGGTAGATATAGATAGCCTTTTTTTTGTTCGAGATGGTTGTTGCATCTCGAGGCAAAACATACTACTGTACTACGATGCTAACGGTGGACAGGTGGCGGATAGACATGCCGTGGACGTGAGTCAGATCATCAGAATAATCTGATTCAGCGCCCAAAAGGACTGCTCAACCGTCTGCGCTAGTACTTACTTGTCGGGCGTGCCCATCAATGTGTCATGTGTGCCGTCGCTTCCTCTCCGTCCCGTTCTGGACAAAACATCGACGACACCATATCAAGTGCCATCGTCCTGCCCTTCCCAAAACAACAGAGAGGAAAGGTGGCACGGGATATCACCTTCATCTGCCCAAACCGGGACCGACGCGCCAAGGCCGAACACGCTCCGCATGTTTCCCATCCCAAGCTCTATGAACGCTAGCGTCCCATTAATTATTGCATTCGCCAAGTCCTTGCAGCAATTCTACACGACCAAATTGCACGAAACTAGCACCGTGGCTTGCTGCCAGCCTGCCAAATTTGACTTTTCATTACTATAATACTTCCTCTATTTTAGAATACGAGATGTTTTAGTTTTTGTCTAAAACACACTATATTTAGACGTCTTTTGGTGTATAGATTCATTTATTTTGCTCTGAACCTATAAACTAGAAAGTGTCAAGATACATATGTTTTAGAAAAAGGCTAAACTATCTTATAATTAGGATCGAAGAGAGTAGAAGTTACACTAGTAGTAATGGGTGAACGAGAGTAACTTCGGTGGGCGAGGCGACGGTGGACCTCCTCGGTCGTCAAGAGATCTGAGGCGACGACGGTCTCAGCCTCTTTTCTCTTGTGGTGGTGGCGGGCAGGGCCGACCGGGCAGTGTCGGGGGCGTGACCATAGTCGGCAGTGCTGGCAGGAGGCACGGCACTGGAGGCACGCTCGATCTAGGGCCATTGGGTCTAGTGGGCTACGACCATCCCGTTCCCAAATTTGCTGCCTCTCGTCGTCGGCTGGTGGAGTGGCGCGGATACTCTCCAGGTCCTGCTTCGTATCATGAGGATGCCCGGGGCGGAGGACCCGAGTATGGTAGAGGAAATCTCCTCCTCCGTCAAAGGTGGTCGGCCGATTTAAGGCTGGTTTGGCGGATACCGAAAAATGTCGCCTAGTCCAGTCTACGAGTTGGGGAGACATAGTCGCTAGTGAAAACCGAGCTCGACTCTTGTCATGGCGGGTGATGTCATCTCCTTGCACCGTTATTTTGTTGAAGGCATCGCTTTTTGGCAAGTATTATGGACCCACTTGTGTTGCTCCAGGGAAACCCTAGGATCTGGTCTTCTGGATCAGACGATGGCGGCATTGAGTTGCCGCTCTCTCTCCTTAGAACATTGTTTGTGGAGCAGCGCTAGATGGAAGAGGCAGGTGGGTGGTTTACATATATCGCTGGGGAGGTGGTGCTGGACTGCAATCGTCGTGCTCGGTGGTGTTGTGTTGACGAATTTAGCTTGTTTGATCTTTGTATGCTTTTGCTAGCCTTTTTTTATTAATAAGGAAGAAATGTTGTGTGTACCGCTTAATAAGGAAGAAATGAAGAAATGCAGGAATCGATAAGATAAGTTGTTAGATTGCACCGTAAGAAAACTCGGGTAATTTTATAGGGTTTAAGTATATGTCATAGTTGTCATAGCCACAAAGAAATTTTTTAAGAGGTCTCACCTCTTGTTAGAAATCCTATATGGGATTGTAGTGTAGGAAAGCCATGCATAGGAATGTTGAAGGATTTATTCCTTTAAAACAAACACACCCTATTAGAAAATTTTCTATTGATTGAAATCTTACATAATTCCTTTGGAAACCCTTTGAATCAAACATACCCTAACGTTAGTTTCTCATGTCGACATAATGGAACATGTTGAATTATCCTGTCGTAAAGGCAACAAAAAAACACATTGAGAGGACGGACGCTCCCTCCCGTGTTGCACCCAGGCGACACCGGGGGATCTGTTGGAATTATGCCCTAGAGGCAATAATAAAGATGTTATTATTATTGATAGAATTGTATTAAGCGGAAACTTTAATACTTGTGTGGTTTGTGAACAACACCGTGTCCCTAGTACGCCTCTATGGACTAGCTCATTGATCAATGATGGTTAAGGTTTCCTAACCATAGACATGAGTTGTCAATTGATAATGAGATCATATCATTGGGAGAATGATATGGTGGATAGACCCAAACAAAGTAGAGCAATTAGATCGTGTCATCGTGTTCGTCTTTGCGAAGCTTTTCCTATGTCAAATATTGTATTCCTTAGACCATGAGATAATGCAACTCCCTGGTATCCGAAGAAAGCTTTGAGGTCATCAAACGTCATCCTATGAGAGGGTGATCATAAAGGTGTCTCTCAGGTGATCGGAAAGTATCTGTTGGGTTGTATGTATCGAGATGGAATTTGTCCCTCCCAAGTCGGAGAGATATACTTTGGGCCCACTCGGTAATCGATATCAACACCGCTTGCAAGCATGTGGTTAAGGAGTTAATCACAAAGTGATATCGGATTACGGAACGAGTAAAGTACTTGCTGTGAACGAGATTGAACTAGGTATGACGGTACCGACGATCGAATCTTGGGCAAGTAAAATATCGCGAGACGAAGGGAATATATATATGGGATTGATTGAATCCTAGCATCGTGGTTCATCCGATATGATCATCGATGAATGTGTGGGAGTCAATATGGGTGCCCAGACCCCGCTGTTGATTATTGATAGAAGATCATGTCTGCATATTCTCGAACCCGCAGGGTCACACACTTAACGTATCTCGACGCTAGGATAGATTGGATAATTGGTTTATGAATTTTTGTTCGGAGTCTCGGATGGGATCCGGGATATCACGAGAGGTTCCGGAATGGTCCGGAGAATAAGATTCATATAAGGCAGTGCAGTTTTTGGAGTTCAGAATTGTTCCGGGTTAATCGGTATTGTACCGGAAGCTTCTAGAACCTTCCGGAAGGGGACCAACGTGGCCCCACCTTCCAGGAGGGGGCATGGGCCTATGAGGGAGTGTCCTGGCCGCATTGGGCCAGGGGCACAAGGCCCCATAGGGCCCAGCCGATTCTAGAGAGATTTGACTCGTTTAAATCTCGGGATAGAATTTCTAGATAAGGGAGAGTTTAAATCGTTTAAACTAGAGATAGAATTTCTAGATAAGGGAGAGTTTAAATTGTTTAAATTAGAGATAGGCTTGGAGGAGGGGCAAAGGGCTGGCCGCCCCCCCATAGAGGGGTGGTGCGCCCCCTCCCCCCCAACACACACACCTTCCTCCAAGCCCTAGCAGCCTTGCTACCTTCCTCTCTCCCTCCCGACTGTTTGTAGGCGAAGCCCTGCAGCAGAAATTCTCCACCATATACACCACGCCGTCGTGCTGTAGATCCAATCTATCTCTCCACCATACTCGCTGGTCCGAGGAAGGAGGAGACGTCGAGGTGCTGCACGTGTGCATCTCACGGAGGCACCGCCACTTGTGGTGCTAGATCGGATCGGATCGCGAGGAGGAGAAGCGAGTACGACTACATCACCCACGTTCTGACGAACGTTCCGCTGTGCGAATCTTCAAGGGTATGAAGATCTAATCCAATCTCTCTCGTTGTTTGCATCTTCTAGATTAGATCTTGGCTTTCCCTCTATTCGCTCCGTAGAAAATTTTGATTTACTATGCCGCGAAACCCTTCAGTGGTATCAGAGCTAGATCTATGCGTAGATGTGTTTCACGAGTAGAACGCAACATGGTTGTTGCGGGCGTTGATGTTTTCTGTTGCAAGCCTCTTGTTTGTGTTCTTCTTATGACGCGGGATAGTGAGATTGAAGCGGTCCAGGCCAACCTTACGCGACGTCGTTCGCGAGACCAGCTCCGCACTTGACGTGTGGCTTGTTCCACACATACGGCTGGTGGATGTCAGTTTCTCTCACTATAGTTGTCATGGGATTAACACCGGAGTTTGGCAACCATAATATCACCGTTGTGGCTTTCCGTAGGTAAGAATCGTTCTTAGCATCTACTCCCATAAAGCCACGTAAAACATGCAACAACAAAGTAGAGGCGTCTAACTTGTTTTTGCAGGGAGTGTTTTCTGTGATATGGTATGGCCCAAGATGTGGTGTGTATATTGTATGCGATGATCATGTTTTGTAATGTTTCACGACTTGCATGTCGATGAGTACACAACCGGCAGGAGCCATATGGTTGTCTTTATAATTATGTATGACCTGCGAGTCAACTTCTTATACGCCATGTAATAGCTTTACTTTATCGCTAAGTAGTTAGCAATAGTTGTAGTTGCTATTCGTGGTGGAGGCAATCATGGTGGAGTGATGGAGATCATGCCGGAACGCACAAGATGGAGATCATTGCGCGAAGATTGGCTATACCATGTCACATAAAGTTATATGCATGTGATGTTTATCCTTTTATGTATCTTATCATGCTTAGATCGCGACGGTAGCATTATAAGATGATTCCTCACTTAAAGATCAAGATAAAAACTGTGTTCTCCCCAAGTATGCACCGTTGCGAAAGTTCGTCGTGTCCAAGCATCACGTGATGATCGGGTGCTATAGACTCTACGCTCACATACAACGGGTGCAAGCCAGTTTTGCACACGCGGAAATACTTGGGTCTAGCTTGACGAGCCTAGCATGTACAGACATGGCCTCGGAACACAAGAACCGAAAGGTTAAGCATGAGTCATATGAATGATATGATCGACACTTTGTTGTCCACCATTGAAACCACATCTCTTCTCGTGGTGATCGGATTAGGTGTGGTGAATTTGGATCGTGTTCACTAAACAACTTGAGGGATGTTGAATTTAGTGGGAGTTCATCTAGTAATTTGATTAAGTTGAACTATTTATCATGAACATAGTCTAAATTGTACTTGCAAATACTGTAGATCACATGGCCAAATCCAACTTCAACTTCAACGTTTTTGCTGAGAAAGAAAAGCTTAGAAACAATGGGTCTGACTTCACCAACTGGTTCCGCAATCTAAGAATCATTCTGTTTGGCGGACAAAAGGACTATGTCCTTGAGAAAGCGTTAGGTAACCCCCCTGCTGCAACTGCGCCGGCTGATGAGAAAGCTGTCTATCAGTCGCGCAAAGATGATTATGGTGTGATTAAGAGCACCATGTTGTTTGCTATGGAACCGGAGCTTCAAAATCGTTTTGAAACCTATCCCGGGCCCTTTGAGATTCTCGAGGAGCTGAAAACCATGTTTCAGACTCAAGCCCGTTCTGAGAGATATGAGATCTCTGAGAAGTTCTTTAACTGCAAGATGGAGGAAGGGAGTTCCGTTAGTGAGCACGCCATAAAGATGTCGGGCTACACTCAACGCCTTGAGCAACTGGAATGCACGATTCCAGAGGAGCTCAAGATTGACAGGGTTCTGCAATCACTCCCTCCCAGCTACAAAAGTTTTATAGTGACTTATAATCAGATTGGTTCCACTATACAATCACCGAGCTCTTCGCAAAGCTGAAGGTTGCGGAAGTGGACATCAAGAAGGATAATCATGTGTTGATGGTCAACAATCCCTCCTTTAAGAAAGGTAAGGGAGCAAAGAAGCCCTTCAAGAAGGGCGGCGGCAAGCGCAATGCCCCTGCTGAGAAGAAGCTTAGGTCTGGTCCCAAGCCGGACACTGAGTGCTTCTATTGCAAGGACAAGGGTCACTGGAAGCGCAACTGTCCGAAGTACTTAGCGGACAAGAAGGCTGACACCATCAAAGGTATATTTGATATACATGTTATTGATGTTTTCCTTACTAGCCCTCGTTGTAGTGCCTGGGTATTTGATACCGGTTCAGTTGCTAATATTTGTAACTCGAAACAGGAGCTACGGAATAGTCG
Source organism: Avena atlantica (assembly GCA_910589765.1). Classification (NCBI taxonomy): domain Eukaryota; kingdom Viridiplantae; phylum Streptophyta; class Magnoliopsida; order Poales; family Poaceae; genus Avena; species Avena atlantica. Next base: position 454,479,543 of record OU342733.1, on the reverse strand, counting down.
GCGGCTTGCGAGGGATGAGGTGACGATGCGCGTTCGCAACGGATCAAGAGTTGATGTGATGGCCGTCGGCACGCTCTCCTTAGTTTTACCTTCGGGATTAGTTTTAAACCTTAATAAATGTTATTATGTGCCTGCGTTGAGCATGAACATCATTTCCGGATCGTGTTTATTGCAAGATGTTATTCATTTAAATCGGAGAATAATGGTTGTTCTATTTATATGAGTAACATCTTTTATGGTCATGCACCTCTTGTGAATGGTTTATTTCTTCTAAATCTCGAACGGGATGAAACACACATCCATAACATTGAGGCTAAGAGATGCAAAGTAGATAGTGATAATACTACTTATTTGTGGCACTGTCGTCTAGGTCATATTGGAGTAAAGCGCATGAAGAAACTCCATTCTGATGGACTTTTGGAGTCTCTTGATTTTGAATCATTTGACACATGCGAACCATGCCTCATGGGCAAGATGATCAAAACCTCGTTCTCCGGTATGATGGAGCGAGCAACGGACTTGTTGGAAATCATACATACCGATGTATGCGGACCGATGAGTGTTTCGACGCGCGGTGGATATCGCTATTTCCTCACTTTTACCGATGACTTAAGTAGATATGGGTATATCTATTTAATGAAACATAAATCTGAAACGTTTGAAAAGTTCAAAGAATTTCAGAATGAAGTGGAGAACCATCGTAACAGAAAGATTAAGTTTCTACGATCCGATCGTGGGGGCGAATATTTGAGTTATGATTTTCTCACGCATCTTAAAGCAAGCGGAATTGTTTCGCAACTCACGCCACCCAGAACATCACAGCGCAATGGTGTGTCTGAACGCCGGAATCGAACCCTATTAGATATGGTCCGATCGATGATGTCTCTTACTGATTTGCCGTTATCATTTTGGGGTTATGCATTAGAAACCGCTGCATTCACTTTAAATAGGGCTCCATCTAAATCCATTGAGACGACACCGTATGAACTGTGGTTTGGTGCTAAACCTAAGTTGTCGTTTCTTAAAGTTTGGGGATGCGAAGCTTACGTCAAGAAGTTGATGTCGGACAAGCTCGAACCCAAAGCGGAGAAATGCGTCTTCATAGGATACCCTAAGGAAACTATTGGGTATACCTTCTATCACAGAACCGAAGGCAAAGTGTTTGTCGCAAAGAACGGTTCCTTTCTTGAGAAGGAGTTTCTCTCGAAAGAAGTGAGTGGGAGGAAAGTAGAGCTAGACGAGGTTATTGAACCTTCTCTTGAATTGGAGAGTAGCGTAGCACCTGAAATTGTTCCAGTGCCGCCTGCACCAACAATAGAGGAAGCTAATGACAAGGATCATGAAGCTTCGGACGATGCTGCTACTGAACGTCGCAGGTCGACAAGGTCGCGTGCCCCTCCTGAGTGGTACGGCAACCCTGTCTTGACTGTCTTGTTGGTAGAACACAGTGAACCTACGAACTATGAGGAAGCGATGATGAGCCCAGACTCTGAGAAATGGCTGGAAGCCATGAAATCCGAATTGGGATCCATGAGCGAAAACCAAGTATGGACTTTGGTGGATCCTCCTAGCGACCGAAAGGCCGTTGAGTGCAAATGGATATTCAAGAAGAAAACGGACGCGGATGGTAATGTTACCGTCTATAAAGCACGGCTTGTCGCAAAAGGTTTTCGACAAGTTCAAGGTGTTGACTACGATGAGACTTTCTCTCCCGTAGCGATGTTTAAGTCCATTCGGATTTTATTAGCAATTGATGCGTTTCATGATTATGAAATATGGCAGATGGATGTCAAGACTGCTTTCCTCAATGGCAACATTGATGAAGAGTTGTATATGATGCAACCCGAAGGTTTTGTCGATCCTAAGGATGCTAGTAAAGTATGCAAACTTCAGCGTTCCATTTATGGACTGAAGCAAGCATCTCGGAGTTGGAACCTTCGTTTTGATCAAGTGATCAAGAGCTTTGGATTTGTTCCAAATTGCTACGAAGCTTGCATCTACAAGAAAGTGAGTGGGAGCTCGGTGACGTTTCTGGTACTGTATGTGGATGACATATTGATTATCAGAAATGACATCAACATGCTTAACGATGTGAAGAGTTATTTGAACAAGTGTTTTTCAATGAAATACCTAGGTGAAGCTGCTTATATATTGGGCATCAAAATCTATAGAGATAGACAAAGACGCCTGATAGCTTTAAGCCAGAGTACATACCTAGACAAAGTTCTGAAAAGGTTCAGAATGGATAAGGCAAAGAAAGGTTCAGTGCCTATGTTGTCAGGTAAGATATTGAGCGAGGCTCAGTGTCCAGCTACGGTAAATGATAGGGAAGCTATGAGCAAAGTGCCTTATGCCTCGGCCATATGTTCCATCATGTATGCCATGCTGTGTACTAGACCGGATGTGTCCAATGCTCTTAGTTTGACGAGCAGATATCAAAGTGATCCAGGAGTGGAACACTGGACAGCCGTGAAGAACATCCTAAAGTACCTAAATAGAACTAAAGAAATGTTCTTAGTCTATGGGGGTGATGAACAGCTTGTCGTAAAAGGTTACGTCGATGCTAGTTTCGACACCGACAAGGATGATTCTAAATCTCAGACAGGATACGTTTATATTTTGAATGGAGGAGCTGTGAGCTGGAGAAGCTGCAAGCAAAGCGTGATCGCGGGATCTACAGTAGAAGCGGAATACATGGCTGCTGCAGAAGCGTCAAGTGAAGGAGTTTGGATCAGAAACTTCATCACTGAGCTTGGCGTGGTTCCAAGTGCATTGGACCCACTGGAGATATTGTGTGACAACACTGGCGCCATAGCACTCACTAAGGAACCAAGATATCATCCAAAGACCAAGCATATCAACCGCAAGTTTCATATAATCCGAGATTATATAGCAGATGGAGATCTGAAGATTAGCAAAGTACATACGGATCTGAATGTCGCAGATCCATTGACTAAACCTCTTCCACGTGTAAAACATGATCAACACCTCAGTGCCATGGGTGTGAGATTGTTGCCAAATGTAAACTAGATTATTGAATCTAGTGCAAGTGGGAGTCTGTTGGAATTATGCCCTAGAGGCAATAATAAAGATGTTATTATTATAATTCTTGTTCATGATAAAGTTTATATTCCATGCTAGAATTGTATTAAGCAGAAACTTTAATACTTGTGTGGTTTGTGAACAACACTGTGTCCCTAGTACGCCTCTATGGACTAGCTCATTGATCAATGATGGTTAAGGTTTCCTAACCATAGACATGAGTTGTCAATTGATAATGAGATCATATCATTGGGAGAATGATATGGTGGATAGACCCAAACAAAGCAGAGCAATTAGATTGTGTCATCGTGTTCGTCTTTGCGAAGCTTTTCCTATGTCAAATATTGTATTCCTTAGACCATGAGATAATGCAACTCCCTGCTATCGAAAGAAAGCTTTGAGGTCATCAAACGTCATCCTATGAGAGGGTGATCATAAAGGTGTCTCTCAGGTGATTGGAAAGTATCTGTTGGGTTGTATGTATCGAGATGGAATTTGTCCCTCCCAAGTCGGAGAGATATACTTCGGGCCCACTCGGTAATCGATATCAACACCGCTTGCAAGCATGTGGTTAAGGAGTTAGTCACAAAGTGATATCGGATTACAGAACGAGTAAAGTACTTGCTGTGAACGAGATTGAACTAGGTATGACGGTACCGACGATCGAATCTCGGGCAAGTAAAATATCGCGAGACGAAGGGAATATATATATGGGATTGATTGAATCCTGGCATCGTGGTTCATCCGATATGATCATCGATGAATGTGTGGGAGTCAATATGGGTGCCCAGACCCCGCTGTTGATTATTGATAGAAGATCATGTCTGCATATTCTCGAACTCGCAGGGTCACACACTTAACGTATCTCGACGCTAGGATAGATTGGATAATTGGTTTATGAATTTTTGTTCGGAGTCTCGGATGGGATCCGGGATATCACGAGAGGTTCTGGAATGGTCCGGAGAATAAGATTCATATAAGGCAGTGCAGTTTTTGGAGTTCGGAATTGTTCTGGGTTAATCGGTATTGTACCGGAAGCTTCTAGAACCTTCCGGAAGGGGACCAACGTGGCCCCACCTTCCGGGAGGGGGCATGGGCCTATGAGGGAGTGTCCTGGCCGCATTGGGCCAGGGGCACAAGGCCCCATAGGGCCCAGCCGATTCTAGAGAGATTTGACTCGTTTAAATCTCGGGATAGAATTTCTAGATAAGGGAGAGTTTAAATCGTTTAAACTAGAGATAGGATTTCTAGATAAGGGAGAGTTTAAACTGTTTAAACTAGAGATAGGCTTAGAGGAGGGGCAAAGGGCTGGCCGCCCCCCCTCTATATATAGAGGGGTGGTGCGCCCCCTCCCCCCCACACACACACCCCTTCCTCCAAGCCCTAGCAGCCTTGCTACCTTCCTCTCTCCCTCCCGACTGTTTGTAGGCGAAGCCCTGCAGCAGAAATTCTCCACCATATACACCACGCCGTCGTGCTGTAGATCCAATCTATCTCTCCACCATACTCGCTGGTCCGAGGAAGGAGGAGACGTCGAGGTGCTGCACGTGTGCATCTCACGGAGGCACCGCCACTTGTGGTGCTAGATCGGATCGGATCGCGAGGAGGAGAAGCGAGTACGACTACATCACCCACGTTCTGACGAACGTTCCGCTGTGCGAATCTTCAAGGGTATGAAGATCTAATCCAATCTCTCTCGTTGTTTGCATCTCCTAGATTAGATCTTGGCTTTCCCTCTGTTCGCTCCGTAGAAAATTTTGATTTACTATGCCGCGAAACCCTTCAGGATCCCCTTCGCCGGCCCTAACCTCCCCCCACCGCCCCCCCCTCGCTGCTGCTGCCGTCGGCCCTTGCCGCGGTGGCGGCGAGCCCTGCTGCCAAAGGTGGCAGGGGTTCTTTCCCGTCGACTTGTGGCGCTGGCGGCGGGCTGAGATGACTGGGACGTCATCGGCCGGCTTGTCGGCGCGTGGATGCCGGGGCGGCGGCACCGGGTGGCGGTGTGGTCTCTGCGTCGCTGCTGCATCGGTGGAGGTCGGCAGGCAGCCGTCTGCGCGTGTGGAGGCGCTGAGTGCTTCCAGATCTAGGGATTCTCAGATTCGTCGGTCTCGTCTCCTCTGCCTCCGGTGGCGGCCGTCCGGGCGTGTGGAGGCGAGGACGGGTGGGTTGCGCCGGTCAAGTGGCGACCGGGGCTATGGTGTGGCCTCGGGCGGCGGCCGGGCGAGGCTAGGAGCGTTGAAGGGATTCTGCAGGGGGTGGCTGCACGGTGCGGCGCGACGACAGATTGTGGAGGTGGTGATGCTAGTGCACTTTGTTGGGTGGTGATCCTACCAGCATGGTGCTGGGCGGGGCTATCGTCCTCGAGCTCGTGGTCTCCGCGTGGTGTGTTGCTTGTGGTTCGAGTCGTCGGGCTACCCTCCTCCTGTTCTGGTGGTCCGGTGGTGGGTTTGAGTCGTCAGGGCAGCGGCTCCGAGTCGTAGGGCGTGTCGAGGAGCAACATGGCGTGTGGTGCCACGCTGGTTTTCTAGTGGCAGCGGCGGGCTGCAAGGCGGTCTTGGATTCTTCACCTTGGTGGATTAGCTTCAGCGACCTGGGTTTGGTGAACTCCGCGCGAAAGCATAGCTTCAACCTAGGCCGAAGCCGGCGATGTCGGCGTCCTCGAACGTCGCTCCCCTCGTTGGAGGCATTGTCGAGGAGCTCCTTCACCTCCCTCGTTGTTTGGAGTCTAAGTCTCTCCGGGTGAAAACCTGACTTTTGGATTTTGTCAAGGCGGGCATAGGTGGCTGTCATCGTCGTCTCCTCCTTGGGGGCGATGCCTTGGAGGTCTGGTAATCCGCTTGGCAGTGGCTTGCTTTGCTTGGCAGCTTCTTCGTCGGCCAGGTGGGTGCGCGGTCTCGGGACCGGTGTGGATGTCGGAGCGGCAGCTTCGGAGCTCTCTCCTTTTGAGTGTCGTCCCTTCCCGCTTGGGCGGAAGTGTCGACGGCTCAGTGTGGTGCGCGGCCTCGAGGCCGACGTGTGGTGTTGGGTTGTATGGTTTTTGCCAGTTTTCCTTATAAACTGGCCGTGCAAGTTAGCTATATCGGGTTTTGGCCGGTTTCTCTTTTAAACCGGCCAATTCTTTTCTTCTAATAGAATAGACAGTGCTCCTGCCCGGTTGCTTAAAAAAATAATGGAACATGTTGTTTGGAGTTTTTGTTTTGAACCTTCGAGGTTTTCAGCCGGACATAAACACTTGCTGCAGGCAATGCACGTAGCACGTGGTACAAGACATGCTACCGGCCGGTGGCTGGCGTTCACGAGATCGCATCTGCCGCGATGGCGTGCGGAACGTTTCCGGCCGATCGATCGATTCGCCGGCAACAGTTCCGGCCAGTTCCCCGGTGGAAACAGCTAGTTGTAGCTCCGGCCCCGGCCGCGCCCAGATTACCTCCTCTGATTGCAGCTAATTTCACGTCAACAGCCGCTGCCAGTCCTATCTTCAAGTGCGGTGGATTAAACAACAGGGACATGCAGCTAACTATGGCCACGGCCCTACGGTTCGTATCCGTCCACGATCGATCGACTTTCTGCTCGCGTAAGCATGCTAGTCTTTTGAGGGGATATTTTGTCACTCAGGTCGGCAGATCGAAAGCCTTTGTGGGCTCGAATCGAGATCGTCCCATGCCGTGGACATGTTGTACTCCGATCCGGGTGTGCTGGCGTGTCTCCCACCCACAGCAACCCAGCCGTAGGTAGTGGTTCCGGCTCTCTCGTCACTGTCCCAGCAGTTGGAAAGGTAGCCATGGACAAATAATCGCCAAGTCACTTTGGTTAGGGTTCAGTGAACCAGTGACCAGAAATGGAAGTGTGGCGAGATGACTAGGCTAGAGAGAAAGCTCGAAATGGCTAGACAACGGGTTAAAAAGATGGGTAGTTTCGTGCCCATGTGACTATGTGAGGTGACGATGTGCGTGTTGTGTTTGTGCCGTCCCTACTTGGTTGAGGAATGCAGATCGGAAGCACCGTCCCGCACGCTCTTCCCAAACCGAGAAGAGAGCAGACATTTTCCTCTGCCCAGTGCGAAGGCGAAACCTGTTTCCATTCCAATCGGGTGGTGGAGTGTATAAAAATGTACAAAACTGCACAAGTATATCCGCAAGGACTGCATTAATCTTAGTTAGTACTTGCGTGCTCTGATCTTCCCAAAACTGGGAAGAAGGTAGGTATACGTACGAGACATCATCTCCCTCCCTCTGCCCAAACACAGCGGATGCCAAATCGAAACCTGCCGCATAAGTTTCCTTCCCAAGCTGGAGAGCAGTGGCGTGCATTCGGGGAGTCCCTGCAACACACCGATTCAACACTGCGGCCAGACAAACCAACCTCGCCTAATCTTTCACAGCGCAGTAATGGTCGTGGAAACTACTAGTCGTACTCCCTTTAAAAATATAGCATGTTTTAGCCTTGTGAAGAAAACATGTTATATTTTGAAACTCGAGGGAGTAGTAAATAGAAGTTCAGTAACTGATCAAAATGCATGAAAAGAACACGAGGCTGCGTTCAGATGTGCCGCGCTTACGGCTACATTACTTAGAGCAACTCTAGCAGATACCGTTTAATGGGCTCAAAACGCAAATTTCCAGCGACATACGGGTTCTGACTAGTTTCGCGTGTCGAGCAGAGCCCGTACTAGCAGTTCGGCCCATAAACTGTTTATGGTAGCCCGTAACGAGGCCCCCGCGAGCACTATATCTACGACTTGCGCGGTCGGAACCGTATCCCCTTCCCGTAAACCCTAACCCTCTCTGCCACAATCCTTGCCAAATCCGCCGCCGACCACCCCCTCCAGCCATCGAATCGGTCGCCTTCTCGTCTAATCTTTCCCTCCGCCACCGCCATTTCCTCTGCCATGACATGATGCAGCCCGACAACCCCCCTCACCCCCGCTCTACGTCTCCCGAGGACAACGCCTCCTCTCCAGCGTCGAGCCATAACGGAGCCGCTCGGAGGGGGCTAAGAAGCGTACGGTGAGGAAGTTCGTCAAGTAGGGGCAAGCCCGCGCCGCCCTCGCTCGCCAGGTACGCCGCCTACTACACCGGATCCTCCTCCTCACGCGCGGGGAGCTGCCATCGCCTCTCTCTCCACCTCCAGAGGGCTTTGAGAGCGATTCCTCGGGCTACCGTGACTACGCGACGTTCGGGGACTCGGACAGCTTCGACGAGAGCTCTAGCGATAAGCTCGTCCAGAGGGACTTCGTCACCTCCGACACAGCCGAGCAGCGCGCGATTGCGCGGCTACGACGCCGCTCCGAGCGTGTCCACTTCAATGAGGTGGCAAAGAAAGAACGGGAGCTTGCTGACGCGCTCCGCTTGATCTAGTGCCAGAAGGAGGAGGAAGCCACGGTGGAGCGACTCAAGCGCGCGCGAGGACGTCGTCGTCATCCCAAGCGACGACAAGAAATGAGCGGCGCTGGCATGGCCGGGAGGGGGGGTGATCGTCGCCGCATCGAGGCTGTAGGAGCCAGATTTTGCCCAATGTTGATGTGTGCGCCGATTATGTAAAAAATGTGTATGTGCAAACTGAATCGTAGTACGTGTCAAACTCTGAATTTTGCGTGTTGTTCTTCACGGAATTTTGCCGCGAAGGCATTTCCATCAACAATTTGTATACACGGTGGTTTCTGTTTACGGTACCTATTATTTGTGACAAAGTTTAGAACTGAAAATCACGAGTTCAGCTCCCCTTATTCAGTATTTTACGGTTTGCCATTTGCGGTATCTACTAAAGTTCCTCTTAGATAGCCCCGGATGCAATACACATCTTCTTTTGGGAATGCACTAGTCAAGTAAAAAAAAAAAGTTACGCAGTAGTCAATGCTTTGCCGCGGCTTCGATGTCCCCTCTAAGCCCGCCCATAACCCCGCATCAGGCGAGCGATCGTGGTCCCTAGCTTAATCCAGCTTAACCTCGCTTGTCCCTAGCTGTACTACTCCATTTAATTAGTACTACTACTAGTCGTACCGTTTTTCTTGATTTCTCTTGCGATCACAAAGGTCATTGGGTCCCTTAATCCAAGTGTCAAGCATGTGCATGGCGGCATGACAGAGGCCACAAGATTTAGGTGGTCCTTTGTCGCATCCTGGCCGGTCCGTTTCATATCTGACATCCAGGAGAAAAGATTACCGATACTATCTTAGACCACACGAATTTTCCGTACCATCAAGTTGCACAGAATTTAATCCTTTTTTCATCAGTCGCGGGAAACAATCAGTCAGTCAGTCGGTCAGTCCCTCAAAAAAAAACGTCGCAAAATAAAGCGCGCGAAATCAGCCTGAAAGCAAAGGCGGTCGCCAAGTTAACGATGCCGCACGCACCGTATCCGTATGACAGCCACCACTAATTCTTCTTCTTTTCTCAACGGTGAAATTGACAGCGAATTAGCAGTCAATCAGCTTAATCGCGTGTGTGTGTGCATGCACTAGCTAGCAAATTGCACGCAGTGGGTCAAGTGGTAAAAGGAAATAGTACGTACGTGATGTTACTCCACCCTGATCTCATGCAGTTTATCTGCTCCCGAATAATCGTTGAAAACCTTTCAGTGCACCTAGTACACTTTTAGGTGAAAGATACGTCCACGGCCCACGTACCGCCGGCGATCGGTGGCTGCCTACGACGTGGTTCAGGCAGCGGTCGCCGGTGTTTCCCGTCTACTTCTTCTACTTGGCCTCGCCCGCCATTATATGGTTCTGGTTTACTTTTCTGTACAGACTTGGGGAGGGAATCAGCTACAGGCCTACAGTGCAAATCCCATAAGTTATATGAAAATGCTAGATCTGGGCATTAGACTACTGCAGGCTTAATAATATCTAGTACTCCGTTCATCTTAAAATAGATGTCATAGATTTGTTAAAATTTGTCTAGATTTATCTAAATTTTAAGAAAAATCCGAGACAAATATTTTGAGACAGGGGTGTATAATATTGTCGTGTTTAAGAAGGCGGAGCGAGTATACATATTTTATCTTCCGGCCTTGGACGCGATCCGGACGCCGAAAATCGGCATAGTCGCGTTCTTAGAAACCTTTTTTTATCTGAATTTAGACTAACTTTGGTCCGATCTTGATTCTTCAGCTTGCTCAACGAGTGGGATCGTCCAACGAGTGGGATGCTTTTAGCATCAGCTCGCTAATTCTTTATATAGCCAGATGTCACCGGCCGGGCCAGCTTGATTCTACGTATCTCTAGATCTCGTCCTTCTCACTTTCGAGAGGACGGAACATGCCAATTTCATTAATCCTCGCCCGATCAGACATGATTCGAAACTCAAAATCTTACTACAGTACTAGTTCATTAATTGACCTCAAGATATTCTTTCCCGGGTCAAACAACTGCTCAATCAGCCAACGAGATTCGTCGTACAACTACACCTGATCTACTTTCGCATGCATGCACCCAGGACAGCATGATTACTCCTAGTAGCTTTCTAGCAATATTTTTTTTTGCACGACCGGATCTATTTCATAAGTTTATAAGAAGTACAAGTTATTTCAAACATAATAAAATTACATCGAGGTCGTTGCACCAACTAACGAACACTAATGCTGCAAGAGCGAGCCGCCGACGCATCGCTATCGCTGCTTCCTTACCGGAGCCGGCTGAAGTTGTTGATGACAGTCGAGAAGTCTTCGTGCACGTGCCCATAAAGACCAGTGCCCCAGAGCTGGAGCCGTCGCCATTAAACCCTTGAATTGATCTGAATCGTGTAACACCAAACCTAGAAAACACGTTGACCGGACGAGATCCACCACTCCATGAAAGCGGCAACCAGACGAATTCTAGTCCTCCTCAACGCCAGCGGCAAGATCGTAACCGACGAGGTGGAAGAGGAGGCGGGTATACCTTATTCTTGTCCTGCACAACGTCGCCATAGCCACCATAACGTCGATGCCAGCAGACCAAACTCGAATTTAGGGACCCTTCAACAGGGCCGAGCGTAGGGCCGAGGTGCCCAACCCCTCCCCCCGCCGGGACGACACGCAGAGGAGACGGGGACCCATCAATTCCGGTCGTAGATGGCGAGGAACGGACAAATGGTGGCGGAAGTCTAGGGTACCGCCTCTGTTTCTTTCGCGGGAAGACGTGTGTGGGTTGGTTGTTGGTCTGTGGCGACCCTTTTTCGAAAATAGCAAATCTGTTTTTAGGGGACATTCTAGCAAATCTTGACTTAATCTCCGTTCTTCCAAAAAAAATTGCTTTCTGGCAAATCCTGTTGTACACGTGGTAACTAGCTAATGAAACTCTTGTTGAGCACGTACTAGAATTTGGTCAAGCTTTTAATTTGCTACTTCGTCCGACGCACTGAAATTGGATTTGTACGCAGGAGTTTATTTTTCCAGTGTAAACAAATTATAATCCAAGTGCAGAAAAAAATAAATAACACGAGGCAGCAGTGTTCCAATATATGTGTCGTGCTTACAGTACGTACTTAGCCAGCTCCATGAGACGGCGAGAGGGTAAACAAGCCCCGAAAGCAATACACATCTTCTTTTGATGCAGTTTAGTACTAGGCACTAGTCAATTAATGCTCTGTCCAGGCTACCTTGTCCCCTCTAACCCCGCCCATAACCTCGCATCAGGCGAGCGATCCTGGTCTCTTAATCCACCTTAACCTTGCCCTGTCCCCCAAATCGTACCTGTACTACTCCAGTTAGTAGTCCTACTAAGAGTACCTTTTTTTATTTCTCTTGTAACCCCAAGGTCGTTGTGTCCCTTAATCCAAGTGTCAAGCATGTGCATGGCCACAAGATTTAGGTAGTGTTTTGTCGCATCCTGGCCGGTCCGTTTCATACTATCTGACATTCATTCAGGAGAAAGATTATCGATATCGTAGGCTACACGAATTTGCCGTACCATCAAGTTGCAGAGAATTTAATCATTTTTCATCAGTCGCGGGAAACAATTAATCAATCAGTCAGTCGACTAATTCACGGCGCCAAATAAAGCGCGCGAAATCAACCTAAAATGCAAAGGCGGTCGCGGCTCTGTCTGACTTGCGACGATAATGCCGGATGCCTCACGCACGTAAATGACAGCGCCCACTAATTCTTTTTCTTTTCTCAACGGGGAAATTGACAGCGAACGAGGAAAAAATTTGACTGCGAATTAAAGGTCAATCAGCTTAATCGTGTCTGTCCATGCACTAGCAAACTGCACGCAGTGGGTCAAGTGGTAAAAGAAAGGAAATACGCGATGTTGCTCCACCCTGATCTAATCGGAATCCCAATTTATCTGGGAAAATAATGTACATCCCCGGACGATGGTTCGTACGGGTCCTTTTTCATCGCGCGCGTCGCGTAGGCCGCACAGGCCCACTACCTGCTTTTGTGTCTTGGAGAAAAAACGACCGTGTCTTCAACCTCCTGCCTAGCCATGCCTTCTCCTCCAGATTTCCTGTGCTGCCCTCCTGCTGCACCCGTGCTCCGCCCCGCCCAGCCCCCGCCTCGCGCTGCTCCTTCGTCGGCCACTCCTCCGCCGGCGGGCGCCGCCTCCGTGATGGGCCCCACGATGTCCTCCCTCCGCGGTGGACGGGGGCAGCTGCGACATACCCCAGCCCCCTTGGTTCTTCTTTCGGCGAGTCTACTGCTCCTCCTCCGCATCTAGGCTGCCGGCGTCGAGGACGAGAGGCCCGCTCCTCTACCTCCATGGCCTAGGGTTCCTCCATACGCATCCGAGCTTGCTTCCATGGGCATCCGACCAGCTGCCACGGGCGGCCGTGGTTGCTACCAGCAGCGACCGAACTTGCTTTCCAGCGGTGTTCGAGCTTGCTTCCACGGGCGGTCGAGCTTGCTTCCAACGGCGGCCGAGTTCGCTTCCATGGACAGGCGGCGGCCAAGTTTGCTTCCAGCGGTGGCCAAGCTTGCTTCCATGGGCAGCCTTGGTCGCTGCCATGGGCGACCATGGTTGCTTCCAGCGGCCGGCGAGTTCGCTTCCATGGCCAGCTTGGTCGCCGCCACGGCGGCCGAGTTTGCTTCCAGCGGTGGCGAATCTTGCTTCCATGGACAGCCTTGGTTGCTGCCATGGGCGACCGTGGTTGCTTCCAGCGGCGGTCGGTCTGGCTTTCTCTACAAGTTTACCGGCGAGGTCTTCCGGCTAAATTTTTCCGGCGATGTCTCTGACGAAGTAGGGTTTTTGCTACATTAGAAGAACTTTTTTGCTACAATCGTCATGTGGTTTTGCTACAACAGTGTCAAGTATTTGCTACAAGGTCTCCGGCGAGAGTCACCAGCGAGTTTTTCCGACGATATTTCCGGCGAAGTCGGTTTTGCTACATTAGAATATTTTTTTTTGCTGCATGGTCTCCGGCAAGATCTCCGGCGAGGTGTTCTATTTTTAAAACGAACCGTTTTTTTTTTGCTTCGAAAGCAAAAGCGGGGACATATGCAGCAAACGCGGGATATTTTGCAGCAAAAGGATACGTGTCGACACCGGAAGCAGGACGATGGGAGCTCCCCATCGTCCGGGAGACGCCTAGCACTATCCATTTATCTGTGTTTTTTTAGGAATCGTTGAAAACCTTTCGGCGCACTTTTGGGTGAAAGATATGTGGACGGCCCACATGTTCCGTCCCCGGTCGGTGGCTGCCTCAGGCATGATGCTTCAGCCAGCAGTCATCGGTGTGTTCCCGTCAACCTCTTCTACTTGGCCTCGGTCGCCATTATCTGGTTCACGATTATATAGGTTCATGTATGTTTGAAGTAAATCTACACATTAAAACAAGTATAGATATATTTTTTTCATAAACCTAAAACATCTTATATTTTAAAACGGAGAAAGTATATATAAAAATGCTAGATCTGGGCATTAGACTACTGCAGGCTTAATAATAGCTACTCCTATAACATATGTCGTGCTTAACAACGCAAAGCGAGTGTGGATATTTTACCTTCCGGCCTTAGCATCAGCTTGCTGATTCTTTATATCGCCAGATCTCACGGGGCCAGCTTGATTCTTCATATCTCTAGATCTCGTCCTTCTCACTTCCACCGACCAGACATGATTCTAAACTCTTGACGTCCTCAAAATCTCACTACTACTAGCTCATTAGTTAACCACCAGATATTCTTTCCCGGGGTCAAACAACTGCTTAATCAGCGAACGAGATTCTTCGTACTACACCTGATCTACTTTCGCATGCGTGCACCTAGGCCAGCATGATTACCGCTACTAGCTTTGTAGCAAATCTATTTTTAGGGGAATTTTTAGCAAATCTTGACTAATGAAACTCGTGGTAGCTAATGCTCCTTACATCCAAAAAAAAAATGCATTCCGGCAAATCCTGTTGTAACACGTGGTAGCTAATGAAACTCTTGTTGTACACATACTGGAATTGGATCAAGCTTTTGCTTTTCCATCCCACGTAATCCCATCTGGTCATATTAATGTCCTCAACTATATAGGTACAATATATCTAGTCTAATTTCCATAGGCATCATCGTTGTTGGCGTCAAAGACTTGGAATTTCATCCCAAAAAAAAAACCCGCACACCTGGTACCTCAAAATACTAGCTATCCCCGAGCCGAGCTTTCAACAAGCGATTTGGGCATTGACCATGCCGAGACGCCGCCAACACCTGGAGCCCCCGACGTCGACTCCTCGCCGCCCTCATGTCCCCAGGAGACGGCCACCAACACCACCACATCGCTCGCCATCAATCCATCCGTGTAGTCCAGCTTCCGGGGCCAAGGCCCCGGCATCCGCGAACTCGCTCCCGAGCAGCAATGCGCAGCCCCTCGTCTTCTAGCGATGCGGAGGAAGTATGCACGGTTAAAATAAGAGGGAAGCAGCACTGCAGCCATTTGGAGGAGACCATCCTCCACCGCCGTAGGCGGTTGTTGATCGAAAGTAGCAGTGTGGATTCATATCCGTCCCCTACTTTTTTATCACGTAAGTGTAACATCCCAAAAATACCAAACTTAGAACATCAAACACTAATCATCAAGATTAGGGTTAACAAAAACTTTTCTAAATGAATTCATGAATGCATGTATATGTGTATGCATGGATTTTGAATTTCTTTACAAACCACCTTGTTTGTGTGATCCATTGCTTGTAAAATGTTTCTTAGGTGAAATTAACATCATCTAAAACATTGCCCACACTTTTCTTAAAGACAAGTAAATCAAAACAAATATATGAAGTGAATGGTCATTTTGACCAATTTAACTCTCATGCCTACTTTGGCTATCTCAAACTTTCAAAATCTAACAGAAACTTTTCTGGATCTTTGCACCCCTTGAATGTACTCATAACAAAGTATCAAGGACCACTTTGTGATCATCCAGAAACTTTCAAATGCATAGTTTAAATGACAATTCAAAATTGAATCTTCTTCATATGGGAAGATCCTACTTTTTCAAAACCCACTCAAACAAGCTCAACTTTCAAAACCCAAGCATCTGCAGACTCACCAGCACCAATCTAGCAAACCCACCAAAAATCATTTCAAAATTCAAAACTTGATTTCATGCGGCCATTTCATCAAACAGGTTGCAGACACAAATCAAACAAAACATCAAACACTATAGTGTGCAGTGTTTTGAGCCTAACTTGTTCCCTAGTTAGCTCACACACACCTCAGTAGATCATCTAGAAAGTTTAGCCCAACACTAGCACCCCTGTGAGCTTGCCATTGTCATTAATGGTGAACAGCCGAGCACCCCCATGTCACCCCATTGTGGACAGCAGGCTAGAGGAAGAACTAGTCGTGCCAACCTTGTCTGGGAGGCAGCCCACCGTCCACCGCCACTGCCTGTCCCAGCCGCGAGCGTTGCCAAGCCCGTGACCACGCGCACAAGCCGCGCCCAGACCATGTCGAGCATGCGCCAGAGCGCCACCCTCGACCAGCATCCACAGACCGCGCGCCGCCCTCACCGCGTGCACACGATCACCACCGACCCAGGAGACCGCCAGACATCCCTGTTTGCCGCCCCGTGCCATACAGCCACCGCCCGCCGTCGAAGACGCCGCCTCTACCGCGCAGAGCACCGCCCGTTCCAGACCAAACCACACCGCCCCATGCCTCGCGACCATGTCGTTGAGCATCGCCAGGAGACACAGCACCGTCCTCTACCTTTGCCCATGCCTTTAGCCGCCTGTAATGTCGCCCCCGACGAGCTCACCGTGCGCCCTGACGGTCCCCTCGCTCGACTATAAATAGAGGCCACCCCCGCACGATTTATTCACACCATCTCACTCCCCTCTCCTCACTAATCGTGCCACACCATTCTCAGAGCAAGGCGAGCACCACCTCGCTGGAATTTCACTGGAGCCTGCCGCTGCCGGAAAAGAAGGGATCCAGCGATTGGAGCCGCCCCAGGAGAAGCCACCGGTACCAGGAGGTTCGCCGTCGTCGACTTCATCGTTCGCCCGCCTCGCCGACGCTCGCCCGTACCCCGGTGAGCCCCCAGCACTCCTCACTGGCCGCGCTAGGTTTCGTTCTCGCCGGAGTTGTCTCGCGTCGACGATGACCCTCAGCCGTTGGATTAGAACTAGATCGAACGATCCACGTTGTCCCATACCGCTTCGCCCAGCCCCGTGTCACTGACGAGTGGGGACACCCACTTAAGCAGCCCGCGGAAGCACTGCGCTTAGCAGGCCGGCCCGTTAGAATTTCCCGCGCAGCCCAGCAATTCAAATTAAAACTTTTTCTATTTCATTTCGAACACACTTCAGCACCCAACTTCAAAAATCAACCCAGATCGATTCAGTGCACCAAATTGGATGAAACCAATTTTGTTGGAAAGGTCTGTGAATACTTAACCCAAGCCCGTTGGATTCAAGTCATTTGGATCTGTAGATCACCCATAGTAAAAATAACAAGGCATAAGCTTTTCTGCATTCAAATATTTTTCAAATTTAAACCATAAAGGCTTTTGAGTTGATTCCAACTCTTAAAAATCACATTTAACCATACCTTTCAGAATATTTAAAAATATATAGGTTTACTTGCAGAAATTTTGTTCAAGGAATAAAAGAATGCTACATAAGCATTTCTAGCCACTTTAATTAATTAAAATAAAAGGGTAAAACCTTATTAAATTGTGATACCACTTTAAATCACATTCCCATGGACTACAATATGTGGTGATGACATGTGTCAACATGATCCCATATTTGGTTTGGAGAATATTAAATCTTAAGTAGTTTTTCAATGAGTAGAAATTACTTTTCTAAAAATAAAAGGATTTATATCAAGCCTTAACCTTGTAAAGTTAGGGATGATGCTAGATCATCCATAGGACCCTTGTGTGTGGTGATTGCAAGTAGTTAAGTATTGTTTGGTGATTGTCTACCTCATATTTATTCATAGACGCTAGTACCTACCAAGGATACTACAAGGAGGAAGGAGGATACTACGAAGAGGAAGTCATCCTAAAGTACCTAAATAGAACTAAAGAAATGTTCTTAGTCTATGGGGGTGATGAACAGCTTGTCGTAAAAGGTTACGTCGATGCTAGTTTCGACACCGACAAGGATGATTCTAAATCTCAGACAGGATACGTTTATATTTTGAATGGAGGAGCTGTGAGCTGGAGAAGCTGCAAGCAAAGCGTGATCGCGGGATCTACAGTAGAAGCGGAATACATGGCTGCTGCAGAACCGTCAAGTGAAGGAGTTTGGATCAGAAACTTCATCACTGAGCTTGGCGTGGTTCCAAGTGCATTGGACCCACTGGAGATATTGTGTGACAACACTGGCGCCATAGCACTCGCTAAGGAACCAAGATATCATACAAAGACCAAGCATATCAACCGTAAGTTTCATATAATCCGAGATTATATAGCAGATGGAGATCTGAAGATTAGCAAAGTACATACGGATCTGAATGTCGCAGATCCATTGACTAAACCTCTTCCACGTGTAAAACATGATCAACACCTCAGTGCCATGGGTGTGAGATTGTTGCCAAATGTAAACTAGATTATTGACTCTAGTGCAAGTGGGAGACTGTTGGAATTATGCCCTAGAGGCAATAATAAAGATGTTATTATTATAATTCTTGTTCATGATAAAGTTTATATTCCATGCTAGAATTGTATTAAGCGGAAACTTTAATACTTGTGTGGTTTGTGAACAACACCGTGTCCCTAGTACGCCTCTATGGACTAGCTCATTGATCAATGATGGTTAAGGTTTCCTAACCATAGACATGAGTTGTCAATTGATAATGAGATCATATCATTGGGAGAATGATATGGTGGATAGATCCAAACAAAGCAGAGCAATTAGATCGTGTCATCGTGTTCGTCTTTGCGAAGCTTTTCCTATGTCAAATATTGTATTCCTTAGACCATGAGATAATGCAACTCCCTGGTATCGGAAGAAAGATTTGAGGTCATCAAATGTCATCCTATGAGAGGGTGATCATAAAGGTGTCTCTTAGGTGATCGGAAAGTATCTGTTGGGTTGTATGTATCGAGATGGAATTTGTCCCTCCCAAGTCGGAGAGATATACTTCGGGCCCACTCGGTAATCGATATCAACACCGCTTGCAAGCATGTGGTTAAGGAGTTAATCACAAAGTGATATCGGATTACGGAACGAGTAAAGTACTTGCTGTGAACGAGATTGAACTAGGTATGACGGTACCGACGATCGAATCTCGGGCAAGTAAAATATCGCGAGACGAAGGGAATATATATATATGGGATTGATTGAATCCTGGCATCATGGTTCATCCGATATGATCATCGATGAATGTGTGGGAGTCAATATGGGTGCCCAGACCCCGCTGTTGATTATTGATAGAAGATCATGTCTGCATATTCTCGAACCCGCAGGGTCACACACTTAACGTATCTCGACGCTAGGATAGATTGGATAATTGGTTTATGAATTTTTGTTCGGAGTCTCGGATGGGATCCGGGATATCACGAGAGGTTCCGGAATGGTCCGGAGAATAAGATTCATATAAGGCAGTGCAGTTTTTGGAGTTCGGAATTGTTCCGGGTTAATCGGTATTGTACCGGAAGCTTCTAGAACCTTCCGGAAGGGGACCAACGTGGCCCCACCTTCCGGGAGGGGGCATGGGCCTATGAGGGAGTGTCCTGGCCGCATTGGGCAGGGGCACAAGGCCCCATAGGGCCCAGCCGATTCTAGAGAGATTTGACTCGTTTAAATCTCGGGATAGAATTTCTAGATAAGGGAGAGTTTAAATCGTTTAAACTAGAGATAGGATTTCTAGATAAGGGAGAGTTTAAATTGTTTAAACTAGAGATAGGCTTGGAGGAGGGGCAAGGGCTGGCCGCCCCCCCTCTATAAATAGAGGGGTGGTGCGCCCCCTTCCCCCCACACACACCTTCCTCCAAGCCCTAGCAGCCTTGCTACCTTCCTCTCCCTCCCGACTGTTTGTAGGCGAAGCCCTGCAGCAGAAATTCTCCACCATATACACCACGCCGTCGTGTTGTAGATCCAATCTATCTCTCCACCATACTCGCTGGTCCGAGGAAGGAGGAGACGTCGAGGTGCTGCACGTGTGCATCTCACGGAGGCACCGCCACTTGTGGTGCTAGATCGGATCGGATCGCGAGGAGGAGAAGCGAGTACGACTACATCACCCACGTTCCGACGAACGTTCCGCTGTGCGAATCTTCAAGGGTATGAAGATCTAATCCAATCTCTCTCGTTGTTTGCATCTCCTAGATTAGATCTTGGCTTTCCCTCTGTTCGCTCTGTAGAAAATTTTGATTTACTATGCCGCGAAACCCTTCACTTAAAACCATCTGTTTTTCTTTGTTGTGGTGTGTGTTGTACTGTGTGTTATGAGTGAATGAATGAAAAAGCAAGTTGCTAGAAAAACCTGAGTCAAGCTCTGAAAACTTTTCAAAAACCCAAAACCTTAGCAATTTCCCTCTTTTCTCATAATCTATATCAATCTTCAGATGCCACGTGGAGGAAGTGGTTCAGCCCCGGACCCGATGTTGCAGATCCTGCAAATGTTGACTTCTGACCGCGAAGCTGAAAGAGCGGAACGTCAAGCCAACCTAGCCACTCTGAAACAGATAGCCCAGCTACCCCACAACAACCAAGGCCATGGAAATCAGGACAACCATGGATCTAAGATCAAGAATTTCCAGAATACCAACCCACCCGTTTTCACCAAGTCAGAAGAACCCCTAGACGCCGATGATTGGCTGCAAACCATGGAAAATAACTTAGAAGTAGCAGGAGTGGAAGCCAACGAGAAAGTCCTATTCGCCACCCATTATCTAGCCGGAGATGCCAGGGCATGGTGGAACAGTGTTCGTGCCATGACCGGAGGCCAGATGATGACCTGGGAGGAATTCAAGGTCAAGTTTAGCAGAACCCATGTGCCACCAGGTTTGATCAATAGAATGAGAGACGAGTTCAGGGAGTTGAAGCAAGGAAGGATGACTATAGTGGAATACCGTGACAAAATTTTGTCATTAGATAGGTATGCCCCGAACGAGATAGACACCGAAGCCAAGAAGAAAGAAAGATTCCTGAATGGTCTGCATGACGAGATGCAGACGGTATTAGTCAATATCCCCTTTGTTGATATTGAAGCCCTTGTCGACTCTGCTATCCAGATGGAAGGAAAGATCAACCAGGCCAATGAGAACCGCAAGCGTCGCATGATGCATCAACCAGGAACCCATCAGACCCCAAAGTATCGCCCCAACCCATCTCCAGGATTTGCCCCAAGAACCAACAGACCCCCTATGACCCGTCCAACCTATCCCAACCGTGGAAACCCTAGACCCGGAGGAAATCACAACAACCCCGGCAACTCTAGCAATCTCACCCGTGCCCCACCCAAGTTCAACACCAACAATGCTACCGCCAACCCCAACACTGCCCCGAGGACTGGAAGCAACGCTGTGCCTGTCGCAGCCAAGGACAAGTCACAAGTGACCTGTTATGACTGTGGAAATAAAGGCCACTATTCCAACGAGTGCCCCAACAAGAAGAATGCTACAGCCCCCAACACCAATGTCCCAGCTCAGCAGCAGCGTCGTGTTCAGCTAGGAAGAAGATTTGCCCTAGGGAATTCACTCAACCGCAATGGCCGTCTTTTTCTCATGCATGCTGAAGAAGCTCAGGAAGCGCCAGACGTCGTGCTAGGTATGTTTTCTGTTAATTCAGTACTTGCAAGAGTGTTGTTTGACTATGGTGCATCACATTCGTTTGTCACCGAAGAATTTGCCTGCACTAGTAAAATTCAACCAACCAAACTGAAGCATGTGATGATTGTACAAATTCCCGGATCAACCACCAAGGCTAGGAAAATTTGCAAGGCCGTCCCTATCCGAATCCATGGCATAGATTTTTATGCTAATCTAATAGTACTCGGAACTAAAGGTTTGGAAGTAGTACTAGGAATGGATTGGATGTCCAAACATAAAGGATTCATTGACTGTGCCAAGAAAGCCATCACCATGACCAGTACCGCCGGAATATCAGTCGAGCATATATCTGAAACCTTACCTCGCCAATTCAAGTGTAACAAGAGTATAGCCCAACCTACCGTTGACCAAGTTCGGATAGTCTGCGAATACCCCGATGTATTTCCAGATGTTTTGCCCGGTCTGCCCCCAGATCGGGATATCGAGTTTATCATTGAACTAATCCCCGGAACAGGACCCATAGCCCAGAGACCCTATAGTATGAACCCGTCGGAACTAGAAGAACTGAAGAAGCAACTGGATTCCATGTTGGAAATCGGATTGATTCAACCAAGTGCGTCCCCATGGAGATCACCTGTCTTGTTTGTGGACAAGAAGGATGGAGGTAACCGTTTGTGTACGGATTATCGGAAGTTGAATGATGTCACCATCAAGAACAAGTACCCCTTGCCCAAGATAGAGGATTTGTTTGATCAGTTGACCGGTGCCTAGGTGTTTTCTAAGATTGATCTTAGAACTGGCTATCATCAACTCAAAATTCGTGCAGAGGATATCCCAAAGACTGCCTTTACCACCAGATATGGATTGTATGAGTATACAGTCATGTCTTTTGGATTAACCAATGTCCTCGCTTATTTCATGAAACTCATGAATAAGATTTTTATGGACTTCCTGGATAAGTTTGTCGTTGTTTTCATCGATGACATTCTGATTTATTCCAAATCAGAAGAAGAACATGAGCTACACCTAAGGACCATTCTTGGAACCCTTAGAGAGCATCAGTTGTATGCAAAGTTTAGCAAATGTGAATTCTGGTTATAGGAGGTAGGATTCCTCGGTCACATTGTATCAGCCGGAGGAATTGCCGTTGACCCTGCCAAGGTGAAATATGTAGAAGATTGGCAAGCCCCAACCACTCAAACCCAAGTTCGTGCTTTTCTCGGATTGGCGGGATATTACCGCAAATTCGTAGAAGGATTCTCTAGTATCGCCAGACCCATGACCCAATTGTTGAAGAAGGACAAGAAGTTTGAATGGACCGACAAATGTGAAGCGAGTTTTCAAGAACTCAAAAGGACACTGATTTCAGCCCCAATTCTGATCATGCCGGATATCACGAAGCCCTTCGATGTGTATTGTGACGCATCCGAGATTGGTGTCGGATGTGTGCTAATGCAAGAAGGCAAAGTTATATCTTATCTCTCGCGACAATTAAAGCAACATGAACAAAATTACCCAGCCCATGACCTCGAACTCGCAGCCGTAGTTCTAGCCCTGAAGACATGGAGACATTACCGGATGGGAAATCATTGTGAGATTTACTCGGATCACAAAACCCTAAAGTATATATTCACTCAGAAGGAGCTGAATATGAGGCAGAGAAGATGGATTGAACTAATCAAGGATTACGACCTGGACATTCACTATCACCCTGGAAAAGCCAATGTGGTAGCCGATGCCCTTAGCAGATTGTCGTGCCGCTTGAACTCCATGATTTGGAAGGAGCAACCAAGTTTGCACAAAGAGATGGAAGATTTTCGAATGAAATTAGTAAGTGAAGGATTTTTGGCTAGCATAGAACTTCATCCCACTTTGATCAGTCAGATTAAAGAGACACAGAAAGGAAATGCTAGTATCGACGGAATCAAGCGTCGTATCGATACAGGCAAAGTACCCGGATTCACCGAGGACGAAGAAGGAGTTTTGTGGTACAAAGGACGCCTTTGTGTACCATCAGATTCTGAGTTGAAAGAAGTTATCTTAAAGTAGGATCACGATACTCTTTATTCTATCCATCCCGGAGGAACTAAGATGTATCAAGATTTGAAAGAGCAATTTTGGTGGCATAAGATGAAGAGAGAAATCGGAAGCTATATCGCCAAGTGTGATATATGTCAGCGAGTCAAGGCAGGACATCAAAGACCCGCTGGATTGTTGCAACCTTTGCAAATTCCGGAATGGAAATGGGATTCTGCAGGAATGGACTTTATCACAGGACTACCTACTTCTAGTAGGGGAAATGACTCTATTTGGGTCATAGTGGACAGATTGTCCAAAGTCGCCCATTTCTTGCCCGTTAAAACCACCTATCAGAGTTCGAAGCTAGCAGAGTTGTACATCGCTAGAATCGTTAGTTTGCACGGAGTCCCCAAGAACATCGTATCGGATCGAGGAACTCAGTTTACCTCGAGATTCTGGAAGAAAGTCCAAGAAGGTTTAGGAACCCGCCTAGATTTCAGTACCGCGTATCACCCTCAGACCGATGGAGAAACGGAGCGAGTAAACCAAATACTCGAAGATATGCTTAGAGCATGTGTGCTAGAATATGGATCCAAATGGGAAGACTGTCTGCCGTTTGCAGAATTTTCCTACAACAATAGTTACCAAGCCAGTTTGCAAATGGCCCCATTTGAATTCATGTACGGAAGAAAGTACCACACCCCTTTAAACTGGTCGGAAGTAGGAGAGAGTCAGATCTTCGGACCCGACATCCTACGAGAAGCAGAAGAGAAGGTTCACAAGATTCATGAGCACCTCAAGACAGCCCAATCCCGACAGAAGAGTTACGCCGAGAAGAGACGTCGAGACCTCGCCTTCAACATCGGAGATTTTGTTTATCTGAAAGTGACGCCATTGAAGGGAATGCAGTGTTTCCAACTCAAAGGAAAGTTAGCCCCCAGATATATCGGACCTTTCAAAATTCTGAACTGTCGAGGAGAAGTATCATATCAATTGGAACTACCTGAAGAGATGTCAGTTGTGCACAATGTGTTCCATATCTCGTTACTTCGCAAGTGTCTCGAAGTCCCCGAGAAGACCGAAGTGTTCAAAAATATCGATCACCGGACCATAGAGATCAACGATGACCTAACCTATCCCGAAGTACCCATCCGTATATTGGAAGAAGCCTTTCGAACTACCAGAACCAGAAGCATCAAGTTTCTCAAGATTCAGTGGAGCAACCACACAGAAGAGGAAGCTACCTGGGAACGCGAAGATCACATCATGACGGAGTTTCCAGATCTCTTCAAATCCTAGGTAATCTTTTCGTCCTTTTTCAAATCTCGGGATGAGATTTTGTTTAAGGGGGGGAAGGTTTGTAACATCCCAAAAATACCAAACTTAGAACATCAAACACTAATCATCAAGATTAGGGTTACCAAAAACTTTTCTAAATGAATTCATGAATGCATGTATATGTGTATGCATGGATTTTGAATTTCTTTAAAAACCACCTTGTTTGTGTGATCCATTGCTTGTAAAATGTTTCTTAGGTGAAATGAACATCATCTAAAACATTGCCAACACTTTTCTTAAAGACAAGTAAATCAAAACAAATATATGAAGTGAATGGTCATTTTGACCAATTTAACTCCCATGCCTACTTTGGCTGTCTCAAACTTTCAAAACATAACAGAAACTTTTCTGGATATTTGCACCCCTTGAATGTACTCATAACAAAGTATCAAGGCCCACTTTGTGATCATCCAGAAACTTTCAAATGCATAGTTTAAATAACAATTCAAAATTGAATCTTCTTCATATGGGAAGATCCCACTTTTTCAAAACCCACTCAAACAAGCTCAACTTTCAAAACCCAAGCATCTGCAGACTCACCAGCACCAATCTAGCAAACCCACCAAAAATCATTTCAAAATTCAAAACTTGATTTCATGCGGACATTTCATCAAACAGGTTGCAGACACAAATCAAACAAAACATCAAACACTATAGTGTGCAGTGTTTTGAGCCTAACTTGTTTCCTAGTTAGCTCACACACACCTCAGTAGATCATCTAGAAAGTTTAGCCCAACACTAGCACCCCTGTGAGCTTGCCATTGTCATTAATGGTGAACAGCCGAGCACCCCCATGTCACCCCATTGTGGACAGCAGGCTAGAGGAAGAACTAGTCGTGTCAACCTTGTCTGGGAGGCAGCCCACCGTCCATCGCCACTGCCTGTCCCAGCCGCGAGCGTTGCCAAGCCCTGGACCATGCGCACAAGCCGCGCCCAGACCATGCCGAGCGTGCGCCAGAGCGCCACCCTCGACCAGCATCCACATACCGCGCGCCGCCCTCACCGCGTGCACACACGATCACCACCGACCCAGGAGACCGCCAGACATCCCTGTTTGCCGCCCCGTGCCATACAGCCACCGCCCGCCGTCGAAGACGCCGCCTCTGCCGCACAGAGCACCGCCCGTTCCAGACCAAACCACACCGCCCCATGCCTCGCGACCATGTCGTTGAGCATCGCCAGGAGACACAGCACCGTCCCCTACCTTTGCCCATGCCTTTAGCCGCCTGTAACGTCACCCCCGACGAGCTCACCGTGCGCCCCGACGGTCCCCTCGCTCGACTATAAATAGAGGCCACCCCCGCACGATTTCTTCACACCATCTCACTCCCCTCTCCTCACTGATCGTGCCACACCATTCTTAGAACAAGGCGAGCACCACCTCGCCGAAATTTCACTGGAGCCTGCCGCTGCCGGAAAAGAAGGGAGCCAGCGATTGGAGCCGCCCCAAGAGAAGCCACCGGTACCAGGAGGTTCGCCGTCGTCGACTTCGTCGTTCGCCCGCCTCGCCGACCCTCGCCCGTACCCCGGTGAGCCCCCAGCACCCCTCACTGGCCGCGCTAGGTTTCGTTCTCGCCGGAGTTGTCTCGCGTCGACGATGACCCTCAGCCGTTGGATTAGAACTAGATCGAACGATCCACGTTGCCCCATACCGCTTCGCCCAGCCCCGTGTCACTGACGAGTGGGTACACCCACTTAAGCAGCCCACGGAAGCACTGCGCTTAGCAGGCCGGCCCGTTAGAATTTCCCGCGCAGCCCAGCAATTCAAATTAAAACTTTTTCTATTTCATTTCGAACACACTTCAGCACCCAACTTCAAAAATCAACCCAGATCGATTCAGTGCACCAAATTGGATGAAACCAATTTTTTTGGAAAGGTCTGTGAATGCTTAACCCAAGCCCGTTGGATTCAAGTCATTTGGATCTGTAGATCACCCATAGTAAAAATAACAAGGCAGAAGCTTTTCTGCATTCAAACATTTTTCAAATTTAAACCATAAAGGCTTTTGAGTTGATTCCAACTCTCAAAAATCACATTTAACCATACCTTTCATAATATATAAAAATATATAGGTTTACTTGCAGAAATTTTGTTCAAGGAATAAAAAAATGCTACATAAGCATTTCTAGCCACTTTAATTAATTAAAATAAAAGGGTAAAACCATATTAAATTGTGACACCACTTTAAATCACATTCCCATGGACTACAATATTTGGTGATGACATGTGTCAACATGATCCCATATTTGGTTTGGAGAATATTAAATCTTAAGTAGTTTTTCAATGAGTAGAAATTACTTTTCTAAAAATAAAAGGATTTAAATCAAGCCTTAACCTTGTAATGTTTGGGATGATGCTAGATCATCCATAGGACCCTTGTGTGTGGTGATTGCAAGTAGTTAAGTATTGTTTGGTGATTGTGTACCTCGTATTTATTCATAGACGCTAGTACCGACCAAGGATACTACGAGGAGGAAGGAGGATACTACGAAGAGGAAGCTGAGGAAAACTTCAACCACTGCTCTGCACAAGGCAAGCTAGTAGCTATGCAAGCTTATACTGATATTGATGCAAGCTAACCCTTGCAAGATACCCTACTGATACCACAAACCCATACTTGTGATCCTACCTACTTGTTAAACCAATCCTAGTTTTATGGCAAGCTTCTTACTTTATTTATTTATCAAAGCTTACTTAGAGTCTACCTAAGAGTTTGGTAGATACCAGACAGTTGTGCTGAAGGTTGCATAAAGAGCATAAAATTTGGCCTAAGCTAGAAACCTTGACATCAGACTAAGATATAAGGTTGGACTTAGTGAAACTCCACTAGTTACCACCCCTCATCATTACTACCCCCACCTGTAGATGCTAGTGCTAAGCATAAAACTTGATCAACTTTAGATGGGAATACTTGGTGGAAAACTGGTTATGAAAACCTTGGAATGATGGATCATTCTATTGAAATGTTTTGGACATGTGTTTCCAAACACTTGATGATTTTGGTGATGAAAATGTTGAGGCATGAGCCTTAGCCCCTTTATAAAACTGATGGTTGTCTGGATGCGATACCATTCCAATTTTAGCGTACAATCACAATACCCGAATATTGGGTAGGGTTTGACTGGAAACTTATATCCTTTAGCATTAGTTCCCTCACGGCCAAGGTCTGAGCTGAGGCTACCTTGTGAAGATTGTCCACCTGTGCAGTACCCAAGATGACAGTGGTCATGGTTGGGAGGCCAAACTCACAGGAGAGGTGCTTATACTAGGGTGTGTAATTGAAAGGTTAGGATTGATTATCCGCATACTGAGTATGGTGAATTCAGGATTTGTTCCTGGCGGATATATCGAATGTTGTGGTGAAAAGTGTACAATCTCTGCAGAGTGTCAAACTATTCGAATAGCCGCGTCCGCGGTTATGGACAGTTGGAGTGGCCATACTGTTCCCCCGTCAGACTTTTCAAAATGACTTGTGAAATGAATTGAGATTTTGACTTGACCACAACAGAGTTGTGACCTGAATTACAAGTTCCCACTTAGGAGTTATAAAATTTTGACTAGCTCTGGAACCTAGTAGAGATAAATCTGGCTTTTACAAAACAACCCTAGAGCCTAGTGTCCTATTATACAAAAACCCCTTTATCTGTTAGTATTAGTTTGCGAGTACTTAAAGAGTACTCATGGCTTTGTCCCTGGCTATTCCCATGGCCAGACTATGAAGAGGAGTACCTGGAAGATGGACCCCAGGAAGGTTACGACAACTAGGATCATCTCCCATCGTCAGCATTGCCTGTGACCCCGAAGATGGAGCTTCGCCTACGCTACCGTTATTATTACGTATTCCGCTGCTTGATGTTGTATTAAGAACTGGATCATGAGATCCCTATTTGTGTAAGAACTTATGTATCGTTTGTAATGGATGAAGTACTATGGTATCCAATTCTGTTATGTCTCGCAAAAATGGTAATCCTGGGATTGCGATGTATGGCATAATAGGCATCTAGGATTGAAAAATCCGGGTGTTGACAGTAAGCATGCTAGTATTTTTTAGGGGATATTTTGTCACTCCGGACGGTACATTAAAAGCCTTTGTGGTTCGAGATCGTTGAATGCACTAGTGCACCGCAGGCCGTGGACATATTCTACTCCGGTTGTGCTCCGGTGTCTCTCACCCACATAAGGCTAGTCATAGTTTGTAGTAAGGTTTGGTAAGTTCCCCTTTAGTTGTGCAGTTCTGGGACTTATATGTCATATCTAATCAACAGACTTTAACTATTGTTGACATTTGGGATGGTGAACAGATTAGAAATGATTTTAGAAGGACTTTTGATGAAAATATGATGGTGCAATGGCAAGAACTGGTAGTTGTTGCTAGAAGCATTGTCTTTAGTAGTCAGGAAGACTAGCTTATCTGGCAATTTGATTCAAAAGGGGTTT
Source organism: Avena atlantica (assembly GCA_910589765.1). NCBI lineage: Eukaryota > Viridiplantae > Streptophyta > Magnoliopsida > Poales > Poaceae > Avena > Avena atlantica. The sequence goes on along the minus strand of OU342733.1, from coordinate 454,450,585 downwards.
ATTCTTCTAGCTCTATGTATGTTGTTGTTAATTTAGGGGGCTAAAACATATTTTCCTTTCAGCGGTGTGGAATCTTAAAATTCCACCCAGGGTTCAGGTTTTTTGTGGCTCCTTTATCAAAATAAGATTATGACTAGAGATAATCTGAGAGCTCGAGGGATTCCTAAACCTTTAGAATGTGAGTTCTATAAGGAGTTTGAATCTGTTCATCACTTGCTTTTTGATTGTATTGTAGCTAGATTGTTGTGGGCTAATATGTTTAAAGTTTTTAGTATTCAGGTTTCTGGTTATGAATCGGTAGCTAGTAGATGGTTGTGTAATAAGAGGTTTTTACATTTTAATGTAGTCTCTGCGGCTATCCTGTGGGGGTTGTGGAACTTTAGAAACAGTCTAGTGTTTAACAGAACTACTTGCATTAATATGAAACAGGTGTGGAGTCTGGTGCTTTCTTATTTGAGAAATTGGAAAGTTCCTTTCAAGGATTTAGGAGGCGAAGAAACTGTCCAGTTCATAGATCGACTCCTGCGAAAACTCAGAAGACCGCTGAGGCTCCCCCCATGCCCAGACTTCGGATGGATCTCTACATGGAAGTCCTCTGCTCTAGGGAAGACTCACGATGGAAAGGTATCGCTGGGCTACCTGCAAAGCCATCCACGCGAGGAAGACTCTATTCACGTGGTGTATTGAGCTTCTTCCCCTCCTTGTTGTTCCTGGGGTTTGTCCCTCTTTGTGATGTCGATGCATGTGTCTTCTGTTTGTTTTTCCTGCAGTAGTTCGATCTAGTGGCAGTTTCCCCCTCGTAAGTTTGATGTGAGGAAGACTCCCTGGTAGTTTGGAGCTTTAGTTTTTAGCTTCTCGTCTGTAATCTTTTGGACAACTGGAGACTTGAATGTTTCTTATCTATGAAAAGGAACGGGGGAGTAAATCCCTTTTGATCTAAAAATAGTTTGCAGTAACTTTAAGTAGTAAAATACATTTATTATTAGTGTATGTTATTGTCTTTATTCTGTCTATGGACTAATAAGGAAAAATGGTCAGGTCACTTTGGTTAGTGTTATGTGTATTTAGTGACAAGAATGGAAGTGTGGCGAGATGACTAGGCTAGAGAAAGCTCGAAATAGCTAAACAACGGGCTAAAGATGGGTAGTTTCGTGCCCATGTGACTATGTGAGGTTCCGATGGGTGTGTTGTGTGTGTCGGCCCTTCTTTGTCTTTATCAGAACCAAACATAGAAGAATTCACATGGGAAGCACCCGTCCCGTTCTCCCCAAACGGAGAAGAGAGCACAGAGACATGACATGAGATGACATCTTCATCTGCCCAATGCGAAGGCCAAACCTGTTTCCATTCCAAGCTGGTGGTGGAGTGGAAGGATGTACAGTACAACCAAAACTGCACAGGTATATTCCGTTCCCATGTGTGCCATCCCTTATTCATCCTGCTCAATCTGCCCCCAAACATGGAAGGAAGCAGATAAACATCGTCCAAACCGAGCTGATTGCCAAATGAAACTGGCTGCCTATGTTTCCATTCCTGTCTGCAGTACTGTTGCAGCGAACATCCGCTGAACTCTGGCAGCAATTCAACACCCCAATCAGACTAACCAACCCCGCCTAATCTATCCTGGCGCAATAATGGTTGTGCTATGTACGTAGGGGTTCCTTTTCCTAATGTAAACTAATTATATTATATTATAATCCAAATGCAGAGAAAAAAGAACACGAGGCAGCGTTCCAATGTGTCGTGCTTACGGTACGTAGGTAGCCAGCTCCATGAAACGGCGAGATCGAGGGTAAGCAAGCCCTGGAAGCAATACACATCTTCTTTTGATGCAGGCTTTAGGGTTAACTAGCATGGTGGTTGCGAGGGCAGCACTTTATAATCTGAAGTGACCAGGAAGAATTTTCGTAGTTTTGTTGTATATTGTCCTAGATTAAACTAAAAACTTTTCATAGAAGACACTAAGAAAAACACAATGTTTTTCATAATCATTTTGGGAAAAGATTGCATTTAGGTTACCGATATTGAGGAGTGAATTCTTAAATTTATTGACTGCGAATAACAAACTTTGTTTATTGGTAGACATATTTCCTTATGAAAAAGTTATATTTACATGATTATAAAACATAGACAAATAGAAATCAGATGGTCACAGTGGCACGCCATCCTGTTAGAAACTATAGGCATGTTATCACCATGAGTTCGTAAGCTCATGTGGCCGGTCGTCCAATGCGTAATTAAAGATTCATGGTCAAGACTTATAGTTAAAACATACTATCTCTCGGGTTTTTTGGAAACTTAGTCAAATTTTACCTAATTTAGATTTTGACATAATTTACATGCCTTACTTTCTAAAACACATGGATTTGTAATATGTACTCATTTTCTCGAATAAATAAGTTCAACATTTGAATAGTCGAGTATGTACCCATGTCTAGCATGTACTCTATTGCATGTTATCACGCCATGGCACGCACACTCAAGACAATTAGGCATGTTCGTACTTTATATAGACTATTTCTCTTTTTTATTTCTTTTGAACACAAACCATGGATCTCATGTTTTATTACTTGAGATGGGCTTTGTGGTTATTAGACGCCAAATATGCCACATAATTTATTGTGCGCTCGGTGCTACGTACACAATTATATTGTAAAATTACACATCTAATTAACAGTCTAAATACATGTCAGGCTTTTTTATTTCTTTTGGAAGCAGTCTAGGTCCAATGTTTTATGTAAATTTTGCACATAATTATTAATTATTGGTTAAATCACCACCATTAATTATATACCAAAGGATATTTTTATTTCTTTCGGAAAAGGTTCACGTTCAACGTGTTACGTAACTTTCAATGTAATTTTTAGTTAAGTCAAACCATGAATTACAGAGTCGTAGCGACACATGATATAGCTGGCTATGTCTTTTTTTTTTCCTTTTTAAATTGTACTCCGTTTAGTGCTTCACGTATGGAGTTGGATCAGGCATTTTTGGTTCCGGGCCCGTATGAACTTGGAGTCCAACTTGGAGTCCTTGCAACCCACGCTCCATGTATGCTTGCCGATTTGGTACGTGACTGCTGACCCGTTGTTTGTACCAAACAGTTTTACGTAACATTTTCTTAATTTCAGATCGCAACCACAGATAGTAGATCTAACCGCTAATATAATTTTGATGATGTGGATCAACCTGAAGCCTCGAAAAACCCTCTTATATTGATTTTAGTATATAATAGATCTCCTTTTTGTCCCCCTGTAGCCCCGCCCGTAACCTTGCGTCAGGTGAGCAATCGTGGTCCCTTAATCCAGCTTAACCTCTCGCCTGTCCCCCACACCATAGTAGTACGAGTACCTTTTTTATTTCTCTTACGATCCCAAGGTCAATCAGCTTAAGGGTCTTTGGGTCCCTTAATCCAAGTGTCAAGCATGTGCATGGCGGCATGGCAGAGGCCTCAAGATTTAGGCGTTTTGTCGCATCCTGGCCGGTCCGTTCGTTTTCATATCTGACATCAAGGAGAAAAGATTATCGATATCTCTGAGACCATAAGAATTTTCCGTACAATCAAGTTGCAAAGAATTTTAATCCTTTTTCTATTCCTTTTTTGCGTGTAGAATTTCATCCTTTTCCCGTCGCGGGAAACAATCAATCAGTCAGTCAACTAATTTACGGCGCCAAATAAAGCGCGCGAAATCAACCTGAAAGCAAACGCGGTCGCCAAATTAAGGATGCCGCACGCACGTAATGACAGCGACCACTAATTTTTCTTCTTTTCTCTGCGCTAAAATTGACAGCGGTCAATCACTTTTTTTTTTGGCGAATCAGCCGTCAGTCAGCTTAATGGTTGTCTGTCCATGCACTAGCAAACTGCACGCAAGTGGGTCAAGTGGTAAAAGAAAGGAAATGCATCTGCGCTCCCCGTTTTTTTTTTTACGAATCGTTGAAAACCATTCATCGCCGCACGGCCACTTTTTGGTGAAAGATACGTGCACCGCTGATCGGTGGGGTGGCTGCCTCCGACAAGGTCCAGCCAGCGGTCGCCGGTCTTTCCCGAACTTCGGCTCGTCGATCGGCCGCCATTATCTGGTCTACTTTTTTACTCTACGGATTAGTTTTTTTTAGTGACGCTGTACTGATTAGTGGGTGTGGATGTGTGGTATATTTTGCTAAATCTGTTCAAATCTAAAAACTTCAATCGAATTCGATCCCTTTTTAAATTTAATTCGAAATCTGACCCCTAGTGTCGGCGCTATCTTAAATAGACCCGGAGTTGTACAGGTCGGCACGCACACATCAGAAAATCGAACCGAAGGAGGTCGGTTCCGTTAAAACGGCGTCGACCTCCTTAGGTTGCCTCCTGTTGTCACGTGTTGCGCCGACCTATATAACTTTGGCTCTGTTTAAAATGGCGCCGACCCATGGGTCAGATTCCGAATTAGTTTCGGGAAGAGGTCAGATTCGGTTGAAGTTTCTAAAAAAGGTCAGATTTGGCAAAAATACGGATGTGTGTGTGGTGGTGGGGTTGGGGGTGAGGGTTTGGGGGAAGGGTGACTGTTGGAATTTTGACTAAATATATGGCCCAGCCCAATTATATTTTAACAATAATTACTTAAATTACAAAAAGCATTTGGCAAGAGGTGAGACAAATGTGCAGTCTCATATTACTAGTTGAGTGAGATTGACGTCATTATAAGGGAAGATGCTCCACCATCGATACAAGTTTGAGAAGAGAAGAGATATATACGCGCTCCTCTACCACCGTCCGTCTCGTCCCCCTCGTCCAACGCACACGAGCGAGAATGAGCTGATATCCTAGAACGTTTTAGCGTCAGTGGATAACGACTACGAAGGTTGTTCGGTTTTGGTCGATGTCTGTTCGATTCGCCTTCCAGCTCTTCGTTTCACCTCCTTGCATTGAGGCCGCTTCTCCTCTAAAGACACACCATCACATAGCGCCTCGTATTTCAAAGCTTTGAGAGATCACCAAGTCTTCCACATCCCGACATGCGACGTGCACACGAGATGTGAAAGTAGGCCTCCGGAACCCCGTTGCTTCAAGTACTATAGAGGAAAAGGGAGATAAGATTTTTAGGGAGCACTACCGCGCGACTATTGGCTTCATCACGGACTCATTTACGAATGCTGACAACTTCTTCCCCGACACTGACCACCTCTTCGACGATATGGCTGACAACACCGTGAGCACTAGCACCAATGCGAGTGGTTCCTCATCTTTCCGTATGCACTTCCCTTTTGTCTCATTCAGGTCATGTTTCATCTTATACGAATTACATCTTATATATTATCTGTGGCAATCTATTTAGACTTGCTATTTACAATATATATGTTAGATTGCGTGATTACTTTTATCTCTATATAATTTCTCATGCTTTTGTCTACTACTTTTATAGATTAAATTATTATACGATAAATTGCTCATATTTCCAACCGTGAGAGCCCTCCAATCTATGCTTAGACCTGAAACTTGATTAATTGATCCGACAAAAGAAAGTCTCCACTCCTATTTCTGAAACTGGACATTGCGAAGGCCTTCGACACGCTTGATTGGGGCTTCTTGCTCAAGGTGCTTGAACAGATGGGTTTCGGCCAATGGTGGCGCAATTTGGTATCGATCCTCCTGGCCTCCTCCTCCTCACGCATTCTCCTTAACGGCTGTCTCGGCAGTCCATTCTTTCACAGGAGAGGGGTGCGCCAGGGCGATCCTCTGTCGCCAATGCTCTTTATCCTCGCCATGGAGCCGCTTCAATACCTGCTCAACCGTGCAACACAACTTAATGTTATCTCTGCCCTGAGATTGAAAACTGCCAGATTTCGTGCGAGTTTCTACGCCGATGATGCTTCCCTATTCATCAATCCATCCTCGACTGATGTTATTGCAGTTCAACAGATCCTGAAGCTTTTTGGGGATGCCTCTGGACTTCGCACTAATCTGGATAAGTGTATGGCGTACCCAATTGCCTGCTCTAATATCGATTTGGAGAGTGTTGTTAACGTACCTACCATGTATAGCTGTAGGAGATATTACCTGCCTTGTATAGTTTAAATACGGTAGAGGATCTTTTATCTTATACGTCAAGACTTGTACCGTGGACATCACGTCTTGTAACCGCACGGCATACGCCTGCCTTATATACTGAGCCTATCGCCCATTGTGAGGCGTCTTCCCTCAATCCTATTCTCGTTCATATGGTATCAGCCTAGAAACCTTAACCCCCGATCCGATCTAGCTAGCTTCCGCCGCCATGAGCTCCTCCAGCCATACCTCCTCCTCCACGGGCAGCATGACCTCGGGTAGCCTCCTCTCCGCCTCCAGCACGGCCGTCTCCACCACCGTTCTGCCCGCTGCCTCGCCGGCGTCCCAAGCCGTCAACGTCGCCAGCGTCAAGACCCATGTTTCGATCGTCCTCAACCTTCAAGCGTCCAACTTCTCCAAGTGGAGCATGCTGATGGACGTCCTCCTCGGCAAGTACGACCTCACCGGCCACATCTCCACCAACACGCCGGTCGCCGATCGCACCGCCGAGTGGATCCGTCAGGACTACGTCGTCCGCTCGTGGTTGTACGGCTCCATCAGCGATGACATCCTTGACATCATCATGTCTCGGGATCAGACCGCGTACGAGGCATACGCGCTCATCCGGAACCTCTTCCTCGACAACCAACTCACCCGCGCCGTCTACCTCGAGGCGGAGTTCCGCGCCCTCGTCCAAGGAGATCTCACCATCACCGCCTACTGCCACAAGCTGAAGGCCCTCTCCGACGCTCTGCGTGACGTCGGCCAGCCCGTCAACGACCAGACCCTGGTCCTCACCTGTCTTCGTGGCCTGAACCCGCGCTTCGCCGACATCACCACGCTCGTCACCATGCAGGTCCCGGCCCCGACATTCCTGCAGACTCGCTCCCTCCTGCTCCTGCGCGAGAACCAGCTTGCCCACAGCCATCCATCGCCCCAGGTCGCCCTCTATGGCAACACCGCCGGCTCTGCTTCCACCGGCGGGAACTCCAGCGGCGGGGGCGGTGGCGGCAACGGGCGCTGGCAGAAGAAAAAGAAGAACGGGACTGGCTCGACTGGTCCATCGCCTGCCTTCCCCGGCCCATGGATCTGCTTCAACCCGTACACGGGCCAGACGCAGCAGATGCAACCCACCTGGCGCCCCGCCTCTACCCCGCCGCCTCCTCCTGGCGCCCCATCTGCTGGCGGACCAGGCCTCCTCGGACCACGGCCTGCCGGGAGGAGCCCATCCACCTGGGTGCCTCCGGGCCAGCAGGCCTACACCACCCAGCTTGTGCCCCTGCATGGCCAGGCATTCGGCGTGAACCCGCCACCACCTGCGACGCCGTACACTCCGTATGGCTCTGGCGCTCAGGGCACCGGCGCGCCTGCATGGGACTGCTCCGCCCTCATCGCGGCCCTGAACAACACAGCCGGCTCCTCCAACACTGGCGGTTGGGTGATGGACTCGGGTGCAACCTCTCACATGGTCTCCGACCCCGGTATAATCTCTTTTCCGACTCCATCTACTTCTTCATCTCATGTTACCATTGGCAATGGTCTTTCTTTACCTATTTCCACCACCGGTTCCACAACCCTTTCTACCCCTTCCCGCACGTTTCACTTAAACAATGTTCTAGTTGTTCCTTCTATCGTTAAAAATCTCCTTTCTACTCGTCAATTTACCATTGATAATTCTTGTTCTGTGGAGTATGACCCCTTTGGTTTTTCCATTAAGGATCTTCAAACACGGCGCGAGATCATACGCTGCAGTAGTCCCGGCCCCCTCTACGAGTTCTCCACCAGCGCCATCTCCACCTCGCCATTTGGACTAGTCGCCTCCACCACCAACACCGAGCTTTGGCATCGCCGCTTAGGACATCCCGGACGTGATGCTACGTCCCATTTATCTAAACAATTTGCTATTCCTTGTAATAAAGCTACTGCTGTGTGTCATGCATGTCAACTTGGCAAGCACGTGCGTCTTCCTTTTTCTAGGTCTCAAACTATTTGTGTGTCTCCTTTCCAATTAATTCATTGTGATTTGTGGACGTCTCCTGTTGCTAGTAACTCTGGTTTTAAATACTACTTAGTCATTGTCGATGATTTTTCTCATTATATGTGGACGTTTCCTCTTCGGCGCAAATCCGATACAACCGACCATCTCATTAACTTTGTCGCCTACGTCCGCACCCAATTCAACCTTCCAGTCGTTTCTCTCCAAACCGACAATGGCACAGAATTCGTTAACTCTACCCTAGTTGAGTTCCTAGCTCGCCATGGCATCCACCTTCGCATGTCTTGTCCCTATACGTCCCCTCAAAACGGCAAAGCTGAGCGCGCTATTCGTACTATCAACGACGTCACACGCACCCTTCCTTTTCAAGCCCACATGCCACCGTCATACTGGGCCGAGGCTCTCGCTGCCGCCACATACCTTCTCAACCGTCGTCCGTGTCAGCCTATCGAGTTTCTCATTCCATTCACCCTTCTGTATAACAAGCCACCGTCGCTTTCTGACCTTCGGGTCTTCAGATGTCTCTGTTATCCAAACCAGTCTGCTACGGCTCCTCACAAACTCGCACCTCGCTCGCTCGCATGCGTTTTCCTCGGTTATCCTAGCTCTCACCGTGGCTACCGCTGCCTTGACCTTGCCTCTCGTCGCGTCATCACGTCACGGCACGTTGTCTTCGAGGAAAATTTGTTTCCATTCGCCACCACCACGCTCAGCCCAGTCACCTGACTCACTCGACTTCCTCCTGGACGAACTCGCTTCAGAAAATATCCCGGTCGTTCCTTTCCTGACCCAGCCCAGCTTGCCTCCGCATGCAGCAACCCAGCATGCAGCGACCCAACATATTGTCCCTACCACTCCCGCATGCAGTCCCACGCGCGCACGCGACGCTTCGCTTACTCCCAGCTCGCTCGCATCGCCTAGTTCGCCTGTGTCCTCTGAATCTGCCGCGGTGATGTCTCCTGGTTCAGCTGCAACGCCTCCATCACCACCGCCACCTCCTCCGCCGCGGACTCGGCCGCGCACTGATCCAGTCGTTAACACTCACTCCATGCTCACCCGTGCTAAACACGGGATCTTTCAGCCAAAGGAAAAACTTAATCTCTCTGCCATTCACAACTCTATTTCTCCCATTCATAAAACATACCGGGGAGCGCTCCAGGACCCGCACTGGCGCGCTGCAATGACTGACGAGTATAACGCACTGCTCCATAATCATACGTGGTCTCTTGTTCCTCGTCCGGTTGGTGCTAATGTTGTTTCAGGGAAGTGGATCTTCAAGCACAAGTTTGGCTCTGATGGTGGCCTTGATCGTTACAAGGCGCGATGGGTCGTCCGCGGGTTTTCACAGCAGCCCGGCGTGGACTTCGATGAGACTTTCAGTCCTGTCGTCAAGCCCGCCACGATCCGTGTCGTCCTCAGCATCGCCGTCTCCTGTGCATGGCCGATTCACCAACTCGACGTCAAGAACGCCTTTCTCCATGGCAATCTTGATGAGGTGGTCTACTGCGAGCAACCACCGGGCTTCATCGACACCGACCGTCCCCAACATGTTTGTCGGCTTCACAAGTCTCTTTATGGCCTGAAGCAAGCCCCTCGTGCTTGGTACCAGCGCTTCGCCCACTACGCGCATCGACTTGGGTTTGTTGCCTCCCAGTGCGACGTCTCCCTCTTCGTCCTTCGACGGGGTGACGAAGTGGCGTACCTTCTCCTGTACGTGGACGACATCATCCTCACTGCCTCCAGCGCCGGTCTTCTTCAACACATCACCGACCTCCTGCATCGCGAGTTCTCTATGACCGATCTTGGGGAGCTCTCCTACTTCCTCGGCATCTCGGTTACTCGCTCGGTGTCTGGGATGATGTTATCTCAGCGCCAGTATGCCATCGACCTTCTTCACCGAGCCGGCATGCTTCAATGCAACCCGTGTCCTACCCCCATCGACACTCGTTGCAAGCTCTCCGCCGATGATGGTCCGCTTGTCGCCGATCCTACTGAGTACCGCAGCTTCGCAGGCGCTCTTCAGTACCTCACATTGACACGGCCCGACATTGCGCATGCTGTGCAGCAGGCATGTCTCTACATGCACGCCCCTCGGGAACCTCATCTTGCTTTGGTCAAGCGGATTCTCCGGTATATCCATGGTACCTTGGACTTGGGTCTTCAGCTGAGCTCTACCCCGACCTCGACGCTCACAGCATACTCTGACGCTGACTGGGCAGGATGTCCCGACACTCGTCGGTCTACCTCTGGTTATTGTGTCTATCTTGGTGACAACCTGGTGTCGTGGTCCTCTAAGCGCCATGCCACGGTCTCTCGCTCCAGTGCCGAAGCCGAGTATCGTGTCGTCGCTCATGTTGTGGCCGAGTGTTGTTGGCTTCGTCAGCTTCTTCACGAGCTTCAGCGTCCTCTCCACTCCGCGACAGTTGTCTTCTGTGATAATGTCAGCGCTGTCTACATGGCCTGTAACCCGGTTCAGCATCGTCGTACGAAGCACATCGAGATCGACATCCACTTTGTTCGGGAGAAGGTGTCTCTCGGTCAGATTCGGGTTCTACATGTGCCATCTTTGCATCAGTTTGCAGACATCATGACGAAGGGTCTTCCATCGCAGCTGTTCTTGGATTTTCGGTACAGTCTTTGCGTTCGTTCCACCGACGCTAAGACTGCGGGGGGATGTTAACGTACCTACCATGTATAGCTGTAGGAGATATTACCTGCCTTGTATAGTTTAAATACGGTAGAGGATCTTTTATCGTATACGTCAAGACTTGTACCGTGGACATCACGTCTTGTAACCGCACGGCATACGTCTGCCTTATATACTGAGCCTATCGCCCATTGTGAGGCGTCTTCCCTCAATCCTATTCTCGTTCATAAGTGTGCTTCAGGATTTTGGAGGAACAAGTGGTACTTTTCCCTGTAATTACCTTGGCCTGCCGCTAGGATCCAGAAGGCCAAAGAAAATCGAGGTGCAACCGCTGCTTGACCGTGCGCTCGGCAGAATGAAAGGCTGGAAGGGTAAGATGATGTCAAGAAAAGGTCGCCTCGCGCTAATTAACAGCGTCCTAACTGCAACAGCAACCTACTTCCTCACCGTGTTCAAACCTGAAAAATGGATGACCAAAGAACTTGACAAGATTCGACGCAGTTTTCTATGGTCACCAGATGAGGATGCAATTGGAGGCAAATGCCTCGTCAGTTGGAAGACGATTTGTGCACCCACGAAATATGGTGGTCTTGGCATCAAGGATATTGAGGCTTACAGCAGAGCATTACACCTGAGATGGGACTGGTTCAAATGGGATGCTACGGCTAGGCCGTGGAAAGGGATGGAAACACCATGCGACGATGCTGACCGCGACCTCTTTGCGGCCTGCACCTCCATCTCTATTGGCAACGGAGAGACAGCTCTGTTTTGGGATGATCAATGGCTGGATGGAACTTCTCCTAATCAGATCGCGCCGCTCTGCTTCTCTATGACAGCCCGCAAGAAACTGACCGTAAAAGAGGCCCTCACAAATGAACGATGGATGAAGGGTCTGCAACGATCGAGCTCTGCGGAGCATATTGATCAGTTTGTGCAACTTTGGAATTTGATTCAGCACATTGCCCTGACGGCTAACCGTGACACTATCAAATGGAATCTGACTACAGACGGCCAGTACTGCCAGATCGGCATATCAAGCACAGTTCCATGGACGCATCCTGCAACCACAACTCGAACAAGTTTGGAAAATAATTGCAGAAGGAAAAGTTAAATTCTTTTTCTGGCTTCTGTTGAGAAACAGAAACTGGACAGCGGAGAGACTACGAGCACGCGGTCTACCTCATGATGACTGTTGCTGTCTATGCGATCAACAATTTGAGACCGTTGCCCACCTTGCGCTGAATTGCCCTTTCGCCATGGAGGTCTGGGAACTGTTTCAGCACTCACACCCAAGAGCAGTTAGTGTTGCTCAATCTTCTACCACTGTAAACGGTTGGTGGACGAAAATACGCAGATGCAAGTGGACTGATCAGAAGAAGGTTGATATAACGGTCTCCATCTACATCATCTGGCACTTGTGGAAGGAAAGAGGACGACGCATTTTTTAGGACAAAATCTTCCCGCCCCTGCAGTGGCACAGTTGATCAGGGCAGACGTCGAGCTGCTTAAGCTAGCCCGAAGACAGAGTGCGACCTAGCTGGGTCTGGCATTGATTTTTTGATTTTTTTCCACAAGTTTGCTATTGTGGGTTATACCCCCTCTATTCTTTTGGTTTTTCACACTCCTGTAACTTTATGGGGTGCTTTCCCCCTTCTATAATGCAAAAGGAGAACCTGCTGTTCCCGTAAAAGAAAAATTTAATTGATCCTACTAATACTAACCTCTAATATCGCCTTGCTCAAAGATGAATCTAGATATTTTGCCTTGAGGAGGGAGCACCAGCTTGCTGATTCTTTATATCTCCAGATCTCAGCTACTAGCTGGATTCTTCATATCTCTAGATCTGGTCCTGCTCGCTTTCGAGAATGGAACTTTCGAGGATGGAACATGCCAATGTCTTTAATCCTTGCCCGACCGACATGATTCGAAACTCTCGACGCCCTCTAGATCTCACTACTAGTTCATTAATTAACCACCAGATATTCTTTCCCGGGTCAAACAACTTCTCAATCAGCCAACGAGATTCGTCGTATGCATGCATGCACCCGGGGCAGCAGCACTTGTATAGCTTTCTAGCAAATCTTGACTAATGAAACAGGGGATAGCTACCGGTCCTTTCGTCCAAAAAACAAAATGCTTTCTAGCAAATCCCGCTTTTCCCCTTCGTTCTAAAGATCTTGATCCTTTCTTGTTACCTTTCCACAGAAAAATAAATAAATAAACAAAAAGCTTGCTATAGCATTGACACATGACTTACGGAGATTAAGATGCATTTGACACATCCGTGGTGTGCACGAGCATCAGCACCGTACTGCTACTTGATTGCTGTGTGCCGGGCTCCCCCGTACGTACGTACGTGTTGGGCGTACTATGGACATACTCTGCGAGATACGGACTAGTACTCGTACCGTCGTATGTTGGACGCGGGCGCGCTCGAGTGGGACCCGGTCGCATGGCCGTCGATGGAGAGCGACCGAGCGGTTCGGACGATTTGTCGGCACAAAGGAACATCGCGTGCACGGCCGCGCGCCCGCGTCCTCTCATTAGTGTAAACGAGGTCTTTGTTTGATCCTGAAAGGGTTTTAGACCGCTTCTATAAACTGGTGTTAAAGGAGGCCGTACCAGAGTGGTCCGTGCAGCAAAAAGGAGCCTCTTTAACACCTGTCCGTGGCACGAACCGGTGTTAAAGGCCCCTGCACTAGTGGTCCGTGCAGCACCCCCTTTAACACCGGTTCGTGGCTTGAACCGGTGTTAAATTAAGACACCGCCCTACACCCCTCTCTTTTATTTTTCACTCTCTCATTTTGGAGTCTAGCAAGAGGGTGTAAGGTGTGCTAGTTTGTGTTTTTTTCGTATGCACAAGAGGTGTTCGGTGAAATGTCCGAGAGCTCAAAATAAGTTTTCTCGTTGCTCTTTCCTTCTCGGTCGAGGTCGGCAACTATCCTTTCATGTGTCATTGATGTACTATATATATAAATGGCCATCTCCCTATTAATTTTTGATATATACTATATATTAATGCAGATGAACCCGCAATGGATGTACGGTGACCGCCACACTTCCGAGTACATTACGGGACTCCAAAATTTCATCGTTGTGGCTAATGCAAACCGTGGTCACAATGGTTTTATGTGCTGTCCATGTGTTCACTGTCAGAACAAGAAAGACTACTCAAATACCAGAACCATTCACGCCCACCTGCTTCGATCCGGTTTCATGCCCAGCTATAATTGTTGGACCAAGCACGGAAAAAAAGGGGTTGTGATGGAAGACAACGAAGATGAAGAGGATGATGACAACTATCATAATATGTATCCTGAATATGATGATACTGCAACGGGGGTAGATAATGAAGATCAAGAGGCAGCAGATGGGCCCGCTGATGACGATCTTGGTCGGGCCATTACTGATGCAAAGGAAGAATGTGAAACTGAAAAGGAGAAGGAGAAGATGGAGCAGATGTTAAAGGATCACAAAACATTGGTGTACCCAACTTGCGAAGATGGCCACAAAAAGCTAGGTACCACACCGAATTTGCTGCAATGGAAGGCAGAGAACGGTGTGACTGACAGCGCATTTTCAAAGTTGTTGGTAATAATGAAGAATCTTTTTCCAAGTAATAATGAGTTACCCGACAGTACATACCAAGCAAAGAAGGTTGCCTGCCCTCTAGGATTAGACATGCAGAAGATACATGCCTGCATTAATGACTGCATCCTCTATCGCGGTGAGAAGTACGAGAATTTGGATGCATGCCCGGTATGCACTGCAATGCGGTATAAGATCAGACGAGACGATCCTGGCGATGTTGAGGGCGAAGCCCCTAGGAAGATGGTTCCTGCCAAGGTTATGTGGTATGCTCCTATAATACCACGGTTAAAACGTCTCTTCAGAAATAAAGAGCATGCCAAGTTGTTGCGATGGCACATGGAAGACCGTAAGAAAGACGCGATGTTGAGACACCCCGCTGATGGGTCACAGTGGAGAAAAGTCGAGCGAGAGTACCCGGACTTCGCACGTGACGCAAGGAACTTAAGGTTTGGTCTAAGTACAGATGGCATGAATCCTTTTGGTGAGCAGAGTTGCAGTCACAGCACCTGGCCTGTGACTCTATGTATCTATAACCTTCCTCCTTGGTTGTGTATGAAGAGGAAGTTCATTATGATGTCAGTGCTCATCCAAGGCCCGAGGCAACCCGGCAACGACATTGATGTGTACCTAAGGCCATTAGTTGAAGAACTTTTACAGTTGTGGGCCAAACCAGGTGTACGTATGTGAAATGAGCACAAAGGGGAGCCATTTGACCTACGAGCATTGCTTTCCGTAACCATCAATGATTGGCCTGCTCTTAGTAACATTTCAGGGCAGACAAACAAGGGATACAATGCATGCACACACTATTTAGATGAGACTGAAAGTGTATATTTGGATAAATGTAAGAAGGTTGTGTACCTAGGGTATCGTCGATTTCTTCCGAACCTGCATCCAGTAAGAAAGAAAGGCAAGCATTTCAAACGTCTGGCAGAACCCCGGAGGAAGCCTGTCCTCCGTACCGGTGAGGAGGTATTTGGTATGGTCAAAGATCTAGAAGTAATCTTTGGAAAAGGTCCTGGCAGTCTATCTGTTCCGAATGACGATGCCGGACACGCGCCCATGTGGAAGAAGCAATCTATATTTTGGGACCTACCCTATTAGAAAGTCTTAGAGGTCCGCTCTTCAATAGACGTGATGCACGTGACGAAGAATGTTTGCGTGAACCTGCTAGGCTTCCTAGGAGTGTATGGGAAGACAAAAGATACACCAGAAGCATGGCAGGACCAGCAACGTCTGAAAGACCCTGATACACCTATGCATCCTAAGAACGAGAAGGGTAAACGATGCCACTTAACTCCTGCCATCTACGCTCTTACCAAAGCAGAGAAGGAAATCTTTTTTTAATGTCTGAGCAGTATCAAGGTCCCGTCTGGCTTCTCGTCGAATATAAAGGGAATAATAAATATGGCAGAGAAAAAATTCCAAAACCTGAAGTCTCATGACTGCCACATGATTATGACACAATTGCTTCCGATTGCATTGAGGGGGCTTCTACCTGAAAATGTTCGAGTACCCATTGTGAAGCTATGTGCATTCCTCAATGCAATATCTCAGAAGGTAATCGATCCAGAAAGCCTACCAGGGTTACAGACAGATGTGGCCCAATGTCTTGTCAGCTTTGAGTTGGTGTTCCCACCATCCTTCTTTAATATTATGACGCATCTCCTGGTTCACCTAGTAGAAGAGATTGTCATTCTCGGTCCTGTATTTCTACACAATATGTTCCCCTTTGAGAGGTACATGGGAGTCTTAAACAAATATGTTCATAACCGTGCTAGGCCAGAAGGAAGCATCTCCAAGGGATATGTAACAGAGGAGGTCATTGAGTTCTGTGTTGATTTTATTCCTGACCTTAAGGCGATTGGTGTTCCAGAATCACGACATGAGGGGAGACTGCGTGGAAAAGGCACCCTAGGATGTAAAGCAATGATATGTAGGGACGGGCATTCTCTCATCAATCAAGCACACTACACGGTTTTACAAAGATCTATCTTGGTTGCCCAGTATATCAATGAACACAAGATTTTAATACGCCTCAAACACCCGGGGTAGTATGATGAATGGATTATAAGTGAACACATGGCGAGTTTTGGCGGCTGGCTGCAAAGACTTCTCACGAATAACACCACTGTTGGGGATCAGCTGTACTTGTTGGCCAGGACACCATCTTCGACTATATGTACTTTCCAAGGGTACGAGATAAATGGGAATACATTTTATACGACAGGCCAAGATAAAAAGAGCACCAACCAAAATAGTGGTGTCCGCTTCGATGCAGCAGAAGAAAATGGGCAAAAGACCACGTATTATGGGTTCATAGAGGAGATATGGGAACTTGACTATGGACCTAATTTTAATGTCCCCTTGTTTCGATGCAAATGGGTCAAGCTAACAGGAGGAGGGGTTGAGGTAGACAAGAAGTACGGAATGATAACAGTGGATCTCAACAAACTTATGAAGGTAGATAAGAACTTAGACGAACCATTCGTCTTAGCCAATGATGTGGCTCAGGTTTTCTATGTGAAGGACATGTCTACAAACCGAAAAAAGAAAAAATAAGCAAACAGATACATCACACGATGAGCCAAAGCGTCACATAGTTCTTTCAGGGAAAAGAAACATCGTGGGAGTGGAGGACAAGACAGACATGTCAGAAGATTATAATAAATTTTATGAAATTCCGCCCTTCAGAGTGAAGACTGACCCAACCATCCTGTTAAACGGTGTTGATACTCCATGGTTACGGCCGACGCGATCATAAGATTGACTATATGTATTAATTGAGCCATTTTTGGCACACATATGTATCTCAACATGGAAATAAATGTCATATTTCTTCTATTACCAACTACATTCTGTTTGACTCTCGTGTCGCCCACCCCGCGGGCGGCCCGGGAGCACCCCAACCCTCCTCCCCGGCCTTACCCTGCCCTCCTCCCCGCCGCCGCCGCCGGCAAGCGCCGCCGGGCAAAGCCCGAACGGCGTCGGTGGCGGCAGGCCCTCCTTCCCCGTCCGCGAGGAGTTCTGAGCGGTGGCGCGGGGCGACGCAAGCGCACGAGCTAGCGGCGAGCGGTGGCTGTGCGCAAGCGCGCAGGCGAGCGGGTGGTGCTGCGCGGCAAGACTGGACGACGCGGAGGCGGGTTCTCCTCTTCCGCTGTCGACGTTCGGCGCGGGTCTGGGCCGGGTGCACGGCGGCGGCCGCCGCCGCGAGATCCCACCCCGCCGCCTGCATCGAGGCGAGCATCGACCTGGAGAAGGACCGGATCGACTTCACGGCGTGCCGCAGCGCGGTGAGGAAGTGGGTCGGGTTGAGGCCGGAGACGTGGAGCTCGTCGAGGGACGCCAGCGTGCGGCCCGGATGGAGGCGGTGATGCTCGACGAGCTTGGTGGCGCGTCGGGGCGCAGATCTTCGACGATACTGGCGCACATACATGCGGCTTGGATGGATGCGCGGGGCTTCATCGGTCAGGGCCCGATCTGGGCTTTGACGGGCCTGTGAACGGTTCATCGGGCCCTCAAACGAGCGGTTGGTGGCGGGATCTGCTTGGGCTTGCAGCGATGCGGCCATGTCGTGCAGTTTCGGCGAGCTAGGAGCGTTGGTAGTTGGCTACGAGGCTCGTGCTCGGCTGTTTGCGCCTTGCTGCTGGGCCTATCTTGGCCTGACGGGAATGCCACTCCAGGCGAAAGCTTCACACCGACTCTGGTCGGTGCCGATGATGGCGGTGCCCTTCGGAGCCGTTTTCCTTCTTGAAGGCATCATCGAGGAGCTCCTGCCGTCGCGAGTTTCCTGTGATTTCCGGGCGAAAGCCTTAGCTCCTCCGGAGTGGGCGGCGGCGACACCCTGTGCCGTTACCTTCTTGAAGGCGCCGCCTTTGGAGTCCTCGACACTTGGGTGTGGCAGGTGCGTGGCAGCTATGCGAGTTGGCCTTGTGGCCGAGGGTTGTGGATGCCGGGGTGGCGGCTCCGGACGGTGGACATGCGCCGAGGCGGCGGCCTCGGAAGGCCTTGTTGCGATGACTCCATGAGGTGTGGTTGTGGACTAGCAAGGCTTGGGCGGCGTGATGGTGTTGCGAGGGAAACGAGCTTGTCGGCCCGGTCGACGCTACCAAACGGTCGGGTTGAATGGCACGTCGGGGCGGTGGTCCCGGATCTTTTGGCATGGCGTTCGTGGTCTGCGGGTGGCCGTTGTGTGCAGCTTGGGCTGCAACTTGTCCACGCCGTGCGGCGCCGTGGCTCGCCTACGAGCGGGGGAAGCTGGAGCAGCGGCTCCGGATATGGGTGTGTGTTTTTAGTGTGTTGGTAGTCTGATGTTGTGTGGGCGATGAGGCTCCGATGATTGTGCGGTTTTTTGACCCGGTTTTCCTTATAAACGGGGTCTTTCTGTGTGGTTTTTAGGCCCGGTTTTCCTTATAAACTGGGTCATCGGGTCGTCTTGACCTTCTCCTCTATCGCGATGAATATAACAGTTCTCCTGTTGTTATTAAAAAAAAACAGTATATGTATTAAATGAGCCATTTTTCTTCCTTCTATTTCTTCCCGCCATTTTTCTTCCCGCCATTTTTCTGCCCGCCATTTTTTCCCGCCATTTTTTCCGCCATTTTTCTTCCCGCCATTTTTATTCCCGCCATTTTTTTCCTCCAGTTCTTCCCGCCAGTTCTTCACTATATATATATGTAGGGTTGGCCTCCATTCTCATTGCACATCTCTAGACTCATATCTGCAACCTCATCACTCTTTCCCATGGCTTCCACCATAGCACT
Source organism: Avena atlantica (assembly GCA_910589765.1). Taxonomy (NCBI): domain Eukaryota; kingdom Viridiplantae; phylum Streptophyta; class Magnoliopsida; order Poales; family Poaceae; genus Avena; species Avena atlantica. Next base: position 454,431,557 of record OU342733.1, on the reverse strand, counting down.
AACCCCAGGGAGGCGGAGGCGCTCTGCGCCTCGAACTACCCCTGCCCGCTAGGATACTGTGTCCCTGTCGGCTGGATGCTGAGCGCCGGAGGCGTGCCGGTTCCTCCTGTCCCTCTAGGTGTGGCACGGCGGATGGCCATCACGAACCACTACTACTTCGAGCTCACGCCGGAGCAACGGAGGAATCCCAGATGGCATCCCTACTTGGGAAGCCTTCTTCGTGGATCGGCATGAGAGGGCGCTCGCCAGGAACGAGGAGGACGGCCCACCTCCTCCGAACTTCAACGAGGCCGGCTGTCGGCTATGGTGGCGCGGTCGGACTCTCCAGAGTGTCAAGGCCTATGACACTGCCGCCGACTCTAACCCCCGTCTGCGCTACCCTCAAGTCCAGCCCACGCGTACTCAGCCTTCAAGGTTCAATTACGGCGACCCCGACGACGACAGCGATGACGGCGGCAGCGAGTACGATGACTACAGTGGCGAGTATTACAGGTGTAGGCAGGAGCATGACTGAATCACTCCAACATTCTAAACAAGTTCGGCCGATTGTTACTTAATCTGGCCATGCATCTTAATTTTCAGTTCTTTTATATATCTTAATTTTCAGTCGTGCTTTATGTAACTTACTATTAGTTGCATTCTGTATTTTAATTCAGTTCTATCTCCTTCACAAAATGACCTATCTCATTCGAGGTTTCTTGGCTTTCGGTCAAATGACCAATGTTATGGCTAGAATCAAGGCATAGTTTGTGATAATATGGCCATATTGTGCATACATGTGCATCATGGCATGGCAAACAATGTTGCAAGAGGAACTTTTCCTTTTTATCGCACCAAAAAGGCATTTTCTATTTTCCGAGCATAAAAACCGGACGGTTTTGTGAAGCAACCACCAAATGGCTAATTCAAAAAACCGCCACCACATTTTACAAAAATACTAGACCACCTTATATGGACAACGTACCAACAGGGGGGTCTGAAACCTTTCCGTCCACCTCTGGTGAAAAAGACAAATTCCTGTTGAATCGGCAGGAAGTGGGTCAGATATGAACTACAGGTACATGATACGATGCTCATGATTTTTTACAAAAATCTTTTTTAGGTTCACAATATGCTATTTTATCAAAAATTCAATGCAAGTTGGGCGAGGCTTTGTTAGATTCAAGTGTATACAAAAGATGCGGCATTTAAATATCCAATCAATTCAAAAATGTTAATACAAAAGATGCGGCATTAAAATATGATTTGCTGTAATAAAATAGGGTTAGACTCCTTTTTAGATACTTAATATTTCTTATGTTCAAAGTTTTAGGATTTGACAATTTATTTTTGTTTGAATTGAATAATTAAAATTTATATGTAAGTGTTTTAATCATTTTGAAAATTTTCATCTAAAGTAAATATAAAATGTTTTTACATGAATGGATAGATATTATTTTTCTGAAAATTATGATATATTATTCATATTTTTCTGAGTTGAAATGAATAAGATATGAATTTTCTAAATTCATCCTATTTTTTGAATTATAAATGCCCCCACCCCTTTAATGCATGAAATAAATGCCCCCCTTTAACACCGGTTTCACACATGAACCAGTGTTAAAGGGGGCACATTTATTTCGTTTCGCGCGCGCATCCCCCCTTAACACCGGTTCCAGCCACGAACCGGTGTTAAAGGGGGGCCCCCCTTTAACACCGGTTCGTGGCTGGAACCGGTGTTAAGGGGGGGGGGGTTATAACGCAGCGCGCCTTCCCTCTTCCTCTTCCCCCCAGCGAGATCGATCGAACAGAGGGAAGAAGCAGAGGAGCTCGCGCCTTCGCCGTCCACGCCTGTCCACTCGTCGTCGCCGCCTTGTCGTCCGCCGCCGCGTCCGTCCACGCCGCCGCGTCCGCCCTCGTCGTCCGCCTCCGCGTCCGTCCACGCCGCCGCGTCCGCCCTGCCGTCCGCCGCCGCATACGTCCGTCCACGCCTGTCCACTCGCCTTCGCCGTCCTGCCGTCCGCCGCCGCGTCCGCCCTCGCCGCCTCACTGTCCTCGCCACCTCGTCGTTGCGCTGTCCCGACCGCGCTCGGCGCCACTGCCCTCGCTGCCTCACTGCCCCGACCACCTCGATATATATGTTTGTGTGTATATATATATGTTTTATTTGTTTTAATTATTTGTATGTTTTATATGTATTATATGTATATAAATGGTGCATATATGTATATAGTGTATGTATTATATGTATTTTGTTTTATATTGTATGTTTGTATATATAAATGGTGCATATATGTATATATTGTATATATAAATGTATATAAATGCGGGCGCGTTCCTCTTTCCCTCCCCCTCCAGCCAGATTGATCGAGCGCGCAGAGATCAGAGCCGCGACGGAGGAGCAGAGCAGAGCCGCCCGCCACCGCGACCTTCGTCATCCGCCGCCTTCACCGCCGCCCGCCACCGCGTCCGTGTCGTCCTCCACCTCGAAGCACGCGAGCCGTTAATTAGTAGTTTAGTGTTAGTATTAGTTTAGGGTTTATTTAGTTTAGGGTTATTAGGGTTTATTTAGTTTAGGGTTATTAGTTTAGGGTTATTTATTTAGTTAGGGTTATTTAGTTTAGTGTATTTTATAGTTAGTATTAGTTTAGGGTCGTCACCTCGCTGCTCTGCAAGCGCCGCCGTTGGCCGTTGTCGTTAACATCGCTCTGGTGACCCCTAGGTAGGCCGCATCACGCTGAGGCGAACCCGCTACCTCGCGCGCCCTAGGTCGCTCTCCAGAGCCGCGAGCATCCTCCGGTGAGCCACGGTCCCATGCGTCAGCCACTGTGGCTAGCCCCTCTCATATGCATCCGGGATTTCTCCGAATTAAGGTTTGGACCCCTCGGAACTCGTTTAAAATGATCAAGCATTTGTGTATTTTTGTATGAATGATATGTATATTTGTGTATGAATCCAAGTCCACTTGAATGTTTACTCTCTTAGTCTAGATAATATTATGTCGTCGACCCTGACCTCCTCTGTCCTCGCCGAGCCCACGTCGTGCTGGTTCGAACGCACACCCCCACGCATCTCGGCCCCGCTCTCGCCCTAGCGCCGCCACCTCTCGTTGTCAATATAGCATTATAATAACCATGCTATGTTAATCAACTTTCATGACAAGTTAATTAGAAGAAGTAAATGTACCCTCTCATATGAATCGGGGGTTTCTCCGAATTAGGGTTTGGAATGACCAAGCATGTATTAGGGTTACATTTCAATACTTTTAACCTGTCATATCATCATCTTTGCTTGAGCATTTCAATAGATGTATTACTGATATTTGTGTGATCATATTATTGTTTTAGAAACTATGGATCCACTTAGTAGAAACCTTGAAGATGAAGAAATAATGGAGAACATGATCCACGAGGACACCTCACAATATCTGAACTTGGAGGGACATGATGGCAGCTCAAGTAGTCATGGAGAAGATGACAACTCCGGTGAACGCACTTTAGTGATTACAAAGTATGTCGAGGTATATGCATGGATTAAGCCTCTGCTGACTTGCACCGATTGATTTGTATATATGTAAATGTATTAATTAACGCTTCTTTCTTATTTTAGCCCTCCGGATCGATCAGCCAGCAACAATCTTCTTCTACGAAAAAGAGCAAGCGGGGCGCGAGCCATCGGTTGAAAGATCGTGCAAAGTTCTAGATCGAAGCAGTCCGTGTTGATGGCAGGCCGATGGAGCCCAAGAAGGTCGCAGACAAATTTGTACGTCAGGCTGGAGTTCTTGTTAGGAACCAAATCCCAATCATAATTGAATATTGGAATAAGCCAAAGAAGGGCGACGATACCTTTGTCGATGAAAGATCCAAAGAAACACTTTGGAATTCGCTGTTGGTAAATTTCATCCTTCCGCCAGAGGAGGATGAAAACAAACCGGTTATAAAGGAAAAGGTCAAAGAGTGGACTCTAAATAATATGGCTGACGCTTTCCGCAACTGGAAGACAAAATTGAACAAATTTTTCAAAGCTCGCGAGACTCCAGATTTCGAAGACGCATATTGTGCGAAGATAAGACCTCACTAGCCCGAATTTGTGGCATATAAGGAAGGTGCTATAGCTAAAAAGAGGTCAGAAACCAATACGCTAAATGCCCAGAAGAAGGAATATCACCAGAGGACGGGGTCAGGTGGCTACATATCTCAGAGGCCTAAGTGAGAGGAAGGTGAGAAGGCCCTGCGCGCTAGAGGGATCACACCCCAGACACATGGGTGGGACCTATGTGCAAAGAATTGGTTCTACGAAATCGGGGCAAGGTTGGACCCAAAAACATGATTGTGTATCTTCCCAACCCTCCTTGCCAAACCCGTCACTGAACTCATCACGGCATACGAGGAAACAGCCGCCAGGACCTTCCATCCTGACAGAGAGAATGACCAGCTCACACGCGCCATCGGTAAAAAAGAACACCCTGGACATGCACGAGGCAGAGGGGGTATGATGTGGAAGGATGGGTTTGCCGAGTGGGGCGACTCTTACAGATGGCGCGGCAGAAAAGAAAAAGATTGTACAGAGTGTATGACACAGATAGAACATGCACTTGTGGCGCTGCAAGCGCAAGTGAATGCACAACAGAGTCATCAAGCAACCAGCCCATCTCATCGGCACGAAGAGCCTGCATTGGAAGCTGCCGGCGGCCCAGACTCTGCGCGGAAAAGCAGCGTGGCTTCCACGGAGAACGTGCAGCCCACGCTTGAAATGGCGGGTCCTCGATACCCCGTGGATGAGATCACGGAGAGCGAACACGCTGAGCTGCATGTGAGATTAATGGGCTTATCCATTAAGGTGGCTGTCGGCTATGCCTTACCTCCTGTAGCTGGTGGAACTTACCACTGCCGACCGATTCCAGATGGCTATGCTATTGTCGGGGTGGATGAGGTTGTGAAGGAATATGAGGAAGCACAGCTTGACCATGCTACTGGTGAAGGGGAAACTGAACTCAAATTTGCAGTGAAAACAACCATTCTTTGGAAGAAGGAACACATCGTGCTTCCAAATTGGAGGCTACTAGCACCCTCGCCGTCTTCGCAGCGTCAGCAGTCTGAGCCGCCTCAGCCGTCTCCAAGTCATCAGAATACTCCCCTGTCGTCTCCGGCGCTTCAGCCATCTCCTGCGCGGCAGCCATCTCCGGCGCGCCAGCCATCTCCTGCGCGACAGCCATCTCCGGCGCGCCATCTATCTCCTCAGGGTAAGCGGAAGATAACTGCCACGAAGAGCATCACTAGCACTGCCACGAAGAAATCCGCAGGAAACCGTACGCCAAAGAGTTCAAAAAACTACGTCCCGCAGCCTTCCGCCGAGCCATTGCCGGTTTTACCGTGGAATCGCAGCGACGAGGAGACCAATAGGATCTCGGAAGAAGAGGTCAAGAAATTCTTTGCACCTAGACGGGCCGAGTCAAAGGAGAAAATAGATCCGGCGGTGGTGGAGAAGTTTTACAATAGTCTTTTGAAACCTGAAACCCCACTTGTGCCGGACTACGAGCGCCAGATTTTGAAGGGGGATGCAAGGCGGAGGGAGACTGAAAGTAGCAGTCGTGCGGCACCCCAGAAAATAGTTCCCATGCTCGGAGAGCAAGAAAGCAATCATGCGCCTCGCTCCAAGTGTTCGACACACGGGAAGCTCCTCCTGTAAATGATTACGAGGCAGAGCTACAAAGAAAGGCAAATGAGATGGGGATGACTTACATTGCATACTTGAACCTCATGGGAGACAACATTCCCACATGCGATGTCAACCCCATACAGCCATGGAAGTATGGGAAGAATCTCGTCAAGAAAGAGGAGCTCAAGAATCTACCAACAAAGATGCAAAGATTGCACAAGTGGTATCTTGATTTCTGCAAGACGAGAAAGGAAGAATGGATCACGGCGCATATAAGAGATCATATTTTCTTGTGCGGAGACGACGAGATCGACTTCAACATTCAAGACTTGCATTTTCTATTCAATCAGAAGGAACTCGACAAAGCTGTCATCATCCTTTATTGTGTGTAAGTACTATTTCTGTAATTTCTATCTCATCTCATTCACTTCATTAATTGCATGTATATATATGCTCACCATATATGTATATACTATTATGCAGGAAAAGGTTATGGAATGCATGAAAGGAGGCCCTTTTGACATTGGGTTCGTTGACCCAAATAGAGTTCATGAAGAAGTGGTAAGAACCGAACCCGGGCAAACAGAAGATTACTTGCTAAGGTCTTTACTGAGACAACAAACCAAAAGGGAAATACTATCGCCTTACAACTTCTCGTGAGTACTGTTACCCTCTCTTGTACACATTCTGTTTCGGTTTACTCGATGTTAAGTGTAACTGATGACGAGTTGTGCGTGCGTAGGTTCCACTTTATTCTGCTAGTCATTCATCCTCACTCAGGAAAAGTCCTTGTCATGGACTCGTTACGAAAAGAAAAAGAGCTATGGGCAGACTTTAGATAGATGCTCCAGAGGTAATTTCAATCATATTATCGCACTAGATCGGCAACTTTCGTGACAACAAGTAATTAATTACTCCTTTATCCATTTTCTTTGTCGGACAGGGTTTGGAAAAGGCTTACGGGCAGGGTCGTGGGTGAATGGTTAGAAGAACTAAAATTGGTAGACCAAAATGTAAGTAATACTAGCTAGCTAGGTCTGCGTATCTCTTTGATTCTGCTTCCAATTCTATTATATCATGCTTTATTGATTATTATTTTGATTGAACTCTCTATTCTCGTAAAGTGCGCGCATCAGGGACACGGCAATAACTTATATGGCTACTATGTTTGCGAGTTTATTCGCAACACGATATGTGCGACGGGCCAAGCCGCACTAGAACAACTTAGAGTAAGTAAATAAAGTACACCATATTATTTTATTATCATCAATTGTGTTGAGTTTTATTCTTATATATATATTGACCCCATTCTTCATATATATTCAAATCGAACGGATGCGGGACCAACTCCTATCATTTGACCGCATACGAGCCATTCAAGAGGAATTGACGGGGTTCATACTTGATGAGGTCGTCATGCCTGGCGGAGAACTCTTTAGATATCCACCAAAATGAACGTTGTATATATATGCTTGAACGTGTTTGTCTTGTACTTGATGCTTCAACGTTTACGGAGAATACCACACAATGACGATGTTGTGTATAATAATAGTTGCTTAATTATTCATGTACTCGTATGTACGGATGACGTTGTATGTGTATACCGCTCCCGATCGATTCCCCTCCCCCCTTCCCGTCCCCGCCGCGTCGCAGAAATACGCCCAGAACGGGGCAGGGGCAGAACTCTGCCGCGACAGAGATTTAAGCCGTTTTCCTGCCGCGACAGAAAACCTTTAACACCGGTGTTAAAGGGGGGCTGAGCGCTGCGACAGCCCCACGTGCGCCACCCTCTAACACCGGTTCGTATAAGAACCGGTGTTAAAGGAGGGACCCTCTAACACTGAACCCTCAACAGCGGTTCTACAACCGCTGTTAGAGGGCCCTCCAAACCGGTGTTAGAGGGGGGGAGAGGGGGGTGCACTAGTGTCTCCCCCGCCCGGACACGTCGCCGCGGCCAACGGTCGATCGCCGCTGGGCTGCGTGGATATCTTCTGGCTTGCAGTCCATCCGAAAGCTACTAGGGAATATGGCGCGGGCGTGACGTCGTGTCCACGAGAGACAATGTCATGAATTAAATGATTAAATTATTGCTGAAGATCCTCGTAAAAAAATTTATTGCTAGAGATTATTGTTGTGCTAAAAAAATGGAGGGAAGTGCTTCGAAGAATTACTGTCAGGTGGCAAAAATTACTACGGTGGACGTTGTAGTTCCTCCGTTTTGCAGTGCTAGATCGAAATGTAATGGTCTCTACATTTGGGTGGCACTGTTCATGCGCATGGCACTGTTCATGTAAATAGTAGCCGTAGTAGCCGGAGCAATGCAATGACATGCCACGAAAGCTGCACGCCTTAATATATGGTTATATTATATGAATGATGTGTTGCCTTTCTGTGCCAGTAAAATTGCGGGCGCGACCCAGGCAAGCATACGGCAGACATTTGTTATGGCATCAGGACAGTTGAGCCGGGGTGCATCGCGATGCACGGAACAGGCCGGCCGGCAAGCCTGTGCTGTGTGCAAACGGCCATTAGGCATGAAGCATCACTTGCCCGTACATACGGACCGCGTGATGTGGAGTGGCACGGTCAAAAGTGGGTCGCGCCCGGCTTGGAATATTTGCGATGCCCCACACCACCGATATCCGACTAGATCGATCTGCGCGCCACGATTTCCATGTCACCTCGCCTGCTGCTGCTTTCCGCTGACACGACTGGCGCCCGAGCTATTTTGCCGCACGCATATGCCAGGAGTAGTGGCCTACGTAGCTAGCTAGGCATCGTCCTCTCTAGCCTCGTCGCGTCGCGTCATGGACCTGAAAAATATATATGCCGGGGGAATATTCAGTCCTAGCGACCTGCTGCAGAGCTATTATACGGAGAATAATCATGCATACTCTAGCCATCAGTGCATGTACAGTACTTGTACATCTCTCTCTCCCCCTGAATAAAAGATAGAAAAGGGCCCTCCATCATTCGAGCTGTACAGATTTGTGTCCACAGATGCCTGCCTGCACGCGCGCGTTACGTACGGAGCACACACCGAGACACCGCGGTACATACGCTTCACTGCGCTGCGCTAGCTAGGCGGCTACAGTACAGTCGAACAGTAGGGCGCAGGCACGCCGATATTTGTTGGTTGGCAGCAGGAGTAATGACAGGTGCCCATACACTGGAAAGCAAGGAAGCAGGCGCACGCTCAAGTAGAAGCCGACCGATCACACGTCGCTGCCTTGCTTTGTCCGCGCCCGGCGACATGTCGGGACATTCCTTTCGCCCGCGGCCCGGCACATGGACGCTTTGCTCTCGCCGGCCGCTAGCCCCGCCCGTTTATACCCACTCCGGCCCCGCCGATCGATCGGTCCATCCACCGGCGGCGGCCCCCGCACGACGCAGATCCGGCCTTTCCGATGATTCATAGCGAGCTCCTCCCTGGATCGTTCGGTACGCGCCATGCACGAGCGGGTCGAGAGCTTAGGTACGTGCGTGCGGCTGTCGCGAGGCGAGTCGATCGCCTGCATCGGAGTTGCACTTACTAGCTGATTATCACGGCGGGGCTATTACCCGGATAGCCATCGGTCGCGGTCGCGGTCGCCACAAAGAAATTATTGGTCACGACGATCTCCCGATACCCACCGTGGCCGAGCCGTCGTTTTCCTTGGAAAAGTCCGGCAAGGGGAGGGGGCATCTGTGAGCGTGGCCTCTCGACGTGCGCGCCGCGCCGCTCCTCACGTACGTCTGCTGTCTGCGTGTACGTGCCCGGCCGGTGCCCTTCTGTCTCGCCCCTTATCAGTTCTTCTCCCAGGCGTCCGTCCACCGCATCTTTTGGACCGTGTCGAACGGCGACGGCACGGAGGAGTACCGATTGACCCGCCGCGCGCGTGTGCGCGGTGCGGACCTGTCGTGTCGTCTTGTGGGCGCCCCCTGATGGATGGGTCGTGGAAGGGAATGTCGGCTGCCCGATTTATTGCAGACGCTCGTGAGTCGTGTCGTGTCGTGTCGTGTGTATGTCTCTCTCGGGGCGGGCCGGCCTTTTCCGGTCCGGTCTGCACGCGCCATACACTCACAACTTGCAGGGTCTGTATGACGCCTCAGCCGTCATATATATGGCTCAACGCGGAAGGCTATTCGGCCGGCCACAGCACTTCTTCCCGGGCCATCTTCAATGCGGCCCAAAAACAACAGATACTGTTTTTTTCCCTCTTAATGACTCCTCTCCTTGAGGGCTTTTTTTTTTAGAAACTATACGCTCACAACATGTACATGCCTCCATTTCTATGAACGTACACACACACACACACATATAACCCCTATGAGCACCTCCGAGAGACTGAGCCGGGATCGGGTCTTGAAATTGACGAAGTCACCACGGACGGCTCGCTATCGATGGGAACGTCGCCTTCCACTGAAAGATTATTCCGCCTTTATGCAACACACAGTGTCAAACCCAGGGTTTGAACTCTGGTGGGCTAGGAATACAACCACTCTCCTAGCCATCCAACCACATGTTGGTTTGCCCCCATGAGGGCATTTGTGCTGCTTGCGGCTTGGCGGTGCCCTGTTCAGGTGGCTTACCCCTCGTGGGCATGTCTGCCCCCGATCAGGCACGTAAGATATGCTGCCACTGGAGTGGGAAGGGCCATCGAGGGAGCTCGAGGAGAGGAAAGAAAATTGTTCTATTGCAGGGATGAGGTAACACGCTCCGGGCGAAACCTTGCCTTCTAGGACCGATGACGGCGACGCCTAAGGGTGCCATTTCTGTTGAGGGATCATCCAGGAGTTTCGGCACCTCCCTCGCCCAGAATATCATGTTTCGGGTGAAAACCACAGATTTGGCTTGCTAGATCGGGCGAAGACGGTGTCCTTGACGTCATACCCTTCAAGGAGGCGTCGTCTTGGGGACTTGAATCTGGATCGAGTTGTAGTTCTTCGCCATGAATCCTGGTGTTGGCCACATAGGAGGTGTCTTGCTATGATTGCGTGCCAGCCTCTTGAGTGGCGAGCGAGCCACCGGATGAGCGGCGGTAGGTTGGCCTCAAAGGCTGGTGAAGACTGCACGGTTGCGTCTGTTGACGTTGCAAGGAGGTATCCGTTGCGCCAACTACATATCGCGGATTTGGGCTGAGGCCAGAGCAATAATGCTCCTAGCCGAGTCTTTGTTAGCTCGCGGGATTCAAACGAAACGTGTCTTGGCTACGACTGCCAATTCCTTGGAAAGATCGACAATGCACAAGCGGTGCGAATTTCATCGGCAAGGGTTCTGTTAAGCGGAGGAGCTTAATCTGTGGCATTTTGGAGAACCACTCGTAGTTGTAGTCTTGTTTTGAGTGTTGGGTGTGTCGGCCTTTTCTTAGACTTGTAAATATAGGCGTTCAGCATTTTCTTATGCTTGTTAATCAAATTTCTTTTGTATCATCAATAAATTAAAACGCAAAGTTTTTTATATTTTCAAGAAAAAGTAGTAGTAACATGTTTCTCCGTCTTTCGGGCTGTTTCCCCGTGTGCCCCTTTTTTTTTCGGGAAACAAGTTAATTCGCCGCGACGAAAATCGCCGCTCGTGTCGCCGTCCATGTCGCTCTCTGGCGTCATGCATTGTGCATTTTCTGTGTCAAAACTTTTCACCAATGTCCTATCTTTTCAGGAAAGCTCTCCATTGCGCAACAAGGTAAATATGCAACGGGGTTTATCTGGGTGGTGGACTAAAAGGTGGATCGAAACTAGCTAATACTAACTCCGTTTCAAGGCTTAAGGCGTACGCGCTTTCAAAGCAAGTTTGACCAAAAAAATTGAGGAACAAAATCTTGATTATATTGTATATAATTAGTACCATTGAATTCGTATTGAAAAATACTTTGCAGTGATACTAGTTTTATACCAAAACTCTTTACATATTTAGAGTAATTTTTGACAAAGAAAAAACACGCAAAACGAGAACAACTTATACCCTAAGACGGAGGGAGCACTAGTAATTAACCGGCACGCGCGCACGATTCGGCCTTGTTGGTGCAGCTACCGCTGCCAAGTTGCGTGTGAACGATCGAACGAGGGTGTGCATGCATGTCAGCATGTGAAGCACAGGCAGAACCCAAAAGTGGAGTAGATTGATTGGCATCCGTTCCATAGCTATAGGCATGTGTTGCATGCATCGACTCGAGAGCTGCTGATGATCTGCGTGGAAAGGGAGGGAAAAAGAAGGAGGCAGATTCCTGACGAGGTCAGATGAACGGAGTCGGTCACTCGTCCATCGTACCCAGGCCGAGTCAAGTCAAGTCCAGGACAGGAGTACCCTAGCTAGCTCGTACCGCCGGTACCGGTCTAGCCAGCTTTGCGATCCAGAGGTGACACGACAAGCATTGGCGGACGCAGGGGCTTGCCGTACGGGCCGTGGCCCACCCACAATTATGAGCGAAAAAAATAATCCAGGGCGATTATGTGAGCATCGAGCGAGCGGAGCGAGCCTGTCTCCTTAGTCCTCCTTGACTCCTCGTCTCTGGGAGCGAGCAGAGCTGCCGGAGGCCAGAGCACACTCGCCGCCTCGCCGGAGGGCGTCCCGGCCGTCCTTTACTCCGGCGTGGCGTGGACCCTCCCGGTCCCGACGTGGTGCTCCCTCCCCGACGCGCGACGCCCTGACCAGCTAGCTGCCTGCCCCTCCGCGGCTCCGCCCCTCTGGCCACCGTCGCCGCCGCTGCCCTCCGCCGCACTCCCCTCCCACCGCTGGCCGTTGCCCGGCTGAATCTGGCCGCCCCTCCACAGCTCCACTCGAGGTATGAAATGTTGGAGATATGTCCTAGAGGCAATAATAAATGTAGTTATTATTATATCTTTGTGTTTATGATAAATGTTTACATTCATGCTATAATAGTATTAACAAGGAAACATTAATACTTGTGTGATTTGTAAACTTAAATTGAAGTCCCTGGTATAGCCTCTATACATTACTAGCTTGTTGGTTAATAAAATGATTGTGGTTTCCCTATCATGAACATTGAGATGTTATTAACAACAAGATCATATCGTTAGGAGAATGATATGGTGGACATACTCCTATAGATAAGCGTAGCATAAAGATCAAGTCATTTTAATAGTTCAATTGCTATATTGCTTTCTGATACATAGTAATCTAATTCCTTCGACCATGAGATCATGCATATCACCTTTACCGGATGGATGCTTTGATGACATCAAACACCACACCGTAACTGGGTGGTTATAAAGGTGGCATTGAGTGTCCGGAAAGTATTGGTTGAAACACATGGATCAAGAGTGGGATTTGTCCATCCATATGACGGATAGATATACTCTGGCCCTCTCGGTGAAATATCATCCAATTAGCTTGCAAGCATGTGACTGGCTCACAAGGGATCACATATCACGGGAACGAGAAAAGAGTACTTATCGATAACGAGGTTGAACTAAGTATGCAGAGATACCGACGATCATAACCTCGGATAAGTAAACTATCGTGAGACAAAGGGAAATTGATATCGTATGTAAGTGGTTCATTCGATCGCAAGGTAATCGTAGAAATATGTGGGAGCCATATGAATTTCCAGATTCCTCTATTGGTTATTGTTCGGAGAAGTGTCTCGATCATGTCCGCATAATTCACGAACCGTAGGGAGACACACTTAAGGATTCGACGTTGTTTGAGTAGTTATGGAATAATGAGAAAGAGACCGAATGTTGTTTGGAGTCTCGGATGGGATCCGGGATATCACGAGGAGATCCGGAATGGTCCGGAGAATAAGATTCATATAAGGAAAGTCTCGTTTCGGAGTTGGGGAATGATTCCGGTGTTTTCATCGGGAATGTTCTAGAAGGTTCCGGAATGTCCGGCACTCCGGAGGGGAAGGGGTACATGAATGTGTCATTACAAGTTGGAATGATTGCATCATGTACTAAGTGTCATCGCTGTCCAAAATAAAGGGTTTATTCAAATCCTAGTTTGAAAAGTCAAACGGCAGTTTTTGGAAAGAGGAGGAGAGGTGGAAACCGAGTTGGGGAGGAGTTCCCTCCTCCAACCGGCGGCCCACCTCCAAGCCGAGTTGGGGAGGGACTCCCTTCCCCTTGGCCGGCCGGCCCCCTCCACCTATATATGGAGGGGCAGGGCTCCCCTCCTTGATACACAACTCCTACTCCTCCAAACCCTAGCCCCAAGCCGCCGCCGCTGCCGGCCCCTAGGGCACCAACTCGCCGCCGCATAGCTAAACCCTAGCCGCCGGCTTGTCCCCTCCTTGGTGTGTATAAACCCTAGAACATCGAGGACTCTCTCACACTCCACCATACTCGCTCCGGCTTAAGGCGAAGCCCTGCGAGATCTCCCCTCTACTTCCGGTACCACGCCGTTGTGCTGCCGGAATCGCGAGGAGAGTGCTACAACCTCCACTGCCTGCTGGAACAAGGGAGAGGAAGGTCTTCGTCGAGTACCGAACGTGTGACCAACTGCGGGAGTGCTGCCGGAACACAGCGCCGGAAGGATCGTCTACGCGATCTTGAGATCGGGAAGAGTACGACTACATCACCCACGAGAATCTGCTCTCGTTAAACACTTTGGAATCTTCGAGGGTGAGTTATTCCATAGACTCGTTGCTACAATCTAGTAGATAGATCTTGGCTTGTTTGTTTGTATGCGATAGAAATTTTTTGTTTTCCATGCTACGAAACCCTACAGTGGTATCAGAGCCGTGTCTATATGTAGATCTATTGCACGAGTAGAACACAATGGTCATTATGGGCGTTGATGCTTTTATTGTCGATTGCTTCTTGTGTACTTTGCATCTTGCGGTATGTTGGGATGAAGCGGCCCGGGCTAACCTTACATGACATCGTTCATGAGACTTGCTCCACGCTTGACTTGCAACTTGTATTGCATAAGTGGCTTTGCGGGTGCCTGTTTCTCCTAGCATAGTTAAGGTCCAATTTACAACGGGTGATTAACAATACTAGTATCAATGTTGTGGTTCTTGTTCGTAAGTTAGAACGACACTTTTTGAAAGCCCCAAACCACGTAAAATATGCAAATAAAGTAGAAGCGTCTAACTTTGTTTTGCAGGGGTGTGCTGTGATGTGATATGGCCATGATTGTGATTATATTTGATGTATGCAATGTTCCTTATTGTAAGTTGGCAACCGGCAGGAGCCATATGGTTGTCTTTAATTTATGTTAAGACCCGCGTGTCTATTCAAAGTAGTTGTAATAGTTGAAGCCGGTGGACGACAACCATGGAGAAGCGTCATTGACCTTGATGCAATGCCGGTGATGATGGAGATCATGTTCGTGCTTGAAGATGGAGATCGTAAGCACAAAGAAGAAAGGCCATATCATATCACATATTATGAATTGCATGTGATGTTAATCCTTTATGCATCTTGTATTGCTTAGTAGACGACGGTAGCATTATAAGATGATCCCTCATGCACATGAATTTCAATTCATAAAGTGTTCACCCTTAGTTAGCACCGTTTCTAAAGCTTGTTGTTTCGAAGCACCACGTGATGATCGGGTGTGTTAGATTCCGCAAGTGTATACAACGTGAGCAAGCCAGATTTGCTCATGCGGGAACTAAGGTTTGATCTTGACGAGCCTAGCATGTACAGACATGGTCTCGGAACACGGATCACCGAAAGGTAAAGCATGAATCATATAGTAGATATGATGAACATGTCAATTGTTCGCCATTGAAACTATATCAACTCTCGTGATGATCGGTGTTGATGTGGTGGATTTGATTCGTGTGATCACTAAAACAATGTGAGGGATATTGTTTTGAGTGGGAGTTCACCTAGTTTAATTTTATTAATTTGAACTCAATTTGTCATAAACTTAGTCTAAACTATTGAAAATATGTTGTAGATCAATGGCAGCCCCTACCATCAATTTTAATGCGTTCCTAGAGAAAGAAAAGTTGAAAAAAAATGGAAGCAACTTCGCGGATTGGTTCCGCAATTTGAGGATTGTCCTCATAGCTGGTAATTTGACCTATGTGCTGGATGCACCGCTGGGTGACCCACCTGCAGCTGATGCTACCGATGAAGTAAAGAATGTTTACCTCGCTCGGAAGAATCAGTACTCCATAGTTCAGTGTGCTATCTTGTATGGTTTAGAATCAGAGCTTCAGAAAAGGTTTGAGAATTCAGACCCATATGATATTGTCGAGGATCTCAAATCGATTTTTGAGACTCATGCGGCAATTGAAAGCTATGAGGCTTCTGAAAAGTTCTTTAACTGCAAGATGGAAGAAGGCAGCTCCGTCAGTGAGCATGTGCTTAAGATGTCTGGGCACGCAAACAAACTTCAAAGCTTGGGTATAGTGATTCCTAATGCATTGGGGATTTACCGTGTCCTCCAATCACTACCACCAAGTTACAAGAACTTTGTGATGAACTACAACATGCAGAACATGAACACGCAGTTGCTAGAACTGTTTGCTATGTTAAAATCTGCAGAAGTGGAGATCAAGAAAGAGCACCAAGTGTTGTTGGTCAATAAGACCACCAAATTCAAGAAAGGCAAGTCTAAGCAGAAGGGACACTTCAAGAAGGGTGGTAAGAAAGTTACCACGCCGACGAAGAAGACCACGGCTGGACCTAAGCCTGATACTGAGTGCTTTTACTGCAAGGGAGAAGGTCACTGGAAGCGGAATTGCCCAAAGTACTTGGCGGATTTGAAGAACGACAACATCAAGAAGAAAGGTATATCTGATATACATGTTATTGATGTGTATCTCACTAGTACTCGTAGTAGTGCCTGGGTATTTGATATTGGTTCGGTTGCTCATATTTGTAACTCGAAGTAGGTGCTGCAGAATAAACGGAAGCTAGCGAAGAACGAGGTGACGATGCGCGTGGGAAACGAATCAAAGGTTGATGTGATCGCGCTCGGCACGCTACCCCTTCATCTACCATCGGGATTAGTTTTATACTTAAATAATTGTTATTTGGTGCCTGTGTTGAGCATGAACATTATATCGGGATCTTGTTTATTGCGAGACGGTTACTTTTTTAAGTCCGAGAATAATGGTTGTTCGATTTATATGAGTAATATGTTTTATGCACATGCACCTTTGATAGATGGTCTATTCTTGTTGAATCTCGATAGTGGAAATACACATATTAATAACATTGAGGCTAAACGTTTGAAATCGAGCGATAACTCGACCTATATGTGGCACTGTCGTCTTGGTCATATTGGAGTGAAGCGTATGAAGAAACTCCATTCCGATGGACTTCTCGAATCACTTGATTTCGAATCACTTGATAGATGTGAAGCATGTCTGATGGGTAAAATGACTAAGACTCCATTTTCTGGTATGATGGAGCGAGCTACGGACTTATTGGAAATCATACATACCGATGTGTGTGGTCCAATGAGTGTAGCATCGCGCGGTGGTTATCGTTATGTTCTTACCTTCACGGATGACTTGAGTAGATATGGGTATATCTATTTCATGAAACATAAGTCCGAAACTTTCGAGAAGTTTAAGGAATTTCAAAGTGAGGTAGAGAATCAACGTAACAAGAAGATTAAATTTCTACGTTCTGATCGTGGAGGTGAATATCTAAGTTACGAGTTTGGCGAGCATTTGAAGAAATACGGAATACTTTCGCAGTTGACACCGCCGGGAACACCACAGCGTAATGGTGTGTCCGAACGTCGTAATCGAACTCTCTTAGATATGGTTCGTTCTATGATGTCACTTACAGATTTACCGCTATCATTTTGGGGTTATGCATTAGAAACAGCCGCATTCACTTTAAATAGGGCACCGTCTAAATCCGTTGAAACGACACTGTATGAATTATGGTTTGGGAAGAAACCTAAATTGTCGTTCCTTAAAGTTTGGGGTTGCGAAGCCTATGTAAAGAAGTTACAACCGGACAAGCTTGAACCCAAAGCGGAAAATGCGTCTTCATAGGATACCCAAAGGAAACTATTGGGTATACCTTCTATCATAGATCCGAAGGCAAAATCTTCGTTGCCAAGAATGGATCCTTTCTAGAGAAGGAATTTCTCTCGAAAGAAGTGACTCGAAGGAAAGTAGAACTTGACGAGGTTGTCGAACATTCTCTCAAAATTGCGAGTAGCGCAGCACCGGAAGAAGTTCCTGTGGTGCCTGCACCAATAAGAGAGGAAGCTAATGATGATGATCGTGAAACTTCGGTTGAAGTTGCTACAGAGCCTCGCAGGTCAACGAGAACTCGTACCACTCCAGATTGGTATGATACCGTTATGAGTGTCATGTTGGTGGACAACACCGATGACCCTGAGACATATGAGGAAGCAATGATGAGCCCAGATTCCAATAAATGGCAAGAAGCCATGAAATCCGAGATTGGATCCATGTACGAGAACCAAGTATGGACTTTGGTGGACTTACCGGATGGCCGGAAGGCTGTCGAGAACAAATGGATTTTCAAGAAGAAAACAGATGATGATGGTAATGTTACTGTCTATAAAGCTCGACTTGTCGCAAAAGGGTTTCGACAAATTCAAGGAGTTGACTACGATGAGACTTTCTCACCAGTAGCGAAGCTAAAGTCTGTGAGGATTATGTTAGCAATCGCTGCATATTATGATTATGAGATATGGAAGATGGATGTCAAAACAACATTCCTCAATGGAGACATTGATGAAGAATTGTATATGATGCAACCCAAAGGTTTTGTCGATCCTAAAGATGCTAACAAGGTATGCAAACTTCAACGGTCCATCTATGGATTGAAGCAAGCATCCCGAAGTTGGAATCAACGTTTTGATAAGGTGATCAAAAGTTTTGGTTTTATACAAACTTATGGAGAGGCTTGTATTTACAAGAAAGTGAGTGGGAGCTCTGTAGCATTCTTAATACTATATGTAGATGACATATTGTTGATTGGGAATGATGTAGACCTTCTTAATAGTGTCAAGGAATATTTGAATAATAGTTTTTCAATGAAGGATCTTGGCGAAGCAGCTTACATATTAGGCATAAAGATTTATAGAGATAGATCAAAACGTCAAATATCATTGTCACAAAGTACATATTTGGACAAAGTTCTAAAGATATTTGGAATGGAAGATAGCAAGAAAGGGTTCTTGCCCATGTTGCCCAATACGACCTTGACTAAAACTCAAAGTCCGACATCGGCAGAAGATAGAGAAAGGATGAGTAAGACTCTCTATGCCTCAGCCATAGGATCTCTAATGTATGCCATGCTATGTACTAGACCCGACATTGCATATGCTGTTAGTTTAACTAGCAGATATCAAAGTGATCCAGGAGTGGATCATTGGACAGCGGTCAAAAACATCCTTAAGTACTTGAGAAGAACTAAGGATATGGTTCTTTCTTATGGAGGTGATGAACAACTCGTTGTTAATGGTTACACCGATGCTAGTTGGAACACCGATCCGGATGATTCTAAATCACAATCGGGATACGTATTTATTTTGAATGGTGCAGCGGTTAGCTGGAGGAGTGCAAAGCAAAGCGTTGTGGCGAGATCTTCAACTGAATCGGAATACATGGCTGCTTCGGAGGCTTCACAAGAAGTGATATGGATGAAAGAGTTCATTACAGAGCTGGGTGTGGTTCCTAGTGCGCTGGACCCAATGTCTATCTACTGTGATAACATGGGCGCCATAGCCAATGCGCAAGAACCAAGGTCACACAAGAAGCTGAAGCACATCAAGCTACGTTTTCACGCTATTCGAGAACATATCCAAGATGGGGATATAAAGATTTGCAAAGTACACACATATCTGAATGTGGCGGATCCGTTGACTAAACCTCTCCCAAGGGCAAAACATGACCAGCACCAAACTACCATGGGTGTTCGGTATATTACCATGTAATCTAGATTAGATGACTCTAGTGCAAGTGGGAGACTGTTGGAGATATGCCCTAGAGGCAATAATAAATGTAGTTATTATTATATCTTTGTGTTTATGATAAATGTTTACATTCATGCTATAATAGTATTAACAAGGAAACATTAATACTTGTGTGATTTGTAAACTTAAATTGAAGTCCCTGGTATAGCCTCTATACATTACTAGCTTGTTGGTTAATAAAATGATTGTGGTTTCCCTATCATGAACATTGAGATGTTATTAACAACAAGATCATATCGTTAGGAGAATGATATGGTGGACATACTCCTATAGATAAGCGTAGCATAAAGATCAAGTCATTTTAATAGTTCAATTGCTATATGCTTTCTGATACATAGTAATCTAATTCCTTCGACCATGAGATCATGCATATCACCTTTACCGGATGGATGCTTTGATGACATCAAACACCACACCGTAACTGGGTGGTTATAAAGGTGGCATTGAGTGTTCGGAAAGTATTGGTTGAAACACATGGATCAAGAGTGGGATTTGTCCATCCATATGACGGATAGATATACTCTGGGCCCTCTCGGTGAAATGTCATCCAATTAGCTTGCAAGCATGTGACTGGCTCACAAGGGATCACATATCACGGGAACGAGAAAAGAGTACTTATCGGTAACGAGTTTGAACCAAGTATGCAGAGATACCGACGATCATAACCTCGGATAAGTAAACTATCGTGAGACAAAGGGAAATTGATATCGTATGTAAGTGTTTCATTCGATCGTAAAGTAATCGTAGAAATATGTGGGAGCCATATGAATTTCCAGATTCCTCTATTGGTTATTGTTCGGAGAAGTGTCTCGATCATGTCCGCATAATTCACGAACCGTAGGGAGACACACTTAAGGATTCGACGTTGTTTGAGTAGTTATGGAATAATGAGAAAGAGACCGAATGTTGTTCGGAGTCTCGGATGGGATCCGGGATATCACGAGGAGATCCGGAATGGTCCGGAGAATAAGATTCATATAAGGAAAGTCTCGTTTCGGAGTTGGGGAATGATTCCGGTGTTTTCATCGGGAATGTTCTAGAAGGTTCCGAAATGTCCGACACTCCGGAGGGTAAGGGGTACATGAATGTGTCATTACAAGTTGGAATGATTGCATCATGTACTAAGTGTCATCGCTGTCCAAAATAAAGGGTTTATTCAAATCCTAGTTTGAAAAGTCAAACGGCTAGTTTGAAAAGTCAAACGGCAGTTTTTGGAAAGAGGAGGAGAGGTGGAAACCGAGTTGGGGAGGAGTTCCCTCCTCCAACCGGCGGCCCACCTCCAAGCCGAGTTGGGGAGGGACTCCCTTCCCCTTGGCCGGCCGGCCCCCTCCACCTATATAAGGAGGGGCAGGGCTCCCCTCCTTGATACACAACTCCTACTCCTCCAAACCCTAGCCCCAAGCCGCCGCCGCCTCCAAGCCGCCGCCGGCCCCTAGGGCACCAACTCGCCGCCGCCTAGCTAAACCCTAGCCGCCGGCTTGTCCCCTCCTTGGTGTGTCTAAACCCTAGAACACCGAGGACTCTCTCACACTCCACCATACTCGCTCCGGCTTAAGGCGAAGCCCTGCGAGATCTCCCCTCTACTTCCGGTACCACGCCGTTGTGCTGCCGGAATCGCGAGGAGAGTGCTACAACCTCTGCTGCCTACTGGAACAAGGGAGAGGAAGGTCTTCGTCGAGTACCGAACGTGTGACCGACTACGGGAGCGCTGCCGGAACGCAGCGCCGGAAGGATCGTCTACGCGATCTTGAGGTCGGGAAGAGTACGACTACATCACCCACGAGAATCTGCTCTCGTTAAACACTTTGGAATCTTCGAGGGTGAGTTATTCCATCGACTCGTTGCTACAATCTAGTAGATAGATCTTGGCTTGTTTGTTTGTATGCGATAGAAATTTTTTGTTTTCCATGCTACGAAACCCTACATGAAATGCTGCTCCCTGCCTCCTTCCTCCCCTCATATTTTGACCATATCCCTACCCTAATTGTCAAATTCCCAATGGGGAATAATTTGTCTGATGAGTGATGCTCTAAATTTGTATGCTCTAAAGTCTTAATTGTCTCCAAACTTGAAATTGGTGAAATTGAAAGTGGAAGTGGATTAAATCAAGAAATGGGTTTGTCTAGACCCGGTGATACTCAGTGGGGTTCTCATTTTAAAACCATTCTACACATTGTTGACATGTATCCCACAATTCTTGAAGTGCTTGTAAGGATTGGGAAAGATCCTTCACAAAAGAGTGAGTGGATTTCTTGCAAAGGTGACATTGTTTTGCAACAAACATGACATTGAAATTCCTTCACCGGAAGATAATTATGTGGCTCATGGAAGATCACATCGGTATTATGAAGTACAAACAAATGATGATCGTTATAGAAGAGAAGTGTATATTGGTGTTGTTGACCAAATTATTCAAGAGCTTGACAACCGGTTTGATGAGGTTAACATGGAGTTGCTTATTTGCATGTCGGCTTTGAATCCCGTGAATTCATTTGCTTCTTTTGATAAAGAAAAGGTAACGAAACTTGCCAAATTTTACCCTGATGACATAACAAGTGTTGATTTGATGAGGCTTGAATTTCAACTTGATACTTTTATCGAAGATATGAGAAGAGATGATAGGTTCAAATGTGTAAATCATCTTGGTGAGCTCTCTATTAAGCTTGTTGAAACAAAAAAGCATCTTGTTTATGATATAGTCTACTTGCTTCTCAAATTGATATTGATCTTACCCGTGGCGACCGCTAGTGTTGAAAGGGTATTTTCTGCAATGAGTCTTGTGAAGAACAAGTTAAGAAATAGCATGGGTGATGATCTTTTGAACCATTGCTTAGTGACATTTATTAAGCGAGATGTGTTCTTGAAGGTAAGTGAAGAAGACATAGTTGATACTTTCATGACAATGCGAGAACGTAAAGTTCCCAAATAGCTATCTTGATGTCATGTAAGGCTATTATGTTATATTTTGTGTAAGACCCGCTTGATATTTTGGACTATTTGTATTGAAATGATGAACATTTATATTGAATTAGAATGTTGTGAAACAATTATCTACTTATATTATTCGCTTGATATTTTTTATCACACAAATTCTAGTGTTGAATTTTTTTTTTTGAAGCGTGCCCACACTAAACTTCTTTGCTGCGTCAGCCACTGACGACAAGGACAGAAATCGGAGAGGCTTATCCACATCACCGCCATCTCTCTCCTTGCTTGAGCTTCGTGAGCCATGCGGCGAACGAGGGAAAGACACGGTGCTTTTCTCTCTAGCTAGCTAGCTACGGAGCTGAGACGAGGAATGAGAACGTGCATGCCAGGTATTTTTTTTCGTCCGCGTGCTGCGGTTTTACCCAACCGCCCGACCGTATCTTTTCTTGATTTCGCCTAGGAAAAGTTTGCTTTATCTTCACTGTTTCCCCGGCACATTCATGTCTTTTTCTACCACTACCACTGTTCGCTTTGTTTTTCGTCCTGCATGTTCCAAGGCTAGCTAGCTAGCTACCAGTACGTGCTTACCAGGAGATGCATGCATGTATGCTTTCGCAGAGTAGCTGGTAGAATGTTTAAACAGTTACTCGCTCTGTTTCAGGTTTAAGGCGTCCTCGTTTTACGTGTTTTTACCAAAAATTACTCTAAATACGTAAAAAGTTTTATATAAAACTAGTATCACTGAAAAGTATTTTTTAATACGAATTCAACGGTACTAATTATGTAAAATATAGTCAAGATTTTGTTGCTCAATTCTTTCGGTTAAACTTTCCTTTGAAAAACGTGTGCGCCTTAACATAATTAACATAGTTCGGTTAGAGTGGATTTGAAAAGCTACAGCAGATCGATAAGTTGCTAATTTAGCTAGCGTGTATGGAGTGGTCGGGTAGTAGTTGCAGAATATATATACAAACAGTAGTACGCAGCGCGGCAAGTTGTATGCACGATCCACATAAAAATGTTGATATACGAATTGATGGAACGCAGCTTGGGCAGTAGCTAGGGGGAGCCAGCTGCAGGCGGAGTAACGCACACGTGCAGTGTAGGGTGGGACATGTGGGGGGGGGGGGGGGGGGGGGGGGGGGGCTTCCCCCGTATTTCCAGCGGCGGTGCACGGATGGTAGGAGGAAGCAGCCCCTGTGCGTGCTAGTTGGCGCGTGTCTCTCGCCGTTTGTCCCCTGATCGAACACCGCATCATGGATACCTGCACGCTGCACGTACAGTACTCAGTACTCACTGATCAGCCGTGCGTGCGCGCGCGTACCACACGTACGAACGAGACGCCCGCTCGTGCGACTGCGACGCCGGACATGCGGAAACATTCCGATCTCGCCAGAGATCCCGGCCGGGGTCGCTACCTAACGACAGCGAACACCTCGAAACCCGCACGCCCGGCCGCCCGGCAGCTGCGTCCATGCACGAATGCATGTCCGGGTCACGAAGTGGGGTTTCTTGAGACCGACGGGTGCACGATCGCAACTAGGCCATCACGGTCGTCACAGTCCTCGCCTTGTCATCTTGCCCTAGCTAGGATTATAGCACACGCTTAGCATATGGGCCGGCACTCACTCACGCATGAATGGGCACACCGAGCCAAGGAAGTTTCTGTACTCTAATCAACAAGTTGGAGCGAAAATGCTGCGCTTCGTTCGTCCTCGAGTCATTTCACTCTAGTTTCCCCCTCCCTGCTTAATTAGTATTATTGACACGTGAGGAATAATTCTGATGCTAGATTCAGCAGCCTTTACTTTGTACTACTACTACGATTCTATGAAGATGTGGAGAATCTACGATATTTGTTGATCCATCCATTCCATTTTAGCAGCAGCCATGTGCATTATTGGAACGGGCCCCTTCTATTTCCTGGGCCCGCCTGGTGTAATACTGGAGTCTGTGCTGCATCCGGATTGTACCATTTGTATAGCCTATAGACCCAGGATAAGCCGCTGGGCCTCGAGATGTCGCCCATCAGCAGAGCCCGGCAAGAATAAACATTCGCCCCAGTTTGTCAATGCCGAATCTGGGAAGGACATTCATCATTAGCTCATGTCTTGTCATCCAGATGATGCCAATCATTCTACCACTCCCCAGTACAATTATGCTGCTGGAGATTCATTCATGCACCCAGACCAGTCAGTCCCCAGTGGTGAAGAAGAAGCAGAATTTATCCACATGCTGTTCAACTTTATGAAAAATCCGAGAATAATAAGTACCATCTGCTATGAGAAAAATAATGATATGAAACTGCTATGTTCGAAATAATAAAAGGGGTAAACAAGCAATCATCTGCACATCGTCGTCTTCAAATTTAGTTATCCAGGAGAGGATGAATCGCACCCTCTTTACAAAAATTTATGCCTGCACCATGTGCAAAGAAAAACTACTGTATATTATGTTTATCAAGAAAAAAAAAAACCTTACCTCAAACAGGGAAATCAACAGCTTTCTATCTGGTTTAGTTTCCCTTGAGCATGTTCCATACTTCCATCCGATTTATGTTGTCAACAGTGTGGTAAGCAAACAATGAGTCCGTCATCAAGGAGTAGTGACATATGCTTTTTTCAGCAAAGGAAAATACTACTTTCTATACAGTTAAGTCCCAAATAAGCATTTTTAGCTTTCAGCTATGAAGTCAACAGTCTGTCTCGTAAAATGCTTTAAGATGGAACAATAGATCATGATGATACATGCTACGTCATGCATTTTGTTATTAAAATTGAAATTTTTCGCTTTTAAAGTACTGAGTACAAAGTGTGCATCTCATTATCTGAATATGAACAGCTAATAGACACGTTCAACCATCTGCCATCACCAGTTCACCACCACTACGACTATTAAGCTAGCATCTCTAAAGACCCTGTTGGAAGTTTGGAGCTCACTTAACAAGTGGTGGGTAGCACTATGAGGCAAACACATAGGTCAAGCTCCATCTTTTGTTTATGTTTTTTTACAGCACATTATATTTGTCACAGATGTTTGCACACGTAATTGCGTACCAAGTTAACATTTCGCAGTACCGTGAGTTTTTTTTAGAACTGTTTGAATGCGCGAGTTCAAACTCCAATTCTGAGCTTAATATTTTACAAACTCACGAAGAGGGTGCATATGAGTATATGTTCACAAAAATCTGCATTGACCTGATGTTGATCCTAATCGCTACGGTCATGGCTAGAAAGACAGCACATCAAAAGGATCGGAAGTTTCAGGCTGTGTTATCTGTATTGTTGCATTTCAGCACAAGTTTGAGGGGAAAGAGCAATGTTAGCAGATTACAAAGAGCAATTGGCGTATGAACAGTCTTCCATTTTTCTTGACAATTAATCTACACATAGTTACACTAAAATTCTATGCAGAAATGTATATCCCTGTGTAATCTAGTGTTTGATCTAACAGAACGACACCATAGAGCATGAAAATTACTTGACAGTACATGGAATGAAAGGTAAGGTATCAGTGCGGTTTCTGGGTATTAAAGATAACAACACTGGTATCCATGATGCGCAACCTCTTGAAGAGCATTGCAACGGTGGCAGGGTCCATCTGCCGTTCTACAGTGAGCGCGATGTCACCACCTAGGCAGACAGCTCACTCGGCCTCAGAGGCAAAGCGAGACGGGAAGGGCGCGCCGGATAGCCCCGCCGGGTCGTCGAAGGAGATAAGGTCGAAGATGTTGTCAGAGAAGGGGCGCAATGATCCCTGTGACCTCGCTGATTCCTGCGGCATGGAGCGTGTCAACCGCATTCCTGGCACTGGCGGCGAGACAGAGGATGCGGGAGGAGCCGACGAGGAGGCAGAGGTTACTTATGCATGAAGTGGTATTGAGATAAGGATGGTTGTATGTTAATCAAAGTCTAAAAAGTTTTATTCTGGCAACGAATAAATAATCAATCCCAAAAAATAATAAGAATGACGCTATATTTTAAATGGTTAGACAAGCAATCATCCACAGTTTGTAATCATTGTAATTTCTACCGAATATCCAGAATGAAGATCTTATGACTGGGACATACTAATCAAACACTAATGCTTTTGTCATCTTATGCCTATATTATTTCTTCTTAGAAAGAAACACTGTAAATAATGTCTATCAGGTTAGAAGGATCAGTTGGTTCGCTAACAAGGAGTTGGTAGACAAGGATTAGCCATATGCTCATTTCATACAGGGAAATTAACTCCATTCTAGTATCTAGTTTAGTTCCTTCAGCAATTGTTGTGCACTTGCATTCGATTATGCTATCAATAGTCGTTCTGATGAAAACATTTATTGGCCAACATTTCAGAACGATGTATATGTGATCCATTTTTTTTTTTGTTAGCTAGGGACACATACTAATTTAATTGTGCATTGATAGCTTACTAGTCCGTGCATGTGCAGTCTGATCATACATGAAAGTCATGCTGGAAAAAATGGCATGAGTTTTCTTAGAGGAAACAATTGACAGGGAGTAAAGCAACATGCCACAATGTGTGGTGCCGAGGATGAGAAAATATCGTGGGTTTGTTTGGTTAGATAATGTAGATTACTTCTATTAATTGAGAAATGACAGGGACAGCACTCGCTGATTTCTTAGGGCTGGGGAATTGTCGCTAGATGGAGGGAAATGACGTACTACCATTTATAAAATGTACACACAGGTCAAGCACTCAACCTCCAGGAAGCTTCACTCAGATGCAAGGCTTCATTCAGATTAGATTGTGAAGGTGCAGCGGCTTGCAAACCAGGTAGTTCACTCTAATGCTTGTTTGGTTCTTGCGTAAAAGGGATCAGGTGTGCTTCATTCAGATTAGGTTGCACAACTCGGTTCCTTTGCGAGTTTCAGAAATGGTCGTGAATGATTGTAAGAACTATGCTTAATCTCTAATGAAGGTGCATTTCATTTAACAAATAAAGACACCACTAAGCTTCATCCTTGGGAAAAAAGTACAGTAGATGTTTATCCTAATTCCTATTGGTCATACCCTCGTATCTAGAAGGATAGTGCAGCAAGAGGATCAAAATTTTCAGGATGTCCCATGATTCAGTGGGAACTAAGCAGTAGTCCTCTGCAAAGTAGTAGTTTCAGCACAAGTTTGATGGAGAAGGGCAATGTTCACAGCTTATTATTAGAGCAACCGACACTGTATAATCATAAAATTCTCTTGAATCTTGATAATTAATCTACACAATCTACACACAGTTACAGTTTAGTTCTATGCACAAATCTAATGTTTGATCTAAGAGAACAACAACATAGGAAGACAGTGCACGAGATGAAAGTTATCAGTGCGGGTTCAGGGTGGTGCCATTACTCTGCAAGATTAGCATTCTAACCTGCTGGGAGCCATCGAAGGTGATGTCCAACGTATCCACGACACGCGACCTCTTGAAGAGCGCGGCAACGGCGGCGGGGTCCAGCTGCCGGTCAACGGCGAGCACGATGGCGCCGCCTATTTGGACAGCCCGCTCGGCCTCAGCGGCGAGGCGGGACGGGAAGAGCGCGAGGGAGAACCCCGCCGGGTCGTCGGAGAAGACGAGGTCGAAGGCACCATCGGGGAAGGGGAGGCGATGGGGGTCGGCGCGACGGACTAGCGGCGGGAAGTCGACGAGGTCGATCCCTGTGACTTCTCTTACGCCCGCGGCGTTGAGCGCGTCGACGGCGTTGCCGGCGCCGGCGGCGAGGCAGAGGACGCGGGAAGAGCCGGCGAGGAGGCGGAGGCCACGGAGCAGGGGGAAGACCGAGGTGGCTAGCGAGGCGGAGCGGCGGCGCCAGAGGGAGGAGGAGCGGAGCTTAGCGAGTTGGGTTTTGCCAATCTTGTTGGCCCATAGCTGCGGCCTTATTACACGGTTACACCGAACAGACTTGCCCAACAATTATAAAGATCTAAAAATCACGGCCTTTTTTGGACCATCACACTTTTTTTTTGCTGAAGTGGAGTACATTGATTAATGCACATAGCTATTGACAGTTGGGCAAAGTATAACATTTTGTTACTGGTTAGAATTTGGCATCAGGGGAAAGAGGGTGCTCTATTTTACCAATTTTTTGAACTAATTAGATTTTTTTTCCATACGACTCTGATAAATCAGGTTCCATTACCATCAGATAATAGAACATAGCAGCAGGCAGAAAACTAGGAAACACTAAGTGCTTCACTACATAAGAACCAAAACAAGACATAAGGCTGGTCATAGTGGAGGTAACTTCACTAGTAACTAAGAGTCCAAGTCAGTATTTTTGATTATGTGGCAATGATTTAATGAAGAGAAAGATGGATTGAATAACTAGCTATGTTACTGTAACATCACACATACCAAGACAAAGTGTGTCTACAAACTAATTAATGTAGCATTGCATGTTACCACACCTAAGTTATTTTCCACTATGAAGATAGTAAGGCCTTTTCCAATGGGTGCTTCTTAGCACGATATCATAGACAAATTGCTTATGTGGCACTATAATTAATGAAGAGAGAAGGTGAGGTTGTATCTTAGCTTAGCTACAAGGCTTGCACGGTATCATATGCAAAATACATGGTTAGGCCAATCAAATGCATGCATATACCAAAAATTATTAAATGTAGATACAACCCTTAAGATACAATCCATTGTACTAGTTGTTTTTTAAGATACACCACTACCTAGAATAACGAACTAAGAGACACCCCATTGTGAAAGACCTAACTTAGACTAGTAACATGTACATGTTACTACTATAAGTTACTTCCCACTATGACCAGGTTCAAAAGGGGGGCAATCAACATAAGTTCCATTACCTACTAATTAGATATTTGGCACTGGTATTTAGCAGCATGTTGTAGTTTACCCAAAGCCACGTGTTTTCACCGTGGTACACACCGATTCAGTCACACCTAATTGTCTATTGTCTACGCGACACGTTGATGTCTCCAATGTCGGCGTTCCCCTTCCATTATTTATCTCTTCCAATTTAGTGAGGCGATGTTTGCTTCGGGCGCCATAGATACAGCAACAAAATCTGGTGTTTGCGGCTCGTTGACTTCAGAAGGAGTATTTTAGTGTTTCTACCTCTTCTAAAATGTAGCAAGTTTGGTTATGTAGTATCATGCCCTCTTGTTCCTAATTGTGACATATAACATCTGTCCCACAAGATAAACCTTTTTAGCAAGCTGTTTTAGTTTGCTAAAAATACTTACATTGTAGAATGGAGGTAGTATTAGGGAGCATGTTTATAGGCTCCACTTCATCATGCTATTGGAGATATGCCCTAGAGGCAATAATAAATGTAGTTATTATTATATCTTTGTGTTTATGATAAATGTTTACATTCATGCTTAAATAGTATTAACAAGGAAACATTAATACTTGTGTGATTTGTAACTAAAATAGAGTCCCTAGTAAATCCACTTTATAAATACTAGCTTGTTGGTTAATAAATGAAAGTGGTTTCCCTATCATGAACATTGAGATGTTATTAACAACAAGATCATATCGTTAGGAGAATGATATGGTGGACATACTCCTATAGATAAGCATAGCATAAAGATCAAGTCATTTTAATAGTTCAATTGCTATATGCTTTCTGATACATAGTAACCTAATTCCTTCGACCATGAGATCATGCATATCACCTTCACCGGAAGGATGCTTTGATGAAATCAAACACCACACCGTAACTAGGTGGCTATAAAGGTGGCATTGAGTGTTCAGAAAGTATTGGTTGAGACACATGGATCAAGAGTGGGATTTGTCCATCCATATGACGGATAGATATACTCTGGGCCCTCTCGGTGGAATGTCATCCAATTAGCTTGCAAGCATGTGACTGACTCACAAGGGATCACATATCACGAGAACGAGAAAAGAGTACTTATCAGTAACGAGGTTGAACTAGGTATGTAGAGATATCGACGATCATAACCTCGAATAAGTAAACTATCGTGAGACAAAGGAAAATTGGTATCATATGTAAGTGGTTCATTCGATCGCAAAGTAATCGTAGAAATATGTGGGAGCCATATGAATTTCCATATTCCTCTATTGGTTATTGTTCGGAGAAGTGTCTCGATCATGTCCGCATAATTCACGAACCGTAGGGAGACACACTTAAGGATTCGACGTTGTTTGAGTAGTTATGGAATGATGAGTAAGAGACCGAATGTTGTTCGAAGTCTCGGATGGGATCCGGGATATCACGAGGAGATCCAGAATGGTCCGGAGAATAAGATTCATATAAGGAAAGTCCTGTTTCGGGGTTGGAGAATGGTTCCGGTGTTTTCATCGGGAATGTTCTAGAAGGTTCCGGAATGTCCGGCACTCCGGAGGGGAAGGGTACATGAATGTGTCATAACAAGTTGGAATGATTGCATCATGTACTAGGTGTCATCGGTGAACAAAATAAAGGGTTTAATCAAATCCTAGTTTGAAATGTCAAACGCCAATTTGAAAAGTCAAACGGCTATTTTGTGAGGTGGAGGGAGAGTAGGAAACCTACTTGGGGAGGAGTTCCCTCCCTCCACCGCCGGCCCACTTGGAGACCGAGTTGGGGAGGGACTCCCCTCCCCTTGGCGCGCCCCTCCACCTATATAAGGAGGGGCAGGGCTGCCCCTCCAAGCACACAACACCACGCCCCGCAAACCCTAATCCTAGCCGCCGGCGCCGCCACCTCCTGCTGCCGCCGCCGACTAGGGCAAGCCGCCGCCGCCTAGGCAAACCCTAGCCACCGGCCTTGCTCCTCCTTGGTGTGTCTAAACCCTAGATCGCCGAGGCTCTCTCTCAGAGTTCACCATACTCGCTCCGGCTTAAGGCAAAGCCCTGCGAGATCTCCCCTCTACTTCCGGTACCATGCCGTTGTGCTGCCGGAATCGCGAGGAGAGTGCTACAACCTCCGCTGCCTGCTGGAACAAGGGATAGGAAGGTGTTCATCGAGTACCGAACGTGTGACTGACTGCGGAAGCGCTGCCGGAACGCAGCGCCGCAAGGATCGTCTACGCGACCTTGAGATCGGCAAGAGTACGACTACATCACCCACGAGAATACGCTCTCGTTAAACACTTTGTAATCTTCGAGGGTGAGTTATTCCATCGACTTGTTGCTATAATCTAGTAGATAGATCTTGGCTTGTTTGTTTGTATGCGATAGCAATTTTTTGTTTTCCATGCTACGAACCCCTACAGTGGTATCAGAGCCGTGTCTATATGTAGATCTGTTGCACGAGTAGAACACAATGGTCATTGTGGGCGTTGATGCTTTTGTTGTCAATTGCTTCTTGTGTACTTTGCATCTTGCGGGATGGTGGGATGAAGCGGCCCGGGCTAACCTTACATGACATCGTTCATGAGACTTGCTCCACACTTGACATGCAACTTGTATTGCATAAGTGGCTTTGCGGGTGCCTGTTTCTCCCAACATAGTTAAGATTCAATTTACAACGGGTGATTGACAATACTAGTATCAATGTTGTGGTTCTTGTTCGTAAGTTCGATCGACACTTATTGAAAGCCCCAAACCACGTAAAACATGCAAAGAAAGTAGAGGCGTCTAACTTTGTTTTGCAGGGGTGTGCTGTGATGTGATATGGCCATGATTGTGATTATATTTGATGTATGCAATGTTCCTTATTGTAAGTTGGCAACCGGCAAGAGCCATATGGTTGTCTTTAATTTCTGTTCAAAGTAGTTGTAATAGTTGAAGCTGGTGGACGACAACCATGGAGCGGCATCATTGACCTTGATGCAATGCCGGTGATGATGGAGATCATGTTCGTGCTTGAAGATGGAGACCGGAAGCACAAAGAAGAAAGGCCATATCATATCACATATTATGAATTGCATGTGATGTTAATCCTTTATGCATCTTGTATTTCTTAGTTAACGACGGTAGCATTATAAGATGATCCCTCATGCACATGAATATCAAGTTCTAAAGTGTTCACCCTTAGTAAGTGTAACACCCTCAGAATCGGACCTATGCAAGTTTGGGCAAAATTCACCAAACCCGCATAGAAACGATTCAAAGGTGCCCACCAGGCACTTTCGTGCGGGTGGAAAACGAAGTAATAACATTACGCAACAGTCCTCGATGGGACCCACAGAACAGATATATATAACGGCGACTCAAAGAGTCAAGAATACAGATATAATATACAAGATCCAAATCACCTCGAAAACGGTAGAGCGTCCGACTACGGACAAGAAGCAAATGGGGCTAAGAGCCCTGAAGAATAACCAATGGCGTCCATAACCCTGCCCAGGCCAAGCCGGAAGGGTAACCCTGCTAACGGCGTCGATCTCAAAACCTGCTTAAACAAAAGGGGTGCCGACAAAGGCAAAGGAAAAAGAGGAGCGTCAGTACTGAGGCCAGTACACGGCGAGGCTAGAATTCGGCGGTCCTCGCCTACATAGGTATGGTGGACTGAAGCGGCAGCGGCAGCATGCACTAAACAACCTATAGAGACTCGATACAATTGGCGGTTATCAGAGGGGGATGAGAATGGCCTATCCGGATCCAACCTGAAGCTAACACCAAACAAACCCATCCTGGCGTTTCCCCCTCGAGACCAAACGAGGAAGTCAACCGAGGAACGCACACAGTTGGCAGTTTTATTTATTCAGTTATCGTTGCAATAATTACTAGTCAGGTATAGGTAATCATCCTGATAAAGTAGGCAGTGGGCACTTTTAGTTAACCGTTCCGTGATAGTTGCATCAATTACTAATCAGGTACAGATAGCATGAGATAAACCCAAAACCCAGCAGTTGTTGGTACTTTTATTCAGCCATTTCGTTGTAGTTGCAATACTTACTAGTCAGATACAATTGTCGCAAGCGACAACCAAACAAGCAATTGTGGGCAGTATTAATTAGCCATTCCGTTGTAGTGGAGCTGATTACTAGTCATCATAAGTCAAATTTATAGCAGTAAACTTTAGTTATGCTTGTCTATGATCGAGATACTGTGCTCCAAGTCGTCCATAACCGCGGACACGGCTTTCAGAAAGTTTTACCCGGCCGGGGTGCACCAATAGCAACACACACTCGATCAACCTCGGAAAAACCAAATCAAAACCCAACGAGGCTTTCACGACTGAACAATCACAGGATTCAGAAATATTTCAGGGGGCCACCCCTTGGAGTACACCCGCAACGAAGTAAGCTAGCTCCGAGACGGACCCCAAAGTTTGTGGGGCCGGCGGTAAACGACAGCAGGTCCCCAAACGGGGACTGTCGATACCACGTAAACGGGTCACAAGCCCTAAACAGTACAGTGTGCAATACCTCGCACAATCGTAAATAAAGCAGTAAAACATGGCATAAGTACAGGATCGTAAATAAAACCTCAAACTAGTTTGTGGCCCCTAGAAATATGACTGAATCAAGCTCTGGCTCAGGGGGGTCCCATATACCTCCCGGATGTGGATAGCGCGATAAATCAAGGAACAGGTATCAAGTACTCGGGGTCTTACGGGACACAAGTGGGCGTTCGGAAACCAAATATTATCTATCACCCACCGATGCCTCTGCTTATTTCAATTTTAGTTGTTAAACAGAAATTAAAGTGACGATAAATAAAACTAGAATCATCTCCATCATCAACATGCGGCAATACATCAGCAAATGTGGCATATGACGACACACACTAGCACTTGAGCAAGCAACTACGACGCGCAAGTCCAACTATCTACCAAACCACAGGTAATAGGATGTGTCCAAGGCAATATAGGGCTGCACGGTATAACACAGGTACGGAAACTAAAGCATCGCAACACAGATAGCAATAGATCAACAGGAGGGAATAAAGACTATAAAAGTAAGATAGGTAGAAAGGGGGAGATGCTCGCCTGAAAACATTGTCGAAGGTTCCACCGAAGATCGGGGCGAAGCTCACATCAACTCAACGGCCTTATCCGCGAAGAAGCAAAACACTAGAAAAAACGCCGGATGCAATATTTAATACAACGGCAGAAGATCGGCATGATGCATGTATGATGCATGGCATGGCAAGGCGGTGCAATTAGGTCAAATTAAGCGGAACCGGGGTCCCGACAATTAATTAAATGGTTCAAGTTGTTTAGAACCCCGCCATTTAAATGTTATATCGCAAGACAATAGATGGCAACGGTTCGCTACACCTGTTTAAATGAGGCCAATATGAGACTAGATTTGCCCGCATATGGGCCCCATATTTAATTATTAGGTGAATCGGCAAAAGGCCCCCAAACCACAGATATGCCTGCGAGATGAATGGCAATTTAATATGCGACAAGGTTATATTTAGCATTTATAAAATAGGGCTCGGAAAGGGGTCACACATCAGAGGGGCTCGACGATCTTGGGGGTTCCGCGGTGCAGGGTTCGACAGGGTCCAGGGTTCGACGGTTCGGGCTCGGCGGACGCGCTCTCGGACTCCGGGGTCGTTCTCGGTATCGGGGCAGGTCTTGTCGCGTCGGGGTCTCGATGTCCGGGGAGCAGAACTTGGGTCGGTGTCGGTCGCATCGGCTTCTTCCGGGTCGGTGTCGTTCTTGTCGTCGGGAAGACCTTGTCGGGTCCCACGGGGTCGACCTTGCCGTTGCGAGGTCTTGGCGGGTCCGCGCTTCGGGTTCCGTGAGGGAGATCATGGCGTCGGTGAGGTCGATCTTGTCGGTTCCACGGTTTAGTTGTCGGTGTCGGACTCGGATTCCGGGGTTCGGGTCTTTGGATCGGGGTAGTTCTTGTCGCATGTTCTTGGGGTTTTCCGAGGCGAAGTACTTGAGGTGACGACTCCAAGATTGGTGGCGAACTTGAACGGCTTCGGGGGTTCGTGCACTTGTTGGTAGCATGACCACAAGGACAAGACCAAAAGTCCTGTACCCGGAAGGAGGCACACTCGCCGAGGTCCAGGAGACCAACGCACATACAGAGAGAGGCAACGCCTTCACTGGGGCATGCGACCTGGCCGGCGAGGGGTACGCGGGTTCGTTCCTGAGACTGGTGCCGGAGCTGGCTCGCGAAGGGGAGGTAGGACGACCACGGCGCAGAGGCGACGAGCAGGGGCGGGACGGAGGATGACCGGCGACGAGGCGCTCTGGGGAGGACGCGGGGTCGTCGGGGCGAGGCAGGCGGAGGGCCTCGGCGGGAAGCGGGTCTGGGGAAGGAGGCGGCCGCGGCTGGGCGCGCCGGGGACGGCGGAGGCAGAGGTTGGCGAGCACGCGGAACCGGGGCGCCGGGCGGCGGCTCGACGGCGAGGACTTGGCGGGGTCGGGGCAGACGGCGCGACGGAGGCTGCGGGGGGGGGGGGGGGAGAGGTAGCACGCAGGGGCGGCGCCGGAGCGGCGCGGTCGGAGACGCGCGCGGCGGCGCGGGGACGGAGGAGGGCGGCCCGGCCTTGGCGGTGGCGGAACGGCGGAGGCGGCGGAGGGCCGCGGCTCGAGCGCGCGCCGGCGCCGGAGGCGAGGGAGGAGGGGGGTCGAGCGGCGGCGAGCGGAGCTTGGCGGACGGCGGCGGCGTCGGGGAGGGGCGAGCCGCGAGGGGGAGTCCGGGGGAGGCGGCGCTCGGGCGCTTGCGGAGAGGAGGAGCGGCGCGGGCTGGTGAGGGGGAGCGGCGCGCGCGGCAGGCGAGATGGGGGAAGAGGAGGGGCGGAGCTGGAGCGCCGGAGGGGAGAGAGGAGCACGGGCGGAGGGGCTGGTGGCGGTGGGAGACGATGGGTAGAGGCGGGGCAGGTGACGCGGGCGGACGGGGAGGCTCGCATGGAGAAGAGAGGTTGGAGGAGGGAGAGGAACAGGGCCAGGAGAGGTGGGCCAGATGTGGGGCCAGGGGCAGGCGGGTCCCAGGCGACAGGGGCAGGGAGTTGGTGGCCGGTCCAGGGGGAGGGTGGTCACGCGGTGGGGGGGGGGGGGGTTGGCTGTGTGGCGTGAGCGCGGTGAGGGCTGGGGCCAGCTGCGGGTGGGACCGCGGGGTGGAGGTGGTTGACTGGGAGGCGAGCCAGGGGCGGGGAGGGACCCAGCGGCAGAGAGAGAGGGGTAGAGAGGGTTAGGTGAGAAAAAGGGAGAGGGTAAAAAGGGGTGGATAGGTGAGGTGGCAGGGTGGGTATGTTTTGGGTGAGAGGGTGAGGTGGCGAGCTGAGAGTGGAGGGTAGGACAGAACTTGGTGAGACTAGGATTTAGGGGGGGGGCTGATTTTAAAATATGGGGTGGTCGTTCGGGTCGCTACGGCCCGTCCGACTGCCCCGCTAAAATAAATTAAATATTTTATTTATTTCAAAAAAGGTTTTTGCAAACCGATATCGGGCAAACCAAAATATTCCGGGGACCCGGTTTTGAGGTTTGAGTAAAAGATGGGGCGTTTTAGAAAACAAAACGGGCTTTGCGAAAATAGTTTTGGCAAACAATGCATGATGATGACGATGCAATGCACAAATTCAACGCGATTTTCTAGTAGTGGTTTTTGCGGGATGCCACAATTCGACACCACTAACAATGGATCTCGCCCTCGAGATCCGCCTCATGGTACCGGAAGGAGGGTCGGCGTCTGATCCTTCGCGCTTCGTGTAGATCCTCGCGACACCACTAACAAGAGGTCGTTGTCCGTGATCGTCGAGAGAACTTTCCGGTAACAAAAAGTCGAAGGTAGAGGTATCAACAAATAAAGCCACCCCTAACTTCGATGGAAAAGGGAACCGATGCATTCTCATCCACTTCAATGTACAAAAGCGAATAGGAGGGGTAGTCGGCATGGGGGCCAATCCATCACGCACCCAAACTATTACTCCGCACAATCAGTGGAAAAGAGTGCAACCGTTCTCGGAATTAGACTGAAGATCTCGACAAGCGAGGTTCGGAAACAGAGGAGCGATGCAGACTCTGCATCGGATCTGGCGTAGAGGATGTCGTCGCGTCGGAAAACACCGGAAAGCACAAACAAGGACCAAAGAATGATACCACAGCAGACGGGTCCATCAGGCAGCTTGAACACCGGACGGTAGAACACCGTTATCAAAGGGGAAGCGAAACCCTAAAGGTACGACGGAACCCAACCACGAGAATTCCTGGACTCGAAGAAAGAGAAGGGAGTGGGTTCAAAAGCGTAGAGCTAAGAGGAGAACAGCAGAGGGGTAAGGAATAAAATCAGACCTACTCAGAACTATCCAACCGATTTTTGCAAAATAGTTTTGACACTCTACTTAGGCCGTTAGCTAGGTTATCCTACAGGCTGGACTTGTGGGGTATCGTAACTGCTGGGCTCTGATACCACTCTGTAACACCCTCAGAATCGGACCTATGCAAGTTTGGGCAAAATTCACCAAACCCGCATAGAAACGATTCAAAGGTGCCCACCAGGCACTTTCGTGCGGGTGGAAAACGAAGTAATAACATTACGCAACAGTCCTCGATGGGACCCACAGAACAGATATATATAACGGCGACTCAAAGAGTCAAGAATACAGATATAATATACAAGATCCAAATCACCTCGAAAACGGTAGAGCGTCCGACTACGGACAAGAAGCAAATGGGGCTAAGAGCCCTGAAGAATAACCAATGGCGTCCATAACCCTGCCCAGGCCAAGCCGGAAGGGTAACCCTGCTAACGGCGTCGATCTCAAAACCTGCTTAAACAAAAGGGGTGCCGACAAAGGCAAAGGAAAAAGAGGAGCGTCAGTACTGAGGCCAGTACACGGCGAGGCTAGAATTCGGCGGTCCTCGCCTACATAGGTATGGTGGACTGAAGCGGCAGCGGCAGCATGCACTAAACAACCTATAGAGACTCGATACAATTGGCGGTTATCAGAGGGGGATGAGAATGGCCTATCCGGATCCAACCTGAAGCTAACACCAAACAAACCCATCCTGGCGTTTCCCCCTCGAGACCAAACGAGGAAGTCAACCGAGGAACGCACACAGTTGGCAGTTTTATTTATTCAGTTATCGTTGCAATAATTACTAGTCAGGTATAGGTAATCATCCTGATAAAGTAGGCAGTGGGCACTTTTAGTTAACCGTTCCGTGATAGTTGCATCAATTACTAATCAGGTACAGATAGCATGAGATAAACCCAAAACCCAGCAGTTGTTGGTACTTTTATTCAGCCATTTCGTTGTAGTTGCAATACTTACTAGTCAGATACAATTGTCGCAAGCGACAACCAAACAAGCAATTGTGGGCAGTATTAATTAGCCATTCCGTTGTAGTGGAGCTGATTACTAGTCATTATAAGTCAAATTTATAGCAGTAAACTTTAGTTATGCTTGTCTATGATCGAGATACTGTGCTCCAAGTCGTCCATAACCGCGGACACGGCTTTCAGAAAGTTTTACCCGGCCGGGGTGCACCAATAGCAACACACACTCGATCAACCTCGGAAAAACCAAATCAAAACCCAACGAGGCTTTCACGACTGAACAATCACAGGATTCAGAAATATTTCAGGGGGCCACCCCTTGGAGTACACCCGCAACGAAGTAAGCTAGCTCCGAGACGGACCCCAAAGTTTGTGGGGCCGGCGGTAAACGACAGCAGGTCCCCAAACGGGGACTGTCGATACCACGTAAACGGGTCACAAGCCCTAAACAGTACAGTGTGCAGTACCTCGCACAATCGTAAATAAAGCAGTAAAACATGGCATAAGTACAGGATCGTAAATAAAACCTCAAACTAGTTTGTGGCCCCTAGAAATATGACTGAATCAAGCTCTGGCTCAGGGGGGTCCCATATACCTCCCGGATGTGGATAGCGCGATAAATCAAGGAACAGGTATCAAGTACTCGGGGTCTTACGGGACACAAGTGGGCGTTCGGAAACCAAATATTATCTATCACCCACCGATGCCTCTGCTTATTTCAATTTTAGTTGTTAAACAGAAATTAAAGTGACGATAAATAAAACTAGAATCATCTCCATCATCAACATGCGGCAATACATCAGCAACTGTGGCATATGACGACACACACTAGCACTTGAGCAAGCAACTACGACGCGCAAGTCCAACTATCTACCAAACCACAGGTAATAGGATGTGTCCAAGGCAATATAGGGCTGCACGGTATAACACAGGTACGGAAACTAAAGCATCGCAACACAGATAGCAATAGATCAACAGGAGGGAATAAAGACTATAAAAGTAAGATAGGTAGAAAGGGGGAGATGCTCGCCTGAAAACATTGTCGAAGGTTCCACCGAAGATCGGGGCGAAGCTCACATCAACTCAACGGCCTTATCCGCGAAGAAGCAAAACACTAGAAAAAACGCCGGATGCAATATTTAATACAACGGCAGAAGATCGGCATGATGCATGTATGATGCATGACATGGCAAGGCGGTGCAATTAGGTCAAATTAAGCGGAACCGGGGTCCCGACAATTAATTAAATGGTTCAAGTTGTTTAGAACCCCGCCATTTAAATGTTATATCGCAAGACAATAGATGGCAACGGTTCGCTACACCTGTTTAAATGAGGCCAATATGAGACTAGATTTGCCCGCATATGGGCCCCATATTTAATTATTAGGTGAATCGGCAAAAGGCCCCCAAACCACAGATATGCCTGCGAGATGAATGGCAATTTAATATGCGACAAGGTTATATTTAGCATTTATAAAATAGGGCTCGG
Organism: Avena atlantica; assembly: GCA_910589765.1. NCBI lineage: Eukaryota > Viridiplantae > Streptophyta > Magnoliopsida > Poales > Poaceae > Avena > Avena atlantica. Next base: position 454,391,524 of record OU342733.1, on the reverse strand, counting down.
AAAGGGGTCACACATCAGAGGGGCTCGACGATCTTGGGGGTTCCGGGGTGCAGGGTTCGACAGGGTCCAGGGTTCGACGGTTCGGGCTCGGCGGACGCGCTCTCGGACTCCGGGGTCGTTCTCGGTATCGGGGCAGGTCTTGTCGCGTCGGGGTCTCGATGTCCGGGGAGCAGAACTTGGGTCGGTGTCGGTCGCATCGGCTTCTTCCGGGTCGGTGTCGTTCTTGTCGTCGGGAAGACCTTGTCGGGTCCCACGGGGTCGACCTTGCCGTTGCGAGGTCTTGGCGGGTCCGCGCTTCGGGTTCCGTGAGGGAGATCATGGCGTCGGTGAGGTCGATCTTGTCGGTTCCACGGTTTAGTTGTCGGTGTCGGACTCGGATTCCGGGGTTCGGGTCTTTGGATCGGGGTAGTTCTTGTCGCATGTTCTTGGGGTTTTCCGAGGCGAAGTACTTGAGGTGACGACTCCAAGATTGGTGGCGAACTTGAACGGCTTCGGGGGTTCATGCACTTGTTGGTAGCATGACCACAAGGACAAGACCAAAAGTCCTGTACCCGGAAGGAGGCACACTCGCCGAGGTCCAGGAGACCAACGCACATACAGAGAGAGGCAACGCCTTCACTGGGGCATGCGACCTGGCCGGCGAGGGGTACGCGGGTTCGTTCCTGAGACTGGTGCCGGAGCTGGCTCGCGAAGGGGAGGCAGGACGACCACGGCGCAGAGGCGACGAGCAGGGGCGGGACGGAGGATGACCGGCGACGAGGCGCTCTGGGGAGGACGCGGGGTCGTCGGGGCGAGGCAGGCGGAGGGCCTCGGCGGGAAGCGGGTCTGGGGAAGGAGGCGGCCGCGGCTGGGCGCGCCGGGGACGGCGGAGGCAGAGGTTGGCGAGCACGCGGAACCGGGGCGCCGGGCGGCGGCTCGACGGCGAGGACTTTAGCGGGGTCGGGGCAGACGGCGCGACGGAGGCTGCGGGGGGGGGGGGGGGGGGGGAGGTAGCACGCAGGGGCGGCGCCGGAGCGGCGCGGTCGGAGACGCGCGCGGCCGCGCGGGGACGGAGGAGGGCGGCCCGGCCTTGGCGGTGGCGGAACGGCGGAGGCGGCGGAGGGCCGCGGCTCGAGCGCGCGCCGGCGCCGGAGGCGAGGGAGGAGGGGGGTCGAGCGGCGGCGAGCGGAGCTTGGCGGACGGCGGCGGCGTCGGGGAGGGGCGAGCCGCGAGGGGGAGTCCGGGGGAGGCGGCGCTCGGGCGCTTGCGGAGAGGAGGAGCGGCGCGGGCTGGTGAGGGGGAGCGGCGCGCGCGGCAGGCGAGATGGGGGAAGAGGAGGGGCGGAGCTGGAGCGCCGGAGGGGAGAGAGGAGCACGGGCGGAGGGGCTGGTGGCGGTGGGAGACGATGGGTAGAGGCGGGGCAGGTGACGCGGGCGGACGGGGAGGCTCGCATGGAGAAGAGAGGTTGGAGGAGGGAGAGGAACAGGGCCAGGAGAGGTGGGCCAGATGTGGGGCCAGGGGCAGGCGGGTCCCAGGCGACAGGGGCAGGGAGTTGGTGGCCGGTCCAGGGGGAGGGTGGTCACGCGGTGGGGGGGGGGGGTTGGCTGTGTGGCGTGAGCGCGGTGAGGGCTGGGGCCAGCTGCGGGTGGGACCGCGGGGTGGAGGTGGTTGACTGGGAGGCGAGCCAGGGGCGGGGAGGGACCCAGCGGCAGAGAGAGAGGGGTAGAGAGGGTTAGGTGAGAAAAAGGGAGAGGGGAAAAAGGGGTGGATAGGTGAGGTGGCAGGGTGGGTATGTTTTGGGTGAGAGGGTGAGGTGGCGAGCTGAGAGTGGAGGGTAGGACAGAACTTGGTGAGACTAGGATTTAGGGGGGGGGCTGATTTTAAAATATGGGGTGGTCGTTCGGGTCGCTACGGCCCGTCCGACTGCCCCGCTAAAATAAATTAAATATTTTATTTATTTCAAACAAGGTTTTTGCAAACCGATATCGGGCAAACCAAAATATTCCGGGGACCCGGTTTTGAGGTTTGGGTAAAAGATGGGGCGTTTTAGAAAACAAAACGGGCTTTGCGAAAATAGTTTTGGCAAACAATGCATGATGATGACGATGCAATGCACAAATTCAACGCGATTTTCTAGTAGTGGTTTTTGCGGGATGCCACAGTAAGCACCGTTGCTAAAGCTTGTTGCTTCGAAGCACCACGCGATGATCGGGTGTGTTAGATTCCGCAAGTGTATACAACGTGAGCAAGCCAGATTTGCTCATGCGGAAGCTAAGGTTTGATCTTGACGAGCCTAGCATGTACAGACATGGTCTCGGAACACGGATCACCGAAAGGTAAAGCATGAATCATATAGTAAGATATGATGAACATGTTGATTGTTCGCCATTGAAGCTACATCGACTCTCGTGATGATCGGTGTTGATGTGGTGGATTTGGTTCGTGTGATCACTAAAACAATGTGAGGGATATTGTTTTGAGTGGGAGTTCACCTACATTAATTTAACTATTAATTAGAACTCAATTTGTCATAAACTTAGTCTAAACTATTGCAAATATGTTGTAGATCAATGGCGTCCCCTACCATCAATTTTAATGCGTTCCTAGAGAAAGAAAACTTGAAAAACAATGGAAGCAACTTCGCGGATTGGTTCCGCAATTTGAGGATTGTCCTCACTGCTGGTAATTTGACCTATGTGCTGGATGCACCGCTGGGTGACCCACCTGCAGCTACTTCTACCGATGAAGTAAAGAATGTTTACCTCGCTCGGAAGACTCAGTACTCCACAGTTCACTGTGCTATCTTGTATGGTTTAGAATCGGAGCTTCAGAAAAGGTTTGAGAATTCAGACCCACATGATATTGTCCGTGGTCTCAAATTGATCTTTGAGACTCACGCGGCAATTGAGAGCTATGAGGCTTCTGAAAAGTTCTTTAACTGCAAGATGGAAGAGGGCAGCTCCGTTAGTGAGCATGTGCTTAAGATGTCTGGGCACGCAAACAAACTTCAAAGCTTGGGTATAGTGATTCCTAATGCTTTGGGGATTTATCGTGTCCTCCAATCACTACCACCAAGTTACAAGAACTTTGTGATGAACTACAATATGCAAAACATGAACAAGCAGTTGCCAGAACTCTTCGCCATGTTAAAATCTGCAGAAGTGGAGATCAAGAAAGAGCACCAAGTGTTGATGGTCAATAAGACCACCAAATTCAAGAAAGGCAAGTCTAAGCAAAAGGGACACTTCAAGAAGGGTGGTAAGAAAGTTACCCGCTGACAAAGAAGACCAAGGCTGTACCTAAGCCCGATACCGAGTGCTTTTACTGCAAGGGAGAAGGTCACTGGAAGCGGAATTGCCCAAAGTACTTGGCGGATTTGAAGAACGGCAACATCAAGAAGAAAGGTATATCTGATATACATGTTATTGATGTGTATCTCACTAGTACTCGTAGTAGTGCCTGGGTATTTGATACTGGTTCGGTTCCTCATATATGTAACTCGAAACAGGTGCTGCAGAATAAACAGAAGCTAGCGAAGAACGAGGTGACGATGCGCGTGGGAAACGGATCAAAGGTTGATGTGATCGCGGTCGGCACGCTACCTCTTCATCTACCATCGGGATTAGTTTTATACTTAAATAATTTTTATTTGGTGCCTGCGTTAAGCATGAACATTATATCGGGATCTTGTTTATTGCGAGACGGTTACTTGTTTAAGTCCGAGAATAATGGTTGTTCGATTTATATGAGTAATATGTTTTATGCACATGCACCTTTGATAGATGGTCTATTCTTGTTGAATCTCGATAGTGGAAATACACATATTAATAACATTGAAGCTAAACGTTTGAAATCGAGCGATAATTGACCTATATGTGGCACTGTTGTCTTGGTCACATTGGAGTGAAGCGTATGAAGAAACTCCATTCCGATGGACTTCTTAAATCACTTGATTTCGAATCACTTGAAAGATGCGAAGCATGTCTGATGGGTAAAATGACTAAGACTCCATTTTCTGGTATGATGGAGCGAGCTACGGACTTATTGGAAATCATACATACCGATGTGTGTGGTCCAATGAGTGTAGCATTGCGCGGTGGTTATCGTTATGTTCTTACCTTCACGGATGACTTGAGTAGATATGGGTATATCTATTTCATGAAACATAAGTCCGAAACTTTCGAGAAGTTTAAGGAATTTCAAAGTGAGGTGGAGAATCAACGTAACAAGAAGATTAAATTTCTACGTTCTGATCGTGGAGGTGAATATCTAAGTTATGAGTTTGGCGAGCATTTGAAGAAATGTGGAATACTTTCACAATTGACACCGCCGGGAACACCACAGCGTAATGGTGTGTCCGAACGTCATAATCGAACTCTCTTGGATATGGTTCGTTATATGATGTCACTTACAGATTTACCGCTATCATTTGGGGTTATGCATTAGAAACAACCGCATTCACTTTAAATAGGGCACCATCTAAATCCGTTGAAACGACACCGTATGAATTATGATTTGGGAAGAAACCTAAATTGTCGTTCCTTAAAGTTTGGGGTTGCGAAGCCTATGTAAAGAAGTTACAGCCGGACAAGCTTGAACCCAAAACGGAAAAATGCGTCTTCATAGGATACCCGAAGGAAACTATTGGGTATACCTTCTATCATAGATCCGAAGGCAAAATCTTCGTTGCCAAGAATGGATCCTTTCTAGAGAAGGAATTTCTCTCGAAAGAAGTGACTGGAAGGAAAGTAGAACTCGACGAGGTTGTTGAACCTTCTCTCAAACTTGCGAGTAGCGCAACACCGGAAGTAGCTCCTGTGGCGCCTACACCAATAAGAGAGGAAGCTAATGATGATGATCATGAAACTTCGGTTGTAGTTGCTACAGAGCCTCGCAGGCCAACGAGAACTCGTACCACTCCTGATTGGTATGATCCCGTTATGAATGTCATGTTGGTGGACAACACCGATGACCCTGCAACATATGAGGAAGCAATGATGAGCCCAGATTCCAATAAATGGCAAGAAGCCATGAAATCCGAGATTGGATCCATGTACGAAAACCAAGTATGGACTTTGGTGGACTTACCAGATGGTCGGAAGGCTGTCGAGAATAAATGGATTTTCAAGAAGAAAACAGGTAATGTTACTGTCTATAAAGCTCGACTTGTCGCAAAAGGATTTCGACAAATTCAAGGAGTTGACTACGATGAGACTTTCTCACCTGTAGCGAAGCTAAAGTCTGTGAGGATTATGTTAGCAATCGCTGCATATTATGATTATGAGATATGGCAGATGGATGTCAAAACAACATTCCTCAATGGAGACATTGATGAAGAGTTGTATATGATGCAACCCAAAGGTTTTGTCGATCCTAAAGATGCTAACAAGGTATGCAAACCTCAACGGTCCATCTATGGATTGAAGCAAGCATCCCGAAGTTGGAATCAACGTTTTGATAAGGTAATAAAAAGTTTTGGTTTTATACAAACTTATGGAGAAGCTTGTATTTACAAGAAAGTGAGTGGGAGCTCTGTAGCATTCTTAATACTATATGTAGATGACATATTGTTGATTGGGAATGATGTAGACCTTCTTAATAGTGTCAAGGAATATTTGAATAATAGTTTTTCAATGAAGGATCTTGGCGAAGCAGCTTATATATTAGGCATAAAGATTTATAGAGATAGATCGAGACGCCTAGTATCATTGTCACAATGTTCTAAAGAGGTTTGGAATGGAAGATAGCAAGAAAGGGTTCTTACCCATGTTGCCCAATACGACCTTGAGTAAAACTCAAAGTCCGACAATGGCAGAAGATATAGAAAGGATGAGTAAAACTCCCTATGCCTCAGCCATAGGATCTCTGATGTATGCCATGCTATGTACTAGACCCGACATTGCATATGCTGTTAGTTTAACTAGCAGATATTAAAGTGATCGAGGAGTGGATCATTGGACAGCGGTCAAAAACATCCTTAAGTACTTGAGAAGAACTAAGGATATGGTTATTTCTTATGGAGGTGATGCACAACTCGTTGTTAATGGTTACACCGATGCTAGTTGGAACACCGATCCGGATGATTCTAAATCACAATCTGGATACGTATTTACTTTGAATGGTGCAGCAGTTAGCTGGAGGAGTGCAAAGCAAAGCGTTGTGGCGAGATCTTCAACTGAATCGGAATACATGGCTGCTTCGGAGGCTTCACAAGAAGCAATATGGATGAAAGAGTTCATTACAGAGCTCGGTGTGGTTCCTAGTGCGCTGGACCCAATGTCAATCTACTATTATAACATGGGCGCCATAGCCAATACGCAAGAACCAAGGTCACACAAAAAGCTAAAGCACATCAAGCTACGTTTTCACGCTATCCGAGAACATGTCCAAGATGGGGACATAAAGATTTGCAAAGTACACACAGATCTGAATGTGGCGGATCCGTTGACTAAACCTCTCCCGAGGGCAAAACATGACCAACACCAAACTGCCATGGGTGTTCGGTATATTACCATGTAATCTGGATTAGATGACTCTAGTGCAAGTGGGATACTGTTGGAGATATGCCCTAGAGGCAATAATAAATGTATTTATTATTATATCTTTGTGTTTATGATAAATGTTTACATTCATGCTTAAATAGTATTAACAAGGAAAAATTAATACTTGTGTGATTTGTAAACTAAAATAGAGTCCCTAGTAAAGCCTCTTTATAAATACTAGCTTGTTGGTTAATAAATGATTGTGGTTTCCCTATCATGAACATTGAGATGTTATTAACAACAAGGTCATATCGTTAGGAGAATGATATGGTTGACATACTCCTATAGATAAGCGTAGCATAAAGATCAAGTCATTTTAATAGTTCAATTGCTATATGCTTTCTGATACATAGTAACCTAATTCCTTCGACCATGAGATCATGCATATCACCTTCACCGGAAGGATGCTTTGATGAAATCAAACACCACACCGTAACTAGGTGGCTATAAAGGTGGCATTGAGTGTTCAGAAAGTATTGGTTGAGACACATGGATCAAGAGTGGGATTTGTCCATCCATATGACGGATAGATATACTCTGGGCCCTCTCGGTGGAATGTCATCCAATTAGCTTGCAAGCATGTGACTGGCTCACAAGGGATCACATATCACGAGAACGAGAAAAGAGTACTTATCAGTAACGAGGTTGAACTAGGTATGTAGAGATACCGACGATCATAACCTCGAATAAGTAAACTATCGTGAGACAAAGGAAAATTGGTATCATATGTAAGTGGTTCATTCGATCGCAAAGTAATCGTAGAAATATGTGGGAGCCATATGAATTTCCAGATTCCTCTATTGGTTATTGTTCGGAGAAGTGTCTCGATCATGTCCGCATAATTCACGAACCGTAGGGAGACACACTTAAGGATTCGACGTTGTTTGAGTAGTTATGGAATGATGAGTAAGAGACCGAATGTTGTTCGAAGTCTCGGATGGGATCCGGGATATCACGAGGAGATCCAGAATGGTCCGGAGAATAAGATTCATATAAGGAAAGTCCTGTTTCGGGGTTGGAGAATGGTTCCGGTGTTTTCATCGGGAATGTTCTAGAAGGTTCCGGAATGTCCGGCACTCCGGAGGGGAAGGGTACATGAATGTGTCATAACAAGTTGGAATGATTGCATCATGTACTAGGTGTCATCGGTGAACAAAATAAAGGGTTTAATCAAATCCTAGTTTGAAAAGTCAAACGCCAATTTGAAAGTCAAACGGCTATTTTGTGAGGTGGAGGGAGAGTAGGAAACCTACTTGGGGAGGAGTTCCCTCCCTCCACCGCCGGCCCACTTGGAGACCGAGTTGGGGAGGGACTCCCCTCCCCTTGGCGCGCCCATCCACCTATATAAGGAGGGGCAGGGCTGCCCCTCCAAGCACACAACACCACGCCTCGCAAACCCTAATCCTAGCCGCCGGCGTCGCCACCTCCTGCTGCCGCCGCCTAGGGCAAGCCGCCGCCGCCTAGGCAAACCCTAGCCGCCGGCCTTGCTCCTCCTTGGTGCGTCTAAACCCTAGATCGCCGAGGCTCTCTCTCATAGTCCGCCATACTCGCTCCGGCTTAAGGCGAAGCCCTGCGAGACCTCCCCTCTACTTTCGGTACCTCGCCGTTGTGCTGCCGGAATCGCGAGGAGAGTGCTACAACCTCCACTGCCTGCTGGAACAAGGGAGAGGAAGGTCTTCGTCGAGTACCGAACATGTGACCGACTGCGGAAGCGCTGCCGAAACGCAGCGCCGCTAGGATCGTCTACGCGATCTTGAGATCGGCAAGAGTACGACTACATCACCCACGAGAATCCGCTCTCGTTAAACACTTTGGAATCTTCAAGGGTGAGTTATTCCATCGACTCGTTGCTACAATCTAGTAGATAGATCTTGGCTTGTTTGTTTGTATGCGATAGAAATTTTTTGTTTTTCATGCTACGAACCCCTACACATGCTCCAAAGAAAAATGTCACCCACATCCTGACGTGATGCCTTATTACTTGGCTCATCTAGTTGTTCATCTAATGGGTGGTGGTGTTGTAGTACGGCCTTTCCAAGTTATCTAGGTCCTAACATTATCCTCTCTAGAAACTGTATCAAAATCCTAATTAAAGCCATGAGAAAACCGTCTATAGACAAGAAATTGGAAGAACACCGTGGAGGAAAAAAAATATTGGAGCACACTAGCACTAGACGGGATCCATGGGTTCCACATAACTTGTGCTTTCTCAAATCACTACAAGAAAGAACTAAGGCGTCGACGGCCAAATGTCGGGACCGTCAGCGTAGCTGCCTCCCCGGCCAGCCGACTAGCCCGGCCGTCGGCGTAAGGACGGCCGTCGACGTAGATGACGGTGCTGAGGGTAGTCCTCGGCATAGCATGGTCGTCGGTGTAGTAGAGAGGGTTATGCCGACGGTGGCCCTTGGGCCTCGGCGTAGTCATAGTTCAGACACAACGACAGAAATAACGTTAGGTAGCCAGGTTGTGTCGACCGCCTGGCCATCGACATAGCTCTTTGGAAAAAAAAATTGTCTGTGTCGACGGCTAGGCCGTCGGCATAGACCTCCAGATTTTTTTTCCATTTAATTTTAGTCATAGCTATTTTTCCTTTTACCTCATTAAGTTCTGAAAAATTATAACTAAATCATTCCAATTCAGAAAAATACAAATAATATATCAAAATTTGCAGAAAAATAAGATCTATCTATCTACACTCAAATATTACATATTTGTAAACAAAAATTAAGTGAAACATAAAACATTATATAAAGTTTAAAATGGGCCGGGTGTTAGAAATTTAAAAAGATCCAAACAATGCAAAACTTTCGCGTGGTGTCATATTATGTGACATATTTAGAAGGAAAAATATCAAATTTGGTATATTCATTATATCTCAAAAAAATCTTCACAAAATAATCTATCTCATTCAAGGTTTTCTGGCTTTCGGGTCAAATGACCACTGTTATGGCTAGAATAAAGGCATAGTTTGTGATAATGTGTCCATATTATGCATACATGTGCATCATGGGATGGCGAAGAATGTTTTAGCAGGAAGTTTTCCTTTTCGTCGCATCAAAAAGACGTTTTCCATTTTCCGAATGCAAAAAATGGATGATTTTATGAAGCAACCATCAAATGGCTAATTCAAAATGCTACCATCACATTTTTCAAAAATACTAGACCACCATGGATAATGTCATAACAGGGGGATCTCAACCCTTTCCGTCTATCCGTGGTGAAAAAGATAAATTCCTGCCGAATCGGTAAGAAGTGGGTCAGATATGAACTACAGGTACATGATCGGATACTCATAATTTTTTTACAAAAATCATTTTTAGGTTCACAATGTGTTATTTAATCAGATATCCACTTCAAGTTTAGCGAGTCTCAGCCCCGAGTTCAGAATCTTCATGTCCGCCCTTCGACAAAGTTTAACGATAGTTTAAAACGGGCATTAGAAATTCAAAAATGATTCAAACAATGCGAAAACTTCGCGTGGTGACATATTATGTGACATAGTTAGAAGGAAAAGTATCAAACTTGGTATATTTATTATGTCTCAAAAAAAACCTTCATAAAATAACCTATCTCGTTCGAGGTTTCATGGCTTTCTGGTCAAATGACCAATGTTATGGCTAGAATGAAGGCATAGTTTGTGATAATGTGTCCATATTGTGCATACATGTGCATCATGGGATGTCGAACAATGTTTTAGGAGGAAGTTTTCCTTTTCATCGCACCAAAAAGCCGTTCTCCATTTTCTGAGTGTAAAGAACGGACGGTTTTGTGAAGCAACCACCAAATGGCTAATTTAAAATGATACCATCACATTTTTCAAAAAATACTAGACCACCTTACATGGATAATGTCATAATAGGGGGATCTCAAACCTTTCCGTCTATCCCTGGTGAAAAAGAGAAATTTCTGCCGAATCGGTAGAAAGTGGGTCAGAAATGATCTACATGTACATGATCGGATGCTCATAATTTTTTACAAAAATCATTTTTAGGTTCACAATATGTTGTTTCATCAGAGATCCACTTCAAGTTTAGCGAGTCTCAACCCTGAGCTAAGAATCTTCATGCCCGTCCTTCGACAAAGTTTAACGATAGTTTAAAACGGGCATTAGTGTGAAACCTTCACGTGGTGTCATATTATGTGACATAGTTAGAAGGAAAAATATCAAACTTGGTATATTTATTATGTCTCAAAAAAATCTTTACAAAATGACCTATCTCGTTCGAGGTTTTTTGGCTTTCGAGTCAAATGACTAATGTTATGGCTAGAATAAAGGAACAGTTTGTGATAATGTGTCTATATTATGCATACATGTGTATCATAGGATGGCAAACAATATTTTAGAAGGAAGTTTTCCTTTTCGTCCCACCAAAACCCGTTTTCCATTTCCCGAGTGCAAAAAGTGAACGGTTTTGTGAAGCAACCACCAAATGGATAATTCAAAATGCTACCATCACATTTTCAAAAATACTAGATCACCTTACATGGATAATGTCATAACAGGGGGATCTCAAACATTTCCTTCTTATCCCTGGTGAAAAAGATAAATTCCTGCCGAATCGGTAGAAAGTGGGTCAGATATGATCTACATGTACATGATCGGATGCTCGTGATTTTTTACAAAAATAATTTTAGGTTCACAATATGTTGTTTCATTAGAGATCCACTTCAAGTTTAGCGAGTCTCAACCCCGAGCTAAGAATCTTTATGTGTGCCATTTTAAATGGGCAAATGAAATTATGATACGAATCACGGCATAGTTTGTGATCAGTTGATACTGATATCATATTTGTATTCCTCTCATTTTTCTAATCAATTTAGACATATTATTTCCCGAATTCCGATTTACAGATTTAAAGATATTAATTATTCCATATTAAATTAAAATAAAAATAAAATCTTTATATTTTTATTTGAATTCAATAATATTTTTACTTATTCATTGTTGTTTACTTAAATAATTTCTTGTAATTTCAAAAAATACAACCATGTGACATGATGATATAAGAGTTAATATGATTGATATCATAGTATTGACAACAATGTGTAAATTGTTTTGCTGAAAGAGATTCTGAAGGAACGAGGAAGTTAAGCGTGCTGGAGCTAGAGTAGTGTTAGGATGGGTGATCGACTGGAAAATTTGACTAAGACTGCAATTTAATCAATTATTAAGTATAAATAGTGTTAAAATGATCAAAGCGAGAGATTAATGAGTCAAACAATTCAAAGATTTAAAAAAATAAAAAAAATAAAAAAACTAATTTAGGCTAGGAATGGCGTAGCTCCATTCCTGTGCCAACGGCCTGGCAGTGTAGCTCCAGGCTAGGCCGTTTCTTAACCGATGTTGCCTGACATCGTGGGGCCCGCTGCGATTGCTATGCCGAAGGGCTGTGTCTGTGCCGACGGCCAAGGGGATGTGCCGTCCATGAGCTACGCCGACGGCAATTTGGCGTTATGTCGACGGCAGCCGGCCGTCGCCGTCTCAAATCTTTCCTGTAGTGAATGGAAATAAGAGGTCCTATAACTCATCGACTAATTGCTATAAACATAAGCTATCATAACTGACAATAGCTTACACGTTGCATACCGGTAAATTGACAATAGACCACAATATGCAAAAGGTTAACTGATCAAAAAATTGGCTTGCAAATCTTCCAAATCTTCCAAATGAGGTTTTATTAGCCCATGTGTTTAGCTAGTGGTGGCAAGACAAATGAATAAGAGTTGGTTAAGCATGCGCATCCCAACAATTTATTGAAACATCTCTTATTCTCTTTCGTGTGATGAAACATTTGCCGTGGTTCCTATAGATTTCAGTTTTCCTTCATTTCATACTAAAACTGTATTTTTTATCATCATAAATAAAATTCACTACTCGTAGCTCCTAAGATGCAAAGCGCATACCATATAAAATGAAATGAGAGACATATAAGACGAGCAAACAACATTAGTGAGGCAACAAGGCAATCATAAAGGAAAGTACGATTTGGGAACCCCACGATGAATTAGTGTTGGCTAGGCGGTTTTAACTTGTCAATTCAATCGTTGATTACTTATACAATACCAAGAAGAGGTTGTGCATAAAAAACTTGAGTACCGGGAGAAACCCTAGGTCCATGGCGTTGGTCCAGGCAGCAACGCCGCGCTCCCCTTCTTGAAGGTTTGCCTGGTACTAGGTGCTTCAGTGTGCTTGGAGCGTGATGGGACACATTCAAAGGGCGAAGCGATGACGGATCACCCTAGTTTTGTCGACTCGCCGTTTCTTTCTTTTTTTTTTTTTGGGCATGTTTTAGCTTTTGCCCAAACATTTTCGTTGGTTTGAACTCATGTATTATTTGATTGCTTTATTTATAAAACAGGGAGAAAGGCTGTTTCGAGAAAATAAGTATAGCTTAAGCCAACTGCAAATTTGATGCAAGAAGGCTCACATTTCTCCAATTGACTGTTCTTCCTCCTTGTCCATGCATGGACAACAAAGGAGACGGTTCCTGTGTCATGTCATTTTTCTGAGCTACATAAGCAACCTAAAACTACTCTCTTGGACAACAATGTCATGGTTACATGCATTCCTAACAGCAGTTTTAGTCACTAATGGTGAAATTGGAGTAAAAGCTAGCTTAGTTTGGTGCCCAAGCGGTGGTGAACACCGCCGCATGCCCCTTCCACGTAAGCACCAGCATGTCCTCCTCCCGTTTCACGCCCCACCCTGTCGCGTGCTCGCTCAACAGCTGCCGGACCTCCTCCACCTCGCCCTCGCCGAACCCCACGGCGGCGAACCCTTTCCGCCGCATCCTTTCTGCGAGCCTCGCGCCGGACTCGGACCGCTCGCTGTCTTCGGCGCCTACGACACTCTCGATCTTCTGGCCGACGGCCGCCTCGTGTTCCAGCCGCCGCGGGCTGTCCCTGGGCGCCGACGTGTCGAGCGCGTCGAACAGGATCCAGTGAAAGTTGAAGCAACCCGCGATCCGCGTCGCCAGGCTCGGCGAGTCCAGGTCGGCATCCTCGTCGGTTACGGTGACCAGGCACGGGTCCAGCGCCCTGACCGCGTCCATGAACTCGTCCCTCGAGCCCGGCGTCACGTGGCGGAGCCAGCTCTGGCAGTTGACGACGAGGGCCTCGCCGTCCCTTAGACCCAGCGCCGGCGGGTCGGACAAGACGGAGGCAAGCTCCTGGCTAAGCGCCAGCGGCTTTGCCGGAGATGGGGATGGCGTGGTCGTACTAGTACACTTGTCGACGACGTTGAACTCCAGCTGCACGCCCTTGGACTTGGCGAAGTTGACCAACCGGAGCCCCAGCTCCTCGTCGGACACGCCGAGCAGCGGCGGCACGGCGGGTCGGACGGACGGCACGGTGATGCGGAGCGCCGGCGGCCCCCCGGGCCGCTTGGACAGCGCGTCGATGAGCGTAGGCCACTGCATGCACCGGGTGACGCCCAGATCGACGACGTGCACGGCGTCCCTGCCGGCCACTGCGCGGAGGATGGCAGCGTTGGAGGCCGTGAAGCCGAACCGGTGCCACGGGGTGAGGTCGACGTAGTCGGCTAGCTCCGTGACGGACATGGCCCGTCGTCCCAGCAGCAGCGGCGCCGCTGCGCTCCCGACACCGCGCGGGGAGCCGCACGTCCGGCAGGCGCGCGCGACGAGGCCGCGGAGCAGCGACGAGGTGAGCCGCTGGTTGGGGTCCCCCTGCGAGGAGGCGATGTTGTTGAGCACCCACATGGCCTGCTGCGCCAGCGTCACGTCGTTGGACTCCAGCGCGGCGGCGCAGTGGAGGAGCAGCTGCTGGATCCGGGGCCCGTCGACGAGCGCGCCGGAGAAGCACAGCGAGCTCTGCACCCTGCCGACCGGCCCGCTGCTCCGTAGCTCCTGCTCCATTCTGACGTGGCCTCCTGCCCTAGTGACACTGGTACAAGATTTTTGATCCTGGTCAAGAGCTTGTGAAGCATTAGGGGACGGCTAGGATTGCAACACTTGTCAGCCTCGTGTTGGGCCGTTCGAGATCATCTGACCTCTGTCAAGGGCAATTCCCAAGAATGATTGGGTCTCTAATTGCTATTGGAGCTTGTTCTGGGTTGTTTTGGTTTGCTTGTTGGAGTGGCTTGCCCCTATATATAGGACCACCGTGAATTCTGAAAGATCCTCTCTTCGTTTTCACGGAGAGGAATTTGATCACATTCTTGACTCTTTCCATGGGTGAGAGGACAATGCAGAAATCATTCTTATTTCCTAACGCCTTGATTTGTCTGAATGTGTCTGGGTCCTGATTAGAATATGAACTTTGGAGACACACAATTGGCTCCAAACTCTTCCCAACAATTCCCTCTTCCAAAACTTCTTCTCAGCAATCATCTCTTTTTTTTCAAAAATTGTTGTCAACATTAATTCCTCACTCTGAAACAAACACGTCCTAAATTAACTTTTGATGATGATTTTCTACAGAAAGTTCGTTTGGCTAAAGCTTCTTGAGTAAGTTGGATTGGGCAAGCCTAGAGCTTATAGGTTTGCCTAACTTTTTAGGCGCGGTAAAGGTAACCACCTCCAACCAAACACGTCCTAAACTATTACGGTTAATCGGAAGAACAGTCGGTGAACACTCTACAAGTCCAAAACTTCTTCTCAGCTATCATCTCTTTTTTTTCAAAAATTGTTGTCAACAATAATTCTTTACTCAGAATATATATTAAGCTTCTTGAATAAGTAGGATTGGCAAGCCTAGAGCTTAGGTTTGCCTAACTTTTTAGGCGTTGTAAAGGTAACCATGCACCTCTCCAACCAAACAAGCCCTAAACTTTCTCGTTTAATCGGCAGAACAGTCGGTGGACACTCTACAGCAAATCACACACAAGAAGCCGTGCGGTAGGCGGCATGGAATAAGAAGTTCAGGCATCAGACATGTATCTTTCGTCAGGCTTTCCGTTCAAACGATCCATCTTAATTAGCAACAGTATTACGAACGTCATGCAGCTTAACATTCGCTAACTGCGGCGCCTCCATCTTAAACAAGACCAATCAAATGCCAACAGGGAAGCATCCATGGCCGCCCGGGCGCTCTCGTCCGTCGGAGAACGGCGCCAAAGCTCCAGAGCAGAAAATTACATCGGATTTGTCACTCTCCGAGCTCCAATTTTCTATCCCATGGTGGCGGACCGTCCTAGAACACACCAAGCAGGCAGGAGAACAATCCACGTGTGGGAGCATCTCGCGGGGAATTTAGAAGGTATTGGTGTCACTCTCGGGACAAAATTAGGGGCATGTTTGTTTCCCTGGTTTTGGCGTATCGTTGTCTCGTCTCGGTTGGTTTTGACGAACGGTAGGTCGGAGAAGGAAGCAAAGCGGCGTGCGGCTTGGCCAGTGGCCGGTAGTAGCTACCAATGCGTAATCTAATCTGTCACTTGTCAGTCAATATTTGTCGAAGAGAGACCGCGCCAGCTAAACTACCGATCGAGAAGACCACTGATGTGGAAAGGGTGGTAAAGAAATAGCAACCTGAGATCATGGTATTTGGAACTTAGCGAAAAATCATATACTACTACGAGTGTTAGGAAACTAAAAGAATATCGTTCATGTCGAGGACAGGGCGAAGTGGGCACAAGAAATTTGGGAGGATCAATCGTCAAAATATTTTATTTTTTGCTTAAACTTAAGATGAAACTTTTTTTATCTAGATAAACTTATGATAAAATTGACTATAATGGGGAGAAACTATCAGACACTATTTTCCCTAATGTTTTAAGCCTATGGAATTAAGACTTATTTGCTGTATTGAGTTGTGAAAAGTCTGTAATGCTCACATCACTAGTGGAAAAAGGGTTATCCGTTCGCGACCCCTCAGAGCATTTGTCTCGGTTGCGCCACCAACCGGGACTAATGCTGGCACGCGTCCCGGTTGGAACGGGCACGGGGCCAGGGGGCATGCGTCCCGGTTGGTAAGGGGGAATACGTCCCGGTTGGAGCCACCAACCGGGACAAAAGGTTTGGCCACAGCCACGTGGCGTGGCACGCACCTTTAGTCCCGGTTGCTGGCTCCAACCGGGACTAAAGACCCCCTGCCCTCTATAAATGCAACGCCCCAGCCCCCTCTGCCTCCACTCTGTTTTTTCGAATGGTGGAAGGGTGAGGGGGTGTGCTAGTTTTTTATCATGCATGCATTGAAGGTGTTTGTTGAAATGTTTGAGTGAATAATCCCGTTGAATTTCTCATAGAACAAAAATATAGAAGGTGTCCGAGACGCACTTGAGCTTTCTCCTCTTTATTTCCCTCGATCGAGGTTAGCAATCTTATCTTTTCTAGGTCATTGATACAATTCATGTGTCGGTGTGAATTGGTTATTTCACTATTTATGATGTCCTGTTTTTTGAAAAACTTACTTATATGATGCAGATGAACGGTCGGGAATGGATATACGGTGACCGGCGCGTAGCCGGGTATATCAAAGGCGTGGATAAATTTATCGATGCGGCTACGGCAAACAAAGAGAATGGATTTATACGTTGTCCATGTGTTCAATGTCGGAACAACAAGGAGTACTCTTCCTCGAAAATCATTCGTGGCCACCTGATTATGAAAGGTTTCATGCCCAACTATAATTGCTGGACCAAGCATGGGGAAAGAGGGGTTATGATGGAAGATGGTGAAGAAGAAGATGATGATAACAACTATCATCATATGTTTCCTGAATACAGTGATACTGCAATGGAAGACAATGGAGAGGAAAGAGGTGAAGAACGGGCATCAGATGAGCCGGCTGATGAACTTGGTAGGGTCATTTCTGATGCAAAGCGAGACTGTGAAACAGAAAATGAGAAGTTGAAGTTAGAGGGCATGTTAGAAGATCACAAGAAATTATTGTACCCAAATTGTGAAGATGGCAGCACAAAGCTCGGCACCACACTGGAATTGTTGCGATGGAAGGCAGAGTGTGGTCTAACTGACTCCTCATTTGAAAAGATGCTGAAAATAATGAAGCCGAAGTTTCCAAAACATAACGAACTTCCCGAGAGTACCTACGAAGCAAAGAAGACTCTCTGTCCTCTCGGATTAGATGTGCAAAAGATACATGCATGCATTAATGACTGCATCCTCTACCGCGGTAAGGAGTATGAGAATTTAGATAAATGCTCGGTATGCAATGCGTTGCGGTATAAGATCAGACGAGATGACCTTGGTGATGTTGAGGGAGAGCCCCTCCGGAAGAGGGTTCCTGCTAAGGTTATGTGGTATGCTCCTATAATACCAAGGTTGAAACGCATGTTCAGAAACAAAGAGCATGCCAGGTTGTTGCGATGGCACAAAGAAGACCGTAAGAAAGACGGGAAGTTGAGACACCCTGCTGATGGGTCACAGTGGAGAAAAATCGAGAGAGACTTCCCAGACTTTGCAGGTGACGCAAGGAACTTATGGTTTGGTCTAAGTACGGATGGCATGAATCCTTTTGGGGAGCAGAGCTGCAGTCACAGCACCTGGCCCGTGACTCTATGTATCTACAACCTGCCTCCTTGGTTGTGTATGAAGCGTAAGTTCATTATGATGCCAGTGCTCATCCAAGGCCCGAAGCAATCGGGCAACGACATTGATGTGTACCTTAGGCCATTAGTTGAAGAACTCTTACAGTTGTGGGGCAAACCAGGTGTACGTGCCTGGGATGAGAACAAACAGGAGCCATTTGATCTACGAGGATTGTTATTCGTAACCATCAATGATTGGCCTGCTCTTAGTAACCTTTCAGGACAGACAAACAAGGGATATAAGGCATGCATCCACTGTTTAGATAAGACCGAAGGTACATATTTGCATAAATGCAAGAAGGTTGTGTACCTGGCGAATCGACGATTTCTTCCGACCAATCATCCCGTAAGAAAGAAAGGCAAGCATTTCAAAGGTGAGGCAGATCACCGGAAGAAGCCTGAACTCCCTGCTAGTGATGATGTATTTGGTATGGTCAAGGACATAGAAGTAATCTTTGGAAAGGGTCCCGACGGTCAATCAGTTCTGAACGACGTCGCTACAGGACACGCACCCATGTGGAAGAAGAAATCTATATTTTTGGAGCTGCCATATTGGAAAGTCCTGCGTGTCCGCTCTTCAATCGACGTGATGCACGTGACGAAGAATCTCTCTGTGAACCTTCTAGGATTCCTAGGCGTGTATGGGAAGACAAAAGATACACCTGAAGCACGGGAGGACCAACAAATTATGAAAGACCCAAAGAACATGCATACACATAACAAGACGGATAAAGGGCGTCACTTAAGTCGTGCCAACTATGCTCTTACCAAAGCAGAGAAGGAAATCTTTTTTGAAGTCCTTTACAGTATCAAGGTGCCGTCGGGATTCTCATCTAATATAAAGGGGATAATAAATATGGCAGAGAAAAAGTTCCAAAACCTGAAGTCTCATGACTGTCACGTGATTATGACGCAGTTGCTTCCGATTGCATTGAGGGGGCTTCTACCGGAAAATGTTCGAGTACCCATTGTGAAGCTGTGTTCATTACTCAATGCAATATCTCAGAAGGTAATCAATCCAGATATTCTGCAAAGGTTACAGAAGGATGTGGTACAATGTCTTGTTAGTTTTGAATTGGTGTTCCCACCATCCTTCTTCAATATTATGATGCATCTCCTGGTTCATCTAGTGGAAGAGATTGCCATTCTCGGTTTGGTATTTCTGCACAATATGTTCCCCTTTGAGAGGTTCATGGGAGTCTTAAAGAAATATGTTCATAACCGTGCTAGACCAGAAGGAAGCATCTCCAAGGGATATGGAACAGAGGAGGTCATTGAGTTTTGTGTTGACTTTATTCCTGACCTTAAGCCGATTGGTGTTTCTGACTCGCGGCATGAGGGAAGACTAAGTGGAAAAGGCACGCTGGGAAAGAAAGCAATGATATGTAGGGACGGGGATTCTTTCACTAAAGCACACTACACAGTTCTACATAATTCCACCTTGGCAGCTCCGTATATCGAGGAATACAAGAATATTGTACGCTCCAAAAACCCGGGGAAGCCTGAATCATGGATTACAGATGAACACATGAAGTCTTTCGGTGGTTGGATGCGGACACATCTCTTGAATGACACCACTGTTAGAGATCAGCTATACTTGTTGGCCGCGTCACCATCTTCTACTGTATTGAATTTCCAAGGGTACGAAATAAATGGGAATACATTCTACACGATCGCCCAAGATAAAAAGAGCACCAACCAAAATAGTGGTGTCCGCTTTGATGCAATAGACGAGAATGGACAAAAGGACACATATTATGGTTACATAGAGGAGATATGGGAACTAGACTATGGAGTCTCTTTTAAGGTCCCTTTGTTTCGTTGCAAATGGGTCAAGCTGAATGGGGAAGGGGTAAAGATAGACCAGTTGTACGGAATGACAACAGTGGATCTCAACAATCTTGGTTATAGAGACGAACCATTCGTCCTAGCCAATGATGTGTCTCAGGTTTTCTATGTGAAGGACATGTCCTCCAGACCGAAAAAAGAAAACATATGCAAACGAATACATCATATGATGAGCCAAAGCGTCACATAGTTCTTTCAGGGAAAAGAAACATCGTGGGAATCGAGGACAAGACAGACATGTCAGAATATTATAATAAGTTTGATAAAATTCCGCCCTTCACAGTGAAAACTGACCCAAGCATTCCGTTAAGTAAAGAAGATCATCCATGGTTACGTCTGAAGCGGTCATAAGGAATGGCATATGCCAAGAAGTTCATGCTCATATTATGTAATATCTTTCGCGGTTTGTGGCCTTTAGTCCCGATTTTGTAGTCTCAGTTTTTAATATTAATAAATGTCTTGAGTGTTAGTCCCATTTTGTGGCTGGACCGGGAGTGCCTCTATGACCAGTTTCTTGGAGATGCCGGAGGACTGGGATCCGGCGGCATCTCCCTGAAACTGGTCGTAGTGGTGTCTCTGCTCTCGAAAACCATCTTGCAGCTTGTAACTTCTCTAACTAGATCAATACGCCTGGGAGCTAACTAATTTCACATATTAGGGAGTGCCTCTATGACCAGTTTCTCGGAGATGCCGGAGGACTGGGATCCGGCGGCATCTCCCTGAAACTGGTCGTAGTGGTGTCCCTTCTCTCGAAAACCATCTTGCAGCTTGTAACTTCTCTAACTAGATCAATACGCCTCGGAGCTAACTAATTTCACATATTAGGGAGTGCCTCTATGACCAGTTTCTCGGAGATGCCGGAGGACTGGGCTCCGTCGGCATCTCCCTGAAACTGGCCGTAGTGGTGTCCCTGCTCTCTAAAACCATCTTGGAGATGCCTCAAACTGGCTGGAGGACTGGACTCACAAGGATGTCTATTTATAGTACAAGCAGCTCGGCATAATGTCGACACTCACGACATAATGTCGACACTCACGACATAATGTCGATACTCACCCCTATTATTAGTGCTGACTCATCTTTAGTCCCGGTTGGTGTCTCCAACCGGGACTAAAGGTTCATCTTTAGTCCCGGTTGGTGACACCATCTGGGACAAGGTACAAGCCGCACGACATAATGTCGACACTCACCCCTATTATTAGTGTTGCCTGGCCCACTCTGCCGCAATCCCTTCAGTCGCGGTTGGTTTCTCCAACCGGGACTAAAGATGAACCCTCTCTTTATATAGGCATTTCCCTCTATTTATTAGGTAACACTCAAGACATTTATTAATATTAAAAACCGGGACAAACCGGGACTAGCTAACACTCAGGACTAAAGCCGCCCCCTTTAGTCATAATCATGCCTAGTCCTATAGTACGCAGCTTCAGGGTCTTCATCGTCGTCGTCATCGTCACCTGCCACTCCGGGGATCCTCAGCCCATCCATGGCATATACCAGGGGCCATTCCAGCCTCGGATTCACGGCGGGCGGGAGAGTGGTCTCCTGGAAGACGATGCCGCTACCGCCGGGACAGTGTGGGGCCTGTGGTGGGTGGACTCGTGGGCACCGTAGGCGAGGATGGTCTCCCCCGGCGATGTAGCGCATCACTCCGATGATAGTACGGTTCGCCCACCACAGACGACGGCCGGCTTCGTTGTGGTTCACCGGTGGCGGGCCATCACCCTCGTACCTGGCGAGCTCCCTTTCCCGCCTATTAGCGAAGAAGGCATTCCAGGTGTCGTAGTTGTCGGGATCCAACTGGGGATCCATCCGCTGCTCCGGCGTGAGCTCGTGGTAGAAGTGGTTTGTGATGGCCGCCTGGCGTGCGGAACCTTGAGGGACAGGAGGGACAGGAACCCCTCCAGCGCTCAGCATCCAGCCGGCGGGCGGTCGGTAGCCCAGCGGACAAGGGTAGTTGGAGGCGCACAGCGCCTCGATCTCCTCGAGGGTTAGAATGGCCCAGTAGGCATTGTCCATTGTTCTAAGAGAGGAAGGTGTGGATGTGTGGATAGCCATGACACGATCACCCTAAATATAGAGGGAAAGGGCGGGAAAACTTGGCGTGGAGCTTTGGGAAATGGTGGGAAATATCTTTAGTCCCGGTTAGTGACTACATCCGGGACTAAAAGCTCTAGTAGAAAGGAAAGGGCGGGAAAACTTGGCGGGAAGAGGTGGGAAATGGCAGAAAATATTTTTAGTCCCGGTTTGTGACTACAACCGGGACTAAATGTCTACCGAACAATGAAAATCCTTCGCGTGGTAGTCCATAGTTAGAAATTCAGATAATTCAAAACGGGCATAATAAATTCAAAAAAAATCCGAACAATGAAAATCCTTCGCGTGGTGTCATATTTTGTTACATAGTTGAAAGGAAAAATACCAGACTTGGTATATTGATCATGTTTCGAAAAAACCTTCACAAAATGACCTATCATGTTCGAGGTTTCATGGCTTTCGGTCCAAATGACCGATGTTATGTGCTGAATCACGGTATAGTTTGTGATGTTGTGACCATATTATGCATGTGTGTGGACATTGGTATGGAGAACAATGTTGCAGGAGGAAGTTTTCCTTTTTGTCGCACGGAAAAGCCCTTTTCCAATTTTCGAGCGCAAAAAACGGGTCGTTTTGTGAAGTAACCACCAAAATGCCGTTTCAGAATGCTACCGTCCCATTTTCCTAAAATACTAGACCACCTTACATGGACTATCTCCCAACCGGTACATCTCAAACCTTTTCGTCCATCCCGGATAAAAAGGACAAATGTCTGCCGAATCGGCAGGAAGTGGGTCCGGTTTGTACTACAGGTATATGATCTATCGCCCGTGATTTTTTGAAAAAATCATTTTTAGACTCGCAATATGTGGTTTCTTCAGAGATCCAATGCAAGTTCTAACGATGCTCGCCCCCTATCTTCATGCACACCGGTTCGATAATAGTTAGAAATTCAGATAATTCAAAACGGGCATAATAAATTCAAAAAAAATCCGAACAATGAAAATCCTTTGCGTGGTGTCATATTTTGTTACATAGTTGAAAGGAAAAATACCATACTTGCTATATTGATCATGTTTCGAAAAAACCTTCACAAAATGACCTATCATGTTCGAGGTTTCATGGCTTTCGGTCAAAATGACCGATGTTATGTGCTGAATCACGGCATAGTTTGTGATGTTGTGACCATATTATGCATGTGTGTGGACATTGGTATGGAGAACAATGTTGCAGGAGGAAGTTTTCCTTTTTGTCGCACGGAAAAGCCCTTTTCCAATTTTCGAGCGCAAAAAACGGGTCGTTTTGTGAAGTAACAACCAAAATACCGTTTCAGAATGCTACCGTCCCATTTTCCTAAAATACTAGACCACCTTACATGGACTATCTCCCAACCGGTACATCTCAAACCTTTTCGTCCATCCCGGGTAAAAAGGACAAATGTCTGCCGAATCGGTAGGAAGTGGGTCCGGTTTGTACTACAGGTACATGATCTATCGCCCGTGATTTTTTGAAAAAATCATTTTTAGACTCGCAATATGTGGTTTCTTCAGATATCCAATGCAAGTTCTAACGATGCTCGCCCCCTATCTTCATGCACACCGGTTCGACCATAGTTAGAAATTCAGATAATTTAAAACGGGCATAATAAATTCAAAAAAAATCCGAACAATGAAAATCCTTCGCGTGGTGTCATATTTTGTTACATAATTGAAAGGAAAAATACCATACTTGGTATATTGATCAGGTTTCGAAAAAACCTTCACAAAATGACCTGTTCGAGGTTTCATGGCTTTCGGTCCAAATGACCGATGTTATGTGCTGAATCACGGCATAGTTTGTGATGTTGTGACCATATTATGCATGTGTGTGGACATTGGTATGGAGAACAATGTTGCAGGAGGAAGTTTTCCTTTTTGTCGCACGGAAAAGCCCTTTTCCATTTTCCGAGCGCAAAAAACGGGTCGTTTTGTGAAGTAACCACCAAAATGCCGTTTCAGAATGCTACCGTCCAATTTTCCTAAAATACTAGACCACCTTACATGGACTATCTCCCAATCGGTACATCTCAAACCTTTTCGTCCATCCCGGGTAAAAAGGACAAATGTCTGCCGAATCGGTAGGAAGTGGGTCCGGTTTGTACTACAGGTACATGATCTATCGCCCGTGATTTTTTGAAAAAATAATTTTTAGACTCGCAATATGTGGTTTGCTCAGAGATCCAATGCAAGTTCTAACGATGCTCGCCCCCTATCTTCATGCACACCGGTTCGACCATAGTTAGAAATTCAGATAATTTAAAACGGGCATAATAAATTCAAAAAAAATCCGAACAATGAAAATCCTTCGCGTGGTGTCATATTTTGTTACATAATTGAAAGGAAAAGTATCATACTTGGTATATTGATCAGGTTTCGAAAAAACCTTCACAAAATGACCTGTTCGAGGTTTCATGGCTTTCGGTCCAAATGACCGATGTTATGTGCTGAATCACGGCATAGTTTGTGATGTTGTGACCATATTATGCATGTGTGTGGACATTGGTATGGAGAACAATGTTGCAGGAGGAAGTTTTCCTTTTTGTCGCACGGAAAAGCCCTTTTCCATTTTCCGAGCGCAAAAAACAGGTCGTTTTGTGAAGTAACCACCAAAATGCCGTTTCAGAATGCTACCGTCCCATTTTCCTAAAATACTAGACCACCTTACATGGACTATCTCCCAACCGGTACATCTCAAACCTTTTCGTCCATCCCGGGTAAAAAGGACAAATGTCTGCCGAATCGGCAGGAAGTGGGTCTGGTTTGTACTACAGGTATATGATCTATCGCCCGTGATTTTTTGAAAAAATCATTTTTAGACTCGCAATATGTGGTTTCTTTAGATATCCAATGCAAGTTCTAACGATGCTCGCCCCCTATCTTCATGCACACCGGTTCGACAATAGTTAGAAATTCAGATAATTCAAAACGGGCATAATAAATTCAAAAAAAATCCGAACAATGAAAATCCTTCGCGTGGTGTCATATTTTGTTACATAGTTGAAAGGAAAA
This sequence comes from Avena atlantica, assembly GCA_910589765.1. NCBI lineage: Eukaryota > Viridiplantae > Streptophyta > Magnoliopsida > Poales > Poaceae > Avena > Avena atlantica. The sequence continues at coordinate 454,366,568 of OU342733.1, read as the reverse complement.
ATACCATACTTGCTATATTAATCATGTTTCGAAAAAACCTTCACAAAATGACCTATCATGTTCGAGGTTTCACGGCTTTCGGTCCAAATGACCGATGTTATGTGCTGAATCACGGCATAGTTTGTGATGTTGTGACCATATTATGCATGTGTGTGGACATTGGTATGGAGAACAATGTTGCAGGAGGAAGTTTTCCTTTTTGTCGCACGGAAAAGCCCTTTTCCATTTTCCGAGCGCAAAAAACGGGTCGTTTTGTGAAGTAACCACCAAAATGCCGTTTCAGAATGCTACCGTCCAATTTTCCTAAAATACTAGACCACCTTACATGGACTATCTCCCAACCGGTACATCTCAAACCTTTTCGTCCATCCCGGGTAAAAAGGACAAATGTCTGCCGAATCGGTAGGAAGTGGGTCCGGTTTGTACTACAGGTACATGATCTATCGCCCGTGATTTTTTGAAAAAATCATTTTTAGACTCGCAATATGTGGTTTCTTCAGAGATCCAATGCAAGTTCTAACGATGCTCGCCCCCTATGTTCTGCACACCGGTTCGACCATAGTTATAAATTCAGATAATTCAAAACGGGCATAATAAATTCAAAAAAAATCCGAACAATAAAAATCCTTCGCGTGGTGTCATATTTTGTTACATAGTTGAAAGGAAAAATACCAGCCTGGGTATATTGATCATGTTTCGAAAAAACCTTCACAAAATGACCTATCATGTTCGAGGTTTCATGGCTTTCGGTCCAAATGACCGATGTTATGTGCTGAATCACGGCATAGTTTGTGATGTTGTGACCATATTATGCATGTGTGTGGACATTGGTATGGAGAACAATGTTGCAGGAGGAAGTTTTCCTTTTTGTCGCACGGAAAAGCCCTTTTCATTTTCCGAGCGCAAAAAACGGGTCGTTTTGTGAAGTAACCACTAAAATGCCGTTTCAGAATGCTACCGTCCCATTTTCCTAAAATACTAGACCACCTTACGTGGACTATCTCCCAACCGGTACATCTCAAACCTTTTCGTCCATCCCGGGTAAAAAGGACAAATGTCTGCCGAATCGGTAGGAAGTGGGTCCGGTTTGTACTACAGGTACATGATCTATCGCCCGTGATTTTTTGAAAAAAATCATTTTTAGACTCGCAATATGTGGTTTCTTCAGAGATCCAATGCAAGTTCTAACGATGCTCGCCCCCTATGTTCTGCACACCGGTTCGACCATAGTTATAAATTCAGATAATTCAAAACGGGCATAATAAATTCAAAAAAAATCCGAACAATAAAAATCCTTCGCGTGGTGTCATATTTTGTTACATAGTTGAAAGGAAAAATACCAGCCTGGGTATATTGATCATGTTTCGAAAAAACCTTCACAAAATGACCTATCATGTTCGAGGTTTCATGGCTTTCGGTCCAAATGACCGATGTTATGTGCTGAATCACGGCATAGTTTGTGATGTTGTGACCATATTATGCATGTGTGTGGACATTGGTATGGAGAACAATGTTGCAGGAGGAAGTTTTCCTTTTTGTCGCACGGAAAAGCCCTTTTCCATTTTCCGAGCGCAAAAAACGGGTCGTTTTGTGAAGTAACCACTAAAATGCCGTTTTAGAATGCTACCGTCCCATTTTCCTAAAATACTAGACCACCTTACGTGGACTATCTCCCAACCGGTACATCTCAAACCTTTTCGTCCATCCCGGGTAAAAAGGACAAATGTCTGCCGAATCGGTAGGAAGTGGGTCCGGTTTGTACTACAGGTACATGATCTATCGCCCGTGATTTTTTGAAAAAATCATTTTTAGACTCGCAATATGTGGTTTCTTCAGAGATCCAATGCAAGTTCTAACGATGCTCGCCCCCTATGTTCTGCACACCGGTTCGACCATAGTTATAAATTCAGATAATTCAAAACGGGCATAATAAATTCAAAAAAAATCCGAACAATAAAAATCCTTCGCGTGGTGTCATATTTTGTTACATAGTTGAAAGGAAAAATACCAGCCTGGGTATATTGATCATGTTTCGAAAAAACCTTCACAAAATGACCTATCATGTTCGAGGTTTCATGGCTTTCGGTCCAAATGACCGATGTTATGTGCTGAATCACGGTATAGTTTGTGATGTTGTGACCATATTATGCATGTGTGTGGACATTGGTATGGAGAACAATGTTGCAGGAGGAAGTTTTCCTTTTTGTCGCACGGAAAAGCCCTTTTCCATTTTCCGAGCGCAAAAAACGGGTCGTTTTGTGAAGTAACCACTAAAATGCCGTTTCAGAATGCTACCGTCCCATTTTCCTAAAATACTAGACCACCTTACGTGGACTATCTCCCAACCGGTACATCTCAAACCTTTTCGTCCATCCCGGGTAAAAAGGACAAATGTCTGCCGAATCGGTAGGAAGTGGGTCCGGTTTGTACTACAGGTACATGATCTATCGCCCGTGATTTTTTGAAAAAATAATTTTTAGACTCGCAATATGTGGTTTCTTCAGAGATCCAATGCAAGTTCTAACGATGCTCGCCCCCTATCTTCATGCACACCGGTTCGACCATAGTTAGAAATTCAGATAATTCAAAACGGGTATAATAAATTCAAAAAAAATCCGAACAATGAAAATCCTTCGCGTGGTGTCATATTTTGTTACATAATTGAAAGGAAAAATACCATACTTGGTATATTGATCATGTTTCGAAAAAACCTTCACAAAATGACCTGTTCGAGGTTTCATGGCTTTCGGTCCAAATGACCGATGTTATGTGCTGAATCACGGCATAGTTTGTGATGTTGTGACCATATTATGCAGGTGTGTGGACATTGGTATGGAGAACAATGTTGCAGGAGGAAGTTTTCCTTTTTGTCGCACGGAAAAGCCCTTTTCCATTTTCCGAGCGCAAAAAACGGGCCGTTTTGTGAAGTAACCACCAAAATGCCGTTTCAGAATGCTATCGTCCCATTTTCCTAAAATACTAGACCACCTTACATGGACTATCTCCCAACCGGTACATCTCAAACCTTTTCGTCCATCCCGGGTAAAAAGGACAAATGTCTGCCGAATCGGTAGGAAGTGGGTCCGGTTTGTACTACAGGTACATGACCTATCGCCCGTGATTTTTTGAAAAAATAATTTTTAGACTCGCAATATGTGGTTTCCTCAGAGATCCAATGCAAGTTCTAACGATGCTCGCCCCCTATCTTCATGCACACCGGTTCGACCATAGTTAGAAATTCAGATAATTCAAAACGGGCATAATAAATTCAAAAAAAATCCGAACAATGAAAATCCTTCGCGTGGTGTCATATTTTGTTACATAATTGAAAGGAAAAGTATCATACTTGGTATATTGATCATGTTTCGAAAAAACCTTCACAAAACGACCTGTTCGAGGTTTCATGGCTTTCGGTCCAAATGACCGATGTTATGTGCTGAATCACGGCATAGTTTGTGATGTTGTGACCATATTATGCATGTGTGTGGACATTGGTATGGAGAACAATGTTGCAGGAGGAAGTTTTCCTTTTTGTCGCACGGAAAAGCCCTTTTCCATTTTCCGAGCGCAAAAAACGGGTCGTTTTGTGAAGTAACCACCAAAATGCCGTTTCAGAATGCTACCGTCCAATTTTCCTAAAATACTAGACCACCTTACCTGGACTATCTCCCAACCGGTACATCTCAAACCTTTTCGTCCATCCCGGGTAAAAAGGACAAATGTCTGCCGAATCGGTAGGAAGTGGGTCCGGTTTGTACTACAGGTACATGATCTATCGCCCGTGATTTTTTGAAAAAATAATTTTTAGACTCGCAATATGTGGTTTGCTCAGAGATCCAATGCAAGTTCTAACGATGCTCGCCCCCTATCTTCATGCACACCGGTTCGACCTTAGTTAGAAATTCAGATAATTTAAAACGGGCATAATAAATTCAAAAAAAATCCGAACAATGAAAATCCTTCGCGTGGTGTCATATTTTGTTACATAATTGAAAGGAAAAATACCATACTTGGTATATTGATCAGGTTTCGAAAAAACCTTCACAAAATGACCTGTTCGAGGTTTCATGGCTTTCGGTCCAAATGACCGATGTTATGTGCTGAATCACGGCATAGTTTGTGATGTTGTGACCATATTATGCATGTGTGTGGACATTGGTATGGAGAACAATGTTGCAGGAGGAAGTTTTCCTTTTTGTCGCACGGAAAAGCCCTTTTCCATTTTCCGAGCGCAAAAAACGGGTCGTTTTGTGAAGTAACCACCAAAATGCCGTTTCAGAATGCTACCGTCCAATTTTCCTAAAATACTAGACCACCTTACATGGACTATCTCCCAACCGGTACATCTCAAAACCTTTTCGTCCATCCCGGGTAAAAAGGACAAATGTCTGCCGAATCGGTAGGAAGTGGGTCCGGTTTGTACTACAGGTACATGATCTATCACCCGTGATTTTTTGAAAAAATCATTTTTAGACTCGCAATATGTGGTTTCTTCAGAGATCCAATGCAAGTTCTAACGATGCTCGCCCCCTATCTTCATGCACACCGGTTCGACCATAGTTAGAAATTCAGATAATTCAAAACGGGCATAATAAATTCAAAAAAAATCCGAACAATGAAAATCCTTCGCGTGGTGTCATATTTTGTTACATAGTTGAAAGGAAAAATACCTGACTTGGTATATTGATCATGTTTCGAAAAAACCTTCAAAAAATGACCTGTTCGAGGTTTCATGGCTTTCGGTCCAAATGACCGATGTTATGTGCTGAATCACGGCATAGTTTGTGATGTTGTGACCATATTATGCATGTGTGTGGACATTGGTATGGAGAATAATGTTGCAGGAGGAAGTTTTCCTTTTTGTCGCATGGAAAAGCCCTTTTCCATTTTCTGAGCGCAAAAAATGGGTCGTTTTGTGAAGTAACCACCAAAATGCCGTTTCAGAATGCTACCGTCCCATTTTCCTAAAATACTAGACCACCTTACATGGACTATCTCCCAACCGGTATATCTCAAACCTTTTCGTCCATCCCGGGTAAAAAGGACAAATGTCTGCCGAATCGGTAGGAAGTGGGTCCGGTTTGTACTACAGGTACATGACCTATCGCCCGTGATTTTTTGAAAAAATCATTTTTAGACTCGCAATATGTGGTTTCTTCAGAGATCCAATGCAAGTTCTAACGATGCTCGCCCCTATCTTCATGCACACCGGTTCGACCATAGTTAGAAATTCAGATAATTCAAAACGGGCATAATAAATTCAAAAAAAAATCCGAACAATGAAAATCCTTCGCGTGGTGTCATATTTTGTTACATAGTTGAAAGGAAAAATACCTGACTTGGTATATTGATCATGTTTCGAAAAAACCTTCAAAAAATGACCTGTTCGAGGTTTCATGGCTTTCGGTCCAAATGACCGATGTTATGTGCTGAATCACGGCATAGTTTGTGATGTTGTGACCATATTATGCATGTGTGTGGCCATTGGTATGGAGAATAATGTTGCAGGAGGAAGTTTTCCTTTTTGTCGCATGGAAAAGCCCTTTTCCATTTTCTGAGCGCAAAAAATGGGTCGTTTTGTGAAGTAACCACCAAAATGCCGTTTCAGAATGCTACCGTCCCATTTTCCTAAAATACTAGACCACCTTACATGGACTATCTCCCAACCGGTATATCTCAAACCTTTTCGTCCATCCCGGGTAAAAAGGACAAATGTCTGCCGAATCGGTAGGAAGTGGGTCCGGTTTGTACTACAGGTACATGATCTATCGCCCGTGATTTTTTGAAAAAATAATTTTTAGACTCGCAATATGTGGTTTCCTCAGAGATCCAATGCAAGTTCTAACGATGCTCGCCCCCTATCTTTATGCACACCGGTTCGACCATAGTTAGAAATTCAGATAATTCAAAACGGGCATAATAAATTCAAAAAAAAATCCGAACAATGAAAATCCTTCGCGTGGTGTCATATTTTGTTACATAGTTGAAAGGAAAAATACCTGACTTGGTATATTGATCATGTTTCGAAAAAACCTTCAAAAAATGACCTATCATGTTCGAGGTTTCATGGCTTTCGGTCCAAATGACCGATGTTATGTGCTGAATCACGGCATAGTTTGTGATGTTGTGCCCATATTATGCATGTGTGTGGACATTGGTACGGAGAACAATGTTGCAGGAGGAAGTTTTCCTTTTTATCGCACGGAAAAACCCTTTTCCATTTTCTGAGCGCAAAAAACGGGTCGTTTTGTGAAGTAACCACCAAAATGCCGTTTCAGAATGCTACCGTCCCATTTTCCTAAAATACTAGACCACCTTACATGGACTATCTCCCAACCGGTACATCTCAAACCTTTTCGTCCATCCCGGGTAAAAGGGACAAATGTCTGCCGAATCGGTAGGAAGTGGGTCCGGTTTGTACTACAGGTACATGATCTATCGCCCGTGATTTTTTGAAAAAATCATTTTTAGACTCGCAATATGTAGTTACATTTTTCTAAATTCCAAATTAATATTTTAAAAATAGAAGTTAATTCATTTTTATTTTTAAATGGTTACATTAAATATTTTTTAAAAATTAGAAAATGGTTTTGTATTATTTATTCAAATCCATACACTTTTTATGTTTAAATTTTTTCTAAATTCCAAATTAATATTTAAAAAATATAAGTTAATTCATTTTTAATTTTAAATGGTTACATTAATTATTTTTTAAAAATAGAAAATGGTTTTGAATTATTTATTCAAATCCAAACACTTTTTATGTTTAAAGTTTTTCTAAATTCCAAATTAATATTTAAAAAATATAAGTTAATTCATTTTTAATTTTAAATGGTTACATTAATTATTTTTTAACAAAATAGAAAATGGTTTTGGATTATTTATTCAAATCCATACACTTTTTATGTTTAAAGTTTTTCTAAATTCCAAATTAATATTTAAAAAATATAAGTTAATTCATTTTAATTTTTAATGGTTACATTAATTATTTTTTAAAAATAGAAAATGGTTTTGGATTATTTATTCAAATCCATACACTTTTTATGTTTAAAGTTTTTCTAAATTCCAAATAAATATTTAAAAAATATAAGTTATTTCATTATTAATTTTAAATGTTTTTTACATTAATTATTTTTTAAAAATAGAAATTGGTTTTGGATTATTTATTCAAATCCATACACTTTTTATGTTTAAAGTTGTTATAAATTCCAAATTAATATTTATAAAATATAAGTTATTTCATTATTAATTTTAAATGGTTCATAGTTTAAATGGTTACATTAATTATTTTTCAAAAAATAAAATGGTTTCGAATTAGTTATTCAAATTCAAACACTTTTTATGTTTAAAGTTTTTCTAAATTCCAAAGTAATTATCATTTAAAAGACATTACAAATTTAAACCCCAAAATAAAAAATAAGGCGGGAACAGAGAGAAAAATAACTGAAAAACTTTGAAAACAGGGGAATACGTCCCGGTTGGAGCCACCAACCGGGACTAAAGACCCCCTGCGCGCGCGCCCCTTCGGCTGCTGAAAATTGTAGTATACGTCCCGGTTGGTGGCTCCAACTGGGACGTATACTCCTTCCCCTTTATAACTTCTCTTCTTCTTCTTCTCTGCTTCTGTTCTCTGCTTCTCTGTTTCATCCACGCCGCCGCCAGGCTGCCCGCGCACTGCCTCCGGCCGCCACCGCCGCGCGCTCCCCGACGACCGCCGCCCGCGTCTCTTCCCGCCGACGACCGCGCCGCCCGCGCCCTTCCCCCACCGCCGCGCGTCAGGTACGCCCCCTGCCTCTGTCCTCCCCCTCACTCGTGCTGCTGCTGGTGGGCGGCGGCGGCCGGCGAAGACGGAGGAGGACGAGCCTCAGTCCTGCAGGTCAGAGGAGGAGGGTGGCCGCTGTCCAGCCCGGCCGGCAGCCGGCGAAGACGGAGGAGGACGACGCCTTCTACCGAAGCGGCAGGGGCTCGTCGGGGAGAGGGGTGGCCGAGGAGAGGGGTGGCGCCATGGGGAGCGCGAGATGAGGGGGCGCCCGCCGGTGCACCGGCCACCACGGGCAGAGACCGCCGGCGGTAGTGGCGTAGCCACATAGAGAGCTGTGTGGTCACTTGACCACACAGGTTTTTGGCAAATCCTTTATTGACAAGTATAAATTCAGCAAAAAATATTAAAAAAACCAGTAGAAATACATGTATTTGACATCACATAGTTGAAATGAAAACACAAACCTGGAACTCTGGCTCCGCCACTGGCCGGCGACAAGATTCACCACGGGTAGAGGGTGATTGGTGTAGTTTGGAAGAGTCGGGTCCTCTCAATCGCCTCAAGTATCTTGGTTTACATGGACTGGAGAATCTTCTTATATTTTAGTATGTTTGTATAGAAAACTGATTGAAATTTTAGCACCAGTGACATGGTCATACCCTACGGGTACGTGACTTCAGCATACCTGGTCCAGCCCAAGGAAGGCCCACAGCAGATACACGCTGGCCCACGACGATTTTCGGGTGGCCAAGGCCCATGACGCCTTCGGATCCTTGGAGAGCAAGACTAGCATAGATAGGAAATTCAAAGGGGTAAAACCCTAGAACTTGTAACCGACTAGGACCATACCCGGGACCTGCCTAAGTCTATATAAAGGCCAGGAGGGTACGCCCTAGATCTCCCAACTCATACTTTCGCACGCACCTCCACGCCAGATCGAATCTGCGCACCCTGTAACCTTCGGTTCCGCCGTAATCAAGAGCAGACAAGCATGAGTAGGGTTTTCCCTCCGGGGGCCTGAACCTGGGTAAATCTCGTGTCCCCTGGTTGCTTGTCTGTTAACCGTTCCACGATCTCCAGCATCCCCATCTTCTCCAAAACCCAAGTCCATAACAATGGGCATTGACGAGAATAAACCTCGTCAATTGGCGCCGTCTGTGGGAAACCGGGGCTGCTGATTGTGCGATCGTGACGGTCCCAACCCGATCGATCTACAACTCCGCGGCGACGGAAAATCACCTCCTCTTCGGGACCTTCAACTTCACCGCCCACTCACCGGCCACCATGAAAGATTTCAAGCCCGTAGGCGACGGACTCGAGATTTTTTTCGGGAGCTTCTGCTTCCAGGTGGGACAAACTGGCACCCTCCGCCTTCCTGAGCGGGTGCCCGTGCCATCAATCAGGCCCGCCTCATGGGATCCACACCCCGTGCTACGCACGTCACCATCGGCAGATGAGTTCTACAGCAGCAGCAGCTGCAACTCCGATCTGTGCAATCCACCTTCGGATGAAGGGACCTACGGTTCCGGATCCGAAAGCTGCGGTAGCAGTGAACCGATCTACGAGCGCTACCTATGCGCCGCGGTCATCCAGGATCAACAAACGCCCAACCCGCCGCCCAACACGAACCCCAACCCGCAGGACGGAAACGACGGAAACGGCGGGTACAGAAGAAGCCAATCCCCCCTACCCGAAGGGGAGAACAACGGCCACGTCATCCAACTTAGCAAAGAAGGATGGGTACAGGCACGTCGTGCCGTCGCAGGCGACATAGTCCTGCCTGTGGATTCACCACGCGACCTACTGATGGCGTACCACTACCTCCTCATCGAGGAGCACAAGAAGCAAGTCAAGATGCAGGAGACGCTCGATAAACGCAAGCAAGCAGCCTCCGAGTCCAGCGCGCGACGAGCTGCGCTCTCCGCCATGGCACCCGACTCTAGCACGAATGGAAATCAGGGAAACAAGCATCGCTCGCGGGTGGAGAACATGGATCCCAAGGAACGTCGTGACGTGACCCGAACTCTCCACACGTCGTTCATGGATATGGATGCCGACGACAACATCATCCCAAAGACACCACAAGCTGCGATCCTGGCAGCCACCGCGTATCTCGCGGCCCACCAACCTCCGGAGGGGGACCCGCAAAGAGCCATGCATAAGTCCGCACTCACCGGACTCGGACTCGTCGGAGCTGCGCTCCACGAAGACACTCCTGCGGAGCCGAAGAAGAAAGCTCCGGTCAGGCGCGACCGTAGCCCCACCCCTTAATCCGAAGAGGAAGAGGAACACGACCTTCCTCGAAGGAAGAAGAGCTCGCATCGCCATAAACGCGACTACGACGCCAGAAACGCGCTTACACAGCGCAAAATCGACAAAGCGCGAGCCAAACGCGCATGCTCGTCCGAGTCCGAGATCGATGAAGATGAAGGAGAACTCTGTGGAGCTCGATGCTTCAGCAGATCCGTTCGGCGAACAAAGATGCCACGCAATTTCAAGCTTCCTTCGGATACTCCGAAGTTCAACGACACACAAGATCCAAAATCTTGGCTCAGCGATCACCTGTCATCCGTCAAGCTGCACGGCGGTAACAAAGAAACCGCCATGCAATGCCTCCAGCTGTAGCTGACAGGCGCAGCGCGGGTCTGGCTCAACAGCCTATCATCAGGGTCCATCCGAAGTTGGGAGGAGCTAGCTTACAGCTTCATCCGAAATTTCAAGGGACCAGCAAGAGGCCCGCCTCAATCAAAGAGTTGCGAGCCTGCACTCAGAGAACGGGGGAATTTATTCGCTCGTACATATTACGCTGGTCTACCACCAAGAACTCCGCAGCGCATATCTCCGAGGAGAGGGCCATCGACGCCTTCAGAGACAGCGTCAAGCGCCAAGATTTCAAGGAAGAACTTGGGCGTGTCAGGCCCAAGACACTCGACCACCTCATGGAAATTGCCAACAGTTGGGCAGACGGCGAAGATTGCATCCAGCGAGCGCAATCAGATGAAGAGGACGACTACGGCCGAAGGAGAGAACACCGTAGCAAGAGGAGATCGCGTGTCTACGAAGACCGCGACGGACCCGACATGGTCGCGGCTGGCTACGCCGACCGCCGCAATGACAACAGCCGCAACAGCGGAGGTTACCGCGGAGGAAATCTCCGAGACAGCGGACGATCATCACAATTGTGGCAACGCCGCGATCGCGACAACGGACCCTCAGCATTCGAAAAGCTTTCGGGTCCATGCACCATCCACTTCTACATCGACAAGCAAGATGGCAAAAAGAAAGCCAGTCACATGCTCAAGGACTGCCGCGAGTTCCAGAAACTCAGCGACAGCATGGCGCAGATGAGGCAACAAGCCCCAATCCCTGCGTTCGGAAACGCACCCGCGCAAGGAGAAATAGCACACGGAGCACCTCCACCACCACCTATTGGAGGCCCAAACCAACCAGTCGCACCAGCGCAAAACAACGCCGGGGTCGTATACCCCCCACCAAAGGGAGCAGTAAATATGATCCAGAAGGGACGCCCCACAAACAGGGTGCAGAAGAAATTCACCCGACAAATCAACTTGGTCGTGGCAACTCCACCTGCAATCCCTAAGTACCTCAGCGGATCGGAGTCCTGCATCACGTTCACTCGCGCGGATCACCCTTGCCAGATCCCTCGCCCAGGTCATGCTGCCCTGGTGCTGGAGGCGCAGATCGGAGGCTTCGAGATGAGTCGCGTCTTCATGGACGGTGGCAGCGGCATCAACCTAATGTTCGCAAGCACCCTAGCAGCTATGCGAATCCCGCAATGCAGCCTGGAACAATCAGACACAACGTTCCACGGCATTGTACCAGGAAAGGGCATATTCCCCCTTGGCAAAATAGGATTGGACGTTATCTTCGGGAAGCCGGACAACTTTCGGCAGGAGCGACTCGAATTCGAAGTGGTGGACTGGCCGTCACAATACCACGCCATCCTGGGGTGTGTAGCATTCACAAGGTTCCTGGCCGTCCCACACTACGCATACCTACTACTCAAGATGCCAGGACCAAGGGGCGTCATCACAGTCCATGGGAGCTTCACCCGATCGGACCAATGCGACAGGGATTTCAATAAAATCTCCCAGTCTTTCGGCATGCAAGACGAGCTTGTAAGGCTCCGCGAGGTGACGGACAATGGGCTACCCCCAGTCACAAGGCATAACGCACCTGACATGTCCTTCGACTCCACCGTCAACACCAAGAAAGTGCAGGTCCATCCGACCGATGCCTCCAAGACGACCTTGATAGCCAGTGACCTCAGCACCGCATAGGAAGGCACGCTCGTCGAATTCCTCCGTGAGCGCTGGGAAATCTTCGCCTGGTGTCCTGCGGACATGCCAGGAGTTCCCAGGGAATTCGCCGAGCACGCACTCAATGTCTTTCCAGACACCAAGCCAGTCAAGCAGTCCATCCGAAGACTGTCGGAGCCACGAGCCGAAGCTATCGGCAAGGAAATCAATAGACTGCTCACTGCAGACTTCATCCGGGAAATCAAAGAAAGCGAATGGCTTGCAAACACGGTGATGGTCCCGAAGAAGGACACGGACATCCTGCGGATGTGTGTGGACTTCACGTCACTAAATAAGCATTGCCCAAAGGACCACTTCCCTCTTCCACGGATCGATCAGATCATCGATTCGACTGCAGGTTGCGAGAAACTCTCCTTCCTCGACGCCTACTCAGGCTATAACCAGATTCGGCTCAAGGTCGAAGATCAGGAGAAAACGGCGTTTATCACACCGTTCAGAGTATTCTGTTACAACACAATGCCCTTCGGGCTAAAGAACGCGGGTTCCACGTACCAGCGATGCATGCAGGCCTGCCTCAAGGACCAGATCGGTCGCAACGTCCAAGTTTATGTCGAAGACATAGTAATAAAAACCAGAGAGGCAAGGACACTTATCGACGATCTCCGCGAGACGTTCGACAACCTCGATCGCTACAGGATCAAGCTCAATCCTGAAAAGTGCGCCTTCGGCGTCCCATCAGGTCAGCTCCTCGGGTACTTCATCTCTCAACGAGGGATCGAGGCGAACCCGAAGAAAATCAAAGCCATCATGACGATGGAAAAGTCGAAAAACCTCAAGGGCGTCCAGCAGCTCGCAGGACGAGTAGCGGCGCTAAGCAGGTTCATCAGCCGTATGGGTGAGAAGGCCCTACCATTATACCAGCTGCTGCGTAAAGCAGACAAGTTCGAGTGGACACCAGAAGCCAACGACGCATTCGAAAGTCTCAAGCGGCTCCTCTCCACCTCGCCCGTTTTGGTCACGCCAAAGGAGCGCGAGCCCTTGCTGCTGTACATAGCAGCCACACATCAGGTGGTCAACACCGTACTCGTGGTCGAACGACCCGAAGAAGGAAAGACCCACGGGGTCCAGCGCCCAATTTACTACCTCAGCGAGGTACTGACACCAACAAAGCAGAGGTACCCTCACTACCAGAAGCTAGCCTACGGCGTGTTCATGACGGCTCGACGGTTGAGCCATTACTTCCAGGAGCACCAGGTGATGGTCGTCAACGAAGCACCCCTGAACAGCATCCTGAATAATCCAGAGGCCACATGACGGGTGGCCCTGTGGGGCATCGAACTATCACCCTTGGACATCGTCTACGAGAAGCGACACGCAATCAAATCTCAAGTCCTTCCGGACTTCCTGGTGCACTGGATGGAGCTGCAGCTGCCAGACACCCCAGACATGTCGCAGTCCTAGACAATGCATTTCGACGGCTCCAAGCGCGAAGCTAGAGCAGGGGCAGGGGTCATACTGACCTCCCTGCAGGGTGACAAGATGAAGTACGTCCTTCGGATGAAATTCTGGGCCTCCAACAACGAAGCAGAATACGAAGCCCTCATCCATGGCATGAGGATGGCAAATATATGCGGCGCAACGCGCCTGGTCATCTACGGTGACTCCAACCTCGTCGTCCATCAGACGATGAATGAGTGTGACGCACACGCCGAAAACATGATCGCGTACCGCGCGCTCTACAACGCACTCGAAGGAGAATTCGACGGCTGCGAACTTCGGCACGTTGGAAGAGAGAGCAACGAGGAAGCCGATAGACTCGCCAACATCGGATCCACCTGCGCAAAGGTGCCACCAGGTGTGTTCCTCGAACAAATCTGCGTGCCATCCATCAAAAGAAAATTCCCCAAGGGATCACCCGAAGAAGCAGAACACTCGGGGGCTACGCTACCCGAAGGATATGAAGGACCCGAGAAACTGGACACAGAGGTCGCTATGATCAACCTGATGCAGGTCATGGCAGTCGAAGAAGCTTGGACACGACCATACCTCCAGTTCTTGATAAATGGAGAATTGCCTGACAGCCCAACAGACGCCCGACGCATATCTCGCCGGTCAAAAGCCTTCACCGTCATCAACGGCGAGCTGTACAAGCGCAGCATCACGGGTATACTTCAACGGTGCGTCACCATCGACGACGGCAAGGCCATACTCCAAGACATCCACGAAGGCATCTGCGGCCACCACGCAGGCAGCCGCTCCGTTGTCGCTAAAGCCCTACGAGCAGGATTCTACTGGCCGACGGCCATGAGCGACGCAAAGGACATCGTCCGAAGATGCAACGGATGCCAACGGTTCGCCAACAAACCGCACACACCTGGGTCTGAGCTCAGGCCCATACCTATAGCTTGGCCTTTCGCTCAATGGGGCCTCGACATGATCGGCAAACTGCCAAAATCCTCGAAAGGAGGACACGTCTTCCTCCTGGTTGCGGTCGACAAATTCACCAAGTGGATCGAGGCCATGCCGGTCACCAACCAGAAAGGCAAAACTGCCGTCAAGTTCTTCGAGTCCATTGTCTACAGGTTCGGCATACCACACAGCATCATCACCGACAACGGATCGAACTTCATCTCCGAAGAATTCTAGGACTTCTGCGAAGGCCTTGGGATCAACATCACATATGCCTCAGTGGCGCACCCGCAAACGAACGGGCAAGTGGAAAAGGCCAACGGCCTAATCGGAGTAGGCATCAAGAAGCGCCTCATGAGCTCACTCGGACACAAAGCTGGAAATTGGACGAAGGAGCTACCCTCCGTCCTGTGGAGCTTACGAACTACGCCAAACAGCTCCATCGGCTACACACCGTTCTTCATGGTACACGGAGCCGAAGCCGTGCTACCAGCCGAAGTACGCCACCAGGCCCCACGGGTCGTTGCCTAACAGCGAAGCTGAATCCACGATTGCACTCGAAGACGCTGTCGATACACTCGACGAAGCACGGGACATAGCAGCAACTCGATCAGCGGTGTACCAGCAGATTCTCCGCAACTACCACAGCCGCCGGCTGCGCCCAAGGTCCTTCGTCGAAGGAGACCTCGTCTTGCGACTCAAGCAAAAGCGCCCAAATAAATTCGAGTCGCCATGGGAAGGACCCTACGTCATCACCGAAGTCATCCCAGGTGGTGCCTATCGCCTCAAGCACGTGGAGTCTGGAGTCGCATACTCCAACCCATGGAATATCTCGCACCTGCGACAGTTCTATCCGTAGCAACCTACCCCCTTATTTTACTTTTCAATAAGGCTTTCAGCCAAGGCTACTCAGCCGAACAATGTATCTCCTCCATTACGATATAAATAAAGCTAAGTGTCTCGCCCCAAAACTTCGTTTCACCATTTTCTGCAACCATACTATATGCTACAAACGCACTCGGGGGCTTCCCCCACCTCACGATTTCATCGACTGAGGGCCAAACGTGTACACCTGAGTAGCTGACAACGTCAGGCAAATGAAAAGGACACGTATCCAATTAAAGCACTGCGTGCTCACATACAAACAAACCTTTACGACAAAGGGCACAACACGCCCAGCCGAAATATACAAATTTTACATCTCTCTCTTTTTACAGGTACTACCTATGTTGAAGAATAACCTGGGCACGCTGCTCAAACAAATCTACAATCTGTTCGGCATACTGCCTCACAGCCGCGTAATGCGGATGCATGTCCCACTCGCTACCATCAGGGCGAAGAGGTGGCCCAGCAGCCATGGCAGCCAAATCCACATCAGGCCGGTGCAGCCTCACAAGAGACAACGCAGCCTTCACCAACTCCTTTACATTGCTTACATTCCGAAATTTCGATAGAAGACCCGCAAGGTTTATTGGCGCGGCATCCAAAGGGAACATGATGTGCAGCACCGAGGAAAGCGATGTCTGTACTTGGCGGAGCACCCGCGAAACTTGATGAACACGATCCTGCACCGTCGCCAGGGCTATGGCGCGATCACGATCCATCCAGAAGAAGCCGCCGGCCTCCATGTCCTGTTGAGTCAAGCAATTGACCCGAACAGCGACACGCTCTTTTTCTTCCCTCGGAGCAAGATTTGCACCTGCAGCAAGATTTGCACCTGCAGCAATCGGAACAGCGACCCGAACGTCGTTGCGGAGGGGGCATCAACAGGGTCAGCACCCGAAGGAACCTAGAGCGGCAACAAAACAAAGGAACACAAACATTCAGCCAAGGATGGAGCACAACTCAGAGAAATTCATTGAATATATAAAGCCACTACGTGGCACAAGGATGGTGTTCTTCAAGATATTTACAACAAAAACAAACTACAAACTAGCCTACATTTACTACGCCTAAAATGCAGGAGCCTGAGTCGCGTCGGAGCCAGACTGCCTAGCTTTGGCTCCACCCTGCTGCCGCAGTGCATACTCAGACAGCAAATCATTGAGCTTGGGCCCATATCGCCTGAAGCGAGCAGAATAGGCAGCAAAGGCTACCTCGAATCCATCCGCAGCCATCGGCATTCGAGAAGTGATCTGGGGCAGATCCAGCTCCGCTCCAGCCGCCATGGCCATCGCCAGCCCGACGGATGCGCCGATGCCTTTCTGCTTGCGTTTATACGCCGCAGGCGCTTCGGCTGACAGAGCCTCCGCCAGGGCATCCACATCGTCAAGGGCTGCGACCTTCGGGACAAGCTCCTTGTAGAAGCGACCAAGGACCTCTTTCGCCTTGGCAAGGGAGTTGACAACGGTGCTGCAGCGGTCTTCAACCGCCGCAGTGGCATCATCTAGGGCACTACCGTGCTCCAGAGCACAACGGTCAAACTCGATGCCTGCGGCATCTGAGACAAAAGAAGAAAGACATGAAGAAAAGTGGCATAAAAGAAGACCCGAAGGAAAAGAAAAAGTACAAAACTAGTACTCACCCGAAATAGCCTTGGCAGCAGCCATGAGCTTCGCCACCACCTCTTTTTCGCGAACAGCCGCAACCGTGGCCAGCTGCTCCTCACGATCTGCGGCTTCCTGCTGCAGACGCTCTTTTGCTTCGGCTGCCTTAGACAGCTCTAGCTCAAGGTGTTCTTTCGCACCAACGGCGGCTCTGGCCTTCTGCTCCGATTGACCAAGGCTCTTCTTGAGAGCGTCAACCTCACGGAGAGACTTGTTATGCTCCTCTGCATTCAGAACAACCAAATGTCAAAGAACTAAACCAGGATAGATAAGAGAAAAGTCAGATAGATACCTTCAAGCTGCCGAAGGTTCGCCTCCAGCACTAGGCGCTCTTGCACAAGCCGCTTGGCCTCTTGCACAAAAGGCTGCAGAAAAAAGAAATGTCGGTAAGAAAAGGGCTTGGGGGCTACGCCCAACACAAAGGAGTAACAACAAGATTCGCACACGAAGACACTCGGGGGCTCCCCCCATGAGGCAGGAAAAACTTACATGCTCCGATGATGACCCCGAAGGACCGTCTGCGAAATTCTGAGGCGCAACCACCTGCAACGGAGTATCCGGAGCCGCGTCACCCGAAGTCGCCACCGTTTGAGGTGGAGGAGACGCAATTTTCGACTCCCCCATCATCTCCCGTCCACCATCACTGGAAGAATCATGGGAGGATTGCCTGCATACAAGCCAATCAGCACAAGTGCAAAATTCATGAAGGATCAAGGACAACAGTATAACAAAGAAAACTTACGAGCCCAATGCGCTCAGGTCGAAGATAGGAGAAGCCCTTCGGGCCCTCTTCTCCTCTTTCTTCTCCTCTTTCTTCTCTTCCTTCTTCTCCTCCTTTTTCTCTTCCTTCTTCCGCTTTGCTGGCGGGTGTGGCGCGACAGCCCGCACTGGAATGGCAGGAAGGGGAGAGGAAGAACCTCCATGAACATCATCATGACGCTCAAGGCCCAGAGGATTTCTGGGAGTCGGAGGAGTCGAGGCATCCGAAGACTCGCTGGAGCTCCATGATCGCTTGCGCGAATGGTCCTCACTCGACTCGTCAGCATCCTCCGCTGGAGATCGCGCTGACGGTAGCTCGGACACGGAATCAACCACTTCATTATCCGGGGCATTCGGATACCTTTCGGGCAATGGTGGTACCATGCCCGGCACCTTGAAGCTCTACAAAATCAGAAGGAACTTTGTTAGCAAACAAAGGAAACAAATACACAGCCGACAAAATAAAAAAGGGGAGCACTACGTGCGCAAATCTACACCTTCGATACGACTAACATCGAAGAAAAGGGAGGAGTCAGTGACTTCCCCGGGATTTCTTGTTCGGCCTTGAACTTCAACAGCGCGCGAAGAGCCTTGTCAAGATCCCCCTCGGAGCACTCGAAACCCTCGTCGGATCACGGCGCCCAGAATAAAGAAACATCGGGTGCGCCCTCGCTTGGAGAGGCTGCACCCGACGCTCAAGAAACGTCCGGATGATGTCCACACCGTTCACCTCCTTCTCAGGAATCAGTTGGAGATCCTCCACCCGACGGTACAGGGCCTCTATCTCCGCCGCCTCACCGTCTAAGATTTGGTTTTTCCAAGACCTTTTCTTCTCAATTATTTGGGAGGGGTCAAAGGGAGCAAGACCAAAATCTTGCCCGGGCACTACGGAGTCGCGGATATAAAACCATCGCCTCCGCCAGTACTGGACAGATTCGGACATGGAAAAGGAAAAGAAGAGCAGATTGGGACTAAGAGAAATGATGAAACCCCCAATGGGATACACACCATCCGAGCCAGATTGCCTCTTCACGGAATAGATCTTCCGGAAGAGGCCAAAGTGCGGCTCAATGCCTAGCCAGCACTCGCAAAAAGTGATAAAACAAGCAATGTGGAGAAGAGAATTGGGAGACAGATGATGCCGCTGAACCCCATAGAAGAAGAGCAGTCCACGAAGGAAGTCATGGACGGGATACGACAACCCACGCAAAACGAAGGCGAGAAACATAACCCGGTACCCAGGTGGGGGACGGGGGATTACCTCATTGCCGGGGAGTTTAACGGCCTCCCTGTCCTCCGGGATCAAGCCCCGCTCGCGCAGCTTGCGGAGATCGCTCTCCCGCGTCTCTGATCGCCGCCAGCCACCATCGGTGACGCGAGAAGCGGCGGCGCCCTTCTTTCCTCCGGCGGCGGTGGTCCCAACCGCAGATGAAGACTTCTTTTGTTTCCCCATCACGCTACGGCGGCGCCGGCGTGAAAACGTACAAAGGACGACGGAAATGTGGAAGGAAATCCCAGCGCGAAGCAAGAATCGCTCGAGCGCAAGGAGGCAGTGAAACACAAGAACTGGTGCGGTGAAAACAAACCACGGTTCCCCTCAATGATTATAACAGCGAAGACGACGCATGGCAGCCGTTCATCTAGAAGACCTAACGCCAACGGCAGATCTGGCCGTACACGTGTCAACACCACAACGAACCGTTGTTACCACGCCGTCCACTACGCGCGGAAATCGAGGAGATGCCATAATTATCTCCACGCCCCGCGTGACCGGTCAATTCAAAGTCAGCAAGTGGGACCCATGTTCGTCCAGTCAAGTCATCTCTGGCGTAGCAGACGCTTGAGGTCATCGATCGTCAGCAATGATGTCATCAAAAGCTATACTAGCACCGATTAAGATTCTTCGGCTCCACAGCTAAGAGCTAAGAGTACTCACTCGAATCTTCGATTCGACTAAATACTCGGGGGATACTCCTATCAGGAGCGCTGACCGCGCACCTGGAAGATGAATAACGACAAAGTATTTCTTCGAGTCCTACGTCGAGTCTGCGACTCCACTACGGACTCGGGGGCTACTCTCATAGGGAGTATGGATTTAACCATCCGAATTTTTTTGAGTCCCACGGACCTACAACCGAACAAATGCTTGAATTAAAGTCTCTGCTCGAGTCTACGACTCGAACAGACACTTGGGGGCTACTCCCATAGGGAGCGCTGGTCGCGCACCCTATGAACTCTTCGACTGTGATCTTTCGGATCAGCACGCAAAAACTTTTTGGCATCTCTGCCCCAACAAAAACGCTGAGTGAGCAACGATCTCCTTGGCCACCCGAAACACCTCTACGGTGACGAACATTCGGATGCCGTGTCTACGACACAAAGATAAGACCTGCAGATATCATCTAACGGCCTGGCAACGTACATGACTACGCTCTGCTAGTACAAATCCATGTCAACAGGCGTGATGAAAAATCCCGATGGACGCGTTGGGTACGTTAATTAAAATCACTGGGATTCCACTCCTATAAGTCCTCCGCGGCCTGAGTCGAATTACCCCAGCATATGTTCCAGGTTCGAGTTGAGGGACTCGAACTTGAAGAAGATCGTGTTGTTTCGTCCTATGACAGTTAATTGACCCTGATCCGTCGGGTGAGTCAGGCACACGCATCAACAATCCCTACACACATATATTATTGCACCCGAAATGGAAGAGTCCTCAGCCGAATCTACGATTCGACTGAACACTCGGGGGCTACTGACATGGTCATACCCTACGGGTACGTGACTTCAGCATACCTGGTCCAGCCCAAGGAAGGCCCACAGCAGATACACGCTGGCCCACGACGATTTTCGGGTGGCCAAGGCCCATGACGCCTTCGGATCCTTGGAGAGCAAGACTAGCATAGATAGGAAATTCAAAGGGGTAAAACCCTAGAACTTGTAACCGACTAGGACCATACCCAGGACCTGCCTAAGTCTATATAAAGGCCAGGAGGGTACGCCCTAGATCTCCCAACTCATAATTTCGCACGCACCTCCACGCCAGATCGAATCTGCGCACCCTGTAACCTTTGGTTCCGCCGTAATCAAGAGCAGACAAGCAGGAGTAGGGTTTTCCCTCCGGGGGCCTGAACCTGGGTAAATCTCGTGTCCCCTGGTTGCTTGTCTGTTAACCGTTCCATGATCTCCAGCATCCCCATCTTCTTCAAAACCCAAGTCCATGACAATGGGCATTGGCGAGAATAAACCTCGTCAACCAGTATGCATAGGAGTAGTCGTTGGTTAGGACAAATGTTTACAACCCAATTGATCGCAAGATCAAGTGCTAGTCTTGCACCATTTATTGTTATTTTTTCCTTCATTTTTTACTATGAATACCCATTGTGAAATTCCTGAGCCCGCCACTGCCTCCGGCGACCGCATGCACTACCGTCTGGGATCCGGCAACTGGCGTCGTCGACCACACCATGAGCGACAACAATAATGAACATGGTGCTCCTACGATGAAGTTTATGTGATATTATTCACTTTGTTTGCACTAGCCGTTGCTAGATTTATAGATCTACTAGATGTGCGTGTTTGGCTGTATGTGTTTAGATATGCTATTGTTTGCTTATGTAATGTTGATTTCTGTAATTAATCTATGCCGAAATGGCTTAAAAATATTCCAAAAGTGGTCGAGCAGCAGGTACACCGTCGCGTCCGACATCCCGCCGGTCTCCTTCTGGTCGACGCCATGTGTCGCTGCCGCCACCGCGACCTCGCTAGGTTTAGGGTTTAGGATTTCTCTTCATTTTTATTATTGTGTATGTATATATTAGGGTTTCTCTGAATTAGGTTTTATATCTCTCAACACCGTACCTAACTTTCTCCTTTAGCCGCTTTGACTTATTCGTTTTTCCACCTATGCAGAAAATATGGACCCACACGTCAGAGACGAAGAAAAGGAAGAGTTGATCCAAGGTGTGATCCTTGGGGAAGATAATTTAGACGTATCAACGTTTCTGAACAACTCTGGTGAGGGTGATCCTATTTTTACCGGAATAGACAACTTGGTTGAGGTTGAAGGTGTTGCCATCCGCGAGGGAGAAGGCGATGCCTTGTGTAATCGAGAAGACGATAGCTCCGGCGAGGTGCATGTAATATAAATCAATTAATTAATTAATCATCTGTTATCTATATAGAAATAGTAACGACGATCTTTCTTCTTTTAGCCCTCCGGATCGAAGGAATCTACTGAAAAGAGCAGACGATGCCCAACCAAAAAGTTGCAAGACCATGAGAGGTTCAGGATCGAAGATGTCGCTGATGACGGCAAACCGACAGCTCCCGAAGTTGTTGCAACCAAATTTGTGGCACAATGCGGAGTAATTGTTAGGGACTTAATCCCGATCACCATTAGAAATTGGAATAGGCCTGCTAATGCGGATGAAGAGGGAACATGTTTATTTGTCCCTAACCACGCCAAAGATTTACTGTGGAAGAGGCTCATGGTTAATTTAAAACTACCGAAGATAGAGCTGGATCCAAATGCGGAGGATCCAGTTGAGGACGCCTTACAACATGGGAGAGCCATGGAGGCTAAGGTCAGGGAGTGGGCTTTGAAGAAGATGGCCCAGTGTTTCACCAACTGGAAGAAAAGATTGCACCTTGACTATGTCGTGAAAAACAAGACTCCCGATTTCAAGAATATTCAGTTTGAGAAGATAAAACCATTCTGGGCTGAGTTTGTGGAATACAAGAAATCAGAAAAATCTAAGAAAATGTCTGAAATGAATAAGCTGAATGCTGCTAACAAGAAGTATCACCATACTATGGGGCAAGGTGGCTACAGGGCTGGCATTCCTAAGTGGGAGAAACTTGAGAATGAACTGCGTGCTAAAAAGATCACCCCAGAGACAGGCGATTGGGTAGAACGTGCAAGGAATTGGTTTTATGGGCATGGGGGCACGTTGGACTCGGAAGGGAGGTGTATATATAACATACGACATAAAGAAGACCCCTTGCCAATCGAGAGGATCAGAAAAGCAGTAAAGGCTGTTAAAGATGGGGACTTCATTCCCGATAGAGAGAATGATGAGCTCACACTCGCCCTTGGAAATAAGGAACATGATGGACGAACACGAGGCACAAGAGGCTCCCAACCATGGAGGACTGGGTTTCCCGAAGAGAGGAAGAAATATCCTGATAGAAGCCGTCAGAGGAGAAAGGACAGGGTGGAAGTTGAAGCAAATAGTCAGAAAGAGCGAATGCGTTTAATTGAAGAACGATTAAAGCAACAACAAGATGAAATTAACGCACTTAAAGAGCAAAGTACTACCGGCCCATCTCAGCAGCACACTGCATTCGATGCTACCGACCTATCGAATAATCGAAAAAGTAGGGTGGCTTCCACCGAGGTCCCGGGTGATGACAATGGCGATGACGATGATGCACCAACGATGGCTCCTGTTGGCTACCCAGTGGATGATATCACAGAGATGACACACTGCGAGCTACATGTCAAAGTTGTGAACATATCAATGAAGGTGGCGGTCGGCTGCCTTACCAATTGGACCCACACCAACTTACCACTGTCGTCCGATTCCAGAGGGCTACGTTGTTGTCGGCGTGGATGAAATCATGCCCACCTTTGAAGTTTTGGATCTTCACTACCCTGCAGGTGAAGGGGATGTGATTGTGCTGGGAGAAGCAAAAAACGTCACCATTCTATGGCCGAAGGAATGTATCGTGCTTCGAAATCACACGCCAAGGCCATCTTCACCGCCGCCTCACCCGTCTCCAGCGAGGTCGTCGCCGCCGCGGCAGCCGTCTTCGTCGCCTCACCCGGCTCCGTCACCTCACCAATCTCCGGCGCAGCCATCGCCGTGGGAGCCATCACCGGCGCCTAAGGGTCAAAAGCGTAAGCGTACCGCTACTGTGCCTCGTGGTAAGCGATCGCCGAAACGTAAACAAGAGCCTCTTACAAAAGTACCAAAGGTTCCTCCCAAGAGAGCTTATGGCTGTACTGAAGAGGAGACTGCGGCGATCGTTGATGCGGAAACGACAGCGTTTTTCGCTAAGCTGAGGCGGCCGAAAGATCCAGAGTTCCCCAACACCAAAGAAGAAAAATCCAAAGTGTTGAAAATGCTAAAGAATCTTCATCAACCCGAGCCAAAGCTGTCATCAGACTATGAGCGTTCTATTCTCAAGTCACATGCGGCACAAAAAGCCTCGAAGAGCAGTACTGATGCAAGTGAGAAATCTGTTGCCCAGCTCGGAGAACAAGCAAAACAGACTTGCGCCCCTCTCAAGGTGATTTCTCAAACCAATGTGGGGTCGAGCAAATATGGGGCCGAAGAGCAGTATGATCCAGAGGTAGTTGCACAATACGGAGAAGCTGCCGCTGCTCAAGGTATGAGTATTGCCCAGTACTTATCCCAGTTAGAGTTCTTCCCCGTGAGTGAAGTAGCATACAGATACCAGTACGACAAACCTCTCGTCAAACCTGAGGAGGTAAACAATCTTCCAACAAAAATGCGAAGATTGCATAACTGGTACATGCATGCCACAAGGGCCGGGGCTAACTGGATAGTGCTGAGGGTTACAAAAAAGCATCATGGGAAAGAAAAGGATGACATGATATCCATTGAATTTGATGAACTATTTCAATTATTCAATCAAGACGCTTTGGACAAATCGATCATCAGTGCCTATTGTCTGTAAGTACTAATTCTGTAATTAATTTAGTCTCCATCTATATTATTTTGTTTATTGCATGTATATAATCATATTGTAATATGCAGAATGAAGATTCTCGAATGCAGCAGAGGACAAATCTATGACATTGGCTTCATTGACCCATATTGGGTTCATGAAGCTAATCTCAAAATAAGCCCCCAGGATACGGAGGATAATATAGTACACGCGTTAAGGTTTCAAGAAACCAAAAGGGAAATACTATTTCCTTACAACTTCGAGTGAGTGTTATTGTCTTGTATACACTTTCTATTTCGCTTACTCGATGTTAAGTATATAATTGATTAGTATTGCGTTTGCAGCTTCCACTATATTCTGTTAATAATTCAACTTGACAAAGGGCGTGTACTAGTCATGGACTCGAAACATAAACCCCTTGAGACGTGGAAGGACATGCAGATACTTCTCCAGCGGTAATTCTAATCATTACGATACTATATCGGCAACGTTCGTGAATTTTATGATATCAAGTACTTAATAACTTATTTTATTCGTTTTCTACGCCGGGCGGCGCTTGGAAACGGTTCACCAACAAGGCTAGGGTATTTGGAAAGAGGAGCTTACATTTCAACCACTAGATGTAAGCACCACTAGCTATATCCGCGCATCTCTTTGATTCTAGTTTTGATACAGTTATTATCATGCTTGATTATTATTTTGATTGAACTCTGTTCTCGTAAAGTGCCTGACGCAGGGACCAGGTAACAATCTATGTGGATACTATGTATGCGAGTTCATCCGGCAGACGTGCGATGAGAAGGGCAGAAATTTAGAGCAACTCCACGTACGTAAACAATTTCTATAATTTTTAATTACAATCAAATTGTGTTTAGTTTCATTCATATAGGCTGACTCCTTTTTTAAATCAGATCGAACGTTTACGGGACGGTCTTCTGCCAAAGGATCGCGTACGAGCAATTCAGGAGGAATTGGCGGGATTCTTGGATGCAGAAGTTCCTAGACCCAAAAGGGAAATACTACTCGGTTGTGTATAGTGTAGGGGTTCGTAGCATGGAAAACAAAAATTTTCTATCGCATACAAACAAACAAGCCAAGATCTATCTACTAGATTGTAGCAACGAGTCGATGGAATAACTTACCCTCGAAGATTCCAAAGTGTTTAACGAGAGCGGATTCTCGTGGGTGATGTAGTCGTACTCTTCCCGATCTCAAGATCGTGTAGACGATCCTTCCGGCGCTGCGTTCCGGCAGCGCTCCCGCAGTCGGTCACACGTTCAGTACTCGACGAAGACCTTCCTCTCCCTTGTTCCAGCAGGCAGCGGAGGTTGTAGCACTCTCCTCGCGATTCCGGCAGCACAACGGCGTGGTACCAGAAGTAGAGGGGAGATCCCGCAGGGCTTCGCCTTAAGCCGGAGCGAGTATGGTGGAGTATGAGAGAGGGCTATTAGTGGTCTAGAGATTAGACACACCAATTAGAAGGCTCTAAACCGCAGGCTAAAGCAATTAGAAGCTCTAAACCAGAACGGCTCTAAACCGGATTAGAGGTAGAAACTTGTGTGTCTAGAGGAGGAGGCCCTGCCCCTCCTTTTATGGGTGGAGGGGCTTGGCGCGCCAGGGGAGGGAGGGAGTCCCTCCCCAACTCGGCCTAGGGCTGGCCGCCGGCTTGGAGGAGAGGAACTCCTCCTCCAAGTTGGTTTCCAACTCCTCTTGCTTGTTTCCCACAGTTTCTTGTTTTAGCCGTTTGACTTTCAAACTGGACATTTGACTTTTCTGTTTTAGGATTCAATTTAATCCTTTATTTGGGACAGCAAGAACAATTAGTACATGATGCAATCATTCCAATATGTAATGACACATTCATGTACCCCTCCCCCCCGGAGTGTCGAACAATCCGGAACCTTCTAGAACATTCCCGATGAAATCACCGGAATCATTCCCGAACTCCGAAACGGGACTTTCCTTATATGAATCTTATTCTCCGGACCATTCCGGATCACCTCGTGATATCCCGGATCCCATCCGAGACTCCAAACAACATTCGGTCTCTTTCTCATAATACCATAACTACTCAAAACAACGTCGAATCCTTAAGTGTGTCTCCCTACGGTTCGTGAATTATGCGGACATGATCGAGACACTTCTCCGAACAATAACCAATAGAGGAATCTGGAAATTCATATGGCTCCCACATATTTCTACGATTACTTTGCGATCGAATGAACCACTTACATACGATACCAATTTCCCTTTGTCTCACGATATGTTACTTATCCAAGGTTATGATCGTCGGTATCTCTGCACACCTAGTTCAACCTCGTTACTGATAAGTACTCTTTTCTCGTTCCCGTGATATGTGATCCCTTGTGAGCCAGTCACATGCTTGCAAGCTAATTGGATGACATTCCACCGAGAGGGCCCAGAGTATATCTATCCGTCATATGGATGGACAAATCCCACTCAATGCCACCTTTATAACCACCCAGTTACAGTGTGGTGTTTGATGTCATCAAAGCATCCATCCGGTAAAGGTGATATGCATGATCTCATGGTCGAAGGAATTAGGTTACTATGTATCAGAAAGCATATAGCAATTGAACTATTGAAATGGCTTGATCTTTATGCTACGCTTATATATAGGAGTATGTCCACCATATCATTCTCCTAACGATATGATCTTGTTGTTGATAACATCTCAATGTTCATGATAGGGAAACCACAATCATCTATCAACCAACAAGCTAGTGAAGTATAGAGGCTATACTAGGGACTTCAAATTAAGTTTACAAATCACACAAGTATCAATGTTTCCTTGTTAATACTATTATAGCATGAATGTAAACATTTATCATAAACACAAAGATATAATAATAACTACATTTATTATTGCCTCTAGGGCATATCTCCAACAGTCTCCCACTTGCACTAGAGTCATCTAATCTAGATTACATGGTAATATACCGAACACCCATGGCAGTTTGGTGTTGGTCATGTTTTGCCCTCGGGAGAGGTTTAGTCAACGGATCCGCCACATTCAGATCTGTGTGTACTTTGAAAATCTTTATATCCCCATCCTAGATATGTTCTCGAATATCGTGAAAACGTAGCTTGATGTGCTTCAGCTTCTTGTGTGACCTTGGTTCTTGCGCATTGGCTATGGCGCCCATGTTATCACAGTAGATAGACATTGGGTCCAGCGCACTAGGAACCACACCCAGCTCTGTAATGAACTCTTTCATCCATATCGCTTCTTGTGAAGCCTCCGAAGCAGCCATGTATTCCGATTCAGTTGAAGATCTCGCCACAACGCTTTGCTTTGCACTCCTCCAGCTAACTGCTGCACCATTCAAAATAAATACGTATCCGGATTGTGATTTAGAATCATCCGGATCGGTGTTCCAACTAGCATCGGTGTAACCATTAACAACGAGATGTTCATCACCTCCATAAGAAAGAACCATATCCTTAGTTCTTCTCAAGTACTTAAGGATGTTTTTAACCGCTGTCCAATGATCCACTCCTGGATCACTTTGATATCTGCTAGTTAAACTAACAGCATATGCAATGTCGGGTCTAGTACATAGCATGGCATACATTAGAGATCCTATGGCTGAGGCATAGGGAGTCTTACTCATCCTTTCTCTATCTTCTGCCGATATCGGACTTTGAGTTTTACTCAAGGTCGTATTGGGCAACATGGGCAAGAACCCTTTCTTGCTTTCTTCCATTCCAAACCTCTTTAGAACTTTGTCCAAATATGTACTCTCTGACAATGATATTTGGCGTTTCGATCTATCTCTATAAATCTTTATGCCTAATATGTAAGCTGCTTCGCCAAGATCCTTCATTGAAAAACTATTATTAAAATATTCCTTGACACTATTAAGAAGGTCTACATCATTCCCAATCAACAATATGTCATCCACATATAGTATTAAGAATGCTACAAAGCTCCCACTCACTTTCTTGTAAATACAAGCTTCTCCATAAGTTTGTATAAAACCAAAACTTTTGATTACCTTATCAAAACGTTGATTCCAACTTCGGGACTCTTGCTTCAATCCATAGATGGACCGTTGAAGTTTGCATACCTTGTTAGCATCTTTAGGATCGACAAAACCTTTGGGTTGCATCATATACAACTCTTCATCAATGTCTCCATTGAGGAATGCTGTTTTGACATCCATCTGCCATATCTCATAATCATAATATGCAGCGATTGCTAACATAATCCTCACAGACTTTAGCTTCGCTACTGGTGAGAAAGTCTCATCGTAGTCAACTCCTTGAATTTGTCGAAACCCTTTTGCGACAAGTCGAGCTTTATAGACAGTAACATTACCATCAACATCTGTTTTCTTCTTGAAAATCCATTTGTTCTCGACAGCCTTCCGGCCATCTGGTAAGTCCACCAAAGTCCATACTTGGTTTTCGTACATGGATCCAATCTCGGATTTCATGGCTTCTTGCCATTTATTGGAATCTGGGCTCATCATCGCTTCCTCATATGTCTCGGGGTCATCGGTGTTGTCCACCAACATGACATTCATAACGGAATCATACCATTCTGGAGTGGTACGAGTTCTCGTTGACCTCCGAGGCTCTGTAGTAACTTTAACCGAAGTTTCATGATCACCATCACTAGCTTCCTCTCTTATTGGTGCAGGCACCACAGGAACTTCTTCCGGTGCTGCGCTACTCGCAATTTCGAGAGAAGGTTCGACAACCTCGTCGAGTTCTACTTTCCTTCCAGTCACTTCTTTCAAGAGAAATTCCTTCTCTAAAAAGGATCCATTCTTGGCAACAAAGATTTTGCCTTCGGATCTATGATAGAAGGTATACCCAATAGTTTCCTTCGGGTATCCTATGAAGACGCATTTTTCCGCTTTGGGTTCAAGCTTGTCCGGCTGTAACTTCTTTACATAGGCTTCGCATCCCCAAACTTTAAGGAACGACAATTTAGGTTTCTTCCCAAACCATAATTCATACGGTGTCGTTTCAACGGATTTAGATGGTGCCCTATTTAAAGTGAATGCGGCTGTTTCTAATGCATAACCCCAAAATGATAGCGGTAAATCTGTAAGTGACATCATAGAACGAACCATATCTAAGAGAGTTCGATTACGACGTTCGGACACACCATTACGCTGTGGTGTTCCCGGCGGTGTCAATTGTGAAAGTATTCCGCATTTCTTCAAATGCTCGCCAAACTCGTAACTTAGATATTCACCTCCACGATCAGAACGTAGAAATTTAATCTTCTTGTTACGTTGATTCTCTACCTCACTTTGAAACTCCTTAAACTTCTCGAAAGTTTCGGACTTATGTTTCATGAAATAGATATACCCATATCTACTCAAGTCATCCGTGAAGGTAAGAACATAACGATAACCACCGCGCGATGCTACACTCATTGGACCACACACATCGGTATGTATGATTTCCAATAAGTCCGTAGCTCGCTCCATCATACCAGAAAATGGAGTCTTAGTCATTTTTCCCATCAGACATGCTTCACATCTTTCAAGTGATTCAAAATCAAGTTATTCAAGAAGTCCATCGGAATGGAGTTTCTTCATACGTTTCACTCCAATGTGACCAAGACGACAGTGCCACATATAAGTCGAATTATCGCTTGATTTCAAACGTTTAGCCTCAATGTTGTTGATATGTGTATTTCCACTATCGAGATTCAATAAGAATAGACCATCTATCAAAGGTGCATGTGCATAAAACATATTACTCATATAAACCGAACAACCATTATTCTCGAACTTAAACAAGTAACCGTCTCGCAATAAACATGATCCTGATATAATGTTCATGCTCAACGCAGGCACCAAATAACAATTATTTAAGTATAAAACTAATACCGATGGTAGATGAAGGGGTAGCGTGCCGACCGCGATCACATCAACCTTTGATCCATTTCCCACGCGCATCGTCACCTCGTTCTTCGCTAGCTTCCGTTTATTCTGCAGCACCTGTTTCGAGTTACAAATATGAGCAACCGAACCAGTATCAAATACCCAGGCACTACTACGAGTACTAGTGAGATACACATCAATAACATGTATATCAGATATACCTTTCTTCTTGATGTTGCCGTTCTTCAAATCCGCCAAGTACTTTGGGCAATTCCGCTTCCAGTGACCTTCTCCCTTGCAGTAAAAGCACTCAGTATCAGGCTTGGGTCCAGCCTTGGTCTTCTTCGCCGGTGTGGTAACTTTCTTACCACCCTTATTGAAGTGTCCCTTTTGCTTAGACTTGCCTTTCTTGAATTTGGTGGTCTTATTGACCAACAACACTTGGTGCTCTTTCTTGATCTCCACTTCTGCAGATTTCAACATGGCAAAGAGTTCTGGCAACGTATTATTCATGTTCTGCATGTTGTAGTTCATCACACAGTTCTTGTAACTTGGTGGTAGTGATTGGAGGACACGATAAATCCCCAAAGCATTAGGAATCACTATACCCAAGCTTTGAAGTTTGTTCGCGTGCCCAGACATCTTAAGCACATGCTCACTGACGGAGCTGCCCTCTTCCATCTTGCAGTTAAAGAACTTTTCAGAAGCCTCATAGCTTTCAATTGTCGCATGAGTCTCAAAAATCAATTTGAGATCCTCGACAATATCATATGGGTCTGAATCCTCAAACCTTTTCTGAAGCTCCGATTCCAAACCATAAAAGATAGCACACTGAACTATGGAGTACTGATTCTTCCGAGCGAGGTAAACATTCTTTACTTCATCGGGAGCATCAGTTGCAGGTGGGTCACCCAGCGGTGCATCCAGCACATAGGTCAAATTACCAGCTGTGAGGACAATCCTCAAATTGCGGAACCAATCCGCGAAGTTGCTTCCATTGTTTTTCAACTTTTCTTTCTCTAGGAATGCATTAAAATTGATGGTAGGGGCTGCCATTGATCTACAACATATTTGCAATAGTTTAGACTAAGTTTATGACAAATTGAGTTCAAATTAATTAATGTAATTAAACTAGGTGAACTCCCACTCAAAACAATATCCCTCACATTGTTTTAGTGATCACACGAACCAAATCCACTACATCAACACCGATCATCACGAGAGTTGATATAGTTTCAATGGCGAACAATCGTCATGTTCATCATATCTACTATATGATTCATGCTTTACCTTTCGGTGATCCGTGTTCCGAGACCATGTCTGTTCATGCTAGGCTCGTCAAGATCAAACCTTAGTTTCCGCATGAGCAAATCTGGCTTGCTCACGTTGTATACACTTGCGGAATCTAACACACCCGATCATCACGTGGTGCTTCGAAACAACAAGCTTTAGCAACGGTGCTAACTAAGGGTGAACACTTTATGACTTGAAATTCATGTGCATGAGGGATCATCTTATAATGCTACCGTCGTCTACTAAGAAATACAAGATGCATAAAGCATTAACATCACATGCAATTCAATATATATGTGATATGATATGGCCTTTCTTCTTTGTGCTTCCGATCTCCATCTTCAAGCACGAACATGATCTCCATCATCACCGGCATTGCATCAAGGTCAATGACGCCTCTCCATGGTTGTCGTCCACCGGCTTCAACTATTACAACTACTTTGAATAGACACGCGGGTCTTAACATAAATTAAAGACAACCATATGGCTCCTGCCGGTTGCCGACTTACAATAAGGAACATTGCATACATCAAATATAATCACAATCATGGCCATATCACATCACTGCACACCCCTGCAAAACAAAGTTAGACGCCTCTACTTTCTTTGCATATTTTACGTGGTTTGGGGCTTTCAATAAGTGTCGTTCTAACTTATGAACAAGAACCACAACATTGATACTAGTATTGTTAATCACCCGTTGTAAATTGGATCTTAACTATGCTAGGAGAAACAGGCACCCGCAAAGCCACTTATGCAATACAAGTTGCATCTCAAGCGTGGAGCAAGTCTCATGAACGATGTCATGTAAGGTTAGCCCGGGCCGCTTCATCCCAACATACCGCAAGATGCAAAGTACACAAGAAGCAATCGACAATAAAAGCATCAACGCCCACAATGACCATTGTGTTCTACTCGTGCAACAGATCTACATATAGACACGGCTCTGATACCACTGTAGGGGTTCGTAGCATGGGAAACAAAAATTTTCTATCGCATACAAACAAACAAGCCAAGATCTATCTACTAGATTGTAGCAACGAGTCGATGGAATAACTTACCCTCGAAGATTCCAAAGTGTTTAACGAGAGCGGATTCTCGTGGGTGATGTAGTCGTACTCTTCCCGATCTCAAGATCGTGTAGACGATCCTTCCGGCGCTGCGTTCCGGCAGCGCTCCCGCAGTTGGTCACACGTTCGGTACTCGACGAAGACCTTCCTCTCCCTTGTTCCAGCAGGCAGCGGAGGTTGTAGCACTCTCCTCGCGATTCCGGCAGCACAACGGCGTGGTACCAGAAGTAGAGGGGAGATCCCGCAGGGCTTCGCCTTAAGCCGGAGCGAGTATGGTGGAGTATGAGAGAGGGCTATTAGTGGTCTAGAGATTAGACACACCAATTAGAAGGCTCTAAACCGCAGGCTAAAGCAATTAGAAGCTCTAAACCAGAACGGCTCTAAACCGGAGATTAGAGGTAGAAACTTGTGTGTCTAGAGGAGGAGGCCCTGCCCCTCCTTTTATGGGTGGAGGGGCTTGGCGCGCCAGGGGAGGGAGGGAGTCCCTCCCCAACTCGTCCTAGGGCTGTCCGCCGGCTTGGAGGATAGGAACTCCTCCTCCAAGTTGGTTTCCAACTCCTCTTGCTTGTTTCCCACAGTTTCTTGTTTTAGCCGTTTGACTTTCAAACTGGACATTTGACTTTTCTGTTTTAGGATTCAATTTAATCCTTTATTTGGGACAGCAAGAACACTTAGTACATGATGCAACCATTCCAATATGTAATGACACATTCATGTACCCCTCCCCCCCCGGAGTGCCGGACAATCCGGAACCTTCTAGAACATTCCCGATGAAATCACCGGAATCATTCCCGAACTCCGAAACGGGACTTTCCTTATATGAATCTTATTCTCCGGACCATTCCGGATCACCTCGTGATATCCCGGATCCCATCCGAGACTCCGAACAACATTCAGTCTCTTTCTCATAATACCATAACTACTCAAAACAACGTCGAATCCTTAAGTGTGTCTCCCTACGGTTCGTGAATTATGCGGACATGATCGAGACACTTCTCCGAACAATAACCAATAGAGGAATCTGGAAATTCATATGGCTCCCACATATTTCTACGATTACTTTGCGATCGAATGAACCACTTACATACGATACCAATTTCCCTTTGTCTCACGATATGTTACTTATCCAAGGTTATGATCGTCGGTATCTCTGCATACCTAGTTCAACCTCGTTACTGATAAGTACTCTTTTCTCGTTCCCGTGATATGTGACCCCTTGTGATCCAGTCACATGCTTGCAAGCTAATTGGATGACATTCCACCGAGAGGGCCCAGAGTATATCTATCCGTCATATGGATGGACAAATCCCACTCTTGATCCATGTGTCTCAACCAATACTTTCCGAACACTCAATGCCACCTTTATAACCACCCAGTTACGGTGTGGTGTTTGATGTCATCAAAGCATCTATCCGGTAAAGGTGATATGCATGATCTCATGGTCGAAGGAATTAGGTTACTATGTATCAGAAAGCATATAGCAATTGAACTATTGAAATGACTTGATCTTTATACTACGCTTATCTATAGGAGTATGTCCACCATATCATTCTCCTAACGATATGATCTTGTTGTTGATAACATCTCAATGTTCATGATAGGGAAACCACAATCATCTATCAACCAACAAGCTAGTGAAGTATAGAGGCTATACTAGGGACTTCAAATTTAGTTTACAAATCACACAAGTATCAATGTTTCCTTGTTAATACTATTATAGCATGAATGTAAACATTTATTATAAACACAAAGATATAATAATAACTACATTTATTATTGCCTCTAGGGCATATCTCCAACATATAGACAATAGGAATTGTAAAAATAGCAACTTTGAAGAAATTGGCCGGTAGCATCGAATAGCAACTTTTGTATGTAGTGCATGAACTCGATCCGTGTATTGAATATAATATTGTCATCATGATGTAATATAAGGTTCCTTTATTGATAAGTGCAAATCACTAAATAAACAATAAAAAAACCTAAATGAATTCTCTGCCGCGGTGTGGCATCCCGCAAAACCACTACTAGAAAATCGCGTTGTTTTTGTGCATTGCATCATCATATTCGCATGTCTTGTCTCTGTGCATCATCATGACATCAGCATGCATCTATATGTTTAAAACTATTTTGCTAAAAACCCTATTTTGGTTTTCTATATTAATCCCCTCATCTTGTTTCAAAACAAACCCGGGTCTCCGGATTATCTCGTTTCGTCTGGCAATGGTTTTCAAAAGCCCCGTTTTGAATAATAAAATCATTTAAATTATTTTAGGGGGCAGCCGAACCGGGCCGATCCGACCCAGTTGGCCACCCCCAGTACAAAACCAGCCTACCCAAAGTCCTAAAACTACCCAGTCCTATTCTACCCAGCCCCCCTCCACCTCACCCCAACCTATCCTATCTCGACACATCACCTTCCCTCTTCCCCTATCCTATCCGGTTCCGCCACCTCATCCATCCCACACACACGCCTGCCTACACCCAGCACACACGCGCCCCTGCATGCTGCCGCCCGGCCACAGCCCGTGGGTCCCACCGTGCCCACCAACTCCCGTCCCCATCCTCTGCCCCGCTCCTCCCCCTCCCCGACCCGACCGCGCGCTCCCCGCCGCTCACCCATCAATCGCCGCCGGCGCCCTCCCTCTCACCGGCGTGCTCCGCCCTCCGCCCAGTTCGCCGCCTCCCCGACCCCAAGCTCCTCCGGCGACGCCTCCTCGCCTCTCTGCTTCCGCGCTCGCCACGCCCGTCTTCCTCTCCGGCTCCGGCCACCGCCAGCCCGCGGCCGCCTCGCCCATCCTCTCTACCCGCCGCTCCTCCTCCCTCCGGCCGTCTGCCTCCATCCCAACTCGCCTCCAACCATCCTCGCCGCCGCCTCCCTCTCGCTGGCCGTCGCCCTCGCCTCGCCGGCCCCAAGCTCCGCCGCCCACCTCTTCCTCCCCGGCGCGCTCTCCCCGCGACCCCCTCCGCCTCTGCTCCCCCGGTCGTCGTCGGCCACCGCGTCCCCGTCGCCCCGCTTATGCCTCGCCGCCCGCCGCCGTTCTCCCTGGCGCCCCCCTCCTCCTGGCCCAGCGCCGCCGCCGACGGGAGGCCCCTCGACCCGACCTCGCCGCCAGGAGCCCGCCTCGGCCTCCAGCGCCTCTAGCCGCCCCCGCTCGAGCCGCCGGACCCCTCTGCTCCAACCACCGTGTGCCCCGCCGCCGACGCCCGCGTTCCCCAGCGCGTGCCGTCGCTCTCGTCGCCGCCCCGCCATGGCCGCCCCCCCCCCCCCCCGCCGCGCTCTGCAGTGAGCTGCTGCCTCTCGTGACTCCGTGCCGGCCGCCGTCGCCAGGACCATCCCCCGAGCCGACGCGAGCGGGCCCTGTAGCGACGTTGACGCCTCTGCTTGCAGGCTCGGGTGCCGCTGGTTTGGCAGCTGTTCTGGTATCTGTTGCTGAAGATGTGAACCACCAAGTTCGTCTCGGGCCCTTATCTCGTCGACAAGTTCTTCGCAAAGGACCAAGACCGCTAGCACTTGACGAACCATAGACAAGACCTTCATCATGGATGACAAGTGCCACAACATGTCCTCGAAGGACGCGGACGCCACGGCCCCGAACCCCGACCCCGGAACCGGAGGGCGAACCCGAAGACCAGGAGTCCTCTTTCAAGGATCCGGTGGCCGAGACTCTGAAGACCGATCCGAGGCGCCAGGACCCGAACCTTGAAGAACGCCAAGATCGCCGACGCGGATACGCCAAGTTCCTCGCCCGAATGCCAAGACCGACTCGATGGCGCGGGCCCGACAAGGTCTTCGCGACGACAAGATCAGCACCGACCTGGGTGGAGCCGAAGACCGCCAAGTACTTCTTCCGGGAACGCCAGATCTACTTCCGATGTCCGAGACCAATCCCGTCGAACCCCGAATCCCTGAGACCTGAACCCCGAACCCCCGGAACCCCAAGTTCGTCGAGACCCTCTAAAGTGTGAACCCCTTCCCGAAACCCTATTTTATAATATAATACAACTTGTCGCATATTAATTGTTCATGCATGCATATTTATGTGGTTTGGGGGCCTTATGCCGATTCACCATATAATTAAATATGGGGCCCATATGCGGGCAAATCTAGCCTTATATTGGCCTCATTTAAATCTGTGTAGCGAACCGGTGCTATCTTTTGTCTTGATAATGCAACATTTAAATTGCGGGGTATCTAAACAACTTGAACCACTTAAATATTTGTCGGGGCCTCGGTTCCGCTTAATATGATCTCATTGCATCGCACCTTGCCATGTCATACATCATACATGCATCATGCCCGATCTTTTGCCGTAGTATTAAATATTGCATCCGGTGTTTATTCTAGTGTTTTGCTTCTTCGCGGATAAGGCCGTTGAGTTGATGTGAGCTTCGCCCCGATCTTCGGATGAACCCCCGGCAATGTTTTCAGGCGAGCATCTCCCCCTTTCCACCTATCTTACTTTTATAGTATTTATTCCCTCCTGTTGATCTATTGCTATCTGTGTTGCGTTGCTCTAGTTTCTGTACCCGTGATATCCCTTGCCGCCTTATATTGCCTTGGACACATCCTATTACCTGTTGTTTGGTAGATAGTTGGACTTGCGTGTCGTAGTCGCTTGCTCCAGTGTTGTTGCGTGTCGCCAAGTACCGCAGTTGTTGGAGCATTTGCCGCATGTTTGATGTTGGAGATGATCATGGCTTTACTTACCATCCACTTTAATTACTGTTTAACAACTAAAATTGAAGTAAGTAAGCAGAGGCACAGGTGGGCAATAGATGTTATTTGGTTGTTAACCGTCCAATTGTGTCCCGTAGGACCCCGAGTACTTGATACCTGTTCCTTGAATATTCGCGCTATCCACATCCGGGAGGATTATGGGACCCCCCTGAGCCAGAGCTTGATTCCGTCTTATTTCTTGGGGCCACAAACTAGTTTGAGGTTTTATTTACGATCCTGTACTTATGCCATGCTTTACTATTTAATTACAATTGTGCGAGGAGCACACTGTACTGTTTAGGATCGTGGCACGATTCCGCGGTATCGGCAAGCCCAGTTTTGGGTTCCCAGTCGTTTACAGCCGTCCCCACAACCTTGAGTCCGTCTCGGAGCCGTCCGGCTTCGTTGCGGGTCTACTTTAAGGGGTGGCCCCCTGAAATATTTCTGAATCCTGTGATTGCTTTGTCGTGAAGGCCTCGTTGGGTTTTGATTTGGTTTTTCCGAGGTTGATCGAGTCTGTGTTGCTATTGGTGCACCCCGGCCGGGTAAAACTTTCTGAAAGCCGTGTCCGCGGTTATGGACGACTTGGAGCACAGTATCTCGATCATAGACAACTATAACTAAAGTAGTGATATAAATTTGACTTTATAATGACTAGTAATCAGCTTCACTATAATGGAATGGCTAATTAAAACTGCCAACAATTGCTTGCTTGGGTTGTCGCTTGCGACCATTGTATCTGATTAGTAAGTATCGCAACTATAACGGAATGGCTAAATAAAAGTACCAACAACTGCTGGGTTTTTGGGGTTATCTCATGCTATTTGTATCTGACTAGTAAGTGTTGCAACTAGAACGGAATGGTTAACTAAAAGTGCCCACTGCTTATTTTTATCAGGATGACTATCTATACCTGACTAGTAATTGCTGTAACGATAACTGAATAAATAAAACTGCCCACTGTGTGAGTTCCTCGGTTGACTTCCTCGTTTGGTCTCGAGGGGGAAACACCAGGATGGGTTTGTTTGATGGTAGCATCAGGTTGGCACCGAATAGGTCTTCCTTACCCCTCTCTGATAGTCGCTAGTTGTATCGAGTCTCTATAGGTTGTTTAGTGCATGCTGCCGCTGCCGCTTCAGTCCACCATACCTGTGTAGGCGAGGACCGCCGAATTCTAGCCTCGCCGTGTACTGGCCTCAGTACTGACCGCTCTCTCTTTTTCCTTTGCCCTTTGTCGGCACCCCGTTTGTTTAAGAAGGTTTTGAGATCGACGTCGTTAGCAGGGTTACCCTTCCGGCTTGGCCTGGGCAGGGTTATGGACGCCATTGGTTATTCTTCAGGGCTCTTAGCCCCATTTGCATCTTGTCCGTAGTCGGACGCTCCATCTTTTCAAGGTGATTTGGATCTTTGTACCGTATATCTGTATTCTTGACTCTTGGAGTCGCTGTTGTATATATATCTGTTCTGTGGGTCCCATCGAGGACTGTTGTGTAATGTTATTACTTCGTTTTCCACCCGCACGAAAGTGCCTGGTGGGCACCTTTGAATCGTTTCTATGCGGGTTTGGCGGAAACCGCTAAAACTTGCATAGGGCCGATTCTGAGGGTGTTACAGAGTGGTATCAGAGCTCAGCAGTTACGATACCCCACAAGTCCAGCCTGTAGGCTAACCTAGCTAACGGCCGAAGTAGAGTGTCAAAACTATTTTGCAAAATCGGTTGGATAGTTCTGATTAGGTCTGATTTTACTCCTTACCCCTCTGCTGCTCTCCTCTCACCTCTGCGTGTTTTGAATCTACCCTCTTACCTTTTCTTCGAGTCCAGGATTTCTCGTGGTTGGGTTCCGTCGTACCTTCAGGGTTTCGCTTCCTCCTTTGGTAACGGTGTTGCTACATCTGGTCTTCATGCTATCCGAGAAATCCTTCGTCTGTGGTACCATTCCTTGTTCCTTCTCGTGCCTTCCGGTGTTTTCCGACGCGACGACATCATCTACGCCAGATCCGATGCAGAGTCTGCATCACTCCTCTGTTTCCGAACCTCGCTTGTCGAGAGCTTCAGTCTGATTCCGAGAGTTGGTTGCATAATCCGCCTATTCGTGTGCAGAGTAATGGTTTGGGTGCGCGATGGACTGATCACCATCCGACTACTTTTATCATTCGCTCTGGTGCATCGAATCAGTGGATCCAGCAGTTTTACTCCGTCCACGGAAGTTAGGGGTGGCTTTATTTGTTGATACCTCTACCTTCGACCTTTGTCCCCGGAGTGTACTCTCGACGATCACGTACAACAACCCTTGTTAGTGGTGTTGCGAGGATCTACACGAAGTGAGAAGACGCAGATCACCGACCTTCCTTCCGGTACCATGAGGCGGATCTCGAGGGCGAGATCCATTGTTAGTGGTGTCGAATTGTGGCATCCCGCAAAACCACTACTAGAAAATCGCGTTGTTTTTGTGCATTGCATCATCATATTCGCATGTCTTGTCTCTGTGCATCATCATGACATCAGCATGCATTTATATGTTTAAAACTATTTTGCTAAAAACCCTATTTTGGTTTTCTATATTAATCCCCTCGTCTTGTTTCAAAACAAACCCGGGTCTCCGGATTATCTCGTTTCGTCTGGCAATGGTTTTCAAAAGCCCCGTTTTGAATAATAAAATCATTTAAATTATTTTAGGGGGCAGCCGAACCGGGCCGATCCGACCCAGTTGGCCACCCCCAGTACAAAACCAGCCTACCCAAAGTCCTAAAACTACCCAGTCCTATTCTACCCAGCCCCCCTCCACCTCACCCCAACCTATCCTATCTCGACACATCACCTCCCCTCTTCCCCTATCCTATCCGGTGCCGCCACCTCATCCATCCCCCACACACGCCTGCCTACACCCAGCACACACGCGCCCCTGCATGCTGCCGCCCGGCCCCAGCCCGTGGGTCCCACCGTGCCCACCAAGTCCCGTCCCCATCCTCTGCCCCGCTCCTCCCCCTCCCTGACCCGACCGCGCGCTCCCCGCCATTCACCCATCAATCGCCGCCGACACCCTCCCTCTCACCGGCGTGCTCCGCTCTCCTCCCCTCCGCCCAGTTCGCCGCCTCCCCGACCCAAGCTCCTCCGGCGACGCCTCCTCGCCTCTCTGCTTCCGCGCTCGCCACGCCCGTCTTCCTCTCCGGCTCCGGCCACCGCCAGCCCGCGGCCGCCTCGCCCACCCTCTCTACCCGCCGCTCCTCCTCCCTCCGGCCGTCTGCCTCCACCCCACCTCGCCTCCAACCATCCTCGCCGCCGCCTCCCTCTCGCTGGTCGTCGCCACCGCCTCGCCGGCCCCAAGCTCCGCCGCCCACCTCTTCCTCCCCGGTGTGCTCTCCCCGCGACCCCCTCTGCCTCTGCTCCACCGGTCGCCGTCGGCCACCGCGTCCCCGTCGCCCCGCTTCTTCCTCGCCGCCCGCCGCCGTTCTCCCTGGCGCCCCCCTCCTCCTGGCCCAGCGCCGCCGCCGACGGGAGGCCCCCCGACCCGACCTCGCCGCCAGGAGCCCGCCTCGGCCTCCAGCGCCTCCAGCCGCCCCCGCTCGAGCCGCCGGACCCCTCTGCTCCAACCACCGCGTGCCCCGCCGCCGACGCCCGCATTCCCCAGCGCGTGCCGTCGCTCTCGTCGCCGCCCCGCCATGCCCCCCCTCCGCGCTCTGCAGCGAGCTGCTGCCTCTCGTGCCTCCGTGCCGGCTGCCGTCGCCAGGACCATCCCCCGAGCCGACGCGAGCGGGCCCTGTAGCGACGTTGACGCCTCTGCTTTCAGGCTCGAGTGTCGCTGGTTTGGCAGCTGTTCTGGTATCTGTTGCTGAAGATGTGAACCACCAAGTTCGTCTCGGGCCCTTATCTCGTCGACAAGTTCTTCGCAAAGGACCAAGACCGCTAGCACTTGACGAACCATAGACAAGACCTTCATCATGGATGACAAGTACCACAACATGGCCTCGAAGGACGCAGACGCCACGGCCCCGAACCCCGACCCCGAAACCGGAGGGCGAACCCGAAGACCAGGAGTCCTCTTTCAAGGATCCGGTGGCCGAGACTCTAAAGACCGATCCGAGGCGCCAGGACCCGAACCTTGAAGAACGCCAAGATCGCCGACGCGGATACGCCAAGTTCCTCGCCCGAATGCCAAGACCGACTCGATGGCGCGGGCCCGACAAGGTCTTCGCGATGACAAGATCGGCACCGACCTGGGTGGAGCCGAAGACCGCCAAGTACTTCTTCCCGGAACGGCAGATCTACTTCCGATGTCCGAGACCAATCCCGTCGAACCCCGAATCCCTGAGACCTGAACCCCGAACCCCCGGAACCCCAAGTTCGTCGAGACCCTCTAAAGTGTGAACCCCTTCCCGAAACCCTATTTTATAATATAATACAACTTGTCGCATATTAATTGTTCATGCATGCATATTTATGTGGTTTGGGGGCCTTATGCCGATTCACCATATAATTAAATATGGGGCCCATATGCGGGCAAATCTAGCCTTATATTGGCCTCATTTAAATCTGTGTAGCGAACCGGTGCTATCTTTTGTCTTGATAATGCAACATTTAAATTGCGGGGTATCTAAACAACTTGAACCACTTAAATATTTGCCGGGGCCTCGGTTCCGCTTAATATGATCTCATTGCATCGCACCTTGCCATGTCATACATCATACATGCATCATGCCCGATCTTTTGCCGTAGTATTAAATATTGCATCCGGTGTTTATTCTAGTGTTTTGCTTCTTCGCGGATAAGGCCGTTGAGTTGATGTGAGCTTCGCCCCGATCTTCGGATGAACCCCCGGCAATGTTTTCAGGCGAGCATCTCCCCCTTTCCACCTATCTTACTTTTATAGTATTTATTCCCTCCTGTTGATCTATTGCTATCTGTGTTGCGTTGCTCTAGTTTCCGTACCCGTGATATCCCTTGCCGCCTTATATTGCCTTGGACACATCCTATTACCTGTTGTTTGGTAGATAGTTGGACTTGCGTGTCGTAGTCGCTTGCTCCAGTGTTGTTGCGTGTCGCCAAGTACCGCAGTTGTTGGAGCATTTGCCGCATGTTTGATGTTGGAGATGATCATGGCTTTACTTACCATCCACTTTAATTACTGTTTAACAACTAAAATTGAAGTAAGTAAGCAGAGGCACAGGTGGGCAATAGATGTTATTTGATTGTTAACCGTCCACTTGTGTCCCGTAGGACCCCGAGTACTTGATACCTGTTCCTTGAATATTCGCGCTATCCACATCCGGGAGGATTATGGGACCCCCCTGAGCCAGAGCTTGATTCCGTCTTATTTCTTGGGGCCACAAACTAGTTTGAGGTTTTATTTACGATCTTGTACTTATGCCATGCTTTACTGTTTAATTACAATTGTGCGAGGAGCACACTGTACTGTTTAGGATCGTGGCACGATTCCGCGGTATCGACAAGCCCAGTTTTGGGTTCCTAGTCGTTTACAGCCGTCCCCACAACCTTGAGTCCGTCTCGGAGCCGGCCGGCTTCGTTGCGGGTCTACTTTAAGGGGTGGCCCCCTGAAATATTTCTGAATCCTGTGATTGCTTTGTCGTGAAGGCCTCGTTGGGTTTTGATTTGGTTTTTCCGAGGTTGATCGAGTGTGTGTTGCTATTGGTGCACCCCGGCCGGGTAAAACTTTCTGAAAGCCGTGTCCGCGGTTATGGACGACTTGGAGCACAGTATCTCGATCATAGACAACTATAACTAAAGTAGTGATATAAATTTGACTTTATAATGACTAGTAATCAGCTTCACTATAATGGAATGGCTAATTAAAACTGCCAACAATTGCTTGCTTGGGTTGTCGCTTGCGACCATTGTATCTGATTAGTAAGTATCGCAACTATAACGGAATGGCTAAATAAAAGTACCAACAACTGCTGGGTTTTTGGGGTTATCTCATGCTATTTGTATCTGACTAGTAAGTGTTGCAACTACAACGGAATGGTTAACTAAAAGTGCCCACTGCTTATTTTTATCAGGATGACTATCTATACCTGACTAGTAATTGCTGTAACGATAACTGAATAAATAAAACTGCCCACTGTGTGAGTTCCTCGGTTGACTTCCTCGTTTGGTCTCGAGGGGGAAACACCAGGATGGGTTTGTTTGATGGTAGCATCAGGTTGGCACCGAATAGGTCTTCCTTACCCCTCTCTGATAGTCGCTAGTTGTATCGAGTCTCTATAGGTTGTTTAGTGCATGCTGCCGCTGCCGCTTCAGTCCACCATACCTGTGTAGGCGAGGACCGCCGAATTCTAGCCTCGCCGTGTACTGGCCTCAGTACTGACCGCTCTCTCTTTTTCCTTTGCCCTTTGTCGGCACCCCGTTTGTTTAAGCAGGTTTTGAGATCGACGTCGTTAGCAGGGTTACCCTTCCGGCTTGGCCTGGGCAGGGTTATGGACGCCATTGGTTATTCTTCAGGGCTCTTAGCCCCATTTGCATCTTGTCCGTAGTCAGACGCTCCATCTTTTCAAGGTGATTTGGATCTTTGTACCGTATATCTGTATTCTTGACTCTTGGAGTCGCTGTTGTATATATATCTGTTCTGTGGGTCCCATCGAGGACTGTTGTGTAATGTTATTACTTCGTTTTCCACCCACACGAAAGTGCCTGGTGGGCACCTTTGAATCGTGTCTATGCGGGTTTGGCGGAAACCGCTAAAACTTGCATAGGGCCGATTCTGAGGGTGTTACACGCGGCATAAAAAGTGGCGAAAATGCTGCTGCGGCAAAAAAATATGCCAAAATGAATTCTCTGCCGCGGCAGAGAAATGGGCCAAATCTCTGCCGCGACAGAAGGTTATTAGTCCCGGTTCGTAGGTTCGTGTTACGAACCGGGACTAATGCTCCACCCCCCCCCCCCCTCGCCCTCTGCCACGTGTGCAACCTTTAGTCCCGGTTGGTGGGGCAACCGGGATTAAAGGTTAGAGCTTTAGTCCCGATTGCCCCGTCCCGGTTGGGCAACCGGGACTAAAGCCCCGTACCAACCGGGACCTATAGCCCCGTTTCCACCAGTGCATGTTTTGGTTAATTCATAACATTATTATATATAACCGCATAACATTATGAATATAGAACATTATGAAGAGCAAGATTATAAAAGAACATTGTGAATACAGTACATCCCAAA
Organism: Avena atlantica; assembly: GCA_910589765.1. Lineage (NCBI taxonomy): Eukaryota > Viridiplantae > Streptophyta > Magnoliopsida > Poales > Poaceae > Avena > Avena atlantica. The sequence continues at coordinate 454,322,001 of OU342733.1, read as the reverse complement.
TAGAACAAAGGACTTAGTAAAAAAATTGAGACAAACTTGCTAAGCTTTATTGAACATGTAAAATGTTTATAGGGAATATTACAGAATTTGGAACACTAAGCCATAGGTGGCGTCCTTGATCTAATGTGACAACTAACTTAGCAAGATTGTGTGCTTCGAAGTTCGAAGTTCGACCCTCATCAACAAAGATGCAGTCGTGGAAAGCCGCACTTCTCTCCTTGATCACTCGATACCTGAGCCATTTCTTCTCATACTCCCTGCACGAATATCGGTGAAAGAAAGGTCTTAGTAGTCATATGCAGTCTTGGAGACCATTCTGGCCTTGGCCCAGGCCCAGTCTTCCCCTACTAAAACCAAGCTATTCAGCCTATTAAATTCAATTAATATTAGCCCATTGTACACAAGTTGCTTCTTCAGCGTGTTCTTGGGCTGAGTATCGCCCCAGCTTGGTTTGCGGTCACCTTTCCCCCTAATAGTTTTCTCAGTCAAAACTCCCTCATTGCCAAAATATAGTACATATAAGACTTTGTAAAGTCAAATATTACCAAGTTTGACCGATAATATAGGAAAACCTATCAAATCTAGAACACCAAATCAGTATCATTAGATTCATCGTGACGTATATTTTCATATGGTATATATTTGATATTGTAGATAGATAATTTTTCAATAAACTTGGTCAAAGTTGATCGTGTTTGATTATTTCAAAATCCTATATGTACTATATTATTGCTAGGAGAGAGTAAGTTATAGTACAATACTAGTAACTCCTCAAGCTACCAAACTCACAATAATATTGTTACGTATGGTACACCTAGTACTATCATCAGCAGAAGGTAGAAGCTAAAAGCATCTGGACCGTTTTTTTTTTAGAAATGGGCACTTTTATTACTTTGATTACACTTGGCCTCTGCATAACTAAGATGCACACAGCCGCACAAACCACGCAACTAAAGTATGAAAGGGTAATTGCCCTTATGTGTGGTTTTGGTGATTAATGGCAATCCCTATGGTCTAATGTTTTCACTGAGTTTTATACGAAGGAATATTCCATAGGTCATGCTTCTAGTCCATGTGTTGGATTCAAGTATGGATTCCATGAAGATAAAAATATACCTTGAGTATTGGCATCAAAATCATCGAGTTGAAGAGAAGAATATGATATGATCAAGATCTTGAGAGTGTGATCTCAATAGAAGAATTCAAGATATGGCTCTAAGTCGGTGTCATGATAGCCTTATTAGTTGAGCTATGGTTAAGAAGATTTTGAGCATGTAATCAAATGAAGAGTTCTTTATGTACCTCAAGATATTGAGATGGAGCACGAGAAGATACTTGGTTGCCCAATACAAAGAGTGAAGAGTGATTTCAAGTTGTTCAACACATGAAGCATAAAGAATGTACCACATGGTCTCGTGGTATGGTAAGCCTTTTCAATTATGCATCATGAACTAACCCATTATATATGTTCTTTGCGTTTTCTATATGGGATAGGTATCTTTCCATGGGCATGCTTCAAAAGTGAAGATCTTATATAGCCCATAAGAGGATGACATCAAGTGGTGATCGTCATCAAGGTTGAGAAGGGCAAGTTCAAGATAACCATCTCGAGAAGATCATTTGCTTGAAGCTTGCCGTCCATATTGCTGATAATGGACATGTGAGGACATTTATTAATGAAGCTATCCCATAGTGGTGTATGGGGGAGCAAATTAGAAGTTTTCATGAAGCAACAATGATCAAGTGTTGCATTTCGGCTTGGGTGGAGCTTGAAGCATTGTCATCAAGATCAAGAGGGATGCGCAAGGCAAAGGTATGGCCTTGCTAGGTTTTCCTTTTACCGGTCTCAAGGTGGTTGTTGGAGACCGGGTTATAGGATAGATAGCCGCACTATTAAGAGGGGCTTTCGGTTGGGTAACTTGATCACATTGTCATAGGGAGCTCAATCCTTTGCATACTTTTCATATTCCTATTTTGTTAATTCTTGGTGTTTCTCCATGTGAGGTTCTTGAGCTTGTTTCTAGCTCTTCAACAAGCCCAAGTTCATCAAAAACGGAATTTGTATGCATCTTCTATTGCGTTTTTGAGTTTGAAGGTTTTATCGGTTCTTCTTTAGGGAGGCTTCTTACCTTTCTTCATTTGGTTCTATCATCCTTTGTTGTTCTATGATGTTTCTCCGCACAATCTTGTAGATCTTGTTGTCCTCGTCAAAACAAGCCCCAAATCATCAAAATCGGAGTCTGGATACAAAAGTTATTACGTTTTTCGTGAAGCTTGTTTCATCCGGGTTGTGGATCCAGTTCAACCGGCTCCCAGGCTGGGTGGTCCGGTGCCAGCACCGGAAAATCAGATCTTAAACTGAGATTTTCGGTTTTGCTATACCGAGTCTACCTGAGACTGCGAACAGTACCTAATCCCGGTTTAAGTTTGGTTTTTCGATCCAGGAACCGGACCGTCCGGTGTGAGGGCCGGTCCAACCGAACTTTCAACCGAGTTCGCACAGATTTCTTCCAACGGCCATATTTACTTTTTTCCTTTAAAAGGGGGTTCTTCCCCAACGCGTTTTGAGTGTTCTTGACCACAAAATTGACGTCCATTGTTGAACCTCTTGAGCTTTCTTCCTCCCCCTTCCCTCATATGATTCTTGCATCTTTTTGAGGGCTTTGGAAGAGGAGATATAGATCTACAATCCCCACCAATCAATTCCTCCTCTAAGTGAGGGGAACCCATTGGATCTAGATCTTGGAGTCATTTCTTGTTTTCCACCATTGTTTTCCTCTCTAATTCCTCCCTAGCACTTGTTGCTTTGGTGGGATTTGAGAGTGAATAATTTGAGCACCCTTGGTGTTCTTGCTTTGCATTCTTGCATAAGTGTTGAGCTCTCCATTATGATTTATTCGAGTGAGAGACCGTGAGCTTGTTACTCTTGGAGGGTGACCTCCTAGTTGGCTTGGCGGTTGGTGTCGCGGTATCCTATTCGTGTAAGATTGTGAAGAGACCTGGGCTTCTCCTCCGTGGAGCTTGTGAAGTGGTTGTGGAGCTTGCCATCTCCGGAGTGGAGGAAAATCTAGCCATAAGGAAAGGGCATATTCCTTCGTGAGATAGACTCGGAGAAGAAGGTGAGCCTTCGTGGCGTTGGGAAATCCTTCGTGGAATCCCACACCTCTTCAACGTGACATACCTTACTTGTAAGGGAACACGAGAATACATCTTCGTCTCCGCGTGCCTCGGTTATCTCTATACCCGAGCTTACTTTTCTTATGATAGACATCTAGCTTGAAGTACTTATATCTTGCTTATCACTCGTGGTATATTTATCTTGTGCTATCTTGCTTAGCTTAACTTATTGTTGGTGCACTTAGTTGAGCCTAGAGTATTTAGGTTTTGTGCTTGTAAAATAAATGTTAGTTTAATTCTGCATTCTATCAAGCCAAAATCGTATTAGTTTTAAAATTTCCTATTCACCCCCTCTAGACGACATCTCTATTCTTTCAAAGTAAAAGGAAAGTAGACAAATATTACAAAAAGTAGTAACAAAATAGACGCCCTCGAGCTATGGCAGATCAATCCGCATATCATGTGGCCATCCATGTCGGAAGAAAAATCCTTGCTGTGTCATTCAATCGCGTACACCCCTCCACAAACAAGTCGCGAAACTCCATACATTAGAGAGTAGTCCATCATCGGAGGATAGCCATAGCCCGATATATAACCTGCAGGGGAGAAGACACAATGTTATTAAAGATCTTGTCATTTCTACATAGTCATAGCAATCAAATAATGACAAGCGCTCTCACTCTAAATAAAATTTTATATTTATCATCTATTCCGTACAACCAGTTACCAAAACATTGGCATCGAACGTTGGGGAGATAAACCATGAGCTATTTGAATGAATGACCATATAGAGCGAGCAAATTTGTAATGGAAAAATAAATAACGGATTGTCTCATCGTGATGACAAAAAATGAATTGTGTACTTTCATGTCAATTCCTCTTTATAAGATTATCTTTTGTAAGAATAACTCTCTTACGGAGATACCATGCGAATATCTTCGTCGTTAGGAGTATTTTCATTTTTCAAATTTTACTATTATCATCGACTGAAATATCAGATTGAATCAATGCTCTATACAACGAGTGAACCAAAAATTAGCACTTTTTAGTAATTTCCATTTAAACTCATTCACACCGTCCGACAGCTGTATCATGGATAATCGTAATAAAAGATTGTTGCAAGATATTAGTCTAGGACCTATGAGACTTCTTGTAAAAGACGCATTAGGAGGATCGGATTCTATTATTGTGTAAAGTGTATCCCCATTGTGTCTAACAATCGAATATAGAGCTGGATATTTTTCTCGAAGAGAAGTTTGACCAAACTACTTATATTCTCAGAATCTAATCTGCGATCCGTCCTTAATATTGAATGCACCAAAATAGAAGAAATATTTTTTGGACGTTATTAGTCCTGCTAAAAAATGTGTGTCACCGGGGTTTTCAAACCACTTGAGACAACCTGTATAAGACTTATAATAAGCTCTATCCTCATGGACATACCCCACTCGCTCAAACCTCTCAATATCCTTATGCAAACACATCTATGCAGTCAATATCTTCATCTGCACAAGAGGCGTAATGTGACACACAGGCAAAATGTGTCATTTAACCTTTAGAACTCCAATTGATATTTCAAAGAAAAACATAGAAACGAATGATGATAGTTGAATTTCGCCATTGTTGAGCATCTAGGGTACGCAGTTGAAAATGAGCATGATTTCAGGACCGAGTTTAGAGGCATTTCTGTTGAGGCCTCGTGGAGAACCTTGATAGGCCGCAAAGACGACGAGGCGGGGTCCTCCACTGGTAGCAGCGACGGCTGTCTCGTGTCCCCATCTCCCCGTGTGGCTCCAAGGACATCGATCCATGCCCCGCTTCGAGCGTCATGTCTATGTGGAGGTGGAGGTGGCGTGACTATTCGCGGAGTTGTTTGATCCCGAGCATGACACTTGGCGGTAGTTCATCGAGGCCCACCTGAAGGGCCTCGACGATGATGGCAAGGACTACGAGGCGTTTGAATTGGTGGAGGACCCCCCGCTAGAGGAGGATGCGCGGGTTGGGCATTCCCCACACCGAAGTACAGGTAGCCGGACTAGCTACGATACCGCCTCGTGGCCACATAGTACATGGTCTCAACGCTGCTGTCGGCCGATGTCCTCTACATCAAGGATGAGCAAGCGGCGGACTCGCCGGAGTTCCATGAGATGACGGAGGAGAAGCAGCTCCTCGCCACCATTGAGCTATCTCGGCAGGAGGAGGTGGCCAAGCGGAACGGCCTGCGCAAAGCTATTGAACAGTGATGTATGCAAGCTGCACAGTCAATGGCCCCTCCTGCTGCGCACTACAGCCTCCACTATCGGCCGAAGGAATCTAGCCACCACCGCAGGTCTTTATTGTCATCGACAAGGACTAGGGTGCGCCGACCGCTATCTCAATGTTTTTTAATGGGAACTATGCCTTTTCTTAATATATGTAAATTATTTTCTTTATTTGATTTTGTGTCCATTATAGCGGGGAGCCGTTGGGTGAAGTGGCCATCCCAAACTAACAGATCGGACACGTGCCTCACAGCCTCGTAGCTGTCCACGGGCCCCGCAAATGGACTGACTCAGACATAATTGGTGTCTGAAATGTGGACCACCGTTTGGAGTTGTCGTTAAACTATGATGCATATGAAAATTACTAAATTATAGATACATTATTTTATGTTTCCTAACTTTTTTCATGTGCCTTTTTATTTCCCCAAATTAGCCGTTTTTTAAAATGTGCTAAATGGCCTAGCATGTGTGTCAAATAGCCGCCACCCCACCATTAAATTTGCTTTTAGCGGAGCAAGAGATCAAATTTAGACGGGATTGATACTTGAGGAGACAAGAATTTCTGGTACTACAATCAAGGGGCCAAACCTGGACTATAGCAACGGCAGTAACTGAGGGTCCGAAATGTAATGTTTCATTATCTAAAATAAGATGAGTCATGACTCCTAATAAAACGATGATGCACAAGGTCTGTGAGTATTCTCGAGGAAAAGCAGAGCTTGTTTTACATAAATTTTGAAGCAAATGATTGCTTGAAACCATCGAATATATATCATCTGGCCATCGTGCTTTCTGTGCAGAATAATCACCTGAGGATCTCAAAGAGCCAACTTCAGCCAACCCCAGCCGTTGTCACAGCTCCGATGCTCATGTGCCCACTGAAGATAAAGGGTGTCTACTGACGAAGATAGAGCTACATCGTGCCGAAAAAAGAAGGGGAAGAATCGCCTTTCAAAAGTCGTGAATTCCATATATATTCATCTAATCAGGAATCATGTCGATGCTCAGCCCATTCGATCGACGACCGGGACTGACGGCGACGCTGCGGTGCGTGCACACACGCTGCTAGTTAGCCAGTTAACACTGAAGTGTCACTGAAGTGGCTACCGAGCCGAAGAACATACTTAATTACATTTGATTTGCAACACGCGATAGATAGGTAACCAACATATACTAAAGAAAAGGAAGAATCCGCCTTTCAAAAGTCGTGAATGCTATATATATTCATCTAATCAGGAATCATACGACTGAGAGTGACGGTAATTAGCCATTTAACAGGTGTAACACTGAAGTGACTACAGAACTGAAACATAGTTACGTTTGATTTGCAACATGCGATAGCTAGATAGGTAAACCGATCTTTTGCACCTTTTGCTCTCCCATATCTTAGCGAATTTCCTAGCAAGAAGATTACGCCGTCTTTTCAGTCCCCATCAAACTGTTCGGAAGAATAACTCCACTTCACCGGAAAAATCTGATGCTCCGGTTAATCCAATCCATTTTGCTGGGAATGTTGATCCAATTGCTTGTGTTGAGATTCTGATTCTCTCAGGCGCCGCTGGCTTGGTCGCCGCAACTCTTGGGGACCCTGATCTCGAGCGACCCCTCGGCGTCGTCGAAGTAGGCCTCCACCCTGGCCCTGTCCGCGTCCTCCGGCAGCTCCACGCGCCGCACGAAGCCGTGCTCCCACCACCGGCCGGCGCGCCAGTCCCGGCCGTCCGCCGGCGGCAAGCGCCACAGCCCGCTCACGTCCACCACCCGCGCGCCGTCGCCGCTCACCTCCACGTCGCACTTCCGTCCACCTGATGATGATCAAGAAAAGCGAAATTTAGTGCTAGATTCTGCACGAGTAGTACTATGTCTATGTGTGTGTATGGGTAGTGCAAGTGTGCTTGCGGCTTTATCGGTTTTGGCAATCGTGTGGTACAATCTTCGCTCGCTTTTCTGTATGTGGTGTGGATCGGAGTGGTGCGCCACGCCCACACGCAGACGCAACGAATATTTGCCTATGGGGATAATTAAAGCAATGGGGGACAGAAGGCTGCACGTGACCATGGCCATAGTGCTCGAGGAAAGCAACGGAGCAAAGAAGGTTACACTGAACATGACCTATGGTTGCGACTTGCGCGAGTTGCATCATCTTTCAGTGGCAAATGCAAGGTGCAGAGATTCCTACAGCTACAGGAAGTCTGTGTGCGATGGCATCTGAGGTATTGGTGGACAGCAGAGGATCACGTCAGCTAGTTTCATCATACATCTGATGATGATTTTATTTTTGTAATTTGGAAATAGTTCCCCGGCCTCTGCATCAATATCAGACACACCTGATGATCACCCGCTCAGTGCAGAGGTTAGGCGACGAATTTCTACCCTCCGTCTTAAAATAGATGTCTCGGATTTTTCAAAATTTAGATAAATCTATATACTAAATAGTGTCTAGATTCATTTAAATTTTGATAAATCTAAGACATTTATTTTGGAACGGAGGGAGTACAACGAATCTGTGCTAAAACTTTTAGCTTCGCGTGATCGAACGAAGGTGCAAAGGATAATCTTGGTGCTGTTTGCATCGATCATACTTTCGGTCTGAGGCATGAACAAGCATCGCGGTACCTTTATGACTGAACTGATAAACGTTGGAGAAAATAAGCAGCAAAATAGCCACAGCCACAGGCATAACCGATCGATCGAGCAAGCTGTGTGCGCGCAAAGGGCAGGGCGTACCTGGTATGTCGGCTCTGAGGTAGTACTCCGACTCCGTCTCGCCCCAGTCGACGGCCGTCCTGCCGCAGCGGCGGAGCGCGGCGAGCAGCACCTCCGACTCGAACTCCCACAGCGGGAACGCGTCGGCCGGGTCGAAGAACTTGCCGAACAGGTAGGGGCTCAGCAGGGACCCCTCCGCGAACACGGCCTTGGCCGCGGCGTCGACGCCGGAGCCGGGGGACTGCAGGAACGCCGTGAAGGTGTTCTCCAGCAGCGACATGCGCCACTTGGGAGCGGCGCCGTTGTCGACCTGCTGCCGGACCTCGATCGCCCGCCGCTGCGGCATTGCTGGCTGGCTGATGTGCGCGCGGAGGTAATTGGCAGGGGGCGAGGGGGGACCTGGTAGAAGGTGATCGTATATAGCTGGGGGAGGTGGTGGTGGGGTTGGCCTTTGCCGAAAGCAGGGGATGGGAGCCGCGATTCCGTCTGGGATTGGCTGGCTCGCTTTGAGATGTGATTCCCGCCTTTTTCTTCCTCTCCAGATTACAAGGGGAAAAGAAAGTAGGATTATACTGTACAACAGTACAGCAAGTCGGATTACCAGAGGTGGCGAGGCGAGGCGAGGAGGGAGGAATGTCATGAACAAGAAGATCGGTGAGGCGACAGGTCCGCTCTCGCTGATGCGCCCCTCGCTCTCGCTCTCCTCGCCTCCCCTCTGTCCCCACCGCCTGTCCCCACCGTCCCCAGCGACCTCGCCTCGTCGGCGGCTAGCCGTCCCCCCCCTCCTCCCCCAGGGCCTCTCAGCCCCTGTGCGGATTTGGTCCTGGGGCGGAGGAGGCGTTTTGATGGAAGGGAGGAGGATTGGAAATCGATCGTCGGGGATTGCATCGCCGGAGAGGGAGGTGGCAGAAGCTTTGCTGGGGCTTGCGGAGTTGATCCCAGGAGAGGGTCCGGGATCTGCGGGACGTATCTACAGGAATCTGACCGCGGCAGCATTCCAAGCTTTAGCAGAGCCGCCTGCGCGGAGATCCGATGCGCTGGGGGAGTTAATCGAGCGCTGCAGACTCAGGGGCTGGTCGCTCCTCTTTCAGAGAGATTCCAGGGGCGTGGTGCTCCAAGCGCTTGCGGTCAGATCCAATGTCGCGGTAGCTCTGCGTCAGACGGCTCCGAGCAGCTCGACAGGGGGCAGTGTAATGGTGATGGCCCTGAATCCACAGTCTGGGGAGCAGGGTTTCGTGGCGATGGATCGGCAATAGGCTGCGTCGGTTTTGGCAGATCAGGCTCAGAGGTCACCGAATTTATCTCTGAGGAAACTCAACAAATGTCAGAAGCAATTCATCCTAGAGATCGAGGAAGCGGGTGCACGTCTCGTGCGGGAGGGGGGCTCCCTAGACTAGATGAGGCCCCTGTCAACCATGGCAGGGGGTTGATGGAGTCATCTAGGATTCCTTCGGCCAGTTCTGTAAGCTCCGTTCGTCCGCACACTCCACCACTCTGCACCCCTCTCAGGCCAGGGGGTGGTTGTCGGCTCCAGCGCGACAGGTTCAGGGGGAAATTGGTGCTGGCTTTGGCGTGTCAGGCCCCTATGAACTCAGATGTCTTCGTTGTTGGTCAGGTGTCTGTTCCTTTCTCTGAATCGGAGTTGGCGGTTTATGAAAAGCTGCTTCCATCTTTCCTGAAGCGGGTTGGTTCTGTGCTGCCTGGCGTTTTCAGCGGGCTCCCTAGGGGCGAGAATAGGGTTCCCTGCAAGCCGCTGCTCCTGGCCTGGTTGCGCAAAGGAGTTGAGGTGTGATCTGCAGACAGCCTCTTCCCCGCTCAGTTCGTGGATCCCTGCATCTACCAAGATCTGGCGTCAAGGATGAAGAACCATGGAAGAGGGAGAGGGAGGGGTGGGGGAAATAGTAGGCCTGATGGAGGGGGAGCGCATGGTAACAATTGGCAGAGTCAGCAACAACCTCAAGCTCAGTCATCGTTTGCTCCTAAGAATCTGCAGCAACCCTTGGGATTTGGTTTCGGTTTCCCCCCTCCTTGGGGTTTCCCCAATCAATTCCAGGGAGGACAGTTTCCTTCCAACCAATGGGTTAATCCTTAGGGGACATGGTCTGGTCCGAGTTCTTCACAGCAACAACCTCCTTTCCCGCAGATGCAAACTCAACAGCAATTCTTCCAGCCTTTCCAGCAGCAGCAACCCATCCTTGGTGTGCATCCCATGCAGGTTTAGGGGTAGACCGTTCAGCAACAACAACAACCCTTAGGGCAGGTTCAACAAAATCAGCAACAGGTTGGTGGCAAGCAACTGGGAACAGGAAGAAAGGGAAGGTCGCTGCTGTGATGAATGAAGGATAGAACTCTGGGAGGGAAAGTCAACTGAGGGTCAAGGATAGTTACTTGGATGTGGTTTGCTTTACCTGTGGGGAGCCTGGCCACAATAAATCACAATGTTCTACTTCTCCTTTTTGCTTCATTTGCAAGATGGTTAACAACAAAGAGGATGTGTGCCCAGTGAGGAAGTTAGCTTTGCCTGCTACCAAGCTTTATGGTAAAGCTGCTCAAGGGTTGGAATTCTACCATGTGGAGGTTCCAGAAAGCAATAACAAAAAATTTGGAGCAACAAATGTGGGGATAGTTTACATTGAGGCTGGTGAAATTAACAAGGAGGAGTCGGCCCAAGAATTTGCAATTATTTACAATACCACATGGCCTTGGCAGATCCGACAGTTGGATGACTGGTCCTTCTTAGTCAAGTTCCCATCGCATCTGCCTGTTGAAGATGTGGTAGGTTATCCTTGTTTTGGCTTAGTGAAGGATGGTGTTACTGTCGATGTGGAGGTTTGGGATGGGCAACTACAATTTGTTGGAGAGAATCGGGAGATTTGGATTCAGCTGCGAGGACTCAAGCCAGAGTGGTGCAAATGGAATTTGCTAGCTCAGTTTACCTCTATGTTAGGGGTCTTAGTGGATGTTGACTGGAATGGCATGTTTCAGAATTTGTTTGAGGTTGTCAGGGTGAAAATCCAGTGCAAAGAGCCTCATATGGTCCCAGATAGTCACGTGTTCGAGATCAAAAAGAAGCACTACTCCATTGCTTTCACAATTGAATTCCCTGAGGAGGCAGTGGATGGGCCTGACGATCCAGATAATCCTGCTGGTACAGATCCTCTTAAATCTGCCAATATGGATATGGAGAATCAAACTTCCCAACGGCCTCCAGCTAATGGTTCAACTTCTGCTAATGGCTCAGTTGCTGTCAATGGTTCGGGTGTGGCGCCACCACAAGGAGGGAAAAACAGTAGTGTTTCAGAATCGAAGCAATGTGAGGCAGTTCCAGAGACAGATGGTAGTGTGCTCCCTGATTTCCTGGAATCAGCTAGAAGAGATATTATTGGATGGTTGGTTTCTGATGCTCCTTGATGGCTCAGTTGATGTGGAGCCTGTTGGTAACCCCAAGAGCAAGGTGTGAAGCAGCACAACAGCAAGTCTTCCCTCAGTAAGAAACCGAGGTTATCGAACCAGTAGGAGGAAGGAAACGTCACACAGGTATTGCAAGCAACACGGAAACCTGCACAACACAAACTCAAGACTTTGCCCCAACTAACAGTGAGGTTGTCAATCTCACCGGTTGATGTAACAAAGGATTAATTGTATGGTGTGGAAGGTGATGATGGTTTGCAGCAAGTAAACAAGTAACAGTGGAATATGTATCAATGATAAAGATTGGACCGCGGTCCATAGTTCACTAGAGGTGCTCTCCTTAGATAAACAACATGGCATGAAGGGTAAACAAATTACAGCAGGGAAATTGATAGGAACTGAGCAAGGCATAACAATGCAATACGAGACAAAAATATCCTATGAGATTCAATTGGGCAATACAACAATATACATAGACCGCCATCCAACTGCATCTATGACTAGAAGTCCACCTTTAGGTTATCATCCGAACCCCCTCCAGTATTAAGTTGCAAGCAACAGACAACTGCTTTAAGCAAAGTGTGTAAGGTAAACAATCTACTTGTTCCATGAACAAGAGACCGTTGTTTTCTCCCTAGTGGCAACAACACATCTACAACCGAAGAGATTTTTGTCACTTCCCTTGGAAACTAGAGGCATGAACCCACTATCGAGCATAAATACCCCCTCTTGGAGTCACTAGCAACTACTTGGCCAAGATATCTACTAACAACGGAGAGCATGCAAGATCACAAACAATACAGACATGATAGAATCAATAAGACAAAACCATTAATCAATCTCACATAGTAATCTCAATATCCATTGGATCCCCGCAAACACAACATGCATGATTGTAAATAGATTAGATCTTGATCATGAACGGAGCTCACAAGATCTATACATGAAAGCACAAGGAGATACAACCATATAGCTACTACATGGACCCGTAGTCCAAGGTGGAACTACTCATGCTTCATACCGGAGAAGAAGTCCTCCAGATGATATCCCCTCCGGCAGGGTGCCGGGAATAACTTTAGATCCCCCGGATCTAGGGACGATGGTGGCGGCGGCTACAGAAGGTTTCATGGAATTTTGGTCGGGTGCCTAGGGTTTCTGCCTCCGGGGCTTCTTATAGGTGAAGAGGCGAGGCAGGGGGCCGCCAGGGGGGCCACACCCTGCCTAGGCGTGGGCTGGGCCCACCCGCGCCTAGGGGGTTTGGCCGCCCTATGGCGGCCCTCCATCTCGTCTCCCGGCTTCGTGTCGCCCACGGTAAAATATTGACTTTGGCTTTTGTTCCGTCCAATTCTGAGAATATTGATTTTCTGCCTTTCTGGAACCAAAAATAGAAGAAAACATGCAACTGGCATTGTGGCAACTTGTTAATAGGTTAGTTCCAGAAAAGATATAAAAACATCTCAAAGTGTAGACAAAGCAAATCAAAGTAGATACTAAACAAGCATGGAACATCAAAAATTATAGATACGTTTCTAACGTATCAAGCATCCCCAAGCTTAACTCCTGCTCGTCCTCGAGTAGGTAAGTGATAAAAGAATAATTTTTTAGGTGACATGCACCATCAAAACCAAGATCAAACCATTTGCAAGCATTGAAAGCTGGGATCAAAGAACTCTAAACACGTGCATGAAAGATGGAGTTCTGACAATAAGACAAAGTAACTATGCATGCAACATGAAAGGCTACAAACAAAGATCATGAATAACATGCATTGAAAAACGTTTGTTTGTTTCACAACAAAAAACATGTCATAGTGGCAATCAGACTGTCCCTCATAGAGTAGCAAATACATGCATGACACCTTCAAAGTTCATAAGAGTGACTAGATACAAGTAGCACAAGAACAAGTAATATCACAATATGCATCAATCAATGAGTTTTGGGACACTGCACACATAATGGCAACTATGCTCTCTTAAAGCTGCCTAAAAGTAGAAGGTGGAGACTCAATAATGGTGGAAGAAAGGCCCTTCATAAAGGGAAGAGGGGATTTCAAGTTTCAAAAAGAGCTTCCAAAAATTATGGTACTTATTAGTTTTCAGCCCTCATTGCCCCTATCATAAGCATCTTGAAGTGATTAAGGTTAAATTGAACAAAATATGGAGTATATGCTTGACAAAGTATAAGTTGGCAATCTCAAGTCCCTTGAATACGAGGGCCACACCTCATGCCACTCAACTTCAGTCACCTATAAGTTCTTGTCATAGTAAGTACATGCGTATCATAGAGAACCGCCAACAGGGTACCCCTTGCACATAGTACAGGACCTATCCCATAACCAAAATGACAAGGCAAGCAGACAATGAGCATCTGAGCGATCTTTTTATTTACTATGTGCATAGCTATTTTTTTAGGATGCTTCATAGATAGCTCATTATGGTGATGATGCAAGTTTCCACCATGATTAGGCATGGCTTAGGCTAGCGGCCCAGGCGTTTCTCTGACACAAAATACATAACTCCATGGACTTACAAGCTCCCTCTTTATTTCACACTGGTGACATCCATAGACAAAAGAGCATGATATCAACTGTGTACAAAGTACAAGTGCAATGTTGAAAAAGTTCCCCGTGACAGCACAATTCTGCTAATTCCAATGTATAAGTGCAAGCATATACAACATAGATGACACAATGGTTCAAGTTTATTAGGGGCAAAGAATATAAAGTGTGTCATCAAGTTTGTGAGGGCTTTAATCACTAAGTTTTCAGATAACAAAATACTTTTTAATTGGAAGATAGCTGAAAATAAGAATATACTTGGAATGGTGTAACACACCATGCATAGGAGTTTATAGTGGACACTTTGGAAAAACTTGGTTTCTTGGGAGTTGGAAGCATGAGTAGAGCTTACTCATACAAGTGGAGGCTAGCAAAAGACTGGGAGCAACCAACTAAGAGAGCAATAATGGCCATAATCATGCAGAGCAACAAAACATTACTAATCAAAGCATAGAGTGGTACTACAAGTCAAGGACTAAATGATCATAGAGGCTATGGTGACTTGTTCATAGTCATAACATGGTGTGAGCATGTGCCAAATCAACCCAAACAAAGCATCAAAGGAGAATACCACAATACTATGCTCTTGCATGCTGAAACAACACATAATTCTTTCAAGGCACACTAAGTAATCCCAATTGTTTGGAACAAGACATGCTACAACAATAATCACTAAACATACGGTTAAAATAACACCTAGCATGTCATGCCAAAGTCTAAGTCACAGTCAATGCAAGATCCTCTTGCACTTATCAAGAAAGAACTTTCTACTCCTTTCCAACACCAAGCAACTTATTTGAAACAACATAGCGAGAACGGGGGTCCAAACTACTTTATTCAAGCAAACTAAACAAACTAAGCAATGCAAATGAAAACTAAGACTCTCCAAGAACAACACAACAGTGCATGAAACAATAAAAACAAAGTGTGTCATCGTTATGGAAACGGCAGAGCCTAATAAGGCTATATAGAGGTGTGGGAGCAAGCAGGGAAGCGAGCGACGACGTCCATAGGCAGGATTGGTCACAAGCAAGTGTCGGGGACACAAGAGGTACTTAGGTTCGGAGCCCTCGGGATGAGGTAAAACTCCTACTCCTGCCAATCTGACTATGAGGATGGACACAAAGAACTACAAGGCTCCTTGAATTGTATCTGGTCTAGCTAGAAGTGAATGAGAGTCCAACCCTTGCTATGTTGCTCCTGCCGCCCCTTATATAGGTCGAGGCGGCGTGGGCAATGACCTGGCCGACTGGCAGGGCCCATAGGCGGGCCCTAGCCGGCTAGGTCATCTACAGTGGCCGGCATGGAGGGCATGTACCCACAGTCGAGCCCATGCCGCCACGCCATCTATAGTAGCCACCGTGCGAGTAGTTATGCATAGTACCACCTACTGTCCACTGTTACAACCGTCATTGGTAAAGTCGTCGTATGGGCCAAGTGTCTGAGTCTCCTTTCTATCTTGTCCATCATCCTGCGCATACTGGGCACTATGCTCTATGTCATCTAGTACTTCTCCTGTCTTGAGTGGCCGGCTAGGGTAGCCTAGTCGGCTGATCCATCTGGGTCGGGTGGTTGGTTCCGCCCAGCAGTCTTCTGCCTTTGCTCGTCTCATCCGGCTGGTGGTTCTGTCGGTTCGCTCTTGGTCTGTCTAGCTCTATCCGACTAGCCTGGTCCAGCCGGCTAGCTGCCTTTGGTGATGATTTTTATCCGGCTGACTGGTTCGCCAGCTTGGTCTTCGTCTGGCCTTCCTTCTGGTATGTCTTTGAGTTTCTTACATCTGGCTACCCAGCCAGCTGGCAGGTTGTGCCGCTTTGTATCTTGTTCGGCTAGCCTACTCAGGGTTGATTCCCCCGACACTAGCCCCCGAGCGCGCATAGATTCCACCCTTAGGCGAAATGTGCGCGGGCTCAAAAAGCTAGATTGAAATATTTGCCGGCAAAAATTTGGCGGTTGAACTGCCCGGCTGCGTCATCACTAACGTCAGCCACGACACAATGATGACCGTGGGAGTACGTGCGTCGAGGGGTCACGTCGCTTGTCGCCTCGGGAACCGCTGTCAGCGCCTCGTCTCCCTCGCGTGGGATCTTCTGTGCGTTGTGCACCGTCACAAAGGATCCGACCATGGATGGGGCTGTGGGAGGATGCCACGTGGCGAGCCGGGAGTTTGCCTCCTGGCCCCTTTATCCTTATGCCTTGGTCGACTAACTTTTCCGGCTGGTCCACTCCAGCCGGTGTTATCTTGCTTTTTGTCTTGTACTTTTTTGCGAACCTTCACTTGTGTTCTGCTACTTCTGGCTTGGCGATGATCTGCCCTTCCACCTTGCCTTCCCGACTGCCACTCGCGTAGCCGGGGAAGCTGCACCGCGATCCAACTATGCATGTCAGGTTGCTCCCTGGACCTTTTTCTCTATTACTTTCCTTATCTTATCTCTTCTTTTCCCCTCTATCTTTCTCTTTCTTTCTTTCCTCTTTCCATCTTTCCTCTTTCTGGCTAGATCTGCCTGACGCGCCCGACTAGCGGTGCTTGGTCGGATGGGACGGGTGGAGCCTTTGCATTCTGTCTGGCTTTGTCCTTTCTCTTTGTTCGGCTGACGCACCCTTCAGCCGGACGCAGCATGATTCTAGTGGGGGCGCGCCAGCGCATCCACTAGGTGTAGCCCCCGAGATTCGGAGTGGCTACCGCAGATAGGTGCTTCGAATCTTCCCTGCTTTTTATTTCTGGCTCGATGCGGTTTGTGCAAAAAAACACACATAGATGATTCCTTATGAATACGTTGTCATGTTATTTTTACCGTCCGAATAGAATTTTTTCCTTTTCAAAAACTAGCTCGTGCTTTTCTGGACACTTAGTCGCTTTCTAGTGCGCAATGTTGTTTACGCTGCACCTTGCCGGACAGCTGGGTTGCAGTCTGGAGACGGAACCGAAGGGAGCTGACAATACATTCCGCACGGTACTAGAGGCTCAGTAGCCGGAAAATACCAACTACGCACATGTCCGGGATGTCCGATCTGTCGCATCTTTCACCGTTTTTCTTGTGGGATGACCTCGGGCTTTTTCTCTTGCTATCCGGACAGCCGGGTTGCGGTCTATAGATGAGAAGAAGAGTGGGCCTCTGGCATCATTGCACACTACTCAGTCGGCTTACAGAATTGGCAGGACGAGCCAACCGGCGAGCCCCCAGGATTGGGGGTCGACGGAAGCCAGAAAAAACGTTGTAGGGTTTAATCGAAAACGAATAACAACAGAATATGTGGCAAGGAGCCCCCGAGCGTCAGCCGGGGTTCCATATCTTTCATTAATTCGGGGTTCTGGATACATACACTAATTTTTGCGATTAATTGTAAAACGGTCGGAGCAGGTCTGCATTCCACGGTCGTTCCATCTCCTCATCCGACTTGTCCATCTTGTTCTCGCGCGACTGCTGCGCGTCGATGAGGTAGTAGGAGTTGTTGTGCAGCGCTTGCTGATGATGAAGGGGCCCTCCCACTGAGGGGACAACTTGTGCATACCCTTCGTGTCTTGTATCAGTCGGAGCACCAGGTCGCCCTCCCAGAATGTCACGGGTCGGATGCGATTGGAGTGATACCGGCACAACCCTTGCTAGTAGATACCCGATCTGGACAAAGCCAGCTCGCGGGCCTCCTCGAGGAGGTCCACGCTATCCTCCATTGCCTCCTGGTTCTCCTTCTCCATGTAAAGGAGCTTGAGGGGTGAGTCGAACTCGATGTCCGCCGCGAGGACTGCCTCTGAGCCGTAGGTGAGGAAGAACGGGGTGAAGCCAGTTGATCTGTTCGGGGTGGTACGGAGACTCCACAACACATCCGGGAGCTCCCTGGTGATCGCTCTAGTGGCTCGATCAGCCGGGGCTTGATTCTGGCTAGCACCAGGCCATTGGCTCTTTCCACCTGCCCGTTGGACTGTGGGTGAGCGACGGATGCGAGGTCTAGTCGGATCCCTTTGTTGTGGAATAATCGGGCGAAGGCCCCCTTGGCACGGTTCATGCCATTGTCGGTGATGATGCTATGGGGGTAGCCGAACCATATGATGATGTCGCGGAAGAAGTTAACGACGGTGGAACCGTCTAGCTCCCGGATAGGCTTCGCCTCGATCCATGTGGTGAACTTGTCCACCGCCACCAGTAGGTAGGTCATGCCGTATCGAGATCACTTGAAGGGGCCGACCATGTCCAGCCCCCAAACCGCGAAGGGCCACGTAATCGGGATGGTTTTGAGCGCAGAAGTCGGCATGTGCCTTAGCCGGCCGAACCGCTGGCACCCATTGCACGCGCGAACCAGCTAGTCTGCGTCCTCCGCGGCGGTGGGCCAGTAGAATCCGTGGCACATTGCCTTCGACACCAGGGCATGAGATGAGGCGTGGTGACCGCATTCCCCCTTGTGGATTTCCTTCAACAGCTGGTAGACGGTATCTACATCGACGCACCGCTGGAAGACGCCGGTGGCGCTGCGCTTGTACAACTCCTTGTTGATGATGGTGTACGTCTGCGCACGATACCGGATCTGCCTTGCCTCCACCTCATCATCCGGGAGCTCGTCGTGGAGGAGGTAGTTCATGAAGGGCTGGGCCTAGGAAGGAACTTCCCGGATGGTGAAGACACCAGTCGGCACGATCTGGAGCTCATCCGGAGGGCGGCCGAGTGGGATGCCTGAGTCGGTAGCCCCGGGGTCTTTCAAGCCGGAGGGCACAACAACGGGGCCTGGCTCTTTCGATACGGCAGCCCTCGGGTCCGCTACCCAGATGATGGACTCGGATTCCAGAGAGGGAGTGATGTTGGGCTTGCGAAGATGCTCCAAGGATACTCCGGGCAGGATGTCCGCTCTGGTGGATCCAACTCACGCGAGCGCGTTGGCCGCCTTGTTGTTGGCATGGGGAACGTGATGGAATTCGTATCCCTCAAAACCAGCACTGAGCAGCTGCATATGGAACCGGTACAGGGCCATGTTGGCGTCCCGGGTGTCCCACTCGCCAAATACTTGCTGCACCACCAGATCCGAATCGCCGAAGCAAAGGATCTGACGGATGCCGATGTCTTTCGAGAGCCGGAGCCCGTGCGCGAGAGCTTCGTACTCGACGACATTGTTCGACGCGATTAAGTGGATCTGCAACGCATACTCCAGCCGGTCTCCCTTAGGGGAGGTGAGTACGATGTCAGCTGCCAAGCCCCTGCGCATCTTCGAGCCGTCGAAGTGCAGCCTCCAGTAGTCGGAATCTAGAACCGGTGGCAGGTACTGGCTCTCTGCCCAGTCGACAAAGAAGCCCGCCACCGCCTAGGACTTGATGGTGATCCGCGGCTCGTACCGGATGCAGTAGGCGGCCAGCTCGATGGCCCACCTGGCTACCTGTCCCGTGGCGTCCTTGTTGCCAAAGATTTCTCCCAACGACACAGTGGACACCACGGTGAGCGGATGCTCCTGGAAGTAGTGCTTGAGCTTCTTGCAAGCCAGGTACACGCCGTAGCACATCTTCTGGTAATGGGGGTAGTTCTGCTTGGAGAGGGAGAGCACCTCGCTGAGGTAGTAGACAGGTTGCTGGACCGGCTGGGCCTTGCCTTCCTCGTGGCGCTCCACCGATAGGACGATACTGACGACCTGTTTGGTGGCGGCTATGTAGAGCAACATCGGCTTCTTAGCAGCCGGTGTGGCGAGAACCGGCGCCGTGGATAGCATGCGCTTGAGGTCATGGAATGCAGCGTCCGCCCGTGAATCCAGGTGAACCTGTCCGTCTTCTTCATTAGCTGGTACAGTGGCAGGGCCTTCTCCCCAAGCCGGCTGACGAATCAGCTGAGGTTAGCTAAGCAGTCGGTGAACTTCTGTACGCTGAGCAAGCTCTTGGGCGGCTGCATCCTCTCGATGCTCGCGATCTTATACGGATTGGCCTCGATTCCTCTGCTCGATAGGAGGAAGCCGAGGAGCTTTCTGGCTGGCATGCCGAACACGCACTTCTCCGGGTTCAGCTTCATCTAGTACTGGTGAAGATTCGCGAATGTCTCACCGAGATCTTCCAGCAGGGTCTGCTTCTCCTTCGTCTTGATGACGACGTCGTCCACGTACGCGTGCACATTCTGGCCAATCTGCGAGTGCAAGCATTTCTGCATGCAACGTTTATAGGTAGCACTTGCATTCTTCAGGCCAAATGGCATGGTTACATAGCAGTAAGCCCCATACGAGGTGATGAACGACGTTTTTAATTGATCAGCCGGATTCAGCCGGATCTGATTATAGCCGGAATAACAATCAAGGAAGGAAAGCAGATTGTAGCCGACCGTAGAGTCAATCACTTGATCAATACGGGGCAGAGCAAAGGGGTCTTTCGGGCAGGCCTTGTTCAAGCTCGTGTAATCGATACACATACGCCAGGTCTTGTTCTTCTTCAGCACCAGGACTGGGTTGGCCAGCCAGTCCGGGTGGTACACTTCCATGATGAAGCCGACGGCAAGTATCCGGGTGATCTCGTCACCGATGACCTTCCTCTTGTCCTCCGCGAAGTCGACAGAGGGTCTGCTTGACCGTCTTGGCGTTAGTACACACATGAAGCGAGTGCTCGACGAACTCCCTCGGCACACCCGACATGTCTTTGGGAGACCATGCGAAGATGTCCCGATTCTCACGGAGGATGTAACATCCCAAAAATATAAAACAAGGATCATAAAACTCAAATCACTGAAATTAGGGTTAACAAAAACTTTGATTAATTAAAATCATATGAATGCATGTGTGAATGAAATGATTTGATAAATGCATGAATGAACTTATGCGATTAACCTAAATAGCAAGAAATGGTTTAAAGAGGAAAATAACATCATATAAAACATTTCCATGTAGAAATAAATCAAGAGAAAATAAAAAACATATCAAATGGTCATTTTTGCCAATCTTGCTCACTAGGTTACTTTGAGTATTTCTAGTCCAAGATTTCAAACAGAAACTTTTCCAAATCTTTGCACCCCTTGCTATACCAAGTAAAAGTGAATCAAAGCCCACCTTTCAAACTTACAGAAACATTTGGCAACCTCATTTAAATCACAAATCAAAATTGAATCTTTATCATGTGTGAAGATCACCCATTTTCAAAACCCAACCAAACCAGTGCCCCTTGACTAATCCAACTAACCAGACACTCCCTAGTATGTGCCTAACAAACCCACCAAGTTTGAATCCAAAATTCAAATTCAAAGTTCTTGCGGCCATTTCATCAAACACCTTGCATATACAAATCAAACCAACATCAAACACTATAGTGTGCAGTAAAATTAGCCTAACTTGTTCCCTATCTAACTCACTCTACACCCTCAGTAGATCATCTAACTAGTTTAACCCCTCTAGCTCACTGTAAACCAGACCATGCCATCAATGGCAAGCAGGCCGAGCCTCACCTTGCCACCCCCTTGTTGACAGCAAGCTAGGAGAAGCACCAAGCCTAGCCAGTATGTCTAAAAGGCACGCCACCGTCCACCGCCACTCCCCGTCCCAGCCCCGAGCACTGCCAGCCCCTGGACCACATGACACGACGATGCCAAACTTCTCTGTGTGCGAGCCGAGAGCGCACCAGTGCGCCACCCAGGACCAGCACCCACAGAACGCGTGCCGCCCTCGCCGCGTGCGTGCGTGATCCCCACCGTCCCAGAAACCCCGCAGACATGCCCGTTCGCCACCGGACCACGCGCGCTGTGCGCCATTAAAATCATCGTCGGACCCGCCCAGAGCATTGAAGCGTTCCGACTGATCAACACCACCCCACGCCTCGCCTCCACGTCGTTGAGCTTCGCCAGGGAGCACAACACCGCCCCTACCGTCGCCCATGCCAGTAACCCTTTGTGCCGTCGACCACGGCGAGCTCAGCCCGCGCCCGTCGGTCCCCTTCAGCCACTATAAATAGAGGCCTCCACCGCTCGTTTTCTTCACACCAGTTCACTCCCCTCTCACTCAGAACCACCCCACCTCACTCTCGGAGCAAGGCGAGCAGCGCATCGCCGGAATTTGGCTGGAGCCCGCCCCTGCTGGAGGAGAAGGGAGCCGTCGATTGGAGCCGCCCCAGGAGAAGCTCCCGGTACCAGGGGAACTCTCGTCGTCGACTTCGTCATTCACCCCCGTCGCCAACCCTCGCCTGAGCCCCGGTAAGCCTCCCACGACCCCCACCTGCCGCGCTAGGGTTCTGTCTCGCCGGCGCTGCCCGACGTGGATGATGAACCAGAGCCGTTCGATTAGAACCAGATCCCACGATCCACGTTGCTCCGTACCGCTTTGCCCTTCCCCGTCTCACTGACGCGTGGGGATAGCCACTTAACCAGCCCGCGTATGCGCTATGTGTAGTGGGCCGGCCCAGTTAAACGTCCCGCGCGACCCAACAATTCAAATTTACTTTTATTCATTTAATTTCAAACACAGTTCTGTACGTAGATTTAAAAATCAACCTAGCTCGATTCACTGAACCAAAATGTATGAAACCAATTTTGTTAGAAAGGTACTGGAATGCTTATTCCAAGCCCGTTGGATTCAAACCATTTGGAGTTATAGATCAACCATGGTAAAAATAATAAGCAGAAGCTTTTCTGCATTCAAACATTTTTCAAAATTCAACCATAAGAGCTTTTGAGTTGATTCCAACTCTCAAAAATCACATTTGATCATACCTTTCATAATATATAAAAACATATGGGTTTACTTACAGAGATAATGTTCAAGTAATAAAAGAATGCCACATAGGCATTTCTAGTCACTTTATTTAATTAAAATAAAAAGGTTAAACCTTATTAAATTGTGATACCACTTTAAATCACATTCCCATGTACTAAAGTATGTGGTGATGACATGTGTCAACATGATCCCATGTTTGAGTTGGAGAATATTAAATCTTAAGTAGTTTTTCAATGAGTAGAAATTACTTCTCTGAAAATAAAATAAATAAGACAAGTGCTTTAATCCTTGTAATGTTAGTGATTATGCTAGATCGCCTAGTGTGCACCTTTGTGTGATGTTTAAAAATAGTTAAGTATTGTTTGGTGATTGTGTACCTCGTATTTATTTATAGACGCTAGTACCGACCAAAGATACGAGGAGGAAGGAGAATACTACGAGGAAGAAGCCGAGGAGAACTTCAACCACTGCTCTGCACAAGGAAATCTTATACTAATATCCCAGCAAGCCAATACTTGAAACCTTGCAAGCTAACCCTTGCAACTTATGCAAGCTAATACTTGCTTGTTACTATGCCAACTATATGCCTTAAGCATATGTGATTACACCCACTTGATAACCCAATCCTAGTTTTACTTGCAAGCTTAATACTTTATTTTCTTTATCAAAGCTTTCTCTTAGAGTTTACATAGGACTTGTAGATTCTAGAAAGATAACTAAAGGTAGCATAAAGAGCATAAAATTTGGCCTAAGTTAGATAATCTTGATGTCATCCTAAGGCATGAGATTGAACTTAATTTGTTTACCACCCCTCATTAGTATTTACCGCCACTTGTAGATGCTAGTGCTAAGTATAAAACTTGATCAATTTTAGATGGGAATACTTGGTGAAAATGGTTATGAAAACCTTAGAATGATGAGTCATTCTACTGAAATGTTTTGACATGTGTTCTTGAAAACTAGATGATTTTGATGATGAAAATGTTGAGGCATGAGACTTAGCCCTTTATAAAACTGATGGTTGTCTGTATGCGATACCATTCCAATTTTTCCGTACAACCACAATACCCGAAATTTGGGTAGGGCTTGACTGGAAATTTATATACCTTAGTATGGGTTCCCTCGCGGCCAAGGTCTGAGCTGAGGCTACCTTGTGAAGATTGTCCACCTGTGTAGTACCCAAGATGACAGTTGGTCATGGTTGGGAGGCCAAACTCACAGGAGAGGTTCCTATACTAAAGGGCGTGTAATTGAAAGGTTAGGATTGATTATCCACATATTGAGTATGGTGAATTCAGGATTGTTCCTGACGGATGTATCGAATGTTGTGGTGAAAGTGTACAATCTCTGTAGAGTGTCAAACTATTCGAATAGCCGCATCCGCGGTTTTGGACAGTTGGAGTGGCCATATTGTTCCCCTGTCACATGTTTTCAAAATGACATGTGAAATGAATTGTGACTTTGACTTGACCACAACAGAGTTGTCATATGAAATTCAATTTCCCACTTAGGTGTTATAAAACTTTCAACTAGTTTTCTTTGCTTCTGAACTTAGTAGAGGTAAATCTGGATTTTTGCAAAACAACCCTAGAGCTTAGTATCCTACTACAAAAACCCCCCCTTAACTTGTTAATATTAGGTTGCGAGTATTTAAAGAGTACTCATGGCTTTGTCCCTGGCTATTCCCATGGCCAGACAATGAAGAGGAGTACTAGGATGATGGACCCTTACAACTAGGATCATCTCCCATCATCAGCATTGCCTCTGACCCTGAATATGGAGCTTCGCCTACGCTATCGTTACTATTACGTTATTCCGCTGCTTGAATTGTATTAAGAACTGGATCATGAGATCCTTATTTGTGTAAGAGCTTATGTATGGTTTGTAATGGATGATATACTGTGATATCCAAATCTGTTATGTATCGCAAAAATGGTAATCCTGGGATTGCGATGTATGGCATAATAGGCATTTGGGATTAAAAATCCGGGTGTTGACAGAGGAAGTCGACGAGCGCTCTTTCCTATTTGATGTCCAAGCCGGCACTGATGGTGACACACTTGGAGGGGTCAGTCGGGTCGAGCGGGATCTGCTGCGGTGACCTAGCATACCACTGCATGTGTAGTACACTATAGTCGTTGACATGACATCCACAGAACATCGTTCCGTAAATATCACATCCCTCAGAGTGGTACAACAGAAACATTGCGGGTCCATATTACAAACATACACACATTATTATTATTACAATACCAGAAGTTCACGACTTCAAAATATTCAACTTACAAACCAAATATAAAGTGTTTCAGCGGAAGTTTTAAAGTGATAACTTCAACTCCAAATTGAGCTTAACAACTTATTGTTATATATTGTTCATGTTGTTCAGCTCAATTGGCTCCTAGACTATGGTAATTATTCTGACTCCTGGTGCTCTCCTCCGTAGACGACATCGTAGTCGACCCCTTCCACGACACCGTACATATTGGGTTCTTCATAAAAGACCTCCTCTGGACTTTCAGCTGCATACATTGGGGTTTCTTCTGGATCCTCAGAGTCTAAGCAGGGGATCAAAGGAAAAGGTGAGTAACAACGTTACCCAGGAAGTTCATTATATGCAAGGTGGGTGATGCTCTATCTACCACCTCAGACTATAAGTCCTTGGCACTATGTAGTTTTCATAAATCTTTCTTCAAAGATTGATTTTATTATGAAAATCTATGACCATCAGCCTTCACGGGTTGACCAGAACATTCATGGAGTTCCTTTCCTGCCGCGTTCGTAGATCCTTCCCGGAACAGGGAGTAACAAGTTATAATTCTTACACTCTGCAGAGGTGCGTTACTTTACCCATGAGAGATCAACTCCTTGTTGCACAACCGAGCGTACTTTCCCATCCACAATTCCATGATGTGGGGCCCAGTAGTTGGTCCAAGCCAATCACTACCCTCTCCGCGACCCCATATGTCTGCACGATCCTTTGGGGCTGGCTCATCTCCGTTAATCCCCCTTCCGGGCGGGCTAAAACCCTGATGAGTTCCCAAATACTCTATGAACTGGTGATGCCCTGGCAAGTACCATATCAAATGGACTATACCACTAAAAACCACTCATAGATAATCTAGACACCAAAAGTGTGGGGCATAAGGGTGCCCACCCATATGTTGGATCCACATAAGGAATCACAACGTCATGTTAAGGTCGTCTTGCCTCCATACGAGAGGAAAAGGATACAGCTAACTTCTCCGTCTCATTCCAAATCTCATGGCTAACGCGTTATACACGGCGCTACAATCACTGTTGTCATGGGTTGTTAAGTTCCTATTTGATTATCATTGTTGCAAATAGAAACTTAAGTTCTATTGCTCCTTTCTATCATCACTTAGGATGATATCAACAATTTATTTATTTGATAAAATAATATTTTCTTCCCTTGAAACATAGATAATAACACACAATTTGCAATTACTTTGATAAAGACTCTTCAAAGGACATGAGCAAGTAATGAACTTGCCTTGTGATTGCAAGGTAGTGAAATCGAATGCTTGCACTAGACCTTGAGCTTCTATGTCTACAAAACATCATTATTTCCCGGTAAGGACAATATTTAAAGAAGCAAAATGACTATGCATAGTAATGTAATGCATTATTTATTTTTCTTTGTGTGTTTTACCCATTATTTTAGTTTCAAGAATTTCTTTAAATAATAAAGGATTTCATTTAAATATAACCTTTAATAGTTGTTGAATAGTATATTTGCCATTATATAATAATACTTTATTTTTAGAATTTAAAAATTAATATAATTTCCTATATTTATTCATTTAGTAATTCTTTTAAGGATTAATATTTAAATAAAAGAATTTATTTTATGACTCAAAACATTTATTTACTATTTTCTTCAATACTATGATAATAATATATAATAAAAGTGATTTTTATTTATTTTTATCTTCTTTCTTTAATTTTATAAAATTCCATAAGGAATAATTATATTGTAAAATTCTTGACCAAAAATTATATACATAAATATTTATTTCTTAGTTTAGTTAAATAGGTTGGATTATTATGAATCCAAAAATATATTATTTGTAATTTTTAAACTTCTATTTTATTTTTAGAATTTTATTTAACTCTAGGGGTATTTTGGTCTTTTATTAATTATTAAACCTTCTTTTAAGTTTTGGGATGGTTCCATTGGGCTTATTGGGCCAATTTTGGCCCAAGTGACCTTGACCAAAAGGGCACCCCGAAGGGTCCTGGCCCTATTGGCCCACTCCCTCGGTCTCTCTCTCTCTCGTGCTCACCTCCTCTCCTCCTCGACCCCATGGGGTGCTGCCGCCGCCGCCGTGCGATGCTCGCCGTCGTGGCCCTCCCTGGCCACTACCGTGGTGCAGGGCGAGGTTGTCGACTATGCTCGTCCATCTCCTCCGCTTCGATTTGACTTTGGAGCCCTCCTGTGGCCAGGCTCGCCCCGTTCCCAAACCCTAGGGTTTGGGGTTGGGTGCTGCCACTGTCGCCGCTGATCCCCCCATGGTGGTGTGCAGTGCTATGCGCTACTATGGCCACCGCCGTGGCTGGTGCGGGTTGCAGCGCCCCTGGGGTGCTCCCCGTGCCGCCACGAGCTCGTCGGCCCTTCTACTTCCTCTTCAATTCGTTAGTGAGGACCTCCGGTAAGTTATGCCTCTGTGAACACTAGTGCATCTAGATACCTCGAGTTCCACTATGTGTATCTAGTGGCCAATTTATATTCTTTGTTTGCACTGATATTAGGGTTCATCCCTGATGCTTGTAAGATGATACTATGATCTGGTAATGTTGCTTAGTGAGGATTTGTGTTCTCTGCACCTCAGTGCTTGTTGTCATCCTTTGATTAAATGGTGTTGTTGTTGGTATGAGACTAACGTTGGATTATATGCTAATGTTTCATAGTGTTGTCTCTGGTTGATGTTGTGGTGGCTTAGTGTGTTCATCTGTTGTCAGTATCTTGATACTGATAGTAACCTTGTCAGTGATGATTCACTGCACAAGTGTTTGTTGGGTTGCCTGTTTATCCTTAGTCTGAATTTTATCCAATAGAGTCTGATGATTCTATGAAAATGAATGGATATATATGGTATGATCTATGAGTCTGGTCTCAAGGAAATGATATGTTTTGATTTGCTAGTTGATTTATAAAACTACACTATCTGGTTGTTTTAGTAGTAATATCAGTGCTTGTGAAACCTTCTTAGAATGGTACATAATTGGATCTTGTTGCTGGCTTCACTTATGGTCATTACTGGAACTTGATAGATGCTTATTAATAAGTTGAAAAGCTTATTGTTTGTTCATGCCTATGATGCTGGTCTGAGGCTCTAGGATCTAGGGTCCTAGTTGGTTAAGTGAATGGATTAGTTTGTAACTTGTAAGATTTGAGGTGCTACTCCTTCTGGGAGCAGTGCCCAAATCTTGTAAGGACAAATGATAGATTATAGAAGATGCCTTTGATATCACCAATTCTGTGAGGCTGGCTGAGAATTTGGTGTTTTTGCTAGAGTTTAATTCTGATTTTATATTTAAAACCTGTAGGATAGATTCACCCCATCAGGGTGATCATTGAGAGGTTGTTTTATGAAACAACACATAGTCCTGTGTGGATAAGATGAATAAATCATGTGGTGTTTCATGACACTCACCACAAAACTAATGATGGTAGTTGTTTGTTGTGATGTTGGGTTGCTGGTTGGATCCTATCCTTCACCTCCTGATGATGTTCTTGTTTCCCCTGATGCATTTGCTTGGCCTTGATCAACTCTACTCCTCCTAGCTCATGTGAGCTTGGCCTTGATGTCCACCTGCTACTTCCCCCTCCTTATGTCACCATCAGGTGAGGTGTGGTTTGATATGGTGTGAGATTGTGTTGGTTGGTTTGTTTGGCTCTGGCTAAACTAGTTGTTCTTGTGTGGTGTGAGCAATGGAGATATGCACTAGTGCTTCTCCATGGTTATGCTTGGTCCTTTTACTTGCTTGGACTGTTGGGGCTGTGTCGACAGCACACCCATGCAGTTAGATGACTGGGCTTCTTGTATGCCTGCTGCATAGTTGTGCATATGCTCAGTGAGGTGTTCTACCTTTTTATCTTGATACTATTTATCTGCCTAGTGAAACTTTTCCCTTTATTGGCTATGATTATTTGACTTATGGCTTATTGTTATGGAAGATTGAATTCTTGCATATTGGTGAAACTTGCCCCTAAAAGGTTTACTCAATAATATAAAATTGAGCAGTGCAACTCACTGCTCTCTATTAAGAGTAAAAATTAACAACTTAACTTTTATTTTCCTTTTTGTTTGTTCTTTGTTTTACAGGTACAAGATTTGAAGATTCAAGATTAGAATAGGTTTACTTTTAGATGGAATAGATCCTTTGTAATTTTTATTTTATTCTTTGTAAGAAATGTGTAATAGTTTAATAATAAATATATGTTCCTTTTTTTGTAATTTCACCTTTGTAAAGATTCTTTATTGTCTTAATGAGTTGCTTATTGTAACTTGTTTATGGACTAAAATTATGGAAATAATATTCATTTGCTTAATTGTATTTCTTATGTAATTTCTATTATTATATATTATATCTTAAATAATATTACTAAATCATAATTCTAAGTTTTGAAGATATAAACTCAAATTTCAAGTTCAAATTCAAATTCTCCCCAAAACACATTAATTCATAAAGGTCATGTCAAAATTTATAACGATCACTCACCAGAGCTATTCCTACACCTAGAGAGTGAAAGAAACTTTGATCACTTTAGGTTTTTATTTGGTGAAAAATTTACCCACATTTTGCAGATGAATGCATGCATATGCACAAATTCCTGAATCTACCCTTCGTTTGTTCCTAAATGCTGGGATGTTACAGACTTCCCGCCTTAAATTAAACTTTCTCCCGAAGTTTGTTGAAGTGTACCTGAATAGTTCTGGATAGGCTTTCCTTAAATCATATTCTTTCTCCCATGTGGCTTCTCTCTCGGGATGATGTTCCCACTATATTTTACAGTACTTGATTGCCCTATTTCTCAACCTTTTCCAGTTTTCTTCCAGAATTTTACAGGGTTTTTCAACATAAGTCAGGTCTGATTATAACTCTATCTCTTGATGTGTGATTGCATCGTTGGGAACTTTAAGAGATTTTCGGAGTTGTGACACATGGAAAACATTATGAACTTAAGCCAACCTTGAGGGTAGCTCTAAAGCATAAGCTATTGTCCTGTTCTGACTCAGTACTTTGAATGGTCCTATATATCTTGGACTTAATTTTACCTTAACTCCGAACCTCTTAACTCCTTTCATTGGGCTTACTTTAAGATATACCATGTCTCCCACTTCAGGATGCCATGATCTTCGACTTAGATCAGCATAACTTTTCTCTTTGGGCTATCTTCAAACTATCCTTGATTATATCAATGTTATCTTGCCTTTCTTTGATATAATCAGGCGCAAATTCTTTGCTACTTCCAGGCTCATACCAACATATTGGTGATCAACATTTTCTTCCATAAAGTACTTGATATGGAGCTGCCTTCAGACTACTCTGATAGTTGTTATTGTAGGAAAATTCTGCCAACAGTAGATGATCTTCCCACGAACCTCCAAAATCTAATGCACAGGCCCTTAGCATGTCTTCCAGTATTTGATTGGTTCTTTTAGTTTGACCCCCCGTCTCTGGATGATAAGCTGTGCTAAAATCTAACTTTGAACCAAGTGCTTCATGTAGTTGCTTCCAAAATACTGAAGTAAACACTGATCCTCTATCAGTTACGATCTTCTTGGGCACTCCGTGCTTACTTACTATCTCCTTGATGTATACTTCCACTAACTTCTCAGCATTATCCTTCTGATTCGCCGGAATAAAATGTGAACTTTTAGTGAGTCGGTCAACAATCACCCATATCATATCCTTCCGTTTAGGTGTCATGGGTAATCCTGTAATGAAGTCCATAGCAATTTCCTCACATTTCATTCGGGAATTTCCAAAGGTTGCAATGGTCCTGCTGGACTTTGATGTTCAGCTTTTACCCTTTGACAAGTATGGCATTCAGACACATATTTTGCAATGTCTCTCTTCATGTTATTCCACCAGAATAATTCTTTCAAACCCATGTACATCTTAGTACTTCCTGGATGAATGGAATATGGTGTTTCATGTGCCTCTCAAAGTATCACTTCACGAATCTCCGGCACATCTGGAACACAAAGACGATCTTGGAACCATAAAGACTCATAATCTCCGAAGCAAAAAACTGATGTTTGTCCTTGAGATATCCTTCGAATTTCCTCAGCAATAAAAGGATCTTCTGCTTGATGCCTAAAAATTTCTTGCTTAAGATCACTATTCTGTTATGCAACTACTTGCATAGTAGCTAATCCTCCCAGAGTCTCTGTTCTTATAAATTGAATCACTAACCTTTCCAAATCCATCTGTAACTCTTTTGGTAGCTCCCTATTGCTTGGCTGAATATCTGCACTTTTACGACTTAAAGCAACTGCTACAACATTTGCTTTTCCAGGGGTA
This sequence comes from Avena atlantica, assembly GCA_910589765.1. Lineage (NCBI taxonomy): Eukaryota > Viridiplantae > Streptophyta > Magnoliopsida > Poales > Poaceae > Avena > Avena atlantica. Next base: position 454,290,747 of record OU342733.1, on the reverse strand, counting down.
TAGTTGATTGTTAAATCATAATCTTTTATTAACTCTAACCAACGCTTATGTCTTATATTCAATTCCTTTTGAGTGAAGAAATATTTGAGACTTTTATGGTCAGTGTATAACTCACATCTGGCTCCATAAAGAAAATGCCTCCATCCTTTCGGAGCAAAGACTACTGTTGCTAACTCCAAATCATGAGTTGGATAATTAACTTCATATGGTTTTAATTGTCTTGATCCATAAGCAGTTACCTTCCGATCTTGCATTAACACACAACCTAAGCCTTCTTTAGATGCATCACAGTATACTGTAAAGTCTTTCCCTGTTTCAGGAACTGCTAAGATTGGAGCAGTAGTTAATCTGGTCTTTAACTCCTGAAAACTGGCTTCACACTTCTCATCTCAGATGAATGGTGTATTCTTCCTTAACAATTTGGTCATTGGTCCAGCTATCTTGGAGAAACCTTCAATGAACCTCCGATAATAACCAGCCATTCCCAAGAAACCTCTAATTTGTTTCACATTGGTTGGTGTAGTCCATTCTAATACTGATTGAACCCTGGATGGATTTATAGCAATTCCATCTTTACTGATCACATGACCGAGGAATTCTACCTCATCTAACCAGAATTCACATTTACTGAATTTAGCATAAAGCTTATGTTCTCTTAGGATCTGCAATGCTATTCTCAAATGATCAGCATGCTCTTCCTTATCCTTGGAATATATTAGAATATCATCAATAAACACTATGACAAACTTTTCCAAGTATGGCATGAAGATTTTGTTCATCGGATTCATGAATATTGCTGGTGCATTGGTCAAACCAAACGGTACGACAAGATACTCATGGTGTCCATACTTTGAGACAAATGTTGTCTTTGGGACATCTTCTGGTTTGATTTTTATCTGATGGTATCCGGATCTTAGATCAATTTTGGGAAATACTCCAGCTCCTTTAACTTGATCGAACATATCCTGGATTCTAGGTAATGGGTATTTATTCTTGATGGTAACATTATTGAGGTTTCTATAGTCCCCACGCATTCTTCTTCCTCCATCTCTTTTATCCACAAAGATCACTGGTGTTCCCCATGGGGATACACTTTCTTGAATAAATCCTTTTCTGGCTAACTCATCAATTTGCTCTTTGAGTTCTTTTAATTCCTTTGTACCCATCTTGTATGGTGCTTGAGCGATTGGTGCGGTATCCGGAATTAGATCAATAGTGAATTCTATTTCCCGATATGGTGGCATTCCTGGTAACTCTGCTTTTCTCTTTTTGGCACAGCGCACAACTTACTAATTTTCTCTTTCTCTTGATCCTTTTATGACAGAGCTAGATCGAGGGGCTTCTCCACTACTTGGATGTGCCATCCCGCGTCTGGAGATTACTTGCCTGATCCGACAACTACGGAGTGACTCACACAAACGCGGCCACTCAACAAAACTGAGCTGAAAATGTGCTAACTGAAAAACTAAAAAATGAATAAGTCCTAATCTGAACCTAGTACTAGTACCATGTGTTCCAACGGCAAGACCAGCTTCGATTTCAGTCTAATGTGTGGCAAGCTGAAGGTTTGAACAACATTTCTCCCCCTCAAACATGCGGCTTGATCTTCAGAACACCGATCTTCTGACGAAATTCGACGAACTTGTTGCGTCCAAGAGCCTTGGTGAGGATGTTTACCAACTGTTCCTTAGTGCTTACGTGCTCAACCTCCAAAACTCTAGCTTCAATCTGCTCACGGGTGTAGTGGAATTTGGTGTCGATGCGTTTGCTACGGCTGTGATGTACTAGATTCTTGCAAAGAGCAATGGCAGACTTGTTATCGATGAAGAGTCTGAACTTTGACTGCTCCTTGCCGACAAGCTCGTCGACGAGCCTGTTCAGCCACACACCTTGGCACCTTGCTGCAGCCGCTGCGACGTACTCAGTTTCACAGGAGGAGGTTGCCACCCCTCCTTGCTTTTGTGAGCACCACGTGACCAGGTTATCGTTGAAGAAGAACACGTATCCCGTGGTGCTTTTCCAGTCGTTGATGTCGCCGGCGTGGTCGTTGTCGCTGAAGCCAACGAGTCGCGCCGCTCCCCCATGAATGTAGCGGCATCCGTAGTCCTGAGTGCCATGGATATACCGCAGAATCTGCTTGACCGCTGCCCAGTGCTCCTTCCTCGGAGCTTCCATGTGCCTGCTCATGACGCCGACGGCATGAGCAATGTTAGGGCATGTGTTGACAAGGTAGCGTAAGCTACCGATCACACTCTTGTACCCCGTCGCGTCAATAACAACACCGTCGTCCACCTTACCGAGCTGGAGTCGCTGCTCCATGGGCGTGTTGCAGGGGTTGCAGGTGCTCAGACCTGCCCGCTCCGGAATCTTCTCGGCATATGCCCCTTGTGACAACATGAAATCCCCTGGGTGCTGCTGGACCTCGATCCCCAAGTAATAACTCAGGAGACCAAGATCACTCATCTCGAACATCTGCTTCATCTGAGCCCTGAAATCGATGATCTCTCCTGTGTTGCTTCCTGTGATCACAAGATCATCTACATAAACACCGATAAGCAGGAGGGATTTAGAGTTACCACGGTGGTACACGCCATGCTCCAGTGTGCAGCGCGCGAACCCGAGCGACACAAGTGTCGCGTCGAGCTTCGCATTCCATGCTCGCGGGGCCTGACGCGGGCCGTACAGGGCTTTGCCAGTTTCACGACCTTGCTGGCGTCCTTGTCGATGGCGAAGCTAGGGTATGCTGAATGTACACCTCCTCGGTGAGTACGCCATTCAGAAACACCGATTTGACGTCCATATGATGTACCTCCCACTTGCCATGCGCGGCGAGCGCCAGCAGCAAGCGCACCGTCTCCAGCCTCGCCACGGGAGCGAACACTTCGTCGAAGTCCACTCCCTGGCGCTGCGAGTAGCCCTTTGCCACCATCCTAGCTTTGTGCTTGACGATGGCGCCAGTGGGATCCTTTTTCACCTTGAAGACCCACTTCATGCCAATGGCGCGGTGCCCCTTGGGAAGCAGCGAGAGTGACCATGTGGCATTTTCTTCGATGGACCTCACCTCTTCCTCCATGGCTCTGCGCTAGACAGGGTCAGCCAGCGCTGCTTTGAGATTCACTGGTTCCTTGGCAGTGATCAAGCCAAGGATCTCCTCATCCTCCATAGGCAGTGTGGTGTCGTATAGGTTCATGACCCGGCGGTAGCGGTGGGGTTTGTCGGCGTCAGCGTCGGTGTCGAGGTTGCCGTCCTGACTAAGCGGAGTAGCGAACTCCACTTCGTGTGTCGTGGGCACTGACATCCCGTGTCCAGGTGTGGCAGTGACAGGTTCAGGTTCAGGCTTTGAAACTGCACCTGCATCTGCAGTTTCTGTTTCGACAGAGCCTGCTCCTCCCCCTCCTGGCGCTCGATGGTGTACTCGACGGTGAATGTTGGCGGGGCAGAGAGATCGCCCACCTCATTGGACGCTTCCCAGCTCCACGCACGGCGCTCCTCAAACATGACGTCACGCGTCACGTAGATGTGCTTGCCGGCTGGGTCGTAGACGCGGTACGCCTTGGCGCCCTCCTCATACCCCATGAAGATGCCTAGAGTGGAGCGATTTAGCGAGCTTGTGGAGCCCTGGTCCTACCTTCTTCACGTGCGCGGTGCATCCGAAGGTGCACAAATGGCGCACATTCGTCTTCCTCCCGTGCCTGGCCTCGTAGGGGGTGGCGCCATTGAGGCTTCTCGACGGTGCTCTATTCAGTAGGTAAACGGAAGTTTTCACTGCCTCTCCCCAGAACGGACCTGGCACCGCCATAGCCTTGAGCAAGCATCTTGCCATCTCCACCATCATCTGATTTCGATGTTCCACGACGCCGTTTTGTTGGGGCGAGTATGGCGATGTGGTGTAGTGCTGGAGGCCGTTCTCCTTGCAGAATTCCACGAATTCTGCCGAGTTGAACTCTCCACCGTGATCAGATCTGAACGCGAGGATCTTGCACCCTCGCTCATTCTCCGCCAGGGCCTTGACCTTCTTGAAGAAACGCAGTGCTTCATCCTTGGTCCTGATCAGCTCCAGCCACATATATCTCGAGTAATCATCGACGATTAGCACGAAATATTTCTTACCACCGGCAGTGCATGGTGTGATTGGGCCGCACATGTCGGTGTGCACAAGCTCCAGTGACCGTTCCGCGTGGAACGCCATCGCGTGCGGGAACGGTGTGCGGTGTTGCTTGCCGATCGCGCACCCGTCACAGAACTCGACGTGCTCGATTGCTGTGATTCCACGTACCATCCCTTTCTGGGATAGGCTGTGCAGCGCCCTGAAGTGGAGGTGCACGTACCTCCCGTGCCACAGCCAGGCCACATCGTCCTCCACATCGTCCTTCTGGGCGAGGAGACTCGCCGGTGTTGCGATCTGCAGCCGCACGGTGTATAGTCTGTTGCCGGTGCAATTCACCCTCGCGAGGATCTTGTGCGGTTTGTCGAGGATGCACATGACACCACCCTCGATCGTGATCTTGCAGCCGTTCTCGTCCAGCTGACCGAGCGAGACGATGTTGCTGCGCAGGCTTGGGATGAAGTAGACATCGTCGAGGACGCGATGATCGTCGGTGAGGCACTCGAAGATGACGGTGTCGCGCCCTGAACCGTGCCATCCATGGACTCGTCGAGCGTGGTGAACATCTCACGCGCGCCCGTCATGTGGCTGCTCGCTCCAGAGTCCAGGTACCATACTCCTGACGATGATGGTATAGGGACCACCCTCTCCTCGTTGAGATTGACTTCCTGAGATTCGACGGCGGAGATCTGCACAAGTGAGCACACTTGTGCCATCAGCAGGCCCGGGGCTTCCTCCTTTTCTGCGACGGCGAGATTTACGGCCTCGCCGCGCTTCTTGCGGTCATGGGCCGCCTTTCAGCACTCCTTTGCCCAGTGGCCATGCTTGTTGCGCCTCTCGCCGTTCCCGGCGGGGTTGTTGCCGCTGCTGGGCTTCCCGACATCGTGCTGCTTGGCCTTGTTTGCGGGCTTGCCGCTGCTTGAGCCACCATGCACATACCCGTCCTGACGCTTCCGCCACTCTTCCTCAGTGAGCAGCAGGTTCCCGACGCCGTCAGTGGCATCGTCCAGATCGTAGCCCTCCTCCGCCGTGATGAGGCGACCGGCGAGGTCCTCAATCGTCAGCGTGCGCAGATCCACTGTCTGCTCGATGGCCATGACCATGGGCCTGAATTTCTTCAGGGCGGCGCGGAGGAATTTTAGAACAGCCTTGTGTTCATCGACTGGGTCGCCGAGCAGCTCCAGGTCGTTGACGATGGTGGTGAGGCGCATCGCAAAATCCTCGATGGACTCCCCTGCCTTGAAGCGCGGCTCTTCCCACTCTCGACGACGAGTCTGGGCCTTCGCTTCCCGCAGGCGCTCGCTCCCGAGCCTCATGGTCTTGATCGTCTCCCACGCCGTCTTGGCGCAATCCTTGGTTGCCAGAGTTTGCACCATCGCCTGTGGAGCGGCACGTAGAATTGCCGCCAGCGCTGCACGATCGTCCTGATCGTCGTCAGCGCCGAACTCGATGACGTCCCAGAGACGCGCAGCTTGTAGCTGCACTTGCATCACCATGGTCCACTCTGCATAATTAGAGCGGGTAAGGGTCGGGTAGTTGGTGTTGCCGGAGCTCTCGCGAACGATGCGCTCCCAGATGACGATGTCGCCGCCGCGATGACGGGGAGGGCTGCGGCCGCGCCGCGGTGCAGGGGATAGGGAGGGTCGGCGTCGCGCGGACGTCGGCGGTGCTGATTTCTCGCTCCCCTCGGCTCGTACCCCCTTGCCCTTCTCTGCCCCCGGTGGTGTCTTCGACATGGCTCTGATACCAAATATAGTTGCAGCTCACCGATCCCTCTCCGTCTGTCTCGCAATTTCTGACGAACTGAAGAACAACAAATGGTTTTTGGCGCAGAGCATGATCCTTTTATTACAGAGCTAGATCAAGGGGCTTCTCCACTACTTGGACGTGCCATCCCACGTCCGAAGATTACTCGCCTGATCCGACAACTACGGAGTGACTCGCGGCCACTCAACAAAACTGAGCTGAAAACGTGCTGAAAAACTGAAAAACGACCAAGTCCTAATCTGAACCTGGTAACCTAGTACTAGTACCGTGTGTTCCAACGGCCAGACCAGCTTCGGTTTCAGTTAGAGTTAGAGTGGCAAGCTGAAGGTTTGAACAACAATGATAAATTCTCCGATGAATAAAGGGCGGAATAAGCGGCTCTTACCATAAAATTCAGAAAATTGTCTCCCATCGTCCAGCCGCTATTCACCTTGTGAATCACAGGAAGGGAGACAGATTAATATCGGAATGTACAACGCCTATCTGTGCATAATGTGGAGAGGAATTGGAGATTGCACAGCACCAATTGGGCCGGCTGCTCATGTATATATAGACGTACATATGTACAATTACAGGTACAACCCTGACAAAACACGGGGACCTATACGTAGTACAATATGTTACTCAACACCCCCCCGCAGTCGAAGGGTCGGCACCGACACATAGACTGGAGCGAAACTTAGGAAAAGTCGTGGACGGTAATCCCTTCGTCATGATATCGGCAAACTGCTGAGACGTCGGTACGTGAAGAACTCGAACGTGACCGAGGGCAACTTGCTCACGAACAAAGTGTATGTCCAACTCAATGTGCTTGGTGCGTCGATGATGAACGGGGTTGGCGGAGAGGTAGACAGCTGACACGTTGTCGCAGAAGACCACCGTAGCCTTGTCAACGGGACAAGAGAGCTCGGAGAGAAGCTGGCGAAGCCACGTGCACTCAGCCACAGCAATAGCCACGGCGCGGTACTCGGCCTCGGCACTGGAGCGAGACACGGTGGGCTGCCTCTTGGAGGACCAAGAGACGAGCGAGGAGCCAAGGTAGACGCAGTAGCCGCTGGTGGAGCGCCGCGTTTCCGGGCAGCCCGCCCATTCCGCGTCCGAGTAGGCGACGAGGTCAGTAGAGGTCGATGGCGAGGCATGCAGCGACAGGCCGTAGCCTAGGGTGCCACAGATGTAGCGTAGAATCCGCTTCACCGCAGCCCAATGGGCGTCCCGAGGAGCATGCATGTGCAAGCACACCTGCTGCACAGCATACTGGAGCTCCGGACGTGTCAACGTCAAGTACTGGAGGGCGCCGACGATGGAGCGGTAGAACGGGGCATCGGAGGCCAGCGAGCCATCAGTAGCTGAAAGCTTGGCCTTCGTGTCGACAGGAGTAGGCGCAGGATTGCAGTTAAGCATCCCTGCACGCTCGAGAAGCTCGCGGGCGTACTTCTGCTGATGAAGAAAGAACCCATCCACACGCCGGACAACCTCGATGCCGAGGAATTAGTGGAGCGGGCCGAGGTCCTTCAATGCGAACTCAGCACGAAGACTGTCGGTGAGCTGTCGAAGAAGACCAGCGGTGGATGCCGTCAGGATGATGTCGTCGACGTACAGCAGCAAGTAGGCCATGTCGTTGCCGGTCCGGAAGACGAATAGCGACGCATCGGAGCGCGTGGAGCGGAAGCCGAGCTGATGTAGAAACGCGGCGATGCGCTGGTACCAGGCGCGGGGCGCCTGCTTCAGTCCATACAAGGACCGAGAGAGCAAGCACACGTCATCGGGGCGCTCGGCGTCGACGAAGCCAATGGGCTGCTGACAGTAGACCTGCTCCGACAGGTGGCCATGGAGGAAGGCGTTGGAGACGTCCATCTGATGCATCGGCCATGCGCGAGAAGCGGCGAGGTGCAGGACTATGCGGATCGTGCCCGGTTTGACAACCGGGGCAAACGTATCCGTGAAGTCGACACCCGCGTGTTGACGAAAGCCGCGGACGACCCAGCGCGCCTTGTAGCGCTCGAGAGTACCATCGGAGCCGAGCTTGTGCTTGAAGACCCACTTGCCGGTGATGATGTTGGCGCGAGGGGGCCGGGGAACTAGCTCCCAGGTCCGGTTGCGCTGCAGCGCGTCATACTCCTCCTGCATGGCGGCGCGCCAGTGCGGGTCGCGCAGAGCGGCGCGAGCCGAGGTGGGCACCGGCGAGGGAGCGGAGGTGGACGGCGCGCTCGGCCGCGAGGAGGACGCCTCCCTCTCGCGGGACGACGGTGCCCCGCCGTCATGCGGCAGGACACTATTCCTGCTGGCCCAGAAGGCCCACTGGTCAGCGGGGTAGCGCGTAGACGGCCGCCGCACTCCCGCACGTGCTCGGGTGAGCATGGGCGCAGTAGCCGCGGCGACAGGCGGCGAGGTGGGGCCTGAGGTGGCCGATGACGGAGGTGACGAGGAGGTGCTCGAACTGGTCGACGGCGCCGGAGGCGCCGCAGGAGGGGGTGACGGGGGCGTCGCGGGTGACGTCTGCGCCGTGGTCCCAGCCGGGGCCGACGCAGGGGGGGCCGCTGGGACCACCGGGCGCAGTCGGTGGCGCGCGGGTCCGGACACAGGGGGGCAGTGGGCGCCGGGGGCGTCATCGGAGGTGTCGCCAAGAGTCCCTCCTGAAACGGAAAATACAACTCGTCAAAGTACATGTGCCGGGAGGTGAGGACGCGATGTGAGACCGGGTCATAGCAGCGGTAGCCCTTGGTGTTGGCGGGGTAGCCTAAAAACACACAAGGGAGAGAGAGAGGCGCAAGCTTGTGCGCGGCGGTAGCAGCAGTGTTGGGATAACACTTGCAGCCGAAGACGCGGAGGTCATCATAGGCGGGCGGCGCACCGTAGAGAAGGTGGTGCGGCGTGTAAGACCAACGCACGCGACACGGGCGGATGTTGACGAGGAGAGTCGCCATGGCAAGAGCATCCGGCCAGAATCGTGGAGTCATGTGGGCGTGGAACAAAAGGGTGCGGACACAGTCGTTGAGAGTACGTAGCATCCGTTCAGCACGACCATTCTGTGGAGAAGTGTAGGGACACGTGAGGCGGAAGATGGCGCCATGGGCGGCGAGAAGTGAGTGAATAGTGATGTTGTCGAACTCTTTGCCGTTGTCAGTTTGTAAGGCGTGAATAGGACGACCGAACTGAGTGGAAACGAAGGCGAAAAACGCGATGAGAGTGGCGGCAACGTCGGACTTGCGACGAAGAGGAAACGTCCATACAAAATGAGAGTAATCATCCAGAATCACGAGATAATAATTATAACCAGAATTACTGGGAACAGGCGAGGTCCAAACATCACTATGAATAAGTTGAAACGGAAAAGACGCGACTGTGGAGGAGGAACTAAACGAGAGGCGAACATGTTTGCCTAGACAACATGCGTCACAAGAGTGGGCATCCGTTTTATTACAGGTAAAGGAAAAGCCTTGCATTATTTGACGGAGAGCGGCGGAGCTAGGATGGACGAGGTGTAGGGTTTCGTAGCATGGAAAACAAAAATTCTCTATCGCATACAAACAAACAAGCCAAGATCTATCTACTAGATTGTAGCAACGAGTCGATGGAATAACTTACCCTCGAAGATTCCAAAGTGTTTAATGAGAGCGGATTCTCGTGGGTGATGTAGTCGTACTCTTCCCGATCTCAAGATCGCGTAGACGATCCTTCCGGCGCTGCGTTCCGGCAGCGCTCCCGCAGTCGGTCACATGTTCGGTACTCGACAAAGACCTTCCTCTCCCTTGTTCCAGCAGGCAGCAGAGGTTGTAGCACTCTCCTCGCGATTTCGGCAGCACAACGGCGTGGTACCGGAAGTAGAGGGGAGATCCCGTAGGGCTTCGCCTTAAGCCGGAGCGAGTATGGTGGAGTATGAGAGATCTCTAGTGGTCTAGGGTTTAGACACACCAATTAGAAGGCTCTAATCCGAAGGCTAGGGCAATTAGAAGCTCTAAACCAAAACGGCTCTAAACCGGAGGCCGTGGCTAGGGTTTAGATTTAGAGGATAGGAACTTGTGTGTCTAGAGGAGGAGGCCCTGCCCCTCCTTTTATAGGTGGGAGGGGCGGCCAAGGGGAGGGAGTCCCTCCCCAAGTCGGCCTTGGGTGGCGCGCCGGCTTGGAGAGGAGGGACTCGTCCCCCAAGTCGGTTTCAACCTCCTCTTGCTTGTTTCCCACAGTTTCCTGTTTTAGCCGTTTGACTTTCAAACTGGCCATTTGACTTTTCAGTTTTAGGATTAAATTTAATCCTTTATTTGGAACAGCAAGAACACTTAGTACATGATGCAATCATTCCAATATGTAATGACACATTCATGTACCCCTTCCCCTCCGGAGTGCCGGACATTCCGGAACCTTCTAGAACATTCCCGATGAAAACACCGGAATCATTTCCGAACTCCGAAACAGGACTTTCCTTATATGAATCTTATTCTACGGACCATTCCGGATCACCTCGTGATATCCCGGATCCCATCCGAGACTCTGAACAACATTCGATCTCTTTCTCATAATACCATAACTACTCAAACAACGTCGAATCCTTAAGTGTGTCTCCCTACGGTTCGTGAATTATGCGGACATGATAGAGACACTTCTCCGAACAATAACCAATAAAGGAATCTGGAAATTCGTATGGCTCCCACATATTTCTACGATTACTTTGCGATCGAATGAACCACTTACATACGATACCAATTTCCCTTTGTCTCACGATAGTTTACTTATCCGAGGTCATGATCGTCGGTATCTCTGCATACCTAGTTCAACCTCGTTACCGATAAGTACTCTTTTCTCGTTCCCGTGATATGTGATCCCTTGTGAGCCAGTCACATGCTTGCAAGCTAATTGGATGACATTCCACCGAGAGGGCCCAGAGTATATCTATCCGTCATATGGATGGACAAATCCCACTCTTGATCCATGTGTCTCAACCAATACTTTCTGAACACTCAATGCCACCTTTATAGCCACCCAGTTACGGTGTGGTGTTTGATGTCATCAAAGCATCCATCCGGTAAAGGTGATATGCATGATCTCATGGTCGAAGGAATTAGGTTACTATGTATCAGAAAGCATATAGCAATTGAACTATTGAAATGACTTGATCTTTATGCTACGCTTATCTATAGGAGTATGTCCACCATATCATTCTCCTAACGATATGATCTTGTTGTTGATAACATCTCAATGTTCATGATAGGGAAACCACAATCATCTATCAACCAACAAGCTAGTGAAGTATAGAGGCTATACTAGGGACTTCAAATTAAGTTTACAAATCACACAAGTATCAATGTTTCCTTGTTAATACTATTATAGCATGAATGTAAACATTTATCATAAACACAAAGATATAATAATAACTACATTTATTATTGCCTCTAGGGCATATCTCCAACAGTCTCCCACTTGCACTAGAGTCATCTAATCTAGATTACATGGTAATATACCGAACACCCATGGCAGTTTGGTGTTGGTCATGTTTTGCCCTCGGGAGAGGTTTAGTCAACGGATCCGCCACATTCAGATCTGTGTGTACTTTGCAAATCTTTATATCCCCATCCTGGATATGTTCTCGAATAGCGTGAAAACGTAGCTTGATGTGCTTCAGCTTCTTGTGTGACCTTGGTTCTTGCGCATTGGCTATGGCGCCCATGTTATCACAGTATATAGACATTGGGTCCAGCGCACTAGGAACCACACCCAGCTCTGTAATGAACTCTTTCATCCATATCGCTTCTTGTGAAGCCTCCGAAGCAGCCATGTATTCCGATTCAGTTGAAGATCTCGCCGCAACGCTTTGCTTTGCACTCCTCCAACTAACTGCTGCACCATTCAAAATAAATACGTATCCGGATTGTGATTTAGAATCATCCGGATCGGTGTTCCAACTAGCATCGGTGTAACCGTTAACAACGAGCTGTTAATCACCACCATAAGAAAGAACCATATCCTTAGTTCTTCTCAAGTACTTAAGGATGTTTTTGACCGCTGTCCAATGATCCACTCCTGGATCACTTTGATATCTGCTAGTTAAACTAACAGCATATGCAATGTCGGGTCTAGTACATAGCATGGCATACATTAGAGATCCTATGGCTGAGGCATAGGGAGTCTTACTCATCCTTTCTCTATCTTCTGCCGATGTCGGACTCTGAGTTTTACTCAAGGTCGTATTGGGCAACATGGGCAAGAACCCTTTCTTGCTTTCTTCCATTCCAAACCTCTTTAGAACTTTGTCCAAATATGTACTCTGTGACAATGATATTTGGCGTTTCGATCTATCTCTATAAATCTTTATGCCTAATATGTAAGCTGCTTCGCCAAGATCCTTCATTGAAAAACTTTTATTCAAATATTCCTTGACACTATTAAGAAGGTCTACATCATTCCCAATCAACAATATGTCATCCACATATAGTATTAAGAATGCTACAGAGCTCCCACTCACTTTCTTGTAAATACAAGCTTCTCCATAAGTTTGTATAAAACCAAAACTTTTGATTACCTTATCAAAACATTGATTCCAACTTCGGGATGCTTGCTTCAATCCATAGATGGATCGTTGAAGTTTGCATACCTTGTTAGCATCTTTAGGATCGACAAAACCTTTGGGTTGCATCATATACAACTCTTCATCAATGTCTCCATTGAGGAATGATGTTTTGACATCCATCTGCCATATCTCATAATCATAATATGCAGCGATTGCTAACATAATCCTTACAGACTTTAGCTTCGCTACTGGTGAGAAAGTCTCATCGTAGTCAACTCCTTGAATTTGTCGAAACCCTTTTGTGACAAGTCGAGCTTTATAGACAGTAACATTACCATCAGCATCTGTTTTCTTCTTGAAAATCCATTTGTTCTCGACAGCCTTCCGGTAAGTCCACCAAAGTCCATACTTGGTTTTCGTACATGGATCCAATCTCGGATTTCATGGCTTCTTGCCATTTATTGGAATCTGGGCTCATCATCGCTTCCTCATATGTCTCGGGGTCATCGGTGTTGTCCACCAACATGACATTCATAACGGAATCATACCAATCTGGAGTGGTACGAGTTCTCGTTGACCTCCGAGGCTCTGTAGCAACTTCAACCGAAGTTTCATGATCACCATCATTAGCTTCCTCTCTTATTGGTGCAGGCACCACAGGAACTTCTTCCGGTGCTGCGCTACTCGCAATTTCGAGAGAAGGTTCGACAACCTCGTCGAGTTCTACTTTCCTTCCAGTCACTTCTTTCGAGAGAAATTCCTTCTCTAGAAAGGATCCATTCTTGGCAACGAAGATTTTGCCTTCGGATCTATGATAGAAGGTATACCCAATAGTTTCCTTCGGGTATCCTATGAAGACGCATTTTCCGCTTTGGGTTCAAGCTTGTCCGGCTGTAACTTCTTTACATAGGCTTCGCATCCCCAAACTTTAAGGAACGACAATTTAGGTTTCTTCCCAAACCATAATTCATACGGTGTCGTTTCAACGGATTTAGACGGTGCCCTATTTAAAGTGAATGCGGCTGTTTCTAATGCATAACCCCAAAATGATAGCGGTAAATCTGTAAGTGACATCATAGAACGAACCATATCTAAGAGAGTTCGATTACGACGTTCGGACACACCATTACGCTGTGGTGTTCCCGGCGGTGTTAATTGTGAAAGTATTCCGCATTTCTTCAAATGCTCGCCAAACTCGTAACTTAGATATTCACCTCCACGATCAGAACGTAGAAATTTAATCTTCTTGTTACGTTGATTCTCTACCTCACTTTGAAACTCCTTAAACTTCTCGAAAGTTTCGGACTTATGTTCCATGAAATAGATATACCCATATCTACTCAAGTCATCCGTGAATGTAAGAACATAACGATAACCACCGCGCGATGATACACTCATTGGACCACACACATCGGTATGTATGATTTCCAATAAGTCCGTAGCTCGCTCCATCATACCAGAAAATGGAGTCTTAGTCATTTTACCCATCAGACATGCTTCGCATCTTTCAAGTGATTCAAAATCAAGTGATTCAAGAAGTCCATCGGAATGGAGTTTCTTCATACGTTTCACTCCAATGTGACCAAGACGACAGTGCCACATATAGGTCGAATTATCGCTTGATTTCAAACGTTTAGCCTCAATGTTGTTGATATGTGTATTTCCACTATCGAGATTCAATAAGAATAGACCATCTATCAAAGGTGCATCTGCATAAAACATATTACTCATATAAATCGAACAACCATTATTCTCAGACTTAAACAAGTAACCGTCTCGCAATAAACAAGATCCTGATATAATGTTCATGCTCAACGCAGGCACCAAATAACAATTATTTAAGTATAAAACTAATCCCGATGGTAGATGAAGGGGTAGCGTGCCGACCGCGATCACATCAACCTTTGATCCATTTCCCACGCGCATCGTCACCTTGTTCTTCGCTAGCTTCCGTTTATTCTGCAGTACCTGTTTCGAGTTACAAATATGAGCAACCAAACCAGTATCAAATACCCAGGCACTACTACGAGTGCTAGTGAGATACACATCAATAACATGTATATCAGATATACCTTTCTTCTTGATGTTGACGTTCTTCAAATCCGCCAAGTACTTTGGGAAATTCCGCTTCCAGTGACCTTCTCCCTTGCAGTAAAAGCACTCAGTATCAGGCTTAGGTCCAGCCTTGGTCTTCTTTGTCGGCGTGGTAACTTTCTTACCACCCTTCTTGAAGTGTCCCTTCTGCTTAGACTTGCCTTTCTTGAATTTGGTGGTCTTATTGACCAACAACACTTGGTGCTCTTTCTTGATCTCCACTTCTGCAGATTTCAACATGGCAAAGAGTTCTGGCAACGTCTTGTTCATGTTCTGCATGTTGTAGTTCATCACAAAGTTCTTGTAACTTGGTGGTAGTGATTGGAGGACACGGTAAATCCCCAAAGCATTAGGAATCACTATACCCAAGCATTGAAGTTTGTTTGCGTGCCCAGACATCTTAAGCACATGCTCACTGACGGAGCTGCCCTCTTCCATCTTGCAGTTAAAGAACTTTTCAGAAGCCTCATAGCTTTCAATTGCCGCATGAGTCTCAAAAATCAATTTGAGATCCTCGACAATATCATATGGGTCTGAATCCTCAAACCTTTTCTGAAGCTCCGATTCCAAACCATACAAGATAGCACACTAAACTATGGAGTACTGATTCTTCCGAGCAAGGTAAACATTCTTTACTTCATCGGGAGCATCATCTGCAGGTGGGTCAGCCAGCGGTGCATCCAGCACATAGGTCAAATTACCAGCTGTGAGGACAATCCTCAAATTGCGGAACCAATCCGCGAAGTTGCTTCCATTGTTTTTCAACTTTTCTTTCTCTAGGAACGCATTAAAATTGATGGTAGGGGCTGCCATTGATCTACAACATATTTGCAATAGTTTAGACTAAGTTTATGACAAATTGAGTTCAAATTAATTAATAAAGTTAATCTAGGTGAACTCCCACTCAAAACAATATCCCTCACATTGTTTTAGTGATCACACGAACCAAATCCACCATATCAACACCGATCATCACGAGAGTTGATATAGTTTCAATGGCGAACAATCGTCATGTTCATCATATCTACTATATGATTCATGCTTTACCTTTCGGTGATCCGTGTTCCGAGACCATGTCTGTACATGCTAGGCTCGTCAAGATCAAACCTTAGTTTCCGCATGAGCAAATCTGGCTTGCTCACGTTGTATACACTTGCAGAATCTAACACACCCGATCATCACGTGGTGCTTCGAAACAACAAGTTTTAGCAACGGTGCTAACTAAGGGTGAACACTCTATGACTTGAAATTCATGTGCATGAGGGATCATCTTATAATGCTACCGTCGTCTACTAAGCAATACAAGATGCATAAAGGATTAACATCACATGCAATTCAATATATATGTGATATGATATGGCCTTTCTTCTTCGTGCTTCCGATCTCTATCTTCAACCACGAACATGATCTCCATCATCACCGGCATTGCATCAAGGTCAATGACGCCTCTCCATGGTTGTCGTCCACCGGCTTCAACTATTACAACTACTTTGAATAGACACGCGGGTCTTAACATAAATTAAAGACAACCATATGGCTCCTGCCGGTTGCCAACTTACAATAAGGAACATTGCATACATCAAATATAATCACAATCATGGCCATATCACATCACTGCACACCCCTGCAAAACAAAGTTAGACGCATCTACTTTCTTTGCATGTTTTACGTGGTTTGGGGCTTTCTATAAGTGTCGTTCTAACTTACGAACATGAACCACAACATTGATACTATTACTGTTAATCACCCGTTGTAAATTGGATCTTAATTATGCTAGGAGAAACAGGCACCTGCAAAGCCACTTATGCAATACAAGTTGCATGTCAAGCGTGGAGCAAGTCTCATGAATGATGTCATGTAAGGTTAGCCTGGGCCGCTTCATCCCAACATACCGCAAGATGCAAAGTACACAAGAAGCAATCGACAATAAAAGATCAACGCCCACAATGACCATTGTGTTCTACTCGTGCAACAGATCTACATATAGACACGGCTCTGATACCACTGTAGGGTTTCGTAGCATGGAAAACAAAAAAATTCTATCGCATACAAACAAACAAGCCAAGATCTATCTACTAGATTGTAGCAACGAGTCGATGGAATAACTTACCCTCGAAGATTCCAAAGTGTTTAACGAGAGCGGATTCTCGTGGGTGATGTAGTCGTACTCTTCCCGATCTCAAGATCGCGTAGACAATCCTTCCGGCGCTGCGTTCCGGCAGCGCTCCCGCAGTCGGTCACACGTTCGGTACTCGACGAAGACCTTCCTGTCCCTTGTTCCTGCAGGCAGCGGAGGTTGTAGCACTCTCCTCGCGATTTTGGCAGCACAACGGCGTGGTACCGGAAGTAGAGGGGAGATCCCGCAGGGCTTCGCCTTAAGCCGGAGCGAGTATGGTGGAGTATGAGAGAGCTCTAGTGGTCTAGGGTTTAGAGACACCAATTAGAAGGCTCTAATCCGAAGGCTAGGGCAATTAGAAGCTCTAAACCAAAACGGCTCTAAACCGGAGGCTGTGGCTAGGGTTTAGATTTAGAGGATAGGAACTTGTGTGTCTAGAGGAGGAGGCCCTGCCCCTCCTTTTATAGGTGGGAGGGGCGGCCAAGGGGAGGGAGTCCCTCCCCAAGTCGGCCTTGGGTGGCGCGCCGGCTTGGAGAGGAGGGACTCCTCCCCCAAGTCGGTTTCAACCTCCTCTTGCTTGTTTCCCACAGTTTCCTGTTTTAGCCGTTTGACTTTCAAACTGGCCATTTGACTTTTCAGTTTTAGGATTAAATTTAATCCTTTATTTGGAACAGCAAGAACACTTAGTACATGATGCAATCATTCCAATATGTAATGACACATTCATGTATCCCTTCCCCTCCGGAGTGCCGGACATTCCGGAACCTTCTAGAACATTCCCGTGAAAACACCGGAATCATTTCCGAACTCCAAAACGGGACTTTCCTTATATGAATCTTATTCTCCGGACCATTCCGGATCACCTCGTGATATCCCGGATCCCATCCGAGACTCCGAACAACATTCGGTCTCTTTCTCATAATACCATAACTACTCAAACAACGTCGAATCCTTAAGTGTGTCTCCCTACGGTTCGTGAATTATGCGGACATGATAGAGACACTTCTCCGAACAATAACCAATAGAGGAATCTGTAAATTCATATGGCTCCCACATATTTCTACGATTACTTTGCGATCGAATGAACCACTTACATACGATACCAATTTCCCTTTGTCTCACGATAGTTTACTTATCCGAGGTCATGATCGTCGGTATCTCTGCATACCTAGTTCAACCTCGTTACCGATAAGTACTCTTTTCTCGTTCCCGTGATATGTGATCCCTTGTGAGCCAGTCACATGCTTGCAAGCTAATTGGATGACATTCCACCGAGAGGGCCCAGAGTATATCTATCCGTCATATGGATGGACAAATCCCACTCTTCATCCATGTGTCTCAACCAATACTTTCCGAACACTCAATGCCACCTTTATAGCCACCCAGTTACGGTGTGGTGTTTGATGTTATCAAAGCATCCATCCGGTAAAGGTGATATGCATGATCTCATGGTCGAAGGAATTAGGTTACTATGTATCAGAAAGCATATAGCAATTGAACTATTGAAATGACTTGATCTTTATGCTATGCTTATCTATAGGAGTATGTCCACCATATCATTCTCCTAACGATATGATCTTGTTGTTGATAACATCTCAATGTTCATGATAGGGAAACCACAATCATCTATCAACCAACAAGCTAGTGAAGTATAGAGGCTATACTAGGGACTTCAAATTAAGTTTACAAATCACACAAGTATCAATGTTTCCTTGTTAATACTATTATAGCATGAATGTAAACATTTATCATAAACACAAAGATATAATAATAACTACATTTATTATTGCCTCTAGGGCATATCTCCAACACGAGGCGAGCGTGCCAGAGATCGACACCGGTGGAGAGGGCGAGTGAGCTGCTGGCGGTGGTGGAGGCCGAACCAACAGGGTACAGATCGTCGGGGCTGTCACATCGGTGGAGGAGCATCCGAGTATGACCATCCTTGACAGAAAAACCAAAGGCGTCAAATTCCACAGTCACAGGATTATCACGACAGAAGGATTTAACAGAAACCAGATTTTTAATCAAGGCAGGAGAAACAAGAACGTTGTTGAGAGAGAGAGAGGAGTGGAAGTGGAGGGAAAAGGGACGGAACCGGTGTGAGTAATGGGAAGCGCATGACCGTTGCCAACGATGATGCGAGAGGAGGTGGAGGAGGGTGTAGAAGAAGATAGGGTACCGGGGTGCGCAGCTATATGCGCGGAGGCGCCGGTGTCCATGAACCAGTCGCCGCCGCCACCATACGCCCCAGCAGTGGGGGCGCTCTGGAGGGCGGTCAGGAGCGCGGGGTCCCACGGGGCCGAGATCGGGGGGCGGCGTAGGCCGGGGCGGAGTAGGGCACGGCACCGTAGCCTGGGGCGGTGTCGTAGCTCGGCGTGACGGCGGGTTGGGGCGCCGCGTAGAAAGCCTGGTGAGGCCCATGATGCCCGGGTAGGGAGCGCGCGGCAGGGGCATGGAGAGGCGTGGACGACCCCGGTCCACGGGTTGTGACCCGCGAGCCACGGCGGAGTGGGAGCGGCGTGCTGGGGTGGACGAGGCGTGGGGGCGGGGGCGCCACCATGGCCGCCGCCGGTGGCGGGAGGCGGAGGCGGGTGCGGCGGGGCGTAGAAGCCCGGAGGCGGTCCCATCGGCCGAGGCACGGAGGCGGGAGCGGGGGCGCGAGGCGCGGGTGCCGGGGCACCGCGTGAGAGGCCAGTGACGAAGGCGGTGTGAGCCGCCCGAGCCCGGAGATGCTTGAGGCGGCGCTCCTCAAGGCGCAGGTAGGCGACTGCCTGCTCGAAGGAGGGTGTGGTGAGGAGCGTGAGATTGGAGGCGGCGTTGCTGAGATCCTCGCCAAGGCCGACCGACAGGGTGGAGAGCATGATCTTGTCGTCGATCGGAAACTCCAAGTCGTGAAGCTCGTCGGAGAGGCTCTTCAGCTTGAGAACGTACTCGTCGAGAGAGTGGTCGTTCTGGTGGGTGCCGAAGAACTCCTGCTGGAGGAAGGTGACCCGCTGGATCTTGTTGTCGGTGAAGAGGCCGGTGATTTTCTCCCACACCGTGTGCGCGGTGTCGCCATCCCGGACGACGGTGCGGAAGATGTCGTTGGAGACGGTCTGGTAAAACCAGCGGATGATGGTGGCTTCGATCGCGAGCCACTCGGGGTCGTGCGGCATGGCGACGAGGTCGATGGTGCCATCGACGTGGTCTAGGAGATCATACTCGCGGAAGAGCAGCCCGAAGTACGTCTTCAACAGGAAGAAGTTGGCAGCGGTGGTGGAGAGTTTCACCGGCACGCGCTCGGCGATGGGGATGTCGCGGATGACGGCGACGGAGGGCCCGGCGAAGGGGTTGCTGTTGCCGGAGCGGGAGGAGTTGAAGGCATCGGAGGGGCCGGAGGAGGAGAACCCGACCATGGTGGAACGTGGTGGGTGGTGGCTAGGGGTAGGGAGAGGGGGCGGCGGCTGGAGGGAGAGGCCGGCGGCGCCCTAGGTAGGGGAGGGGGAGGGGAGGGGCGGCGGCTGGAAGGAGGGCCGGCGGCGCCCTAGGGAGTGGGGGGAGGCGGCGGCTTGGGGGAGGGCCGGCGGCGCCCTAGGGTAGAGAGGGGGGCGGCGGCTAGGTCAGGACCAGAGAGGCTCTGATACCATGTGGAGAGGAATTGAAGATTGCACAGCACCAATTGGGCCGGCTGCTCATGTATATATAGACGGACACATGTACAATTACAGGTACAATCCTGACAAAACACGGGGACCTATAATATATTACTCAACACGTAATTCTCCTTATCAAACGGGAAGTGAAGCAAGCTGCGACTAACCGTGGGCCTTCTCCCGCGGGCTCGCCTCCGGGCAGTCGTAGCCGCATGGGGCGGTGGTGGAGTGCGCGGCAGCCGAGTCGACCTCAATTCCCGGCAGGGAGCGGTCCAGCTCCGAGAGGTCAAGGTCGCGACGGCGAGACGGCGAAAGGCTGCGTTCGTACCCATGAGAGACCTGGCTGCGGTCGTACCCATGAGAGACCTGCTTCGTGGCGTCTGTACCTCGCATTTTTAAAAGAAAAAACATATATACTAATATCATATAAATACTAATTACATCCAGCCTCTGCAACAACGCATGCTTTATTGGCAATACGGATGAAGGAAGAAAATATAATACTCCCTCCCTCCATCCTAAAAAAATATTGCTAATTTTTCTAAATATGAATAAATCTAGGCACATTTTTACAAATTTGAACAAATCTAAGACATCCTTTTTAAGATGAAGAGAATATAAAATTAATATTTTTTTGAACTCTAAATATTTAATTATAATTATGTTAAAGTGGTCTACATATACAAACTACATAATAGCCCTTGCGTTGCTATGAGAAAGGTTAGAAATATATGTAGCAAACTTTTATTTGTAGCTATAATTAAGATCATCTCTAGTCGCGTTTCTAAAACTATCTGAGAAAATTTCTTATTTAACACTGTCTTAAAATATAGTTTCCTATTTGACACGGGAAAATATTTCTTTCCTATATAACACTTTGTCCAAACTTTTTGCTTTATATGACACTATCATCCATCCCGTTACAGTTTGCCATTAATGTTTTTCATCTCGGACAAAACTACCCTTCCATCAACGAGCTCTTGAAAAGTACAAGGAAAAATTCCAAACATGTTCCTCTTGTCCTTGTCCTGATGAAGAACACGGCCCTCATGAAGAGCACACAAGCACGCGGGTCACCTACGGCGTCTACACCATGACCAGATGTAGCCCGTGCCAGTACTCCGTGTTCCATGTCAGGATGCATGTCTGAAGTTGGCGTCGTGGTCATCTAAACCATCGTGCATGCACCAATGCAATGCAATAATGTTTTTGACAGAATTTTTGCAAAAAGAAGTGAGCGCAAAATGCCAGATATAAAAGGGATATTTTTAGAGCTGCAATGATACTTGGACGGATAAGAAGGATTTAAAATACATGCACAAAGCAAAAACATATTGGATCCAAGAATTATTCATAGAAGAACATAGATCAAGAGATTTTGGCCAAATGACGCAGCAGGGATAAAAGTGTCTTTTCATGTCCCTGTTTAACACCGTTAGTCCTCAAAATAAACTAGAGTGTCATATAAGGCATAAAATTTAACCCAAGTGTCAAATAGGGAAGAATTTTTTTCTGATGTCAAATAAGAAATCATATTTCCAAGTAGTGTCAAATAGAATTCTCTCTAGAAATATCTGTAGTAAACTTTCTTGCGTAGCTATATGATCATCTCTAGCTGCGTCCCTAAAACCATCTCAAGCCGTTTTGGGGCACGCTGCCGCGTGCCACAAAGGCCATCTGTGTCCGACACGGCCTAATGGATTGTCCCATTCTCCGATGCCATCCCGACTACACATGGCTCTTTTGCGGGGCACCGGACACAACACTCTAGCGCCCGCAGTGAGTGGCGGGCCAGCCATGTCATCTACACGGATGGTCTACATGATTCCAAATCACCACTTTTTGTTTCATTCCCCCTCGCCGCTACCTTTCCTGCCCCGAGCTCGTCACCACCACGCACACGTCGCCTCCTTCGTCGCCTTACATCCATGGCACCGAAATCTCCTAGGATGGCGCCGAAGCCGACGGGCATGAAGGGCATGAAGGTGCCATTCGCCAAGCTGCGCAAGGCACCACTGCCGAAGGCCAAGACGGGTTTGATGTTGCAAGAGTGGGAAGAAGTCGCGTTCCGCCGTGCAGTGACGTCCCCGATCCGACGTTTCTGCCGGATATCGTTTAGGGGACGCGACTGGGAACACGCGTATCCCAAACGCGGTTGTTCCTACGGTTTTGCCAGATGCTATTTGGGGGACGTGATTGGAGATGCTTTAAGGTTGTCATGTTGTGTACACTGCTTAAAAACTCCATGTAAATCTGAATTCACATCCCGAATTATATTACTCCCTCCGGTCTAATTTAACTGCCACAGGTTTAGAAAGGTTTTCAGGATCGGAGGTTGTATCTCAAACATGTCATTTTGTGAATATTGAGATCGGAGTTGCCGATACAGTCTTGCTCTGAATCTCATTCACTTGTAAGAGTGTATCCCAACATACAAGATCGTATACATGCTTTTGGACACATTACATATTACCAGTAGAATCTTATAACAATCAAGTGAACGAATGGATCTATTCAGGCAATATTTATTGGGCGATTAGACAGATCCATACTGGGTGAGAATTAACAACACGAAAGCCTCATCGAGGAGCAGAAAGCTGCAGTTCAGCGTTGAATTTTGGAAGAATACCCTTCATCACGCAGAAACAACCATTCATCGACCACCGCGGAGCGAGCCGGCCGTCATAGTCGCGCAGGACGACCATGTCAGGGACTTCAAGGATCCGAAGTCGATGGAGTCGACGTCTGATAACAGGAGCATGGCATCCTCCTGCATCACCTCCTCGCCGTCGAGGTACTGGCAGACCTGCCTCATGCTAGGCCGTGCCTCCGGCTGCCACTGGCTGCAGGCGAGACCCAGCCACAGCACCAGCCTGGCCTCCTCCTTGTCGTACCACCCGTCGAGCCTCTCGTCCACGGCGCGCACCAGGTCGCCCTTGACGCCGTGTTCCCGGACCCAGCGCACCAGGTTCACGCCGCTGACCGGGTCGATGGGCCGGCGCCCGCTCGCCGCCTCCAGAAGCAGGCCGCCGAAGGCGAACACGTCGCTGGCCGTGGTGGCCTTGCCGGTCACCGTGAGCTCCGGCGCCATGTAGCCCAGCGTCCCGACGACGCGCGTCGTGCCAGGGTCCGCGCCGTGCTCGTAGAGCCGCGCGAGGCCGAAGTCGCCGAGCCGCGCGCTCATGTCGGCCCCCAGCAGCACGTTGCTGGCCTTCACGTCGCGGTGCACCACCACCTGCTCCCACCCCTCGTGGAGGTACACCAGCCCCGACGCCACGCCCCTCAGGATCCTCACGCGCTGCTCCCACGTGAGCAAGGCCGGCGCCGGCGACGGAGATGCTCCGGCGCCGAATAGGTGCGCGTCGAGGCTGCCGTTGGGCATGAAGTCGTAGACCAGAAGCAGGTCCTGCCCACGCTTGCACCACCCGCGCAGCTCCACTAGGTTTCGGTGCCGCATGCGCCCGAGGCACGCGATCTCGGCGACGAACTCGCGCATCCCCTGCGTCCCGTTGCTTGAGATCCGCTTGATGGCCACCGTGTCGCCGCCGGAGCGTCGGAGCACGCCCCTGTACACCTGGCCGAAGCCACCGGCGCCCAGGAGCTCACTATTCTTGAACCCCTTTGTCGCCCTGTACAGCTCCTTGTACGGGAACCTGTGTGGGTGTTCCAGCTCCCACTCCTCGAGCGTCTCCGCGAGTTCCGCCCTTCGCCGCAGCCAGAGCGCGACACCAATCGCCACGACGACCGCGACCAGCGTGGTGGCGCAAGACAGAGCGACGATCGTGATGACGGTGGACATGGAAGGTGGAGGAGCCGGCGTCTTGGGGACTTTCGGTAGCCGGGAGAGATCGATGGCTTGTGCTGCTCCGTCGGTACGGAAGCTCCAAGCGAGAATGTAATGCGAGCTTGCCAGCTTCCCCGTCGCCGCCGAGAAGCCGACATACATGTCCTGCTTAAAGATCGTCGTGAGGTCAACGGCGTGCGATATGAGTGGCCGGTGCGGCCGCGTTGGCACGGACGCGGGAGCGATGGTCACGTTGAGGACCCCGGCGCTGCCGTCGTAGTCGACCCACGCCTGGATCGGCTGCGCGCTCTCGAGCGGCACCGAGACGTTCCTGCCGCCGTCGTCGGTGAAGTACCCGGCCGGCTCCGACAAGGTTGACACGACGCTGTTCAAGTCAACGCCGACGTGGTTGCCGTTCGTCTCATTCAGGAGCCCGTTCGCCTGCACCGTGTCGAACTCGACGGCAAAGAAGTGGTTCGAGGAGTTGCCGAGATTTCCCTTGCCGACGAGGCCAAGGTACTGCTCGTCGGTTGCTCCGGGGAGCACCTTGGAAGCAGCGACCACGAAAGCTAGCCCATGGCCGCCACCTCTGCCCACGGTCACGATGTCGAAGACAAAGGCCGTGCTGAAGGAGACGACGGCCTTGTTGACGAGCATTGGCACCGGCGGGGTGAAGAAGGCGTGGCCCATGAGGTTGGTGCTGTCGTTGGTAAGCTGAAGGGCGCCACCACGCAAGACCGACGCCGAGCCGTCTAGGCTCAGGTCCGCGGCGTGCTGGAAGCCATTGTAGATGAAGTCGACGGCGGACGAAGAAGGGACAAGGCAATGAGCAAGGAGGGAGAGCACGGTGACGTGGCCAAGGAGAGCCATAGATGATGCCGGAGACATGGTCGGGATGTACTAAAAGTAGTAGCTCTCGACAGAGTACAATTATTGTTGTTGTGCAACATCGAGCATCCATCCATCGGAGTACGAGGCTAGTCATAGTGGGAGTAACTTGAGTAGTAACATAGTCCTACATGTATTGCCAACTAAGCATTTAGATGACATGACATGCAATTAAATGATGAGAGAGAGGCTTGTGGTAACTAGCTATGTTACCATAAAATCACACATTTCAAGACAAAATGAATCTACATTGCAATAAATAAGCCTTTGCATGACACCACATCTATGTTATTTGCCACTATGGAGGTAGTAACTTAGACTAGTAACATACACATGTTACTACTCTAAGTTACTCCTCACTATGACCAGCCTGAATATCATATCGACGGATGAATGGTACAGTACTACTGTACTAGTACAATCTGCAATCAATAGGAACCCCATTTGAGTGGACAGGACTGTTCGAATAGAGACTGTCATCTTCCCCGCTTGACCGGGCATTGACTCGGGTTGGACAAGACATTGATTTGTCTGTGTCCTTGTTTTTTTTTTGCACAATAAAAGGGTCGAGACGACCCTAGAAGCTGCATGTTGAAACGTGTACAAAGATATGGGTGGCCCCTTGCAAATAATACCTTAGCAAAGCTAGAAAAGAAAAAAAGAGGCCTCCACTTTATAGAAAACACCTCGAAACTAAAGGATAAAGAGCAATCGAGTCCCTGAGCGTCTCCACCACCGAACTCGGGAGACCTCCAGCCAAGAATCAGCGAGGTCGAGGTCTCTTGCTCGTGACGCCTTTCGAACCGGAGAAGAAGCAGACTGCCAGCCATCTAGACAACGACGGGGACAAACCACTTGCCTTTATCAAGACGTCGAGCTCTGGCAGCAAGCTTCAGACAGGGGCCTCCGATGGAGGTTGATACCTTCGGCCGCCCTTCGGCCAAGATAGCTTCGGTTTCGTCGCCGTTGCTTGGAAAGCTCCTAGGATGCAGCTTGACGAACCGAACGCACAGCAGAAAACTACAGCATGCTGGGCGCCATGAACAACCACCTCCACCAGAAACAACAGGATCGCTGAACTCCTCTCCCTCGCCTCCATGGCCGGCCGAGAGAAGCAACAGCGGCACCGCGCTACCAGGAAGGGGGCAGGGGTAAAATCCCCCGGTCGAAGTCGAATATGAAGTTTGCCATGTACGCTGCTAGGGAAAGTTATGCCTTCCACATTATTTATGGCTCCTTTGATTCAAATGATAGGAAAATCACAGGAATTGGAAAAACATAGGATTAAGATGTCATGGCTAGTTGAATCCTATAGAAATATGAGTTGTGTTTGATTGTGCAAAAGGAAATTTTCCATGAGGTATAACCTAATGTTTAATTCCTATAGGATTTTGCAATACAAGATTCCTAGATTAATTCCTACAGGATATGTTCCTATCAATCAAACAACTAGAGTAGGAAAATTTTCCATAGGATCTAAATCCTACACAATTCGTATACGAATCCTATAAATCAAAGAAGCCCTTAGAGAAGACCGTACAACGCATTAGAGCATCTTCACTCGTTGGGCGAATTCGGCCGAAATCTGGACCAAATTTTGGTCGGACGAAACTTGTTTTCGGGGAAACTCGGCGTTCCCAGGCGAGTTCCCGCGTTTGGCTAAAATTTAACAAATTTTTGCAAACTTTGGGCGAATATAAGCGGTTTTGGGCGAATATGGTCGATATGGACGAACTTTTAGCGAATTTGGCTAATATGGACGAACTTTGGGCAAACTTTAGGCGAATACGGATGAACTTTGGGCGAATATGGTCTATATGGACGAACTTTGAGCGAATATGGCGATATAAACGAACTTTGGACGAATATGGACGAACTTTGGGCGAATATGGGCGAACTTTGAGCGGACTTTGGATGAATATGGGCGAATATATGCTGACTGGGCGGGTCCACTCGCCGAATTCGCTTCGTACGGCCTGGATAGTCCGGACCAAAGTTGGCCAAATCCGGACGAAAACAGGTTCCTGGGTACGCGACTGGGCAAAATTTCGGCGTCCGGACCTATTTTCGGCGTCCGGATCGGCGTCCTGGGTAGCCGAGTGGAGATGTTCTTATCTCTTAGTGCTATCTCTAAAAATTAACTATTTTTAGTAAGAAATTGGTTGACTAAGGGAATACATATGGTACAATAGAGAAATTAGTCATCTCTTATTTTCAAAAGATCATCTTTTAACTAAGGAAAGACAACCCTTTCTTTCTTGTTTCTCTCACCTCCGACTAAGAAAAATCCAACATGACAAGCATAATAAAAAGGCTGATGTCACCGCATTGTACGTGCTCTTAGCAACTTTAGTCGTGTCTGGCCCAACAGTGTGTCCGATGACCCCCGGCTACATAGAATCCTTGTGGACGCGTCAGATACGAGCCGCTCATGGTGTGTCGCAAACCAGACCAACACTGTGGTCAACATGTTAGAGTATGTATACGTGTATGGGCTAGAAATAGACTAGAACTCTACAACTTGTACTCCAAGTCTCTACCTACCCGTGTGACTCTATATAAACCCTCACAAGGGTCAAATCAATACATCAAAATATTAGGGATTTAATATTTTTTACATGGTATCAGAGCGGTTAGCCTCGCGGCGCCGATCCTAGATTCTTCCACCACTTCCGCAACGCGCCGCCCCCGGGGAGATTACTCCTCGGGGGCGCGGCACCCGGTCTAGATCAAAGATCTGATTGGTTCCTTAGATTAGATTAGATCCAAATTTTCGAAATTCTAGTTTTTTAGATTAGATCCAATTAGTTTAGCCACAAAATAAATCCCTAAATCGCTAGCGACCCTCCAAATCCGATGAAATTCGAGTGCATATCGGCGCACACCGTTGATGCGTACACCTTCGGCTTCAACTTAAGGGCTTCTTCAACGATCGGATCTTCGATCCAATCAACGCCGTACGCAACACACGCGTCACCGGCCGGCCGAATCGTGCTACAGCAAGGTCGCCATGAGCTTCAGGTCACGCAAGTCCAAGGGCAGCGAACCGATCCTTCAGGTCTCCTGCACAACCAGCGTTTCCCGAATCTGCATCAACCACAAGGTCATACGACATCAGCAGGAGCGCTCTCCAATAGCCTCCCGAGTCCAAGTCAATCCCACCGTATATGAAGGTAAAGAAAAAAAAATGCGTGCAGTAGTTTGCTACAGATCGGATCTCCGTGTGCACAAGTATGTGTCGCCACTACCGGGACATACAACCACGTGTCTAGGTCTTCTCCAAGCATGTTTGCATCATGGGACACCGGGAGGTCCAGTGGGTCTTCATCGACTCTGGAAAACTTCGTCTACATCGAGCCATCGATATCTGCACCGCGTTAAGCCGGACTACATCAACCCGAACATCTACATCAAGCTTTACGACTACAAGCCAAGGTCTTCGTCGAGCACATTCACGGAGAAGCGACATCGACATCATCCACACGCCAGGCCGGTGTGGAACACTACTACGCCGACTTCTCCGACATCAAGACTTCGACATCATCGCCGCCACAAGGGACGCCTTCAAGCGACGATCATCGCCGACACGCCTACTCCATCACCGCCGACACATCATCGTCAAGGTCTACATCTATGTGGTCTTCATCAACATCTTCGTCGACACATCGCCGCCGCCACTATACCCGTCCACATGATGGACATACAACTACGACGCCCTCTGATAGTATAACTGCAAGGCACGACGACGGCATCGCCGCGTCCACGACCCCGACGACTGCAACAACAAACCGGCATCACAATTATGACACCCTACGACCACGCATATGGTTTTGGCAAAACCATGTGTGCTTGGTGGGTTCCTCCGGTCCTGGCAAAACCGGTGGTCTCACTTATGACCGCGTCCAAGAGACGCCCCCGACGGTACCTCTGCAAGGTGCAAAACGTCCACAACTGCAGCTTCGTCAACAACAATAACAAAACCGCGCAATTTTTTGCGCCTCCGGCAATGGCGGCCACACCACTACGACGAC
This sequence comes from Avena atlantica, assembly GCA_910589765.1. NCBI lineage: Eukaryota > Viridiplantae > Streptophyta > Magnoliopsida > Poales > Poaceae > Avena > Avena atlantica. Next base: position 454,261,828 of record OU342733.1, on the reverse strand, counting down.
TACGACATCGACCACACCTACATCGACCAAGGCTATATCATGATCGGCTACCTCGACATCGACATCAACATAAAAAACAACGTCTACAACAACTCAAGAACTTCAGTCAACATCGTCCACGTTGTCACTTGCGTTCACGCCACTCCCGCTGTGACTGCGGGAGGGAAGAGAGGCACTATAAGGGGACGCAGTCACCGCCCCTAGGCGCCAGCCATGATCATGTCCACGCATGTGATGATGACAAGGAGGTGAAGACGACGGAAGCGCAAGACTTCAAATCCAGTCGCAAGCGTCCGCTTCACTCCCGCTCCGACTGAAGGGGGATGTTAGAGTACGTATACGTGTATGGGCTAGAAATAGACTAGAACTCTACAACTTGTACTCCAAGTCTCTAACTACCCCGTGTAACTTTATATAAACCCTCACAAGGGTCAAATCAATACATCAAAATATTAGGGATTTAATATTTTTCACACAACACACACGGGGTTTGTCAATAAAATAAGCGACTGTCTTCAACCTCCTTGCGGCCACTTAATGGCGGCGGCGGTTTCCTATACGTGCGCAGTGAGACGTCTCATCCGCGCTAGGTAATGGGTTAGTGGTTTACCGGGTACCTATAGGAAGGGGAAGTCGTGACAGGCAATCTGACTTCCTTATGTAAAAACCATGACCGGCTTTCTGTCAGAGCCAACACCTAGCCAACGTTAGCATCTCCATCCCGCTATAGACTAGGTATGGGGAAAAGCAAGGACGATGGAAAAGACCGTTCGGTGGGATCATCTACTATTAGTATGATCTCACCTAGTGAAGCCCTATGGACCTCATTGGTCCTGTCCTAGGAGGCTGGGTACACACATTAGCATCATTGTGTGATGTCAACAAGGCAATGACAACCATGTCGTGTTTGTAACCCCATACCAAAGGAGTTTTCGTCGGGCAAGGTTCTCCGTCCAAGTTAGGAGGCAACGTGTCCACACCTACCTTGAGGGAGTAGACCCTAATATAGAGAAAACCTTATAGCCGGATTCTTTAGCGACCGATAGATTGCCAAATCGACTTCCCTTCTAACATACTTCTTCTGTTCAGAAATATAAAAATGTTTTAGCTTTGTGAATCGAATGTGTGTACCCATCCAAAAAAAAAACATGGACAACTCTTGTCATGCACGAACAAATCTGCCACGCCAAAAAAACGGACCAACACACGATCTGCTGCCGCCGAGCCGAGCCCCATCGATCTGCCCCATGAGCCTAGCCCTAGCTCCGTCACCACCACCAGCAATGTCTGACGCCCTGTCGAGACCTACGTGATGCTGACCAAATCCCCCAGTGCCCCCTCAGAATCTCCCTGCGCGGTAAGAGCATCTCCACTCAGCTACCCAGGACGCCTATCCGGACGCTGAAAATAGGTCCGGACGCCAAAAATCGGCCCAGTCGCGTTCCCAGGAACCTCTTTTCGTCCGGATTCGGGCAAACTTTGGTCGGGACTTCCCAGGCCGTACCCAGGATCCCGGGAACGCCCTTGGAACGTCGGATGGAGCAAAAACAGGCGTTGGCCAGCTCTGTCAGCGAGACAGTCCCATTCCCCCCCCCCCACTCCACTCGCCCAGACTGCGGTGAAGAGCTACCGGCGCCTATGTCGCCATGACTTCGTCGACGGAGCTCCTCCACGTCGAGACTTGCCCATGCCTCTACATATGCTCGCCGTAGTCGCCGCCCATTCTGCCGCCTCTTCCGCCGCCCGAACTTCGCCGTAGTCGCCGCCCATTCTGCCGCCTCTTCCGCCGCCCGAACTTCGCCGTAGCACGGCTTCGCTGCGAGCTCCCACCACGCCCGCCAAGTGTTCGGCGTTTGGCCGGTTCGGCCATGGACTTCGACGACGAGCAGACACTCGCCGTACTGCTGGAGGAGGAGAACACCGAGGTCGCCGAAGATGCAAAGCACATAGAGATCCTCGCCTCCCTCGCCCATTTGTACCTGCAGATGGCGAAGCCGGAGCGCAGTGGTTTGGCGCCAGGTCGCCGGAAGTGTAAGGCGAGGCAAAGGATAGAGGGCTACTGCTTGTTGTACGCCGACAACTTCGCCGACGAGCCGCTCCACGCAGGCCGTGTTTCGGCGCCGTTTCAGGATGAGCTGGAAGCTCTTCCTCAAGATCGTGCATGCCATTCGGAAGTTCGACCCCTATTTTATTTGCAAGAAGGACTGCACCGGCATGGTTGGGTTTTTCTCACTATAGAAGTTCATCGTGCGATAAGGTTGCTTGCATATGGAGCATCGGGTGACAGTGCCGATGACTATCTCCACATGGCCGAGTCCACCGCCATCGATTGCTTGTACAGGTTCTGCAGGGCAGTGATTGCAGTGTTCGGAAACAGTACTTGAGATCACCCACTGCTGAAGACACTGCTCGGATCGTCGCAGTCAATGAAAGTAGAGGATTTCCTAGTATGCTGGGAATCATAGACTACATGCATTGGCAGTGGAAGAACTGTCCATTTGCATGGTAGGGAATTATAAAGGCCACAAGGGAGGTTGTACTGTGATACTCGAGGCAGTTGCTACACATGATCTTTGAATCTGGCACTCCTTCTTTGGCATGGCAGGATCGAACAACGACATCAATATCCTCAACTCCTCAAATGTCTTTGCCAAACTTGTTGAGGGTCAATGCTCCCCCTGTGGACTTTGAGATCAACGGGCACCACTACAACAAGGGATACTATCTAGTAGATGGCATCTATCCAAGATGGTCAACATTTGTGAAGACTATCTCAGGCCCAATGCTCTCCAAGCATTCTCGGTTTGCCAAGGAACATGAAGCTTGCAGGAAGGACGTGGAGCGAGCATTTGGTGTGCTCCAGCAGAGGTTTGCAGTTGTCCGGTTCCCTATGACTTAGTCGAAAGATCAGATGTGGGAAGTGATAAACTGTTGTGTGGGCACAACATGATCATTGAGGATGAGAGGAAGGATCCAGTGAGTTTGCTCGAGCAGAACGAGCCATACTACAGACAGAGTCCTCTTGCCGAGCCTGATCATCAGGTGCCTCCAACCTAGGTTGCTTTCATCGCCATGCGTCAGGAGATTCGAGATCTGGCGGTGCGTCAACAGCTGCAGGATGATCTTGTTGAGAACATATGGATACGCAGGGGCAACATGGAGATGCCGAGCATTAACTGGCCGAACTTGGCTGAAATATGTTATATTTTTACTGCAAGACAAACTATGTTTATATTTACGCCAAACTATGTTTAAAATTTTGCCGAACTATGGTCGAAAGTACACCGAAATAGGCCGAAAAATATTCTGTATTCATATTATGCCGAACTATGCCAAAATTTGAATGAATTTAACCGAATTTGGGGAAACGGGCATCCCGAAAACACGGCCTAGGACGCGAGTGGAAAACTCGACGTTCTCAGACCAAAAACGTGTTTCGTCCGGCCAAAGTTTTGGTCTGGATTTCGTCCTGAAAACACCCAACAAGTTGGATGCTCTAATTCCATGGCAACCGCCGGTCAGCTCCGTGCGCGGCAACTTCCAGGTCATGGTGATTATTACCTCAACCAGTACAAAATCCTCAAAGCCCCTCTCTCCAGGCTGTTGCTTAATTTAGGTTGCTTATCCAGAAAATAAGCACACGTCTCACATACATGGGGTGTGAACGTGAGACTATTGCACCCATATCTAGTCAAATATTCTACAGTGTCAGGATAGCATGCAGTAGTCAGGATAACTGGCAGGATATTAGGATAGCGATTCAAGATAGCATGCAACGTTGCAGGTCAAGCTGCAAATGCACGGCAAGAAGCTATGGTGGCTGGACTTCAAGTCCATTGCATGGTCGGAATGTACTAAAAGTAGTAGCTCTCGACAGAGTACAATTATTGTTGTTGTGAAACATCGAGCATCCATCGGATACGTATGAATATCATATCCATGGATGAACGGTACTTCCTCGTCACGGTTTAGAAGGCGTTTTAGAGAAATTGTTAAAACCAAGATAGACGCTGATTGAGACTAGATTTATATCAAAAACATGCGTATATTAATTATTCGGCGCCTATTAAACATAATTACTCAATGAAAACTAGGGGTTTAGGGTCATGCATTGGTGGAGTTGCAGGCAAAAATTAATTTCTTAGCTGCATGAAGTAAGAAGTGGAAAAAATAGGATATTAATTCTATAATTAAGTCTAACATGTCTAAAAGAAAAGGAGTTTTGAAAACGTATGGCTTTATAAGACACCTTCCAAACTGTGACCGGGAAAGTACTAGTACAGTCTGCAATTAATAGCCATTTGAGTGGACAAGACTGTTCGAACCGAGACCGTCATCTTCCCCGCTTGACCGGGCATTGACTCGGGTTGGACAAGACATTGATTTGTCTACGTGTTCTCGTGAAGTTTGCCCCATCTCTCATTCCAGCAACTTTAGCCACGTCTGTCCCTAAAAAAAAAACTTCAGCCACGTCTGACCCAACTGTGTGTCCTGTGCGTCAAGGTCATCCCGGCTTCATGGAATTCTTGCGGACGCATGGAACACGAACCACTAACGATGTGGCGTAAGGTGGGCCAGTTTTGTCGTTGACACACATGATCTGTGCAGGGAAAAATGCAACCGTCGTCAACCTTCTTGCGGCCGCTTAATGGCGGCGACGGTTTCTCAGGCGGCCGCAGTGAGACGTCCCGCTGGTGCCTGATAACGGGTTATTGGTTTACCGAGTACCTATAGGAAATCGTGAAAGGCGGGTCCGACTTACCTTCGTAAGAGAAGTCCAGGAGAACCCCTACAATCCCCTGATAGCAGATGTAGAGGAGAGAGAGTGCAAAACAACCCTCCAACAACGCCCCTATAGACTCCCCTACAGGTCGGGGTCCCCGACCCAACCCCCCTCTCTCCCCTCCACATCGGGGCTTCGACCTCCTCCCCTATATCGGTCCTGCAGCAGGAGCCGCCAAGCATGGAGAGGGCTGGTAGCGAGGGGCGGTGACCGAAATCGGTAGGCGTCGGCCGAAATTGGTGCGGTGTGGCCGGAATCAGTAGGAGGCGGCCGGAATCGGTGGAAGGCTTCCGGAATCGGTGGCCGGCTGCCGGAATCGACGACTGGCCGGTGGGGATCGACGGCTAGCGGCGGCGGTGGGGTGCGTGCAGGTGGTTCGCGGCCTTGTGCGGGCACTGTGATTAGATATTTGGGGATTTTCGAGAGATAGAGGAGCTCTGGTGGGCTGATTCTAGGTGGGCTTTTTCTTTCAGTGGGCCTATTAGTTAGAGTATATTACTAAAATATTGTTGAATGAGGTATAGGAAAGAAAATATTAGGAAGCGGCTGGAAATACAAAAATTGTAGGAGAGGAATCTATTTAGGAAAGTCCCCTACATGGTGTTATAGGAGAGAAAATGTAGAAAACCTGCTGGACTTGCTCTAACAACCACGACCGGTTTTCCATCAGAGCCGACACCAAGCCACGTCATCACCTCCATCCCGCTATAAGGTATGGCCGTATGAGGAAAACCAAGGACGGTGGACGAGACTGTTCATGGGGTCATCTACTATCTATGTCCCTTAGGGCATGGCTAATGGAGGCAGCACCATGCTATATGGCCTCACTCTGACACATTCCTGAAACCACGGTTCATAAAGAACCGATCCAACGCAGCTATAGCTTCACATGATCCTATTTGGCTCTCGGGTGCTACACATCTTCATACTTGGAAAAATAAAAAATAAAATTAAAAAAAATGTTAAAAAAATTAAACTTTTTTGAAATCAAAGACGATCAGGTATTGTACTCGTATAAATATTTGGAAAGGAAATGATCCGCATGGTGTCGTGGTGGTATCACGGCATATGCCATGGGTAGGCTAAAGTTGGGGTCGATAGACGTGGAGGAATCCGGGGAGGGATGATGCAGTGAAGACCGCACTCGTATGAACAAAGAGAAATACAATGTATATTGGATTGAAGCTCTCAAGTGGAGATAACACCTCATTATATACATCTAATCTCTCATAATCTTGCCATACTTGTGGCTACAATCATGCTCTTGAGCTATATCTCCTATCCTTCTATCTAGATCTCTCTGTGAGAGTGGAGGAAGAGGAAGAAGGAGAGCTCCTAGTGAGCAGAGAGGGGAGGAGCCCTTCGGGCCCTCCCCCTTGAACGATCCCCCTGGTGCTCCTTATAAAGGGGAGCCCAGGGGACAAGACTTGTTCTACACGTTTGGCATCTAGATGGCATATTCTGGGTATCTTCTAGAGATGCTCAGAATATGCCTTGGCATCTTTGGAGATGCCAGGCATATTCCCTAGCATCTTATTTGATGCCAAGAGCATATCCCTAGCATCTTGTTAGATGCCAAGGGCATATTCCATATGTCATGTGCCAGTCTGAGCTGGCGGGCTCCCAAGACTGGCACGATACTTGTTGGTTTTGTCCTGGCTCGATGGTGCATTGTTGTAGATGTCGGGGTACGCCCGGATGTCAATACGGGGGCGTACGGGATGATATAACTCGGCCTGAACGCCCCAGACGGAGCGGTAATTCGGCCTGGACCTTGGTTGATTCGGCCTGGGCGTGGAACGGCCCAGCTGCGTCAGTTATACGGCCCAGCCGAGGTATTACCTATGTCGGCCTGCAGGGGCCCAGCCGGAGTAGCCAGATCCTCCCAGGAGGTGGCCCGGCCAGATCCTCTCCAGCGTCGGCCCAAGTGAAGCAGTCCCGCGGTGGGCCGCGGTGCCAGCCCACCCGGGCGAGTCGAGGATGGTGGGCGTGCGGGCGCTGAGGTGCGGATTCCCCGCGGTGGGCCGAATCTGGCCCACCCGGGGGAAGTGGTTGAGGTGGCGCGGGCGATGTCATGCCGAGGGAACTCGGCAGGTGGACTTGGCGGGAGTGGCTTGGCGCGGGAGCGTGGCTGGAGGACGTGCCGGGGGCGACGTTTGGCGGGGATCTCGGCGGGAGCTAGCGACGCGGGGCGACGCCAGACACCGCGGGAGCAAGACCGGCCTGCGACGGGTAAGTGGGCCGAGTGAAGGTCAACTCGGCCCGACTATGACTGCTATGCTGTTTGGGCCGAGTGGAGGTTAATTCGGCCTGTGGTGCTATTTTGTCCTAGGAGGGATAGCTGAGTTGGGCCGAATTAGCTGTAATTCGGCCCAGGTCCCCCTTTCTCCCTTTTCTCTCTTATATTTCTTAGTTTCTCATATCTAATGATAAATATATATATTCTTATATGTCTACATTCTTCTATAGAAATGTCAACTACTCTCTCGAGGTCTCTTTATACCTCAACTCTGGGGTACCTGGGGTTACATCCCCAACATTAGTCCCCGAGTCTATGTGGGATTCGTAGAGTCGCTCATAGACTTTGTATCAAATATCCCCAGAGTTGTTTTATGAATTACAACCTCTTGGTAATATACTTCTTTTTCATACAACCCTTTTGGGCAAGTTTTAGACTTCTGGTCTTCTTTGGCATTGCTCATAACCCTTTCTGGTAAGTTCTTGACTTCTGGCTTTATCGGGCTCTGGTTATAACCCCTTTGGATAAGTTCCTGGACTTCTGGCCTTCTTGGGCACTGGTCATAACCCCTTTGGGTAAGTTGTGAGTTCTGTCCTTATTGGGCACTGCTCTTTTAACCTCATTGGGTAAGTTATGAGTTCTGGCCTTACTGGGCACTGCTCTTTTAACCTCTTTGGGTAATTTGTGAGTTCTGGCCTTGTTGGGCACTGCTCTTTTAACCTCTTTGGGTAATTTGTGAGTTCTGGCCTTATTGGGCACTGCTCTTTTAACCCCATTGGGTAACTTATGAGCTCTTGCCTTCTTGGGCTTTGCTCTTTTAACTTCATTGTGCTCTGGCCTTCTTGGGCACTGCTCTTTTAACCTCTTTGGGTAATTTGTGAGTTCTGGCCTTATTGGGCACTGCTCTTTTAACCCCATTGGGTAAGTTATGAGCTCTTGCCTTCTTGGGCTTTGCTCTTTTAACTTCATTGAGCTCTGGCCTTCTTGGGCACTGCTCTTTTAACCCCATTGGGTAAGTTATGAGTTCCTGCCTTCTTGGGCATTGCTCTTTTAACCTCATTGGGTAAGTTATGAGCTTTGGCCTTCTTGGGCTTTGCTCTTTTAACTTCATTGAGCTCTGGCCTTCTTGGGCACTGCTCTTTTAACCTCTTTGGGTAATTTGTGAGTTCTGGCCTTATTGGGCACTGCTCTTTTAACCCCATTGGGTAAGTTATGAGCTCTTGCCTTCTTGGGCTTTGCTCTTTTAACTTCATTGAGCTCTGGCCTTCTTGGGCACTGCTCTTTTAACCCCATTGGGTAAGTTATGAGTTCCTGCCTTCTTGGGCATTGCTCTTTTAACCTCATTGGGTAAGTTATGAGCTTTGGCCTTCTTGGGCTTTGCTCTTTTAACTTCATTGAGCTCTGGCCTTCTTGGGCACTGCTCTTTTAACCTCATTGGGTAAGTCTTTATCCGAGTCATCTGATTCCAAATCCGAGTTTCCTTACTCAAAATTGACTTTATGCCTAAGTCTGAGTCATTTGACTCAAATTCGAGTTACATGATTCAAATCCGAGTTAACTCATCCCAAATCCGAGTTACTTTACTCGATTCTGACTTTATGTCTTAAGTCTGAGTCATCTGACTCAAATCCGAGTTATATGACTCAAATCCGAGTTATATGACTCAAATCCGAGTTAACTCATCCCAAATCCGAGTTACTTTACTAAATTCTAACTTTATGTCTTGAGTCATCTGACTCAAATCCGAGTTATATCACTCAAATCCGAGTTAACTCATCCCAAATCTGAGTTACTTTACTCAAAATTGACTCATATATAAGTCTGAGTCATCTGGCTTAAATCCGAGTTATATTACTCAAATCCGAGTTAACTCATCCCAAATCCGAGTTACTTTACTCAAAATTGATTTATATGTCTTAAGTCTGAGTCATCTGGCTCAAATCCGAGTTATATTACTCAAACCCGAGTTAACTCATCCCAAATCAGAGTTACTTTACTCAAAATTGACTTATATGTCTTAAATCTGAGTCATCTGGCTCAAATCCGAGTTATATTACTCAGATCCGAGTTAACTCATCCCAAATCCGAGTTACTTTACTCAAAATTGACTTATATGTCTTAAATCTGAGTCATCTGGCTCAAATCCGAGTTATATTACTCAGATCCGAATTAACTCATCCCAAATCCGAGTTACTTTACTCAAAACTGACTTATATGTCTTAAATCTGAGTCATCTGGCTCAAATCCGAGTTATATTACTCAGATCCGAGTTAACTCATCCCAAATCTGAGTTACTTTACTCAAAATTGACTCATATATAAGTCTGAGTTATCTATTTGCCATGATATAGCTTGATTTGGCGTGATGGCGATAACCTGCCTTTGATATGGATCTGAGATATAGATCCGAGATTAAGCTTTGGGATATGATAATAGGGCTAACCGCTGAGAGATCCGATTCGAGATGTAGATATGAGATATAGATTCGAGATATGATAAGCTGGCCAATAGTCATCCGAGATATGGGATAACCTGGCAAGATGGTGAGATATCAATCCGAGTCATAACATAACCTGGCAATCTGGTGAACTGAATAAAGCTTCGGCCTGAATCAGAGATACAATTAGTACGCCGAGTCTGAATACCGATCCGAATTATAAAGTACCCTGGCAAGCTGAATCAAATGTTAGTCCGAACCAGAGACAATTTACTGAGCTGAGTTAAAGGTTAATTCAAAGCATAAACAAATTGACTTTAAGTTATATCCGAATCAACAATAAGCTGGCTGGTAAGCTGAGTTAGAGGACAATCCAAAGCATAAATAAACTGACTCAAAATCTACCTGAATCACAAATAAGATGATTCAACTTATGGCCGAGTTAACAGATAAGCTGGCTGGTGAGCTGAATTAATGGGTAATCCAAAACATAAACTAACTGACTCAAAATCTATCTGAACCACAAATAAGATGATTCAACTTATGGCCGAGTTAACAAATAAGCTAGCTGGAGTATAGATCCAAATCATCATAATGCTCTCTTAATCTAAAGGTGATTCTACGGATAAGCTGACTAGTCCCCGGGTTGAGTTATTCTCTCCCTGGGATGAAGGATTGAGTGTAGGTGGCTGAGTTACCTGGCACTTACAGCATACTTGGAGAAGTGTTTGGGTGAGTTTTGCTAGGCCATACCTGCCTTGCTGAGTTACTTGGTACTTACAGTAAGCTTGGAGTAGTGCTTGAGTCCTTCCTTCTGAGTCTTACCAGCTTTGATGAGTTAGACTTGTTGAGCCTCTGCGCTTACCTCTTTGTTCTCTGTTGACTTGGTGAAGCTGAATGAGCCCTATGAGGAAGAAGTTGATGAAGATGCTCCCGTCCGGATGGAAATCCAACCAACGCCACTAGAAGGCCCCACGGTGGGCGCCAAATGTCGTGGTGGTATCACGGCATATGCCATGGGTAGGCTAAAGTTGGGGCCGATAGACGTGGAGGAATCCGGGGAGGGATGATGCAGTGAAGACCGCACTCGTATGAACAAAGAGAAATACAATGTATATTGGATTGAAGCTCTCAAGTGGAGATAACACCTCATTATATACATCTAATCTCTCATAATCTTGCCATACTTGTGGCTACAATCATGCTCTTGAGCTATATCTCCTATCCTTCTATCTAGATCTCTCTGTGAGAGTGGAGGAAGAGGAAGAAGGAGAGCTCCTAGTGAGCAGAGAGGGGAGGAGCCCTTCGGGCCCTCCCCCTTGAACGATCCCCCTGGTGCTCCTTATAAAGGGGAGCCCAGGGGACAAGACTTGTTCTACACGTTTGGCATCTAGATGGCATATTCTGGGTATCTTCTAGAGATGCTCAGAATATGCCTTGGCATCTTTGGAGATGCCAGGCATATTCCCTAGCATCTTATTTGATGCCAAGAGCATATCCCTAGCATCTTGTTAGATGCCAAGGGCATATTCCATATGTCATGTGCCAGTCTGAGCTGGCGGGCTCCCAAGACTGGCACGATACTTGTTGGTTTTGTCCTGGCTCGATGGTGCATTGTTGTAGATGTCGGGGTACGCCCGGATGTCAATACGGGGGCGTACGGGATGATATAACTCGGCCCGAACGCCCCAGACGGAGCGGTAATTCGGCCTGGACCTTGGTTGATTCGGCCTGGGCGTGGAACGGCCCAGCTGCGTCAGTTATACGGCCCAGCCGAGGTATTACCTATGTCGGCCTGCAGGGGCCCAGCCGGAGTAGCCAGATCCTCCCAGGAGGTGGCCCGGCCAGATCCTCTCCAGCGTCGGCCCAAGTGAAGCAGTCCCGCGGTGGGCCGCGGTGCCAGCCCACCCGGGCGAGTCGAGGATGGTGGGCGTGCGGGCGCTGAGGTGCGGATTCCCCGCGGTGGGCCGAATCTGGCCCACCCGGGGGAAGTGGTTGAGGTGGCGCGGGCGATGTCATGCCGAGGGAACTCGGCAGGTGGACTTGGCGGGAGTGGCTTGGCGCGGGAGCGTGGCTGGAGGACGTGCCGGGGGCGACGTTTGGCGGGGATCTCGGCGGGAGCTAGCGACGCGGGGCGACGCCAGACACCGCGGGAGCAAGACCGGCCTGCGACGGGTAAGTGGGCCGAGTGAAGGTCAACTCGGCCCGACTATGACTGCTATGCTGTTTGGGCCGAGTGGAGGTTAATTCGGCCTGTGGTGCTATTTTGTCCTAGGAGGGATAGCTGAGTTGGGCCGAATTAGCTGTAATTCGGCCCAGGTCCCCCTTTCTCCCTTTTCTCTCTTATATTTCTTAGTTTCTCATATCTAATGATAAATATATATATTCTTATATGTCTACATTCTTCTATAGAAATGTCAACTACTCTCTCGAGGTCTCTTTATACCTCAACTCTGGGGTACCTGGGGTTACATCCCCAACACATGGTCTTTAGGGCAAAAAAAATGACGAACCAAAGGTGAATAGTATCTGGTCATGGGGCGTTTCAAATTTTTTTACCCAGGATGCAATGAAAGTAATTCCCTAGGAAAAATATTTTTATACAAGTATCTTTTGATTTTCAAAAAATTCAAATTATTTTAACCTTTTTTAATTATTTTTTAATTTTTTAGGTATGGGGATTTGTAGCATCCGAAAGCCACACTGTAATTCTCCACATGACCCACGCTTTCTTCCTTTCTTCATTTTCTATTCTCTCTTACTTCTTCTCACACCGGCACCGCACAGATCTGCCACTTTTCCTAGGCTTTTTCACGAAGCGGCTGCTTCTTGCTGAGGATCCCGTTCGTGTCTGCAAGCAGTAGTCTTTTTTACTCTCTTCTCCATGTTAGCTCTTTTTCTGTCAGCTCTTTTTCTGACATATATCTGCGGGACAGCGGTCCACGTAGGAGCGTTGGTCATGGCCTTATTGGTCTTGTCCTAGGGGCTAGGTACACACAGCAGTATCATCGTGTGACATCAGCAAGACAGTGACAGCCATGGCGTGTACTCCCTCTGTTTCAAAATATAAGATGTTTTAGGTTCGTGAAGAAAATGAATCTAGACTTGTTTTAGTATGTAGGTTCACTCAACTTTAGGATGAATCTACCTACTAAAACAAGTCTAAATTTATTTTCTTCACAAACCTAAAACATCTTATATTTTGAAACGGAGGGAGTAAGTCCAGACGAGTCTTTGTCGGGCAAGGTTCTCCGTCCAAGTTAAGGAGGCAACATGGCCACGTCCACTTCCTTCGAGGAAGTAGACCCTTGCTTATAGTATAAACTAGATTTAGGCATACGTTTTGGCGCACGATTCCGTTAAATTTGAACAAATTGAGCGATTATAAGTGACAAAATTAATAGTAATCTTTTTATTTTTAACAAATGAATCGCCATAGCATCAAGGCTTAAATTTGATAGAAGATTTCAAATGAGATTATAATTCAATAGCGACATGAGCAAATTTAAAAAGATGTGATGATAGTAAGGAGGTTTATATTTAGGAGCATAAGAGCTGGGGGATTTACCGATGACCTATCCCGTGAAATGGTTAACATAAACGTTGTGGGATTTTTTATTTAAACATAAACTTCTTAAGAACTAAAATATTAGCATATATAAATTTAAAATATAAAATAATTTAGGGTCCTTGGGGCACTCCTACGGGTTTTGCATTGATAAAATTTGGTAAAACATTTGATAATAGGCTGGGAGAAAACGACGATAAGCACGAAACAAAGAATAAGCAACCATCCGCAACACTGATAAATACTTGTAAAATGTTCTTTTTTAGAAGAATACTTGCAAAATGTTGTGTTTAATACTACTGCACGACACATGATTTTCATATGTAGTATATTTTGTAGGAAGGTTTGAGAGCTGCATCCATCGATATAGGGAAAGATACAAAGCCGGTCCTAAATACCAGACAGGACAAATAAACAGGCCACACATGTACACAAGGGTCAGGGTGCAGGTGAGCCGTTCTGCAAAGCTCTGCAACCATGCATCCACAATGTCCGCCACTTCATTAGGAGAAGCACCAAATAAAGCTAGGGGTTTTGCAGGCATTATAGGCTTAGGACTGTCCACATATCCACTGCCTCTCTGAAATTCTAAATATAGAGCGATCATTTAAGGCTAACATGGCACATGTGAATCTTATAGCAGAAGGATACGTGATGTCTTTATGCATAGGCACTTCTGTACCAAATTGTCGCATGATATTTCAAGGACATGCATGGGAAAATAATTTATGGCAGATCAAAGTCCATATACCATAGATGTTCATTTGTACAAGGGCACCATTTCAAATATGAATAATAATGCAAATGACCCTCACGGATGAAAATGTTCAGCTCCACATGAAGCTCCCTATTGCTAGCTATCTACATTAGATAGCGTCTTTCTCAGAACAATATATAGCAACAAAGAGAAAATAAAGTCCAACAATGATGCCCGCACAGGTGAGAAGTGTGCTGATCTTCATGTCTTCCTATTGAACCATGAAGGCGCTGCAACATGCACCTCCTCCTTCTTCTTCTTCTTGCTCTCAGCTCTCACAAGAACACACACACGCACACTAGCTATGGAAGAAGAGAAGGCTCTGGCTAGAATACTCCTTTGGTGACCACCGTGGTACATTGTGCTCGTGGCCTTGCAACCATTTTTCCATTCACTCAATGCAGACTATATATACACATACAAGTACCTGGCCCCTAGCCGCAGACACTTCCTATTTCTTCTCCCACTAACTCTACCTACATGCACGCACACCACATGCATATCTATACTAATAAAAGTAAAGTGGTGGTGTCACACGGTGTCACACTTCAGTAATATTACTGAGAAAATGCCACCGCAACTAAAAAAACTAGATCTCCTTATTTCTAGCTCATATATACTTGACTCTGTAACAAATTGGCTAACAAACAAATCGGACTTGCATGTTCTCATCGATCTGATTCAACAAACTAGGCTGCCGCGCTCTGTACAATTAGCTCTAGCTGCATGCGGAAAGTTTGAACGTGTACGCAAGTGTGTGCGTACGAGTCTATGTACGCATCCTGGACGGCTAGATGGCGATCCGATCGTCTAGGCCAAGGCGTCCGCGTCCCAGCGACGGCTCGCGTGGATCACGTCTGTGACCCCGCGGCAAACTCGTGATGATCGGCACCGAGCTAACTGATTGATAGGGTTTCGGACAGATAAGATAAGATAAGCACGTCTGTGCCGAGCGAAAATAAAAGGAGCAAATAGCATAACAACTTGAGGGCATGAAGGAGGCAGCGCTGAAACTCACACGCGCGCCCAGCGGAGGCTACTCGGCCACCGCCACCCATACCTGAAGTCGCTGATCCGCGACGCAGGTCACTCTCGAGGACTTGAAGATGGAGATCGGCAGCACAGGCCGACCAAAGACACCGGCGGACATGGCGCGCGGCAGCGCCGCTGACCCCACGGAACTCAGACGCAGCAGCCGGCCACAACGCTCTTCTATTATCTAACGCTAACATGGATGCATCAATCAGCTACATGTACGTGCTTGGTGCAGGTTGGATTCATTCATTCCATGGACCATGAATAATGTGCTCGCAAACGTTCATGCATGCTGTCTCTAAGCACGTACGTGAAGACGATGGCCTTGCCGCGGCCACGCTGGCTGGCTGACGCACCGCGCCGGGAGCTAGACGGGCGTCATCGCCGCCATAATCCGGATTCTTCTCTTCATTCCCACCGGTAACCCCGGCGCCGATGGCAGCGACAAACCCGCGCTCGTGTTCATCATCGATCGATGCGCTGGCATGCATGCGTCTATGTGGCTCCTAAGCACGAGAAGAGGGCGCCGACGGCTCGTCCGGCCCTCGTTGAGCCCGTTTGACGATGGCTCCACTGGTGCGACTCGTCTTCATCGTCACCATCAATATGACAATATGGCACCCACACCGAGGGCGATGACGCACCGTGTCCAGGAGCCAAGTGGATGTCATCGTCGGCACAATCAGGATGCCCCTCCTAATGCTCGTACAGGACGCCACGCCGTCGACACTAATGCTGCTTAGAACCGAGGGCCCGTGTTCATTTCCTTCTCAGAAGGAGAAGGAACCGGTGCATGCATCGCCCATGGAACCCCAGTCCCTCCGGTAAAGGCATATAAATATTGATTAATTAATTTACCATATTCGATTGCATTCTGTTGTATATCAGGTACATGCAAGCTCGTGTACAAGTCTGACTATACGAGGTCTCTCCATACTGGCCTCCGGAGATTGCCTCGTTAGGGACGCCTCGGGGAGTCAGCTCCGCTACGGTCGCTTCTGGAATCTCGGCACCTACACGTCTGCGTATCAGTCACCTTCAATGGAGCTGCCGCCGGAGACTGCATCATCACATCTAACAAGATAGCGCGCCACCACGCCACTCATCAGCAGGAGCGGATGCCAACTACATCGACACACCGACGTCCGTCTTCATCGACTTCCCCAGCAGGAAGCCAACTACATTGATCAATGCTCTGCTCTCACATTTTACATCTCTTCTGCGATATGTTTGAATGTAGTATGTGTTCTTAACTTCTTATATGTAAGGTATATTTGCTGACTGAATGCAAACTTTAGATATCTTAATCAGTGTACACAGCCAAAACATATATTTATGGATGGGTCATTTGCTTCAGTTTGATGGGTTACGGTGAGGTTTACCTATATTAGTATAGGTCTTCAAAAGTATTCGTAAATGTCACTTTATATGTGAATAAACCTTATGCACTTATACATGTTATACTTATTAAACAATAAGAAGCACAGTGGTTTATTGTTGAAAATTGATTTTACCTTACATGAAGGTGATTGTAGAATGAAATCTAGGTGCCTTTTTGGAGAACTGATTGTACGATATGATATGGCTGGTAATATCATTGTTCTCATGAATGAAAACTTCAGTCCATCAAAGTCTTCAATTTAACGATTATGTGGTGATTAGGAACTGAGAGATGATGGTCGCGCTTCTTTAAAAAATGAGACTAAGTTGTGATATTTATTGCTAGCCGACATGTTGTTAACATTTATTTCTTCTATTATAATTGAAACCATGGTTTTTAAGCCGTCCGCTTTGGGACGACTAGGCGAAGCTTAGGCGTCAAGGCGCCCACCCTATGCTTTGCAAAAACGACCGCTTTAGGTGCCTAGGCGTCCAAAACGCCCGTCTAGACGTCGCATAGGTGTTAAAGCGCCCCCAGGTCACCTTAAGACGTCTTAACGCCTTAAAAACCATGATTAAAACCTAGGTTGCCGCCAGATGTGATGCCATGAAACTCCAACATCGGACGTGAGCTCAATTGCCTCCATCCTCATATGTCATGCACGGATATGGCACTCATCCATCCCTTTGATTGGAAAGATGACAATATGGGTGGTCGTGGGAATGAGAGTGCAGAGGTAATTAGAAGGAGTGACTTACGTCGACAGCCAGCGAGAGCAAATGATTGAGGCAAATATCTTGTACATATGAAGTTTTAAGGACGATGTTCACATCTCTCATGTGATGCGAGTTCTGTTGAATATGATGTTCATATGTGTTTGTTTATAGCCAGTGAGACTATTTTTTTGGCTGGACCGTAGCTATCACTGTAACTATATTTTTCTGTATGGATGTTCCCTACAAAATTATATGACCACCAAAACCAACAGTTAGAAGGAGACTTTCAAGTCCCGATTTTCATTCTTGACTAGACAATTTCACTACATGCTTCCCTCTCTTTTTTGAAAGTTTATTGTGTGAATTAAATGTTTGCTGGTGTATCTGATCTTTCCAAGATTTAGTGTATTGTAAGGGTAGTTAGAGCATCTCTAGCAGACACAAAAAATGCCGGACCCAGAAAATTCCGGTTGTTTTTCGGGCGGGGTCACGGAATCTAGCCCGAACAGACGCCGTAAACATGGCCTGACCTAGGATTTTTTTCGGGCGCTAGGAATCGACCCCCTCGACCCATAAATCCCCGGTTCCGAGCTCGTTTCCCAGGTCACGATCCATTTCTCCGTCACCGGCCCCCTCCACGCCTCCGCCGTGCACCACCGCCCAAATCGCCGAGCATCGGCGAGCAATTTCTCGCCGGCCGTAGCAGATCCGGCCGATCCAGTATGCGATGGATCGTCGGGGAGCTTCCACGCCGCGCTTCCGTCCCCTGACGCCCACAGAGGAGGAGGAGCTTCGCCGGTGCATGCGCTCGGACGGGGCGCGCAAGCGCGCCGCCCTCCACTACAAGAAGTGGGGCTCGCCGATGCCGGCCGCGCTCCTCCGCCGCGAGACGGAGGAGTTCGACGCCCGCATCCACGCCTGCCGGGGGAGGAGGGGGAGGGGAGCTCCTCGCGCGCTGAGGACTCCACCGTCGCCGGTGAAGAAGGAGGAGGAGATCCCGGAGGGCCGCGTCGTCACGGAGGCCAACTACGCCCTCAATGACGCCTCCTTAGGCCGCTCGGTCGAGGTCATCTAGCAACGGAGCATCGCCGAGGCGGAGGCCCGTCGAGCTCAGCGTGACGAGCTCATCGACGACATCTTCCTCGAGCAGGGTCTCGCCGTCGACCGCGATTCCCGCGGGAAGCAGGTGGAGGTCATCGACGTCGTCTCTGACAACAGCTCCGGGCTGTCGGACTTTGACTTCTCCGACGAGGAGTGAAGCCCGCCGCCGGAAGCATCGCCACCGCTTCCTGGGCTCCGGTGAGCCCGATTTTGTGTCCATGCTAGGATTTAGTGGCGGAGACGGCAGATTCCACCATAGTATTTAGGTTTAATTCACGTTTTGTACATATGTTCGCGTCAGTACTATGTATGAACTATGCTCGCGTTTTGAAATCTCTAGCGAATATTTGAAAATCTTGTGTTTACGGTTCGAAATTCTGGTTTCTATTCTAGCAACCGTGTTCTTTGAGTAAAAACTAGCTCAAGCGCAGTTGGGAACGCGTTTTTCGGTCCCGGTGTCTGCTAAAGATGCTCTTATACATTACTAAATAATTCATCTGTATTTCATAGGTGATATTCATTCATGGAGATGTAAGTGATTTTTAGTAGGAAATGTGATCAGTTTGTCTTGTAATGTCTATATATCAGTTGGCTATGTGGATAAATTGTTGTGTATTTTATGATCTTTGCTCAATATGGCAAAGAAGTTACTTCACTAGGAAATACAATCTGTATTCTGAAGGATAAAGAGTACAATTTGAGGTTTGTGTAACTGAAACCCCATTGCTCTTGTCGATGGTCTTGTCGTTGAATTCTTAAAATTAAAAGTTGACTTTGTTCGTATATGGTTCACATCACAAGGAATATTGACATGTCTTATATATATGCATTTGCAATGGGTAAAAAACTTAACGGTCCGTAGCAACGCACGGGTATTCAACTAGTCCTAGCTAACGACTAAGGGCTGTACAATGCAAGGAAAGGTACGTCTTCTGTTAGATCTCTATATTATTTAGAGAAGACATAATAAATAATTTGTACAATATATTATCTCTTATTGCTATCTCTAGCAATTAATGAGGATTAACTATTTTTAGTTAAAAATTGGTTGGCTAAGAAAAGGCATATGATACAATGGAGAAAATAGTCTTCTCGTATTTTTAAGAGATCATCCCTTAGATAAGGAAAGACAACCTTCTCTCTCTTGTTTCTCTCTCCTCCAACTAAACAAAAATACAACATGGAAGCATAAGGGAAGACTGACGTCGCCGCATTGTACGTGAACACCATGATCCGAGTCTCTTGCTACCCATTCTTCGGCCACGCCCGCACGCATATCCTCAATACTTGGTCAACACACTGATCAGACGCACAGAAGTTCACACTGCTAGCTACGGACACGGACTCATGCAAAAATAAATATACTCTAAAACATTTGCTAAATCAAGATTAGTGCTAACAAACCAGTCACCTAGAAACACAGCCTGTCATCTAAATACACAAAGCAGCATCCTTGTCTCTTTGATGCTCTCCCACATGTAAAGGAATATGAATTTAGATATTGCACGCTTGGTCTATATACTGAATTCGCTAAATATTCTGTCACAAGAAGGCCGAAAACAGAAACATGAGTTATTCCTTCACAAAAAGATCATTTCGCAACTAACAAAATTCACTAAATGATCCTCCAGAAGCATATCAAAGACTAACATCAATGTGAGGTGACTGCTAACGATGCATATTTTTGTGATCCATGTTGGCTTCTCAACCAATCGTGCCATCATCTACATGTAAGTGTTCTCTACTACTGTAACTCTGACTCAATCTATGAAAATTAACAAGTATAGTTTGTACTAGGTGGATCCGCAAGCTTCACTATAGGAATGGGAAGCTACGCCGACGGCCAAACGTCGGGGCCGTCGGCGTAGCCATCGTCCAGGCCAGCCCCGTCAAGCAGCCGTCGGCGTAAAATTGCCCTCGGCATAATCTATGCTACGCCGACGGCTGCCCTCGGCGTAGCTATTTTTTATTTTATCTCATTAAACTTTGAAAAATCATAACTAAATCATTCTAATTCAGAAAAATACAAATAATATATCAAAATTTGCAGAAAAATAAGACCTATCTATCTACACTCAAATATTACATATTTAGAAATAAAAATTAAGTAAAACATAAAACATTATATAGTTTAAAATGGGCATAAAAATTCAAAAACGATCGAAACAATGCGAAACCTTCGCGTGGTGTTATATTATGTGACATAGTTAGAAGGAAAAATATCAAATTTGGTATATTGATTATGTCTCAAAGAAACCTTCACAAAATGACCTATCTCGTTCGAGGTTTCTTGACTTTCGGGTCAAATGACCAATGTTATGGCTAGAATCAAGGCATAGTTTGTGATAATGTGTCCATATTGTGCATACACATGCATCATGGGATGGCGAACAATGTTGCAGGAGGAAGTTTTCCTTTTCGGCGCACCAAAAAGCCATTTCCCATTTTCCGAGCATAAAAAACGGCCGATTTTGTGAAGCAACCACCAAATGGCTAATTCAAAATACTACCACCACATTTTACAAAAATACTATACCACCTTATACGGACAATGTACCAACAGGGGGATCCGAAACCTTTTCGTCCACCTTTGGTGAAAAAGACAAATTTCTGCCGAATCGGTAGGAAGTGGGTCAGATATGAACTACAGGTATATGATCCGATGCTCATGTTTTTTACAAAAATCATTTTTAGGTTCACAATATGCTATTTTATCAAAGATCTAATGAAAGTTTAGCGAGGCTCTGCCTCGAGCTAAGAATCTTTATGTCCGCCGTTCGACAAAGTTTGACGATAGTTTAAAACGGGCATAAAAAAATAAAAAACGATCGAAACAATGCAAAACCTTCGCGTGGTGTCATATTATGTGACATATTTATAAGGAAAAATAGCAAACTTGATATATTGATTATGTCTCAAAAAACCCTTCACAAAATGACCTATCTCATTTGAGGTTTCTTGGCCTTCGGGTCAAATGACCAATGTTATGGCTAGAATCAAGGCATAGTTTGTGATAATGTGCCCATATTATGCATACACATGCATCATGGGATGGAGAACAATGTTGCAGGAGGAAGTTTTCCTTTTCGTCGCACCAAAAAGCCAATTTCTATTTTCCAAGTATAAAAAATGGACGGTTTTGTGAAGCAACCACCAAATGGATAATTCAAAATACTACCACCACATTTTACAAAAATACTATACCACCTTATATGGACAATGTCCCAACATGGGGATCCGAAACCTTTCCGTCCACCTTTGATAAAAAGACAAATTCCTACCGAATCGGCAGGAAGTGGGTCAAATATGAACTACAGGTATATGATCCGATGCTCATGTTTTTTTACAAAAATCATTTTTAGGTTCACAATATGCTATTTTATCAAAGATCTAATGAAAGTTTAGCGAGGCTCGGCCCGGAGCTAAGAATCTTTATGTCCGTCGTTCGACAAAGTTTGACGATAGTTTAAAACGGGCATAAAAATTTCAAAAACGATCGAAACAATGCGAAACCTTCACGTGGTGTCATATTATGTGACATATTTATAAGGAAAAATAGCAAAGTTGATATATTGATTATGTCTCAAAAAACCCTTCACAAAATGACCTATCTCATTTGAGGTTTCTTGGCTTTCGGGTCAAATGACCAATGTTATGGCAAGAATCAAGGCATAGTTTGTGATAATGTGCCCATATTATGCATACACATGCATCATGGGATGGCGAACAATGTTGCAGGAGGAAGTTTTCCTTTTCGTCGCACCAAAAAGCCATTTTCTATTTTTCGAGCATAAAAAACGGACGGTTTTGTGAAGCAACCACCAAATGGCTAATTCAAAATACTACCACCATATTTTACAAAAATACTATACCACCTTATATAGACAATGTCCCAACAGGGGGATCCGAAACCTTTCCGTCCACCTTTGGTGAAAAAGACAAATTCCTGCCGAATCGGTAGGAAGTGGGTCAGATATGAACTACAGATACATGATCCGATCCTCATGTTTTTTAATAAAAATCATTTTTAGGTTCACAATATGCTATTTTATCAAAGATGTAATGAAATTTTAGCGAGGCTCTGCCCCGAGCTAAGAATCTTTATGTCCGACGTTCGACAAAGTTTGACGATAGTTTAAAACGGGCATAAAAAAATCAAAAACGATCGAAACAATACGAAACCTTCGAGTGGTGTCATATTATGTGACATATTTGTAAGGAAAAATAGAAAACTTGATATATTGATTATGTCTCAAAAAACCCTTCACAAAATGACCTATCTCATTTGAGGTTTCTTGGTTTTCGGGTCAAATGACCAATGTTATGGCTAGAATTAAGGCATAGTTTGTGATAATGTGCCCATATTATGCATACACATGCATCATGGGATAGCGAACAATGTTGCAGGAGGAAGTTTTCCTTTTCGTCGCACCAAAAAGCCATTTTCTATTTTTCGAGCATAAAAAACGGACGGTTTTGTGAAGCAACCACCAAATGGCTAATTGAAAATACTACCACCATATTTTACAAAAATACTATACCACCTTATATGGACAATGTCCCAACAGGGGGATCCGAAACCTTTCCATCCACCTTTGGTGAAAAAGACAAATTCCTGCCGAATCGGTAGGAAGTGGGTCAGATATGAACTACAGGTACATGATCCGATGCTCATGTTTTTTTACAAAAATCATTTTTAAGTTCACAATATGCTATTTTATCAAAGATCCAATGCAAGTTTTCCTTTTCATCGCACCAAAAAGGCATTTTTTATTATCCGAGCGCAAAAAGGGGATTTTCTAAAGCAACCACCAAATAGCTAATTCAAAAACGGAGGGTTTGTGGTTAGTTGATATGGATATCATATTTGGATTCCTCTCATTTTTCTGATCAAATTAAACATATTATTTGTTGAATTTCGATTTACAGATTTAAAGATATTAATTATTCTATTTTAAATAGAAAAAATACAAAAAAATAAAATTATTATATTTTTATTTGAATTCAATAATATTTTTACTTATTCATTAATATTTACTTAAATAATTGTTTGTAATTTCAAAAAATACAAACATGTGACATGATGATATAAGAGTTAATAAGATTGATATCATAGTATTGACACCAATGTATGAATTACTTTGCGGAAACGGATTCTGAAGGAACGAAGAAGTTAAGTGTGCTGAAGCTGGAGTAGTATTAGGATGGGTGACCTGCTGGAAAGTTTGACTAATACTGGAATTTAATCAAATAGTAAGTATAATTAGTGTTAAAAATGTTCAAAGTAGGAGATTAACAAGTGAAACAATTTAAAAAATAAAAAAATTGAGAAAAAATAATAATAAAATTATTATTTTTCAAAAATAAAAAATATTCAAAAAAAAATATTTTTGTAACCGGTCGACAGGCTATGCTGACGGCCGCTACGCCGACGGCAAAGCCCTCGACGTAGCATACGCCGACGGCATTTTAATATGCCGACGGTTTGACTGTGCTCCGCCGAGGGAGATCTTTGCCGAGGAGGCTACGCCGAGGGCAGCCCTCGGCGTACCATACGCCGAGGGCATTTTGGCCTACGCCGACGGCCTTTTGCCCTCGGCGTAGCGAGCGCGTCCCGTAGTGCTTCGCCTCGCCGCCTATATCACGTTAGATATCGCAAGCGAGCACATGAGTTTTCGGTTATGCCCTTATTTTTCTCTTATGTCCAGTTCTTTCAATACACTAACAGTGCGATACATGATCACTGATGGAGTATTGTTAGCACTTAGGCCCAATCTTATTATTAGAATATAAATAGATAATTTCAGGTTAAAAAAATATATTTATTTCCTTTCTCTAAGCATGTGATTTTTCTAACCAATAAATTAACACATGAAGGATCAGTGATACAAAATTCAAAAACAATTATGCCCATCTGAGTAAAAAAAATCAAATTGAGAAGAAAAAAAGAGCTAGGAAGAATGAAATGACGGCTCAACCCGGGGATGGATTCTATACTCACCAT
This sequence comes from Avena atlantica, assembly GCA_910589765.1. Classification (NCBI taxonomy): domain Eukaryota; kingdom Viridiplantae; phylum Streptophyta; class Magnoliopsida; order Poales; family Poaceae; genus Avena; species Avena atlantica. Next base: position 454,237,808 of record OU342733.1, on the reverse strand, counting down.
ATTCACAACAACGTCTGCTCAGAACGTCTGCTTGTTGCTCACAAGTTGAAGGAAAAGAGAGAGATGAGAGTGAATGAAAGGAGCAGATAAGAGGGCTGGACGGCCTAAGGATGAAGCCCTTTTCCTCGCCTCTAGGCAAAGACAGGCGGGAAGGTTTTAGCGGAGTGACCCGCCCAGGCGTCTCCCTCTCTCACGCAGTGCTGCCCCAAAATTGACATCCCCACGCCTTCTCTGCAGGCTCAACTCCACGCCAAAGACCCTGCCTCGAGATGCCTCTCCAAGCCCCCCGCCTAACCAGTGCCTCCTGCGGCACCTCATCACCATCGGCTCGTCCTCTTGCGCGACACCTTCGCCTAGAGCAAAGATTTCGTGCACCCCTCCTCGCACATGGCTGCACGGTGGTCGAAATGAGGTCGGGAGAGGCAGCATAAAGGAGTTGATGCTGAGCGGGATTAGTGTGGTAGCAGTCAGAGAATCGTAGGCAGCAGCCATAAACCCTAGCCCGGAGCTCTCGAGGAAGACGAATAGAGAGGATCAACTCCACAGAAAAATCGCTTTAGAGCACAGGCTCCATGGAGCCTTTTTTTTAATTCATCAAATATTTTAGAAAAAATACCTACGTGTAGCCAACGGTATGAAATACACGTTTGCAAAAAAAATGAAAAATACGCAACAAAAGAGACAAGTATGTCAAATTTTAGAAAAAGGGAGACCCATTCAAAATTGCACTAATGTGAATTTATTTCTTTTTTAGAAGACTAGAATACAAAGTATTTTCATATAAGATTTTGTACGCGTGTTGTATTAATCATTATACGTATCCTAATATTTTTTACTGATTTTCTTTAAATCTTTAAATTTAAATTTTTCAAAAAAAAATCCTTCATAGAGCTGTCCGGACCCACACTCCATAGACACATGATGTGCAAGTGCCCTCATTGCTCATGCATGTCACCAAGCTTAAACTATAGTATAAGGCTCAACTGCACGCCAAAGGCCCTGCCTCGAGATGCCTCTCTAAGCCACCCGCCAAACCAGTGCCTCCTGCAGCGCCTCATCACCGTCTGCTCGTCCTCTTGCGCACCTTCGTCTAGAGCAAAGATTCCGTGCACCCCTCCTCGCACATGGCTACACGGTGGTCGAAATGAGGCCAGGGGAGGCAGCGTAAAGGAGTTGCTGCTGAGCGGGCTTAGTGTGGTAGCAGTCAGAGAATCGTAGGCAGCAGCCAGAAACCCTAGCCTGGAGCTCTTGAGGAAGACGAATAGAGAGGGTCAACTCCACGGAAAAATTGCTTTAGAGCACGGGCTCCATGGAGCCTGTTTTTATTTTTTTTTAAATTCATCAAATATTTTAGAAAAATTACCTACGTGTAGCCAACAGTATGAAATACACGTTTGCAAAAAAAATGAAAAATACCTTATATTTTGGGCGCAACAAAAGAGACAAGTATGTCAAATTTTAGAAAAAGGGAGACCCATTCAAAATTGCACCAATGTGAATTTATTTCTTTTTTAGAAGACTGGAATAGATTTTGTACGCGTGTTGTATAAATCATTATACGTATCCTGATATTTTTACTGGTTTTCTTTAAATCTTTAAATTTATTTTTTTAAAAAAATCCTCCATGCAGCTGTCCGGACCCACACTTCGTGCCCTCATTGCTCATGCATGTCACCAAGTTTAAACTATAGTATAATTCTCACTCGTTACTACCATGTCTGCAATAATATACTCAAGGATTGTGATGCAACTATGAACTCATGTAAGTAAGACTGTCACAAAAAATTTAATAAAGATCTAGACTTGATTATAATGAATTGGAAGACATGATTCATAAGTAACTGGAAAAGTAATACATGGCTAGATCTGAATAAAATGGATTGAGTGGACCAAGAAACTGGAAACTTCAACATTCGGAGTCAACTGGCAGTCTTCATCATCAAGATCGCTGGTGGTTGCTGTGTTTACGCGCAAAGGGTCTACAACATCAAAAATTTATAAATTTAGTAGCAAATTTTACTTTTAAATCCTAATATGAAGCATTGTGAAAACCCACCGCAGCTCGTCATCTATTACAATGTTGATTTTGTGAGCTTATCATCACAGGTTAATCATGAGTCGTCCATTTGCACGGTACCTTGCTATTGTGTCCAGGAACTTAGTAAGAAATAGAATTTGTTTCTACGGAAATACATAAATGGTAGATCTAGCATTGTTGTTGCGCTGACACTGGATTCCTAGCAACTAATTGCAACAGGCATACAACACTTACTGAAAAGGTGGAGAAGGTAGTTCTAATTTGAGTTCTACCATGCGCTAATTTGAGTGGTGGGCATGTCCCTTAAAACTCATATGTACACTCTTATCCAAAGGGGAAAAAATCCAAAACTAAATATCAGAACTCAGTGTCCCACCTATGATGCGTGAAAGAATTGGATGCGAAACATCATGACCGTGCTCGGGGCAAGGAAGAACAAAAGTTGTTGGACAACGTTCAAAAAAGGATGTCAAATTCTTGAAATGCATGTACTCCGTAGTATAACATGTACTCCCTCCATCCCAAGGCTTAAGGAACATAACTTTTTTGAAAAGTCAAGCCACGTAAAGTTTGACAAAAAATTAAAAAAGTATCAAGAACTATTATATTATATAAATACCATGTGAAAATATATTTCATGATGTATGGAAGGGTATGGATTACGTATTGTAAATATTAATATTTTCTTTAAAAACTTGGTCAAACTTTAGTTGGTTTGACTTTTGAAAAAAGTTATATGCCTTAAGCCTTGGGACAGAGGCAGTAGTTACCAAACATATTTTAGCTAATACTTTATCCACCAAACATTTTTGTTTTAATGGATAGCAACTCTGAATGAGATGCACAAAAGCAAATGTGAAGGGTGATCTGAAACTGTCTGCATACCTATCATATGCCTTTTGGTGAAACCATTGTAAAGTTACATGATCAAAGAATGTAAAAGCATAGATCAAGTGTTTTATAGAAATATACAATAAAATAAAATGGTGCTACTTTGTGTCGATGGATGGTTGCATATAAAAAATAAAACAATTACTCCAAGATAGAAAAGGGAGCAAGAGCCTAAAAGCAATGTACAGTAGCAGGATTATGAGTATTAAGCTATATAAAGGAACATGGTTCAGTTTGGCATCAGTAATACAAACCATTTGGAAAGCAGTAATCTATGAGATATTTGGTATAAAAAGTCTCAATCAGTTGTAGAAAACCCAAATATGATCAACTTGATATTAACTGAATCTCCTATGCATATTATCTAGCAAAGTTCCTATCTACCAATGTACCATGTGGAAAAATAAACCTTAGGCGAATCCAAATAAAAATAAGTAGAGCATTTATGAACCAACTTCTTGCTTTTTCTAACACGGAGAAAACCAGGAAAAGAAGTAGGAGGGTAGAAAATACCCTGCTTGTTCATTTTTGCAAACAACTAAAGTACATAATTAACATTTTTTCAGAAATGTAATACTAATATATATAAATATGAATTTTGATTACGTGGGGAGGAAATTCTCTACTTGTTCATTTAGGTGGAAAGAGACTAAGCACAATTATTGTTTGAACCCTAAATACCTTAATTGAAACGTAATTCATGCCATACTTGTCATAGTCGATCCAAAAGACCAATTAAAAAATGTCACTCCGGATAAACAACTGTAATGAGTAATGACACATTTACTATATCAATCTGCCAAAGAATATAAGATACCAAGAGACAATACATTTTTGTTAGCCATAAATTATAGATGGAGTGTATTAAGTGAAGGGAATATGCCCTGAGAGGCAATAATAAAGTGTTTATTATGTATATTCCAAGTATATGATAGATGTTTATTTTGCATGCTATAATTGTATTAATACGGAAACGTTAATACATGTGTGTTTAATAAACAAACAGAAAGTTCCTAGTTATGCCTCTCTCATAAACTAGCTCGTTGATTAACAAGATGATCAAGGTTTCCTGATCATGGATATTGGATGTTGTTAATAACGGGATCACAACATTAGTGTAATGGTGTGATGAACATTCATCCGAAGTATAGCATTACGATCAAAGTCATTGAGTTTATATTGCTATAACAACTTACGAAGTGATCCTAATCCTTAGACCATGAGATCATGTCAATCATTAACACCGGAAGAGTTTCTTGATAACATCAAACGTCACACCGTAACAGGGTGATTATAAAGATGGATTCAGAACTAATAAAGTGTTATGTTGAGGCTCATGGATCGAGAGTGGAATTTGTTCATCCCGATGACGGATAGATATACTCTGGGCCCTCTCGGTGATATCACATTAATTAGCTTGCAAGCAAGTGATTTGATCACTAGAATGTTATATCACAGGAACAAGAAAAGAGTGCATGTCGGTAACGAGATCAAACTAGGTATGGAGATACCGATGATCGAATCTCGGACATGTAATATATCGTGAAACAAAGGGATTAAGATACTAGCGTAAAAGGTTCCGACGATCACAAGAAAGTCATCGTTGAATGTGTGGGAGTCAGTATGGGTCTCCAGATCCCGCTTCTGATTATTGATCCGAGAGGGGTCTCGATCATGTACGCATTATTCACGAACCGTAGGGTGACACACTTAAGAGACACCGACATCCAATTGGAGCAAATGTTTCATGCCGAAAGAATGAACAAGCGCAGGAATTTATTTCACTAGATACCGAAACAGGTTTTCGGGTGAAATTGCATAAAGTGGTTATGCATGTGAAATAGAATTCTAGCAAGGGGTTATTTGTGAATGTTTGTCATTAAAGTAATTGACAAAATTCTGAATAAAATAAAAGAGTTTTATTTAATGAGAGTTTCCATTAAATTTGGTGGAAATTTAATGGGAATTTGAGTGGACTTTTGAGTGGAGGGAATTTAAAGGAGATTTGTGAGTGGAGTGTCCACCCACATGAAGAGGGGAGGGCAAGGGGGCAGCCCCCATGCGCCGGCCACCCCCTTGGGGTTCCCCCCCTCCTCCTATAAAAGGAGCCCCCCTCCTCACTTGTCTCTCACACCTCCTCGTGAAGGATCTCTCTCCCCCTCTAGAATTTATCCCCCATGGTCTCGGACTAGCGAGATACATGTTCCCGGTGGCTATTCGGCAAGAAAGAGTTGTGCTTCCGCTGCATCGCTGGAGCGAGGAGGCGGAGGTTGCTCGGTGCCTCGAACGTGTGTGCGAGCACGGATGCGCTGCTGATTTGCGGCGCTAGGACTTCCTCTCGATCTTGAGATCGGCAAGAGATCGTCTACATCAACCACGAGTTGAACTCGTTAAGCTTTGTCGGTCTTCAAGGGTATGTTCTCTACGGATATACATCCGCCCGTTGTTTGTATCTAGTAGATAGATCTTGGTATATAGTTCACATCGTAGGAAAATTTTTGTTTTCTATGCTGCGAACCCTACAGTGGTATCAGAGCCGGATCTATGCGTAGATACTTTACACGGGTAGTACACATATGAGTATGTGGGCGATGATGATCATGTTGTTGCTCCTTTGTTGTAATTTTGGATATTGGTGGCATAGTGGGATGAAGCGGCCCGGACAAACTTTACATGTCCTCGCACATGAGACCTGTTCCACGCTTGACATGCAACTAGTTTGCATAAGTGGCTAGCGGGTGTCTGTCTTTCCTACTATAGTAAATATCTATTTTGCAAGCGAGTTGTCAACAATTTGATTATCCTCATTGTGGTTCATGTTCGTAGGTAAGAACGGTTCTATCTCGAAAGCCCTTCAAGGTCTAGGGCATTGCAGATAAATAATAACAAGCATCCAAGTACTAAACAATCCTAGGCATGTGCTCCAAATATAGTCATACGTGCTCGCAATGAGAACTTGCACAACATCTTCTGTCCAACCAGCCCGTGGCAGCGGGGCCTCTAGGGAACTATTGGCAATTAAGGTGCTCCTTTTAATAGAGCACCGGAGCAAAGCATTAACACTCCATGAACACACATGATCCTCACACCACAGCCATCCCCTCCTGTTATCACAATTATTGTCACTTTGGAGCCTTTGGATCCGGACAATGATATGTGTACACAACTTGCAGATAAGATCATAAACAATACTATCATAATGATTCAATAATAAGTTCAGAACTGAGATCATGGCACTCGGGCCCTAGTGACAAGAATTAAGCACAACAAGTTGCAACAAAGTCAAATAACACTAATAGAGATACTAGGCACTATGCCCTAACAGATCTTATTCGATTACATGATAGAACTCATCCAATCCCTACCATCCCCAAGCCTACAGCGGGGGGTTACTCACCCGTGGATGAGGGAAACATCGGTGGTTGATGGAGATGCGTTGGTGATGACGATGGCGATGATCCTCTCCAAATTTCCTTTCCCGGCAGGGTGCCAGAACGGATTTTCTGGATCCGAATCTTGGTTTCTGGTGGCGGCGGCGGAGCGAAACTCTTTCTGGAAAACTATCGACCCCCCTGTTTTTAGGTCAGAAGGCAACTTATAGACGCGGAGGGAGGCCGAGGAGCTGCCTGGGGTGGCCAAACCTCCCCCAGGCGCAGGGTTAGTGGGCCCACGCCTGGGGTGGGTCTGGCCCCCTAGGCCTCCCCTCTGTTTCCCTTCTGGCTCCGTGAATCTTCTGGTGAAATATAATTTTTGGCATATTGTAGGGTTCGCAGCATAGAAAACAAAAAATTTCCTACGATGTGAACTATATACCAAGATCTATCTACTAGATACAAACAACGGGCGGATGTATATCCGTAGAGAACATACCCTTGAAGACCGACAAAGCTTAACGAGTTCAACTCGTGGTTGATGTATACGATCTCTTGCCGATCTCAAGATCGAGAGGAAGTCCTAGCGCCGCAAATCAGCAGCACATCCGTGCTCGCACACACGTTGAGGCACCGAGCAACCTCCGCCTCCTCGCTCCAGAGATGCAGCGGAAGCACAACTCTTTCTTGCCGAATAGCCACCGGGAACATGTATCTCGCTAGTCCGAGACCATGGGGGATAAATTCTAGAGGGGGAGAGAGATCCTTCACGAGGAGGTGTGAGAGACAAGTGAGGAGGGGGGCTCCTTTTATAGGAGGAGGGGGGAACCCCAAGGGGGTGGCCGGCGCATGGGGGCTGCCCCTTGCCCTCCCCTCTTCATGTGGGTGGTCACTCCACTCACAAATCTCCTTTAAATTCCCTCCACTCAAAAGTCCACTCAAATTCCCATTAAATTTCCACAAAATTTAATGCAAACTCTCATTAAATAAAACTCTTTTATTTTATTCAGAATTTTGTCAATTACTTTAATGAAAAACATTCACAAATAACCCCTTGCTAGAATTCTATTTCACATGCATAACCACTTTATGCAATTTCACCCGAAAACCTGTTTCGGTATCTAGTGAAATAAATTCCTGCGCTTGTTCATTCTTTCGGCATGAAACATTTGCTCCAATTGGATGTCGGTGTCTCTTAAGTGTGTCACCCTACGGTTCGTGAATAATGCGGACATGATCGAGACCCCTCTCGGATCAATAATCAGAAGCGGGATCTGGAGACCCATACTGACTCCCACACATTCAACGATGACTTTCTTGTGATCGTCGGAACCTTTTACGCTAGTATCTTAATCCCTTTGTTTCACGATATATTACATGTCCGAGATTCGATCATCGGTATCTCCATACCTAGTTTGATCTCGTTACCGACATGCACTCTTTTCTCGTTCATGTGATATAACATTCTAGTGATCAAATCACTTGCTTGCAAGCTAATCAATGTGATATCACCGAGAGGGCCCAGAGTATATCTATCCGTCATCGGGATGAACAAATTCCACTCTCGATCCATGAGCCTCAACATAACACTTTATTAGTTCTGAATCCATCTTTATAATCACCCTGTTACGGTGTGACGTTTGATGTTATCAAGAAACTCTTCCGGTGTTAGTGATTGACATGATCTCATGGTCTAAGGATTAGGATCACTTCGTAAGTTGTTATAGCAATATAAACTCAATGAATTTGATCATAATGCTATACTTCGGATGAATGTTCATCACACCATTACACTAATGTTGTGATCCCGTTATTAACAACATCCAATGTCCATGATCAGGAAACCTTGATCATCTTGTTAATCAACGAGCTAGTTTATGAGAGAGAAATAACTAGGAACTTTCTGTTTGTTTATTAAACACACATGTATTAACGTTTCCGTATTAATACAATTATATCATGCAAAATAAACATCTATCATATACTTGGAATATACATAATAAACACTTTATTATTGCCTCTCAGGGCATATTCCCTTCAGTCTCCCACTTGCACTAGAGACAATAATCTAGTTACATAGTGATAAATCTAACACCCATTGAGTTCTGGTGTTGATCATGTTTTGCTCTAGGGAGAGTTTTAGTCAACGGATCTGCTACATTGAGATCCGTATGTACTTTACAAATCTTTATATCTCCATCCTTGACACGGTCGCGGATGGAGTGAAACCGGCGCTTAATATGCTTGGAATTCTTGTGAGACCTTGGCTCTTTGGCATTGGCAATGGCACCATTGTTGTCACAATAGATCACCATTGGGTCCAACGCGTTTGCCACTACTCCTAGTTCGGATATGAACTCCTTCATCCAAACTGCTTCCTGAGCCGCTTCTGAAGCAGCAACATATTCGGCCTCCGTTGTTGATCCCGCTACCACAGGTTATTTGGAGCTCCTCCAACTAACCGCTCCGCCATTCATGAGAAATACGTATCCGGATTGAGACTTAGAGTCATCCGGATCGGTGTCAAAGCTAGCGTCGACATAACACTTAGCGACGAGCTCTTCTTCACCTCTGTATACAAGAAACATATCCTTAGTTCTTCATAAGTACTTAAGGATATTCTTGACCGCTATCCAGTGTCCCGAACCTGGATCCGATTGGTACCTACTAGTCAAACTAATAGCATGTGCCACATCCGGTCTTGTACATAGCATGGCGTACATTATAGAGCCTATGGCTGAAGCATAGGGGACTTTGTCCATTATCTCTCTTTCTTCCGCCGAAGCCGTACTTTGAGTCTTACTCAATGTCTTGCCTTGCAACATAGGTAAGAACCCCTTCTTACTTCCGTCCATTTTAAACTTCTTTAAAATCTTATCAAGGTATGTACTTTGTGATAGCCCTATTAGGCGCCTAGATCTATCTCTATAGATCTTTATGCCTAATATGTATGACGCTTCACCTAGGTCCTTCATTGAAAATTTGCTGTTTAGATAACTTTTAACACTGTTTAAAAGATCTATATCATTTCCGATCAATAATATGTCATCCACATATAATATCAGAAATGCCACATTGCGCCCACTCACTTTCTTGTAAATACAAGCTTCTCCATAAGTTTGGACAAATCCAAAATCTTTGATCACCTCATCAAAGCAGAGATTCCAACTTCGTGATGCTTGCTTCAATCCATAGATGGATCGCTGAAGCTTGCACACCTTGTTAGCATCCTTAGGATCGACAAAACCCTTTGGTTGTATCATATACAACTCTTCTTCAATATTACCATTGAGAAACGCGGTTTTGACATCCATCTGCCATATCTCATAATCGAAATATGCAGCAATTGCTAACATAATCCTAACTGACTTTAGCATCGCTACGGGAGATAAAGTCTCATCGTAGTCAACTCCTTGAATTTGTCGAAACCCCTTTGCGACAAGTCGAGCTTTATAGACGGCCACATTACCATCAGCATCAGTTTTCCTTTTGAAAATCCATTTGTTCTCCACGGCCTTTCGGTCGTGAGGTAATTCCACCAAGTTCCAAACTTGATTTTCATACATGGATTCCATCTCGGATTTCATGGCTTCTAACCATTTGTTGGAATTCGGGCTCATCATCGCTTCTTCATACGTCGCAGGGTCATCATTTTCACCAACCATGAAATTCATGACAGGATTTCTGTACAGCTCGGGAGCTGCACGCGTCCTGTTTGACCTGCGAGGTTCGGTAGTACTCTCTTTTGGAGTTTCATGATCATTATCATTAGTTCCCTCTTCAACAGGTGGAGCCAACTCCGGAACAACTTCCGGCGCTGCGATACTCGCCATACTTTGAAGAGAAGGTTCCACAACCTCTTCGAGTTCTACCTTCCGACTACTCACACCTTTTGCGTGAAACTCTTTCTCTAGAAAGGATCCATTCTTGGCAACAAAAACCTTGCCCTCGGATCTGTGATAGAAGGAATACCCAATAGTTTCTTTAGGGTATCCTATGAAGACGCATTTTTCCGCTTTGGGTTCGAGTTTATCCGGTTGAAGTTTCTTCACATAAACATCGCATCCCCAAACTTTAAGAAATGACAGCTTAGGTTTGTTTCCAAACCACAATTCATACGGTGTCTTTTCAACGGATTTAGATGGTGCCCGATTTAAAGTGAATGCAGCAGTTTCTAGTGCATAACCCCAAAATGACAACGGCAAGTCCGTCAGAGACATCATAGATCGAACCATATCTAATAAAGTACGATTACGACGTTCCGACACACCATTTCGCTGTGGTGTTCCGGCAGGTGTGAGTTGTGAAACAATTCCACACTCTTTCATGTGAGTGCTAAACTCGTAACTTAGATACTCACCTCCACGGTCGGACCGTAGAAATTTGATCTTTCTATTACGATGATTTTCCACTTCATTCTGAAATTCCTTGAACTTTTCAAAGGTTTCAGACTTGTGTTTCATCAAGTAGATATAACCGTATCTACTCAAATCATCCGTGAAAGTAACAAAATAACGATATCCACCTCGCGCCGACACACTCATTGGACCACATACATCAGAATGTATGATTTCCAATAAATCTGTCGCCCGTTCCATTGAACCGGAAAACGGCGTTCTAGTCATCTTGCCCATAAGGCATGGCTCACATGTATCAAATGATTCATAATCAAGTGATTCCAAAAGTCCATCCGAATGGAGCTTCTTCATGCGTTTAACGCCAATATGACCTAGACGGCAGTGCCACATATATGCGGATATATCATCATTAAGTTTAATCCTTTTAGCATCAACATTATGAATATGTGTAACATTATCATCGAGATCTAATAGAAATAAACCATTCATCATCGGTGCATGACCATAAAAGATTTCATTCATATAAATGGAACAACCATTGTTCTCGGATTTAAATAAATAACCACTTCGCATCAAACACGATCCAGATACAATTTTCATGCTCAGTGCAGGCACCAGATAACATTTATTCAAGTTTATAACTAATCCCGACGGTAAGTGGAGAGGCAGCGTTCCGACGGCGATCACATCAACGCTTGATCCATTGCCGACACGCATCTTGACCTCACCCCTTGCTAGCGGTCGCTTGTTCCGCAGCCCCTGATTCGAGTTACAAATATTAGCAACTGAACCGGTATCAAATACCCAGGTGCTACTGCGAGCACTAGTCAAGTACACATCAATAACATGTATTGAAGGGTTTCGCGGCATAGTAAATAAAAAATTTCTACAGATGCGAACAGAGGGAAAGCCAAGATCTAATCTAGGAGATGCAATCAACGAGAGAGATTGGATTAGATCTTCATACCCTTGAAGATTCGCACGGCGGAACGTTCGTCGGAACGTGGGTGATGTAGTCGTACTCGCTTCTCCTCCTCGCGATCCGATCCGATCTAGCACCACAAGTGGCGGTGCCTCCGTGAGATGCACACGTGCAGCACCTCGACGTCTCCTCCTTCCTTGGACCAGCAAGTATGGTGGAGAGACGGATTGGATCTACAACACGGCGGCGTGGTGTATATGGTGGAGAATTTCTGCAGCAGGGCTTCGCCTACAAGCAGTCGGGAGGGAGAGAGGAGGGCAGCAGGGCGGCTAGGGTTGGAGGGGAAGGTGTGGGGGGTTGGTGCGCCCCCACCCCTCTTTATATAGAGGGGGGTCGCAGCCCTAGCCCCTCCCCCAAGCCCAAACCGGCGGCCCCAAAGGATAAGGAGTGGGGAGCAAGGACTCCTCCCCCTTCTAGAAACTCTATCTCGAGTTTAAACCTCTCTAGGCCGGATGGGCCCTATGGGGCCTTGTGCCCCTAGCCCAATGCGGCCAGGGCACTCCCTCATAGTCCCATGCCCCCTCCCGGAAGGTGGGTCCACGTTGGTCCCCTTACGGAAGGTTCTAGAAGCTTCCGGTACAATACCGATTAACCCGGAACAATTCCGAACTCCAAAAACTGCACTGCCTTATATGAATCTTATTCTCCGGACCACTCTGGAACCTCTCGTGATGTCCCGGATCCCATCCGAGACTCCGAACAAAAAACTCATAAACCAATTATCCAATCTATCCTAGCGTCGAGACACGTTAAGTGTGTGACCCTGCGGGTTCGAGAATATGCAGACATGATCTTCTATCAATAATCAACAGCGGGGTCTAGAAACCCATATTGACTCCCACACATTCATCGATGATCATATCGTATGAACCACGATGCCAGGATTCAATCAATCCCATATTTATATTCCCTTTGTCTCGCGATATTTTACTTGCCCGAGATTTGATCGTCGGTATCGTCATACCTAGTTCAATCTCGTTCACAGCAAGTACTTTACTCGTTCTGTAATCCGATATCACTTTGTGATTAACTCCTTAACCACATGCTTGCAAGCGGTGTTGATATCGATTACCAAGTGGGCCCGAAGTATATCTCTCCGACTTGGGAGGGACAAATCCCATCTCGATACATACAACCCAACAAGTACTTTCCGATCACCTGAGAGACACCTTTATGATCACCCTCTCATAGGATGACGTTTGATGACCTCAAAGCTTTCTTCCGATACCAGGGAGTTGTATTATCTCATGGTCTAAGGAATACAATATTTGACATAAGAAAAGCTTCGCAAAGACGAACACGATGACACGATCTAATTGCTTCACTTAGTTTGGGTTTGTCCATCATATCATTCTCCCAATGATATGATCTCATTATCAATTGACAACTCATGTCTATGGTTAGGAAACCTTAACCATCATTGATCAATGAGCTAGTCCATAGAGGCGTACTAGGGACACGGTGTTGTTCACAAACCACACAAGTATTAAAGTTTCCGCTTAATACAATTCTAGCATGGAATATAAACATTATCATGAACAAGAATTATAATAATAACATCTTTATTATTGCCTCTAGGGCATAATTCCAACAGTCTCCCACTTGCACTAGAGTCAATAATCTAGTTTACATTTGGCAACAATCTCACACCCATGGCAATGAGGTGTTGATCATGTTTTACACGTGGAAGAGGTTTAGTCAATGGATCTGCGACATTCAGATCTGTATGTACTTTGCTAATCTTCAGATCTCCATCTGCTATATAATCTCGGATTATATGAAACTTGCGGTTGATATGCTTGGTCTTTGGATGATATCTTGGTTCCTTAGCGAGTGCTATGGCGCCAGTGTTGTCACACAATATCTCCAGTGGGTCCAATGCACTTGGAACCACACCAAGCTCAGTGATGAAGTTTCTGATCCAAACTCCTTCACTTGACGCTTCTGCAGCAGCCATGTATTCCGCTTCTACTGTAGATCCTGCGATCATGCTTTGCTTGCAGCTTCTCCAGCTCACAGCTCCTCCATTCAAAATATAAACGTATCCTGTCTGAGATTTAGAATCATCCTTGTCGGTGTCGAAACTAGCGTCGACGTAACCTTTTACGACGAGCTGTTCATCACCCCCATAGACTAAGAACATTTCTTTAGTCCTATTTAGGTACTTTAGGATGTTCTTTACGGCTGTCCAGTGTTCCACTCCTGGATCACTTTGATATCTGCTCGTCAAACTAAGAGCATTGGACACATCCGGTCTAGTACACAGCATGGCATACATGATAGAACCTATGGCCGAGGCATAAGGCACTTTGCTCATAGCTTCCCTATCATTTAACATAGTTGGACATTGAGCCTTGCTCAATATCTTACCTGACAACATAGGCACTAAACCTTTCTTTGCCTTATCCATTCTGAACCTTTTCATAACTTTGTCTAGGTATGTACTCTGGCTTAAAGCTATCAGGCGTCTTTGTCTATCTCTATAGATTTTGATGCCTAATATATAAGCAGCTTCACCTAGGTCTTTCATTGAAAAACATTTATTCAAGTAACTCTTCACATTGTTAAGCATGTTAATGTCATTTCCAATAATCAATATGTCATCCACATATAATACCAGAAATGTCACCGAGCTCCCACTCACTTTCTTGTAGATACAAGCTTCGTAGCAATTTGGAACAAATCCAAAGCTCTTGATCACTTGATCAAAATGAAGGTTCCAACTCCGAGATGCTTGCTTCAGTCCATAAATGGAACGCTCAAGCTTGCATACTTTATCAGCATCCTTAGGATCGACAAAACCTTCGGGTTGCATCATATACAACTCTTCATCAATGTTGCCATTGAGGAATGCAGTCTTGACATCCATCTGCCATATTTCATAATCATGAAACGCAGCAATTGCTAATAAAATCCGAATGGACTTAAACATCGCTACGGGAGAGAAAGTCTCATCGTAGTCAACACCTTGAACTTGTCGAAAACCTTTCGCGACAAGCCGTGATTTATAGACGGTAACATTACCATACGCGTCCGTTTTCTTCTTGAAGATCCATTTGCACTCAACGGCCTTTCGGTCGCTAGGAGGGTCCACCAAAGTCCATACTTGGTTTTCGCTCATGGATCCCAATTCGTATTTCATGGCTTCTAGCCATTTCTCAGAGTCTGGGCTCATCATCGCTTCCTCATAGTTCTTAGGTTCACTGTCTTCTACTAACAAGACAGTCAAGACAGGGTTGCCGTACCACTCAGGAGGGGCACGCGACCTTGTCGACCTGCGACGTTCAGTAGCAGCATCGTCCGAAGCTTCATGATCCTTGTCATTAGCTTCCTCTATTGTTGGTGCAGGCGGCACTGGAACAATTTCAGGTGCTGCGCTACTCTCCAATTCAAGAGAAGGTTCAATAACCTCGTCTAGCTCTACTTTCCTCCCACTCACTTCTTTCGAGAGAAACTCCTTCTCAAGAAAGGAACCGCTCTTTGCGACAAACACTTTGCCTTCGGTTCTGTGATAGAAGGTATACCCAATAGTTTCCTTAGGGTATCCTATGAAGACGCATTTCTCCGCTTTGGGTTCGAGCTTGTCCGGCATCAACTTCTTGACGTAAGCTTCGCATCCCCAAACTTTAAGAAACGACAACTTAGGTTTAGCACCAAACCACAGTTCATACGGTGTCGTCTCAACGGATTTAGATGGAGCCCTATTTAAAGTGAATGCAGCGGTTTCTAATGCATAACCCCAAAATGATAACGCCAAATCAGTAAGAGACATCATTGATCGGACCATATCTAATAGGGTTCGATTCCGGCGTTCAGACACACCATTGCGCTGTGGTGTTCCGGGTGGCGTGAGTTGTGAAACGATTCCACTTGCTTTAAGATGCGTGAGAAAATCATAACTCAAATATTCACCTCCACGATCGGATCGTAGAAACTTAATCTTTCTGTTACGATGGTTCTCCACTTCATTCTGAAATTCCTTGAACTTTTCAAATGTTTCAGATTTATGTTTCATTAAATAGATATACCCATATCTACTTAAGTCATCGGTAAAAGTGAGGAAATAGCGATATCCACCGCGCGTCGAAACACTCATCGGTCCGCATACATCGGTATGTATGATTTCCTACAAGTCCGTTGCTCGCTCCATCATACAGGAGAACGGGGTTTTGATCATCTTGCCCATGAGGCATGGTTCGCATGTGTCAAATGATTCAAAATCAAGAGACTCCAAAAGTCCATCAGAATGGAGTTTCTTCATGCGCTTTACACCAATATGACCTAGACAACAGTGCCACAAATAAGTAGTATTATCACTATCTACTTTGCATCTCTTAGCCTCAATGTTATGGATGTGTGTTTCATCCCTTTCGAGATTTAGAAGAAATAAACCATTCACAAGAGGTGCATGACCATAAAAGATGTTACTCATATAAATAGAACAACCATTATTCTCCAATTTAAATGAATAACCGTCTTGCAATAAACACGATCCAGAAATAATGTTCATGCTCAACACAGGCACATAATAACATTTATTAAGGTTTAAAACTAATCCCGAAGGTAAAACTAAGGAGAGCGTGTCGACGGCCATCACATCAACTCTTGATCCGTTGCCAACGCGCATCGTCACCTCATCCCTCGCAAGCCGCCGTCTATTCCGTAGCTCCTGTTTCGAGTTACAAATATTAGCAACTGAACCGGTATCAAATACCCAGGCACTACAACGAGGGCTAGTAAGGAAAACATCAATAACATGTATATCAAATATACCTTTGATGGTGCCAGCCTTCTTGTCCGCTAAGTACTTCGGACAGTTGCGCTTCCAGTGACCCTTGTCCTTGCAATAGAAGCACTCAGTGTCGGGCTTAGGACCAGACTTGAGCTTCTTCTCAGCAGGGGCATTGCGCTTGCCGCCGCCCTTCTTGAAGGGTTTCTTTGCTCCCTTACCTTTCTTAAAGGAGGGCTTGTTGACCATCAACACATGATTATCCTTCTTGATGTCCACCTCCGCAGCCTTCAGCTTTGCGAAGAGCTCGGTGATCGTATCAGTGGAACCAATCTGATTATGAGTCACTACAAAACTTTTGTAGCTGGGAGGGAGTGATTGCAGAACCCTGTCAATCTTGAGCTCCTCTGGAATCGTGCATTCCAGTTGCTCAAGGCGTTGAGTGTAGCCCGACATCTTTATGGCGTGCTCACTAACGGAACTCCCTTCCTCCATCTTGCAGTTAAAGAACTTCTCAGAGATCTCATATCTCTTAGAACGGGCTTGAGTCTGAAACATGGTTTTTAGCTCCTCGAGAATCTCAGAGGGCCCGGGATAGGTTTCAAAACGATTTTGAAGTTCCGGTTCCATAGCAAACAACATGGTGCTCTTAATCACACCATAATCATCTTTGCGCGACTGATAGACAGCTTTCTCATCAGCCGGCGCAGTTGCAGCAGGGGGGTCACCTAACGCTTTCCCAAGGACATAGTCCTTTTGTCCGCCAGACAAAATGATTCTTAGATTGCGGAACCAATTGGTGAAGTTAGACCCATTGTTTCTAAGCTTTTCCTTCTCAGCAAAAACGTTGAAGTTGAAGTTGGATTTGGCCATGTGATCTACAGTATTTGCAAGTACAATTTAGACTATGTTCATGATAAATATTTCATATTAATCAAATTACTAGATGAACTCCCACTAAATTCAACATCCCTCAAGTTGTTTAGTGAACACGATCCAAATTCACCACACCTAATCCGATCATCACGAGAAGAGATGTGGTTTCAATGGTGGACAACAAAGTGTCGATCATATCATTCATATGACTCATGCTTAACCTTTCGGTTCTTGTGTTCCGAGGCCATGTCTGTACATGCTAGGCTCGTCAAGCTAGACCCAAGTATTTCCGCGTGTGCAAAAACTGGCTTGCACCCGTTGTATGTGAGCGTAGATTCTATAGCACCCGATCATCACGTGATGCTTGGACACGACGAACTTTCGCAACGGTGCATACTTGGGGAGAACACAATTTTTATCTTGATCTTTAAGTGAGGAATCATCTTATAATGCTACCGTCGCGATCTAAGCATAATAAGATACATAAAAGGATAAACATCACATGCATATAACTTTATGTGACATGGTATAGCCAATCTTCGCGCAATGATCTCCATCTTGTGCGTTCCAGCGTGATCTCCATCACTCCATCATGATTGCCTCCACCACGAATAGCAACTACAACTATTGCTAACTACTTAGCGATAACGTAAAGCTATTACATGGCGTATAAGAAGTTGACTCGCGGGTCATACACAATTATGAAGACAACCATATGGCTCCTGCCGGTTGTGTACTCATCGACATGCAAGTCGTGAAACATTACAAAACATGATCATCGCATACAATATACACATCACATCTTGGGCCATACCATATCACAGAAAACACTCCCTGCAAAAACAAGTTAGACGCCTCTACTTTGTTGTTGCATGTTTTACGTGGCTTATGGGAGTAGATGCTAAGAACGATTCTTACCTACGGAAATCCACAACGCTGATATTATGGTTGCCAAACTCCGGTGTTAATCCCATGACAACTATAGTGAGAGAAACTGACATCCACCAGCCGCATGTGTGGAACAAGCCACACGTCAAGTGCGGAGCCGGTCTCGCGAACGATGTCGCGTAAGGTTGGCCTGGACCGCTTCAATCTCACTATCCCGCGTCATAAGAAGAACACAAACAAGAGGCTTGCAACAGAAAACATCAACGCCCGCAACAACCATGTTGCGTTCTACTCGTGAATCACATCTACGCATAGATCTAGCTCTGATACCACTGAAGGGTTTCACGGCATAGTAAATAAAAATTTTCTACGGATGCGAACAGAGGGAAAGCCAAGATCTAATCTAGGAGATGCAATCAACGAGAGAGATTGTATTAGATCTTCATACCCTTGAAGATTCGCACAACGGAACGTTCATCGGAACGTGGGTGATGTAGTCGTACTCGCTTCTCCTCCTCGCGATCCGATCCGATCTAGCACCACAAGTGGCGGTGCCTCCGTGAGATGCACACGTGCAGCACCTCGACGTCTCCTCCTTCCTTGGACCAGCAAGTATGGTGGAGAGACGGATTGGATCTACAACACGACGACGTGGTGTATATGGTGGAGAATTTCTGCAGCAGGGCTTCGCCTACAAGCAGTCGGGAGGGAGAGAGGAGGGCAGCAGGGCGGCTAGGGTTGGAGGGGAAGGTGTGGGGGGTTGGTGCGCCCCCACCCTAAGAGGGGGGTCGCAGCCCTAGCCCCTCTCCCAAGCCCAAACCGGCGGCCCCAAAGGATAAGGAGTGGGGGGCAAGGACTCCTCCCCCTTCTAGAAACTCTATCTCGAGTTTAAACCTCTCTAGGCCGGCTGGGCCCTATGGGGCCTTGTGCCCCTGGCCCAATGCGGCCAGGGCACTCCCTCATAGTCCCATGCCCCCTCCCGGAAGGTGGGGCCACGTTGGTCCCCTTTCGGAAGGTTCTAGAAGCTTCCGGTACAATACCGATTAACCCGGAACAATTCCGAACTCCAAAAACTGCACTGCCTTATATGAATCTTATTCTCCGGACCACTCCGGAACCTCTCGTGATGTCCCGGATCCCATCCGAGACTCCGAACAAAAAACTCATAAACCAATTATCCAATCTATCCTAGCGTCGAGACACGTTAAGTGTGTGACCCTGCGGGTTCGAGAATATGCAGACATGATCTTCTATCAATAATCAACAGCGGGGTCTAGAAACCCATATTGACTCCCACACATTCATCAATGATCATATCGGATGAACCACGATGCCAGGATTCAATCAATCCCATATTTATATTCCCTTTGTCTCGCGATATTTTACTTGCCCGAGATTTGATCGTCGGTATCGTCATACCTAGTTCAATCTCGTTCACAGCAAGTACTTTACTCGTTCCGTAATCCGATATCACTTTGTGATTAAATCCTTAACCACATGCTTGCAAGCGGTGTTGATATCGATTACCGAGTGGGCCCGAAGTATATCTCTCCGACTTGGGAGGGACAAATCCCATCTCGATACATACAACCCAACAAGTACTTTCCGATCACCTGAGAGACACCTTTATGATCACCCTCTCATAGGATGACGTTTGATGACCTCAAAGCTTTCTTCCGATACCAGGGAGTTGTATTATCTCATGGTCTAAGGAATACAATATTTGACATAAGAAAAGCTTCGCAAAGACGAACACGATGACACGATTTAATTGCTTCGCTTAGTTTGGGTCTGTCCATCATATCATTCTCCCAATGATATGATCTCATTATCAATTGACAACTCATGTCTATGGTTAGGAAACCTTAACCATCATTGATCAATGAGCTAGTCCATAGAGGCGTACTAGGGACACGGTGTTGTTCACAAACCACACAAGTATTAAAGTTTCCACTTAATACAATTCTAGCATGGAATATAAACATTATCATGAACAAGAATTATAATAATAACATCTTTATTATTGCCTCTAGGGCATAATTCCAACATGTATATCATATATACCTTTATTTGCCTTGCCGGACTTCTTGTCTGCCAGATACTTGGGGCAGTTGCGCTTCCAGTGGCCAGTCCCCTTACAATAGTAGCACTCGGAATCAGACTTAGGTCCAACTCGGGGTTTCTTTTCAGGCGCGGCAACAGGCTTGCCGCCCTTACTTCCCTTCCGTTTTCCCTTCTTGTCTTTCTTGAAACCAGTGTTCCTATTGATCATCAACACTTGATGTTCCTTTTTGATCTCCACTTCTGCAGTTTTAAGCATTGACAGAAGCTCGAGGAGAGACTTCTTCATGCCTTGCATATTATAGTTCATCACGAAGCTCTTATAGCTAGGTGGCAGAGACTGCAGAACACGATGGATGCCTAAGTCAATGGGAATCGATATTCCCAAGGACACAAGCTTATCGGCGTAACCCGACATCTTGAGTACATGCTCACTAACGGAGCTGTGCTCTTCCATCATGCAGCTAAAGAACTTTTCTGAAGCGTTGTAGCTCTCTACAGGAGCATGTGTGTCGAAAATCATTTTCAACTCACCCATTGTATCAAATGCATTGCCGTTTTCGAAATGCTTTCGAAGTTCCGGCTCTAGCCCATACAATATGCCGCAATGAACTAAGTTGTGGTCCTCCTGACGAGTCTGGTAGACATTCTTCTCCTCGTCAGGGGCATCATCAAAAGGTGGGGGGCCTAACGGCGCTTCTAGCACATATTGCTTTTGTGCAGCAGAGAGGAGAATCCTCAAATTCATGGCCCATTCGGTAAAGTTGCTACCGTTCGTTGCTAGTTTCTCTTTCTCCATGAACACATTGAAATTAAAAGCAGGTGGTGCCATCTACAACAGAATTTGTAAAGTTTAAACTAAGTGTATGATAGATTGAGTTCAACTAATCGAATGAACTCCCACTCAAAAACGACATCCCTCGTGCCTTTTTGGTGATTACATGAACCAAATCCACTACACCAAGTCCGATCATCACGTGAGTCGGTATAGCTTCAAAGGAGAGCATCAAATGGGCATCATATCAACTATATGACTCATGCTTAACCTTTCGGTCCGTGTTCCGAGGCCATGTCTGTACATGCTAGGCTCGCCAAGTTAGAACCTGTTGCCTGTCAAAACCCACTGGCGAGCAGCGACGAGCAACACGAAGAGCCGGGAGGCTCCTAGAACTGCTGGTGGGCCCTGGTCCCTCGGGCAACGGCCCGCAAAACTCCGGCACACGTCCTGGCTGGTGCAAGGGCGTGCCACCTGACCTATACCTGGTCAGGAAGGTGATGGGTTGCTTCGATTAGTTTCCTGCATGGCAAACAAACATACGTAAAATTCGAGCCGCGACCGGCTCCCAGGTTTCCCTGTGAATCGGCTCCTAGAGCCGATTACCCCATGGTTCTGCATTAGATCTACGATAACATGGGGTTTTGCTTCATCAATACAAGTTAAATAGATCTACGACAGTTTAACGTTTTCACCACATAATTGGAACATCCTACACGTAATTGAGCCTGGTAGATACAAAAGATGATAGAAAACTAACCCTAGAGAAGGCCTAACAACCGACATAAAGTCAATTCCCGGAACAACTCCTCTCGAATTAGCAAACCATATCCTTACATACTACTGGATCGTTCAACCCGTTTGCAAGGCCTGACCATGTGGATATCAAACTAAACCTTGGAAAACAAGGCATAACTATAACAGATCAAGTCAACTAAATAAAGATCAAGCAAGATGCTACCCTTACACCCAAAAAAGGTGCAAAGGCAGCGAGATAAGTGAAGGCAGCATAACTAAGCAATCATAACAAAAAAAGTACCGATGCTAGCCCAAACAGATCTATGATAACAGTATTACTCGCCATCAACAAGGCTTCAGCACGAGTAACACTAAATAACGCATAAGCATAGATGCGATCTAGGCAGCATGACACTTACCCGAGAAAAACCCTAGAAACAAGGGGTGGCGATGCGCCGAGATTGTGTTTGTTGTGAACGTGATCGTCCTCTTTTCTCAATAACCTTAGGTACATATTTATAGTCCGGAGACTTTCTATCTTTGGAATAACCCTAACAATCCTATCTCTTTACTTAAACCGAAACGTAACCTACCATAATATACAGATACACGGGCAATTTAGCCCAAAACCACGCACAAGGCCGATCCAGCAATACGTTGCATATATGTATCCTCCAAGCCCATCTTGATTACGGTCCATCTCCTCCTTTGGCCAAAATGTGGCGATAACAGAACCTTAGTATTCGCGTGTGTAACTGTTTTACACCCGAAATATGGTCGTGGATCCAAGAACACCCGATCATCACGTGATGTCTTGGAGCGACGAAAACATAATCGGTGCATACTAAAGGAAGAACACATTCTTATCTTGATATTTAAATGAGGGATCATCTTATTATGCTAACAAAGCGCTAAACAAGCAATATAATATGCTATCAAACATCATATGTTTATTAGTGAAATTACATGGTTCCCGCAGATGATCTCTATCATGTGCATCGTGGTATGATCAATATCATACCTATATGTGTAAATCCAAGGTCTATGGATTTTACACGCTATGTGTGTTGTAAGAGTATCATCTCATACTTCTACTTACAACACTACCATATCATAACACTAGCCCAGCAACAATCTAAACTAGACGCCTCTAATTTATCCATTGCAAGTTTTACGTGGCTTAGGGCTTTCGAGATAGAACCGTTCTTACCTACGAACATGAACCACAACGAGGATAATCAAATTGTTGACAACTCGCTTGCAAAATAGATATTGACTATAGTAGGAGAGACAGACACCCGCTAGCCACTTATGCAAACTAGTTGCATGTCAAGCGTGGAACAGGTCTCATGTGCGAGGACATGTAAAGTTTGTCCGGGCCGCTTCATCCCACTATGCCACCAATATCCAAAATTACAACAAAGGAGCAACAACATGATCATCATCGCCCACATACTCATATGTGTACTACCCGTGTAAAGTATCTACGCATAGATCCGGCTCTGATACCACTGTAGGGTTTGCAGCATAGAAAACAAAAAAATTCCTACGATGTGAACTATATACCAAGATCTATCTACTAGATACAAACAACGGGCGAATGTATATCCGTAGAGAACATACCCTTGAAGACCGACAAAGCTTAACGAGTTCAACTCGTGGTTGATGTAGACGATCTCTTGCCGATCTCAAGATCGAGAGGAAGTCCTAGCGCCGCAAATCAGCAGCGCATCCGTGCTCGCACACACGTTCGAGGCACCGAGCAACCTCCGCCTCCTCGCTCCAGCGATGCAGCGGAAGCACAACTCTTTCTTGCCGAATAGCCACCGGGAACATGTATCTCGCTAGTCCGAGACCATGGGGGATAAATTCTAGAGGGGGAGAGAGATCCTTCACGAGGAGGTGTGAGAGACAAGTGAGGAGGGGGGCTCCTTTTATAGGAGGAGGGGGGAACCCCAAGGGGGTGGCCGGCGCATGGGGCTGCCCCCTTGCCCTCCCCTCTTCATGTGGTTGGACACTCCACTCACAAATCTCCTTTAAATTCCCTCCACTCAAAAGTCCACTCAAATTCCCATTAAATTTCCACCAAATTTAATGCAAACTCTCATTAAATAAAACTCTTTTATTTTTATTCAGAATTTTGTAAATTACTTTAATGACAAACATTCACAAATAACCCCTTGCTAGAATTCTATTTCACATGCATAACCATTTTATGCAATTTCACCCGAAAACCTGTTTCGGTATCTAGTGAAATAAATTCCTGCGCTTGTTCATTCTTTCGGCATGAAACATTTGCTCCAATTGGATGTCGGTGTCTCTTAAGTGTGTCACCCTACGGTTCGTGAATAATGCAGACATGATCGAGACCCCTCTCGGATCAATAATCAGAAGCGGGATCTGGAGACCCATACTGACTCCCACACATTCAACGATGACTTTCTTGTGATCGTCGGAACCTTTATGCTAGTATCTTAATCCCTTTGTTTCACGATATATTACATGTCCGAGATTCGATCATCGGTATCTCCATACCTAGTTTGATCTCGTTACCTACATGCACTCTTTTCTCGTTCCTGTGATATAACATTCTAGTGATCAAATCACTTGCTTGCAAGCTAATCAATGTGATATCACCGAGAGGGCCCAGAGTATATCTATCCGTCATCGGGATGAACAAATTCCACTCTCGATCCATGAGCCTCAACATAACACTTTATTAGTTCTGAATCCATCTTTATAATCACCCTGTTACGGTGTGACGTTTGATGTTATCAAGAAACTCTTCCGGTGTTAGTGATTGACATGATCTCATGGTCTAAGGATTAGGATCACTTCGTAAGTTGTTATAGCAATATAAACTCAATGACTTTGATCGTAATGCTATACTTCGGATGAATGTTCATCACACCATTACACTAATGTTGTGATCCCGTTATTAACAACATCCAATGTCCATGATCAGGAAACCTTGATCATCTTGTTAATCAACGAGCTAGTTTATGAGAGAGGCATAACTAGGAACTTTCTGTTTGTTTATTAAACACACATGTATTAACGTTTCCGTATTAATACAATTATAGCATGCAAAACAAACATCTATCATATACTTGGAATACACATAATAAACACTTTATTATTGCCTCTCAGGGCATATTCCCTTCACATATTTTCCGGGATTTTTCCTGATAGTTCATTTTCTGCACAAAAACAAGACACCAAGGTAATTCTGCTAAAAACAACGTCAGTCCGTGTTAGTTGTATCCAAATCACACAAGTTTAGAGAAGAAACAATAGCAAAGTGTTCAAGAAAGTAGATACGTTTTGGACGTATCAACTCCCCCCAAGCTTAGCTTATTGCTTGTCCTCAAGCAATTCAGTTGAAAACTGAGTGCGATAAAAGAACTTTCACGAACACTTTGGTTCATATGATGTATATATTCTTAGCACAGGAGTAGATGCTTAGACAATTCATAATAAAGAGTATGCAACTAAGTCTACTCAATATTCATTGCAAGCTATGAAGAGAAACCAACTCAATAATAATAAGTAGCATGAAACATAAACATGAGCAACATTACAATGCTCATAATAAGGTGTGATAGAGTGGTATCTCGCTTGCCTTTGTTTGAAGAGCACAATATAAATGTTGAGGCACCTCTGAAGTTCACACGAAGATTAGAGATAAAGATATCAAAGATACAAGCATCAAAGTCATAACATAATTAACCAAGTTTCGAAACAAACACAAGAATGACAATTATGCTCTCAAGAAAGTGCTCATAGAATAAGTGGCGACTCAACAAAAATTGTGAAAACGGTTTTGTGAAGGTTTGAAAGGCTTCCCAATGCTGAAAGGAAGGTACTCATTAGCTTTGAGCTCTCATTGCCCCTATCATAAGCACCTTCATGTGGTTAAGGTGAAAGTGAGGTCCACTCTGAATTATATGCTTACAAACCATAGACTGGAAATCCCAAGTCCCTTGAGTACGAGGGTCCATCCGCATGCTACTCAACTTTGGTCACCTGAAAGTTCTTGTCATTGTAAATACATGCATATCATCGAGAACCGCCAACGGGGTACCTCTTGCACATGGTACAGGATCTTTCCCATAACCAAAATGACAAGGCAAGCAGACAATGAGCATCTCAGCAATCTTTTTATTTACCATATGCATAGCTTTTTATGGAGGAAGCTTCATAGATGCTCATTATAGTGATGCTGCAAGTTTCCACCATGATTAAGCATGGCTTAGGCTAGTGGCCCATGCGTTTATATCTAACACAATGTATAAACTCCATGAACTAACAACTTCCCCTTTTATTTCACATCATCGACATCCATAAACAAAAGAGCAAAGTATCAACTGGATGAGATATCCAAAAGGTGTTGAAAGCGTTCCCCGTGACAGCACGGTTCTGCTGACTCCCAGTATATAATAAGCAAACATATAACTTTCATGGACTAGTCACAATGGTTCAGATTTATTAAGCGCAAAGAATAAAGTGTGCCATCAAGTTTGTGAGAGCTTTACTAACTAACTTTCTCAAAACAGACAAACATTTTATTTTGGAAGAAAACACAGCATATAAAATATGCACTGAAGTAGCAAATGATGCTAATAGGTAGGTATGGTGGACACAGCTGGCAATATTGGTTTTTGGGAGTTGGATGCATAGGTAGAGCACATACTCAGTGCAAGTGAAGGCTAGCAATAGAGAGGGAGCGACAAATGAGAGAGCAATAACTGTCATAATCATGCTTGCAACAAAACGGGACTAATTATGGCATGAAAGTGATACAAGAATTCTGAGACAAAATAAATCATCGAGGCTTACTGACTATTGATTAGTCATATGCATGCGTGAGCATGTGCCAAGTCGATTCACATGAACAGTCAAAGGAGGATACCATAATGTCATACCGAAGTATGAATAAAACAATGCAAGCAAACATTCATATGACATGCTACAAACTATTAGCAAGCTGGAGCTAATCATAGACAAGCAAGAACTACTGAGCATCCATAATGACATACTCCTTACGCAAACAGGCTAAGCATGCTCACAATGATGAGTATATGTATAAAAATGAAACAAATAGAGTTTTTACCTGCCTCTTACCACACCTCGAGTTGTCTTAATCTTCATTATTGCCCTTCACTTGTGTGACTTGAATAATTAACATGAAAAACCAATATCCGCTGAGGATGGCTGAACCCTGCAAAGAACTCACAAAACCAAAGAAGAACAACAAATATTTTTGGTGTTTTCGATTTTTTAGAAAGAAGCAAACAAAGAAAAACCAAACAAAAACAAAGCAAACCAAACAAAGCAAAATCTTTTTGGATTTTTCTTTTGAGGCAAACCAAAGCAAAGAAACAAACCAAGAGAAACAATGAAAATATTTTTGGTATTTTTGTGTTTTTAGAAAGAAGCAACAAAAACCAAAAAGAAAGCAAAACAAATGGATATACAAAGAACCGACCGAACATGATATATAGATGAGTGTGATGTCGGTGTACCTCCCCCAAGCTTAGGCGTTTGTCCTAAGCGGGGCTCAATCCCATGGTGCCCAAGTAGATGCACCTCCATAGTATGTCGAGGAAGCTCCCTCGTCCTGGTACGAGCTCGAGGTCTCCCCTGTGTAGTGTACAGCGGGGTCATATGCGGGCGCTTCCTCCTGATAGTGCCCGTGGACGTTGAGAGAGCGCAACTTGTCATCCATCTCCCCCTTCGTGCGTGACCAAGGTCCCTGAGAAATACTGAACAAAGTGGTTTGGGGTAGAGGGATATCTCTCTCTTCCCCGTCAGTAAACATCATTCTATAAACCAAGTTGTCAAGAGTAGAGCTAGAGGTGACAAAGTGGTGCGCCTTCATGGCAGCAAGATCAAGTCTCTGAGGATCCAAAACTGTATCATGGGGATCAACGGCAATGTCCAAGGCAGCAGCGATACGAGTAGCAATAATTCCCCCATAAATGGGTCCCCTAGCAGCTAAACAACGAGCAATGAGGGAACCAAGATTATACTTATCCTCACTATAGAGCGCAGCAGCTAAGAAGGCCAATTGATAGTTGGATATATTACTAGTGTTCTCCCTACCAAGAACACTGGTGGTAAGATATTAGGTGAAGTACCTGATGGCTGGAAGTTGAATGTTCTTTATCTTCCCTCTTTGAGCTCTGCGGTCATCATCATTGGTTATTCCTCGGTATAGTTCCAACAAATTAGCGGGAAGAGCTGTAATCTTCTTTGATGACCCATTTGTACCAAGTCCCAGGGCCTTGCAAAATTTCTTCAAAGGCATAGAATGAGCCGTGCTATAAAGTCCAAAAGACACAGAAGGATTGAACAAACTATTGGTGAAGGAGAAACTCTCCACAAATGTTTTAGCAAGTGAATCATATTGTGCACTCTCATCCTGAATGAAACTTGTTAGACCAGCCCTCTCAATCAAAGACATGAAATCATTAGAATCCCAACAGCTCGCAAGAAAGTTTGACAAGGAAAGGTGGAGGGGTGAGCATACCCTTCATCTCCCTCATCACCAAACCGCGGAGTGATGAGATCCTCATTGTATGAGGGTCTGGAGCTGGTAGATGACCTTCAGAGCCTTGCCCTTCTAGGTGCATCACTCTCAAAAATGTCACCAAATGTGTGGTGGTCCATGACTTCCCTTTGCTGAAATTTTAAAACAACCATCAAACCAAGTGATTTCTAAGTTGATAAATAATGAGCAACTACTATAGGAACTTGCTAGAGGACTACACATGCATCAAAACAAAGTTTTTAAGCATAGAACAAACATGCAAGCTCAAACAACCTGTCACCTACAGTAGCAAAATACTCAAGATACAATCTACCAATCACAAATCTAATTGGACAAGTGGAGGAGGCACATACCAAGGAACAATCCCTCCAAAAATCAGAACTTGAGATGGGCTGAACAAGGAGATCGAAAATCGTGAGCAAGAACGTCAAGAACTCGAGCTTGAGCAAGTTTTCCGGTATTTTTCGGGAGAGAGAAAGAAGGTGGCTTTGAGGAGGCAACCTAGAGGGGCCAAGGTGGGACAGACCCCTCTAGGCGCCACGAGTGGTGGACCCGCGCCTAACACAGGTGTGGGGCCTAGGGGTGCCCCCCTGGGTCATTTCAGGTGCCACTCTGCCCCTTTTTTCGAGGAAAAATATTTTGAATTTTCTGGGATTTTTCGGGAAACTTTATTTTTGGCCAATTTTCAGGGTATGAAAATTGATTTTCTCGGAGAAACGGT
This sequence comes from Avena atlantica, assembly GCA_910589765.1. Lineage (NCBI taxonomy): Eukaryota > Viridiplantae > Streptophyta > Magnoliopsida > Poales > Poaceae > Avena > Avena atlantica. The sequence continues at coordinate 454,208,827 of OU342733.1, read as the reverse complement.
TTTTTCACAAGAAGCACAAGCAAACCAAAAGCCAAACTACAGGAGCTCTAAGAAACTCAAATAAGCAAATAACTAGCAAAACTAAAGCTAAAGCAAGGACTAGGAAGGAGAAAGGGAAAAAGAAAGCAAGTATAACCGTAGTGGAAACATTATTTTGTTCATTAAAATCCTTTTGTTAACAAGGTTGATCAAGTCTTATTACCAAAACAATCTTATATGAAGCAAAACTTTGCATTCCACAAGGTGATTATGTTACCTCATACTTGATAGCAATGGTCCCAATCATAATAGTTTAAAAAATTTCTTGTGGAATGGGACAATATATTTCTCCAACCTTGATGCCTTCAATATTTTCAATAGAATTCAGGCAATAGCTCTTAACAACCTTCTTGGGGAAATAGACAGTGTGCTCTTTGTCATTAATATTGAATGTTACCTTTCCTTGATTGCAATTGATGACAGCACCTGCAGTATTAAGAAAAGGCCTCTCAAGAATAATAGACATATTATCATCTTTAGGCATTTTAAGCACAACAAAATCAGTTAAGACCATGCAATTATGAGCAACTTGAACAGGAACATCCTCACATATACCAACAGGAACAGTAGTTGACTTATCAGCCATTTGCAAAGATATATCAGTTGGTATCAACTTTTCTAGCTGGAGTCTCTTATAGAGAGAAAAAGGCATAACACTAACTCCAGCTCCCAAATCACATAAAGCAGTTCTAACATAATTATTCTTAATGGAGCAAGGAATAATAGGTATACCTGGATCACCGAGTTTCTTTAGAACCTTACCATTGAAGGAGAAATTACCAAGCAAAGTATAAATCTCCTCATTAGGAATCTTCCTTTTATTAGAGACAGAATCCTTCATATACTTTGAATAAGGAGGCAATTTAATAGCATCAGTCAAAGGAATTTGCAAAAATAAAGGTTTCATCCACTCACAAAACTTGTTGTAGTGTTCTTCCTCCTTTGACTTGTGTTTCTTACCTGGAAAGGGAATAGGTTTCTGCACCCAAGGTTCTCTCTCTTTACCATGTTTATTAGCAATAAAATCTTCCTTGGTGTACCTAGTGTTCTTAGTGTGTTTTTCAGGTTCTTCCTCAACTTCCTCCTTATCAGTAGACTCATCAATACTACCACTCTTAGTTTCAGCATCAGAGACAGATATACTATTAGGATCTAGAACAGGTTCAAGTGGTTCCTCAACTTTCTTATGTTTCTTTTTCTTCCTCTTACGAGGACTACCACTATCCTCACCTTGTGGGGAATCCTGCTCTATTCTTTTAGGGTGTCCTTCAGGATATAAAGGATCTTGAGTAGCTGCACCACTCCTAGTCCTAATTCCATAAGCATGTTTATCTCCTGAGGCATTAACTAGCATATCCTTTTGTACTTTAGCAAGTTGATCAAGTTGGGTTTGAACCATTTGAAAGTGTTTACAAAGCATTTTAATATCATTAAAGTTCTTTCCACAATATCTTTCAACTCATGGATAGCTCTAGAGTTTTCCAATAAATCATTCTGAACTTGTTTATTAAAATGACCTTGTTTAACAATAAAAATGTCAAGTTCCTCTAAGCATTGATCAGGAGGCTTACCATAAAGAATATCACCTTCATAAAAGTGTTGGAGAGAGTGTACCTCAATAGTATATGAGTGGGGAATTGGCTTACATAATTCTTCTATAGGAGGTAGATTCTTCACATCTTCAGCTCTAATACCTTTCTCCTTTAAACACTTCTTAGCTTCCTTCATCACTTCATCATTTAATGCAATAAATCCCCTCTTCTTTGTTGTTGGTGTTGGAATTGGTTCAGGAACAACTGGTTCAGGAGTAATAGGCTCAGGTGTATTCAGTTCAGTTGAAGTCCAATCATCATAATTCTTGCTTATCTTGTTCATTAATTCTCCAGCATCTGTAGGAGTCCTTTTCCTGAAAACACAATCAGCAAAGCTATCTAGGTAGGTCCTAGAATCATCAGTTAGTCCATTATAATAAATATCAAGCAACTCATTCTTAGGTAATGGACATCTAGGATATGCATGAATCAAGGAACATGATCTTTTCCATGACTCAGGCAATTTCTCTTCTTTTTCCTATTTAAAATCAAAAATTCTCTGCAAAGCAGCATGTCTAGCACTGGGAGGAAAATATTTATGGAAGAAAGAAGCAATCAAGCAATCAGGGCTATCAATGGAACCAGGAGGTAATCTATTGAACCAAGCCCTAGCGTCTCCTTTTAGTGAAAAAGGGAAGATCTTAGCAACAAAGTACTTGTGCGTCTTAAAATCATTAGAGAACAAAGCACTCATAGTAGAAAGCTCATTCATATGAGCCATAACACTCTCGTTTTCAGTACCACAAAAAGGTTCTTTCTCAACAATATCTAAATAAGATAAATCAAGAGAGAAATCACAATCTTTATCTTTAATATCTACGGAAGAGGTGGCAAACTTAGGATCATAGGACTTCTTAGGTATAATAGTATGTCTAGCAAGGAGATTCTTAATATCACTAGCACCATGTGTATTTCGGCACTCTTCAACAAATTCATCAGTGAGCTCTAAGTAACCATTATTAATATCAAAACTCTCACTAGACTCAGGGGAGCTAACAGGTGTAACAGTGTCTTCACTAGGAGTTTCGGTATTTCCTATACTAGCCATAGTAGCATCTAGAAAAGGACCTAATGAACCACTCGCATCAAGAACAGTAGAAGTAACATCATGAGTATCAGAAGCAGTTTTAGATTTAGCAGTAGTAACAGTATGTGTAGCATGAGCATGTGGTGGTGGTGTGACAAGCTTACTTATAACAGACGGTGCATCAAGAGCAACAGAGGTGTTTAGGACTGTACCTCTTCTTGTAGTGGATGGTAAAATAGGGAACTTTCATCACGAGACTTCCCCATGATGAAAGGAGTAGCAGTGAACAATAATAGATCCAAGTGAACTTACAAATAAAGCTATGCTCCCCGGCAACTGCGCCAGGAAATAGTGCTGATGACCCACAAGTGTAGGGGATCGCAACAGTCTTCGCGGGTAGTATTACCCAATTTATTGATTCGATACAAGGGGAGACAAAGAATATTTGCAAGCCTTAACAACTGAGTTGTCAGTTCAGCTGCACCTGGAAATAGTTCTTGCTCACAGAAATTTATCAGTAGCAACAGTTTGTAGTAGCAACAGCAAAGCAACAGCAGCAGTAATAGCAATAGTGAAACAGTAGCAATGGTAACAGTAACGGTAACAGTAGGATTCGAGTGCGGTAGGTATAGGGATGGATGGACGGGTGTTGCATGGACGAGTCTAAACATGTAACTTCAAGGTCTAGGGTATTGCAGATAAATAATAACAAGCATCCAAGTACTAAACAATCCTAGGCATGTGCTCCAAATATAGTCATACGTGCTCGCAATGAGAACTTGCACAACATCTTCTGTCCAGCCATCATGTGGCAGCGGCGCCTCTAGGAAACTACTGACAATTAAGGTGCTCCTTTTAATAGAGCACCGGAGCAAAGCATTAACACTCCGTGAACACACATGATCCTCACACCACAGCCATCCCCTCCGGTTATCCCAATTATTTCACTTGGGGCCTTTAGATCCGGACAATGATATGTGTACACAACTTGCAGATAAGAACATAAACAATACTATCATAATGATTCAATAATTCAGATCTGAGATCATGGCACTCGGGCCCTAGTGACAAGCATTAAGCACAACAAGTTGCAACAAAGTCAAATAAAACTAATAGAGATACTAGGCACTATGCCCTAACAGATCTTATTCGATTACATGATAGAACTCATCCAATCCCTACCATTCCCAAGCCTACAGCGGAGGATTACTCACTCATGGATGAGGGAAACATCGGTGGTTGATGGAGATGCGTTGGTGATGACGATGGCGATGATCCTCTCCAAATTCCCCGTCCCGGCAGAGTGCCAGAACAGAGTTTCTGGATCCTAATCTTGGTTTCTGGTGGCGACGGCGGAGCGGAACTCTTTCTGGAAAACTATCGACCCCCCTGTTTTTAGGTCAGAAGGCAACTTATAGACGCGGAGGGAGGCCGAGGAGCTGCTTGGGGTTGCCAAACCTCCCCCAGGCGCGGGGTCAGTGGGCCCGCGCCTAGGGTGGGTCTAGGCCCCCCAGGCCTCCCCTCTGTCTCCCCTTCTGGCTCCGTGGATCTTCTGGTGAAATATAATTTTTGGCATATTTTCCGGGATATTTCCTGATAGTTCATTTTCTGCACAAAAACAAGACACCAAAGTAATTCTGCTGAAAACAGCGTCAGTCCGTGTTAGTTGTATCCAAATCACACAAGTTTAGAGAAAAACAATAGCAAAGTGTTCAAAAAAGTAGATACGTTTTGAACGTATTAGTGTCATTATGAAACAGACTTAATTTCATGGACGGTAGAACAAATCTTTCATTTTCACCTCTCTATTGTTATTGCTACAATTACTAATAATCTGAATGGTCACGCAAATTCTTGAGCAGAACTCCTTTAGAGTGCATCTTGTCAATTTCTTCTAGGTAGATATCCTACAAAAGGAGAAGAATTTCAAGCTATGCATCCAGACGCTACATCAATGATTCCATCCAGGACCTAAAGACCGAATCCTCACACTATCTTCACTTGGAACATGACGTTGGAGTTGTCAATTTCATTACTAATAGTACGTATAAATGACAAATAATCTAAAATATAGAGTGGCTAATAGAAGAAAGGTGTTGAAAAGACATAATGTTAGCAATTGTCTTAATGGACTATAAATTAAAGGATGTAGATACCTTGTTCTCACACCGAATGGTTGTAGGCTAGAGAACTCATAAAGCAGTAAAACATAGCCACAGAAAATAGATGATAAACTCAAAGTAAGGAGGACAAGGACATATGAGACGAAGATTCCAGATCAAGCTTCCCTGAAAACCAAAATTGGATATGAATTGTCATGAACTCTCTCGATTGTACACACAAAAGCATGGAAACATGAACTGATTTAAGTAAGAAGTGAAATACTAAATATTTTGCACAATCAACAACTACAAATGTCTGAATGGTGAATCATAATTACTATAGTTCTATAGCTGCAAGATATGAGTTACCTTTTTGTCAACAATTTTTTAGTAGATCTTGGAGCATTGCTGCAGCCTACAGCCTCCATGGTGCTTCCCAACCATCATCAACTCGTTCTTAAGGTTTGTGAGTGGAGGAAAAAACAAAATAAGTGAAGATGTTTCCTAGCTTAGAAAAGTGGAAGACGGGAACTCACGGCGGAGATAGAGCGGGCCGAGATGCACACCTCGGGTCCTACGATGAAGATGGGCGGTCGTGAACATATCGGACCCCCACATTTGTGCCTCCTTCCTGCCGGTTTTCCTCCTCTCTTCTTTGTCACTCCTCCATCTTTACCTCCTACTCTTCCTCTCGGCTCTCACCAGGCGTGCTCCTTCTATTGCGCATAGAGGAGGCAGCAACGGCTAGAGTGGTGGCGCGCGAAACTCCTGCCAAGCACCAGAAGGAGGGAGAGACGAGGCGGAGGATCCACACGGACTTGACGGGAGGAGGAAATCGAGGAGAGGAGGACGGCAGGGAGGAGGAAATCGGGGAGAGGAGAACCAATACGGGAGGGACAGTGGCGGATGCAGGATTGGGGAAAGCTAGGGTTTTCACCACGATTGGCTTTTTATATCACACCTTAAAATGAATGAACGACTAAGATCCTCCCAAGACCCCCATCTGACGGCCTAGAACTGCAAATCGTTGTGAGGTACCCATGGGGGGAACCAATTACACTTCTAGATAGACCGTCATTTCCCACAGGGGAAGGGGTTCGGGAGATTGCACAAGCTCATTACATCCTAGAATGCACTGAGTTCTAGATTCGTACACACACATACACATAGGTTGTCCCCTTCCAAAGGAACTCCGAGCTCAACTGGCTTCCCACCGGAAGCACCCTTCTGAATACCACCACACCTCATATACCAATCAACATAAAGTAGTGAGGAAGTAAGGTTTTTACCAGCTAACACACCGACAGGGCCTGAACCTATGTAAATTGTGTTTGCATGAGGTCGTCGTGGTATTCCCACAATATTTGGCACCCACCGTGAAGCCTGCAATTCAAGGATCGGGTGGGATCATTGATCGGCTCCACTATCGTCGTTGGCCTATTCATGCAGTTCGGAAGTCTCAACTTTATCGATGAGGCAACATGGACATCAGTGACTCAGTCGGTGACTAGCGGTGTTGTCCTTTCGGTTGGTTCCATCGACATCTTTATCGGCTACATCAACACTTGTCTTGAGAGTAGTACCGACTAAAACACGAGCACAATCGCCCTTGAAGACAAATGTTGGTTACCCGTCCTTATCGTGCCATGATCCAATTACTTAAGGTGTTGGCCCGTTAAAGACCATTAGGCTGTTTTATTTTTCAGAAAAATAGATAATATCAGAAAATAAGAGAAATAAAATACTAATATAAAAAGCTAAACCGGCCGTGCTGGCCGCACGTGGGCTGAATGATCGAGGCCATGGATTGGGCCATGGGCCAGGCACCACCGGTTAAACCACGTGATGGCCTGGGCACGTGTGCCTTGTGCCAGCCCTCGAGCGGCACGCCCGATTTACAGGTTTGGTCCAAGGCCCCGAGCCCCAAAAACCGCGACGCCAAAGGCCAAACCCTTTGTCTAGATTGTTCCAGAAAAAAAAAGGAAATCCGTAGAATCCCTAATCCAGTCCCCTCCGTCTCCAACGTCTGCCGATGGGGCTCTTCTGGTGGTGGAAGAGCCGCCGCGGTTCGCCGGAGACGCCGAACCAGCAGCCGCTGAATGGACCGGGAGGCGCGGAGACCCAGGTAGCCGCTACAGGCCCTCATGGGGCGGTGGAGGTGCGGCGACAGCGGCAGCCGGACGCGACGGTCTTCGAGTTCGGGTCGGCGGCGGAGTCCGGCGCCGCCGTGACGCTCGCGGGATACTGCCCTGTCTCCGACGAGCTCGAGCCGTGCCGCTGGGAGCTAGTGCCCGCCACGGGCGAGGGCGCGCCGCAATTCCGCATCGTGTTCTGAGCACCACCTATGTTGCGGCACGTGCAGTCGTCGTATCTTGGGCTTCACTGGGGCTCATAGGTATAAAGGTGTGAGCATTGCTTTGGCTGTATACTGGTACTTGTGAATTTCTTGAAATAAAACTTGAGGTGTTGGTGAGTCATTGTGGATGGAATGCTGGGCTTGCTGTCGTTTCTCATGAACAATCTAGCCAATCTAGGCAGCTCACAATAATACTTTCATATTTTCTTGTCTTAATGGATTCCTGTACTCTAGGCTTTGAGATGCACTGAAGTTTGTGGGTCAGATTGTCCAAATATTTGCAAGATGCAAACTCAATCTTTGTAGGGAGGTACTACCTTGAATTTGTGATGGAAGTTTGCTCACTAGAAGATATTAGGAGTGTATGTGTTGTTATATTATTAGAAGGAGTTTCTGCTTTGGCGAAATAGGTGTTCTCTGTGTTCAGCAAAGTCCCAAACATATCAGACATTCAACCTAGACTTGAATTGCTCCATGACCAATTGTAAGGACAAGCAAGTCAAAAAACAAAATTGCAAGGACAAGCACCTTACCACAACATGCTGAGGAAATAATTTCCTCATTGAGGTACACATATGCACTGGCTTCCTATATGTGATTTTCCTTTTAAGTTGTCACTCTAGTGCCATCCTATATGTGATTTTCTGGCCTTTTCGGTGTCTCTTACCTTTGGTCTCAAACTTTCAATTAATAGCACGTCCATAAAGATCACAAATTACTTGGATCGTGTCAATTTGAAAATTGTCAAGCTAGTGCTAAAATCTTGCTATTCATAAAACTTCAATTCTAGGGGCTTGTTGGGGGTCCATCTCTCCTTGCTTTCTGATTTCATAATGTAGGACTTTTTTAGTTCATTTAAGTCGGTCAAGGTGAATCATGAAACACCAGGCTGATCAAAATTCTCTACTATGATTTGCTTCACTATTATTTGATGGAATGGGATAGCTTTGTGTGGTTAGCCATTTCAAATTTTATCTCTGAACTGGCTTGCAGTTTATGATGTTACAACTTATAACCCAGAACTACCTCACAATTTGTACTGTTATATTTGATGGCGTTAGAGTGACAGCCAGATTTAATTTATTACTAGTAGTGTACTAGTACATCCTGTAAGAGGCTACTAGTATAGCAACAGAGCTGTGAGTGGTGATGAACACCCCTTGTACCTGAGAATGAGCCAGGACAGGGGAAATCGAGCTTGTAGATTGATGCAGAAAGTGTTAAGTGGAAGCAGGTATTGACGCAACTGGTGACCGTTTCTGAAGACACATATATGGCGTGGACACTGCAGAGTCAAAGCTTTTGTAGCAACTTCAGATTTATAACCAAATTGTAACCTGTATACAGGTAGCAGTTAAAAAAAATAGGTGCATTGGTATGTCTCAGACTACTTTCTGGTCTGCCTAAACAAGGAGCACTGCCTGAAACGCCAGCCTGACATGTTTTGCTTGCATAATCTACATTTTTTTTCCTATTTGAAACGAAAAGTGAAAAACAAAACATCAACATGGTCCAAAGATTACAAATTCATGTTCCTGTTTCTAGAGCAGCTCAAACAAAACATCAACATGGTCCAAAGATTACAAATTCATGTTCCTGTCTCTAGAGCAGCTCAGTGGCACATCTTACTTTCGTTTAACCAGTGCTGCTGTAAGAATCAGTATGTATATACAGATCACACATGCGTATGTGATCTGAAATCTTTGGTGCATTATCACTCAAGCTGATGGTGTATTGTGTCAGTTCGTTGTTGACCTTCTCCCCTTTTGTTCATCGTGAATAATATAATTCGGTTTTGTTACTCATTCGTTGAAGAACATCCTCTTGAGATTGCTGAACAATCGTATGTGCGCTCCATCATATTCAAAGTATCAGATGTTGAAGCCCAGGCAGTGACCTATGCCTTTTTTTACATTTCTTTCATCATAACTAAAATATCTGTCAGATCCAAGTTATTTGAGCAGGACCCGGTTTTGCTCCTGACCATCACATTTTGTAGCCCTGATATTGGACACAACCACCTGCATTTCCAAATTCCAACGAATCTAGCTGCTCCTCTGAGAAGTGGGGCCACGCTGTCAGTGTCTGCAGCTCCCCAGCCAGCTCCACCAGCTCGCTTCCCTCACCATGGAGAGGCAGAGCAGAACACCTTATCGTCTTGCCTAGTTCGCGCCAATGGCGTTCAGCCTCTTGAACCCTCCTCCTCCACAAATTGCTCTCAAATCTCCAGTCCAGGCACTCCCGAATCGCTCATTCTTCTTTCCGCCACCGCGCCTGCCTCCTCTCCACCTCGCCCTTCTCCTCCGCAGTCCGCCACCGAGGCGCGTCCAGTCCTCGTCGACGCCGCCGCCAACGACGCCAACGGACGGCTCCCCCACGCCGCCGGCGTCTAGGGAGGAGGCTGTCGCGCAAGCGAGGTCCTGCCTCGCCACGGCGCTGCGCAAGCCGCTCAACAACTCGCTCCCGACGCGGAAGCTCAAGAAGCAGCAGCGGCAGGCCCGGTTCCGCGCCGAGATCCCCGTCGTGGACGACTCGCCGGGCTCCCTCGCGCGCCTCGCCTTCGACGTCTTCTCGGGCCTCGGCGTGTCCCGGAAGGGCTCGCCGGCGAGGCTGCTCCTCGTGTGGCCTTCCTCGGAGGAGCTGGAGCTGGCCGTGCGGGAGTTCAAGAACTGGGGGGACTCGGCATTGGCGCACGCGCAGCTGGACTCGGTGGCGCCGGACGCGCTGGGCTCCTGCGACGCCGCCGTGTTCCTGGCGCCGGGGCGGGCGCAGGTGGAGAAGCTGAGGGCCGCCGTGAACGCGCTGGACCCGAAGCCGGCGGTGCTGTTCAACCCGGCGTGGAGCTTCGAGGTGGAGGAGGAGGGAGGGTTCGGCGGCGTTGCCAAGGGCTTCGTGGGCTCCTTCAACGTGGTGTACTCCTTCATGGGGCTGGAGGTCAAGGGCCTGTTGAGCAAGAAGAAGGGGGTGCTCCTCCGGTGTGTGGAGGGCGGGAGGTTCGGCGGGGAGAGCTGGGTGCTCATGGTGGAGGAGGGCGAGGAGGCGTCGGCGCCCGAGTTCAAGATCGTGTCGCGGCTGAAGCGCCGGCCGACGATCGGCGAGGTGGAGAACATGATGTACAACCTCATGGCCGCCAACTCGCCGGTGACCAAGTCGGCCAGGTTCCTCAGGGAGGTCGTGTCCAACGTGAGAGCATCCGTAGCAGATGGCATAAAACGGTCCGGCTTGTAAAAATCGGGTATTTTGATAATTTGCCACACTTTAGTACGGAGTATTTAAATTTGATTAGGTCACACCCTGTTTCAGAGACATGTGCCGGTCATCGTGACAAATAATCAAATTTTAAAGTAAAATATATCAAACGAACTAATATCTCAATTTTTTTATTGCAAAACAGCATTTTGTGACCACAAGTTGGTAAATCAGCCTTTGCGATGCAATTGTAGGACTATAAATTTATTTTTTACATGAAAAATGATACAATACACCGAGAAGATGTTGCAGTCATGAGTCACAACGCGTGGAATGTGGACCCGCCCATGTGTGTCCTTATCTTTTTCGCTTCCTGCCTCTCTTCGTCGCAATCCCCTCCTGGGCCGAGGCTCTCGACTTCTCTCTTGGTGCGCGATGTGGCGTTGTTGCCCCCAAGCACACGCGCCACCGATTGAGGAAAGTTGCCTCCACCCTGCACCAGGCCCCTACATCCTAAAGACTCTTCACCTACTTTTTTTTGCTTGCGCCCCATGAGAGCGTCGGGGAGGTCGCCGGCCAGCCTCGGCCCCTTCCTTCGTCAACGACCATGCCCCCATCTCGCCGGCAACCGCGATGACATGGGTATGAAGGTGTTGCTGCCAGCGATAGTCGGATTTGCTACCAAACCATGGATACAAGGTCTCCGGCGAAGTCTGATTTGCTCCAGTTGCATTTTTTGTTATAATTGTTATGTGGTTTTGCAACAATATTGCAAAGCTTTTGCTACGAGGTATCTGCAAAAGTCTTCAGCGAGGTCTGCCTTTTTACTTGTGTTTCGTGGGATATTTTTTTGCTCATATAAAGCGGATTTTTGGCTACATAGTACTCAGGAGGGACACCTGCCACGAGGACCCGTGTGACCGCTTGCTCCCATCATCCTAGGGCCACGTAGTGACACACATTTACTTTTCAATTTCACATTTATCCTTCATATTAATCCTAAAATATGTATTTTTTTTGTTGGCACTGTGGCCCATCGGAAATCCCCTATCCCCTGGAGCCACGGCATTAACCTTGGTAGTTAATTCAAAATTATGTACTCCCTCCATTCCGGATTATAGGGCTAATTTAGCAAAACTCTGGGACCAAGATGGTTGCTTATTGGGTGTGAAAAAATGAAAGAAACAAAAAAATCGTATTAATGTATTCGTTAATAAATACTCCTTTGCATGCATGACCTGCTGTCCAGCGCATGCACTGACCAACACCAAACATTTTGACACAAGGAAACGAAAAGGGTGAGGAAGAGTGATGGGTGGAAGTAATTAGAGAGTCAATCAGGTAATCAATATATGCATTAGCCTAATTTTTCAGAATGTCTACAAAACCGTGATTTGCCCAATATTCCGGAATGGAGGGAGTGGTCAAATATAAATTTGTTATAACTTTTTTGCATGAATTCCTACAGTGTATCCATAAAAACAATGTAGTCATCTTTGGATGCCCAAATGGGGAAATCAAGTCCTTGTTGTTAGAGTTTGTATAATGTATGTAAATCGGTATGGAGTAGTACTTCACCAGGATACATATTTCTTCTGTAATTGCCACGCAGGGGGCTTTTCCCTGCTATATTAACATGCAACTGATGCCCCCGGTGGGGTATGCATCGTTCTCCCAAAACCTACGGCAACCAACATGGTATCAAGATCTACCCTCTTCCCTTCTAGCCATCGCCGGTTTTGATCTCTCTACCATCGCCGGTCCTCCTCTCTTCTCCAAAAACAACCAGATCCTCTCCTGTTCAAACATCAACGACCCGATCTTCCAATTCCCAAGGTTTCGTGATCTAAACAATCTCTTCACAACCCACCCTTCCCTTCCCCAAATCTCGACATGTCTACATCCTCCAACCCCGTCTCCGGCTCCATTGGAGCACCGACCAAGCTCAACCGCGAGAACTTTGTTTCATGACAGATGCAGGTGATGCCTTCTCTTCGTGGTGCTCAGGTCTTGTGCCTCCTGGAAGGCACCAACCTTGCGCCGCCGGAATTTCTTGACACTGAAGATGAGAACAAAAAGAAGATCTCTATCCCCAACCCTTCCTATGATGCATGGGTCACAAAGGATCAATAGGTGGTGAGCTTTCTTGTTAATTCCCTTGCCGATGATATGCTCTCTCATGTTTATGGTCTCGTTCATGCTCGTGATGTGTGGAACACCATCACCACTCTTTTCTTTACCCAATCCAAAACTAGGGTATCCACTCTTCGTGGGGCCCTAACCAACACAAAAAAAACTCGATATGACTGCCTCTCAATTCCTCACCAAGATGACGGGTTTTGCATCTGAGCTTGTTGTTGCAGGAAAGCCGGTGGATGATGATGAACTTAAGGACTGTATCCTCAATGGTCTTGACGGTACCTACAATCCCCTTGTTGCCTCCATTAATGCAAATCCTTCTACCACCCTCAGTGACATGTGTTCCAAGATCATGTCATATGTGTTGAAGTGTATAAGTGGATTGCATGTCAAGCTTCATGCACTAGCCAACGCAACCAAAAGTCCGAACTGATGGAAAGGACTAGTGCAATCCACTTATACACTTCAACACCCCCTCTCACGTGTGACGGGGAGAAGTCAGCACGTGCAACCAAAAGAGAGCGACGGCGCGCGAAACTCACGTATGACTCAAGAGGCATATACATGGACACAGAGGGGTCAACAGCAATTTTAGGATAAATTGCGAAAACTAGGACTCGAGCTCGAGACCTTAGGCTCTAATACCATGTAAATCTTCATGCACTAGCCAACGCAACCAAAAGTCCGAACTGATGGAAAGGGCTAGTGCAATCCATTTATACACTTCAACACCCCCTCTCACGTGTGACGGAGAGAAGTCAACACATGCAACCGGAAGAGAGCGACGGCGCGCGAAACTCACGTATGACTCAAGAGGCCTATACGTGGACACAGAGGGGTCAACATCAATTTTAGGATAAATTACGAAAGCCAGGACTCGAACTCGAGACCTTAGGCTCTGATACCATGTCAAGCTTCATGTACTAGCCAACGCAACCAAAAGTCCGAACTGATGGAAAGGGCTAGTGCAATCCATTTATACACTTCAACAACCCCTCACACGTGTGACGGGGAGAAGTTAGCACATGCAACCGGAAGAGAGCGACGACGCGCAAAACTCACGTATGACTCAAGAGGCCTATACGTGGACACAGAGGGGTCAACATCAATTTTAGGATAAATTACGAAAGCCAGGACTCGAAATCGAGACCTTAGGCTCTGATACCATGTCAAGCTTCATGCACTAGCCAACGCAACCAAAAGTCTGAACTGATGGAAATGGCTAGTGCAATTCACTTATACACTTCAACACCCCCTCTCACGTGTGACAGGGAGAAATCAGCACGTGCAACCGGAAGAGAGCGACGGCGCGCGAAACTCACATATGACTCAAGAGGCCTATACGTGGACATAGAGGGGTCAACAGCAATTTTAGGATAAATTGCGAAAGCCAGGACTCGAAGTCGAGACCTTAGGCTCTGATACCATGTCAAGCTTCATGCACTAGCCAATGCAACCAAAAGTCCGAACTGATGGAAAGGGCTAGGGCAATCCACTTATACACTTCAACATCTACTCTCACGTGTGACGGAGAGAAGTCAACACGTGCAACCGAAAGAGAGCGACGGCGCGCAAAACTCACGTATGACTCAAGAGGCCTATACGTGAACACAGAGGGGTCAACAACAATTTTAGGATAAATTGCGAAAGCTAGGACTCGAACTCGAGACCTTAGGCTCTGATACCATGTTAAGCTTCATGCACTAGCCAACGCAACCAAAAGTCCGAACTAATGGAAAGGACTAGTGCAATCCACTTATACACTTCAATAATATGAATATCGTGAAAATATGCTTGTTGCAACCGGCCAAAACACGGAAACGTTCACATACTCCGTCAATGTTGCTTCTCGTCGTCCCAATGTTCCCTATGGGAGCGGCTCATCCAAACCACCACTCCTGCCATCTCCACCTACCAATGCTCCACCGCAATTTCCGTTCCCCCAATATGCCCCTCCACCCTACGTCGCACCACCACAACCCCAATATCCTCCACCTACCTATGCCCCACCTACCTACCCGTATCCACCACCACAGCAACATTGCCCTCATCCTCTGCCTCCCCGGGCCAGGAAGGGGCACCAGGACCGTCGTCCAAAAGGGGGACGTCGTAAGAACAATGGTCGCAAGGACCGTGTTGCCTCTCCTTGGCAGCCCGGTGTGTATTTTCAAATTTTTCAAAAGGAGGGACACCCTACTGATGAGTCTTGGTGGCAATATGCGAATGATGAGGATGAGGATGATACTCCCAACAACACCAAAGGCGCATATGGTGTAGTGTTATGGGGTAACCCTTGGGTTGGCCCGATCTTTCACGAATCTCCGCGGGAATCGAGGATAAAGCGGTGAAAGGGGGAAAGGGGATGAAATCCACAAACAGACGCACACGAAGAACCCGACGAACTCACGCACACAAAACACGATACACGCCGATAACTCACGCCGGTGGCAGCCGGTCCAACATAATCCCTAGGATCGGTGTTGGGTGAAGCTCTCTCTCCACGCCAACAACGGGGGACGAGGTGCTTGGTGAGACCTTGACGACTTGGGGGCGAGAAACCGAGAACCCAAGGCCTTGTACAACTTGAACGCACTAGGCAAGATCCAAGAGGGGGTGGATAATCCGGTGCTCCTTGGTAGGAGCATGAGGCCAATAGATATAAGTTCCTCAAAGGGTTTCCTTAATCTATTATTATCCAAGTCTAGGGTTTACAATAGAGGGTGGGGGCTATATATAGTCCAGCCACAAAACAGGGGTAGTTTCGGAACGAATTAGGAAAATATAGAAAGGGGTACATGGCGCTGGGCCGAACTCATGCGTTCAGATTCAGTCAAGACCGGTAGTACCGGTCGGGCAACCGGTAGTACCGGTCGCAACCGGTAGTACCGGTCGCAACCGGTAGTACCGCTCCGGGGGCGGTAGTACCGCTGGCGGGCCTGGAGCTTCCGTCGGAGGCGCCTGTAGCGAGCGGTAGGCGGGGGCGGTAGTACCGGTTGCTGGGCCGGTAGTACCGCTGGTGTCTGGGGCGTGGAGTGGTTCTTCCTGGAGCGTCCGGTAGCTGGGGCCGGAAGGAACGCTTGAACCGGTAGTACCGGTCGGCTCAACCGGTAGTACCGCTGGCGTCTGGCAGCGACTGGTTGCGTTTCCTCCGTTCCTTGGGTCCTTCTCTTCGTACCTGATGATGCACAGTGTATGCGTATGAAGTAGCAAACCATCCAAGGGTGTGTCGAAGTCACACAAGGAGAGGAGCGAGTTAACCTTGGCTTGGAGGAGCTTAGCTCGGGCGCGCGTCATGGGTCCACTTGGGGAGCTCGTGGGAGTAGATGTAGTAGCGGTCGTAGGACGGGCTGCATCAGCTCCCTCCCTTGGGAAAGAGTCGTCCTCGACTCTTCAACCTTCTCAACTTCATCTTCTCCATGGTAGGGTGAGAGGTCCTTGACATTGAATGTCGAGCTCACAAGGTACTTCGATGTTGGTATATCGATGATATAGGCATTGTTGTTGATCCTCTTTAGCACCTTGAATGGTCCATCACCTCTTGGCTTTAGCTTGGAGTCGCGTTCCTTGGGGAAGCGGTCTTTACTCAAGTGGATCCACACAAGCTCGCCCTCTTCGAAGATTATCTCTTTCTTGTTCTTGTTTAGCCTTGATGCTTGGCGAAGGACTTGTTACTCGATAGTAGCTCGAGTGTCTTCATGGAGTTTCTTCATTGTTTGGGCACGCTTGACAACGCCCATATTGGCACGTTCATGAAGTGGTAGTGGAAGGATATCGAGCGCGGTGAGGGGCTCGAAGCCGTAGACGATCATGAACGGGCTCCTCATGGTGGTGGAGTGCTTGGCGCGGTTGTAGGCGAACTCGGCATGTGGAATACATTCATCCCAGTCTTTAAGGTTCTTCTTTATCAACACCCGGAGGAGTGTGCCCAGACTTCGATTGACGACCTCGGTTTGTCCATCGGTTTGAGGATGCGAGGCGGACGAGAAGAGGAGCTTGATGCCAAGCTTGGCCATGAGAGTCTTCCAGAAGTAGCTCATGAATTTTACGTCGCGGTCGGAGACGATTGTTCTTGGCACACCGTGTAGTCGAATTATTTCCCTGAAAAACAAATTTGCTACATGTGAAGCATCATCGGTCTTATGGCACGGAATGAAATGTGCCATTTTAGAAAAGCGATCCACTACTAAAAATATGGAATCATGTCCATGTTTAGATCTAGGCAAGCCTAACACAAAATCCATGCTAATGTCCGACCAAGGTGCATGAGGAATAGGCAATGGCATATAAAGACCAAAGGGGTTGGACTTAGACTTAGCTTGGATACATGTAGTGCATCGTTGGACGTGGCACTCCACGTCGCGCTTCATTTTTGGCCAAAAGTAGTGAGTGGAGAGCATGTCATATGTCTTGTCACGGCCAAAGTGACCCATAAGGCCTCCACCATGGGACTCTTGAAGAAGCAAAAGTTGGAGAGACGATTTCGGAATGCAAAGCTTGTTTTGTTTGAAAAGAAAACCCTTATGCAAATAGAAATCATCAATCCCTTTGTCTATTGAACATTTTGCAAATATTGGTCCAAAGAAAGGATCGGACGCGTACAAAGATTGACCCAAGACATTTACTTCAAGTCGTGTAAGAAGGCCTGTGTTTTTGCGAGACAAGGCGTCCGCTACCACATTTTCTTTGCCCTTCTTGTATTTGACAATGTAAGGAAAAGACTCCATGAACTCAACCCATTTTGCGTGTCTTTTACTCAAATTGGTTTGTCCCTTAAGATACTTCAACGACTCATGGTCGAAATGGATGATAAATTCTTTGGGCCAAAGATAGTGTTGCCACACTTGAAGAACTCGAACCAAGGCAAAAAGTTCTTTGTCATAAATGGGATAATTGAGGCGTGCGCCATCAAGTTTCTCACTATGGTAAGCAATAGGACGCCCATTTTGCATAAGGACGCCACCAATGCCAATACCACTAGCGTCACATTCAATCTCAAAGGTTTTTGTGAAATCCGGTAATGCAAGAAGTGGTGCTTCGGTGAGCCTCTTTTTGAGCTCATAAAAAGCCTTTTGTTGTGCTTTTCCCCAAACGAACGTGACATTTTTCTTGGTCAATTCGTTGAGGGGGCAAGCAATGGTAGAAAAGTCTTTCACAAAGCGACGGTAAAATCCAGCCAACCCATGAAAACAACGAAGTTCACTAACATTTGTAGGGGTGGGCCAATCTCGTATGTCCTTTACTTTTGAGACATCAACTTCAATGCCATTAGAAGACACAACAAAACCAAGGAAAATCAGCTTGTCTTTTGCAAAAGTGCACTTTGGGAGATTAGCATAAAGCTTTTCATGGCGAAGGATTTGAAGGACCTCCTTAACATGAGTAACATGCTCCTCTAGTGACTTGCTATAGACAAGGATGTCATCAAAGTAAACAACTACACTCTTCCCAATGAGAGATCTCAAAATATGGTTCATGAGGCGCATGAAGGTAGATGGGGCGTTAGATAAGCCAAAAGGCATAACCAACCATTCATAGAGACCAAGCTTGGTCTTGAAGGCGGTTTTCCACTCATCACCTTCGGCCATGCGAATTTGATGGTAACCACTACGAAGATCAATTTTCGAAAATATAGTGGCTCCACATAACTCATCAAGCATGTCATCAAGACGCGGTATAGGATGTCGATAACGCACGGTGATAGCATTGATTGGACGACAGTCCATGCATAACCGCAACGTATCATCCGTTTTTGGAACTAGAATCACGGGGACCGCGCTTGGGCTAGTGCTTACTTGGATCAAACCTTTGGAGACGAGTTGGTTGATTTGACGTTCGATCTCCTTCGTCTCTTCCGGGTTCGTGCGATACGCAGCGTGGTTTGGCAGTGGGGCGCCGGGTATGAGGTCGATGCGGTGCTCGATTCCACGAAGAGGAGGAAGGCCATGAGGGAGCTCTTCGGGGAATACATCTTGGAATTCCTGCAAAATAGCCATCAAAGAAGGAGGGACATTTGTCAAGTCGTTAGTTCCTTGCGCTAGTCCCTTGCATACAAGGACATAGTGCAAGATGGATGGGTTGTTCCGCACTTCTCTCATCTCACTTTTGGTGGCAAGAAGAACACTCTTAGTTTTTCCACTCGAGTTTGGCTTGTAGCTCTCACTCACTATGGTGTGGTTCTCTCGCTCACCACTCTTCTCACAAGGTGTTTTTGTGTCCTGCGCCCTCGCTAAAGCCTTTCAATTGTCCGCAATTATTTGGCTAGGAGTCATTGGTTGCAACACACAAGTTTTATCAAGCCATATGAAGGTGTAAGTGTTTGAGTGACCATCATGCAAAGCACACTTGTCATATTGCCACGGCCTTCCAAGCAACATATGGCAAACCGTCATTGGGACCACGTCACATTCCACCGTGTCCTTGTAGGGCCCAATTGAGAACGTTACCGAGACGGTGTGCTTGATCTTGACGGATCCGTGGTCACTTAGCCATTGGATATGGTAGGGGTGTTTATGCGGATGGAGGGTGAGGTTGAGTTTCTCACACAATTCCGTGCTTGCAAGGTTGTGGCAACTCCCTCCATCGATGACAACTTTGATGGACTTCCCATTGATGCCGGCACGAGTTTGGAAGATGTTCTAGCGTTGGTCTTCATTCTCATTGGCTTGTGTAGTTAAGACCCTTGTGACCACAAGCGATGGACTTGCGTCATGCTCACACACAAGAAGTTCTTGGTCCTCTTCCAAATGTTGCCTTGCCATGGCTTCCTTGACCCTTGCATCAAACTCTTCCTCACTCAAGTATTCTTCATCGCCGTTGTCATGGATGAACAAAACTTTCTTGTTTCCACATGCGTTTGACTTGTGCCCTTTGCCTCCACAATTTTAGCATTCACCATTGAATGGTTGATCATCCCTTGTGTGTTTACCACTTGGGGGCTGTTTTCCTTGAGGGAGAGTTGGCTTGAAGGGCAGCTTGGTGGTACTTGAGGAGCTTCCACTTGGTGTTGTTGGAGTAGTGGTTGGTGCTTGCTTGTAGGTGAAGTACGTCTTTGGCTTGTTGTACTTGATGTCCTCTTGCACTTGACGCTCGGCCTTTGATGCGATGTGCACAAGCTCAACCATGTTGTTGTACTTTTGGAACTCGGTGATGCGCTTGATGGGATGGTTCAAGCCATTGAGGAAACGTGCCATTGTTTGTTCATCTCGCTCTTCAATGTTGGCACGGAGCATGTTGAGCTCCATTTGCTTGAAGTACTCTTCCACAGTCTTTGTCCCTTGACTAAGCGTTTGAAGCTTGTTGAAAAGATCACGCGTGTAGTGTGAAGGAACAAAGCGGGATCTCATATGAGCCTTCATATCTTGCCAAGTTGCGATTGGAGGCTCTTCTTTTGCTTCGCGAGCGAGTTGGACTTGTTCCCACCAAAGGTTGGCATACTCATCAAACTCGAGGGAGGCCATGGCCATCATCTTCTCATTGCTATAGTTGTGCATGCGGAAGATCTTGTCGACCTTGAGTTCCCACGAGAGATATTCCTCGGGATCATTGGAACCGGTGAACTTGGGCATGGTGAATTTGATCTTGCCGAAAGTTTCTTCTCCATTGCGGTTTCGGTTGCGGCGGTTGCCATGATTTGGGCAGTCATCATCATCATCCGAGCTCTCATGTCTTGCTTGGTGATGGTTGCGTTGCTCTTGCGGTTGTTGAGGTGCCGCGTTTGGTGGTGGAACTTGGTTTTGGCGACGAGCTTGGGGAGCTTGCTCGTTTTATTGGCGCGGTTGAGGACGAGGAGGAGGTTGATGGTCCTCGCAACGAGCTTGGGGAGCTTGCTCTTGTTCTTGTCGTGGTTGATGCCGATGAACGTTGTCTTGCGCCCTGTGGCGAGGAGGACGTCGAGCCACATGCGCAATGGGCTGCTCTTCTTCTTCTTGAAGTGGAGGAGGCTCGCCATGACCATCATGGTGTCGACGTGGACGATCATGTCGATGATGACGCCTTGGAGGATCGTCGAGTGCTTCACGTCGACGGTGATCTTGTTCGTCCTCTTCGGATGCTTCACTTGTTGTTGAAGGGACATGTCGATGGCGATGGCCTTGGTGGTCCATGTGAGGTTGCTCTTGTTGAATCACAAGTGCCCTTGGTTGTGGTCGGTTTGCTTCACGTCTTGGAGGTCTTGCGGAGAGGTCACCATCATAGCTTGACGTTGCGGCGTGACGTGGAGATGGTACCGCTTGCGAAGAGCTCATGGATTGAAGAACGGGTCCATCCCGGTGCCTTGAAGCGTGACGGCGAGGTGCACTTGATTCACTTGAGGAGTGTCGAGATGAGCTTGATTCGCGCGAGCGTGGCCTTGCTAGTCCATCAATGAGGCGTTGAAGCTTCTCATCCATTGAGGCGAGTGCACGACCAAGAGCTTCATTTTGATGACCGAGGTTGTGTTGCATGGCATGCATTTGGCCACGGACTTCTTCGAAGCGGTTGTCAATGTTCTTGAATTCCACACGGGCCTCGCTAAATTGTTCATCTTGGCGCCGCTCAAGAGCTTCACAACGGTAGTTGAATTCTCCTCGGACCTTCCAATGGTCCCATCTTGTCATGAATTGTGTGTCATCCTCCGGAGGTTGTGGTGGTTGGGATGGCTCTCCATGCCTGTCCATGATGAAAAGCCAACAAGGGTTGTATATGGAGAATAGGGTGCGGAGAGTTAGCCTTTTACCTCACCTTGGAGATTATATCAAACCAATTGCCACACAAATGAGCGAATAGCGTGCAAAGTGAAATGGGCAAGAAACTCACACACAAATATGCTACAATTCTCAAAACCTTTTGGTGGAAGGTTAGGATTGTGGAAAACCAAGCGAAACGATCCAAGCAAAAGGTTATTGTTCTACGTGGTAAAGAACCAAAGATCAAAAGCAAAAGGATACGATCTACAAAAACACGGAAAACACACACGTGGAGAAAAACGGGGTTAGCACGACTATGAAAATGAGCACAAAAGGTCCTAACGAAGACTACGCTCGGTTGTCGTGCCAACACAAGGAGAGACCACAACTCGTTTGCCAAAAGAGGATAAGCAATAGATTTGTGCACTTGCCTCGGTGCGCTCTTTCTTCTCTCTTTCTTGGCTTACAAGCTTGGTATTCTCTTTGTATTGGGAGACTATGTATCTTTTTCTTTTTTTTTGATTCTTTCTCTTTTTCCCCCTTGCTATGCTACTATGTTAGCTTTTGTATTTGGCCTCACACTCTCACTTTCCGAAGGCAAGTGCACAATGCTTAGACAAACACAAAATGAGTTGATCTCATAGGATAGTTACACACAAAGGAAGATATGGGGCTGTCAAAGTGGTGCAAGTTATACCTTCGGTATTGGTGACGACTTGCACCCGTTGGTGGGGGAAATGTTCGAGCGTCGCGGTGTCGTTGAGCGCGTGGTGACCTTGATGCGGAAGCTGTTGTGAAAATGGCGACAAACACGCGAAACACGAACAAGTGAAGGGGAAAAGTCAGCAAACGAAATTGAGGCGTCAAAGGGCAAAGAAACACGGTCAGAGGCGAGCGGTAGTACCGCTGGCAGCGGCCGGTAGTACCGACGAGCGGTAGTACCGCTTGTGCGGCCCGTAGTACCGGTGACTTGCGGTAGTACCGCTTGCACGGCCGGTAGTACCGCCAGTTGCGGGACAGGAACGAACTCAACTTTACCAAAATCCTCAAATTCGTGGTGATCTGACCGAAAGGCTGGGCTAGGAACAACAAGAGCTATAGATCGACTGCAAAAGCAACAGATCTATGGACCAAAACCACGAAAAACTCACCAAATCCAAAGATCGATCCGAAGGCAAATTGGGGCTCTTTTTGGTGGGATTTTTGATTTTAATGGGGGTAAAGAAAAATTGGGGGGGAAATTCGTGATCAACCGTGCTCTTGATACCAATATGTTATGGGGTAACCCTTGGGTTGGCCCGATCTTTCATGAATCTCCGCGGGAATCGAGGGTAAAGCGGTGAAAGGGGGAAAGGGGATGAAATCCACGAACACACGCACACGAAGAACCCGACGAACTCACGCACACAAAACACGATATACGCCGATAACTCACGCCGGTGGCAGCCGGTCCAACATAATCCCTAGGATCGGTGTTGGGCGAAGCTCGCTCTCCACGCCAACAACGGGGGACGAGGTGCTTGGTGAGACCTTGACGACTTGGGGGCGAGAAACCGAGAACCCAAGGCCTTGTGCAACTTGAACGCACTAGGCAAGATCCAAGAGGGGGTGGATAATCCGGTGCTCCTTGGTAGGAGCATGAGACCAATAGATATAAGTTCCTCAAAGGGTTTCCTTAATCTATTATTATCCAAGTCTAGGGTTTACAATAGAGGGTGGGGGCTATATATAGTCCAGCCACAAACAGGGGTAGTTTCGGAACGAATTAGGAAAATATAGAAAGGGGTACAGGGTGTTGGGCCAAACTCATGCGTTCAGATTCAGTCAGGACCGGTAGTACCGGTCGGGCAACCGGTAGTACCGGTCGCAACCGGTAGTATCGCTCCGGGGGCGGTAGTACCGCTGGCGGGCCTGGAGCTTCCGTCGGAGGCGCCTGTAGCGAGCGGTAGGCGGGAGCGGTAGTACCGCTGTACGGTAGTACCGGTTGCTGGGCCGGTAGTACCGCTGGCGTCTGGGGCATGGAGTGGTTCTTCCTGGAGCGTCCGGTAGCTGGGGCCGGAAGGACCGCTTGAAGCGGTAGTACCGGTCGGCTCAACCGGTAGTACCGCTGGCGTCTGGCAGCGACTGGTTGCGTTTCCTCCGTTCCTTGGGTCCTTCTCTTCGTACATGATGATGCACAGTGTATGCGTATGAAGTAGCAAACCATCCAAGGGTGTGTCGAAGTCACACAAGGAGAGGAGCGAGTTAACCTTGGCTTGGAGGAGCTTATCTCGGGCGCGCGTCATGGGTCCACTTGGGGAGCTCGTGGGAGTAGATGTAGTAGCGGTCGTAGGACGGGCTGCATCATGTAGACACCAATTGGTTCTTGGACACCGGTGCTACCAACCATGTTGCAGAGCAGCTCAATAAGCTCCAAGTCCATGACAACTATCAAGGTCGTGATCAAGTCCACAATGCTAGTGGTCAAGGTATGGAAATTGCTAATATTAGTCATTCAATTTTGCACACACCGCATAGCTCCATTACACTCCGTAATATTTTAGATGTTCCTAGTGCTTATATGAATTTTCTCTCTGCTCATAAAATTGCACTAGACAATAATGCCTTCATTGAAATTCACCTATTTTTTCTTGATTAAGGATCAGGCCACACATCAAATACCGTTTAAAGGTCCATGTCATTGTGGCCTCTATCCCCTTGTTCATGTGTATTCGGGTTCCTCCAAGGATGCATTGGTCATCGTCAAGCCTACCTCCTCCACGTGGCATAGTCGTCTAGGGCATCCCTCTTCATTTATTGTTTAGCAAGTTCTTGGGAAAAATAATCTACCATATGCTCCAGAAATTCTTACATATGTGATCCATGTCATTAGGCTAAGACTCATCGGCTACCATATCATGTGTCCTCTAGTGTGTCCACGGTTCCTTTGGAACAACTTTTTGATGTCGAGGCCCCGTTCCCTTGGCTGTAGGCAAATATGCATATTATGTAAGCTTCATTGACGACTTCAGTAAAATCACTTGGATCTATCTTCTCAAAAAGTGTTCTGATGTGCACCAAGTGTTTTTTAATTTTCAACAATTTGTTGAGCATAACTTTGATAAAAAACACTATGCAAATTGATTGGGAGGTGAATATGAAAAACTCAATGGTTTCTTCCAAAAGGTTGGCATTACTCATCATGTATCATATACTCATGCTCATCAACAAAATGGATCAGC
Organism: Avena atlantica; assembly: GCA_910589765.1. NCBI lineage: Eukaryota > Viridiplantae > Streptophyta > Magnoliopsida > Poales > Poaceae > Avena > Avena atlantica. The sequence goes on along the minus strand of OU342733.1, from coordinate 454,184,499 downwards.
TGAACACAAACACTGTCATATTGTTAAAGTTGGTCTTGCTTTACTTGCCAATGCCTCTATGCCATTAAAATAATGGGATGATGCCTTCCTTACTGCTACTTTTCTTATTCCCCTAAAAGTGATCAATTTTGAGACTCCCACTGAAAAACTCCTCCACATCAAACCCAACTATGATTCTCTCCGTGTTTTTGGTTGTGCATGTTGGCCTAATCTACGTCCCTACAACAAACAAAAACTCTCTTATCACTCTAAACGGTGTGTTTTCCCTGGCTACAGTCCTCTTCATAAAAGAGTAAAATGTCTCGATGTGACAACTAATCGTGTTTATGTCTCATGTGATGTTGTTTTTGATGAAAACGTTTCCCCTTTGCTGCCCTTCATCCTAATGTTGGACGACGTCTTAGAGAACAAATTATCTTACTACATCCCAACACATCATCTTCAGCTTCACAAGATAGGGGTGTGCATTTTAATGATCACTATTTGCATATTTTACCTGTTGTTGATCCTCTACAGGACACAACCGAAGATGCTATCCAAAATTTTGCTAAAAATGATACAAACAACACATCAAATGATAGTGTCGAAGGACACGCTACATGTCAAGAACACACGGCCTTTGATGCTGATTCTAAGGCAATATCCTCCCCGGATTCGTCGCGGTCAGCCCCTGATGCGTTTTCTCCCATGCGCACTGGCTCAAGCCTGTCAGATGTCGCCATGTCGCCCATCCCCAGGGACCTCTCTGCCCCTGCCTCCATGTCCACGCGTGTGCGCCAAGGGGACGTCGCCCCGTCCTGTCTCGGATCTCCTCTATCGCGTGACTCTGCGTCGCCCTAGTCCCCGCCTGCCACGAGATGTGACTCCACCCCCACCATTCTCTTTTGTCTCCTCCAACACGGGACAAGACCGCTTCAAGATTCCCTCGCTAGGCGACATCAACAGTACATCTGCCGCTGATTCTCATGCGTACGAGCACACCTCGCTAGGATCTTTTGCGCTGAATGAAGCTACACTCCCTCCTGCTGCTGAACCGCGCACTAGACTAGAAAAATGTATAAAAAATCCTAAAGTCCATACTTGAAAGTACAAAGGAAGTCGCCTAGAGGGGGGGTGAATAAGCTTTTAAAATTATTACGGTTTAGGCTCAAGTAAATGCGGAATAAAACTATCGTTTAATTTATTGAGCACAAAACCTAGCCACTAAGTTCACCTAGGTGCACCAACAACCTATGCTAAGCAATACAAGCACCAAGGTGATAGCAAGGTATAAATACTTCAAGCACGATGGCTATCACAATGTAAAGTGCATAAGTAAAGGGTTCGGTTGAGAGATAACCGATGGACGCGGAGACGAAGATTTGTTTCCCGAAGTTCACTTCCAAAGAAGCTACGTCTCCGTTGGAGAGGTGCGATGATGCAATGCTCTCCGAACGCCACAAATGGCTCACCTCGAGGTGTGGTGGCTCTATGCACACCCAACGCCACACAAGGCCTCACCCCGGATGCGGAAGCACGCAACTCACCGACGCCACAAAAGGCTCACCCTATTCTCCCAAGTGCGCACCACAAAAGGCGGGCACTTGCTCCACTATGGGACGCTTGAGGGCGGTCACCGAACCCGTACAAGATTGGGGCTAACTCCACAACTCAGTTGGAGGCTCCCAACAACAAAGCCACAAAAGGCCAACAATGCCACAAAAGGTCAACAACGCCACAAAAGGCTACAAGACCACAAAAGGTCAACAAGACCACAAAAGGTCAACAATCCAACCACACAACCGTCTAGGGTTCCAAGGAACCCAAGAGAAACAAGCTCACAAGCTTGAACTCGCCGAATCTCCGAGGAGAACTCAAACTATGCACCAAATGCAAAGGCAAGTCCTTCTCCCCCAAATTCCAACAAAGCTACAAAAGCTATTGGGGGAATAAGGGAGGAAGAACACAAGAGTAGAACTCAAACCTATGCACCAAATGCAAGGGCAAGTCCTTCTCTCCCAAATTCCAACAAAGCTACAAAAGCTATTGGGGGAATAAGGGAGGAAGAACACAAGAGGAGAACACAAAACTCTCCAAGATCTAGATCCCAATGATTCCTTCACAAATAAGGGATTTGACTTGGGGGATTGTAGATCTAGATCTCCTCTCTCAAATCCCTCAAAAAGATGCAAGAATCATAGGAGGGGAAGGGAGAGGGAAAGCTTCTTCAAGGTTGACAATGGAGGAGAGAGAGAAAGCCAAGAACCAAGAAGAAAAGCTCGTACACACGAAGGGGAAGAGGAGCCCCTTTTAAAGGGCTCCCAGATCTGCCCGTTATGGGCATTCGCGACACCTGGCCGGAAATTCCGGTGGGAGGCCGGAAGTTTCGGTGGCACCCAGCCAATGGTCGAAAACTGCGGAGCGAGAAACTAAAAAAACGAATCATGGCCGGAACTTCCGGCTCTGGGCGGAAGTTCCGCCCAGCCTGGCTCCAACGGTCATCAGACCGTTGACGCCCGCTCCAGAAGCGCAACCGGAAGTTCCGGTCAAAACAGACCGGAAGTTCCGGTGAACTTCCGATGCAAGTTTCGACAAAGTTTCGGCAAATAGAACGCTTCAAAACAGAAGGTTACTGAGCGTGAGCGTAAGAAGACCCGGAACTTCCACCGGAACTTTCGGCGGCAAAGATGCCCTAGCGGAACTTCCGGTGGGAAGCCGGAACTTCCGGTCAGGGAAATTCCAGAAACCAGAAAACCAGAAACGCAATAACTTTTGCATCCAAACTCCAAACGGGATGAAACCAATTTTGTTGGAAAGATAATGACGAAAATATTGGGTATCACCTTGGGAGAAAATATCATGAATATATATGTGATCTATCCCCCAAGGTGTGGAGCCGGAAAACTCGCAAGATCAAAAACCGCAATAAGATATGCAAGTGAAATCCTTAGATGATGAGCTAGAGCTTGTTATGATGGTGACCACAAGCTCTAGATCCTCTCATGGACAAGAACCAAATAATAACCAAGAAAGATGATGATATGAATGCAAAGGTTTGAGCTCTCTCCGAACGATGCAAACGAGACACCCGCTTGAGAGCCCCTCTTGATAGTACGGCTATCTATCCTAAACCCGGTCTCCCAACTAACAACACGAGACCGGAAGAGAGAAGCCCTATCAACATGCCTTTGCCTTGAGCGTCCACTTGAACTTGATGTAGACGTCTTGTTCTTCTATAGTGGGAACACCTTTCTTGTTTGCTCTTGCTCGCTCTTGCTTGATGAAGACTTGCAAAATGCTCCCCCATACTCCATGGGGAAACCTCTTCTTTGAACTTGTCTTCATCATTCCATGAGCACGAGGATGGCAAGCTTCAAGCATGAGATCTTCTAGAGATGGCGCATCTTGAGCTCATCCTTCTTCATCCTTACTTGAGGTTGATCCATCTTGATGCAACTCTTTGCACATGCCTTGATCGACCTTCAAGATCCTTCTTTCTTCATGATTCCAATGGGCACAAAGCCCTTGGACATTTCTTCATCTTCCAACCTTGAGACCAACACATGGCCCAAGCGATGCCAATGGACAAACCTACAACTGAAACTCAATTTACAGATTAGTCCATAGAGATTGTCATTAATTACCAAAACCACACATGGGGGCATACATGCCCTTTCAATACTGACAGCACATCACAATTCGTTGGGCATTGTTAACTTCTTCAGGAGAACCAGAAAATTTATATGAGGCTCTCACTGATACAAACTAGAAGCATGCTATGCAAGATGAGTATATGCTCTCATGGTCAACAACGCATGGCATCTTGTTTCCCCAAGTTCAAAAAAAGTTATTGATTGCAAGTGGGTCTATCGTACTAACAAAAATGTTGATGGTACCATAGATATGTATAAGGCTCAATTGGTTACTAAAGGATTTAAACAAAGGTATAACATAGATTATGAGGATAATTTCAGTCCTATTGTTAAGGATTCTACTATTAGGTTTGTTCTATCCATATCTGTATTAAAAGGTTGGAGTTTACGGCAACTAGATGTCAAGCATACGTTCTTACATGGTATTCTAAAAGAGGGGGTCTATATAAAGCAAAACTCTTTATGGATTAAAACAGGCACCTCGAGCATGGTACTCTCGTCTCTGTTCTAAACTCCACACCCTTGGTTTCATTCCCTCCAAGGCATATACTTACCTGTTTCTCTTTGATTAGGGAGGTATTCAGATGTTTTTGCTCATTTATGTTAATGATATTATTGTCACTAGTTCCTCTAACACTGCTATTTCGGCTTTCCTTTACAACTTAAGTTATTACTTTGCTCTCAAAGATCTAGGGGATCTTCATTATCTCCTAGGCCTTGAGGTTCACAAACAGGATGATGGTTTGCTTCTACACCAAGATAAATATGTTGCTGATTTGCTTAAACGTGTGGGTATGCAATAGTGTACATCTTGTCCTATGCCACTGTCCACCAATGACACCCTTTCGTTAACTCATGGTTCCCCCTCTTGGCCCTGAGGACAACACACGCCATAGGAGTATTGTGGGTGCTCTTCAGTACTTAACATTGACACGACCTGACTTGTCCTTCTCTGTCAATAAAGTTTGTCAATATCTCCATACCCCTACCACTACCCATTGGACAGCGGTAAAAAATATCTTAAGATATATTCATGGTACACATACTATTGGTCTTACTTTTCGTCAGTCCTCCTCAACTCTACTCAACGCATTTTCTGATGCTGACTGGGCAGGTGACTTAGATGACAAACGCTCTACAGGAGAATTTGCTATTTTCTTTGGTCATAATCCTATATTTTGGAGTGCTAGAAAACAGCCTACAGTGTCTCGTTCTAGCATAGAGGCTAAATACAAGGCTCTTGCTAATGCTTCTGCTAAATTAATTTGGGTTGAGACTCTTATCCGAGAACTTGGTGTTCTGAGAAAAGCCTTGTCTATGGTGTGATAATCTTGGGCTACTTTTCTGTCTGCTAATCCTGTTTTTCATGCTCGCTCTAAGCATATTGATATTGATTTCTATTTTTTTCGAGAATGTGTTGCAAGCAAATAACTCGATGTCAGGTTTATATCCAGCAAACATCAGATTGCTGATGGGTTTACAAAGACTCTATGTTTCAAGAAGCTCGATGAGTTTAAACGTAATCTAAACCTCTCCAAGCTTTAGATTAAGGGAGTGTTAGAGTTTGTATAATGTACGCATATCGGTATGAAGTAGTACTCCACCTAGATACGTATTTTTCTATAATTGCCACGCAGGAAGCTTTTCCTGCTATATTAACACCCAACCGATGCCCCATGTGGGATATGCATCGTTCTCCCCAAACCCACGATAACCAACACTTACGGGTTACTCTTCATTATGAGAAACTCACGTAAGATGACTTGATGTTCTAAAAAAGATAGCAGATTGGAGGTGTACATGTTTCTAGTTGTCCTTATTAGAACTTGTCTTGCTAGCCTTCCTATTTTCTGGTTGTTCTTATTTAGATTTCGTAAGTGGGATTTAGCCCTGATTTACATTTTGTATGTGGAATGACTTTGAAGGTCAAGAAAATTCATCTAGCAAATCGGGAAATGATTTGTAAAAGAATGAGTTTTAGGGGTTGGGTATACCCAAACTAGCAAACACTAATCTTTGCCTTCTAAGATCCTGGGTTAAAATATATATTAAAGAGGAGGGTAAGTTGTGGAAGTCTTTGGTAGACATCAAATACAACACCAAAAAAACTGATATCTTATACAGTAAAACCACGGGTACTTATCAATTTTAGAAGGGAGTGATGTGGCTGTCAGATCTCTCAAAGTGGGCTATATATGGAAAATAGGAGAATAAAATCACGTTAGCTTTTGGAAAGATACTTGGTTTGGCATCTCTCCAACAATAGTCCATTTTTCAAGATTAATGTGGCATGTAACAAACAAGGGAAAACAATGGCACATGTGTGGGATGATTCCTAGTTGATGTTAACTTTTAGAAGGAACTCCTCAAGTGAGATGATGCTACAATGGCAAGAACTTGTAGAAGTTGCTTCTAGTATCATCCTTTCCACTGAACCAGACATGTTGTACGATTTTGAATCATCTTCTAAGTTCTGGCTGGCTAATACTAGACATGTTGTCCTCAATTTTGTTAGTGCTTGTACATTATGAAGCCTAAATTAGGAATGCTATAGAGTTTTATTGGTCATCCATGAATTACTATTAAACAAACATGAAGGCTGATAGTACACTCTCTAAGAAACTGGGAGAAGATTTTCAAAACTCCGATACTAGAGAAGAATTATTTATTCTACGGCGATTCCCCTAAAAAATGGCTAGAGCATCTCCAAGCTATATTCTTTTTCAACCTGCATGCTTTTTTTAGGAAAAGTAGTACCACTACTTATCCAAGTTATTTATCATAGATTTATTTAGATAAACGTGTATCTAAACGAGTTTAGGTGCATAGATATATTTAATTTAAATAAATCCGTTACATCTAATTATGCATACTGGTATTCATTTTTTTTGAGCGAAACATCCTCGTATCTAAGCCTTTCACAATAGGTGTATCTTAGCACATTTTCATAGAAGTAACTAAAACTTAAAAAACAACTATCATAATAAGGTGTATCTTAGATATTGTTTCTTAAGTTGCATCTAGTGATTTTATGGTTATACTTATGCGTTTTTGTACTATCCAAGATTTTGCGTATACAAGGCTAAGAGCATCTCCACTCGCCTACCCAGGAGGCCGATCCAGACGCCGAATTTCGGTCCGGACGCCGAAAATTGGCCCAGTCGCGTATCCAAGGACCTGTTTTCGGTCGGATTTGGGCTAATTTTGGTCTGGACTGTCCATGCCGAACCCAGGTTTCCGGGTACGCCCTGGGTACGCCGGACTCAGCGAATTCGGCGAAAAAACCTAAGCGGCGCGTGGACCCGCCGAGTTAGTGACGGAAGCCGAGTCGTCGTCATCCCCAGAACCACGTGGTGATCGCCGGACATTAACTGCCCGTCGCGTCGGCCATGCGTCGCCGATTTACGACGCCACCGTCGCCGCCTCGGATCCCGCGACGGACCGACGGCCACTAACTTCCCGATGTTTCCCCTTTTCTCGCCCTCGCCACTACACCCCTCCCGCCCTCGCTGCCCACCTCGGCCTTTATAAGCCGTACCCCTCGCCAGAGATCTCCACACTCTCTCACAACTCCCCTACCCACAAGCCCAAACTCCGGCGAACCCTCTCTCACCGTTCCCCCTTCCTAGCCATGGCCGAACGCTACCCCGGCGATGGCGCTGCGGCGAACGGCTTAGGCCGGCGCACCCTCCAGGCCTGGAAGGCGCACATGCTGTATGATGCCGGGTATATGGCGCCGCCGGACACGCGGATGCCTTCGGGGTGGAACCTGAGCGCCGACGGCATCCCTATCCCGCCGGCGTCGACGCCGGACGAGCTGCCGTACGATGTGCAGGAGTACATCGGCGGCATGGACAACCCCGCCGAAGCCTAGAGCGCCGACAACCTCCTATACTGGAAGCATTTCTTCGCGGAGCGGCGCGAACAGGAGCTCGCCCGCCACGAGGGTCCGCCCAACGAGTCGTCGCAGAAGCGCAACAACTCGGCGGGTCGCCGACGTTGGTGGAGCGCGCCGGGCCGAACGCTCGCGGCGGTGATGGAGCACATCAACCGCGGGAACACGCCGCGACTCGGCTTTCCGCGCACACCGACACCGGCGGCCAGGACGGGTCGGCGTCCTCCAACGAACTAGACGCTGAGGAGGATGGCGAGCATGAGCTCCTCCTCCGCATCGACGTCCCACTCCTCCGGCTCAGCGCCGCTTCGCACGCTGACGTTAGTCAAGCGCGAAGCAGTCTCTCCTGTGCGTTCACCGCCGCGAACGCGCTCGCGCGACATCGTCATCGGCGAGCCACGGACAACGGCGTCGCCAACCGGCCACCTGCGTCTCCGCCGCCCGAAGACAGAAGACACGACGCCGACCGAAGACGCCGCCTTGAAGATGGCGTTGGAGCAGTCGCTCCGCGACACGGCGCCGCCGCCGCCGCCGGTGGAGCCCTCCTCGCCGAACATTCTGGAGTGGTCCAGGATGGACTGGGAGAAGGCGGAGCGGCAACGCATCCTCGGCCTATAGCAGCAGGCCGAGGAGCAGGCCGCCCGGCGTCGGGCGTTGTCTGGGCGTGAGCTCGCCTACCAGGGCGCCCCGCTCTACGTCCTGGACGACGACGAGGAGGACGTAGGCCCGTCCTACCAGCCCTGGAGGTGCGACGACCCAGGCCAGGGGAGCTTCCGCCAACCAGAAGCCGAGCGACGACGCCGACGGCGGCGAGGATGACGTCCGCGCCGACCCCGGCTACACGGCGTTATACAACAACTTCGGCATGTAGGACGACGAAGGCGTCGACGGAGGCCACAACAACGGCCTTTTTTAAGTTTATTATGTATTAGTTTAGTTTAAATTTGATGTAATCTGCCTATATTCGCCCAGCTTAATAAAATTCGCCCATCTTTCATGAATTTTAGCCAAACTTGGAAATTCGGTCCGGATACGTGAGTGGGAAAATGGGCGTACCCAGGCCGAAAATTAGTTCAGTCCGACCAAAAATGGGAACAATTTTTGGCCTGGGTTCGGCCAATGAGTGAAGATGCTCTAATACTACGATACAACAACACTCTCTCTATTTTTATTAAATAATGGTGAAAAAATATACATACCATATCACGCTAAAAAAACACCAGCCTAAATTCCGCCATACTGCAGCTGATCTGTCCTTTTACTCCTCGGTATAGACGACCTCCCGATTTCCGTTAGGAAAATGATACTACTCCCCCGGGGGATCGCACGCGACGCGTCCCCCGGGTCGACCGTGCGACGCGTGTCACCTCTTTCCTTCTTATCTCTTCTCTATTCATTTTCAATCCCCTGTCATGGACTCCACCACACGCACGCCATGGCTGTGCAGTTCAGCTCGCGCTACCCCTGCTGGCCCCTCCCAGCTAGTCCCCGCTCCCCCACCCAGCTAGTACCCTCTTCCGTCGCCGTCTCCTCGCGCTTGCGGTGGACCCCAAGCAGCCGCCCACGCCGCTAGCACGTCACCGATGCTCCCATCTCCATAGCGTGAGCTCGTCCTACGGCGGCCTTGGGCTCGCCCTGCGGCCGGCCTTGAGCACGCCCGGAGAGGACTCTCTCTCTCCTACCTCCGTCCAGCCCCCAAAGTCGTCTTGCATCGATTGATTTTTCCTCCGCCTAGCCATGGAACATGCTCTCGAGCCGCCCGCGGGTGTCCTAGTCCAGCAGGCCATCGGGCTCCTTGCGCTAGAGCTAGCACTACGGTCCTGGTCACCATCGCCATCAATAATCCTCCACCTGCTCATGCTGTCATGACATTGCTAACGCCTCTGTATACAACGTACGAGCTGCCATGGGTCTCCCGCCGCTGCTACTGCAAGGTGCTACTTTGCTACATATAGCAGATGCCTTTGCTACCTGTGGAATGCGGTGTTGCTACCTACGATGAGCGGCGTTGCTACACGGTCACCCCTGCTACCTACTAACACCGTTGTTTGCTACATGGGATTGGCGGCGTTGCTACTTGCGACCGATGGCGTTGTTTTTTTTGCTACATTGTTTTTTGCTACATTAGCACTTTTTTTGCTACCATAGTTTTGTGGTTTTGCTACAATAGCATAAATTTTTTGCTACACGGTATCCGGAGGTCTACCGGCGAAAGTCTCCGGTGAGATCTCCGACGAGGTCGGGTTTGCTACATTAGCACAACTTTTTTGCTACACGGTCGTCGACGATGTCTTCGGCGAACTCTCCGGTGAGGTCCAGTCTAATTTTTTATTTTCTGGGTCGAACCAGGTTTTGTAGCAAAAACGGGACTATTTGTAGCAAAAACAATATGTCTACAGCAAAAGCGGGATTTTGAACAAAAAGACGACATCGTGGTTGGCTGAAGACCCGAGATAAAAAACACAAGTCCGTGAAGGACTGAAAAAATATACATACCATATCGCGCTAAAAAAACACCAGCCTAAATTCCGCCATACTGCAGCTGATGTGTCCTTTTACTCCTCGGTATAGACGACCTCCCGATTTCCGTTACCCTCCTTTCATCCTCTCTCTCTCTCCCTCCCCGAACAATATTACCGGCGACGCCTCGCGACCCCTCACTGCCCCGCCTCCCTCCCCGTCCACCTCCCCGGCGCCGCTGCCGCTTCCGCCGACGAAGGCCGATCTGATCCATCAGGTGACATCCCTCGCTCCCGTCTGCCGTTAGAGAAACCTTTTTATCTTGTACCCGTGGTTCGCTGCCCAGATCTGCGCCATTTCCGGGATGGACCTGTTCCGGCCCGATTGGTGAACGATTTGGGTATTCCATATGGGTAATGCGGTTTCGGGTTGATTGGGGGATTCCATATTGGCTCCCGGATGGGCAGCATATGATGCAGGTGCTCGTCGAGTGGTTTCTTCTCGATGAATGTCTTGGAATTTATTATCTTATTATTTTACACAAAGTAGTTGAAACTTACACGATTGTGGTTGTGGTCTCGAATACACGAACTTGTTTTTAGAAATTTCCTGACATTTGGTGATTAATATGCTGTCAGAAACATGAATGATTGAAATAAAGGAAACGGTAAGGCATAAAATGTCGGTAGTGTTTTTGGATGTTGGGGAGATTATGTTGATGTATGTGGGTTCCTTTGATCCGCTAGCACAATCACGTAAGCTATACGTTCCGAGTCTTGGTTGTAGATGTTGGTATGGTCATGTGGGTAAACAGGTTATTTTTTGGAGCCTTGACAGTGTTACAGGATGAGGATTGTTCGCCCTTGAAACCATTTCTAGACAATAAATCTCATCTTCGTTTGACATTTGGAGAAATTTAAAAGATACTAATTGTTATGCAAACAAATAATAAGTGTCCTGTCTGTTTGGGTAAGTGAGGCATATGTTGATGTAGAGACATAGATTGACATTGATTTCGTAAGTTATGCGCATTAAATGTTTGACCTCTTAAACTAGTTCTGCTAGGGGTCTATGATTTTGTTCTCTTTGATGCTCATGTCCAACATGAAATGATCATACATTTATCTTGATCAGGCATGTTAAACCATATACATTTCAGTGTAATGCCTCTGTTTTCAAAGAATTTTTAAATATTGACCAATACAGGTGAAAATATTTGCTGTCATGAAATATTTATTGATTTTGTAAAAACTACTCACCATATATGATGGTTCTTAACATTTTTATTTGTATCGACATATTACTGTGGAACTAATGGTTATATGTGTGTATTGCACCTTTTTTTTTCAAAATTAATTGTTGATGTAAGTGAAAATCCTCTCTGCCTTTCTATCTTGCTATTCACTTGGATTATGCAGCAATGTTTTTGTTAACGGACCTCTATATCTTTCTGTACACAAGTCCAGTACGGTATTCAGTTCTAATGGTCACATTGTCCTAATGTTCTGTCTTACTTCGCAGTCGTAGAAATCCTTGATAAGCCCGATGGCTCTGGTTGATGGGCCGCTGTATCCAATTGCTGTACTGATAGATGAGCTCAAAAATGAAGAAACCCAATCGCGTCTGAACTCCATCAGAAAACTTTCCACAATTGCAAGGGCACTTGGGGAGGAAAGAACCAGGAAGGAACTGATTCCTTTTCTAAGTGAAAACAATGATGATGAAGATGAGGTGCTTCTTGCAATGGCTGAAGAATTGGGTGTATTCATTCCTTATGTTGGGGGTGTAGAACATGCTCATGTTTTGCTCCCTCCATTGGAGACATTGTCTACGGTGGAGGAAACTTGTGTCCGAGACAAAGCGGTCGAGTCGCTGTGCCGTATTGGTGCACAGATGAAGGAAAATGACATTGTTGACTATTTCATTCCAGTAGTAAAGGTAAACAGTTAAATACTCTTTTTATTGTTTGTACAAATGTTGCAATTTTTTTCAAGAATGCTGCCAAACAGCTAGTTAGTATGCTTATCTTATGGGTAACACTCCTCAGCCTCAGTATTTTTTTAGGATGTGTATTTGCATGATTTTCTACTTATTGTTTTCTGTTCAACCAACTGCATTTGTGGCATAATTGTTCTATATAGTGGTGCTCCAACACCATATGATTGTTAACTTGGAAGATTGCTGTGCTTACATGAACAAATGGACGCACTTCTATTTTCTGCTGGTATCTTTATATCTTTTCAACTAACTAGTATTTGCTCATCTCAGAGGCTAGCATCTGGTGAGTGGTTTACGGCTAGAGTATCATCCTGTGGTCTTTTCCATATAGCCTATCCAAGTGCCACCAATCCGCTGAAAACAGAGCTAAGGACCATTTATAGCCAGTTATGCCAAGATGACATGCCTATGGTCAGAAGGGCAGCTGCATCAAATCTTGGGAAGTTTGCTGCAACAGTTGAACAGAGCCATTTAAAGACAGAAATCATCTCAATATTTAATGATTTGACCCAAGATGGTACTTTCTTATACATCTTTCGTATTATATAATATCTTTAGGTTCTTGCACTAATGGTTCAAAACTTGCACAAAACTAATGTTACTCTAATTGCTTTTTTAACCTGTTATTTTGTTGTGTTGCCTCAATGAAATCATGTGGTGTCTTCCTAACCTGTTATGTCATTGAGAATATTTTGTATTGTTTGTTTGGTTTTTCAGTTGTTCCTTTTCACTTGCTTTTTTTCACTAGTTTTTGTTTGACTTGCACTTTTCACTGTTTTCCGCTTGACTTGCACTTTTCTCTAGTTTCCGTTTGGGTTTCATATCTAGCCTACCCCAACTTGACTGGGACAAAAGGCTTGGTTGTTGTTGTTGGTTGGTTTTTCAGTTGCTTCTTTGTGATACACCAAAACTCATCAGTACTCGTAGCTGTTCAAAGGAACTTTACAATATACCACTTTATATGCTATCCATTTTCTATTGATCGAACTAAGTATGACAGTTATACTTGTTTGCTACTGTGCTCACTTTACCTGTACAAAGATATCTTGAGTATTAAATAATTAAGTATCTTGCTTCTTAGTGCTTACATGTGGCTTATCCTAACTTCATCACAGTTACTAATTTGGATTATTTTTCATTTCACAATAAAGTAGTTCGCCTATTTGTGTGATAACATATGTTTCAGGTCCTTAAATTGTGCCTTTTCATTATTCACAATTTTAAATTATGGTAGTCCTGTATGCCAGTACAGCGGCTCATCTCCTTCCACTTTGTTTGGAGATAACTGTTCCTCTCTATCCATTTTTTTCTTTTCACAAGGTCAATTCTGATTTTTGTAACGAACCCTTGAAGCCTTAAACGAAATTAACAGGCTTTATATTTAGTCTTCTTCACTCAAACAAGATATTAATTTCTCTATGCTTCAAATATCAACATTATCTCTTAAAGCTTAGAAGCCATTCTTTAATGCTTGAATTTACAAAAAGGTCAATAAATAAGAACTAAAAATGGACTCCTGACTTATGTTGTCCAACATTTTATACAGGACTGAACCGGTTGAATCATTGATTGCATATTCACATTTTGCTCATTATGAACATGTTGTCTAACAGTGTTGCTGACCTTCATTTACAGAGCAAGATTCAGTACGTTTATTGGCAGTTGAAGGCTGTGCCGCCCTTGGAAAATTATTGGAACCCCAAGATTGTGTAGCACATATACTTCCAGTCATTGTTAATTTCTCCCAGGTACATTACTCCCATTGCGATAAGTCTCGATAGTTTACTGGGGTATATATACTCTTATGATTGCTAAGTTCATGTTACTCAAAATTGCTATGTATGGTTGTGCTACTACTTAATTTTTTTTCATAATTCTTAATAGGACAAGTCTTGGCGAGTCCGTTATATGGTTGCCAATCAATTGTATGAGCTATGCGAGGCTGTTGGTCCTGAGCCTACAAAGTTAGTGCATTTTTTTCATTGTCTGTAGCATACTTGGCCCTTTCCTACCCGGAGTACTCAGACATACATAGGCCAAGCTGTCATGTACATACAATACATTGATTTTAGCCTGATTGATTCATGTGTTCGTATATTTGTTAATAGAGCGGATCTGGTGCCTGCATATGTTCGTCTTCTTCGTGATAATGAGGCTGAAGTACGGATTGCAGCTGCTGGAAAAGTTACTAAGTTTTGCAGGATATTAAGTCCGCAACATGCAATTCAGCACATCCTTCCATGTGTTAAGGTGGGGGCAACAGAGTAACTGAACACCGTTGGTTCTTTGCTACTGTTTATCAACAAACTAACTCATGAGAAATTTCATTTGCAGGAGTTATCATCGGATTCGTCTCAGCACGTTCGCTCAGCTTTGGCTTCAGTCATTATGGGAATGGCCCCTGTTTTGGGGAAGGTGCGAGCAATGATGCAACCATGTTTTCTTGAATTTCCTTTACATATGAATGAATGTATGTATAGTGGATTCATGGTTTGAAGAGCTTCATTCTGATGATTATTTCAAAAAATATATCTTCCCACTAACATATAATTGTCACTGTACCCAGAGATCCACCATTATTTTGTCGAAACACATGTTGGTATTCATAAGTTATGCTGAAACTTAAGTGAGACTTGAACAGTTTGGCGTGAGGTTTCTGTTGGAAATTCGGGTATTTTTCAAGTGATTTTTGTTTGTGTTCCATATGTGCTGGTCTGATTGCCAGTTACCTTAAGATATTTTGAGATGATATGTTGGGCCAGCATGCAACTTTATTTCCTAACCTTATCTATCAACACATGTTGAATTTATTTATTTGATATACCTGTGTGATACTGCAATTATTTGCTGCTAATTGCTCCTGCTTTTCATACATTTAATATCAGCAACCCAGCCCCTCGGTAACCTTATCAGCTTCAGTTCTGGCTTCCTGCAGGATGCTACCATTGAACAACTTCTTCCTATTTTTCTTTCTTTGCTCAAAGATGAATTTCCTGATGTTCGACTCAACATCATCAGCAAACTTGATCAAGTTAATCAGGTTGGTGCCATTGCTTGTTGTTAAAGTTGGTTTGCCTTCTCTTTGAAGTGCCCAATTTCGATTATATGATAGAGCTGTTTTCTGAGTTCTTTGGTAGGCTTCCATCCTTATAATTTTGGTTGTTTTGCCACAAGTGGGATGAACTTCCCATTTTTCTTTACCAGAAATACAGCGGCCTTGTACAAAATACAACTACTTAGTAGGATAGATTGGTGTTGGCCCACTTAACCAAGGCCCTTATATGCCCTCGCTCCCTGAATACGTCATTCTGTATCTACCTGTCTCTTGGATGAAGTGTAATTTTCTGAATTAGTAGCAGGCTAGCAGCTATTTCTCTCAATCATGTTCGTTTCTCCTAATGACTCATGTATCATGTGGTTTTTTCCTTAGTCCTTTCAAACTAACTGACACCGTCGTGATCTTCCAGGTCATTGGAATTGACTTGCTGTCTCAATCTCTGTTGCCGGCCATTGTAGAACTAGCAGAGGATAGGCACTGGAGGGTTCGTCTTGCAATAATTGAGTACATACCTCTGTTGGCCAGTCAGTTAGGTGTGGGTTTTTTTGATGATAAGCTGGGGGCACTTTGCATGCAATGGTTGGAGGATAAGGTATGTAATATTAAGATTACCTGTGATGTGCATTTATGTGATTTTCGGCGTATCACATCTCAAACATAGTATTCCAGCCTTGAAGTTTATACAAGAACTCCGATAAATAGCACTTTTATGTAATACATCTTATTTACCAGCAACACAACCCAACCCCTATGCTCCGTTGGCTTGCATATTCTCTCTGGTTAAAAGGTACATAATGAACTGAACCTACACACTAAAAGATGTTTAGATACATTCGCTTCACAAAAGTTAAAACATCTTATATTTTTAAACGGAGGGAGTACCACTGTTCTATTCAAATGACACTATTCCTAGAAAGTTGACCGCTATAACTGCTCATTAGAGCTGATATTTGGACATTATAAACCTGCTAGATTCTTATTTGACTCACATTTTACCAGTTGAATTCTGGTATGACAATTCACAAGTAGAAAGGTCACATGAACATTTAATTTCATGATTACCTAATCTGTGTCATAAATATATTTGTGCTGGTTTGTTTTATACTAGCTTTTTTATACTGGCTCACCCAGAGAGAAGCTTGTGTGCACTTTAATTGCAGCAACTATAATGCAAGTTACTGCACAAATCTGAGGTAGGAGTTGCATTAGTTTAGTGACAGGACTTGCATTTCCAAAATTCTTATAAAATGTGCTGCTATTTATGCAAAGCTTGTTAACCCGAGTTTGAATTTCAGGTGTTTTCAATCAGAGAAGCTGCCGCGAACAACTTGAAGCGTTTGGCAGAGGAGTTTGGTCCAGAGTGGGCAATGCAGCATATAATTCCTCAGGTTTTTTATATCTAATATCTAAATACTAGACATTACTTTAGCATGTACGAAAGCCGATGCACCACAACCAAGCATGTTTATGGTTTGTGGCTTGTGGGGCTTTATAGTTAAGTCAACAGTTTCAATCAGTGCCTATTTGAAACTAATACTAATCGTTCTTGCACTACTTATGTCATCTGTTCTGGACACTAGCCTATGTGTTACTTTCTGCAGAGTAAGCAAATGAAGTTGCTCTTTTAGTGAATCATACCCAGTCCTTAAACCTACATGGTGGGTCAACTTTCAAAGAAACTTGTAAATTGTACATCCACGAATATGAGCAGCTCATTTTGGTTGAGAACCCCCCAGCGTGGTTCAACCTGTACACCTGTCATGCAGGCGTGGTAGGAGACCTGCATGTTATGGAAAAAATTCTACAAATGATTAGGTCTCCTCTTATATATCCATCTCTGCTCCAACTGGCTGAGCGCTGCCACCGCCTTCACTTTGTAGATATATTTCTATACTGCTTCGTCCCATTTATACATAACTAGAACTTAATGGAGCAGTAGTATGTACATGTTTCCCTTTCTGGGATGGCATGTAATTTGTACTAGTCTTGAAAGCTCACATGTTCTATTATCTAGGTGTTGGAGAAGATAAACAGCCCACACTATCTGCATCGCATGACCATCCTGCAAGCTATCTCAATGCTAGCCCCTGTCATGGGTGCAGAGATAACATGCCAGACGCTGCTCCCAGTTGTCATTAATTCCTCAAAGGACAGGTAGACTGACAAATACCATACCGACAAAACTCATCTCTTCAAGGCTTCGCTGAGAGGCTGACATATTTATAAATTTTCAGAGTGCCGAACGTCAAGTTCAATGCCGCGAAGGTTCTGCGGTCGCTTGTACCAATCCTCGATCATTCGGTGAGCTCTTCAGTTTCTTTCACACGCTCCTCCTTTAGTTGGGTTATATGGGTTATTGGGGAATATCATGAATACTAACTTTTGCATGTTGTCGAGAAGACTTTGAAGCCTTGCCTTGTCGAGCTCAGCGAGGACCCTGATGCGGACGTAAGATACTTTGCAAACGAGGCCCTTCAGGCATGCGATCAAATGATGTCAAGCTAACTAGAATAGTACTGTTCAGTGTTTAGAAGCAATTCCCTATTTGTCCAGTTTTGGAGTACATGTAGTGGAGATTTTCTTCTAGCCCCATCAACCGACCTATATGTTTCTATGCTGATAATGGACGGTTGCGACCCCTTTCCGTTGTTGTTAATGTTGTAATTGAGCATGACACAACACATTACTATTGTGTTTACATGGTGTAGTTTGGACTTTGTTTCTGTCGTTGGACGTAATGTGTTTGTGAGGCTAGGTATGGATGGGTACGGTTACATTCGTACAGCCTCTCCCTGCCAGATGAGACTTCGGAACCCAGATGTGTTTTGATTTTCACGTACAATGATCTTTTAGACCCTGACTTGGGCTATGCTTCGGTCATTCTAATTGCCTTGAAATCTGAAATGGTTGGTAGTTGCACGGCATGTCAAGAGGTTTGGTTTGGTAATTCAAGTAACATTTGCACAACGACATCTTCAGGCATTGCCAACTGGTGATTTGCAAGAGTTTCAGTTGGATCGTCTGATTGTGAGTAGTATGAATTGTATTGGATGACATCAAGAAAACAATCACCATAGAGGGTTTCATGCAAGCTCGTTTCATCTGAGAAGAAATCAAACAAGTTAATCTTTCGCCTGATTATGAGGATGAATGGTATTGCTGCTGGAACTCCAACTGTTTGTACTCCCACTTTGCTGCTTCATTGCAGTGCGACAACGCTAACATTTGGAAATCTTTGGGCCATGCAAAATCAACACATGGCTAATAATTAGAGGCAGGTGTATGCACTTTGCACGAATCACACAGTTCGTTTGCGGTGGATTTTTGAGCGGTAAAGCCGGGCTCCGTGAGAAATGCATATTCATTTTTCATTCATGGAGTGGTACTGGTACTACCGGGATAGTAGTTGGCAGCTGGGACCTTTGTGTCCTCTCCTCTTCGGCATCGATCTGATTGTCTGATTCATAGCTGCCCGAGCCGACTCCATTATTTCAGCTGGAGCAATCCAAAGGCCGAAGGCCCCAAATCTATCCAGGAAATGGCATCGGCGGAGCACGGCAAGAAGCTCCGGATCCTGCTCATCCCCTTCTTCGCCAGCAGCCACATCGGTCCGCACACCGACCTCGCCGTCCGCCTCGCCGCGGCCAGCGCTGACGCCGTCGAGCCCACAGTAGCCGTCACCCCGGCGAACGTCTCGGTCGTTCAGGCGGCACTCGAGCGGCACGGCGCCTCCGCGGCGAGCAGCGCCGTCAAGATAGCCACCTACCCGTTCCCGGACGTGGACGGCCTCCCGCCGGGCGTCGAGAACCTCACCACCGCCGCCGGCGACGCGTGGCGTGTCGACGCCGCGGCCATCGACGAGGCGCTGACGCGGCCCGCGCAGGAGGCGCTCATCCGGGATCTGTCCCCGGACGCCGTCTTCACCGACGTCCACTTCTTCTGGAACCGCATCGTCGCCGGCGAGCTCGGAGTGCCCTGCGTTACGTTCAGCGTCATTGGCCCCTTCTCGTCGCTCGCCATGCGCCGCCTCGGCGGCACACTCGACGGCAGCGGCTCCGATCAGCAGGAGGTGGTTGTCCCTGGGTTTCCGGGGCCGGAGATACGGATACCGAGGGCCGAGCTGCCAGAGTTCTTGAGGTGCCAGCGGAAGCACGACCGGTTCAACCCGAGAATCCAGGGAATTGCTAGGTGCTTCGGCCTCGCCGTCAACACGTTCTTGGAAATGGAGCGGCAGTACTGCGAGCTGTACGGGCTCTACGGCTACGCGAAGCGCTCCTACTTCGTTGGGCCAGTGTCCCTACCGTTACCACCGCCCGGAGCAACCGCCGGCGAGTCGCCGTGCATCAGTTGGCTGGGCTCGATGCCGAGATGTTCGGTGGTGTACGTATGCTTCGGAACCTATGCTTCCATCTCGGACGACCAGCTGCGGGAGCTGGCTCTCGGACTAGAAGCTTCCGGGAAGCCGTTCTTGTGGGTGCTGAGGGCCGATGGGTGGGCGCCTCCGGCAGGGTGGGAGGAGCGCGTGGGGAAGAGGGGGATGCTCGTCCGAGGCTGGGCTCCACAGACTGAGATACTCTCCCACTCCTCAATCGGCGCGTTCCTGACACACTGCGGGTCGAGCTCGCTGCTGGAGGCGGCGGCGGCCGGCGTGCCGATGCTGACATGGCCGCTGGTGTTCGACCAGTTCATCGAGGAGAGGCTGGTTACAGACGTTCTCAAGATTGGCGAGAGGGTGTGGAGCGGGCCACGGAGCACGAGGTACGAGGAGAAGGTGACGGTGCCGGCGGAGGCGGTGGCGCGGGCCGTGGCGAGGTTCCTGGAGCCTGGAGGGGCAGGGGAGGCCGCCAGGGTCAGGGCGCAGGAGCTCGCCGTCAAGGCTCATGCGGCCGTTGTGGAAGGCGGATCCTCGCACAGTGACCTGCGCAGGCTCGTTAACGATTTGATAGAAGCAAAGGAGGCCGGCGCTGCCGACGGCGGCATTGTTGACACCTCGACGTCTACCTGAGCTGATCGACTTTTTTTTTTGAAAGGAAACACCCACGGACTTGAAATGTCTGCTGTCATTCGCGGAGACAGTATAATAAGTACACGCTCCCTCCGTCCAAATTAAGTGACTTCAACCTATGACTTTTGTATCTCTCAAAAAAAAAAACCTATGACTTTTTCTCGGTGCAAAAAGTCCAGGGGCTGGTTGTAAGTTTGTAACTTTCTTGCTTCTTCAGGCCCTCCTTGTGTATCCTCGGTTGCAAAACAAAAGTAGGTTAAAGAGTAAATAATGAGACCAAGAGTAATTAGGTATCAATCACACCTTAAGGCTAAACAATTGCTAATCTGATTTTCTCTATCCCAAATTCTTACGGGCGCGCGGGCGCCAAAACGACGTCATGAGCGCACTGCTCGATTAAAAAAAAATCACCGCACGATTCTATTTTTCACAATCCCCAATTTGATCGATCCGGCTCTACCACGCACGGCGCCGCCCCTGGAAAGCACCAGACCGCTCGTTGTCGACAGCCCCTCCGGCGAGTGTGCCCGCGCCTCCAGCTTCCTCTTGAGCGTGTAGCCCTGCACAATCTCCTCGCATCCTGGAGGGCCCCAACGCGCACCGCTCCCTTCATTGCCGTCGTCCTCCTCTGTGGCCAAGGCCGCCGCGCGCCTCGCCCACATCCTCTGTCCGCTCCTCCTCCCGGAGTCCCCCACGCTCCTCTCGGAGCTCGCCACCGTCATCTATGTCGTCACCGTCCCGCCTAAGGAGGACGACCACGTGAGGCTCCTACCTGGGGAAGACGACATACGGGAATGCAGATAGGCTTCGGGTTGGGACGGATCTGCGAAAGATGATACCTGTCTTAATTCGGCCCAACATGGTGTTTCTGTCTTAATTAGGCGACCGAGGGGGCCAACCCTAGCGCCCTCCGCCACCCAGTCCCCTCCTTCTCTCCTCCCACCTCGTCGCCCCTGGAGGGCCGCCGGCCTAAGACGCGCGTGGATCCGGTGAAGGGGGTGGCGAGGATCTGTCTTGGTGGCTCTCACGCGACTAAAGGGAGGAAATGTCGTGGTGGTGGCACGGCAGATGCCATGGGTAGGCTAAAGTATGGGGCCAATGGATGTTAGAGGGGTCCGGGGAGGAAAGATGTAGTGATTTCTACACTCAACTGACCAATAAGTAGATCTTTATTCCTCTTCTCAAGAACTACAAGTGCTCCTAGAGCTATATCATAGAGAAGAAGAAAACTACTACGCGAGCCTTTCGGTGTGGAATGAATCGATCCCCCTCTCAGGAGCCCATATCCCTCCTTATAAAGGGGTTCCTGGATTCCTTCTAGGGCTGACGTGGCGAGCATATTCTTGGAATATGCTTGTCCCAAAGTGGTAACTCGGCGGACTCCTTTCCGTGTCCCCCTTCTATCGACGGCAAAGTTCCAGAGGCCATCACATGCGTGCCTCGGGCTTCCTCACTGTCACCTATGGGACGCTCGTCTGCCCCTCTGCTGCTCTGCTCTTTGTCCTTAGCGCTTGGCTCTTTCTAGATTCCTCCTAGCCAGCAACTAGGGTTTGACTATAGGCACCTCCTTCTCCTGCAAGTTTCATATTATTCGACCTCACCTCACATCATTCGGCTCGGCCTTCACCTGCATACAAGTCGACCAGACTCATTCGGCCGACATAGCTCATACGTCGTCTGAGTAAGGTGTTACTCATTCTACATTTGCCAAGGCTCAACTTATCTCGGGCGGATCTTACATGATTCGGCCGACGCAGTCAGTAATTCGGCTTAAGGTAAGGGAGACTCCTTTCTTGTTTCCCCTATCTTGACCCTATCCGGGGTCACCCCCCAACATTAGTCCCGGAAGCTGGTGCGGTCCTGCCGGAAACCTCGGCCGGGCCACATTAGTTTCCAGACATTTATCTTCTTTCTTTATTTCCGAGGTATTTCTTAGCCGACGATCTTTTTCCGTTATCCTCTTCCTCATCTCAGCCTTTTCCCGTTATGGGTTGCGTTCCGAGTTATCTCCTTTCGTTCGAGATATTTGCTTGGCTTCCTGGGTAAGCCTCGTCCTACGTGTCCCAATCATCATTTTTCTCTAGTTTTTTGTTCCTCTACAGTGTCCACTGACACGCTAAAGTGATTACTGCGCCCGTCGCGTCGGCACAGTGACGCCTCGAGTACCGCAGCAGTCAGAAGGCCCGATCCTCTCCTGCGCCATGTGGTCTTCGGTGTGGCTCCACTACCTGCGAGCGGTTAAGCCATACACGCGATTATGCGGTTATCGGGGCACATCCACGATCCCACTACGGTTTACACTACACAGTTATAAAGAGGGGAGCGGGGTTGGATGATTCACTTTCACCCTTTCCATTCCCTTCATCTTCTTCCCCGCGCCGCCGCCTCCGTTCGTGTTCCAGTGGCCGCGCCACCGCCATCCCTCTCGTCGGTCACGCTGCGGTTCTCTGGCTCCTGCGACCTCGCCGCAGTGCCTCCGCTTTGGCGTTCTCGCCGGTGAGTTTTTCTACAGCGCCGCTGCTATGTCCCAGCGCTAGGCATTTTTCTAGTTTTCCAAGACTCCCCGTGGCGGTTCTTTCTCTGTTCCGCCGCCGCGTTCGTCACCGTCGCGACGGGGCCCTGCACCTCTAGGCCTCTCCCCGCCGCTAGTTTTTCTTCAATTGATTCCTCCGACGAGCCCATGTCTAGTTCTGCTAGCGGTGCTCTCGTTGGGGAAGATGACCTTGCGGCCGGTCAAGAGCGTGGTTCCTGGCAGGGTTCCACGGTTACTCACCGGGAGATAGAGTGTCTAATCAAAACACATCGAATTCCTGCCGAGGTAAGTTGTCGCTTACCCAGCAAAGAATCCTCCCCTATACTCAATGAGGGCGAGTACGTAGTTTTTATGTCCCACTTCGCTCTTGGATTTGGCCTCCCTCTTAGCGATTTCGCTAGGGGCTTCCTTGATTATTTAGGCCTTCAGCCGCATCACCTGCCGGCTAACGCTGTTGCCTCTCTGTCGGCCTTTATCTCGGCTTCGAAGAGGTATTTCGGCCTCTGGCCTTCCGTAGATATTTGGTGCAAATTCTTTCAGATCCGAGCCAACATAGTGCCGGATAAATCTCTTCATCCTTCTGAGAAATCTCTCACCCAATGTGGGGCTACATCCATTACACCCTGGAGAAACTCCGTGTTTCCCCGTGTCGCCGACCTCGAATCTTGTAAGAAGTGGCATAGATCATTTTTCTATGTCAAGAATACTGGGAAAGAGGATAAGATTCGGCTCCCCGCTTTCTCTATCGGTCCTCCCTCCAAGACGAATTGGATCTACAACCCTAGGAAAAGCCACGCTCTTGCCGAGGCATTTGAGATCCGGCTTAAAAAACTGATTCGTGCTGGGCTCCGAGGTGAAGATTTGATGACTGCATTCGTCAGTAGCCGAATCTGCCCTTTTCAGCTTCACTCTCATAAGCTCTGTTATATGAGTGGTCCTCTGGATCCCAACCGAGTTTCTACGGTTGAGCTTGATGATTATCAGATCTATAAGCGCGTCCGGGCTATTTTCAAGACCGAGATGCCCGAAGAATGGAAATGGGGATTGGAGCCATTTTCTCGCGGGAATCCTCCTCCTCAGGTAAGTTAAACACTAGCATTTTCTTCCGAGTTGCTTTTTCAATTGTTCTTTTGCTAACTCTTATTTACTCCTCTCGCAGAAGTTTACGGAGCAGAAGACAGAAGATGCCGAGGTTTTGGCTCTTCCCTTGACTGCTGATCGCAATATCCCGGATAATGGGGAACCTAACCCAGAGGAGTTTGTCCCTAAGTCGGATGCTGATCCTGTTCGTACCCGGAGCAAGACCTCGGCTCGTGCGGATGAAGGTGACTCGAACGACGTCCAAATTCTTGAGGTAGTTGTCGTGGTGCCTATCTCTTACACATTTCCGGCTCCTTCTTTCCCAGCTAACCAAGCTTGTCAGGTGCACGACGCCGAACCTCTTGCTTCCGAGGCTCCTGTTGCTTCGAAGAAGCGCACCGCTTTGACGGATTCCTATGGTACTGCCCCCAAGAAGCGAGTCAAGAAATCTGCCCAGCATATCCCGAGGCGCAAGACCATGCTTGGGGTTACTGGGTGAGTTTATTTTTATTTGTATTTCTTGTTTCTCTCTTTCTGTTTTTGACTCAGCTTTTACTCCCTTGCAGAGCTCCTCTTTCCGCAAAGCCAAGCGGTCCGAGTATGACAACCTATACTACTCGGCCGTCTTCTCCCTACCTCCGGAGGATACTCGGGTTCCCAGTCCCTCTCGTGTTGATTCTTCTCCTGCGCCAACTAACGTATCGCCTCAACAAGATGAGCATATTTCTCCCACCATTGTTGCCGACGTAATCCCTACACCGGATCACCCGGCTGAGCCTGTTGTCCCTCTTAAGACCCCCGAGGTTTCCACCAATGATCCTTTGTTCACCTCAGTTCCAGATCCTACTCCAATTCCTACGGAGGATACCACCACCTCGGCCCCTTTGGAAACTATAGTTCCTCCTGCCGCCAAGGACGTGGTTCCCAGTGCTAAAGTTTTTGCCCCCGCTGAAGTCTCTACTAAGAGCAAGAAAGTTGTTGTCACTAAACCCTCGGCATCTCAGAAGGGGCCAACAAGCTCTTATCAGCCCAGCATTGCTGATGCACTTTGCAAAGGAGCTTCTACTGCTAAACCTGGTGTTACCTTTGCCGCCGACACTCATCTTATTCTTCATAAGAGTCCGACAGCGGCTGCATTTACTCAGCAGGCCCGAGGTAAAGTGCTGACCCGTACTGAGAGCGGGCATAGCCTCGGCTCACTGGTGGAATATGCGAACAACTGGAATGCCGCCAATCAACTTCAGGGCAATCCAAGTAGCCAACCATTTCAACTTTCCGACATCAGCAGTCATTTGCATATGGCTGCTAAGATTGTTCTCGAAAGTGATAAGATGAACGAGGTAAGCGTCTTCGTTGATACTTTGTCTATTATTCAGACGATATCATATATACACTAGTCCCCGAAGCTTGCAATCGGATAACTTGTTCGTTTGGAAGCTTCATCTTGTTTTAAATGCATTGCATGATTTACTTGATCTGGATCTATCTTACATTTGAATATATAACCATCTGGATCTAAGTCAAGTTTTACTTGATTCGGATCCTGCCTTACTTTTGAATATATAGCCATCTATATCCGAGTCAAGTTTTACTTGATTCGGATCTGCCTTACTTTCGAATATCTATCCACCTAGATCCGAGTCGAGTTTTACTTGATTTGGATCTGCCTTACTTTTAAATATCTATCCACCTAGATCCAAGTCAAGTTTTACTTGATTCGGATTTGCCTTACTTTTGAATACCTATCCACCTAGATCCGAGTCAAGTTTTACTTGATTCGGATCTGTCTTGCTTTTGAATATCTAGCCACCTAGATACGAGTCAAGTTTTACTTGATTCGGATCTGCCTTAATTCTAAATATCTACCCACCTAGATCCGAGTCAAGTTTTACTTGATTCGGATCTGCCTTACTTTTGAATATCTATCCACCTAGATCCGAGTCAAGTTTTACTTGATTCGGATCTGCCTTACTTTTGAATATCTAGCTACCTAGATCCGAGTCAAGTTTTACTTGATTCGGATCTGTCTATTCTTTGCGTAACTTGTTGCCTTTTTTTAGGTTGCCCATGATCGGCGGACAGTTGAATTTCAAAGGTTGCTTTTTGCGCACAAGAAACTTCAAGATAAATATGAGCAGATTGTCCCTGTTGTGAAGAAAACTGGTAAATTAACTGGTCCGTGTAATTTCTCTCATCTTTCTAATAGATTTAGTTTTTCGTGCTAATTAGTTTGTTGTTGGTGCGCAGCTGGTATCAACAACCTGAATGCTCGCCTTACCAAGAAATTTGGCATCCTTGAAGGTTAGTCACTCCTTTTGCCTTTTAATTTGTCGACATTTTGTTCGAGGTAAATCTTGGGTTTCTTACAACCTTCCGGCTTTGGTATAGCCGAGTTACAAATACTTGCAGCGTTGCATCAAGAATGCATATCTATGCCTGATATGATGCTGCATTTTTTAGAACAAGCTACCGCTCATTCTACGCAACTCAAGGAAAAAGATGACGAGATAACCCGGTTGCGCGCCGAGGTTGAATCTCTCAAGCTTTCCCAGAAGTCTGAGTTGGAAAAAGTTGATCAAGAGTTCTCTGAAGAAAATAACCGACTAAGTCTGCAGTTGAAGAAAGACAAGGAACTTCTTGATGCCGCCGAACTAAAGAACCGGGCGATGAGCAAGGAAATCACTCGCTTTGAGAAGAGTAGGACCGACTGGTCCCAGGATATCCATAAAATGTTGAATTACATCCATCGCAAGTTTTTGTATCTCGTCGAGTTATCCTTCCTCTTTTCTTATTTTAACCCATATGTCGTTCTTTCGCGCAGATCATTTTCCAGAAGCTAAACCTATGAGCTCCAAGGCTGTGATTTTTGCTCGCGAGCGCCGAGGTGTTCCCGTTGCTTCGTGTCCCGAGTATTCCATAGAAGATTTCCTGATTGCCGTCGCGCTGCTATTGGACCAATGAAGATTATGGGAAGAGATCTGGTGCAAGCAGCTATTCGAGCCTACCATGTTCTCTGGCCGAATTCGCTGATATTGATGAGGTTGAAGTGCTTGTGGCAAGGCTAATGGCATCTCAAACTCAACTTAACCTCTGGAGGGAATCTGCTGGAAGGGCTGGTGCTGATATGGCACCTACGGCCGTTTTGTCTTGGTATGAAGATATCTCCCTCGATATTCTGATGAATCTGCGCACCGGCTCTCCTTGGGTTGAGAATTCGTAGTTCGTTGCTCACCGTCAAGCCCGTGCCTTCCAGCTTATCGAGTATGCTGATTTGCATCATTGGATCGAGGGGCCGATTTTTCTTCCCAACCCGGCTGATGATGCTGAAGCTGAAGATGCATCGGGCGGTGACTCGGCCAATCAAGATGAATTGGGGGATGGTTCGGATAATGCCAATGATTCCAATGACACCTCAGATGGGGATGACGACGCGCGATCGTCTTCCAAAGGAACTAAAACCTCTCGATCCCAAATTGGCATCTCCCAGCAGCCAGAGCTTGCCCCAGAGGTTACTATGGCCCCCGTTGATGCCGAGGTAACCTCTGCTGAGGCCCAAACAACCTCGGAGCGCCCAGTTCCTAAATATACCCTTCTAAAGGAGACCGAGGTCATTCCGCCTGCGTCCAAGACACCCACGTCCGATGCTCCTGATACTGCCACTGCCCCTCCTACGGGTGATTCGGCCTCTGCCGGTGTCTAGGTTCAAAAACTCTTAGCCGTTTAAGTCCCCGGTATGCCGGGCGTATGATGTCTTTGAAACAATTGTCCGCCTTTTGGTGTAGTGTGAACCCTTTCGCCTTGTGCCTCTGAGGCACTGGTAATGGTAATTGTTGTTAGTTTATCTAACTGAATCTATTTGAATAGTATCTTTGCTTTGCCAAATTTTAACTTTGTAGATCCGGATCATATTTTCCCATATGACTGATTTTCGTTCGGCATCTATCTTGTGTTCCTTATGTAAACTTGGGTGTATAGTTTTCGTTTTTGCAACTTCTCCTTGAAGTACTGTGTTCTAAGCCCATAGATTGGCTTACCACCCTCCCCGAGGTATTCATTGGTAAAATGATATAGATGGGGTACGTCCTTTATTATACCTCGACTTGCTGAGATTATCATTCTTGTTACGATGATTTTTAGAAATCGTTGGCTGTTTCCTCCTTGTTATTCCTTCGATGGCCAAGGCAAGCTTATATCGCATCTTGCGATTTATGATTGACAAGTCGGGGAACTCCCCGAGTTTCTACTTGAGTTATTGAACTCTTATGTGTATGAAAAAAATCAGGGGGCAATATAAGTCAGTCCCCGAGTTATCGCTCGGGTTACTGAAGTTTCACACATGCTCAAAAAATATCAAACAACATGAAGTAGTCCCCAAGTTATTACTCGGGTTGTCGAAATGTAATTCATAATTCAACACAAAGAACATCATGGGGCAGTCCCCGAGTCACTGCTCGGGGTGCCGAAGTTTAATACATAGTTCAAAATAAGAAATAACATGGGGCAGTCCCCGAGTCACTGCTCGGGGTGCCGAAGTTTGATGCACTCTTGATATTCTGACTTGGTGCATCACGTCACAATATGCAATATAGGGCTTCTAAGTGTAGAATGGGCGAAGTAAAGCTATGTTCCATGGTCTTTTTGATTCATCTCCGGCCTTGTTTGCCTTGTTATTTTCTGTTGACCGAGCGTCGATCAGGTAGTATGCATCATTGTGCAATGCTTTACTCATGATAAATGGTCCTTACCATGGGGGTGAGAGCTTGTGCATGCCGGCTGTGCGTTGCACTAGCCGAAGAACTAAATCTCCTTCTTTAAAAACTCTTGGACTGACTTTTTTGCTATGATATCGTCTGAGCTCTTGCTGATAAATAGCTGATCTTGATAATGCCAATTCCATTGCTTCCTCCAGCAGATCCACATCGTCTTGCCGTGATATTTCGTTTACCTCGGCACTTGTGTACCGGACCACTCTTGGCGAGTCATGCATTATGTCGGCTGGAAGTACAGCTTTTGCCCCGTATACTAGAAAGAATGGGGTATACCCCGTCGATCTATTTGGGGTGGTCCTGAGGCTCCACAGTACTACTGGAAGCTCCTCAATCCAGCATCCTGCCGACCTTTGCAGTGGTTCGATTAGCCGAGGTTTTATTCCTGACAATACCAGTCCATTTGATCTTTCTACTTGCCCATTCAATGCCGGGTGAGCCACCGAGGCAACATCTAGTCTTATGTGTTTCTCTTGGAAGAATCTAGCAAAAGCTCCTTCAGCGAAGTTTGTGCCATTATCCGTGATAATACTGTGTGGGTATCCATATCTCAAGATAATATCTTTGAGGATTTTCACCGCTGTGGGTCCGTCATATTTTATTATTGGTTTCACTTCTATCCACTTTGTGAATTTGTCCACCATGACCATAATATGAGTCATTCCGCCTCGGGCAGGCTTGAATGGACCTACCATATCCAAACACCATACAGAAAAGGGCCAAGTGTTTGGTATTGTTTTTAACTCAGACGAAGGCAATGTATCTTGCTGGAGTATCTCTGGCAACCATTACACCTTTCTACCAATTCTTTTGCTTCCTTCAGCGTAGTCGGCCAATAAAATCCATGCCTAAATGCTTTGGCCACTAGGGCTCTGGATGAGGCGTGATGCCCACATTCTCCCTGATGTATATCCAAAAGTATTTCTTGCCCTTCTGCCGAGTCAACACATCGTTGCAGTACATTCGTGACACTTCTCTTATACAGCTCATTGTTTATGATCATGTAGGCTTTTGATCTTCTCACTATCTGTCTAGCTAGGACCTCATCACCCGGCAAGATTTCTTTTT
This sequence comes from Avena atlantica, assembly GCA_910589765.1. Taxonomy (NCBI): domain Eukaryota; kingdom Viridiplantae; phylum Streptophyta; class Magnoliopsida; order Poales; family Poaceae; genus Avena; species Avena atlantica. The sequence goes on along the minus strand of OU342733.1, from coordinate 454,155,004 downwards.
TAAGGAATGAGAATATGGGTTGTGCCCATGCCGGCGTAACTTTCTCCGGGGAAATTATATTTGTCAACTTCCATAATTTCCGCTGGCATAACATCTTTGGGCTTTTCCGTGTTCACCCGTGGGTCGGCCGAATTAACCGTTAAATGATTCAGGTCATATTCTTTGTCGATTTCCATTGGGACATTTCCCTCTGTCTGTTCTGCCGAGATACAAATTGATTCGGATTCTTGTGAAGGTGTAATTGATGGTTTTCTCAGGTGCTCCAGAGCTATGCCTGGGGGAATTGACTGCCTAGTCGATCCGAGTTTTAATAGTGTATCAGCAGCGTCATTTTCCGCCCGAGGTATGTGATGAAACTCGCACCCGTCAAAATAACCACTGATTTTTTGCACATGGAACCTATACATGGCCATATTTGCATCTAGTGCATCCCAATTTCCTGATACTTTCTATACTACGAGGTCTGAATCCCCGTAACATAGAATCCGACATATGCCATTCTCTTTTGCCATCTTTAGGCCATGGACCAGTGCTTCATATTCGGCAATATTATTTGATGCGGCGAAATGTATCTACAACACGCATTTCAACTTATCTTTTTTTGGTGAGGTCAATACTATTCCTGCCCCTAGCCCATTCCTTAGCTTGGACCCGTCAAAATGCATTGTCCAATAGTTCAGATCTGGCAATGGGGGCTCATACTGAACCTCGTCCCAATCCACAAAGAAGTCGGCCACTGCCTGAGATTTAATTGCATCTCGCCTATCAAATTGCGGAGCATAAGGTGATAACTCGATTGCCCACTTTGCTATTCGGCCACTTGCATCTTTGTTGCTTAATATCTCGGCTATGGGTGCTTCACAAATCACTTTTATCGGATGTTCTTCAAAGTAGTGCTTGAGTTTTTTCACCTACATGTATACTCCATAAGCCATCTTCTGGTAGTGCGTGTAGTTCTGCTTCGAGGCCGATAATACCTCACTTAGGTAATATACGGGTCTTTGTATCGATTTATCCCCTTCATTCCGCTCCACGACAACTACCGCACTTACCACTCTGTTAGTAGCTGCCACATAGAGTAACATAGGCTCTTTTGACAATGGAGAAGCCAAAATCGGTGCTGTGACCAACATATTTTTTAACTCATGAAATGCATTATCGGCCTGCGGTGTCCAGATGAACTTGTCTGATTTTTTCATCAGTTGGTATAGAGGTAATGCTTTTTCCCCTAGCCGACATATGAATCGACTCAGAGAAGCCATGCATCATGTAAATTTTTGTACATCGTTCAGACACCTCGGCAGTTCCATTCTTTCAACTGCTCGGATCTTAGTTGGAATTGCCTCTATACCTTGGCTAGACACGAGGAAACCGAGTAATTTTCCAGCTGGCACACCGAAGGTACATTTTTCTGGGTTAAGTTTCATTCAGAACCTTCTCAGGTTTGCGAATGTCTGCCGAATATCTTCAAGGAGTGTTTTGCTCTCTTTGTTTTTTATAACCACATCGTCTACATACACTTGCACATTTTTTCCTATCTGGTCATACAGACACTTTTGCATGCATCTTTGGTATATTGCTCCTGCATTACGCAGGCCGAATGGCATGATGCTATAGCAATAAGCCCCGTACGAGGTAATAAACGCAGTCTTTATTTGATCAGTCGGGTTTAACGGTATCTGGTGGAAACCAGAATATGCGTCTACAAATGATAATAGCTCACATCCTGCGGTTGAATCAATGACTTGGTCTATCCTAGGTAAAGGAAAAGGATCTTTGGGACACACCTTATTGAGGTTCGTGTAATCGATGCACATTCGCCATACGACGACTACATTTGGGTCATCCTTTTTCTTTTCTACTATCAACGGATTTGATAGCCAATCCGGGTGAAGCACTTCCATGATGAACCCGACCGCAAGGAGCCGAGCTATCTCATCCCCTATTATATTTCTCCTGTCTTCGGCGAAGCGGCGGAGAGGTTGCTTCACCGGCCTTGACCCTGGCCTTACATGCAAAGAGTGCTCAGCCAACTCCCTCGGCACACCTTGCAGGTCCTGAGTTGACCACACAAAGATATCTTGATTCTCACGGAGGAAGTTGGTGAGCTCGCTTTCCTATTTGGCATCTAGGCCTGCACCAATCGTGATGGTGCGCTTTGGGAACTGATCATCTATCTGGATCTTTTTCATCTCTTTAGTCGGCTAGAAAGATACACTCCCATGCGGGTTGGCTAATGCCGGCATATTAAGTTGTGCCGACTGAGCCAGAGCTGCTACTTCCTGAATCCTTCTTTTCTCCCTTGCAATTACCAATGATTCGGCCAGGTTCAACCCGGCTGAAGCACATTCCATTGATTTTCTGTAATCCCCGGCCATTGTTATTACCCCCTGAGGTCCTGGCAACTTCATTTTCAAGTAGGTAATGTGACAGCTGCTCATGAATTTAGCTAGTGCTGGCCGTCTGTAGCATCCCAGTTGTCTAACATCTATAATGCTACCTGATCTAGTAATAAAATGGCCACTTCCTACATATAATTGTTGCATCACCATGTTATCATGCTCATGTCATCATGCCACCTTGCATTTGAGCATCATACAAACCCTTGTGTTTTGGTTCTTACCTCATATGCATCATTAATTGTATTTGCCTCTTGATATTGTAGTTGGATCTTGATATATTGTTCAAATGACCAAGTTGAGTTGGGGGCATATCTTTTATTAACTCCACCACCTTTTCTTCACCACCTTATAATTCCACCATCCAATTAATATGAGCTAGCATTTAATTGAGTTTACCTAGCTCATGTGGGTTGGGTGGATACAATACTAGTCCCTTTTTGCTTGGTCTTATTCCACCTTTTGGGAATGCATGGAAGAATGCCATGTGATTTTATGTTGTTTTCACAATATGAATGCATGGCATTTATTGTTTGCATGGGCCATGCAGAACCACCACATCCAAGTCATCTGGTTTTTATTTTGAAATTCTTGGAGTGGGTCTTTTCTCTTATCTCACTCTCTCCTCCCTTTTGCTTGATCTAGCTAGAGCCATGCAAGCACCACCTTTTTACTTGTCATTTGAATTTTTATTTGTTTTCTTTTTGCATGGACCATCTCTTTTCCCTTTGCTCGAGCTTGTTTGTTTTGTCCAACCCATACCCCATAACCCCAATCCAACCCTAACCCTCTCTCACATCTCTTCCTCTCTCTCTAAACCCTACTCTCTCCTCCAAGATACTAAACCCTAATCACCTCATCTAATCTAGTCCTAATTACACTTTCTCCCTCTCATCTCACCCTCTCTTCTAACCCTAAACCCTACCCCCTCTCCAAACCATCCTCATCCATATGTGATCATGTGTGCATGCTTAAGCCCTAACCCCCTCTCTCTCGGCCTCTCTCTCCCTCCTAGCTGGCCCCCACCATACCCCCTAGCTATCTCTCTCCCTTCTAACCCTAGCCCCACCCGAGGATATCCTCTCTTTCCCCCTCTCCTTTCTTGCTCTCCCTCTGCCTGCCCTGCCCCACCACGAGCTCCTTACCCCTGGCCCACCTGGCAGCCTCCCTCTCCCCTCCCCCTGCCTTGCCGAGCCCTGCCGATCACGTGGAGGAGAGGACAAAGGTGGCCGAGACCACCTTTATCACCATCCCCTCCCCCACGCCAACCACCTCACCCCCTCGTTCTTATCTACCTCCCTTCCCACCTCTGGCCTCTCCCAGATCTCCCCAGAGGCCCTGCCTCGCCTCCCCTCTTCCCCCTCTTTCTCCACCGCCGCCATACCCCGACGCCGGCCACCACCATCGGCTCGCTCTAGTACACACCGATCCAGGAGGCGGGCGAGGAGCTAGGGTTGTCGAGGAAGCCTGCAGCGTTCCTCTGCTTCGTCCTGCACGATCCAGCGAGGAGGAGGAGCCCTGGACCCGAAGGACACCGCTACCACCCGACGCAAACCCTAGCCGCCGGTGCGCCAGCCTCGCCGCCGATCGTGACCTCCCCGAGCCTCGTCGACCACACCATCGGCCTCGCGGTGAGTCCCTGAGCCTCCCAGACATGCCCCTACCCTTCATCGCTTCCTGCCGGTGGCGTGCGTTCCGTCGAGCGCACTGCATGCACCGGCGAGCGCGCACCGTCTGCCCGCTTGCGCATCGCAGAGACCTCTAGCTAGTCGCGACCTCCCTTCTGTCACCAAGCGCACACACACCGCAGTGGTAGCCGCCGTCGCTAGCGCGCCAGAGGGCACGGGTTCGAGCCCCCGCAGCGCTCTGTCCACGGACGCGCGCGTGCCTGACGACAGCGGGTTCAGAGAAGAGGAACAGGACCCTGGGGGCCTTTTTCCCCAAAACCCCCTCAACCTTTTTCTTTCTGAACCCGCACTCCTCGCTGCCCCACCTGTCTGTGCCTCTGTCTTTTTGCAAAAAGGCTCCCGTCAAACGTTGTAATCAACCCGCGGTCCCCCAAACCAGCCCACGTGTCCCCCTCTCGCCTCAGCCCAGTCAGCACCTGGCCCCACCTGGTCAGTGACTATGGGTAGCTTCTGGCTGGGTGACAAAAGTCCAGAACCTTTACTGAATTCAAATTCAAATAATTTTTAAACTGTTTAAATATGAATTAAATCATAACTTTCAAATGGTTTAATTTTTGAATTCAAACTTAATATGAAAAATGTTTTATTTTTGAATGTTAATTCAAATCTTTAATCAAATAATTTCAGAATTAATTTAATTAGTCAACCTTTGACTTTGACCCTATTTAATAATTTTGACTATAAAATAAATTTAAATTCATAATTCCAAATAATACAAATAATATATGTTTTTGAATCAGAAAAATGTGAGGATTTCAAATATGCCATTCAAAATATTTTTTGGACACTTTAAATTTCAAGTTGAATTAAATTACAACAAAATGCCCCTGGACCTTAATAAATTAATAACTTTTGTATTAAAACTCCGAATTTGACAAATGATATGTCTAAAATGATCAGCTCGACGAGACATTTCTGTCTATGCTATCCATGACTTAAATTGCAGCATGCATCATATAAATATATAGTATACAACAACTAATATGACCAAAACTCAATAAAAATGTTATTTCTTGTATTCTACCCTTCACCCATGCCATGCTACATTATTGCCATGCAACTTGTGCATCATTCATCATGGCATGATTGTTTGCTTGTCGCATTTTATTCATATGCTTGCGCACTTTATTTATGTTGGCCCTTGTTTGTTTGGTTCTTCTTCGAATAGACACTGAGCAGGGGATATATCAAGAGAACCAGGAGCACTACCCAGATCCGTCTCTCGCTTCAACTGAGTTGCCAGGCAAGCACTATCACATGCTTGCATACATACAGTACCTATTGCCTCTATCTTATTCTTGCATCATTGAGTCGCGATTGCATTAAACTGAATCCCAAGTATTGCATAGCCTTTACATTAAACCCCACCAAGCTTGTTCCTCCGTCCCATGAGCCATTACTACAGGAGTTGTTTGAGCCATGCGAGTCGTAGAACAGCATGTGTAGGGTATGTGAGAGTCTGATGGATAACGAGGTATCTAAACAACTTAACCTGAGTAGCAATGGGATAACTAATGAAAGTGGCACCGGTGGGCAATATCTGCTATTTGGTTTTTCCTGCTCACTTGTGTCCCGTAAGACCCCGAGTACTTCATTCCTGTTCCAAGAATATTCGCGCTATCCACATCCAGGAGGCTTATGGGACCCCCCTGAGCCAGAGCTTGATTCGTTCTTATTTCTTGGGGCCACAAACTAGTTTGAGGTTTTATTTACGATCCTGTACTTATGCCATGCTACTGCTTTATTTAAGATTGTGCGAGGATCACACTGTACTGTTTAGGTAAGCGGAGTGTTTTCGCGGTATCGACAAGCCCAGTCACATTTTCGGGTTCCCAGTCGTTTACAGCCACTGGCGCAAACCTTGAGTCCGTCTCGAAGTCAGCTAACTTCGTTGCGGGTAGCTTAATGGGGTGGCCCCCTGAAATATTTCTGAATCCTATGATTGCTTTGTCGTGAAGGCCTCGTTGGGTTTTGATTTGGTTTTTCCGAGGTTGATCGAGTGTGTGTTGCTATTTGTGCACCCCTGCAGGGTAAAACTTTCTGAAAGCCGTGTCCGCGGTTATGGACGACTTGGAGCACAGTTTCTCGATCATAGACAAGCATAACTAAAGTACCGCTTTAATCTGACTAAGTAATTGACTAGTTAATAGTGCAACACTCATGGAATGCTTAATAAAATTGCCAACGGATGGGGGGGGGGGGGTTGTTCGTCCGCTTCCTCGTTGGTAAGCGAGGAGGAGGATGGATCTGATGAAATTACTGTTATAACTGTTGTCATTAATTCATGGACATCCGTCTATCATTGGTTAGGCGGATGGTTAGCGTTTATCTATAGAACTGTTAGGGTTATCTTTCGCTGCAATTGCGTCACCCCAGGTTGTGTCCCCTTTAGAGGCATAAAGACTTGCTGAGTACCCTTAGGGTCTCACACGATAAATTATTGGTTCAGATGAACAGGTACACTCGCAGGACGGATACTGGGTGGAAGAGGCTGATGATGTGGGCAACGATCGTTCGGTGTAGAGATTCCGGGAACGGGGATCCATGAGTTCTGTGGGCGGGATGTGCTTACTTCTGTGGCATCTTATGCCGATTTGCTTCTTATCCGTACTCGGACTTTGTTCTGCCGCTTCCGCTTGATACTCTGATGTGTGATGTATGAGGAAATATCCTAAAATATTATATCTATCTAGGTCATTTGAATCTTGCCGTATGGCGTTGCTATATTTCCTTTCTTTCTAGATGGAATGACTCTGATGTACTTTTGTATGGTGGCTTGCATACATACTCATTTGTGTATGTAGTTGATCCCTTCGCCTGCCGATTACTCCGCCCGTACAGGTCCCGATGAATTGGAAGTGGTTGGGACGGCCGAAAGGTCTACCCGTGAGTGGCTTTTGGGCCCCACCGTACTATTTCAACCACTACCGTTCATCCAGGCTTGTATCTAGGAGCGTAATTCACCGAGGTAGTTACAATTGGTATCAGAGCCATCCCGCCCTTCAGGGTCTCAGCCAAATGGTCGTTGTCAGTCTAGCAAATATTTTGGTAGTTATGTATACTAGGGAAAAACAAAACGCGAGAGTAGGACTGCTTCCACTTTTCTTCTTACCCACCCACCCACCCTTTTCTGGTAAGGAAGTGTAACGTTTTCAATCCTCTCCTTAAAATTCAAACTAGGATTCACGTGTTCTGGGTTTCCGTAGTACCATAGGTTGTGTGTGTGTGTGTGTGTGTGTGTGTGTGTGTGTGTGTGTAATTCCTTGTCTATCTGTTGCATCCAAGTTGTTATCTAATCAGCCTTTGGTTATCAACTGTTGGTACATTCCATACCGACAGGCTTTTGCAAACCGACGCGATCTATCTGATTTGTTGTTTACCGACGCAATCTGTCTTACTCTTTGTATCCGACGTTATCTTGTTTGGGGTGTTCGTTTCCGTAGTTACCAATCTTTAGGTTCGTTGTGAGAAGAAGGGGTTAGGATATGTGTTCCACTTGTTCATGTGCGGAGTAATGATTTGAGTGCGGGATGGAGTCGCGACCATACCACTACTCTTATCATTCGCTTTTGTATATTGAATCGGTAGAGACACTAATCTTATTCGTTAAGTAATTTTGCGCATCTATTGGTATTTTAATGCCGAAATTTGTGGAAAATTTTTCTTTGATATATTTGTGTACCACACTCCTTTTCAGTCGTGTGCGATATGCTTAATATCCTCTAGGTGCTTTGAACTTTGTTGATATTTTAATATCATCTTAGTAAATTGCATCCTTTAATCTTGGTTAATTCCATCTTGGTACTATTTTGGATTATTATTATTCTCCATTATAGTACTGACTTGTGTTTTATATCAATCACAGGATGGATCCACCACGCCGTTCTGATGAGGACATACCACCTGAACTGGGTTCCGCGTTGTCAAACATTGCCAATGCCTTAGCAGCAATGCAGCAGAACCAACAGCGCTTTGAGGAAAGTGTTCGGAGGAATGAGTTTGCTCCACTACCTCCACCTCCCAAGCGAGGAGACATCAAAAGCTTCCTGAAATTCAACCCTCGCCAATTTGATGTTTCTGATCGACCACTGGATGCGGATGATTGGTTGCGTGAGATGTCAAGGCTACTCGAGACTGCTGATGTTCCTGAGCAAGAGTGGGTAAAGTGTGCTACTCACCTTCTGAAGGGAGATGCAGCTCTCTGGTGGGAGAATTACCTGAAGGCAAACTGTGCTGGTTTCCAGCCTACTTGGGAACGGTTCACGGGAGCGTTCAAAGAGCAGTATCTGTCAGAAATTGTCATGGAGAGGATGAAGGAAGCTTTTCTCAACCTTAAGAAGGGAAATGATAATGTCAACACCTACATCAGGAATTTCATGAATCTTTCTTGTTATGGTGGCGATGAGATCTCCGATGACAATAAGAAGCAAAAGAGGTTCAGGCAAGGGCTCAATGCATCGATCAAATATGCAATCACACATGCAAGGCCGACATCTTTTCTGGAACTTCAGCACACAGCTCTGCAAGAGGAAGCAAGTAGGCAAGTGTTTGAGGAGTCCAAGAAACACAACCGTGATGCATCAAGCTCTTCAGCTATGGCAACTCCTTCTAAGCGGCGTGTCTGGGTTCCTAACACCCCACCGTCGCCCCCGGCTCCACCAAGACCTGCGAGCTACGCGTCAAGGCCACTAAACTCCATCACTGCTGCTCCCAGGGGCTACAACCACCACTACCCTGGAGCGCCTGGCGGAGTCCCTGGCTACGTTGCTCCACGTCCACCTGGTGCTTGTTTCACGTGTGGAGACCCTGGACATCTGAACTGGAACTGCCCATTGGAAAACAAAGCTCTTCCTCCAACCCCGCCAAGATCTGCAGCAAGCTCTCCTTTGGTTCGTGCACCACCACCTCGGGCTCTCAACATCAACACCAAGCCCGGGTCTACTGTTGCTCGTGCCAACTGTGTCAACGCCGCTCAAGCCGAGCATGCACCTGGAGTTGTGATGGGTATGCTATCCGTTAACTCAGTCCCTGCACGAGTTTTGTTTGATTCTGGTGCATCGCATTCTTTTGTTTCTATCAAGTTTGCATATGAGAATGGGTTAGCATTGGTTCCTCTCCTCAAGCGGTTAATGGTCCTTTCTCCTGGAGCAAAGATGGTAGCTTCTAAAGTCAGCCATGGCAATCAAATTGAGATTGGTGGCTCTTCATTCTCGGCTTCCTTAATTGTTCTGGGCAATTCTGACATTGATGTCATCTTGGGCATGGATTGGTTGACAGAAAATGCAGCTGTGATTGATTGTGCTGAACGCTCGGTTTCTCTGAAGATTCCTGAAGGCCATATAGTCTTTTCTCCAAGTTTGACTCCTGCTATCCAGCTTTTCTCTTTGGCGGCTCTGAATGATGATGCTATGGAAGCTATTCAGAGTGTACCGGTGGTCTGTGAGTTCCCAGATGTCTTTCCTGAAGAGTTGCCGGGATTGCCTTCGGATCGTGAGGTTGAGTTTGTAATTGAGCTTGAACCTGGAACGGCTCCTATCTCCAAGCGGCCTTACAAAATGGGTCCTGCTGAGTTGGCTGAACTCAAACGTCAACTTGATGAGCAAGAGAAGTTGGGTTTCATTCAACACAGTACTTCTTCTTGGGGTAGCCCAACAATCTTTGTGAAGAAGCGTGACAGGACTGATAGACTTTGTGTTGACTATCGGGCTCTCAATGCTAAAACCATCAAGAATAAATATCCCCTTCCGCGGATTAATGATCTCTTCGATCAGCTAGCTGGAGCTGTGGTATTCTCTAAGCTGGATTTGAGGAGTGGTTATCACCAAATCAAGATTCGCAAGGAAGATGTGCCTAAAACAGCTTTCACCACCCGCTATGGCCTGTATGAGTACACAGTCATGTCTTTCGGTCTCACCAACGCACCTGCTACCTTCTCGAGGCTTATGAACTCGGTTTTCATGGAGTACCTTGATAAGTTCGTTGTGGTCTATCTGGATGACATCCTAGTCTATTCCAAGTCCAAAGAAGAGCATGAAGAACACCTTCGGTGTGTCCTAAACAAGCTTCGTGAGAACCGCTTGTATGCAAAGTTCTCAAAGTGTGAGTTTTGGCTTCCTGAAGTAACCTATCTTGGTCATGTCATCTCTGCCAAGGGCATTGCAGTCAACCCGGAAACTGTGAAGACAATTGTTGAATGGCTTCCTCCTGTTAATGTCAAAGAAGTGCGGAGTTTTCTTGGTTTGGCTAGTTATTGCCGTCGCTTCGTTCAGAACTTCTCGAAGATAGTGAAGCCTCTTACCGATCTCCTCAAGAAAGGCAAGAAATACCTTTGGACTCCTGCATGTCAAGCAAGCTTTGAGACACTCAAAGAGAAGCTCACTTCCACACCAGTCTTGGTTCCTCCGGATACATCTAAGCCTTTCCAGATATTCTGTGACGCTTCTTTGCAAGGATTGGGTGAGGTCCTTATGCAAGAGAAACAAGTGGTTGCATATGCCTCTCGACAGTTGAAGACGCATGAGATCAACTATCCCACACATGACCTCGAGCTCGCAGCAGTTGTCTTTGCTTTGAAGCTATGGAGGCACTACTTGCTTGGCAACCGTTGTGAGATCTTTTCTGATCACAAGAGTTTGAAGTATATCTTCACCCAGCCTGATCTTAACCTTCGGCAGAGGAGATGGATTGAAGCAATCAATGATTTTGATTTGACCATCAACTACACTCCGGGCAAAGAGAATGTCATGGACGATGCTCTCAGCCGCAAAGCTTATGTCAACAACCTCATGGTGGAAGAGCAACAGCCTCTCTTGTGCGAGGAATTCCGTCAGCTCAACCTGGAAATTGTGGAACAAGGGCATCTCCTGAACCTTCTCGCTACTCCTCTCTTGGAAGAAAATATTCGCTCTCGTCAGCTTGGCGATCCACACACCAAAAAGATCATCTCCAAACTTCAGCTTCCGAAGTATGAGTCCTTCCACGTTGATGATCAAGGCACGCTTTTCTTTGAACACCGGATGTTTGTTCCAAACTACCCGGGTTTAAGAGAGCAAGTTCTCAAGGAGACGCACGATTCTGTTCTTTCTATCCATCCTGGCAGCACAAAGATGTACATGGACTTGAAAACACAATATTGGTGGCCTGGTTTGAAACGGTATTGTGCCAAGTATGTCTCGGAGTGTGATGTCTGCCGCAGAGTGAAAGCTGTCCATCAGAAACCTTTCGGTCTTCTACAGCCATTGAAACCCCCGGAATGGAAATGGGAGAAAGTAGAGATGGACTTCATCACTGGTTTTCCAAGGTCGCAGAAGGGCAACAATGCAATCTTTGTTGTCATCGACAGGCTCTCTAAAGTGGCTCATTTCTTCCCCGTCAAGGAAACAATTTCTGGAATTCAATTGGCTGAGCTCTACATCAACAGAATTGTCTCTCTGTATGGGGTTCCGCTTGAGATCAGTTCAGACCGTGGGAGCATCTTCACTTCCAAGTTCTGGGAGAGTTTCCAAAATGCTTTGGGAACAAAGTTGAACTTCAGCACTGCTTACCACCCTCAGTCGCAAGGACAAGTTGAAAGGATCAATCAGATTCTGGAGGATATGCTTCGTGCTTGCGTTATCTCTTTTGGCATGAAGTGGGAGGAATGTCTTCCTTATGCTGAATTCTCTTACAACAACAGCTTCCAGAAAAGTCTGAAGATGGCACCATTTGAGGCTCTCTATGGTCGCAAGTGCAGAACTCCGATTGGTTGGTCAGGTGCAGGAGAAAGAATCTGGTTTGGCCCTGACATTGTAACTCAAGCGGAGGAGAAGGTGCATATCATTCTTGAGAACCTGAAGATTGCTCAAAGTCGTCAGAAGAGCAATTATGACAGGAAGCACACGGACATGGTGTATGCCCCTGGTGATCTCGTGTACCTTCGTGTCACTCCCATGAGAGGCACACACCGCTTCGGTATCAAAGGAAAGCTGGCTCCTAGATACATCGGTCCTTTCAAGATTCGTGGTAGAAGAGGAGAAGTTGCTTATGCCCTTGAGCTCCCGGAAAAACTCAAAGTGCATGATGTTTTCCACATCTCTCAGCTCAAGAAGTGCTTCAAAGATCCCGGCAGGACCGTGGATCATGAGCTAATCGATCTCCAAGAAGACCTGTCTTATCAAGAACACCCCACAAAAATCCTTGATACCGCAGAAAGAAGGACTCGCAACAAGTCCATCAAGTTCTGCAAGGTGCAGTGGTCGCACCATTCTGTTGATGAAGCCACTTGGGAGCGTGAAGATGAACTCCGTGCCAACTATCCTACCCTCTTTGTGTCTTCTTCTTCTTCCTAGAATCTCGGGGCGAGATTCCTGTTTAGTGGGTGAGAGTTGTAGCATCCCAGTTGTCTAACATCTGTAATGCTACCTGATCTAGTAATAAAATGGCCACTTCCTACATATAATTGTTGCATCACCATGTTATCATGCTCATGTCATCATGCCACCTTGCATTTGAGCATCATACAAACCCTTGTGTTTTGGTTCTTACCTCATATGCATCATTAATTGTATTTGCCTCTTGATATTGTAGTTGGATCTTGATATATTGTTCAAATGCCCAAGTTGAGTTGGGGGCATATCTTTTATTGACTCCACCACCTTTTCTTCACCACCTTATAATTCCACCATCCAATTAATATGAGCTGGCATTTAATTGAGTTTACCTAGCTCATGTGGGTTGGGTGGATCCAATACTAGTCCCTTTTTGCTTGGCCTTATTCCACCTTTTGGGAATGCATGGAAGAATGCCATGTGATTTTATGTTGTTTTCACAATATGAATGCATGGCATTTATTGTTTGCATGGGCCATGCAGAACTACCACATCCAAGTCATCTGGTTTTTATTTTGAAATTCTTGGAGTGGGTCTTTTCTCTTATCTCACTCTCTCCTCCCTTTTGCTTGATCTAGCTAGAGCCATGCAAGCACCACCTTTTTACTTGTCATTTGAATTTTTATTTGTTTTCTTTTTGCATGGACCATCTCTTTTCCCTTTGCTCGAGCTTGTTTGTTTTGTCCAACCCATACCCCATAACCCCAATCCAACCCTAACCCTCTCTCACATCTCTTCCTCTCTCTCTAAACCCTACTCTCTCCTCCAAGATACTAAACCCTAATCACCTCATCTAATCTAGTCCTAATTACACTTTCTCCCTCTCATCTCACCCTCTCTTCTAACCCTAAACCCTACCCCCTCTCCAAACCATCCCCATCCATATGTGATCATGTGTGCATGCTTAAGCCCTAACCCCCTCTCTCTTGGCCTCTCTCTCCCTCCTAGCTGCCCCCCACCATACCCCCTAGCTATCTCTCTCCCTTCTAAACCTAGCCCTACCCGAGGATATCCTCTCTTTCCCCATCTCCTTTCTTGCTCTCCCTCTGCCTGCCCTGCCCCACCACGAGCTCCTTACCCCTGGCCCACCTGGCAGCCTCCCTCTCCCCTCCCCCTGCCTTGCCGAGCCCTGCCGATCACGTGGAGGAGAGGACAAAGGTGGCCGAGACCACCTTTATCACCATCCCCTCCCCCACGCCAACCACCTCACCCCCTCGTTCTTATCTACCTCCCTCCCCACCTCTGGCCTCTCCCAGATCTCCCCAGAGGCCCTGCCTCGCCTCCCCTCTTCCCCCTCTTTCTCCACCGCCGCCATACCCCGACGCCGGCCACCACCATCGGCTCGCTCTAGTACACACCGATCCAGGAGGCGGGCGAGGAGCTAGGGTTGTCGAGGAAGCCTGCAGCGTTCCTCTGCTTCGTCCTGCACGATCCAGCGAGGAGGAGGAGCCCTGGACCCTAAGGACACCGCTACCACCCGACGCAAACCCTAGCCGCCGGTGCGCCAGCCTCGCCGCCGATCGTGACCTCCCCGAGCCTCGTCGACCACACCATCGGCCTCGCGGTGAGTCCCTGAGCCTCCCAGACATGCTCCTACCCTTCATCGCTTCCTGCCGGTGGCGTGCGTTCCGTCGAGCGCACTGCGTGCACCGGCGAGCGCACACCGTCTGCCCGCTTGCGCATCGCAGAGACCTCTAGCTAGTCGCGACCTCCCTTCTGTCACCAAGCGCACACACACCGCAGTGGTAGCCTCCGTCGCTAGCGCGCCAGAGGGCACGGGTTCGAGCCCCCGCAGCGCCCTGTTCGCGGACGCGCGCGTGCCTGACGACAGCGGGTTCAGAGAAGAGGAACAGGACCCTGGGGGCCTTTTTCCCCAAAACCCCCTCAACCTTTTTCTTTCTGAACCCGCACTCCTCGCTGCCCCACCTGTCTATGCCTCTGTCTTTTTGCAAAAAGGCTCCCGTCAAACGTTGTAATCAACCCGCGGTCCCCCAAACCAGCCCACGTGTCCCCCTCTCGCCTCAGCCCAGTCAGCACCTGGCCCCACCTGGTCAGTGACTATGGGTAGCTTCTGGCTGGGTGACAAAAGTCCAGAACCTTTACTGAATTCAAATTCAAATAATTTTTAAACTGTTTAAATATGAATTAAATCATAACTTTCAAATGGTTTAATTTTTGAATTCAAACTTAATATGAAAAATGTTTTATTTTTGAATGTTAATTCAAATCTTTAATCAAATAATTTCAGAATTAATTTAATTAGTCAACCTTTGACTTTGACCCTATTTAATAATTTTGACTATAAAATAAATTTAAATTCATAATTCCAAATAATACAAATAATATATGTTTTTGAATCAAAAAATGTGAGGATTTCAAATTTGCCATTCAAAATATTTTTTGGACACTTTAAATTTCAAGTTGAATTAAATTACAACAAAATGCCCCTGGACCTTAATAAATTAATAACTTTTGTATTAAAACTCCGAATTTGACAAATTATATGTCTAAAATGATCAGCTCGACGAGACCTTTCTGTCTATGCTATCCATGACTTAAATTGCAGCATGCATCATATAAATATAAAGTATACAACAACTAATATGACAATAAAATATGACCAAAACTCAATAAAAATGTTATTTCTTGTATTCTACCCTTCACCCATGCCATGCTACATTATTGCCATGCAACTTGTGCATCATTCATCATGGAATGATTGTTTGCTTGTCGCATTTTATTCATATTCTTGCGCACTTTATTTATGTTGGCCCTTGTTTGTTTGTTTGGTTCTTCTTCGAATAGACACTGAGCAGGGGATATATCAAGAGAACCAGGAGCACTACCCAGATCCGTCTCTCGCTTCAACTGAGTTGCCAGGCAAGCACTATCACATGCTTGCATACATACAGTACCTATTGCCTCTATCTTATTCTTGCATCATTGAGTCGCGATTGCATTAAACTGAATCCCAAGTATTGCATAGCCTTTACATTAAACCCCACCAAGCTTGTTCCTCCGTCCCATGAGCCATTACTACAGGAGTTGTTTGAGCCATGCGAGTCGTAGAACAGCATGTGTAGGGTATGTGAGAGTCTGATGGATAACGAGGCATCTAAACAACTTAACATGAGTAGCAATGGGATAACTAATGAAAGTGGCACCGGTGGGCAATATCTGCTATTTGGTTTTTCCTGCTCACTTGTGTCCCGTAAGACCCCGAGTACTTGATTCCTGTTCCAAGAATATTCGTGCTATCCACATACGGGAGGCTTATGGGACCCCCCCTGAGCCAGAGCTTGATTCATTCTTATTTCTTGGGACCACAAACTAGTTTGAGGTTTTATTTACAATCATGTACTTATGCCATGCTACTGCCTTATTTAAGATTGTGCGAGGAGCACACTGTACCGTTTAGGTAAGCGGAGTGTTTTCGCGGTATCGACAAGCCCAGTCACATTTTCGGGTTCTCAGTCGTTTACAGCCACTAGCGCAAACCTTGAGTCCGTCTCGAAGTCAGCTAACTTCATTGCGGGTAGCTTAATGGGGTGGCCCCCTGAAATATTTCTGAATCCTGTGATTGCTTTGTCGTGAAGGCCTCGTTGGGTTTTGATTTGGTTTTTCCGAGGTTGATCGAGTGTGTGTTGCTATTTGTGCACCCCTGCAGGGTAAAACTTTCTGAAAGCCGTGTCCGCGGTTATGGACGACTTGGAGCACAGTTTCTCGATCATAGACAAGCATAACTAAAGTACCGCTTTAATCTGACTAAATAATTGACTAGTTAATAGTGCAACACTCATGGAATGCTTAATAAAATTGCCAACGGATGGGGGGGGGGGGGTTGTTCGTCCGCTTCCTCGTTCGTAAGCGAGGAGGAGGATGGATCTGATGAAATTACTGTTATAACTGTTGTCATTAATTCATGGACATCCGTCTATCATTGGTTAGGCGGATGGTTAGCGTTTATCTATAGAACTGTTAGGGTTATCTTTCGCTGCAATTGCGTCACCCCAGGTTGTGTCCCCTTTAGAGGCATAAAGACTTGCTGAGTACCCTTAGGGTCTCACATGATAAATTATTGGTTCAGATGAACAGGTACACTCGCAGGACGGATACTGGGTGGAAGAGGCTGATGATGTGGGCAACGATCGTTCGGTGTAGAGATTCCGGGAACGGGGATCCGTGAGTTCTGTGGGCGGGATGTGCTTATTTCTGTGGCATCTTATGCCGATTTTCTTCTTATCCGTACTCGGACTTTGTTCTGCCGCTTCCGCTTGATACTCTGATGTGTGATGTATGAGGAAATATCCTAAAATATTATATCTATCTAGGTCATTTGAATCTTGCCGTATGGCGTTGCTATATTTCCTTTCTTTCTAGATGGAATGGCTCTGATGTACTTTTGTATGGTGGCTTGCATACATACTCATTTGTGTATGTAGTTGATCCCTTCGCCTGCCGATTACGCCGCCCGTACAGGTCCCGATGAATTGGAAGTGGTTGGGATGGCCGAAAGGTCTACCCGTGAGTGGCTTTTGGGCCCCACCGTACTATTTCAACCACTACCGTTCATCCAGGCTTGTATCTAGGAGCGTAATTCACCGAGGTAGTTACACCGTCCGAGTAAAGCATGATAGCAACTTTCTAGGTCAACCACCTCAAACTCCAGATTCTCCACTCTGCAATTCTCCCTTGTGCCGAATAACACATCTACTCGGACTTTCCCAATGGGTTCGCACGAGAGCCCCGGCACTATCCCATGGAATGTGGTCCTTGTGGGCTGCAGCATATTCTGTGCTATTCCGAGTTTGTGCATTGTGTCCTTGTACATGATGTTGATACTACTTCCATTATCTATGAGTACCTTTGAGAATTTCACATTGATGTTAGGCCCGACAAATGTCGAATCCAGTACCAATGCGTACGACCCTGGGTTCGGCATTATCTTCGGGTGATCCTTTATGCCCCAGGTTATCTCTTGGTCAGACCATGACACGTATCTTGGAACTGCCGGCATAACTGCATTCACTTCCATATGCCGGCGTTGTACACTCTGTCTATCTTGTTGTTCTGTTGTGAACACACAATACGACTGATGATGCTCCCTGTAATCATTACACCCGTTGTTCCCGGGGTTTGCCCTTCCGCCTTGATTTTGACTTACTATTTTATGTATTGCATCCCTCTGGTCCGAGTTATCATATCTCGGAGGGGGCGGTGGTAACATTAACTATTGCGCATTCGCCCCGGTTAGCTATGGCTGCTGCTGATGTGCTTGATGAGGAGGTGCTTGCATGCTCGCCGGGTTTCCCATTGCATTTTCCATCCAAGCACATTGACGAGTGGTGTGATTGGCTGTATTGGCCGGGTTTGGAGTGTGGAACTTACACGGTTGATCCAACATGGATTCGAATGTGTACTTCGGCCTTTCCTGCCATTGCTTCTTCTGTTCTGGCGTCCACTGTCTTTTCCTCGGCTTCCACTGCTGAGGACCATTCTTCTATCGCTGATTGTTCCCATGACTTGGCTGATCCTTCATTCCTCGGCTTCCACTGCTGAGGACCATTCTTCTGTCTATAATCTGGCCTCTCTTCCCTTCTTCTACCTCGGTATTCATTGCGCCGCGATGATCCGACTGCATCCCTAGCATACTGATCTTGGTGCTCCCGATGCTCTGCCGACATTAATTCTGGTTGAGTTGGATCCCCTAAGGCATATGAATCTGCTATCCTGATGGTTTCTGCCAACGTGGTTGGCATATCTCTTTGCAACCTTTGCCATAATACACTTGCATATCGGCAACCCTGAGCAAACCAGGCTATCGCTTGAGATTCTATGACCCCTTCGCATGAGTTTCTGAGGTTAAATCTACGAGTCAAGAATTCTCGATCTGTTTCATTTGTCTTCTGCTTGCACATTGCGAGCTGTTGTGGCCTCTTATATGTACTGGTGCAATTGCTGACAACCATTTCTTCAAAATCCAACCAACAGTTGATACTTCCTGTTGGCAAATTGTTTATCCATACTCTGGCTAGTCCTTCCAGCATCTGTGGGACGTATCTTTCCGCCCATCGTAAATTTACGCCGGCTATTTTCACTGCCATGGCATAGTCAATTAACCAATCTTGTGGCTTTGTACTCCCATTGTACGTTTTCGTCCCCCTTGCCAACTGGAAGTTCGGCACGGGTGGTTCGCCCATGATCCGAGGTCCAAAACACGCCGGGCCAGGTGGACCCTGTTCTTCTAACAGTTCGAACCGATACAGCCTATCCAGCTTTAATCTTGCGTTAGTCGACGACAAGTTCCTATAGACAATTCTCTCTTGTATTCCATAGTGGTTGTTCCCACCATGCTCTGCATGCTCCATATCCGAGTAACCATCATTGTATCTATCATTTGCCTGATTATGGTGAGCTGGTCTCGCTTCTCGTTCTTACCGAGGCTCATATCTCGGCTGAGGATCTGGTGGAGGGTTCCTCCTCCCTTCCGCCAGGTTATTGTTTTCATGATTTCCCCTTCCGAGGTTTCCGTGCTCTTTGTTTGCACGCCCAGGGTTTCTATCTCCACTGTTACCTCGGCTCCCATTGCCTCTATTCTCATTGACCTTCCCGGCCATCGCCGGATCATACGGGACAATTTGCTTATTTCTTTTTCCCGAAGTCACCACTCTATATTTTCGCGCATTGTTTACGGGTGAGGACGCTGCTGCCGCAGATAATGCGGGGCTGCTCCTGCCGAATGAACCATGCGCGAAGCTCCTGGCCTCGCCGGGTCAGCCCTAAGCATTTCCTCGTTCTGCTGGTTCGCGATGCGCACCAGCTCATTTACTCTTTCTTGCTATTTTTGCCGGGCTTCCCCGCTTAATCCTTCCAACTCCAGGGCTACGGCATTTGCCGCCCTGAGGTTCTTTGCTGGGGTACTATACCTTGGCAAGCCTGGATCAACTGAATCATCTAGACGAGCCTCATGCTCTTTGTTGATATCATTTATGAGGTTCTTTCATCTTAATCTCAACTCATCTACTCGCTCAGGGGCCACATCTAGTTTGGTTGCCCTACTGTATTCTCGCAGGGTCCTGTTTAAGGATTCCCGCAAGGCCGACACCTTTTTTTGCCTCTACTAGCACTTTTTGTCTAGTTTCTTCTAACTCCGCCTGTGCGTTTGCCGGGTCAAGTATCGGCGCCACAAGCATAGTTAGATTGTCTATAGTTGCCTGAAGGATATTTTCTGGCCTCTCTAGAGGTGGCCATCTTACCCTTGCCGCCTCTAGAGATGGGTTGTGGTGCTGGTTGGTTGCTGACCCTGGCCTCTCTTAATCTCAACTCATCTACTTGCTGACTTGGTTGCTGGTGGATCTACCTAGGTGGGCTGTGGAGCTGCCTGCTTAGTGGCCACCTGTCCTCCTATCGCCGGGTCCCTGCTTGGTCCGGCGCCTGCTCTTGCTGCTGGTGCCGGGGCCGTCATCATCACCTCGACGCTGCCAACGGGGCAAACACCACGTGGACCGTTAGCAACACGGAGGGAAGGTTCCCCCGCCTCAATGACTCGGTGCGGGTAGACGCAGGATGTGTCGATGCTGACGCAGACCTTGTGAGCGCCCAGATTGATGAAGATGCCGTTGCGCGGAGGCGATTTCCTCCTGAAGCTGCCGGCGTTATAGCTGACATACTCCCAGATATCAAATCTTTGGACCAAGCCAGAAACAACCCGCTCGCTGGTGTGGATGAAGTTTCCCGTCCGGATCTTGACTCCAGCTAGCACCGCTGTTGGCCCCACGGTGGGCGCCAACTGTCGTGGTGGTGGCACGACAGATGCCATGGGTAGGCTAAAGTATGGGGCCAATGGATGCTAGAGGGATACGGGGAGGGAAGATGTAGTGATTTCTACACTCAACTGACCAATAAGTAGATCTTTACTCCTATTCTCAAGACCTACAAGTGCCCCTAGAGCTGTATCATAGAGAAGAAGAAAACTACTACGCGAGCCTTTCGGTGTGGAATGAATCGATCCCCCTCTCAGGAGCCCATATCCCTCCTTATAAAGGGGTTCTTGGACTCCTTCTAGGGCTGACGTGGCGAGCATATTCTTGGAATATGCTTTTCCCAAAGTGGTAACTCGGTGGACTCCTTTCCGTGTCCCCCTTCTATCGACGACAAAGTTCCAAAGGCCATCACATGCGCGCCTCAGGCTTCCTCACTGTCACCTCTGGGACGCTCGTCTGCCCCTCTGCTGCTCTGCTCTTTGTCCTTAGCGCTTGGCTCTTTCTAGATTTCTCCTAGCCAGCAACTAGGGTTTGACTATAGGCACCTCCTTCTCCTGCAAGTTTCATGTTATTCGGCCTCACCTCGCATCATTCGGCTCGGCCACCTGCATACAAGTCGACCAGCCTCATTCGGCCGACATAGCTCATACGTCGGCCGAGTAAGGTGTTACTCATTCTACATTTTCCAAGGCTCAACTTATCTCGGCCGGATCTTACATGATTCGACCGACACAGTCAGTAATTCGGCTTAAGGTAAGGGAGACTCCTTTATTCTTTCCTCTATCTTGACCCTATCCGGGGTCACCCCCCCCAACAGGAAATCTCCTGCACTGGAGATCCTCGGATCCGATGCGGCGGCCTCGCTCGGGTGGATGGCGTCGACGCGCGGAGGTCACTAGATCTGAAGAGGGATGATCCTCCCTGTGCTTCTCCTCTCCGGCCCTGGACCCTGTTCCGGCGGATGGTGGGTGCTGGAGGTAGGGCTAACCGGGGGAAACCCTTGGCTGACGGCGGCCACGATGTCGACGATGCTGCGGGCTCCATTCTCCTTCCTAAGGCGACATCATGGTGGAAATACCATTGTCACCATGATCACCGTAACATATATGAAAATAAATTCTATATATGAATACTACTTTCAGATGCCTAAATGTTATTGATATTGTGTATTGGATTTTATAAGAATAATTTATTTTTTATATATGTTTATAGTTAAAGGGCCCCAAGTTATAGGTTTGCTCCGATCCCCTGAAATCTCAGGGGCGGGCCTGATGGGAAATAGTGGTTCACCAACTATTGTTGGCAAGAATACTATATGCATTGAGCCAAACACAAGACGCGGGTTGGTGCTCGGTGATCTGAGACATGTTCCCGATATACGGCTAAGGTTGTTGTTATTTGGAAAGTCCGATGACATTCGACTTGGATCCAGTTAACCCTCCTCTCGTGCATGGTAATCATGGGGAGATGATAATGCAACTGGGCAAGGCGGTACAAGTGATGGACATGAACAACCATCGATGAAGAAGAAGATGATGATCAAGTTGATAATAATCCACTTGATTCACCACCAGTGCAGCAGTTAAGGAGAAGTGGAGGAGATCCAATATCTTCCACAAGTTATCCACCATATCAATATGTGTTGATTAATAATGCTGGTGAGCCCTCGTTCTATGAGGAGGCAATGTATGATGGACACAAGAATAAATGGTCGAAAGTCATGCAAGAGATAAAATCCTTGTATGAGAACGACATCTTTGAGTTGGTGTGTTTTCCAAATGGTAAGAAAGCCCTCAATAACAATACAAGATATTTCAGCCATGTCCATGTGGTGAAGACATCCATATTTGTCGAATGCAGCTTGCTTCAATGCTTCCATTGCCATTTTTTCACTTGACAGAAAATTACCACCCTCACCAGGTTTCATCTCTAACCGACAGACTGCACAATCATGCAGATTGAACATAGTTCCTCCTGGATAATTCATATTCAACCTAGGAACTAGTTAAACATTGGTTTGATTTGTGAAATCATGCACTTAAGTATATCCCATGTACAAATCTTATAGTCCAAAATATATCATAGAGTGTATGATTCAAAATGAATAAGGAAATAGCATTGTTGAGTATGGGAGAAAAAACATGAAGATAAAATCTTCAACAAGTGTGATCATGCAGAAAGAGGAGGAGCTGCTTTGACATGTTCTCAGCATGTCCTTCAAAATGGCGAATTTCAAATATCCCTGTGTACTACAAAAATATTAACCTCAAAGAAAGCATTGTCTTAGCCTATGTTCTTCAAACAATTTAACAGAGAGCATCTGACGGATGAAACGGAGGGCATAGCTTTCTGGGAGGTAATATGCAAGTAGCCTCTTTGAGCATGATAAAATAAAATAGTCCCTTTAAGCTCAGGTAAGAAGATCACGTACTCATAGTTGTATCAAGATATGCGCTACCAGAAACGGATACACCTGGGACATAAAAATGTTTAAGTACCTTAAAAATTGGATTTTGCAGCAGCTGGCAGCCCCTAGTAGTTCAGAGCTTCTTGAAAGCGCACTGCATCGGACACACCATCAGTAGCAATGACAAGCCCCCCTCCGGCATTAGACAGCTGCAAAAGCTTCGCTGAATCAAATCTCAGTTTTTCCTCAGAGCAAGTATATAGAATTAGCTGTTTTAACCTTCATTGTTCTTTATTTGGTATCATTGGTGTTAGATACTTATATAATCTAGTAACATGACAGAATCTTTTCCACTAGTGGCTCTGGTTAGGAAAAAGAAACGTGGATTTGACCTTTACTTGCTTCACATGCGGGGCAGGAACTACATGTTTTCGCCAACATCAGTATCACCATCACCTGTAGTAGGTATACCAAAAAGGGAAGAAAGACATCTACTAATGGAGTAGCAGACGTTTGTTAATCTAGTAGCTGGAAGACATTAATTGCTCATCTCAATCAATACTCTGTCAACTTCACCACCACCCTATAGTCATGCACCTTGTGACTTGTACTTGTCTAGATTTGATTTTGATTTGTATATACTCCTTTCGATTTTAAAATATAAGATGTTTTAGATTTATAAAGATAATGTATCTAGACTTATTTCAGTGTCTAGATTCATCGTACAACTGAGTGAACCTACATACTAAACGAAGTCTAGATACATTTGCTTAACAAAACTATAACATCTTATATTTTGAAACGAAGAGAGTACTCCCTTATTTATAAAATATGTGACTCGATTTTTTTTAAATTCACATATATCTAGACCCAATTTAATGTGTAGATACATGAAAATCAAAACGAACCTCAAGTCACTTATTTTAAACTTATTTTAGAGTGGAAGAACTCAAGTATTTAGATCTATTCTAAGGTTTCGGACAGAAGAAGTATTATTTTTTATTTGGATGGGGAAGGCCCATGACCACCCGCGACACGCTCTACTATAGAACCATGACTCTTGGTTGGCTGCTGGACCTCCTCTCCTCTTCGTCATCGACCCGGTAACCATCACAAGCTTCAGTTCAGCGCTGTCCGAGCTGACTCCATTATTTCCCCATTATTTCAGCTGGACCACTCCAAAACCAGAAAAACCAGAAACCCAGAAATGGCTTCGGCGGAGCACGGCAAGAAGCTGCGGATCATGCTCATCCCCTTCTTCGCCACCAGCCACATCGGTCCACACACCGACCTCGCCGTCCGCCTCGCCGCAGCCAGACCGGACGCCGTCGAGATGACAATGGCCGTCACCCCGGCGAACGTCTCGGTTGTTCAGGCGGCACTCCAGCGGCATGGCGCCTCCTCGGCGAGTAGCGCCGTCAAGATAGCCACCTACCCGTTCCCGGACGTGGAAGGCCTTCCGCCAGGCGTCGAGAACCTCACCGCCGCCGCCGGCGACGCGTGGCGTGTCGACGCCGCGGCCATGGACGAGGCGCTGACGCGGCCCGCGCAGGAGGCGCTCGTCCGGGAGCTGTACCCCGACGCCGTCTTCACCGATTTCCACTTTTTCTGGAACTCTATCGTCGCCGACGAGCTCGGCGTGCCGTGCGTTACGTTCAGCGTCATCGGCCCCTTCTCGTCGCTAGCCTTGCGCCACCTCGACGGCGGTGGCTCCGATCTACAGGAGATGGTTGTCCCTGGGTTTCCGGGGCCGGAGATACGGATCCCGAGGGCCGAGCTGCCAGAGTTCTTGAGGTGCCAGCAGAAGCACGACAGGTTTAACCCGGGACCGGGAGTCCAGGGAATATCCAGGTGCTTCGGCATCGCCTTCAACACGTTCTTTGACATGGAGCAGCAGTACTGCGAGCTGTACGCGCGCAGCGCCGACGTGAAGCGCGCCTACTTCGTCGGGCCAGTGTCGTTGCCGTTACCACCGGCCGGAGCAAACGCCGGCGAGTCGCCGTGCGTCAGTTGGCTGGGATCGATGCCGAGCTGTTCGGTGGTATACGTATGCTTCGGCACCTACGCTTCCATCTCGGACGACCAGCTCCGGGAGCTGGCTCTCGGACTAGAAGCTTCCGGAAAGCCGTTCCTGTGGGTGCTCAGGGCTGACGGGTGGGTGCCGCCGGCGGGGTGGGAGGAGCGCGTGGAGAAGAGGGGGATGCTCGTCAGAGGGTGGGCTCCACAGTCCGAGATACTCTCCCATTCGTCAATCGGGGCGTTCCTGACGCACTGCGGCTCTAGCTCGCTGCTGGAGGCGGCGGCGGCCGGCGTGCCGATGCTGACGTGGCCGCTGGTGTTCGACCAGTTCATCGAGGAGAGGCTGGTCACGGACGTCCTCAGGATCGGCGAGAGGGTGTGGAGCGGGGCGCGGAGCACGAGGTACGAGGAGCAGGTAACTGTGCCGGCGGAGGCGGTGGCGTTGGCTGTGACGAGGTTCTTGGAGCCTGGAGGAACAGGGGAGGCGGCCAGGGTCAGGGCGCAGGAGCTCGCCGTCAAGGCTCACGCGGCCGTGGCGGAAGGTGGGTCCTCACACAGTGACATATGCAGGCTTATCAACGATCTGATAGAAGCAAAGGAGGCCGGCGGCGGCGGCGGCGACACTATTGTCGCTGGTGACGTCGAGGTGAACCGATCAAGTGGAGCTGTCTTCTGCCATTCGTGGTGATCTCGCGCGAGGAAGTATCTTTTCATTATTTTATTTGCTATATTTAAACCTTGTGCATCAATAAGAATTCAGAAAAGGCCTTCCTTCGAGAAAAAAACTATATACGACTAGGACCCTATGCCTCCAATCTCACGTTATTATATAGTACTATTCAAGAGCATCTCTGATACAAAACAATTTTTTTAACTAACTTACAAGGCATCAAACGACAAATAACGATTTCCTACACGTGATGTATTCCATTTGGTGATATACTCTAAATATAAAGGACAAGTAATTTTTTGGCATCATGCTCTAAATATTTGCAGCTGGCGATGCAAATATACATCACCGAACCCGATGATGCAAACAAATCAAGCGTGACACGCGAGTCCCACCTGCCACTTTCTGCTGACTTTTCCCCTCCCGCATGCGACCCACAGCCGCATGCCAAATCCCCTACCATGGATGCCGCCTTCGGCCATTCCCAACCCCTCTTGTCCCCCAACGGCCCTCCCACTGCCCTCGTCGCCCATTCCCTGCCGCAGACTAGTGTTGTTGCAGCCGCCGCGGGAAACCCTAGAGCTGCCCTGCACCGTCGTGGGATTTTCGCGGTGCCACGACCAGTTACCGCACCAAACTCGACCATCACGGTGTGGGCCAAGGCCAGGGGAACTACCTAGAAGAGGCCGGCTTCATCTGCACCGCGCGCCAGCCCGGGCGCTCCCGCAAAATCGAAGAAGGTGTCAATCAACTGCAGGAAGCATCCACGGGGAACATGGACATCATTGGGTAGTTTGTTCTTCCACCGCCACCCTAGCCGCAGCTTCTCGTGGACGAGGAGCCAAGTGACGATGGTTCGGCTCGTCAATGCCCATTGTTATGGACTTGGGTTTTGGAGAAGATGGGGATGCTGGAGATCGCGAGGCGGTTAACAGACACGCAGCAAGGGGACACGAGGTTTACCCAGGTTCAGGCTCCCAGAGGGAAAACCTGCTCCTGCTTGTCTGTTCTTGATTACGGCGGAATCAAAGGTTACAGGGGTGCGCAAATGCAATCTGGCGTGAGGTGGTGTATGAGGTGTTCAGATCCTTCTCGTCGTGCCCTCCTGGCCTTTATATAGATAGGCCAGGTCCCGGGACAGGTCGAGTCGGTTACAGATTAGGGTTGAACCCTTTGAAATTCTATCTACATCTAGACTTGTCCTCCAAGGAGTCGAACTCGCCATGCGTTTGGGCCACCCGAAATCTTCCTAGGCTGCAATTTTCCGCATGGGCCTTCCTTGGGCTGGACCGGGTATACCAATGTTATGCACCCGTAGGGTATATCCTTGTCAGTAGCCCCTGAGTGTTCAGTCGAATCGTAGATTCGACTGGAGACTCTATAATCTTTCGAGTGCTATGCATTTAGACTTGTCTTTAGGAATAAACATGTCACTTCATAAAAATTGTTGATGCGTGTGCCTGACTCACCCGACGGATCAGGACCAGTTAACTGTCATAGGATAAAACAACACGATCTTTATCAGACTCGGGTCCCCGGTCTCGAATCCGGAATGAGTGCTGGCACAATTCGACTCAGGCCGTTGAGGTCTTATAGGAGTCGAATCCCAGTGATTTGTAAGTGATGTACCCAATGCGTCCATCAGGATTTTTATCATGCCTGTTGACACGGAAATTTACTGGCAGAGCGTAGTCTGGTACGTTACCAGGCCATAAGATGATATCTGTAAGGCTTATTTTTGCGTCATAGACGCAACATCCAAAGTTTTATCACCGTGGAGGTGTTTCGGGTGGCCAAGGAGACTGTCTCTCACTTAGCGTTAATTTGGGCAAAATTGCCAAAAAGATTTTTGTCGTACTTGATACGAAGGATCTCACTCGAATAGTTCATAGGATGTGCGACCAGCGCTCCCTATGGGAGTAGCCCCCGAGTGTGTGTTCGAGTCGTAGACTCGAGCAGGGACTTTAGTTCGGTCATTCATTTTTTTTTCGAGTGCGCGGTGATGACCCACAAGTGTAGGGGATTGCAACAGTCTTCGCGGGTAGTATTACCCAATTTATTGATTCGACACAAGGGGAGCCAAAGAATACTTGCAAGCCTTAATAATTGAGTTGTCAGTTCAGCTGCACCTGGAAATAGTTCTTGCTTATAGAATTTTATCAGTAATAACAGTTTGGTAGTAGCAACAGCAAAGCAACAACAACAGTAACAACAACAGTGAAACATGAGCAATAGTAACAGTAACGGTAATAGTAGGATTCGAGTGCGGTAGGCATAGGGATTGATGGACGGGTGTTGCATGGACGAGTCTAAACATGTAACTTCAAGATTTAGGGCATTGCAGATAAATAATAACAAGCATCCAAGTACTAAACAATCCGAGGCATGTGCTCCAAATATAGTCATACATGCTCGCAATGAGAACTTGCACAACATCTTCTGTCCAGCCAGCCCGTGGAAGCGGGGCCTCTAAGGAACTACTAGCAATTAAGGTGCTCCTTTTAATAGAGCACCAGAGCAAAGCATTAACACTCTATGAACACATGTGATCCTCACACCACAGTCATCCCCTCCAGTTGTCCTAATTATTGTCACTTTGGGTCCTTTTTATCCGGACAATGATATGTGTACACAACTTGCAGATAAGATCACAAACAATACTATCATGATGATTCAATAATAAGTTTAGATCTAAGATCATGGCACTCGGGACCTAGTGACAAGCATTAAGCACAACAAGTTGTAACAAAGTCAAATAGCACTAATAGAGATACTACGCACTATGCCCTAACAGATCTTATTCGATTACATGATAGAACTCATCCAATCCCTACTATCCCCAAGCCTATAGTGGGGGATTACTCACTCATGGATGAGGGAAACATCGGTGGTTGATGGAGATGCGTTGGTGATGATGATGGTGATGATCCTGTCCAAATTCCCCGTCCCGGC
Source organism: Avena atlantica (assembly GCA_910589765.1). Lineage (NCBI taxonomy): Eukaryota > Viridiplantae > Streptophyta > Magnoliopsida > Poales > Poaceae > Avena > Avena atlantica. The sequence continues at coordinate 454,126,740 of OU342733.1, read as the reverse complement.
AGGGTGCCAGAACGGAGTTTCTGGATCCGAATCTTGGTTTCTGGTAGCAGCGGCGGAGCGGAACTCTTTCTGAAAAACTATCGAAACCCCCCCTCGATTTTTAGGTCGAAAGGCAACTTATAGGTGCATAGGGAGACTGAGAAGGTGCCTGGAGTGGTCGCACCCCCTCCAGGCGTGGGGTCAGGTGAGCCCATGCCTGGGGTGGGTCTGGCCCGCCAGGCCTCCCCTCTGTCTCCCCTTCTGGCTCCATGGATCTTCTGGTGAAAAATAGTTTTTGACATATTTTCCGGGATTTTTCCTGATAGTTGATTTTCTGCACAAAAACAAGACACCAAGGTAATTTTGCTGAAAACAACGTCAGTCCATGTTAGTTGTATCCAAATCACACAAGTTTAGAGAAGAAACAATAGCAAAGTGTTCAATAAAGTAGATATGTTTTGGACGTATCAACTCCCCCAAAGCTTAGCTTATTGCTTGTCCTCAAGCAATTCAGTTGAAAACTGAGTGCGATAAAAGAACTTTCATGAACACTTTGCTTCATATGATGTATATATTCTCAGCACAGGAGTAGATGCTTAGACAATTCATAATAAGAAGTATGCAACTAAGTCTACTCAATATTCATTGCAAACCAACTCAATAATAATAAGTAGCATGGAACATAAACATAAGCAACATTGCAATGCTCATAATAAGGTATGATAGAGTGGTATATCGCTTGCCTTTGTTTGAAGATCACAATATGAATGCCAAGGCACCTCTTAAGTTCAAGTGAAGACTAGAGGTAAAGATATCAGAGATACAAGCATCAAATTCATGATATAATTAACCAAGTTTTGGAACAAACACAAGAATGACAACTATTCTCTCAAGAAGGTGCTCATAGAATAAGTGGTGACTCAACAAAATTGTGAAAACGGTTTTGTGAAGGTTTGAAAGGCTTCCTAATGCTGAAAGGAAGGTACTCATTAGCTTTGAGGTCTCATTGCCCCTATCATAGGCATCTTCATGTGGTTAAGGTGAAAGTGAGGTCCACTCTGAATCATATGCTTGACAGATCATAGACTGAAAATCCCAAGTCCCTTGAGTATGAGGGCTGCTCCGCATGCTACTCAACTTTGGTCACCTGAAAGTTCTTGTCATTGTAAATACATGCATATCATTGAGAACCGCCAACGGGGTACCCGTTGCATATGGTACAGGAGCTTTCCCATAATCAAAATGATAAGGCAAGCAGACAATGAGCATCTTAGCAATCTTTTTATTTACTAGTGGTATAGATTTTTATTGAGGATGCTTCCTAGATGCTTATTACAGTGATGCTGCAAGTTTCCACCATGATTAGGCATGGCTTAGGCTAGCGGCCCAGGTGTTTCTCTAACACAATGCATAAACTCCATGAACTCACAACCTCCCCTTTTATTTCACATCATCGACATTCGTAAACAAAAGAGCAAAGAATCAACTAGATGAGATATCCAAAAGGTGTTGAAAGCGTTCCCCGTGACAGCACGGTTCTGCCGACTCCCAGCATATAATAAGCAATCATATAACTTTCATGGACTAGTCACAATGGTTCAAGATTATTAAGCGCAAGGAATAAAGTGTGCCATCAAGTTCGTGAGAGCTTTACTAACTAACTTTCTCAAAACATACAAACATTTTATTTTAGAAGAAAACACGGCATATGGAATATGCGCTGAAGTAGCAAATGATGCTAATAGGTAGGTATGGTGGACACAGCTGACAATATTGGTTTTGGGGAGTTGGAAGCAGAGGTAGAGCTCATACTCAGTGCAAGTGAAGGCTAGCAATAGAGAGGGAGTGACAAACGAGAGAGAAATAACTGTCATAATCATGCTTGCAACAAAACATGAATAATTATGTCATGAAAGTGATACAAGAACTCTGAGGCAAAATAAATCATCGAGGCTTACTGACTATTGATTAGTCATATGCATGTGTGAACATGTGCCAAGTCGATTCACATGAACAGTCAGAGGAGGATACCACAATGTCATACCAAAGTATGAATAAAACAATGAAAGCAAACATTCATATGACATGCTACAAACTATTAGCAAGATGGAGCTAATCATAGACAAGCAAGAACTACTAAGCATCCATAATGACATATGCCTTACACAAACAGGCTAAGCATGCTCACAGTGATGAGTATATGTACAAAAATGAAACAAATAGAGTTCGTTACCAGCCTCTTACCACACCTCGAGTTGTCTTAATCTTCATTATTTCCCTTCACTTGTGTGACTTGAATATTTAACATGAAAACCAAATCCACTGAGGACGGCTGAACCCTGAAAATAACTCACAAAACCAAAGAAGAACAAAAAGTATTTTTGGTGTTTTCAATTTTTTTAGAAGGCAACCAACGCAAAACCAAACGAAGCAAAATAAAACCAAAAGCAAAAACTAAGACGCTCCAAGAACAACACAACTGTGCATGAAACAATAAAAACGAAGTGTCTAGAAAGACCTAAGATTTTTATTGATGAAGAAGGGGATGCCTTGGGCACCCCCAAGCTTTGACGCTTGTACCTCTTGAGTAATTCTTGGGGTGACACGGAGTGGCTCCCCCCAATCTTGAGCTTTTGTCCATTCTTCATCTCATTACATCATCCTCTCTCTACAACTGAAAATTTTCTTTCATACAAAACTTCACACAATCGTCATTAGCAATATTAGTTTATTCAAAAGATATTAGACCTATGGCAAAGCTTTGGAACATCAAGACTTTTCATTAAAAACACAAGCTACTATAGCAACTCCTTCAAAAAATCTCAATTTCCCAAAAAGAACCCAAAAAGAAATCAATAAGAAGCAAATGCAAATAATGGCAGAAATCTGTCAAAACAGACTAGCAGGTAGAAACCGATTTTTCCTAAGACCTTCTGTTGCTCAAATCAAAACGTGTTGAACTAACGAAGTTAGATAACATACTGGGAGATTTATTCATAAATTTTCAGCTCAATCCGACTTATAGAGACTCCTCACAAATTTTTATGGTGGAGGAAAGAAATCTGTTTCGGGACAGCAACTCCCTAAATCTTACTTCCCTCTCATTAGAGGTCATTCTTGGCACAAAAAGCAAACAAAAAGGATAAGGAGAGGTCATTTCTGAAGTAATAACTTACAGGACTCAAGGAAAGTCTTGGGTTATCTCCCAACAAGTACTTTTCTTTAACGCCTTTAAGTTAGGCACGGCGAAGAGCAAAGATTGGAAAGGAGAAAAATAAAAGTGAGCAAGTATAACCACTATGAAATCATTATTTTGTTCATTAAAATCATTTTGTTAACAAGGTTGATCAAGTCTTTTTACCAAAACAATCTTATATGAATCAAAACTTTGCATTCCACAAGGTGATTATGTTACCTCATACTTGATAGCAATGGTCCCAATCATAATAGTTTCAAAATTTTCTTGTGGAATGGGACAATATATTTTGCCAACTTTGATGCTCTCAATGTTTTCAATGGAATTTAGGCAATATCTTCTAACAACCTTCTTGGATAAATAAATAGTATGCTCTTTGTCATCAATATTGAATGTTACTTTTCCTTGATTACAATTAATGATAGCACCTGCAGTATTAAGAAAAGGTCTCCCAAGAATAATAGACATATTATCATCTTCAGGCATTTCAAGCACAACAAAATCAGTTAAAACCATGCAATTATGAGCAACTTGAACAGGAACATCCTCACATATACCAACAGGAATAGTAGTTGACTTATCAGCCATTTGCACAGATATATCAGTTGGTATCAACTTTTCTATCTAGAGTCTCTTGTAGAGAGAAAAATGCATAACACTAACTCCAGCTCCCAAATCACATAAAGCAGTTCTAACATAATTGTTCTTAATAGATCAAGGAATAGTTGGTATACCTGGATCACCAAGTTTCTTTGGAACCTTACCATTGAAGGAATAATTAGCAAGTAGGGTAGAAATCTCCTCATTAGGAATCTTCCTTTTATTAGAGACAATATCCTTCATATACTTTGAATAAGGAGGCAAATTAATAACATAAGTCAAAGGAATTTGCAAGAATAACGGCTTCATCCACTCAAAAAACTTGTTATAGTGTTCTTCCTCCTTTGACTTATGTTTCTTACCTGGAAAAGGCAAAGGTTTCTGGACCCAAGGTTCTCTCTCTTTACCATGTTTATTAGCAATAAAATCTTCCTTTGTGCACCTAGTGTTGTTAGTGTGCTTCTTAGGTTCTTCCTCACCTTCCTCCTTATCAGGAGACTCGTCATTATTACCACTCTTAGTTTCAGCATCAGAGACAGATATACTATTAGGATCTACAACAGGTTCAAGTGGTTCCTCAACTATCTTATGTTTCTTCTTCTTCCTCTTACGAGGACTAGCACTATCTTCACCTTGTTGGGAATCATGTTCTATTCTTTTAGGGTGTCCTTCAGGATATAAAGGATCTTGAGTAGCTGGACCACTCCTAGTTCTAATTCCATAAGCATGTTTATTTCCTGAAGCATTAACTAGCATATCCTTTTGTACCTTAGCAAGTTGATCAAGTTGGGTTTGAACCATTTGAAAGTGTTTACAGAGCATTTTAATATCATTAGAAGTTCTTTCCACAATATCTTTCAACTCATGGATAGCTATAGAGTTTTCCAATAAATGATTCTGAACCTGTTTATTAAAATAACCTTATTTAACAATAAATGTGTCAAGTTCCTCTAAGCATTGATCAGGAGGCTTACCATAAGGAATATCACCTTCATTAAATTGGAGAGAGTGTACCTCAATAGTAGATGAGTGGGGAATTGGCTTACATAATTCTTCTATAGGAGGTAGATTCTTCACATCTTCAGTTCTAATACCTTTTTCCTTTAGACACTTATTAGCTTCCTTCATCACTTCATCATTTAATACAATAACTCCTCTCTTATTTGTTGTTGGTGTTGGAATTGGTTCAGGAACAACTGGTTTAGGAGTAATAGGCTCACGTGTATTCAGCTCAGTTGAAGTCCAATCATCATAATTATTTCTTATTTCAGTCATTAATTCTTCAGCATCCGCAGGAGTCCTTTTCCTGAAAACACAATCAGCAAAGCTATCTAGGTATGTCCTAGAATCATCAATTAGTCCATTATAATAAATATCAAGAAGCTCATTCTTAGAAAATGGACATCCAGGATAAGCATGAATCAAGGCACACAAACCTTGTCCATGACTCAGGCAGTTTCTCTTCTTCTCCCTGTTTAAAATCAAAAAGTCTCTGCAAAGCAGCATGTCTAGCACTGGGAGGAAAATATTTATGGAAGAAAGAAGCAATCAAGCAATCAGGGCTATCAATGGAACCAGGAGGTAATCTATTAAACCAAACCCTAGCTTCTCCTTTTAGTGAAAAAGGGAAGATCTTAGGAACAAAGTACTTGCGCATCTTAAAATCATCAGAGAACAAAGCACCCATAGTAGAAAGCTCATTCATATGAGCCACAACACTCTCATTTTCAGTCCCACAAAAAGGTTATTTCTCAACAATATCTAAATAAGATAAATCAAGAAAGAAATCATAGTCTACATCTTTAATATCTATGGGAGAAGTGGCAAACTTAGGATCAGAGGACAACTTAGGGATAATAGTACGTCTAGCAAGGAGACTCTTCATAGCACTAGTACCATGTGTGTTTCGAACTCTTCAACAAATTCATCAGTGAACTCAATGTAACCATCATTAATATCATAACTCTCACTTGACTCAGGTGAGCTAACATGTGTAACATTGGTTTCACTAGGAGTTTTGATATTTCCTAGACTAGCCACAGTAGCATCTAGAAAAGGACCTAATGAACCACTCGCATCAAGCATAGTAGAAGTAACATCATGAGCATCAAAAGTAGTTTCAGACTCAGCAGTAGTAGCACTGTGTGTAGCATGTGTATGTGGTGGTGGTGTGACAAGCTTACTTATAACAGACGGTGAATCAAGAGCAACAGAGGTGTTTAGGACTGTACCTCTTCTTGTAGTGGATGGTAAAATAGGGAACTTTCCATCACGAGACTTTCCCATGATGAAAGGAGTAGCAGTGAACAATAATAGATCCAAGTGAACTTACAAATAAAGCTATGCTCCCCGGCAACGGCGCCAAAAAATAGTCTTGATGACCCACAAGTGTAGAGGATCGCAACAGTCTTCGCGGGTAGTATTACCCAATTTATTGATTCGACACAAGGGGAGCCAAAGAATACTTGCAAGCCTTAACAACTGAGTTGTCAGTTCAGCTACACCTGGAAATAGTTCTTGCTCATAGAAGTTTATCAGTAGTAACAGTTTGGTAGTAGCAACAGCAGTAGTAACGACAACAGTGAAACAGGAGCAATAGTAATAGTAACGGTAACAGTAGGATTCGAGTGAGGCATAGGGATGGATGGATGGGCGTTTCATGGACGAGTCTAAACATGTAACTTCAAGATCTAGGGCATTGCAGATAAATAATAACAAACATCCAAGTACTTAACAATCCTAGGCATGTTCTCCAAATATAGTCATACGTGTTTGCAATGAGAACTTGCACAACATCATCTGTCCAGCCAGCCCATGGCAGCGGGGCCTCTAGGGAACTACTGGCAATTAAGGTGCTCCTTTTACTAGAGAACCAGAGCAAAGCATTAACACTCCATGAACACTTGTGATCCTCACACCACATCCATCCCCTCCGGCTATCCCAATTATTGTCACTTTGGGACCTTTGGATCCGGACAATGATATGTGTACACAACTTGTAGATAAGATCACAAAAAATACTATCATAATGATTCAATAATAAGTTCAGATCTGAGATCATGGCACTCGGGCCCTAGTGACAAGCATTAAGCACAACAAGTTGCAACAAAGTCAAATAGCACTAATAGAGATACTAGGCACTATGCCCTAACAGATCTTATTCAATTACATGATAGAACTCATCCAATCCCTACCATCCCCAAGCCGAAACATCGGTGGTTGATGGAGATGCGTCGGTGATGACGATGGCGATGATCCTCTCCAAATTCCTTGTCCCGGTAGGGTGCCAGAACAGAGTTTCTTGATCCGAATCTTGGTTTTTGGTGGCGGCAGCGGAGCGGAACTCTTTCTGAAAAACTATCGAAACCCCCCCTCGGTTTTTAGGTCGAAAGGCAACTTATAGGTGCAGAGGGAGGCCGTGGAGGTGCCTGGGCGTGGCCGCACCCCCTCCAGGCACGGGTCTGGCCCGCGCCTGGGGTGGGTCTGCCCCCCCCCCCAGGACTCCCCTCTGTCTCCCCTTCTGGCTCTGTGGATCTTCTGGTGAAAAATAGTTTTTGGCATATTTTCCGGAATTTGTCCTGATAGTTGATTTTCTGCACAAAAACAATACACCGGGGTAATTCTGCTGAAAACAGCGTTAGTCCGTGTTAGTTGTATCCAAATCACACAAGTTTAGAGAAGAAACAATAACAAAGTGTTTGAGAAAGTAGATACGTTTTGAGCGTATCACGTGGCCAGCACTCCCTATGGGAGTAGCCCCCGAGTCCGTAGTGGAGTCGCAGACTCGACGTAGGACTCGAAGATCTTTTCGAGGTCCTATGACCCTTGTAATTTCTCAGGTGCACAGCCAGTGCTCCTGATAGGAGTAGCCCCCGAGTAGTTAGTTTAGTTGTAGACTCGAGTAAGTACTTTTATGGCCAGGCAAATTTTTTGAGCCGTAGCTGGCTTCGCCTTAATGACGTCATTGCTGACGATTGGTGACCTCAACCATCTACGGCAGCAGAGACGATGCGACGGGACGATCGTGGGTCCCACCGCCTGACTTGATGTTGACTAGTCACGCGTAAGCGTGGCGAAAATTACGGCATCTCCTCGATTCCGTGCGTAGTGGACGGCGTGCGTGCGATAATTCAGTTTGGTGTTGACACGTGGACGGTGAGATCTGGGGCACACTTTAGGGCTTCTCAATCAACGGTTTTGCTGCATCGTCTATGCACCTTTATATCGTGGGTAAAACAGTAAAAATTCACCCTTCGCCATTTGCTTCTGCCTCATCGCCATTTCCACCATTCCTTAAGTTCCTTGCTCTCATCGTGCAATGGACGTCCTTCGCGTTTTCCCCTCGGCATTTCTTTGTTCGCACCGCCGTAGTCGCCGCTCCGCAATGGGCAAGGCTAAGAAGGCGTCGTCCGCTGCAGCGGGTTCAAGTGCCACCGGCGCTGGGAAGAAAGCCGCCGCCCCGAGCCGCACCACGGACGGCGGGTGGCGGCGGACGGAGATGCGGGCATCAGACTTGCGCAAACTGCGTGATGCCGGCCTGATCTCGAAGAACCCCCCCTTCCAGTTGCCGGCTGAGCACACCGTGCTCGATGGAACGTGTCAAAGGTATAAAATATTCTTTCTTTTGTTTTTTAATTATTTTGATACAAATTCCACGAGTAGAAATGTTTTCCACAGAATTTGGTATTCGTAGTTTGGACAATGATACTTTCTTGCATAGTATGAATGTTGGATCAGAGGAGTACATGAATGTCATGGGTGGCGGCATGTGAGGAATGGATGGTGGCCATGGAGCTTCCACATATGGTGGTCGTGGAGCTTCCATGGATGCGTACAATGCCTCCAACACCATCCATGTTGACAACGATAATGAAAGTGTGACACCAAAGAAGATGCCTACGATGGAAGCCGAGTTAGTGGAGGAGAAGGATACTTCGAGCCATAAGTGTCTATGCAACCACGTTAATTTGTCTATGTGTGTTCGTTGAACTATGTGTTTGTTTTGAACTATGGTTTGGGGGGTGAACTTTGCTATGCTTGTGAACCTTGATTTTTGTGTCACGAACAAGTTACGATATGTTGTTGGAGTTTAGATTCATATATTTTCAATCATTTTAGGTTCATGCCTATCACACATATGCCTCATGAAAACCGCATGTGCGGGGTGATGCTCGGAGAAGTGAGAGAAACTCTAGGAGGTCCGTTATAATGGGGCAGTGTTACCCGTGTGTTGCAAGGCCTTTTGAAATTTCTTCACAAATGTGATGCATAGAACTAAAAATTAAAAAACATAAAGAAACTTCGATACAAATGACCAAAGGGATATTTAGTCTTGTAGACGTGCAAGAGCATGTGGCAGAGTCTTCCTCATGGTACCTCCCTTTCCATCAATGTGCTTACCAACATCTAGTAAAAAGAACGAGCATGAGGCATCTTCCTTGAGAGATTGACAATCACTTGTGTGTGCTCGTGTGTGTTCAACTCCGCATGACATGCGGCAAGTGAGATGACTCCTTCAACTCCCCCCCTACGATCTCTACCAGACAGGGTGTTGGTCCCCTATCCCTTTGATTGCTACTCTGATGAAGGGGGAGGGGCCCCAACCCTCTATTCTGGTCTAGTATTTAGGGTTAGGGTTTGTTTTCCATGGTGCGTCATTGGGGTGGTAACAACATCACCCAACATAATAAATTTTCCCCAACTCCACTCCCAAACCATAAATATCCTTTTTTGAAGGGCTTCCAAGTTTATGGCATCATGTGCTCATCGATCCTTTAGATTAGTGGCATTAGGGTCTATGGATGGCGTTGGAGAGGCATTGAGGACAACTCCATCAAATGTGTCCATCCCCTTGGTATGTCCTTGTTGTTGTGGTGTTGTCTCCGGCTCCATGGTGGAGTAGGGAGGATTTGTCCAAGAGGTGTTTGATGACTTTGACATGTGGTTGCGGAGACACCAATTTTCGGTTGAAGATGGCTTCCCTAAAACTTTACGGTAGTCTATAGATGGCGTATCTGGCATGTTCTCTCGACTATGTTGAGGGGAGTCAACGCATATTGGGCTGGGATGGCACGGGGAAGATCTCCGTCCGACATACCACATTGATATGTGTCATGCTACGTGCAGCAGGCCCAGTCTTCCTCTCAAAAAGCCTTTACGACGACGGTGCTTCCTGGTTATGGCAACGATGATGGTCATTATCCTCTTCTACCGGCAAGCCTGTCTGGGCAACACTAGTGGTTGGCGATTGACGATAGTATCAGTGTGTGCAGGAACCCCCTAAGGACTTTGTTACTATTTTCTTTGGATGGGGTTCTTTATACAATGTTTCCATGATAGTTGTCTAGGTCAAAAAAAAGAGTCATCATCCTTGCACCTCTTTTCCTCCTCAACAAGCCCAGAAAATTGTCTTCCTTACTCCTTTTCTTGTCTCCTTTCACCCTTGAGCGCTCAACCTCCTATTTTATGTCTCTTTATTGTCATACCCTAACGACATTGGCATCAAAACTTGATCACCAACACAACATCATATAGCCACTAGTGCAAAAGACCCGTCGACTGCGTGGTGACGGGCTCTCTAGCCGCGCCCTTTTTCAATGTAAATTTGCAATGTATTATTTATATTGTTATAATGCAATATATATTTTACTATTATATAAATATCAATGGTTCAACAAAACAATAAATTAGACAGTCCCCATAATATATATATATATATATAGAGCCTCAAGATGGGAAGTTCCCTATAGTGTAATTGTATAAATATATAAGAGCCTCAAGATGGGGCATGCCCGAGAAACAATTTACATGGACTATACACGAGAAATGGGAATATACAAGAGTACAAAAGAAATAATCAAAAATCCTCTAACAAAATAGACAGAGCAGCTTTAGGCAAGGGTTTAACCCTATGCAATAATATATTCAGATCATACTTGAAAATTTCCTTCCAAGCTTGAAGAGAGGGTTGTTTTCTATCACATCAACCCGTTGCGACTTTTCCATATACCCCACAAGACACCTGTGACCACTTCGATGAATTTTGGCCCCTAAAAAGATAGTTTCGCTTGCTCGAACATGATTGCAGTATTTTATTGAGAACTCCACTTTACTCCAATGAGGCGCCAAACTCTGCTAGCAAAGGGGCAGTTGAAGAACAAGTGATCTATCCTCTCTCTTCTCCTGGAGATTGCAGAGCTCACAATTAAAACCCAAAGCCGCATGCAATGTCTTCCGTCCAGCATGTCCCTTGTATTAAGCTGATCCACCAATAAGAGCCACAAGAACACCTTTTTGTTGTTAAAACATCTACACAAAGTTTTCTAAAAATAGGGGATACTTCCAGGCCGGCAAAAGAAAATTTGTAAAATGCAGTCGAAGAGTAATGACCATTTTGAAGATAAAAAGACCATTTGTCATGCTGGACTCTATATTGAGTATCCATCCAGAGAGATTGGATAATATCCATAATTTGGTATAACTCATCCATGGCTTGAGGAGATACTGGGATGGAAAAGTGTTGGGCCAGCTGATTAATATTATCGCATTGTAAGTTTGTAACATATCTTGCAAAGAAGTATCTGTGTCAATGACAAAAGAGAAACTCCTTGGAAACTAAATAGCGAGGAGACCATATGCATGCCACCACTAATATTTCCAAGACATCACATAACTGCCATTTCTAAGTGTCACGGTGGCAATACTATAAAAAATTGTGAAGAGTTTGCAAACATTTCGCCACCAAAATGAACCCACTGGACCAATCGCTTGTGAGGCTGAATTCTGATAGTATGCTTCCCAAACAATACTCACCCAAGGTGTGTCATGGTGGTTAAAGAGTTTATATAAATGTTTCATCAGCAAGGCATTATTTTGAATTTCTAGATGGACAACCCCAAGTCCGCCTTTTTATTTCTGCTTTTACACACTAATTATCACGCAGCTAAGGAATTTTGGTGTTCTCTGTCCTTTTTGTCCCATAGGCATTGTTGCCTAGATGTGTTGACCACTTCAATAATTGTTTTATTAAGCTTCATCATACACATATAAAATGTGGGCAATGACGACAAAACTGAATTAACAAAAGTAAGTCTGCCACCTGATGGGAATATGCCCTAGAGTCAAATATTAGATGGCATATTTCCTAAAGTTTATGATTAAGTTTTATGTCATGATATCACCGTAGTGATAGGAAAACATCAATACACATGTGATATACAAATAAACATTAGTTCCTATTAAAACTCTAGTCACTGGTTCATTGGTCAACTGATGATCAAAGGTTTCCTGATCATGAAGGTGCCTCAACCCCTAATTGACAATGAGATCATTTCATTAGGGAATGAGATGGTGAATATACCCTATCTATAGCATTGTATCACGGTCATGTCACGAAGTTCAGGTTATGATGTTTAGGAAACATAGTGACTCTTTCCTTAGACTGTGAGACCATATCAAATCACTGTCACCCGAGGATGCTTTGATGGCACATAAGTTACTCAGTAATATGGTGATCATAAAGGTGTCATTGGGTATCCTGAGGAACTGTTGAGGAGACTGCGTCAAAAGCAGGATTTGTCCATCTGTGTGGCGGAAGATACTCTGGCCCACTCGGATAAGTTATATCTATAAGTCGCCCATCATGTGACTGGGTCATGGGGATATCACTTATTGGATCAAGTAAAGAAGGTATTGTCGGTAACGGGGTTGAACACTAACATGGGATATCACTTGATCAAAACCTCGAACAATATAGTATTGTAGAGACAAAAGAAATAAGACACGGTGTTTACGGATCAACGACAAATATTGTTGAGTACACAGGTGGTCACTGCTCGCTGCTGTTTGTTGGGCCGCGACCGGGTGTCCCACCCGGGTCACCCAATGGCACAACCGGCTGTAGCTGCGGAAAAAAACCTTTTTTCCTTATTATTTTTAGTCCCACATTACCTAGAGGAGGAGGGACCCCTCCCTCCGCCTATATAAAGAGGTGCCCATGGCAGGATTAAATTTCCACCTAGAAATCAGTAAAATGTCTATGTTGCCTCTCTCTCTCTCTTACGACCGTGGCCCATTTGTCAGGGCTATGCGAGCGAGGAGTTTTTCACCGTGGAACATCGTTGCTCTGCAGGATTCGGAGCCAGGAGATCTACTTCCACAATATCGGCTAGATTAGGGAGAAGAGATGGTCGTTGTCAAGCATCATACGTGTGTGACTCCCTATGGCGACACCGTGCTTTCGGTGCTAGGAGTTATCGTGGAGCCGCAAGGACATCGTGACCTCAAGGTCAGCATCGGGGCGTCTTTTTCATCCATGTTCCTCGCGGTACTTTAACCACGCTCGGTCTTCAAAGGTATGAATACTATATCACCTCCCGTCACTGCATTATTAGTAGATAGATCTTGGGCTTCCGGGGTTGCCGTATAGTAAATTTTTTGATTTTCTGCACCAAACCCCAATAGTGGTATCAGAGCCGATCTATGTGTAGTAATGCTAGTACGGGTAGAACACATGAGTTGTGATGTGTGGGCATCGACTTTATGATTGTTACCCTCCCACGTGTACTTATTTATATCGCGGTATTGATTGATGAGGCGGCCCAGAATGACCTTACGTGTACTCTTACGCGACTGGTTCCACACTCAACATACGGCTTGTACCGTATAAGTGGCTTGCGAGTGTATGTCTCTCTTTTAATAGTTGATATAGCATTTACAAAGAAGGGCCACCGGGGCGGGGGTTAGTAGAGACAAACATTTAATCGGCATTGTGGTTAAAGTTCCTAAGTAAGAAACGTTCGTATACGAAGCTCATACAACCACGTAAAACTTCCAAAAGATAAAGTAGAGGCTTCTAACTTTATTTTGCATGGTGTTGTCATGTGATATGGTCATAGTCAAGGTAAAGTAATTTATTTTTTGTTGCTAATTGGTAGTAACGGTCATTATTGTGATGATGGACTATGAAGTCGGAGGCACTAGAGCCATGGTGCAAGACCCGGAGGCGCCGGCTCCCAGACGTCGAACCCCGGAGCGTCGTTCCCCTGGCACCAGATCTGAGGCGCCAAGATGGAGATCACAACGCGAAGACCATATCGCATCGCACTTACATTTGATGTATGATTGTTGTGTGTATCTTATTATGTGCTTAGTATTAGATACTCGATGGTAGCATTAATGATATGATCCCTAAACAACTGAAATCCAATATTTGTGTTCCCCTTGCGTGTGCACCACCAAGAAAGTTCTTCGGTATGAGGCACTCCATGACGATCGGGTGTTAGACATATCTACGTTCACATATAGTGGGTGTAAGAAAGGTTATACTGCAATACACACAAGTTAGAGTTGGCGAGCCTAGCATGTGCATACATGGCCTCGGAACACGTATGATCGAAATATCGAGCACGAGTCGCATGAATGATGTGATCGACGTGTAGCATCCACCTTTGAAACTATGTTGCCTTCCATGACGATCGGGGGTGATGTAGTGAATAAAGTGAAGGGAATATGCCCTGAGAGGCAATAATAAAGTGTTTATTATGTATATTCCAAGTATATGATAGATGTTTTTTACATGCTATAATTGTATTAATACGGAAACATTAATACATGTGTGTTTAATAAACAAACAGAAAGTTCCTAGTTATGCCTCTCTCATCAACTAGCTCGTTGATTAACAAGATGATCAAGGTTTCCTGATCATGGACATTGGATATCGTTAATAACAAGGTCACAACATTAGTGTAATAATGTGATGAACATTCATCCGAAGTAAATCATTACGATCAAAGTCATTGAGTTTATATTGCTATAACAACATATGAAGTGATCTTAATCCTTAGACCATGAGATCATGTCAATCACTAACACCGGAAGAGTATCTTGATAACATCAAACGTCACACCGTAACAGAATGATTATAAAGATGGGTTCAGTACTACTAAAGTGTTATGTTGAGGCCCATGGATTGAGAGTGGAATTTATTCATCCCGATGACGGATAGATATGCTCTGGTCCCTCTCGGTGATATCACATTGGTTAGCTTGCAAGCAAGTGATTTGATCACTAGAATGTTATATCACGGAAATGAGAAAAGAGTACATGTCAGTAACGAGATCAAACTAGGTATGGAGATACCGATGATCGAATCTCGGACATGTAATATATCGCGAAACAAAGGGATTAAGATACTAGCGTAAAAGGTTCTCGCGATCACAAGAAAGTCATCGCTGAATGTGTGGGAGTCAGTATGGACCTCCAGGTCCCGCTTCTGATTATTGATCTAAGAGGGGTCTCGATCATGTTCGCATTATTCGCGAACCGTAGGGTGACACACTTAAGAGACACTAACATCCATCTGGAGCAAAAGTTTCATGCCGGAAAGAATAACAAGCGCATGAATTTATTTCACTAGATACCGAAACAGGTTTTCGGGTGAAATTGCAGAAAGTGTTTTTGCATGTGAAATGGAATACTAGCAAGGGGTTATATGTGAATGTTTGTCATTAAAGTAATTGACAAAATTCTGAATAAATAAAAGTAGTTTTATTTAATGAGAGTTTGCATTAAATTTGGTGGAAATTTAATGAGAATTTGAGTGGGTTTTTGAGTGGAGGGAATTGAAAGGCATTTGAGTGAGTGGAGTGTCCACCCACATGAATGAAGGAGGGGAGGGGGCATCCCCCATGGCCGGCGGCCACCCCCTTGGGTTCCCCCTCTCCTATAAAAGGAGCCCCCCCTCCTTAGTTCTCACTCACACCTCCTCGTGAAGGATCTCTCTCCCCTCTAGTATTTATCCCCCATGGTCTTGGACTAGCGAGATACATGTTCCTGGTGGATATTCGGAAAGAAAGAGTTTTGCTTCCGCTGCATCGCTGGAGTGAGGAGGCGGAGGTTTCTCGGTGCCTCGGACGTGTGTGCTAGCACGGATGCGCCGCTGATTTGCGGTGCTAGGACTTCCTCTCGATCTTGAGATCAGCAAGAGATCGTCAACATCAACCACGAGTTTATCTCGTTAAGCTTTGTTGGTCTTCAAGTGTATGTTCTTTACGGATGTACATCTGCTCGTTGATTGTATCTAGTAGATAGATCTTGGTACATAGTTGTTCCCATCGTAGATTTTTTTTGTTTTTCTATGCTATGAACCCTACAGTGGTATCAGAGCCAGATCTATGCGTAGATGCATTGCACGGGTAGTACACATATGAGTATGTGGGCGATGATGATCATGTTATTGCTTCTTGGTTGTACTTTGGATATTGGTGGCATAGTGGGATGAAGCGGCCCGAACAAACTTTACATGTCCTCGCACATGAGACCTGTTCCACGCTTGTCATGCAACTAGTTTTGCATAAGTAGCTAGCGGATGTCTACCTCTCCTACTATAGTCAATATCTAATTTGCAACGAGTTATCAACAATTTGGTTATCCTTGTTGTGGTTCATGTTCGTAGGTATGAACGATTCTATCTTCGAAAGCTCTAAGCCACGTAAAACTTGCAATGGATAAATTAGAGGCGTCTAGTTTAGATTGTTGCTAGGCTAGTATCATGATATGGTGATGTTGTAAGTAGATGTATGAGTTGATACTCTTACAACACACATAGCGTGTAAGTTCCATATACCTTGGCCTTACACACAGAGGTATGATAGTGATCATACCACGACGCACATGATGGAGATCGAGTGCAAGAACCATATCATTCCACTTACAAACATGTGATGTTTAATTGCATCTTATATTGCTTGTTTGGCATTTTATTAACATAATAAGATGATCCCTCATTTAGATATCAAGATAAGAATGTGTTCTTCCTTAAGTATGCACTGGTTATGTTTCGTCGCTCCAATACATCACGTGATGATCGGGTGTTCTTGGATCCACGATCATATTTTGGATGTAAGACAGTTACACACGCGAATACTAAGGTTCTTACTTGGCGAGCCTAGCATGTACAAACATGGCCTTGGAACACGGACCATTTGATATGATGCCCATTTGATGCTCGCCTTTGAAGCTACACCGACTCACGTGATGATCGGACTTGATGTAATCACCAAAAAGGCACAAGGGATATCGTTTTTGAGTGGGAGTTCATTCTTAATTTGGATTAGTTGAACTCAATCTATCATAAACTTAGTCTAAACTTTACAAATTATGTTGTAGATGGCACCACCTGCTTTTAATTTCAATGTGTTCATGGAGAAAGAGAAACTTGCAACAAACGGTAGCAACTTTACCGAATGGGCCATGAATTTGAGGATTCTCGTTTGTGCTGCACAAAAGAAATATGTGCTCGAATGTAACACCCTCAGAATCGGACCTATGCAAGTTTTAGCGAAACCCGCCAAACCCGCATAGAAACGATTCAAAGGTGCCCACCAGGCACTTTCGTGCGGGTGGAAAACGAAGTAATAACATTACACAACAGTCCTCGATGGGACCCACAGAACAGATATATACAACAGCGACTCAAAGAGTCAAGAATACAGATATACAATACAAAAATCCAAATCACCTTGAAAATGATAGAGCGTCCGACTACGGACAAGATGCAAAGGGGGCTAAGAGCCCTGAAGAATAATCAATGGCGTCCATAACCCTGCCCAGGCCAAGCCGGAAGGGTAACCCTGCTAACGACGTCGATCTCAAAACCTGCTTAAACAAAAGGGGTGCCGACAAAGGGCAAAGGAAAAAGAAGGAGCGTCAGTACTGAGGCCAGTACACGGCGAGGCTAGAATTCGGCGGTCCTCGCCTACATAGGTATGGTGGACTGAGCGGCAGCGGCAGCATGCACGGAACAACCTATAAAGACTCGATACAACTGGCGGTTATCAGAGAGGGGTAAGAATGACCTATCCGAATCCAATCTGAAGCTAACACCAAACATACCCAGCCTGGTGTTTCCCCCTCGAGACCAAACGAGGAAGTCAACCGAGGAACTCACACAGTTGACAGTTTTATTTATTCAGTTTTTGTTGCAGCAATTACTAGTCAGGTATAAAGAATCGTCCTGATAAAATAAGCAGTGGGCCGTTTTAGTTAACCATTCCGTTGTAGTTGCAACAATTACTAATCAGATACAGATAGCATGAGTTAAACACAAAAACCCAGCAGTTGTTGGTACTTTTATTCAGCCATTCCGTTGTAGTTGCAATACTTACTAATCAGGTACAGTGGTCGCAAGCGACACTCCAAACAAGCAATTGTGGGCAGTGTTACTTAGCCATTCCATTATAGTGAAGCTGATTACTAGTCATTATAAAGTCAAATTTATAACAGTAAACTTTAGTTATGTTTGTCTATGGTCGAGATACTGTGCTCCAAGTCGTCCATAACCGCGGACACGGCTTTCAGAAAGTTTTTAACCCGGTCGGGGTGCACAAATAGCAACACACACACGATCAACCTCGGAAAAACCAAATCAAAACCCAACGAGGTCTTCACGACAGAGCAATCACAAGATTCAGAAATATTTCAGGGGGCCACCCCATTGAGTAGAACCGCAACGAAGTAAGCAAGCTCCGAGACGGACTCAAGGTTTGGGTAGACGGCTGTGAACGACTGGGAACCCAAAACTGGGCTTGTCGACACCGCGGAATCGTGTCCCGATCCAAAATAGTACAGGTGCTATCTGTCGCACAATTTAATTAAAGCAGTAAAGCATGGCATAAGTACAGGATCGTAAATAAAACCTCAAACTAGTTTGTGGCCCCAAGAAATAAGACGGAATCAAGCTCTGGCTAAGGGGGGACCATACTCCCCATATGTGGATAGCGCGATAAATCAAGGAACAGGTATCAAGTACTCGGGGTCCTACGGGACACAAGTGGGCGTTCGGAAACCAAATGTTATCTATCACCCACCGATGCCTCTGCTTACTTCAATTTTAGGTGTTAAACAGGAATTAAAGTGAACAATAAGTAAAACTATGATCATCTCCAACATCAACATGCGGCAATACATCAACAACTGTGGCACTTGACGACACGCAACAGCACTTGAGCAAGCGACTACGACGCGCAAGTCCAACTATCTACCAAACAATAGGTAATAGGATGTGTCCAAGGCAATATATGGCTACAAGGGGATATCACGGGTACGGAAACTAGAGCATCGCAACACAGGTAGCAATAGATCAACAGGAGGGAATAAATACTATAAAAGTAAGATAGGTAGAAAGGGGAAGATGCTCGCCTGAAACATTGCCGAAGGTTCAACCGAAGATCGGGGCGAAGCTCACATCAACTCAACGGCCTTATCTGCGAAGAAGCAAAACACTAGAGCAAACACCGGTTGCAATATTTAATACAACGGCAGAAGATCGGAATGATGCATGTATGATGCATGGCATGGCAAAGATGGGATGCGATTAGGTCATATTAAGTGGAACCGGGGTCCCGACAATTAATTAGATGGTGCAAGTTATTTAGATACCCCGCAATTAAATGTTGTTTAACATGGCAAGATATAGTACCGGTTCGCTACACAAGTTTAAATGAGGCCAATATAAGGCTAGATTTGCTCGCATATGGCCCCATATTTAATTGTTAGGTGAATCGGCATAAGGCCCCCAAACCACAGACAAGCATGCATGCATGAACAATTTAATATGCAACAATTTGTTATTACATTTATAAAATAGGGCTCGAGAAAAGGGGTCACACATTAGGGTTCGGCGATCTTGGGGTTCCGGGGTTCGGGGTTCAGGGTCGGTCTCAGGGTCCGACGGATCTGGGGTTCGAGGTTCGACGGAAGCGTTCTCGGACTCCGGGGTCGTTCTCGGTAGCGGGGCAGATCTTGTCGCATCGGGGTCTCGGTGTCCGGGGTCCCAGGGAAGTACATGTCGTGTCCGTGACGGAGATCTTGAGGGTCCCTGCACTCGACGAGCTTGGCGTTCAGGGAAGCTCCCGGTGTCCCGAGGAGAAGATCTTGTCGGTCCCACCTCGAAGGCCTTGTTGTTCTGCAGTGGGGATCATGGTCATCGGGGTCCGGGTCTTGGTCATGTTGCCGGTAGCTCTTGGTGTCCAGGGGTCGTCGCTCTGGGAGGTGGATCTTGTCGTCTTGGCGTCATCGCCCCTAGTTTCCGCGGCGAAGTACTCGGGGTTCAGTCCAATCTCGACCATCAGGGTCCAGGATGAAGATCTTGGATTAGGGCGCCAGTTTGGTTCGGTGTCGAGCTTGGCGGTCCCTTGAACACGTGGCTGTTCTGGTTGAGGGGCGGTCTTGGACGCGCGGCGGAGGGTTCTCGTGGCCACGCACGGCGACGGTGCAGGACGAGCTCGGGGCCGCGGCAGGAGGACATGGGGCTCGGCTCGAGGAGGGTGTCGGGGTCGGGTCTGCTCACGACCAATGACGGCGAGGCAGAGGGTGGCACCAGGGCCGGCGAGCGGGGCGGGGGACGAGGCGGCTCCGGCGGGGACGGAGATGGGCGGAGGCGCGCCGGCGGCGCTCGGGCTGGCCGAAGCGGACGGCCCGGAGAGGCGGGGCAGAGGGGTGCGGGGCCGGGTCGCTGGATGGCAGGCGAGGCCGGCGAGCGCGCAGGTGGTGGCCGGCGGCGCCGCTGCTGCTGCCGGGGGGGGGGGGTTGGACGGAGGCGAGGTACTGCGAGCGGCGCTAGGCGGCGGGGATGGCAGGCGAGCACGGGCCGGAGACGGGGCCTCTGGGCGGCGCGGGGTCCGGCTCTGGAGGAGAGGGGCCGGCGCGGGCGCGGCCTGGCGGAGCTCGCCGGCGCGGCTCGAGGCAGCGGGAGGAGGGGGCCGAGGCGGGCGCGGCCTGGCGGAGGATGGGCGGTCCGCGAGCGGCGGCGACGCGCTGGAGGCGGCGACGGCTGCGGCCGGCGAGGATGGTAGGCGGGGCGGCGGAGTGATGCTGGCCAGGCGGGGCGGAGCGGCGCTGGGGTCGGGGTGGAGCAGCGCGGCGGCGGCGGAGGCGACCTAGGCCGAAGGCGGCTCGGAGGTTGCGGGGGAGGCTGCGGGAAGGGGGCCGCGCCGGGGCCGGTCGCCGGAGGGGACGCGGGTCGGAGCGGAGGTGGAGGCGGGGACGAACAGAGAGGCGGCAGAGGCGGGGAACTGGGCGAGCAGCGGCGGTGGCGTGTGGTCGCCGGGGAGAGGCTGCGCGCGCGAGGAAGAAGGGGACAGGCGGGGGAGGTGGGTGCCAGGCGTGGGTCGCGTGCGGCTGGCGCGGTGCTGCCGCGTGGGTGGGCCCAGGGGGTTGGGTGGGCCACGGGCAGGGGAGGTTGGTCTGGGGGAGGTGGAAACGGGGGCTGCGTGCGTGCGGTGGGTGGTGTGTGTCGTGTGAGTTGAGTGGTGGGTCCAGGGAGAGAGAGGGGGAGAGAGAGAGAGAGAGGTGGGCTGGGCCAAGTGGCAGGTCCTGGTTGGGTAGAGGGGGAGAGAGGGTGAGGTGTCACTAGGGGATTGGGTGGGGTGATGTGGAGGGAGGGTGTGGGTAGATTGTCTGGTAGGTGTAGGATTTAGAAGGGCGGGTGTAGGTGGACCGTTTGTAAAATCCTGGGGGTGGTCGTTCGGGTCGAATCGGCCCGTTCGACTGCCCCTGCTAAAATAATTAAAACTTTTTATTTGATTTAAACGGGCCATGTGCAAACCGATAGCGGCCAAAATAATTAATCCGGAGAACCGGGCTTTGCATTTGAATTAAGATGGGGCGTTGGAAAACAAATCGGGCTTTGTGAAAATAGTTTTATGCAAACAACACATGATGATGACGATGCAATGCACAGATTCAACGCGATTTTCTAGTAGTGGTTTTGCGGGATGCCACAATTCGACACCACTAACAATGGATCTCGCCCTCGAGATCCGCCTCATGGTACCGAAAGGAAGGTCGGCGATCTGCACCTTCTCGTTTCGTGTAGATCCTCGCGACACCACTAACAAGAGGTCGTTGTCCGTGATCGCCGAGAGAACACTCCGGAAACAAAAGGGCGAAGGTAGAGGTATCCACAAATAAAGCCACCCCTAACTTCGATGGAAAAAGGGAACCGATGCATTCTCATCCACTTCAATGTACAAAAGCGAATAGAAGGGGTAGTCGGCATGGGGGCCAATCCATCACGCACCCAAACTATTACTCTGCCCAATCAGTGGAAAAGCGTGCAACCATTCTCGGAATCAGACTGAAGATCTCGACTAGCGAGGTTCGGAAACAAAGGAGGGATGCAGACTCTGCATCGGATCTAGCGTAGATGATGTCGTCGCGTCGGAAACACCGGAAGGCACAAACAAGGAACAAAGAATGGTAACACCGTAGACGGATTCATCAGGCAGCTGGAACACCGGACGGTAGAACACCGTTAACAGAGGAGGAAGCGAAACCCTGAAGGTACGACGGAAACCCCACCACGAGAATTCCTGGACTCGAAGAAAAGATAAGAGAGCAGGTCCAAAACACGTCGAGATAAGAGGAGAATAGCAGAGGGGTAAGGAGTAAAATCAGACCTAATCAGAACTATCCAACCGATTTTGAAAAATAGTTTTGACACTCTACTTCGGCCGTTAGCTAGGTTATCCTACAGGCTGGACTTGTGGGGTATCGCAACTGCTGAGCTCTGATACCACTCTGTAACACCCTCAGAATCGGACCTATGCAAGTTTTAGCGAAACCCGCCAAACCCGCATAGAAACGATTCAAAGGTGCCCACCAGGCACTTTCGTGTGGGTGGAAAACGAAGTAATAACATTACACAACAGTCCTCGATGGGACCCACAGAACAGATATATACAACAGCGACTCAAAGAGTCAAGAATACAGATATACAATACAAAAATCCAAATCACCTTGAAAATGATAGAGCGTCCGACTACGGACAAGATGCAAAGGGGGCTAAGAGCCCTGAAGAATAATCAATGGCGTCCATAACCCTGCCCAGGCCAAGCCGGAAGGGTAACCCTGCTAACGACGTCGATCTCAAAACCTGCTTAAACAAAAGGGGTGCCGACAAAGGGCAAAGGAAAAAGAAGGAGCGTCAGTACTGAGGCCAGTACACGGCGAGGCTAGAAGTCGGCGGTCCTCGCCTACATAGGTATGGTGGACTGAGCGGCAGCGGCAGCATGCACGGAACAACCTATAGAGACTCGATACAACTGGCGGTTATCAGAGAGGGGTAAGAATGACCTATCCGAATCCAATCTGAAGCTAACACCAAACATACCCAGCCTGGTGTTTCCCCCTCGAGACCAAACGAGGAAGTCAACCGAGGAACTCACACAGTTGGCAGTTTTATTTATTCAGTTTTTGTTGCAGCAATTACTAGTCAGGTATAAAGAATCGTCCTGATAAAATAAGCAGTGGGCCGTTTTAGTTAACCATTCCGTTGTAGTTGCAACAATTACTAATCAGATACAGATAGCATGAGTTAAACCCAAAAACCCAGCAGTTGTTGGTACTTTTATTCAGCCATTCCGTTGTAGTTGCAATACTTACTAATCAGGTACAGTGGTCGCAAGCGACACTCCAAACAAGCAATTGTGGGCAGTGTTACTTAGCCATTCCATTATAGTGAAGCTGATTACTAGTCATTATAAAGTCAAATTTATAACAGTAAACTTTAGTTATGCTTGTCTATGGTCGAGATACTGTGCTCCAAGTCGTCCATAACCGCGGACACGGCTTTCAGAAAGTTTTTAACCCGGCCGGGGTGCACAAATAGCAACACACACACGATCAACCTCGGAAAAACCAAATCAAAACCCAACGAGGTCTTCACGACAGAGCAATCACAAGATTCAGAAATATTTCAGGGGGCCACCCCATTGAGTAGAACCGCAACGAAGTAAGCAAGCTCCGAGACGGACTCAAGGTTTGGGTAGACGGCTGTGAACGACTGGGAACCCAAAACTGGGCTTGTCGACACCGCGGAATCGTGTCCCGATCCAAAACAGTACAGGTGCTATCTGTCGCACAATTTAATTAAAGCAGTAAAGCATGGCATAAGTACAGGATCGTAAATAAAACCTCAAACTAGTTTGTGGCCCCAAGAAATAAGACGGAATCAAGCTCTGGCTAAGGGGGGCCCATACTCCCCATATGTGGATAGAGCGATAAATCAAGGAACAGGTATCAAGTACTCGGGGTCCTACGGGACACAAGTGGGCGTTCGGAAACCAAATGTTATCTATCACCCACCGATGCCTCTGCTTACTTCAATTTTAGTTGTTAAACAGGAATTAAAGTGAACAATAAGTAAAACTATGATCATCTCCAACATCAACATGCGGCAATACATCAACAACTGTGGCACTTGACGACACGCAACAGCACTTGAGCAAGCGACTACGACGCGCAAGTCCAACTATCTACCAAACAATAGGTAATAGGATGTGTCCAAGGCAATATATGGCTACAAGGGGATATCACGGGTACGGAAACTAGAGCATCGCAACACAGGTAGCAATAGATCAACAGGAGGGAATAAATACTATAAAAGTAAGATAGGTAGAAAGGGGAAGATGCTCGCCTGAAACATTGCCGAAGGTTCAACCGAAGATCGGGGCGAAGCTCACATCAACTCAACGGCCTTATCCGCGAAGAAGCAAAACACTAGAGCAAACACCGGTTGCAATATTTAATACAACGGCAGAAGATCGGCATGATGCATGTATGATGCATGGCATGGCAAAGATGGGATGCGATTAGGTCATATTAAGTGGAACCGGGGTCCCGACAATTAATTAGATGGTGCAAGTTATTTAGATACCCCGCAATTAAATGTTGTTTAACATGGCAAGATATAGTACCGGTTCGCTACACAAGTTTAAATGAGGCCAATATAAGGCTAGATTTTCTCGCATATGGCCCCATATTTAATTGTTAGGTGAATCGGCATAAGGCCCCCAAACCACAGACAAGCATGCATGCATGAACAATTTAATATGCAACAATTTGTTATTACATTTATAAAATAGGGCTCGAGAAAAGGGGTCACACATTAGGGTTCGGCGATCTTGGGGTTCCGGGGTTCGGGGTTCAGGGTCGGTCTCAGGGTCCGACGGATCTGGGGTTCGAGGTTCGACGAAAGCGTTCTCGGACTCCGGGGTCGTTCTCGGTAGCGGGGCAGATCTTGTCGCATCGGGGTCTCGGTGTCCGGGGTCCCAGGGAAGTACATGTCGTGTCCGTGACGGAGATCTTGAGGGTCCCTGCACTCGACGAGCTTGGCATTCAGGGAAGCTCCCGGTGTCCCGAGGAGAAGATCTTGTCGGTCCCACCTCGAAGGCCTTGTTGTTCTGCAGTGGGGATCATGGTCATCGGGGTCCGGGTCTTGGTCATGTTGCCGGTAGCTCTTGGTGTCCAGGGGTCGTCGCTCTGGGAGGTGGATCTTGTCGTCTTGGCGTCATCGCCCCTAGTTTCCGCGGCGAAGTACTCGGGGTTCAGTCCAATCTCGACCATCAGGGTCCAGGATGAAGATCTTGGATTAGGGCGCCACTTTGGTTCGGTGTCGAGCTTGGCGGTCCCTTGAACACGTGGCCGTTCTGGTTGAGGGGCGGTCTTGGACGCGCGGCGGAGGGTTCTCGTGGCCACGCACGGCGACGGTGCAGGACGAGCTCGGGGCCGCGGCAGGAGGACATGGGGCTCGGCTCGAGGAGGGTGTCGGGGTCGGGTCTGCTCACGACCAACGATGGCGAGACAGAGGGTGGCACCAGGGCCGGCGAGCGGGGCGGGGGACGAGGCGGCTCCGGCGGGGACGGAGATGGGCGGAGGCGCGCCGGCGGCGCTCGGGCTGGCCGAAGCGGACGGCCCGGAGAGGCGGGGCAGAGGGGTGCGGGGCCGGGTCGCTGGACGGCAGGCGAGGCCGGCGAGCGCGCAGGTGGTGGCCGGCGGCGCCGCTGCTGCTGCCGGGGGGGTGGTTGGACGGAGGCGAGGTACTGCGAGCGGCGCTAGGCGGCGGGGATGGCAGGCGAGCACGGGCCGGAGACGGGGCCTCTGGGCGGCGCGGGGTCCGGCTCTGGAGGAGAGGGGCCGGCGCGGGCGCGGCCTGGCGGAGCTCGCCGGCGCGGCTCGAGGCAGCGGGAGGAGGGGGCCGAGGCGGGCGCGGCCTGGCGGAGGATGGGCGGTCCGCGAGCGGCGGCGACGCGCTGGAGGCGGCGACGGCTGCAGCCGGCGAGGATGGTAGGCGGGGCGGCGGAGTGGTGCTGGCCAGGCGGGGCGGAGCGGCGCTGGGGTCGGGGTGGAGCAGCGCGGCGGCGGCGGAGGCGACCTAGGCCGAAGGCGGCTCGGAGGTTGCGGGGGAGGCTGCGGGAAGGGGGCCGCGCCGGGGCCGGTCGCCGGAGGGGACGCGGGTCGGAGCGGAGGTGGAGGCGGGGACGAACAGAGAGGCGGCGGAGGCGGGGAGCTGGGCGAGCAGCGGCGGTGGCGTGTGGTCGCCGAGGAGAGGTTGCGCGCGAGAGGAAGAAGGGGACAGGCGGGGGAGGTGGGTGCCAGGCGTGGGTCGCGTGCGGCTGGCGCGGTGCTGCCGCGTGGGTGGGCCCAGGGGGTTGGGTGGGCCACGGGCAGGGGAGGTTGGTCTGGGGGAGGTGGAAACGGGGGCTGCGTGCGTGCGGTGGGTGGTGTGTGTCGTGTGAGTTGAGTGGTGGGTCCAGGGAGAGAGAGGGGAGAGAGAGAGGGGGGGGATGGGCCAAGTGGCAGGTCCTGGTTGGGTAGAGGGGGAGAGAGGGTGAGGTGTCACTAGGGGATTGGGTGGGTGATGTGGAGGGAGGGTGTGGGTAGATTGTCTGGTAGGTGTAGGATTTAGAAGGGCGGGTGTAGGTGGACCGTTTGTAAAATCCTGGGGGTGGTCGTTCGGGTCGAATCGGCCCGTTCGACTGCCCCTGCTAAAATAATTAAAACTTTTTATTTGATTTAAACGGGCCGTGTGCAAACCGATAGCGGCCAAAATAATTAATCCGGAGAACCGGGCTTTGCATTTGAATTAAGATGGGGCGTTGGAAAACAAATCGGGCTTTGTGAAAATAGTTTTATGCAAACAACACATGATGATGACGATGCAATGCACAGATTCAACGCGATTTTCTAGTAGTGGTTTTGCGGGATGCCACATAGAAGCGCCGCTAGGCCCCCCACCATTTGATTATACCGCTGACGAGGATTAGAATGTCTATCAGACTCGTCAGGAGGACCACAACTTAGTTCATTGCGGCATATTGTATGGGCTAGAGCCAGAACTTCGAGAGCGTTTTGAAAACGGAAATGCATTTGATACAATGGTGAGTTGAAAATGATTTTCGACACACATGCTGCTGTAGAGATCTACAATGCTTCAGAAAAGTTCTTTAGCTGCATGATGGAAGAGAACAGCTCCGTAAGTGAGCATGTACTCAAGATGTCGGGTTACGTCGATAAGCTTGTGTCCTTGGGAATAACGATTCCCATTGACTTAAGCATCCATCGTGTTTTGCAGTCTCTTCCACCTAGCTATAAGAGCTTTGTGATGAACTATAATATGCAAGGCAGAAGTCTCTCCCCGAGCTTTTGTTAATGCTTAAAACTATAGAAGTGGAGATCAAGAAAGAACATCAAGTGTTGATGATCAATAAGACCACTGGTTTCAAGAAAGACAAGAAGGGAAAACAGAAGGGAAGTAAGGGTGGCAAGAAGGTTGCCGTGTCTGAAAAGAAACCCCGAGTTGGCCCTAAGTCTGATACCGAGTGCTATTATTGTAAGGGGACTAGCCACTGGAAGCGCAACTGCCCCAAGTATTTTGCAGACAAGAAGGCCGGCAAGGCAAATAAAGGTATATATAATATACATGTTATTGATGTGTACTTTACTAGTACTCGCAGTAGCACCTGGGTATTTGATACTGGTTCAATTGCTAATATATGCAAGTCGAATCAAGGGTTGCGGAAAAAGCGACCGCTGGCAAGGGGTGAGGTCAAGATGCGTGTCGGCAATGGATCAAGTGTTGATGTGATCGCCGTCAGAACACTACCTCTTCACTTACCGTCGGGATTAGTAATAAACTTGAATAATTGTTATCTGGTGCCAGCACTGACCATGAACATTGTATTTGGATCGTGTTTGATGCGAAGTGGTTATTCATTTAATCCGAGAACAATGGTTATTCTATTTATATGAATGAAATCTTTTATGGTCATACACCGATGATGAATGGTTTATTTCTGTTGGATCTCGATAATTGTGTTACACATATTCATAATGTTGATGCTAAAAGGATTAAACTTAATGATGATATATCCGCATATATGTGGCACTGCCGTCTAGGTCATATTTGCGTTAAATGCATGAAGAAGCTCCATTCGGATGGACTTTTGGAATCATTTGATACATGTGAGACATGCCTTATGGGAAAGATGACTAGAACGCCGTTTTCTGGTTCAATGGAACAGACGACAGATTTGTTGGAGATCATACATTCTGATGTATGTGGTTCAATGTGTGTGTCGGCGCGAGGTGGATATCGTTATTTTGTTACTTTCACAGATGATTTGAGTAGATACGATTATATCTACTTGATGAAACACAAGTCTGAAACCTTTGAAAAGTTTAAGGAATTTCAGAGTGAAGTGGAAAATCATCGTAATAGAAAGATCAAATTTCTATGGTCCGACCGTGGAGGTGAGTATCTAAGCTACGAGTTTGGCACTCATATGAAGGAGTGTGGAATTGTTTCACAACTCACACATTCCGGAACACCACCGCGAAATGGTGTGTCGGAATGTCGTAATCGTACTTTATTATATATGGTTCGATCTATGATGTCTCTGACGGACTTGCCACTGTCATTTTGGGGTTATGCACTAGAAACCGTTGTATTCACTTTAAATCGGGTACCATCTAAATCCGTTGAAAAGACACTGTATGAATTGTGGTTTGGAAACAAACCTAAGCTGTCATTTCTTAAAGTTTGGGGATGCGATGTTTATGTGAAGAAACTTCAACCGGATAAACTCAAACCCAAAGCGGAAAAATGCGTCTTCACAGGATACCCTAAGGAAACTACTGGGTATTCCTTCTATCACGGATCCGAGGGCAAGGTTTTTGTTGCCAAGAATGGATCCTTTCTAGAGAAAGAGTTTCTCACGAAAGGTGTGAGTAGTCAAAAGATAGAACTCGAAGAGGTTGTTGAACCTTCTCTTCATAGTATGGCGAGTAGCGCAGCGCCGGAAGTCATTCCGGAGTTATCTTCACCAATTGAAGAGGGAACTAATGATAATGATCATGAAACTCCAAAAGAGAGTACTATCGAACCTCGCAGGTCTAGCAGGACGCGTGCAGCTCCCGAGATGTACGGAAACACTGTTATGAATTTCATGGTTGATGAAATTGATGACCCTGCGACGTATGAAGAAGCGATGATGAGCCCGGATTCCAACAAATGGTTAGAAGCCATGAAATCCGAGATGGAATCCATGTATGAAAACCAAGTTTGGAACTTGGTGGACTTACCTCACGACCGAAAGGCCGTGGAGAATAAATGGATTTTCAAAAGAAAAACTGATGCTGATGCTAATGTGACCGTCTTGTCGCAAAGGGGTTTCGACAAATTCAAGGAGTTGACTACGATGAGACATTCTCTCCTGTAGTGATGCTAAAACCAGCTAGGATTTGATACGTCGGAAACATATCTATAATTTTTTATGCTCCATGCTTGTTTAGTATCTACTTTGCTTTGCTTTGTCTACACTTTGAGGTGATTTTTACATGTTTTCTATTACTAACCTATAAACAAGTTGCCACGGTGCCACTTGTCTATTTTCTGCTGTTTTTGGTTCCAGAAAAGTTAGTAAAGAAAAATATCGGAATTGGACGGGACAAACGTCAAAGTCAATAACTTTCTGTGGGGAACAAGAAGTCCAGAGGGGAGACGGAGAGGCGTGCCAGGGCAGCCGCACCCCCCTAGGCACGGGTGGGCCTTGCCCCACACCTAGGCAGGGTGTGGGGCCCCTGGCCACCGCCTCGGACACCCCCTTCGCATATAAGAAGCCCCCGATGCAGAAACCCTAAGTACCCGAACAAATCTCCACAAAACCTTCTATAGCCGTCGCCACCGTCGTCCCTAGATCAGGGGGATATGAAGTTCTTCCCGGCACCCTGCCGGAGGGGAGATCATCCCGGAGGCCTTCTCTCCGGTATGATGCGTGAGTAGTTCCACCTTGGACTATGGGTCCATATAGTAGCTAGATGGTTGTATATCCTCCTTGTGCTTTCATGTATAGATCTTGTGAGCTCCGGTCATGATCAAGAAACCCTAAGTACCCGATCAAATCTCCACGAAACCTTCTATAGCCGCCGCCACCGTCGTCCCTAGATCGGGGGGATCTGAAGTTCTTCCCGGCACCCTGCCGGAGGGAAGATCATCCCGTAGGCCTTCTCTCCAGTATGATGCGTGAGTAGTTCCACCTTGGACTATGGGTCCATATAGTAGCTAGATGGTTGTATCTCCTCCTTGTGCTTTCATGTATAGATCTTGTGAGCTCCGTTCATGATCAAGATCTAACCTATTTGTAATCATACATGTTATGTTTGCAGGGATTCGATGGATATTGAGATTATTATGTTGGTTTGATTAATGGTTTTGTCTTTATGATTCTATCATGTCTGTGTTGTTTGTGATCTTGCATGATCTCCGTTGTTAGTAGCTATCTTGGCCAAGCAGTTGATAGTGACTCCAAGAGGGGGTATTTATGCTCGATAGTGGGTTCATGCCTCTAGTTTACAAGGGAAGTGACAATAATCTCTTTGGTTGTAGATGTGCTGTTGCTACTAGGGAGAAAACAATGGTCTCCTGTTCATGGAACATGTGGACTGTTTACCTTACACACTTTGCTTAAAGAAGTTGTCTGTTGCTTGCAACTTAATACTGGAGGGGGTTCGGATGATAACCTGAAGGTGGACTTATAGTCATAGATGCAGTTGGATGGCGGTCTATGTATCTTGTTGTATTGCCCAATCGAATCTCATAGGATCTTTCTGACTAGTAATTGCATTGTTATGCCTTGCTCAGTTCCTGGCAATTGCCCTGCTATAATTTGTTTACCCTTCATGCCATTTTGTTTATCTAAGGATAGTACCTCTAGTGAAATATGGACCCCGGTCCAATCTTTATCATTTATACATATTCCACTGTTACTTGTTTACTTGATGCAAACCACCATTACCTTCCACACCATGCGTTTAATTCTTTGTTACAGCAAACCGGTGAGTTTGATAACCTCGCTGATTCATTGGGGGCAAAGTCTTGAGTTTGTGTTGTGCAGGTCTCTGTGTTGCTTGCAACACCTGTGTGATGTTTCATTCCTCCTACTGGTTCGATAACCTCGGTTTATTACTGAGGGAAAACTTGCTACTGTGCTGCTTCACACCTTGCTCTTGGGGTTCCCAATGAAGCGCTCCTACATCAACTCAGCGCTGCATCAGGATTATGTTAGCAATTGTTGCATATTTCGATTATGAGATATGGCAGATGGATGTCAAAACCGCGTTCCTCAATGGCAATATTGAGGAAGAGTTTATATGATACAACCAAAGGGTTTTGTCGATCCTAAGGATGCTAACAAGGTGTGCAAGCTTCAGCGATCTATCTATGGACTGAAGCAAGCATCACGAAGTTGGAATCTCCACTTTGATGAGGCGATCAAAGAGTTTGGATTTATCCAAACTTATGGAGAGGCTTGTATTTACAAGAAAGTGAGTGGGAGCAATGTGGCATTTCTGATATTATATATGGATGACATATTATTGATTGGAAATGATATAGATCTTTTAAACAGTGTTAAAAGTTATCTAAACAACAAATTTTCAATGAAGGACCTAGGTGAAGCATCATACATATTAGGCATAAAGATCTATAGAGATAGATCTAGGCGTCTAATAGGGCTATCACAAAGTACATACCTTGATAAGATTTTAAAGAAGTTTAAAATGTACGGAAGTAAGAAGGGGTTCTTACCTATGTTTGCAAGGCAAGACATTGAGTAAGACTCAAAGTCTGGCTACGGCGAAAGAAAGAGAGATAATGGACAAAGTCCCCTATGCTTTAGCCATAGTCTCTATAATGTACGCCATGCTATGTACAAGACCGGATGTGGCACATGCTATTAGTTTGACTAGTAGGTACCAATTGGATCCAGGTTCAGAACACTGGATAGCGGTCAAGAATATCCTTAAGTACTTGCGAATAACTAAGGATATGTTTCTTGTGTACTGAGGTGAAGAAGAGATCGTCGCTAAGTGTTATGTCGACGCAAGCTTTGACACCGATCTGGATGACTCTAAGTCTCAATCCGGATACGTATTTCTCATGAATGGTGGAGCGGTTAGTTGAAGGAGTTCCAAACAACCCGTGGTGGCGGGATCAACAACAGAGGCCGAATATGTTGCTGCTTTGGAATCGGCTCAGGAAGCGGTTTGGATGAAGGAGTTCATATCCGAACTAGGTGTGGTTGCGAGCGCGTTGGACCCAATGGTGATCTATTGTGACAACAATAGTGCCATTGCCAATTCCAAAGAACCAAGGTCTCACAAGAATTCCAAGCATATTAAGCGCCAGTTTCACTCCATCCACGAGCATGTCAAGGATGGAGATATAAAGATTTATAAAGTGCATACAGATCTCAATGTAGCAGATCCGTTGACTAAAACTCTCCCTAGAGCAAAACATGATCAACACCAGAACTTTATGGGTGTTAGATTTATCACTATGTAACTAGATTATTGTCTCTAGTGCAAGTGGGAGACTGAAGGGAATATGCCCTGAGAGGCAATAATAAAGTGTGTATTATGTATATTTGTAACACCGCGGTTCTGAAAAGACCGAGGCTTCTATGTGACATGCCAATCCCTGGATCGGTTCATTGGCCCACAATAGAATAAGATGAATAACATAGCAAAATATCTGTGTATCATGAATATCGAAGATCCAGAGTACCATTATTACAATAGAAGCTTAGCTCAAGGCTAGATCAAATTATTCAGGTAGCAACATAAATAAAGTAAATCCTCCATTCTTCAAATTGCCCACAAGTGAACAAGTGTCGAGTGGAGTACCGTGGCCTATATCGATTACTCGGAATCGGAATATCCTGCAACATGAAACGTAGCAGCCCCGAAGGGTCAATACATGGAATGTATGGCAAGTAGAGCTAGTAAAGGAGACAATAGTACTAACATCTACATGCATATTTGGCAAGTGGAGCTGTGTCTGGCTTGCATTTGCAAATACCTTTGTCCTACTTTCGTAAACAGTTTTGATTTTCTTTGAAAAGATCCCAATTAAGTTTAACCCAACAATGTTAAAACAATTATAAAATTAGAATGAGCGAGAAACATGTCATGAATCAATATCAAGCAACTCAGTTGTCCATAACCGGGGACACGGCTAATCGATTAGATTATACACCCTGCAGGGGTTAGTACACTTTTCCCATGTGACTTGGCCAGCCCAGCTCGTACCATCACTCTCATTTTGGGTGATGATAGGGAGAAGTCCAAGAAGAGACTATTCGGGAAGTAGCTCCTCAATCCCGACGCGCACCGGTCCAACCTACCAAAATTCTACATCTCTGGATACGCGGGTTCGAGTTACCACAACCTACTAAGTCCAACCAACCGCCCATTTTATTATTGGCACATGGTTGTACACGTAAGCTACCAAATAGAGAAGCCAATCAATTTCTCTAGATACCTGGGTGCCTTTCCGCAATGAAACCACCAAAAATTATCAATACCATCACACCCAGGAGATTCATTGATTAAGTTGTTTTAGTTTTCACAAACCAATACTTTTAGAAACAACTTTCAGTGATGTAACCCAGCCCTCGTTCATCATAGCATGGCTAAGCACATCTATCAACGGTGGTTCATCTACAAGGAAAGCCCTACCACATAATAGGTCATAGCATAGCGATAGTATCATCCTACACATGCATCTACAAAATACACGACAATGCATTAAAAATAGTAGGACGATATCATGAACAAAGTAGCATCTACTTGCCTTGGTTGTAGCGGTCGGAAGAACAATCCACACACGAGCAAGCGTTGCACTCGTCACAATCTACACGATACAATTGCAATCATAAACAACAATCCAGAAGCATATGCAACAAAGATGATGCATGAAGGTATGCAAGGCAAGTGAATTGGTGCTACAGCTGCACCACATAATCCTATTCAATAATACTACTGATTGCATGCATGGAAAATAGTTTTAGCGCAAGGAAAACTATTAAGCAAAAAGTAATACTCAAAACTAGAGCTATAACCCAAT
This sequence comes from Avena atlantica, assembly GCA_910589765.1. Lineage (NCBI taxonomy): Eukaryota > Viridiplantae > Streptophyta > Magnoliopsida > Poales > Poaceae > Avena > Avena atlantica. The sequence continues at coordinate 454,092,721 of OU342733.1, read as the reverse complement.
TAATTCACTACCGGTAGTATACTGTTTGTAAAATCTTGCGAAAATTCTACAGTATAGGCACTGCTATTTAGAAACAGTACCAATTGAAATTACTCGAAAAGGAGTTATAAAACTCCCGGAGTAATTAAAACACTGCAGAAAGCCACTAGACAGTTTCTGCAGAAGTTTTTACTGTAAGCCTATCCTTTTAATTCACGATGAGATTCCCCTCATCCTACTGAATCCAGGGACATATTATACTCAATTTTTGGAGTTACAGATCTTTTTCTACGAATTTATTACTCCAAAAAGGCCATTAACTAATTTGATTAAACTGTACCAAACCTTGCTGCAGAAGTGTGAAACAATGGTACAGCAAGATTCTACACGACTCACTGAACCTACACATATTTTATTTGCAATTTTTGGCCCAGCGGTTTAATTTCTATGCAATTTACAAGTTTCTACCAAAATCTGTCAACTAAAACGATTAAAGAAATACCCAGTCAACTGTGTCTGTTGACTGGTCAACGTGGCTGCTGACTGGGCGTCTGACTAGTCAACGCCTGGGGCTGACCGGTCAACGGCTGATCTGGACCGTTGATCTGAGATCCAAAGGCGGCTGCGGACTCACCGGAAACGAACGGCGGCGAGCTCGGACGGTGGCGGCGATCGGCTCCGGCGACGGCGGCGGTTCCTGCACGGAGGGGAAACGGTCAGCGCGCGAACCGGTGGCGGTCAACGCGACGGCGGCGGCGGCACGGTGCGCAAGGCGGCGACGCGAGCGGCTCAGGACGCGAGCGGCGCGGCGCGCGGCAGCGGCAGCGGCAGCGATGCGGCTGCGTGGCGGCGGCGGCAGCAGCGAGCGGGCGCTGCAGGCGCGCGCGCGAGCTGGCGGCGGGCGGAGGCAGCGCGGCGCTGGCGGCGTGCGGGCGGCGCGCGGGGTGGCGGTGGCGCGCGGGCGGCCGGCGGGGTGCGGCGGTGCGGGGCCCAGGGGAGGCGGCGGCGCAGAGATCGAGAGGCGGCGGGGCGGGCACGCTTACCGAGGCAGGGCGGCGGCGGTTCCAGGAGGCGGGGTCGGGCGCGGCGATCGAGGGAGAGACGGCGCGCGGGTGCGGGAATCGAGGCAGGGGCGGTGGCGGCCTCTTAAGTGGGGCCCCCTCGTGGGGTCCTACGCGGACACGGGCCGCGCAGTTTTTTTTGGTCCGATTTGTTTCTCCTTTTGCAAATACTAAAACCTCCGTAACTTTTCCGTACGAGCTCCGAATCGGGTGATTCTCGCTCCTAAGTTTTTGTAAAATCGAGGGGAACAACCTAGGGTCAAGGGTTGGGTGAAACCACTAGGCTACAAGGGTGAACAACACAAGACCTACTAAAGCCTCCCGCAGGAGCCTCGTAGTAAAATAGGGCAGGGGTTTAGAAAATAGTGTTTTGCCGAATCTTTTCAATCGATGGTTTTGCATGGAAAAGTATGATGCAATGATATGAATGATATGCAGAACCAAATCTAAAATTTGGGATGTGACAATATTCCAAGTATATGATAGATGTTTATTTTGCATGCTATAATTATATTAATACGGAAACATTAATACATGTGTGTTTAATAAACAAACAGAAAGTTCCTAGTTATGCCGCTCTCATAAACTAGCTCGTTGATTAACAAGATGATCAAGGTTTCCTGATCATGGACATTGGATGTTGTTAATAACGAGGTCACAAAATTAGTGTAATGATGTGATGAACATTCATCCGAAGTATAGTATTATGATCAAATTCACTGAGTTCATATTGCTATAACAACATACGAAGTGATCCTAATCCTTAGACCATGAGACCATGCCAATCACTAACACCGGAAGAGTATCTTGATAACATCAAATGTCACACCATAAAAGGGTGATTATAAAGATGGGTTTAGTACTACTAAAGTGTTATGTTGAGGCCGATGGATCGAGAGTGGAATTTGTTCATCCCGATGACAGATAGATATGCTTTGGGCCCTCTCGGTGATATCACATTGGTTAGCTTGCAAGCAAGTGATTTGATCACTAGAATGTTATATCACGGAAACGAGAAAAGAGTACATGTCAGTAACGAGATCAAACTAGGTATGGAGATACCGATGATCGAATCTTGGACATGTAATATATCGCGAAACAAAGGGATTAAGATACTAGCGTAAAAGCTTCTCGCGATCACAAGAAAGTCATTGTTGAATGTGTGGGAGTCAATATGGACCTCCAGGTCCCGCTTTTGATTATTGATCTGAGAGGGGTCTCGATCATGTCTGCATTATTTGCGAACCGTAGGGTGACACACTTAAGAGACACCGACATCCATCTAGAGCAAAAGTTTCATGCCGGAAAGAATAACAAGCGCATGAATTTATTTCACTAGATACCGAAACAGGTTTTTGGGTGAAATTGCATAAAGTGTTTTTGCATGTGAAATGAAATACTAGCAAGGGGTTATATGTGAATGTTTGTCATTAAAGTAATTGACAAAATTCTGAATAAATAAAAGGAGTTTTATTTAATGAGAGTTTGCATTAAATTTGGTGGAAATTTAATGGGAATTTGAGTGGGCTTTTGAGTGGAGGGAACTAAAATGCAGTTGAGTGAGTGGAGTGTCCACCCACATGAATGAAGGAGGAGAGGGGGCATCCCCCATGGCCAGCGGCCACCCCCTTGGGTGCCCCCTCTCCTATAAAAGGAGCCCCCTCCTCACTTCTCACTCATACCTCCTCGTGAAGGATCTCTCTCCCCCTCTAGTATTTATCCCCCATGGCCTCGGACTAGCGAGATACATGTTCCCGGTGGCTATTCGGCAAGAAAGAGTTGTGCTTCCGCTGCATCGCTGGAGCGAGGAGGCGGAGGTTGCTCGATGCCTCGGACGCGTGTGCGAGCATGGATGCGCCGCTGATTTTCGGTGCTAGGACTTCCTCTCGATCTTGAGATCGACAAGAGATCGTCTACATCAACCACGAGTTTAACTCGTTAAGCTTTGTCGATCTTCAAGGGTATGTTCTCTACGGATTTACATCTGCCCGTTGATTGTATCTAGTAGATAGATCTTGGTACATAGTTGTTCCCATCGTAGGATTTTTTTTGTTTTCTATGCTGCGAACCCTACATAAATATCGTGTAATCACTAAGACATTGATTAGGGATAATGTTTTTAGTGGAGTTGTTTGAACTCATATTTTCATAAACTTAGTCTAAAACCATTACAAACTTTAAATGCAGATCATGGCACGTCGTGATGCCACCTTCGACATCACTGATTAGTTGGTTGTCGAGAAACTCAAGTTAGATGGATCTGAACTCCCATATTGGCTAACTCATCTAAACGACCTCCTTATTAAGAACGATGTGCCCTTGTACATTCGCACCGTGATAGAGATGGATGAGCCAGAAGTAGAACAAGAAGAAACCTCACAGATGTGGGAGGACCGCATCTTTCGTCAGGAAGGATCCACATTCATACAAGAGTTAATGCGCAAATACATGGTAGATGAACTGCATGAGCTCATGGATGATCTTAAACCAGATGTGATGATAGAACACCCGAGGGAAGGGTTCATATCCCATGTGCACATGTGGAAGTATGAGCTAGTCGAGGACTTACTATCCATAAAGATGGAGGAAAACACTTGTCTGAATAGTCACTTGGACCGCATACTTGATGCGCACAGGAGACTGGTCCACTTAGTGGACTATTGGATGACGAAATCCTTTGCAACAGGAGTATTTATTAGGTCACTTCCTCCTAGCTTCAAAGGATACATCCGGACCTGCATCACAAGCGGTGATATGGAATGGATGGATTTCTATGATTTTGCAGAAACGTTTGAGAAACGTTATGGTGGAACAGATAGCTGGAGAAGTCATCAACGATGAAGGTATATACTATATAAAAAAGTTTATAAATGTTATAATCTTGCAAACATTTGTTGTAGTAACAAAGTATTTGATACTTATTCTGTTTTATGAAAACATGTCCTTCTGCATGAGAGATGGTTGCAAGAGAGGAGGTGATGTTGCGTGTTTATGGCAAGCATGATGATGATAGGCGACGACACTCTCCCTCAAGATTTATCATAAATTTTATAGTTTTTTGAATAATTATTGTAATCGGTGGAATATGAACCTTTTATAATGTGTCTTACATTTCGTGAGACGGTTATTCATACAAGTTTGTAACAAGTCAGTTGTTTTGCTTTTATGAATGATTTCTATTCATGTTCATATGTTATTTTCGATTATGTTTGAATTATTCGAATTAAAGAAACTAATTGATAATACATGAACATTTGTAAAGTGCCCTAGTCGGCACAATGTGGGAAAGACATCTGGCAATAAACCAAATAGTTTATAGTGGCGTTGTTAACAAACCATCGATTGTGAATAGCAAACACTCACCTAGAATAAAGAAAACCGTGTAAGAATTCGTGGATGCTTTTGGATCGATGTGATAAAACCAAAGCATTAACGAATAAGTCCTTGGAAACTTATAAGACAAATTTCGTGACTAGAACCAAAGAAGGCAAAGCTAGTATTGCTAAAGAGTTGGTGCATTCTCGAGAAAGTCCGTTTCTCAACAATACTGTTCATGAAATGGAAGTAGGAGCATTATGAAGGTATGTGACCATGCATCAGAAGGATTGAGAAGCACAAGTGGAAAGTGTTCCAGAACGTGACTCTTCATGTTATAATGGAAAAGGATCAATGATTTGATCATTGTAGTTTTTTAGCTATGCTTTTACATAAGTAGTAGGATTCACAAATATGCCCTACATATGATGTAGAGATAAAATATGAATTGATTGTCACGTTACTAGAACAAGACATACCTACGAACTACACGGAAGGTGAGGGTAAACTAAGGTTACGAAATCCTGAAATCAAAACTTCGCTTAAGATTAGAAAGTAAAACTGTTACTGTATCTCAATAAGTAAGGAGTTACTTGATATTTCTAAAGGACCGCAAGGTTATAAGAAATAAGTGGGAGTCTTAAAAATACAAAGCGTGATTCGTCAAGAAGGGTCTTGAGTGAATTTGAATGAATTTGATTCAGAGTGCTGAATGTCTAATGGATTTTAGAATCTTGTAAGCAAAAGTCTCGAGTTGATAATTGATCAAGGGATTTCGAATTGTTCGAAATGTTGAGATTGTATATGCAAAATTCATAAAGTTGAGTGGGATCTAGGGAGTCTTCCTGCATTCATATATGAATAACATATTTTATGAGGAAGTATTATTAAGTTTAAACTCACATATGTAGCTGGCATATTTTGAGTGGGGGCTTAATAGAATTCATATGTGTGAGTGACATATTGTGAACTGAGATCAAAGGTCAATAAATAAATAAATAAATAGTGATTTATAGGAACATATGACATTGAAATCTAGACGATTAAGATATGTCCTATGTGATTATGTTGGGATGAATTCTTAAAAGATTCTGAATGGTTCAAAATATGAATTAATTTAGGAAAGGTCCTTAATAATTCGAATGGGTTTAGGAAAGATCATTAAGTGTGAAAGTCTATGATTTGAAGAATAGGATGTTTGGACATCCACTATGTTGTGACATAGGATTCTGAATTGAAATCATGATAAAAACACTCAATATAATTTGATCCATGTTATTATTTGAAAGAATTGTTGGAGATATGCCCTAGAGGCAATAATAAATGTAGTTATTATTATATCTTTGTGTTTATGATAAATGTTTACATTCATGCTATAATAGTATTAACAAGGAAACATTGATACTTGTGTGATTTGTAAACTTAATTTGAAGTCCCTAGTATAGCCTCTATACTTCACTAGCTTGTTGGTTGATAAATGATTGTGGTTTCCCTATAATGAACATTGAGATGTTATCAACAACAAGATCATATCGTTAGGAGAATGATATGGTGGACATACTCCTATAGATAAGCGTAGCATAAAGATCAAGTCATTTCAATAGTTCAATTGCTATATGCTTTCTGATACATAGTAACCTAATTCCTTCGACCATGAGATCATGCATATCACCTTTACCGGATGGATGCTTTGATGACATCAGACACCACACCGTAACTGGGTGGCTATAAAGGTGGCATTGAGTGTTTGGAAAGTATTGGTTGAGACACATGGATCAAGAGTGGGATTTGTCCATCCATATGACGGATAGATATACTCTGGGCCCTCTCGGTGGAATGTCATCCAATTAGCTTGCAAGCATGTGACTGGTTCACAAGGGATCACATATCACGGGAACGAGAAAAGAGTACTTATCGGTAACGAGGTTGAACTAGGTATGCAGAGATACCGACGATCATAACTTCGGATAAGTAAACTATCGTGAGACAAAGGGAAATTGGTATCGTATGTAAGTGGTTCATTCGATCGCAAAGTAATCGTAGAAATATGTGGGAGCCATATGAATTTCCAGATTCCTCTATTGGTTATTGTTCGGAGAAGTGTCTCGATCATGTCCGCATAATTCACGAACCGTAGGGAGACACACTTAAGGATTCGACGTTGTTTGAGTAGTTATGGTATTATGAGAAAGAGACCGAATGTTGTTCGGATTCTCGGATGGGATCCGGGATATCACCAGGTGATCCGGAATGGTCCGGAGAATAAGATTCATATAAGGAAAGTCCCGTTTCGGAGTTCGGGAATAATTCCGGTGTTTTCATCGGGAATGTTCTAGAAGGTTCCGGATTGTCCGGCACTCGGGGGGGGGGGGGGGGGAGGGTACATGAATGTGTCATTACATATTGAATGATTGCATCATGTACTAAAGTGTTCTTGCTGTTCCAAATAAAGGATTAAATTGAATCCTAAAACAGAAAAGTCAAATGTCCAGTTTGAAAGTCAAACGGCTAAAACAAGAAACTGTGGGAAACAAGCAAGAGGAGGAAAAACCGACTTGGGGGAGGAGTCCCTCCTCTCCAAGCCGGCACGCCACCCAAGGCCGACTTGGGGAGGGACTCCCCTCCCCTTGGCCGCCCCTCCCACCTATAAAAGGAGGGGCAGGGCCTCCTCCTCTAGACACACAAGTTCCTATCCTCTAATCTCCAGTTTAGAGCCGTTTTGGTTTAGAGCTTCTAATTGCCCTAGCCTTCGGTTTAGAGCCTTCTAATTGGTGTGTCTAATCCCTAGACCACTAATAGTTCTCTCTCATACTCCACCATACTCGCTCCGGCTTAAGGCGAAGCCCTGCGGGATCTCCCCTCTACTTCCGGTACCACGCCGTTGTGCTACCGGAATCGCGAGGAGAGTGCTACAACCTCCGCTGCCTGCTGGAACAAGGGAGAGGAAGGTCTTCGTCGAGTACCGAACGTGTGACCGACTACGGGAGTGCTGCCGGAACGCAGCGCCGGAAGGATCGTCTACACGATCTTGAGATCGGGAAGAGTACGACTACATCACCCACGAGAATCCGCTCTCGTTAAACGCTTTGGAATCTTCGAGGGTAAGTTATTCCATCGACTCGTTGCTACAATCTAGTAGATAGATCTTGGCTTGTTTGTTTGTATGCGATAGAAAATTTTGTTTTCCATGCTACGAAACCCTACAGTGGTATCAGAGCCGTGTCTATATGTAGATCTGTTGCACGAGTAGAACACAATGGTCATTGTGGGCGTTGATGCTTTTATTGTCGATTGCTTCTTGTGTACTTTGCATCTTGCGGTATGTTGGGATGAAGCGGTCCGGGCTAACCTTACATGACATCGTTCATGAGACTTGCTCCACGCTTGACATGCAACTTGTATTGCATAAGTGGCTTTGCGGGTGCCTGTTTCTCCTAGCATAGTATAGATCCAATTCACAACGGGTGATTAACAATACTTGTGTCAATGTTGTGGTTCATGTTCGTAAGTTAGAACGACACTTATATAAAGCCCCAAACCACGTAAAACATGCAAAGAAAGTAGAGGCGTCTAACTTTGTTTTGCAGAGGTGTGCAGTGATGTGATATGGCCATGATTGTGATTATATTTGATGTATGCAATGTTCCTTATTGTAAGTTGGCAACCGGCAGGAGCCATATGATTGTCTTTAATTTATGTTAAGACTCGCGTGTCTATTCAAAGTAGTTGTAATAGTTGAAGCCGGTGGACGACAACCATGGAGAGGCGTCATTGACCTTGATGCAATGCCGGTGATGATGGAGATCATGTTCGTGGTTGAAGATAGAGATCGGAAGCACGAAGAAGAAAGGCCATATCATATCACATATATATTGAATTGCATGTGATGTTAATCCTTTATGCATCTTGTATTGCTTAGTAGACGACGGTAGCATTATAAGATGATCCCTCATGCACATGAATTTCAAGTCATAAAGTGTTCACCCTTAGTTAGCACCGTTGCTAAAGCTTGTTGTTTCGAAGCACCACGTGATGATCGGGTGTGTTAGATTCTGCAAGTGTATACAACGTGATCAAGCCAGATTTGCTCATGCGGAAACTAAGGTTTGATCTTGACGAGCCTAGCATGTACAGACATGGTCTCGGAACACGGATCACCGAAAGGTAAAGCATGAATCATATAGTAGATATGATGAACATGACGATTGTTCGCCATTGAAACTATATCAACTCTCGTGATGATCGGTGTTGATATGGTGGATTTGGTTCGTGTGATCACTAAAACAATGTGAGGGATATTGTTTTGAGTGGGAGTTCACCTAGTTTAATTACATTAATTAATTTGAACTCAATTTGTCATAAACTTAGTCTAAACTATTGCAAATATGTTGTAGATCAATGGCAGCCCCTACCATCAATTTTAATGCGTTCCTAGAGAAAGAAAAGTTGAAAAACAATGGAAGCAACTTCGCGGATTGGTTCCGCAATTTGAGGATTGTCCTCACAGCTGGTAATTTGACCTATGTGTTGGATGCAACGCTGGGTGACCCACCTGCAGATGATGCTCCCGATGAAGTAAAGAATGTTTACCTCGCTCGGAAGAATCAGTACTCCATAGTTCAGTGTGCTATCTTGTATGGTTTGGAATCGGAGCTTCAGAAAGGTTTGAGGATTCAGACCCATATGATATTGTCGAGGATCTCAAATTGATTTTTGAGACTCATGCGGCAATTGAAAGCTATGAGGCTTCTGAAAAGTTCTTTAACTGCAAGATGGAAGAGGGCAGCTCCGTCAGTGAGCATGTGCTTAAGATGTCTGGGCACGCAAACAAACTTCAAAGCTTGGGTATAGTGATTCCAAATGTTTTGGGGATTTACCGTGTCCTCCAATCACTACCACCAAGTTACAAGAACTTTGTGATGAACTACAACATGCAGAACATGAACAAGACGTTGCCAGAACTCTTTGCCATGTTGAAATCTGCAGAAGTGGAGATCAAGAAAGAGCACCAAGTGTTGTTGGTCAATAAGACCACCAAATTCAAGAAAGGCAAGTCTAAGCAAAAGGGACACTTCAAGAAGGGTGGTAAGAAAGTTACCACGCCAGCGAAGAAGACCAAGGCTGGACCTAAGCCTGATACTGAGTGCTTTTACTGCAAGGGAGAAGGTCACTGGAAGCAGAATTGCCCAAAGTACTTGGCGGATTTGAAGAACGGCAACATCAAGAAGAAAGGTATATCTGATATACATGTTATTGATGTGTATCTCACTAGTACTCGTAGTAGTGCCTGGGTATTTGATACTGGTTCGGTTGCTCATATTTGTAACTCGAAACAGGTGCTGCAGAATAAACGGAAGCTAGCGAAGAACGAGGTGACGATGCGTGTGGGAAATGGATCGAAGGTTGATGTGATCGCGGTCGTCACGCTACCCCTTCATCTACCATCGGGATTAGTTTTATACTTAAATAATTGTTATTTGGTGCCTGCCTTGAGCATGAACATTATATCGGGATCTTGTTTATTGCGAGACGGTTACTTGTTTAAGTCCGAGAATAATGGTTGTTCGATTTATATGAGTAATATGTTTTATGCACATGCACCTTTGATAGATGGTCTATTCTTATTGAATCTCGATAGTGGAAATACACATATCAACAACATTGAGGCTAAACGTTTGAAATCAAGCGATAATTCGACCTATATGTGGCACTGTCGTCTTGGTCACATTGGAGTGAAGCGTATGAAGAAACTCCATTCCGATGGACTTCTTGAATCACTTGATTTTGAATCACTTGAAAGATGCGAAGCATGTCTGATGGGAAAAATGACTAAGACTCCATTTTCTGGTATGATGGAGCGAGCTACGGACTTAATGGAAATTATACATACCGATGTGTGTGGTCCAATGAGTGTAGCATCGCGCGGTGGTTATCGTTATGTTCTTACCTTCACGGATGATTTGAGTAGATATGGGTATATCTATTTCATGAAACATAAGTCCGAAACTTTCGAGAAGTTTAAGGAGTTTCAAAGTGAGGTGGAGAATCAACGTAACAAGAAGATTAAATTTCTACGTTCTGATCGTGGAGGTGAATATCTAAGTTACGAGTTTGGCGAGCATTTGAAGAAATGCGGAATACTTTCACAATTGACACCGCCGAGAACACCACAGCGTAATGGTGTGTCCGAACGTCGTAATCGAACTCTCTTAGATATGGTTCGTTCTATGATGTCACTTACAGATTTACCGCTATCATTTTGGGGTTATGCATTAGAAACAGCCGCATTCACTTTAAATAGGGCACCATCTAAATCCGTTGAAACGACACCATATGAATTATGGTTTGGGAAGAAGCCTAAATTGTCGTTCCTTAAATTTTGGGGATGCGAAGCCTATGTAAAGAAGTTACAGCCGGACAATCTTGAACCCAAAGCGGAAAAATGCGTCTTCATAGGATACCCAAAGGAAACTATTGGGTATACCTTCTATCATAGATCCGAAGGCAAAATTTTCGCTGCCAAGAATGGATCCTTTCTAGAGAAGGAATTTCTCTCGAAAGAAGTGACTGGAAGAAAAGTAGAACTCGACGAGGTTGTCGAACCTTCTCTCAAAATTGCGAGTAGCGCAGCACCGGAAGAAGTTCCTGTGGTGCCTGCACCAATAAGAGAGGAAGCTAATGATGGTGATCATGAAACTTCGGTTGAAGTTACCACAGAGCCTCGAAGGTCAACGTGAACTCGTACCACTCCAGATTGGTATGATTCCGTTATGAGTGTCATGTTGGTGGACAACACCGATGACCCCGAGACATATGAGGAAGCGATGATGAGCCCAGATTCCAATAAATGGCAAGAAGCCATGAAATCCGAGATTGGATCCATGTACGAAAACCAAGTATGGACTTTGGTGGACTTACCGGATGGCCGAAAGGCTGTCGAGAACAAATGGATTTTCAAAAAGAAAACAGATGCTGATGGTAATGTTACTGTCTATAAAGCTCGACTTGTCGCAAAAGGGTTTCTACAAATTCAAGGAGTTGACTACGATGAGACTTTCTCACCGTTAGCGAAGCTAAAGTCTGTGAGGATTATGTTAGCAATCGCTGCATATTATGATTATGAGATATGGCAGATGGATGTCAAAACAACATTCCTCAATGGATATATTGATGAAGAGTTGTATATGATGCAACCCAAAGGTTCTGTCGATCCTAAAGATGCTAACAAGGTATGCAAACTTCAACGGTCCATCTATGGATTGAAGCAAGCATCCCGAAGTTGGAATCAACGTTTTGATAAGGTGATCACAAGTTTTGGTTTTATACAAACTTATGGAGAAGCTTGTATTTACAAGAAAGTGAGTGGGAGCTCTGTAGCATTCCTAATACTATATGTGGATGACATATTGTTGATTGGGAATGATGTAGACCTTCTTAATAGTGTCAAAGAATATTTGAATAATAGTTTTTCAATGAAGGATCTTGGCGAAGCAGCTTACATATTAGGCATAAAGATTTATAGAGATAGATCGAAACGCCAAATATCATTGTCACAGAGTACATATTTGGACAAAGTTCTAAAGAGGTTTGGAATGGAAGAAAGCAAGAAAGGGTTCTTGCCCATGTTACCCAATACGATCTTGAGTAAAACTCAAAGTCCGACATCGGCGGAAGATAGAGAAAGGATGAGTAAGACTCCCTATGCCTCAGCCATAGGATCTCTAATGTATGCCATGCTATGTACTAGACCCGACATTGCATATGCTGTTAGTTTAACTAGCAGATATCAAAGTGATCCAGGAGTGGATCATTGGACAGCGGTCAAAAACATCCTTAAGTACTTGAGAAGAACTAAAGATATGGTTCTTTCTTATGGAGGTGATGAACAGCTCGTTGTTAATGGTTACACCGATGCTAGTTGGAACACTGATCCGGATGATTCTAAATCACAATCTGGATACGTATTTATTTTGAATGGTGCAGCAGTTAGCTGGAGGAGTGCAAAGCAAAGCGTTGTGGCGAGATCTTCAACTGAATCGGAATACATGGCTGCTTCGGAGGCTTCACAAGAAGCGATATGGATGAAAGAGTTCATTACAGAGTTGGGTGTGGTTCCTAGTGCGCTGGACCCAATGTCTATCTACTGTGATAACATGGGCGCCATAGCCAATGCGCAAGAACCAAGGTCACACAAGAAGCTGAAGCATATCAAGCTACGTTTTCACGCTATTCGAGAACATATCCAGGATGGGGATATAAAGATTTGCAAAGTACACACAGATCTGAATGTGGCGGATCCGTTGACTAAACCTCTCCCGAGGGCAAAACATGACCAACACCAAACTGCCATGGGTGTTCGGTATATTACCATGTAATCTAGATTAGATGACTCTAGTGCAAGTGGGAGACTGTTGGAGATATGCCCTAGAGGCAATAATAAATGTAGTTATTATTATATCTTTGTGTTTATGATAAATGTTTACATTCATGCTATAATAGTATTAACAAGGAAACATTGATACTTGTGTGATTTGTAAACTTAATTTGAAGTCCCTAGTATAGCCTCTATACTTCACTAGCTTGTTGGTTGATAAATGATTGTGGTTTCCCTATCATGAACATTGAGATGTTATCAACAACAAGATCATATCGTTAGGAGAATGATATGGTGGACATACTCCTATAGATAAGCGTAGCATAAAGATCAAGTCATTTCAATAGTTCAATTGCTATATGCTTTCTGATACATAGTAACCTAATTCCTTCGACCATGAGATCATGCATATCACCTTTACCGGATGGATGTTTTGATGACATCAGACACCACACCGTAACTGGGTGGCTATAAAGGTGGCATTGAGTGTTTGGAAAGTATTGGTTGAGACACATGGATCAAGAGTGGGATTTGTCCATCCATATGACGGATAGATATACTCTGGGCCCTCTCGGTGGAATGTCATCCAATTAGCTTGCAAGCATGTGACTGGTTCACAAGGGATCACATATCACGGGAACGAGAAAAGAGTACTTATCGGTAACGAGGTTGAACTAGGTATGCAGAGATACCGACGATCATAACTTCGGATAAGTAAACTATCGTGAGACAAAGGGAAATTGGTATCGTATGTAAGTGGTTCATTCGATCGCAAAGTAATCGTAGAAATATGTGGGAGCCATATGAATTTCCAGATTCCTCTATTGGTTATTGTTCGGAGAAGTGTCTCGATCATGTCCGCATAATTCACGAACCGTAGGGAGACACACTTAAGGATTCGACGTTGTTTGAGTAGTTATGGTATTATGAGAAAGAGACCGAATGTTGTTCGGAGTCTCGGATGGGATCCGGGATATCACCAGGTGATCCGGAATGGTCCGGAGAATAAGATTCATATAAGGAAAGTCCCGTTTCGGAGTTCGGGAATAATTCCGGTGTTTTCATCGGGAATGTTCTAGAAGGTTCCGGATTGTCCGGCACTCGGGGGGGGGGGGAGGGTACATGAATGTGTCATTACATATTGAATGATTGCATCATGTACTAAAGTGTTCTTGCTGTTCCAAATAAAGGATTAAATTGAATCCTAAAACAGAAAAGTCAAATGTCCAGTTTGAAAGTCAAACAGCTAAAACAAGAAACTGTGGGAAACAAGCAAGAGGAGGAAAAACCGACTTGGGGGAGGAGTCCCTCCTCTCCAAGCCGGCACGCCACCCAAGGCCGACTTGGGGAGGGACTCCCCTCCCCTTGGCCGCCCCTCCCACCTATAAAAGGAGGGGCAGGGCCTCCTCCTCTAGACACACAAGTTCCTATCCTCTAATCTCCAGTTTAGAGCCGTTTTGGTTTAGAGCTTCTAATTGCCCTAGCCTTCGGTTTAGAGCCTTCTAATTGGTGTGTCTAATCCCTAGACCACTAATAGTTCTCTCTCATACTCCACCATACTCGCTCCGGCTTAAGGCGAAGCCCTGCGGGATCTCCCCTCTACTTCCGGTACCACGCCGTTGTGCTACCGGAATCGCGAGGAGAGTGCTACAACCTCCGCTGCCTGCTGGAACAAGGGAGAGGAAGGTCTTCGTCGAGTACCGAACGTGTGACCGACTACGGGAGTGCTGCCGGAACGCAGCGCCGGAAGGATCGTCTACACGATCTTGAGATCGGGAAGAGTACGACTACATCACCCACGAGAATCCGCTCTCGTTAAACGCTTTGGAATCTTCGAGGGTAAGTTATTCCATCGACTCGTTGCTACAATCTAGTAGATAGATCTTGGCTTGTTTGTTTGTATGCGATAGAAAATTTTGTTTTCCATGCTACGAAACCCTACAGTGGTATCAGAGCCGTGTCTATATGTAGATCTGTTGCACGAGTAGAACACAATGGTCATTGTGGGCGTTGATGCTTTTATTGTCGATTGCTTCTTGTGTACTTTGCATCTTGCGGTATGTTGGGATGAAGCGGTCCGGGCTAACCTTACATGACATCGTTCATGAGACTTGCTCCACGCTTGACATGCAACTTGTATTGCATAAGTGGCTTTGCGGGTGCCTGTTTCTCCTAGCATAGTATAGATCCAATTCACAACGGGTGATTAACAATACTTGTGTCAATGTTGTGGTTCATGTTCGTAAGTTAGAACGACACTTATATAAAGCCCCAAACCACGTAAAACATGCAAAGAAAGTAGAGGCGTCTAACTTTGTTTTGCAGAGGTGTGCAGTGATGTGATATGGCCATGATTGTGATTATATTTGATGTATGCAATGTTCCTTATTGTAAGTTGGCAACCGGCAGGAGCCATATGATTGTCTTTAATTTATGTTAAGACTCGCGTGTCTATTCAAAGTAGTTGTAATAGTTGAAGCCGGTGGACGACAACCATGGAGAGGCGTCATTGACCTTGATGCAATGCCGGTGATGATGGAGATCATGTTCGTGGTTGAAGATAGAGATCGGAAGCACGAAGAAGAAAGGCCATATCATATCACATATATATTGAATTGCATGTGATGTTAATCCTTTATGCATCTTGTATTGCTTAGTAGACGACGGTAGCATTATAAGATGATCCCTCATGCACATGAATTTCAAGTCATAAAGTGTTCACCCTTAGTTAGCACCGTTGCTAAAGCTTGTTGTTTCGAAGCACCACGTGATGATCGGGTGTGTTAGATTCTGCAAGTGTATACAACGTGATCAAGCCAGATTTGCTCATGCGGAAACTAAGGTTTGATCTTGACGAGCCTAGCATGTACAGACATGGTCTCGGAACACGGATCACCGAAAGGTAAAGCATGAATCATATAGTAGATATGATGAACATGACGATTGTTCGCCATTGAAACTATATCAACTCTCGTGATGATCGGTGTTGATATGGTGGATTTGGTTCGTGTGATCACTAAAACAATGTGAGGGATATTGTTTTGAGTGGGAGTTCACCTAGTTTAATTACATTAATTAATTTGAACTCAATTTGTCATAAACTTAGTCTAAACTATTGCAAATATGTTGTAGATCAATGGCAGCCCCTACCATCAATTTTAATGCGTTCCTAGAGAAAGAAAAGTTGAAAAACAATGGAAGCAACTTCGCGGATTGGTTTCGCAATTTGAGGATTGTCCTCACAGCTGGTAATTTGACCTATGTGTTGGATGCAACGCTGGGTGACCCACCTGCAGATGATGCTCCCGATGAAGTAAAGAATGTTTACCTCGCTCGGAAGAATCAGTACTCCATAGTTCAGTGTGCTATCTTGTATGGTTTGGAATCGGAGCTTCAGAAAAGGTTTGAGGATTCAGACCCATATGATATTGTCGAGGATCTCAAATTGATTTTTGAGACTCATGCGGCAATTGAAAGCTATGAGGCTTCTGAAAAGTTCTTTAACTGCAAGATGGAAGAGGGCAGCTCCGTCAGTGAGCATGTGCTTAAGATGTCTGGGCACGCAAACAAACTTCAAAGCTTGGGTATAGTGATTCCAAATGTTTTGGGGATTTACCGTGTCCTCCAATCACTACCACCAAGTTACAAGAACTTTGTGATGAACTACAACATGCAGAACATGAACAAGACGTTGCCAGAACTCTTTGCCATGTTGAAATCTGCAGAAGTGGAGATCAAGAAAGAGCACCAAGTGTTGTTGGTCAATAAGACCACCAAATTCAAGAAAGGCAAGTCTAAGCAAAAGGGACACTTCAAGAAGGGTGGTAAGAAAGTTACCACGCCAGCGAAGAAGACCAAGGCTGGACCTAAGCCTGATACTGAGTGCTTTTACTGCAAGGGAGAAGGTCACTGGAAGCAGAATTGCCCAAAGTACTTGGCGGATTTGAAGAACGGCAACATCAAGAAGAAAGGTATATCTGATATACATGTTATTGATGTGTATCTCACTAGTACTCGTAGTAGTGCCTGGGTATTTGATACTGGTTCGGTTGCTCATATTTGTAACTCGAAACAGGTGCTGCAGAATAAACGGAAGCTAGCGAAGAACGAGGTGACGATGCGTGTGGGAAATGGATCGAAGGTTGATGTGATCGCGGTCGTCACGCTACCCCTTCATCTACCATCGGGATTAGTTTTATACTTAAATAATTGTTATTTGGTGCCTGCCTTGAGCATGAACATTATATCGGGATCTTGTTTATTGCGAGACGGTTACTTGTTTAAGTCCGAGAATAATGGTTGTTCGATTTATATGAGTAATATGTTTTATGCACATGCACCTTTGATAGATGGTCTATTCTTATTGAATCTCGATAGTGGAAATACACATATCAACAACATTGAGGCTAAACGTTTGAAATCAAGCGATAATTCGACCTATATGTGGCACTGTCGTCTTGGTCACATTGGAGTGAAGCGTATGAAGAAACTCCATTCCGATGGACTTCTTGAATCACTTGATTTTGAATCACTTGAAAGATGCGAAGCATGTCTGATGGGAAAAATGACTAAGACTCCATTTTCTGGTATGATGGAGCGAGCTACGGACTTAATGGAAATTATACATACCGATGTGTGTGGTCCAATGAGTGTAGCATCGCGCGGTGGTTATCGTTATGTTCTTACCTTCACGGATGATTTGAGTAGATATGGGTATATCTATTTCATGAAACATAAGTCCGAAACTTTCGAGAAGTTTAAGGAGTTTCAAAGTGAGGTGGAGAATCAACGTAACAAGAAGATTAAATTTCTACGTTCTGATCGTGGAGGTGAATATCTAAGTTACGAGTTTGGCGAGCATTTGAAGAAATGCGGAATACTTTCACAATTGACACCGCCGAGAACACCACAGCGTAATGGTGTGTCCGAACGTCGTAATCGAACTCTCTTAGATATGGTTCGTTCTATGATGTCACTTACAGATTTACCGCTATCATTTTGGGGTTATGCATTAGAAACAGCCGCATTCACTTTAAATAGGGCACCATCTAAATCCGTTGAAACGACACCATATGAATTATGGTTTGGGAAGAAGCCTAAATTGTCGTTCCTTAAAGTTTGGGGATGCGAAGCCTATGTAAAGAAGTTACAGCCGGACAATCTTGAACCCAAAGCGGAAAAATGCGTCTTCATAGGATACCCAAAGGAAACTATTGGGTATACCTTCTATCATAGATCCGAAGGCAAAATTTTCGCTGCCAAGAATGGATCCTTTCTAGAGAAGGAATTTCTCTCGAAAGAAGTGACTGGAAGAAAAGTAGAACTCGACGAGGTTGTCGAACCTTCTCTCAAAATTGCGAGTAGCGCAGCACCGGAAGAAGTTCCTGTGGTGCCTGCACCAATAAGAGAGGAAGCTAATGATGGTGATCATGAAACTTCGGTTGAAGTTACCACAGAGCCTCGAAGGTCAACGTGAACTCGTACCACTCCAGATTGGTATGATTCCGTTATGAGTGTCATGTTGGTGGACAACACCGATGACCCCGAGACATATGAGGAAGCGATGATGAGCCCAGATTCCAATAAATGGCAAGAAGCCATGAAATCCGAGATTGGATCCATGTACGAAAACCAAGTATGGACTTTGGTGGACTTACCGGATGGCCGAAAGGCTGTCGAGAACAAATGGATTTTCAAAAGAAAACAGATGCTGATGGTAATGTTACTGTCTATAAAGCTCGACTTGTCGCAAAAGGGTTTCTACAAATTCAAGGAGTTGACTACGATGAGACTTTCTCACCGTTAGCGAAGCTAAAGTCTGTGAGGATTATGTTAGCAATCGCTGCATATTATGATTATGAGATATGGCAGATGGATGTCAAAACAACATTCCTCAATGGATATATTGATGAAGAGTTGTATATGATGCAACCCAAAGGTTCTGTCGATCCTAAAGATGCTAACAAGGTATGCAAACTTCAACGGTCCATCTATGGATTGAAGCAAGCATCCCGAAGTTGGAATCAACGTTTTGATAAGGTGATCAAAAGTTTTGGTTTTATACAAACTTATGGAGAAGCTTGTATTTACAAGAAAGTGAGTGGGAGCTCTGTAGCATTCCTAATACTATATGTGGATGACATATTGTTGATTGGGAATGATGTAGACCTTCTTAATAGTGTCAAAGAATATTTGAATAATAGTTTTTCAATGAAGGATCTTGGCGAAGCAGCTTACATATTAGGCATAAAGATTTATAGAGATAGATCGAAACGCCAAATATCATTGTCACAGAGTACATATTTGGACAAAGTTCTAAAGAGGTTTGGAATGGAAGAAAGCAAGAAAGGGTTCTTGCCCATGTTACCCAATATGATCTTGAGTAAAACTCAAAGTCCGACATCGGCGGAAGATAGAGAAAGGATGAGTAAGACTCCCTATGCCTCAGCCATAGGATCTCTAATGTATGCCATGCTATGTACTAGACCCGACATTGCATATGCTGTTAGTTTAACTAGCAGATATCAAAGTGATCCAGGAGTGGATCATTGGACAGCGGTCAAAAACATCCTTAAGTACTTGAGAAGAACTAAAGATATGGTTCTTTCTTATGGAGGTGATGAACAGCTCGTTGTTAATGGTTACACCGATGCTAGTTGGAACACTGATCCGGATGATTCTAAATCACAATCTGGATACGTATTTATTTTGAATGGTGCAGCAGTTAGCTGGAGGAGTGCAAAGCAAAGCGTTGTGGCGAGATCTTCAACTGAATCGGAATACATGGCTGCTTCGGAGGCTTCACAAGAAGCGATATGGATGAAAGAGTTCATTACAGAGTTGGGTGTGGTTCCTAGTGCGCTGGACCCAATGTCTATCTACTGTGATAACATGGGCGCCATAGCCAATGCGCAAGAACCAAGGTCACACAAGAAGCTGAAGCATATCAAGCTACGTTTTCACGCTATTCGAGAACATATCCAGGATGGGGATATAAAGATTTGCAAAGTACACACAGATCTGAATGTGGCGGATCCGTTGACTAAACCTCTCCCGAGGGCAAAACATGACCAACACCAAACTGCCATGAGTGTTCGGTATATTACCATGTAATCTAGATTAGATGACTCTAGTGCAAGTGGGAGACTGTTGGAGATATGCCCTAGAGGCAATAATAAATGTAGTTATTATTATATCTTTGTGTTTATGATAAATGTTTACATTCATGCTATAATAGTATTAACAAGGAAACATTGATACTTGTGTGATTTGTAAACTTAATTTGAAGTCCCTAGTATAGCCTCTATACTTCACTAGCTTGTTGGTTGATAAATGATTGTGGTTTCCCTATCATGAACATTGAGATGTTATCAACAACAAGATCATATCGTTAGGAGAATGATATGGTGGACATACTCCTATAGATAAGCGTAGCATAAAGATCAAGTCATTTCAATAGTTCAATTGCTATATGCTTTCTGATACATAGTAACCTAATTCCTTCGACCATGAGATCATGCATATCACCTTTACCGGATGGATGTTTTGATGACATCAGACACCACACCGTAACTGGGTGGCTATAAAGGTGGCATTGAGTGTTTGGAAAGTATTGGTTGAGACACATGGATCAAGAGTGGGATTTGTCCATCCATATGACGGATAGATATACTCTGGGCCCTCTCGGTGGAATGTCATCCAATTAGCTTGCAAGCATGTGACTGGTTCACAAGGGATCACATATCACGGGAACGAGAAAAGAGTACTTATCGGTAACGAGGTTGAACTAGGTATGCAGAGATACCGACGATCATAACTTCGGATAAGTAAACTATCGTGAGACAAAGGGAAATTGGTATCGTATGTAAGTGGTTCATTCGATCGCAAAGTAATCGTAGAAATATGTGGGAGCCATATGAATTTCCAGATTCCTCTATTGGTTATTGTTCGGAGAAGTGTCTCGATCATGTCCGCATAATTCACGAACCGTAGGGAGACACACTTAAGGATTCGACGTTGTTTGAGTAGTTATGGTATTATGAGAAAGAGACCGAATGTTGTTCGGAGTCTCGGATGGGATCCGGGATATCACCAGGTGATCCGGAATGGTCCGGAGAATAAGATTCATATAAGGAAAGTCCCGTTTCGGAGTTCGGGAATAATTCCGGTGTTTTCATCGGGAATGTTCTAGAAGGTTCCGGATTGTCCGGCACTCGGGGGGGGGGGAGGGTACATGAATGTGTCATTACATATTGAATGATTGCATCATGTACTAAAGTGTTCTTGCTGTTCCAAATAAAGGATTAAATTGAATCCTAAAACAGAAAAGTCAAATCTCCAGTTTGAAAGTCAAATGGCTAAAACAAGAAACTGTGGGAAACAAGCAAGAGGAGGCAAAACCGACTTGGGGGAGGAGTCCCTCCTCTCCAAGCCGGCGCGCCACCCAAGGCCGACTTGGGGAGGGACTCCCCTCTCCTTGGTCGCCCCTCCCACCTATAAAAGGAGGGGCAGGGCCTCCTCCTCTAGACACACAAGTTCCTATCCTCTAATCTCCGGTTTAGAGCCGTTTTGGTTTAGAGCTTCTAATTGCCCTAGCCTTCGGTTTAGAGCCTTCTAATTGGTGTGTCTAATCCCTAGACCACTAATAGTTCTCTCTCATACTCCACCATACTCGCTCCGGCTTAAGGCGAAGCCCTGCGGGATCTCCCCTCTACTTCCGGTACCACGCCGTTGTGCTGCCGGAATCGCGAGGAGAGTGCTACAACCTCCGCTGCCTGCTGGAACAAGGGAGAGGAAGGTCTTCGTCGAGTACCGAACGTGTGACCGACTACGGGAGCGCTGCCGGAACGCAGCGCTGGAAGGATCGTCTACACGATCTTGAGATCGGGAAGAGTACGACTACATCACCCACGAGAATCCGCTCTCGTTAAACGCTTTGGAATCTTCGAGGGTAAGTTATTCCATCGACTCGTTGCTACAATCTAGTAGATAGATCTTGGCTTGTTTGTTTGTATGCGATAGAAAATTTTTGTTTTCCATGCTACGAAACCCTACAAGAATAAGTTCAGAAATGAATGGTGAATCATTGAACAATGAGTTAGGATTGTCCACATCATCTGGAGAGATTTGTACACATGTTTCTGAATCTGTAAAGATATCATACTTAAAGTATAAAGTATTATACTAGAAATGATATATCTTGAATTTATGAAGATCGGAAATCTCTGCATTAAAGGTTACCTCAGGCACAGTTGAAGCGTGATGGCTAAATATTCGAAATTGCACCTGGTGCATTTTTTTAATTGAAAATCTACATTTAATAACAAAGTATGTGAATACTATCATGTATTGTATAAAAGTTGAAGCTTTGAGAATAAATTTCTCACAGAGTGTGCTCTAGATACTTAGTGCCCATGAGAAAGTCCCCGAGACCTATCTAAAGTCACTCTTGGTATCTGGAACTTGAATAACCCCATTTTGTTGCTAAAACATGATACATGCATCATACCTATGATAGTGCATGATGCCCATATGATTATGAATCAAACACAACACAAAAGATGCATTGATACTATCTTGTCTACAAAATTTATATCCGTTTCACCATTTTGATGAGAGAGTAGTCGGGTGAACCTATAAACCTTAGTCCATTTTAAGCATAAGAAACACCTTTTACTTTAGTTTACTTGTATTTTAATTTTCTGCAATTATTTATTCTAAAAATTATAAAATATCTATTGCATTTGCATTTATTGTTTTACATACTTTATAACTGTTTTCATCTCAGTTGCACTTCGTGTTTCTTGACAACCATCACGGTGGAGTTAAAGACACAAGACATTTGTCGTTATTTTGTATAGGTTGTTAGAATAGGATAGAGAGAGGTTCTACTATTTCCCTAAGAGTTCGGTATTAAACCCGAGTCACCCTTATGGGGAACAGTTTGTTTGCTATAACACTTTCGCTTGGAGTTCACCGAGTTGGTTTACATCTAGTTTGTTGCCATCAGATCGCCATTCACCAAATATATTAGGGGTATGTACACACTACACCCCATGATACAGAGGACACATAAGTTTGTACCACCAAAGACAACTAAAATCGAAATAATCCACATCACCTTAATATCCAACAAAATCTAATACGAGGGGCTACTATACCCTCTAGTCATGGACCAGCAAACTTCAAGAACTAGTCATGCTCAAGACATAAGAATACCCTCCGAGAGAAAAGTTAATTGGATAAAACTACCATAGTTTGGGGTTTCACTATGAGTCAGTACCAATATTGGTAATTTTAGCAAGTCAGTATCAACTTTTGAGCATTTTAAAGCTGCATTAGCAGTTGGGACCCACTTAAAAGAGTTGACTAATCAACAAATCAGTCAAAGGATAGAGATATGTCGGAGAGTTATAAAATCTAGACCTTTACATAAATTTCTGATACACATTAAAAAAACAGTTGCCTATATACCCGTCGTGCTTGTCCAGTCGAGGATGCCCGCCGCCTGTTCCCTATCGTCCGCGTGCCTGGGGCATCGATGGTGTCAGATCAAGCACACAATCGCGCCACGCACTGAGTCAAAACGAATCAAAGGATAGAGATATATTTAGGCCAGATCAAGAGCACACTCGATCACCGGCGAACCTACGCATGGCGGAGCTGGTCAGCCTTAGGCCGCACGTCTAGACGAGACTAGATGAATTTACTAGTACTCTTTACGAGCACAGCGGGTATCCGTTGATATTATCTTGTCAGCGGTATCCGTTGGATATTCATGGAGCAAAACCGCTACCCATGACCGTCCCATGAATTAGCGGATATCCACCCTATGAAATCCGTGGATGTAATTAGGCCGCCATACCCTTACCCGCCGGGTTGGATATCCGAATCGATGCATACAATTGCCATCCTTACTTACGCTACGGGCCAATGAGCTAGATGGCTTCTTGGTAGCCGCACCACAAGGCGTCCTCGTCCCGCAAACTAGCCGCAATGGCCTGCTTGGTAGGACCTCGAGGTACTCCGAGGGAAGGTTTGCAGCTTCGTCATCCACCCCCTCCTGCTTGACAATGATGTCATCCTCCTCCTCCTTGTCGTTGTCGCTGCCGAGCTTGGCATCAGAGTGGTTGAAGGCCTCCTCGTAGTCCGATTTGATGGTGGGGATGGTTTAGACCTTCACCGGTTGTAGGTCATCGTAGACGGTGGTAGCGCGCCGCGCCTTGTGCTCCCACTCGAGGAACTTTATCCAAAAGTCCTCGCTCTGGTAGCCCCTCTCCCACTGCATCCCCTGCGGGAGGTTGCTGACCTGGCGGCAGATCTCCTGCTCTAGCCCTTTGCCCTTCTTGGGCACGGGCAGCACCGGGACATAGTCCCGGTTGAGGTTCCATCTGGTGGGAAGGGAGGCATCCTTGTGGTTGATGCCCCGACCCTCCCTCCATCGGTGCTTTCACTCCGCAACGAGGAAGTACCGCCGACTGCGGCGGTCCCACGTTGGCGGGTAGTCCCCCATATGGGGCGGCTCCTGTACCCATCTGGCCGCAACGGAGGCGGCAAGGATGCGCCGCAGAGGAAGGTCCGCATGTGGGAGCGTTGTATGCTAGAGCCGAACGCCTCGTGGTCGTTCTTGCTCCTCTCCTTCTTTAGCTATGATGACATCTTCATTGTTGGCGGCGACTGCTGGGGTTGTGATGGCGAGAGGTGAGGAGTGCGGCACCAACGGGCACACGGTTAAATAGCACCTTCGTCCGCGAACGCGCGCAGGTTCCTGCTTCTTCGCCATTAATGCCGGCGCAGGAACGCAGGTAGTGTCTAGTCAGTCTGTGTGTCGTATCGTCGCTATTGATGGTGCAGGTTGCCACCGGTAAGCCTTCCGCCCGCGTCTCTAAATCGGTGTCGTGGTTGCGTTTGAATTAGTGTCGCTGCCCGTGTTTGAATCAATGCCGCGCTAAGCGGTGGCTGATGGGTGGGCCAGTGGCACGCGTGGGCAGGACACGCCCTCCGTCCACGCGCGTCCGGGCCGACGCAACCGTTGCCCATATTTGATGTACGGATGGGTCGTGCCAGACGCGTCCGTTTGAATGAGTTGTGCTGTTGGAGTGCCGTGTATGTCCCGTGCGTCTGCACGGGCACGTTCAGACGCGCTCGAACGCCCGATGGAGATGCCCTTACTGCTGTGGGAGCGGGCGGGAGTAGTCCTTCTTTTTTTTTTGTTTACTGCTGCCCACGAGTGGGTTGGCTTCTTTGGCTTTGTAGCTAAGTTGTGATTTGTACCCTGTTTTACTCGTTAGTCGTTACAGTTAATGGAATAACATGCAGATATTGGTGGGTTTTAAGAAAAAGTTTTCTAGCTTTGTAACTTCTCCGAAGGACGCTAAAATAATGGAGTGGACCACTGGAGGTAGGTAGTAGGAGAAGAAGCTTGTGATTGCAAGAGAGATGTTATTGCCAAGAACAAAGCAATTACTACGATAGAGAAGGGGGCATGACACTTCTCCTCGAGATGCGATTTTGTGGTAATTTGTCTATTGTTTGCTACTCCATCAGGATGCAATGCCCCGTGCGATGCCGCCATGATGCATTTTTTCTTGTATCTTCCCTCTCTCTTCCCTAGTGATTCGAGAGTCTTCTCTCGCATGCGAGCTACCCCAACCCATCCCAGCATTGCTACCATCTAGAGAGGGAAAGGAGGAGATGCTCACCGTTTACAACATAGTTGTAGGTTCAGCCTCATGTTGGTGTGGGAATTTATGTCATAGCTTGGACCAGGGCCTCTAATTTGTTCATGCTGATTTGGAGCTTTTAGGGTTTCTCCCTCTCCCTCAACTTTGGAGTTTAGAGCAAAGATGACGAGGAGAACCACGATCTCCGTCAATAAAGCTGTGTCCCGTATTGAGCTCAAGTTTCTGCTTCGGGTGTCCTTCCTTTCTCTAGCCAATTGTCGTGGCTAGGGAGAAGGGGAGGTGCCAGTGAATGCTTCTCCTTTCTTTAGACGGCAATGGTGGCATGGGAGAAGGGGAAGTGCTGGATGATGATCATCATGTAGGCATGTCGGCGGATCTAGTTCTTTGCCAGATTTTGAGGGGCCGGCTCAGCTTCTTACCCATCACGGTGGCGGGGTGCATATGGAGGTAGGCCTTGTTCTGTTGCTTGGTGGTGTAGCTTTGTGGGAATGTGGAGCATCTACTCGTTTTCATGCTCCTGAAGTTGAGCTGTGTGCAGTACTCAAGTGGAAGCCTCATCGCTAACGCTATTCATGGTCTAATAGGTCACTTGACACTCAGGACTGCCCGAGCTTTCTCTTACTCCAAGCAAGAATGCCGATGCAAAGGATCTTCAACCTCAGCGTGGGAATCAACACCATCGCCACCCCAAGTGGTTTCGTCCCCGATGGTGGTGCAGACGCCCATTCCTTGAGGTCAATGATGGCCAACAGTGAAGAGAGGGACCCAATCGTGTTTTGTAGTTTTATTCTAAGGCATTGTTCGCAAAGTGGAAATATTGTTCTATAATTTTTATTTTTACCAAGGTCTATCCTATAAATTCTATACTCACGGCATTAGTAATGTAGCTTCCTGGCTTTTCAGGGTCCTTATCTGTTAATAAAGAAAATGCTGTTGCGATGGACCGATGGTCAGACGAGTCGACGATGATGCATGCAAGTGTAGCAATCAAGCAAGCAACAAATTGAGAACCAACCTATAGCTATCCGCTGGATTGGTCTCTCAGATTGAGTCCTTGGGAGATATTTATAAGAGTAGATTATGTGCGTGTCTGGTGTGTTTATAGGGCTGATTGTATGCTCGTATTTCCGAGCGAGTTTGTGTTCTACCTAGTACTCCCTCTGTTTCAAAATATAAGATGTTTTAGGTTTGTGAAGAAAATAAATCTAGACTTGTTTTAGTATGTAGGTTCACTCAACTTTAGGATGAATCTACACACTAAAAGAAGTCTAGATTCGTTTTCTTCACAAACCTAAAACATCTTATATTTTGAAACGGAGGAAGTAGTAGTTTAAAAATCTACCTGCAAAAAAAAATAGTAGTAGTTTAAAAATAAAGAGCAAGCAACGAATTATAAAGCGTGGCGCCAGCTAGGCGACGCCACGTCTGTCAATCTTTCGCCGAGATCGCGCTCGCGACGTCGGTCGAAACGATCCTGGCCGTTGCGCCGACGGAGGCCACGTCATAGGTCCACCTCCCGCCCGGCACGACGGGACGAGCTATCCGTCCCCCAAATTGACGCCCACCGGCGCATGATCCACGCGCCTCGCCCCCTCCTCGTCCCCGCCTCGCCGATCCACCGCGTCCCCCTCCTCCTCCCGGTCCAGCCTCGCTTCCGCCGCCGCCCGCTGCTCTCCGCCTGCCCTGCCCAAACCCCTACCTCGACCGCGGCCCGGCGCTTCGCGGCCTGCCGCCTCGCGCCACTCGTCCTGCTGATGGATCCAGCTGCGCCAGCCCCCGCTCCCGTCGATGCCGACGCCGAGACCAACGGAGAGCCTGGAGGATACGCCGACGACTCCGAGTTCGCCGACGCGGAAGCCGGGAGTGAGCCCGGGATGACGGCGGGGGGTGACGAGCCGAGGGAGCTGCCCGAGGAGCTCGCCAGGGGCGTGGTGTGCCTCGAGTGCGTCACGTCGCCCGAGGCCATGGAGGCTGGAGAAGACTCTACCTGCCGCATCTACGTCGTCGGCACCGCCCATGTTTCGCAGGTAAAGCTCCCCTGCCCCCACCATGACCCGGATTTCGAGCCTGAATTGCAGGTTTTCCAATTGGGATTTTCGGTAGTGTCGGAAACTCAGAATGCACTACTACTAGTCCTACACGTTTCCTTCTGTTGTAGTTCTCTCATTGTGCATTTTGCATTGGGTCTAGAAAAAGCCCTGTGCGCGCATTTGTTTCAGTTTCGGGATAATCTAAGATTTAGAGTCCAAACAAAAGCACTAGAGCTGCAAAACACAGGAGGCATGCATCTGCATGCTCCCCAGTAGGGTACTGCAAGTTTGGGTGAGTAACACCGCAGCAAGGGCTTTAGTAAGTAGTAAGTCCCATAGTACCTGGGGGTTTCGATTTGAATGCGCACTATGTGCTAAAAGGACCACCAGCCCATTAGGACAACTATGCATCGGTAATTGACTTGTTGAATTCTTTGCAGGAATCATGTGATCAAGTGAAAGCCGTCATCAACTACCTGAAACCTCAGGTTTATTTCTTTCTCTACTCATCGTCAACACCAATTGCAGGGATATAGAGCATTTTCTGTTTTGTAATTGATCTAGGAGACGTCCTACTAATTTCGTTGGATCTGTTTTGCAAATGCAGGTTGTTTTCTTGGAACTCTGTTCTAGCAGGATTTCCATTCTGACACCACAAAACCTTCAGGTATGAACAGTCGACACTTGTTAGACATGACATGAGGAAATGAAAGTTTTCCTTATAATTTTCGTTACATTGAAGCTATTGTACTTGTGGAAATTAAATAGCTCAAACTGATTTACCAAAAAGGCAAAAACACTATTGGAATGCTGAGACTGTTGAGCTGTGATCTTTATTTTTAATCTGTCAAATGGCTAAGAAGAAAAACCACTTAATGTAATTTGAGTTCACAAAATAATCGCAATGGATACTCTCCCGTGTATAATTCAAATAATTAGTCTGATTACAAGACGTGAGTGAATTTTGCCAAAGACAAAATTATTCAGAAGTTCTTTAGTAAAACAAGTGATAAAACCTTGCTCATAATTTGGCCTACTTAAGTGAATTGACAAAACAAGCTTCAGTGGTGAATGTGGCACTGCATATTCGCTTGGATACAGGATACTCATGCCAAGTACTGTTCGATAAATCATATTTATGTTGTGTCTTGGCTGGACTAATTAAATGCAAGGTCGGGTACCTGTGCTTGTTCAGGCATGCCTACTTGTTCTCTTAGTATAATTGTTTTAACATATCCTTCTTCTAATTGCGCGCCTTTATGCTATAATATTGCACTTATTTGCACCATTGAAATCAGATCATATTGGTTATTCAAGATGTTACCTCTGCTCCAGGTGGACATTCTATTACAGAGTGGTATGATGTGTTCCAGTTCATCATTTAATCTGTTTTTTTCATAGGTTCCTACCATGAACGAGATGATTGACATGTGGAAGAAGAAAAAGATGAACACTTTTGGGATTCTGTATAGCTGGTTTCTTGCAAAGGTATGCGCTGATTCTGTTCTGTGGTCAGTACTATTTTAAATATTTTTCATGGTAGCTGATATGGATATTGCTTTTGGCACCCAAGGTTGCTAGCCAGCTTGATGTGTTACCTGGAGCTGAGTTCCGGGTGGCATTTGAGGAGGCAATGAATTATGGTGGGAAAGTTATCCTTGGAGACCGCCCTGTCCAGGTATGAAACATAGTGGTAGAGTTTGTTTTTCTTCATTCAAAAGGCCAGAAGTACTGGATGAGACAAATTACATCGGAGGATCTACATTGATACATCATAAGTAGTTGACTGACTATGCCAATTTAAGGTCCACATATGTATAAATTTGTTCAACCTGTTGTAAGCTACTTCTTGTGACTAACATATAATGTGGACAATCTTTTTCAGTAATTCAAATGAACCAATCATATTGAGCGACACTTATTATGGATCGGAGGGAGTACTGATTTTCATGTGCCATTAACATTTCACTGACATTAATATGAGAATTGAGACCAACCTTTTGATATCTGAAAAGCTTTACATCTAGTCAAAATGATCGTCACATGTCTTATTGGAATGATTTAAAGATGGTTGCCAATGCTTGCTTGTGTCTTCAGCTTTTAATCTCAATTTTTTAATGTGATGTGCCATAAACTGATGAGGCTGGTTCTGCATATTGGACCCAAAAGGTTATAGGCTTCTAGTTATCATCGCATCCGCTACAGTGGTATTTCTTTTTAGGGACAAAAGATAAAAAGTCACTGCGGTTTGTCTGATGTAACTGTTGTTGCTCCTTATTTGGTGCTACTTGTTGGCATCATATTATTTACGTTCAGCATGTCATATTGCTTTGTGCTTTTGAACTCTTTGTCTCATTCAGAATTTTCTGCAGATTAAATAGAAGATTGATTGATATTTGATTAATACCATTTTTTCGTTATTCTTTTTTTCTTGAAGATCACTTTGAGGAGAACTTGGGGGAAAATGTCACTGTGGCACAGGGCCAAATTTCTGTACTATATTGTTTTCCAGTCCTTATTTTTACCAAGCCCAGAGGATCTTAATAAAATGGTATGCTGTCTTATGTGATATATGTCTTATTACAATGAACAGTTATATTATCTTTCCCTTGTAAATTATACATTGCGAGTGGACCTGGAAAACATTTGGATTAAATATACAACAAAAATATTACTTCAGTGCATCACACTGCAATGCCAATGCTTCTTTTCCAGTTAAAGGACATGGATGATGTCGACATGCTAACACTTGTTATTCAAGAGATGAGTAAGGCATTTCCTAGTCTGATGGAGACCCTTCTACACGAACGTGATTTGTGAGTTCATGAATTTTACTTTACTTTTTCTAAAGCAGTTTGTGTCATCGTTCTCAAATGTTACAGTTATGGTCAGTTTTAATTATTGAGATTTTCCTTCTAGGTATATGTCTTCCAAATTATTGAAGGTAGCAAGGGAACATTCTTCAGTGGTGGCAGTGGTGGGTAAAGGGCATGTTTCTGGTATAAAGAAAAGTTGGCAACAGCCAATTGAGGTTAGATTTTTTATATGAAAAAGAGTAATTGCGTGTACTATACTTTTTACTACCAATAAATTCAATTCTATGCTCAATTGTCAGTGAGAACAGTTTTTGGTTGCATACTATTCACTTTAATTTTCAAATTTTCTTGCAGGTACAGAGCTTACTGGAATTACCAGTGACTAGGCAAGGTGCTTCGAAGATGAAGATTTTGGCATCCGTTGGAGCTTTAAGTGCAGTAATAGCATCTGGAATCTATATATGGGGTAAAAAATAGCAATGTACGTATCAGTGTGTCGAAGTGGTCTTTTCGGCATGTGTAGTCTGGAAATATTTAGTTCTTACTTACAGTTCTTCGTTTTACAGTAGGTGTAATTTCTAAAACTGAAGTTGAACGACAGAGAGAACAGTTTCACTGCATTGTAGTACTAGTCAGGCTCTTTCCAGAGCTTTCAGACTGTACTAGGGTTAAACCTGTGCCTTGCAACGGAAAATCCCTGGGGTACATTTGAAACGAAAAATTTATAAGAGGAGAAGACGATTTGACTGGATTTTATTATCTGGAGTGAAATGTGCGGGTCCAAACATCGTCCTGCCGTAGTTTCTGGGATACAATGATAAGTGAACTTGCATGTTGGCTGAGACATTCTTTGTTGTCGCTAACTTTTATGTGCTTTGGCCAGATTTGGTGACCGAATTGTGGTTGACCAAACAGGTGGTTCGTCAAACTACATGTCTGCTAAGATTAAACAAAACCTAGCTACGTGCACGAGTCGTCACAAACGACCCATGCGTTGTACGAACATTGCATGTTTGATGAATCAGAGGCATGGATGATGCATCACCATGTCTTGTTGCCACGAGCAAACCCTGAACCAACTTGCTTCGTCGTATAAACAGAGCTGATCCTTATCACAGATTAATTAATCAGTGTAGAACCGTCAGGTGCAGCTAGCAACCCTGAACCTAGCAGCTAGTCAACAAAAACGCCGCAGGTGGCCCTGACCTCCCCTTGGCTGCCGTGGAGCACGTCGGTGCGCCCCATCTTGACCATGGCCGCCGCGAAGTCCTTGTAGTACTCGTCGGGCGACGAGGCGTTGGCCATCTTCTCGACGTAGCCCCTTGTGGCGGCGTCGTGGAGGAGGCTGCCGTCGGACTGGAAGAGGCCGCCCGTGGCGAGCACGTGGCGGTAGTAGCTGAGGTCGAAGGTGAAGCCGCTTCCCGGGTCGATGGGCACCTTGGTCCTGCCGCGGCCGCCGGCGCGCGGGCAGAGCTTCCTCAGCCGCCTCGCGTAGCGCGCGTCCAGCGTCGGGTCCTGGTCCATGGCGCCCGTGAAGTTGTACAGCCGCTTCTGGAACGCCGCGCAGTGCGACGTGCCGATGCTGTGGGAACCTGCATGGCGCGGCGGCCATTGTTAGCAGCGGGTACTTTAAGCTAGCCGTCGCTGTCGTCCAGTCGTGAAGCAATGGGAAAGGTGAACGGGGAGTGGGAGTGGGCGTGAGAGGGTGTGGTACCGAAGAGGACGGCGATGTCCCTGGAGTTGAGCGACTTGACGCTGAAGAAGGTCTTGACGTCGACGATGTTGGAGTCCGGCGGCGCCAGGTCGTTGGCGGCGTACTCGGCCACGGTGACGTTGCCGTCCCGCCGCCCGGTCTCCACCTCGTACCACGGTCCCTCGCTCTGCACCCACCGCGCCACCGAGTCAGCCACAGGCAGCACGTCTGATCGATAATCAAGGACGTACACGCACGCATCCAGACGAGTTATGTACTACTACCTACCAGGTGCACGGCGTCTCTGGCGGCCATGGCGATGATGTCGGCGCAGGAGACGGTGAGCGGGCAGAGCATCTCCAGCCTGGCCTTGATCCTCTCGACGGCGTCGAACCCCCGCATGCTCCGGTTCGGGGCGGCGTCCCGCTCGGCGGTGCCCCTCCTGGACCTGAGCATGACGGACCCGTCGCAGCCCTGGACGAAGCAGTCGTGGTAGTGCATCCGGAGCAGCGACGGCGCCAGCGTGGCGTCCTCCTGCAGGATGGCGCGCATCTCCGCGAAGACCACGCCCTCCGCGATCGGGCACGTCGCGTTGTAGAACCCGAAGACCAGCTCCGCCTCCGCCCACGACGGGCACGCCGCCGCCAGCAGGGCCAGGACAGGCAGCAGCAGCCGCCGCCAAGGCTCCCGGCACTTGGACATCAAGATGAGAGTTGAGAGACGCGGGAGCTAGCTTAGCTAGCTAGGGGTGGAAATGAGATCGCGCGGGAGTGGACTGTCGGAGTGCAGCACGGAGAGCGGGATGGTGAGATCACGGGGGCAAAGGTCAATGCGTGTGGTTGCGCTGTGGTTTTCCGACCGTGTCGTGGTGGTGCCGTGACGGGAGCGAGAGGTGGACGGATGGGATTGAGTGTGGCCGACTCCGTCTCCAGGTTGCTTTGCTTCGGGTTGGAGAGATTGGTTGGTTGGTTGGTGCGCCTGCGCACGTCGGCAGTCGGCTGGAGTCCAATGCTCGTCAGGTAGGACCAGGGAGTGTCGCGCATACGTGCTCGTGTCGTCGTCCGACGCTGCCCTGGATGGTCTTTCCGGAGTAGTAGTAGTAGTGCTCAGTCCTCAATTTTCAGTGTCAGACTAGGCGTGAGCTGAAAATTGCTAAAGCGCTCAAATTAGTCCTCGCTTCGTGGGCCAGCTGACCACCATGATCCATCGCAAGAGGGCCACCAGATGGGAATAGACGAGCTCAGCCCGATCTCCATAAACTTCAGCATAAGGCCCATACCCTACCTCCGCCCCGATCTCCATAAACTTGTGGAATGCCTGACATGCTGAATGAATCTTCCCTCAAAACTTGTCAAAAAAAAAAAGAATCTCCCCTCAAAAGCAAAAAAAAAAGGCATGCTAAATCTCTGTACTGATACGGTACAAAAAGTAAGTATAAACTAAGATACTACAAAAAGTCCCCCCTCGAAAGACCACAAAGTGGCATGGACATGCACACCAAATTGCCTGCTTAACTTGGGGATGTTTGCTGTCAGGACCCAGTTTAATAATACTACTAGAAAACATGTGATGCCACAACTCATGGGGGTTCATCACGTACAAATGAATATACTATCCAAGCACAAGTCTGTTTGAATCACAAAAGTAAAGCACCAAATCAACGAGAGGAAAAGTAGAGAAGAAAGATCACTCCAAAGCCCAGTAAAAGTCCCCCTTTCTATCCTACTATTATCTTCAAACGCATCATTGAACTATGCGCACTTTTCACCCTCGAATCGTTCCACAAGTGCCAACATTATTTACTGGCGTCGAGAGCATAGATCATGCCTACATTAGTACTCCCTCCGTTTCAAAATATGAGATGTTTTAGCTTTATGAAGCAAAAGTATCTAAACTACTTTTAGTATATAGGTTCACTCGGGTTTAGAATAAATCTATACACTAAAATAAGTGTAGATATATATTTTCTTCATAAACCTAAAATATCTTATATTTTAAAACGGAGGGAGTAGCGGTTTCCACTATGTCTAAAACCTGGCCACCATGGCATCGCATTTCTATTTTTTTATCCGTTTTTACCAAAATAAAATTGAGATATCTTTTTATATATGAAAGTTCCTTTTCCCCCCAATTGTTCTCCTCTTTTTCCGAAAAGGAGGAAGAAGACCCTTTCCGAAATTTCCAAAACTGTCACGCATGTACATTGCTGAGTTTAGCTGCTGATTTTAACTTTCGTGCAAAAACATGCATTCCATTGCACTGTGGAAAAAGAACCGAATTCCATAACGAAAAATACTACTCTAGCTAATCAAACCTTGCCATACTTCCTGGAAGAACACAAACAAGCATGTTTCTCACAAAAAATTACATGTGTATAGTATACGACCATTTATAGTTACATGATTTCAATTAATTTTTGGAACTTGTAAATTAATGTACTCTCTCTGTCCAGAAATAACTGGCTTAGTTTTGTCTAGATTCAAATGTATCTAGACGCATTTTAGTGTATAAATATATTTAAATCTAGATAAACCCAAGTCGGTTTTTTCTGGACGGAGGAAGTAGATTTTTCTAAAGTAAGAGGGTGCAAGCAAGCTCCAAGCCCGAGAGTACAAAATCCACTCTTTATGTTTCACAAGGCTAAATATTTGTACGGAAAAGATACAAAAGGTAAACTCATCGAAAAACATAAAGATACTGAAGATTCACCTCAAAAGGATACAAAAACTGACATGCGTACCAAACTTGTGTGCTTTGCTTGGTGTCGGGATCTATTTAATTCAATAGTGGAGACCATGTGATATGGTTACTCATGGCTATTCTTGCCAAAAAAATCCATACTATATATCCAGGAACCAAATCAACTTTCTTTGCAAAACAAAGCACCTAATTAACATCAAAAGTTTGAAATGGTGAACAAAAATATAGACTTAATAAACCTCAATTCCGTCAAAATTGCACTCCCACCCTAGCCTGATATACTTTAAAAACATATGTGAAAAAACCTTGATGATGTGGCATCCATGTGTCTGCCATCTCACTTGGAATGTTTCACAAGCTAAAACTTTGTACCTGTAAAAATACAAAAACCGGAAAAAAATCCAAAAAATTGTGTGATAACCCCATTCTAAAGTATATGGTCCGATGATGTAAGTCACTTAGCAGCCATGATCTTTTCATAAAACATACTTAACAATGTAAGTACTAATTTAGGGTTTTCTTCGATAAAATAATTGTTCAAGCACACAGACGACGCCTCTTGCAAAATAAAAGCATCATATCTACACCGGAAGTAAATCAAAATAGAGACAACCCGACATCGCTTCAGTTTTTCAAGACGAATCTAGTTTGCGATGCACGAGGTGATGTTCATAAAATTTACACGAGGTGTTTGATTAACTAAGTAAAGAACGACAGCCTACTCTCATTTCTCTCGATCGTGGTGATGATGATCTTGTGTTTGGACTTGTTAGAAAACAAAATTCCACCAAACCTGAGTTCATTTTCTCTGGTACATAACTTTTGCTTGATGCTGGTACACATGCATGTAGCACATGCATCATTGCAAGTGTGTTGGTACCGTTGTACTACAATAAAAAAAAGTTTTGGTACCGTTGGAGCTAGAAAGGTTCTGGTTTGGTGAGTGAGACGACAAAGAGGCGATTCATTATTGTGCATGGCATGTGGGAAGCTACTTAGAAAAATGCCTCCCTTTTGTACTCACTAACATCCAGGAGATCGGTTGCACGCCGGCTCGGAAAATGTTTAGTGCCAGAGAGTCCGTGGGGGCTGCTGACACCGCGGAACTCATCAGATCAGATGCTTGCTCTGGCAAAAACACAGGCCATATCATGTATGGATGCATCAATAATGAGTCGGTTCTTGACCCGTGTACGTTGCCTCATCAATTATATAGTCGTCAACAGCAGATCAGGGTGTCGCCAACTGTGTCACTGAATCATTGGAAGGGTCGGCAAATGCATGTGCGTCTACTGATTAGGCAAAGGCAGAAGTACTCCAGCAATTTATATTGCAAGGGGGGAAAATAACAGAGTTTGTACATCCAATCCAACCAATGTGTGGACCTTTTTAGGTATATTCATGATTTTCATCAACAATGCTACACTTACGGGCAGGTTTTTACGAGATTTAGGTTTCGGGCAGATGTGGAGATCATGGATGACTTTTAGTCCCTAGAATTATGGGAGGGTTGTTCCACCTCATTCCGTACAACGTCTCTCCGCAGAAAAAACCCTATAAGTCTAGCATTTTTGGGTTTTTATTGATGCATCTACACCATGGTTATTCTGTGCATAAGGAACCATACATTTATCAAGATAACGAGGGAAGTAACTAAGTTAAATTACATGTATGTGCCCGCATCAATAAGGAGTCCATTCTTGACTAGTGTACGTTGCTCCACCAATTATATATTCATCAACATCAGATCAGGGTGTCGCCAACTGTGTTACTGAATTATTGCATGGAGAATTGGCAATTGCATGATTGCATCTACTGATCAGGGAAATGAAAAGTAACAGAGTTTATA
The DNA here is from genome assembly GCA_910589765.1 of Avena atlantica. Lineage (NCBI taxonomy): Eukaryota > Viridiplantae > Streptophyta > Magnoliopsida > Poales > Poaceae > Avena > Avena atlantica. The sequence goes on along the minus strand of OU342733.1, from coordinate 454,056,221 downwards.
CTTTAATATGAACATGAACTGTTGGTGGAAACTTTACATGGCTGTAACGAAACAATCAATGAATACGGGAAAAAAAAATGAGGAGACAATCTACATGGGCAAAACATGGTCACATTTCAAAAGCGTCGTCGGCTAACTAACTAGCTAGTGGTTCACGACGGAGCACTTCTTCCTGATCTCGCCCTGTGTTCCGGTGAGCACGTTGGCGTTGCCCATCTTGACCATGGAGACGCCGAAGTCCGCGAAGAACTCCTCCTTGAAGGCGCCTGTGGCGTGGCGCAGGATGTAGGCGCGGGTGAATGCATTTGTGAGCAGCGCGCCGTCGGAGTGGAAGAGGCCCCTCCGCTTGCTGACGAGCTTGAAGTAGTCGAGGTCGAATGTCTTGAAGCTCCCGGGGTCCATCTCCACGAGCGTGGTGTTGTCGTCGAGGCTGGCGCACTTGCTCTTCAGCTTCTCCATGTAGAACGGCTCCAGGGTGGGGTCGATGTCGCTGGCGTTGTCCATGCCGGTGAAGTTGTAGAGACGGTCGGAGAATGAGAAGCAGTGCGACGTCCCGATGGTGTGCGCGGCTGATAGTACGACGAGGTCCTTGATGTCAAGGTTCACTGCGGCGAAGAGCTGGGTGAGCTGGGTGATGTTGGCGGTGGGAGGGGGCAGCGCTTTGGTGTCGTTGGACATTGACACGCTGCCGTCCCGCCGGCCTAGAGGAACTTCCCAGAATGGCCCCTTGCTCTGAAAAAGAAAACAAACGCAGAGCATTCACAATCTGTCTTCTGTACTCTGTAGTGTCATTTGCATTTTTTCTAGAGTACTCCAGTGTATAGATACTGACCAGCCAGACTGCGTCCCTGGCGATGAGCGCGAGCACGTCGGCGCAGGAGACGGTGTCGGGGCAGGCCTTCTCCACGGCGGCCTTCACCCTCTCCACGAAGTCGAAGCCACGCAGCGTCACGTTGGGCTTCGCGTCCTTCTCCGCCGTCTTGTTCGCGGAGTCCAGCAGAACCGAGCCGTCGCACCCCTGCATTCGCCATATCAGTTCACGATACACGGCGCCAGCCTGCAGTGAGAAGCAAGGTATGCAAGGTGACTTACCCTGACGAAGCAATCGTGGAAGTGCATCCTGAGGAGCGGCGCGGCGAGGCTGGGCGCGAGGGAGAGCGCCCTCACCATCTCCTTCCGGACCACCTCCTCCACGCTCGGGCACGTCGCGGCGTAGAACTTCTCCTGCAGCTGCGCGCGCGCGCACGACGCCGACACCGCCGCCAGCAGCAGCGCCACCACCACGGCCCTCGACGCCATCTCCAGAAACTATGCGAGGAAGACGATGGCTAGACAGGCTAGTCGAGGGAGCTAATCAGGGGAAGCTTAAACTGATGCTGCTGCTGCTGCTGCTGCTGAATTGGCGCCCAGGAAATTTATAGATCAGGGGGCTGTCCCCACGCCTGCATGTGGTAGGCTGGCTCGCGAAGCGGCAGGTAAGTTTTGCATGGTTTAATGAGTTGTCCCTTGCCTTGTTTGAACCTTGTGGAATCTTTGCCGTGGCAGGTACAACGGCGGCCACCGTATGTATAATGGAGGCGGCCAGCCAGACAGTAGCACGTATGTGCAGATCATCATCAAGATCATAATTAACTTGGTGACTGGGAACGGGAGTAAAGCCGTTGCCAATAGTTTCAATCAACAAGGGCTCCGGGCTATCGGGTCAATTGCACCAACCGGTAGTTTGCTGAGATGAACATCTCCCACGATCCGTATATTGTAGCAGTATATACCATGGTGCTATGGTCCCACGTATGACGTATCTATACCTTGGGTGTCTATGTTAGGTACGAAAATAATACTCCCTCCTGTCCAAAATAAGTGCAAAATAAGAGTTCTACCTTTTGTGAGAACAAAATGATTTTTTTCCATTTTCTAGTGGCTAAAATAGGTGCCTTGTGAAGAGAGTATCATAATAAGATTCAAAATTAGACACTTGCAAACTCTTTGCTTTATTCCCTTGATTAATTTTTTTTTGACATTTATCCAATGTAATTCAAAAATAAACTACAAATGTGTGATAGAATGATCACCAAATTCAGCAAAAATAATTTACACGTACCTAGTTGGAATCTAGGCACAATGTATCTAGGATGTGGTATATAATTCAATACCTTTTTATGGGACGTTATGCCCGCAATTTGTACCCCATTTTATAAAAAATATCAAGTAATATAAAAATGATTAAAAAAGATGCTATTTCGCATGGAATTCTATTATATGTACTCCCTCCATCTTAAAATAGATGTCATGAATTTATCAAAAATTTGGATGTATCTTTTTTTTTTTGGAAAGGAGCATATATTAATATCAAGAGATACCAATTATATCCGGCCTCCACAACAACGCATTGCCCTAGCGGCCATACTGATGGATGCACACAGCCAAAAAAAAAGAAGAATTAAAAAAAGTCCCGCTACAGTGACCAATTTATTGAAACAACACTACTACCACCACCAAGACAGCACCAGAAGTCTAGCTTCTCCAAAAATGACGCCTCCAAAAAGGGAACAGTGCACAAACACTGTCATCGCCCGATCAAGGATCTTAGGTTTTCACCTTAAAGAAAGTCCACACTCTCAAAACAATGCCTTCGACAAGGCTATTGCCAGGCACAACCAATTAAGGCCACACTTTGGGTTTTCACCTGAAAGATAGAACCATAAACCTCTCCTGTACAACCGCCCCCACTTGCATGCCACTGCTCCAAGTCACGAATCACCACGCCAATTCCTCATCACCACACAAACTCGAACCACCATTGTCAGTCCACAGATCTTGGTCTCCATGACATTCTTCGTTAGCACCATGGAACGAGAACATGCCCCATGATCTTAACAGCCAACAAAGCTTCAAAACGCGCCCTCTGAAACCAAATGGTCAGAGTAAAATATGCATACACACGACCGAATCCCATCTGATCCAGCAATATCTCGGCATAATCGCACTTATGGAGTACGCCGACGGAGCCTTCAACATGACATAGTAACCAGATCAATGTAGAAAAACATCAGGCGGATCTTCGTGTTGGCTTGAGAGGAATCAAGGACCGCCAGCTTTATTAGGTAGATCATCGCCCCCCGCGCCGCCGCCCGCCGGCTCCCCATGGGACCGAACGCCCAATTCCCCACCAGCTAGGTCAACAGAGGAGTAGGCAGCTCGGGCCGCCATGACCGCAACCTGGCGCCAACAGACCCACAGAGATCCTCCGAAATACGAAGAACGGATGCGGGGGCGGGCGCATCTGGGACAAGGGCCAGGCGACCCCACCAGAGCTCCACCGGTCATCCCATCGCCGCCGTCCGCCATGGCACCCACCACCAGCCTCCACCTACACCTGCCACACAGGCGGCAGCCCGCACTCTCGGCGACAACGGCATGTGCCACACCACTAGCTAGGGGAGAGGGACCCCTGCCGCCACCCTCCTTGGGGCGCCTGGGATTTTCCCACTGGCCCCTTAGGAAGTGAAGGGTTTCGCAGCATAGTAAATCAAAAAATTTCTACGGATGCGAACGGGAAAAGCCAAGATCTAATCTAGGAGATGCAATCAACGAGAGGGATAGATGAGATCTTCATACCCTTGAAGAAATCAAAGCCATGGGTGATGTAGTCGAACTAGCCTTCTACTCCTCGCGATCCGATCCGATCCAACGCCGCAAGTGGCGACGCCTCCGAGAGATGCACACGTACAGTGCTGCGACGTCTCCTCCTTCCTTAGTCCAGAAAGTGGGGTGGAGAGATAGATTTGATCTACAGCACGACGGCGTGGTGCAATGGTGGAGAGTTTCTGCGGTAGGGCTTCGCCTACGCGTAGTCGGGAGACAGAGAGAGGTGGCGGGCAACAGGTCGGCGGCTATGGTTGAAGGAGTGGGGGAAGGGGTGCACCCCTGCCCACCTTATATAGGGGGCTGGACGGACCCCTTGGCCCCTCCTCCAAGCCCTAGGGCGGCGGCCCCAAGGGTTGGAGTGGGGGGCAAGTTTCCCCCTCCTTCTAGAAGGGTTCCTAGGGTTTCCCCTAGGGTTTTGGCCGGCTGGGCCTATGGGGCCTTGTGCCCCTGGCCCAATGCGGCCAGGGCACTCCCCTTAGTCCCACGCAGGCCTCCGAAAAGTGGGGCCACGTTGGTCCCACTCCGGAAGCTCCTAGAACCTTCCGGTACAATACCGAATACTCCGAAACGATTCCGAAATCCAAAAACTGCTTTCCTTTATATGAATCTTATTCTCCGGACCATTCCGGAACCTCTCGTGATGTCCTGGATCTCATCCGAGACTCCGAACAAAAACTCATAAACCAATTATCCATTCTATCCTAGCGTCGAGGCACGTTAAGTGTGTGACCCTACGGGTTCAAGAATACGCAGCCATGATCTTCTATCAATAATCAACAGCAGGATCTGGAAACCCATATTGACTCCCACATATTCATCGATGATCATATCGGATGAACCACGATGCCAGGATTCAATTAATCCAATATTTGTATTCCCTTCGTCATGCGATATTTTACTTGCCCGAGATTCGATCGTTGGTATCTGCATACTAGTTCAATCTCGTTCACAGCAAGTACTTTACTCGTTCCGTAATCCAATATCAATTTTTGATTAACTCTTTAACCACGTGCTTGCAAGCGGTGTTGATATCGATTACCGAGTGGACCCGAAGTATATCTCTCCGACTCGGGAGGGACAAATCCCATCTCGATACATACAACCCAACAAGTACTTTCCGATCACCTGAGAGACACCTTTATGATCACCCTCTCATAGGATGACGTTTGATGACCTCAAAGCTTTCTTCCGATACCAGGGAGTTGCATTATCTCATGGTCTAAGGAATACAATATTTGGCATAGAAAAAGCTTCGCAAAGATGAACATGATGACACGATATAATTGCTCTGCTTGATTTGGGCATGTCCATCATATCATTCTCCCAATGACATGATCTCATTATTAATCGACAACTCATTTCTATGGTTAGGAAACCTTAACCATCATTAATCAATGAGCTAGTCCATAGAGGCGTACTAGGGACACGGTGTTGTTCATAAACCACACAAGTATCAAAGTTTCCTCTTAATACAATTCTAGCATGGAATATAAACTTTACCATGAACAAGAATTATAACAATAACATCTTTATTATTGCCTCTAGGGCATAATTCCAACAGTCTCCCACTTGCACTAGAGTCAATAATCTAGTTTACATCTGGCAACAATCTAACACCCATGGCATTAATGTGCTGATCATGTTTTGCTCGTGGAAGAGTTTAGTCAACGGATCTACGACATTCAGATCCATATGTACTTTGCTAATCTTCAGATCTCCATCTGTTATATAATCTCGAATTATATGAAACCGGTGGTTGATGTGCTTGGTCTTTGGATGATATCTTGGTTCCTTAGCCAGTGCTATGGCGCCAGTGTTGTCACCAATATCTCCAGTGGGTCCAAGGCACTTGGAATCACACCAAGCTCAGTGATGAAGTTCCTGATCCAAACACCTTCACTTGACGCTTCTGCAGCAGCCATGTATTCCGATTCTACTTTAGATCCCGCGATCACGCTTTGCTTACAGCTTCTCCAGTTCACAACTCCTCCATTCAAAATATAAACGTATCCTGTGTGAGATTTAGAATCATCCGGGTCGGTGTCGAAACTAGCATCGACGTAACCTTTTACGACGAGCTGCTCATCACCTCCATAGACCAAGAACATTTCTTTAGTCCTATTTAAATACTTTAGGATGTTCTTTACGGCTGTCCAGTGTTCCACTCCTGGATCACTTTTGTATCTGCTCGTCAAACTAAGAGCATTGAACACATCCGGTCTAGTACACATCATGGCATACATGATAGAACCTATGGCCAAGGCATATGGCACTTTGCTCATAGTTTCTTTATCGTTTACCGTAGCTGGACACTGAGCCTTGCTCAATATCTTACCTGACAACATGGGCACTGAACCTTTCTTTGCCTTATCCATTTTGAACCTTTTTAGAACTTTGTCTAGGTATGTACTTTGACTTAAAGCTATTAGGCGTCTTTGTCTATCTCCATAGATTTTGATGCCTAATATATAAGCAGCTTCTCCTAGGTCTTTCATTGAAAAACATTTGTTCAAATAACTCTTCACATCGTTAAGCATATCAATGTCATTTCCAATAATCAATATGTCATCCACATATAGTACTAAAAATTTCACTGAGCTCCCACTCACTTTCTTGTAGATACAAGCTTCGTAGCAATTTGGAACAAACCCAAAGCTCTTGATCACTTGATCAAAACGAAGGTTCCAACTCCGAGATGCTTGCTTCAGTCCATAAATGGAACGCTGAAGTTTGCACACCTTATCAGCATCCTTAGGATCGACAAAACCTTCGGGCTGCATCATATACAACTCTTCATCAATGTTGCCATTGAGGAATGCGGTCTTGACATCCATTTGCCATATTTCATAATCATGAAATGCAACAATTGCTAATAAAATCTGAATGGACTTAAACATCGCTACGGGAGAGAAAGTCTCATCGTAGTCAACACCTTGAACTTGTCGAAAACCTTTCGCGACAAGTCGAGATTTATAGACAGTAACATTACCATCCACGTCCGTTTTCTTCTTGAAAATCCATTTGCACTCAACGGCCTTACGGTCGCTAGGAGGGTCCACCAAAGTCCATACTTGGTTTTCGCTCATGGATCCCAATTCGGATTTCATGGCCTCTAGCCATTTCTCAGAGTCTGGGCTCATCATTGCTTCCTCATAGTTCGTAGGTTCACTGTTGTCTACCAACAAGACAGTCAAGACAGGTTTGCCGTACCATTCAGGAGGGGAACGCGACCTTGTCGACCTGCGACATTCAGCAACAGCATCGTTTGAAGTTTCATGATCCTCATCATTAGCTTCCTCTCTTGTTGGTGCAGACAGCACTGGAACAATTTCAGGTGCTGCGCTACTCTCCAACTCGAGAGAAGGTTCAATAACCTCGTCTAACTCTACCTTCCTCCCACTCACTTCTTTCGAGAGAAACTCCTTCTCAAGAAAGGATCTGTTCTTTGCAACAAACACTTTGCCTTCGGATCTGTGGTAGAAGATATACCCAATCGTTTCCTTAGGGTATCCTATGAAGACACATTTCTCCACTTTGGGTTCAAGCTTGTCCGGCATCAACTTCTTGACGTAAGCTTCGCATCCCCAAATTTTAAGAAACGACAACTTAGGTTTAGCACCAAACCATAGTTCATACGGTGTCGTCTCAACGGATTTAAATGGTGCCCTATTTAAAGTGAATGCAACGGTTTCTAATGCATAACCCCAAAATGATAATGGCAAATCTGTAAGAGACATCATTGATCGCACCATATCTAATAGAGTTCGATTCCGGCGTTCAGACACACCATTGCGCTGTGGTGTTCCGGGTGGCCTGAGTTGCGAAACGATTCCGCTTGCTTTAAGATGTGGAGAAAATCATAACTCAAATATTCACCTCCACGATCGGATCGTAGAAATTTAATTTTCCTGTTACGATGGTTTTCCACTTCGTTCTAAAATTCTTTGAACTTTTCAAACGTTTCTAATTTATGTTTCATTAAATAGATATACCCATATCCACTTAATTCATCAGTAAAAGTGAGAAAATAGCGATATCCACCGCGTGTCGAAACACTCATTGGTCCGCATACATCGGTATGTATGATTTCCAACAAGTTCGTTGCTCGTTCCATCATTCTGGAGAACGGGGTTTTGATCATCTTGCCCATGAGGCACGGCTCGCACGTGTCAAATGATTCAAAATCAAGAGACTCCAAAAGACCATAAGAATGGAGTTTTTTCATGCGTTTTACACCAATATGACCTAGACGACAGTGCCACAAATAAGTTGAATTATCACTATCTACTTTGCATATCTTAGCCTCAATGTTATGGATGTGTGTTTCATTGCTTTCGAGATTCAGAAGAAATAAACCATTCATAGCAGGTGCATGACCATAAAATATGTTATTCATATAAATAGAACAACCATTATTCTCTGATTTAAATGAATAACCATCTTGCAATAAACACGATCCAGATATAATGTTCATGCTCAACGCAGGCACATTATAATACTTATTAAGGTTTAAAAATAATCCCGAAGGTAAAACTAAGGAGAGCGTGCCGACGACCATCACATCAACTCTTGATCCATTGCCAACGCGCAGCGTCACCTCATCCCTTGCTAGCCGTCGTCTATTCCGTAGCTCCTGTTTCGAGTTACAAATATTAGCAACTGAACCAGTATCAAATACCCAGGCACTACAACGAGCACTAGTAAGGTAAACATCAATAACATGTATATCAAATATACCTTTAATGGTGCCAGCCTTCTTGTCCGCTAAGTACTTCAGACAGTTGCGCTTCCAGTGCCCCTTGTCCTTGCAATAGAAGCACTCAGTGTCCGGCTTAGGTCTAGACTTGAGCTTCTTCTCAGCAGGGGCAACGCGCTTGCCGCTGCCTTTCTTGAAGGATTTCTTTGCACCCTTCCCTTTCTTAAAGCTAGGGGGTTGTTGACCATCAACACATGATTATATTTCTTGATGTCCACCTCCGCATCTTTCAACTTAGCGAAGAGCTCAGTGATCGTATCAGTGGAACCAATCTGATTGTGAGTAACTACAAAACCTTTGTAGCTAGGAGGGAGTGATTGCAGAACTCTGTCAATCTTGAGCTCTTCTGGAATCTTGCAGTCCAGTTGCTCAAGACGTTGAGTGTAGCCCGACATCTTAATGGCGTGCTCACTAACAGAACTTCCTTCCTCCATCTTGCAGTTAAAGAACTTCTCAGAGATCTCATATCTCTCAGAACGGGCATGAGTCTGAAACATGGTTTTCAGTTCCTCAAGAATCTCAAAGGGCCCGGCGAACTCCTCAAAACGATTTTGAAGGTCTGATTCCGTAGCAAACAACATGGTACTCTTAATCACTCCATAATCATCTTTGCGCGACTGATAAACAACTTTTTCATCAGCCGTCACATCAATAGCAGGGGCGTCACCTAGCGCTTTCTCAAGGACATAGTCCTTTTGTCCGCCAGCGAGAATGATTCTCAGATTGCGGAACCAGTTGGTGAATTTAGACCCATTGTTCTTAAGCTTTTCTTTCTCAGCAAAAACGTTGAAGTTGAAGTTGGACTTAGCCATTTGATCTACAAAATTTTCAAGTACAATTTAAACTATGTTCATGATAACTAGTTCAACTTAATCAAATTACTAGATAAACTCCCACTAAATTCAACATCCTTCAAGTTGTTTAGTGAACATGATCCAAATTCACCACACCTAATCCGATCTTCACGAGAAGAGATGTGGTTTCAATGGTGGACAACAAAGTGTCGATCATATCATTCATATGACTCATGCTTAAACTTTCGGTTCATGTGTTCCGAGGCCATGTCTGTACATGCTAGGCTCGTCAAGTCAAACCCAAGCATTTCCACGTGTGCAAAACTGGCTTGCACCCGTTGTATGTGAACGTAGAGTTTATAGCACCCAATAATCATGAGGTGCTTGAACACGGCGAACTTTCGGAACGGTGCATACATGGGGAGAACACAATTTTATCTTGATCTTTAAGTGAGGAATCATCTTATAATGCTACCGTCGCGATCTAAGCATAATAAGATACATAAAAGGATAAACATCACATGCATATAATTTTATGTGACATGGTATAGCCAATCTCCGCGCAATGATCTCCATCTTATGCGCGCCAGCATGATCTCCATCACTCCACCATGATTGCCTCCACCACGAGTAGCAACTACAACTATTGCTAACTACTTAGTGATAAAGTAAAGCTATTACATGGCGTATTAGAAGTTGACACACAGGTCATACACAATTATAAAGACAACCATATGGCTCCTGCCGGTTGTGTACTCATCGAAATGCAAGTCGTGAAATATTACAAAACATGATCATTGCATACAACATACACATCATATCTTTGGCCATACCATATCACAAAACACTCCCTGCAAAAACAAGTTAGACGCCTCTACTTTGTTGTTGCATGTTTTACGTGGCTTATGGGAGTAACAAGCTAAGAACGATTATTACCTACGGAAAGCCACAACGGTGATATTATGGTTGCCAACATCCGTGTAAATCCCATGACTACTATAGTGAGAGAAACTGGCATCCACCAGCCGCATGTGTGGAACAAGCCACACGTCAAGTGCGGAGCCGGTCTCGCGAACGAGGTAGCGTAAAGTTGGCCTGGACCGCTTCGATCTCACTATCCCGTGTCATAAGAAGTACACAACAAGAGGCTTGCAACAGAAAACATCAACGCCCACAACAAGCATGTTGCGTTCTACTCGTGAAACACATCTACGCATAGATCTAGCTCTGACATCACTGAAGGGTTTCGCAGCATAGTAAATCAAAAAAATTCTACGGATGCGAACGGGAAAAGCCAAGATCTAATCTAGGAGATGCAATCAACGAGCGGGATATATGAGATCTTCATACCCTTGAAGAAATCACACAGCAGAAACGTTCAACAGAACATGGATAATATAGTCGAACTAGCCTTCTACTCCTCACGATCCGATCCGATCCAATGCCACAAGTGGCGACGCCTTCGAGAGATGCACACGTACGGTTCCGCGACGTCTCCTCCTTCCTTGGTCCAGCAAGTGGGGTGGAGAGATAGATTGGATCTACAGCACGACGGCGTGGTGCAATGGTGGAGAGTTTCTGCGGCAGGGCTTCGCCTACGCGCAGTCGGGAGAGAGAGAGAGGTGGAGGGCAGCAGGTCGGCGACTATGGTTAAAGGAGTGGGGGGAGGGTTGCGCCCCTGCCCACCTTATATAGGGGGCTGGCCGGCCCCCTTGGCCCCTCCTCCAAGCCCTAGGGCGGCGGCCCCAAGGGTTGGAGTGGGGGGCAAGTTTCTCCCCCTCCTTCTAGAAGGGTTCCTAGGGTTTCCCCTAGGGTTTTGGCCGGCTGGGCCTATGGGGCCTTGTGCCCCTGGCCCAATGCGGCCAGGGCACTCCCCTTAGTCCCACACAGGCCTCCGACAAGTGGGGCCACGTTGGTCCCACTCCGGAAGCTCCTAGAACCTTCCGGTACAATACCGAATACTCCGAAACGATTTCGAAATCCAAAAACTGCTTTCCTTTATATGAATCTTATTCTCCGGACCATTTCGGAACCTCTCGTGATGTCCTGGATCTCATCCGAGACTCCGAACAAAAACTCATAAACCAATTATCTATTCTATCCTAGCGTCGATGCACGTTAAGTGTGTGACCCTACGGGTTCGAGAATATGCAGACATGATCTTCTATCAATAATCAAAAGCGGGATCTGGAAACCCATATTGACTCTCACATATTCATCGATGATCATATCGGATGAACCATGATGCCAGGATTCAATTAATTCCGTATTTATATTCCCTTCGGCATGCGATATTTTACTTGCCCGAGATTCGATCGTTGGTATCTGCATACCTAGTTCAATATCGTTCACAGCAAGTACTTTACTCGTTCCGTAATCCGATATCACTTTGTGATTAACTCTTTAACCACGTGCTTGCAAGCGGTGTTGATATCGATTACCGAGTGGGCCCGAAGTATATTTCTCCGACTCGGGAGGGACAAATCCCATCTCGATACATACAACCCAACAAGTACTTTCCGATCACCTGAGAGACACCTTTATGATCACCCTCTCATAGGATGACGTTTGATGACCTCAAAGCTTTCTTCCGATACCAGGGAGTTGCATTATCTCATGGTCTAAGGAATACAATATTTGACATAGAAAAAGCTTCGTAAAGATGAACACGATGACACGATCTAATTTCTCTACTTGATTTGGGTGTCCATCATATCATTCTCCCAATGACATGATTTCATTATTAATCGACAACTCATGTCTATGGTTAGGAAACTTTAACCATCATTAATCGATGAGCTAGTCCATAGAGGCGTACTAGGGACACGGTGTTGTTCATAAACCACGCAAGTATCAAAGTTTCCTCTTAATACAATTCTAGCATGGAATATAAACTTTATCATGAACAAGAATTATAACAATAACATCTTTATTATTGTCTCTAGGGCATAATTCCAACAGGAAGCAGCGAGGAAGAGGAAGAGGCAGCGGCGACTGCTAGGGTTAGGTATGCCGGTGACAGATCGTGTGTGTGGGTTGGATGCTTTTCTCCTGACTCAGCTAGCTAACTCGATTGTGTACGGTTTTCTTTTGGACGTATCTATATACTAAATAGTGTCTAAATTCAGTTGAATTTTGACAAATCTGCGACATGTATTTTGAGTCGGAGGGGGTACTAGTTTCCATGGAAAATGACAAAATTACAATTTGGTAAATTTTAAAGAAGTTATTCACAAAACATATCTATCATGTATGAACATTTACGGGTTTCAAGCCAATTAACATAGTCAACGGAAGTGCAAAATAAGAGTTCCACTTTTTTTGGGAAAATGTTGGTGTTTTCCATTTTTGAGTGGCTAAAAAGACGTGCCTTGTGAAGAAAGTACCACAAATAAGATGCCAAGTTGGACATTTGCATTTTTCACACGACATAGACCATATTGAAGGCCTAATTTTGAAATATTTTGAATTTCCAAACTGTTTTGTCATATTTCATGGATCAACTAATTTTTTTGAAATTGCCAAAAGGAATTAAAAATTGAATTACAAGTGTGTAATAGAATGCTCACCAAATTTGGGCAAAAACATTTTCAAGTGCCCTAGTAGGAATCTACGCAGGATGTGTTGAAAAATTCAATCCTTTGTTTGGAATGGCATGCCAAAAAATGGCACCATATTTTGAAAAAAAATCAAAATATGAAAAATAGTTCAAAACATTTCAAGTACTATTATGTGTACTAGTTGCCATAGAAAAATATAAATTTTAAAATTGACAACTTAAAAAAATGCTTCACAAAATGCCCTATGTTCAAAAATTTAAGAGTTTCAAGCAAAATGACCAAGATCATGGCCATTCTCTGCCTATCCTTCACAACACAACAACTTATAAGTCAAAATTTAGTAATAAGTTTGACAGACTATATATCAAAAGTTTCCATATAGTACTAAAGCACATACTAAAACAAAATTTCTAGTAAATAAATCAAAAGACATCATAATCATATAAAATAACAATATCTTCATTTAGCGGCTCTTGCACCATCCTTTGATCTCCTGCCAATTCGAGTGCAAAATTTTAGCTCATGCTTCCACCGGTTTCGAGATCATCCCATTGATCGCATGGACATCTGCATCAACTTAATTGAGAACCGAGTTGCCAGCCACGAGATTTTGCAGATCAACAATAGCACTGATCTAGGCGATTTTAAAGTGTACGATTCTATACTTGATTTAATTATGTGTTCCGCTATTGTCCATGTACAATTTATTATCGTGTGTCGTGCAGCCCATGCTTGTAAGTATAAATACTATAAAGAATTAAGTACTAAAGGATACGTATGAGCCCGCAGAACTCTTGTTTATTTCTCATCTGAAGAGATGGCTTTAGTGGGGTTGAACAGTCAATATATTAGTGGCCCAGAAGACCGCAGTTTCTATAGGTGATTGTTGACATTCTAGATGTGTACATGGGTGTTGGAACTTCAAACTCTCCTTTTCTCCTCTTTTTCTCTAACTTCTTCCTAATACTTTAAAGACTGCTCGATCAACATCAATAGTGTTAGTTTTGATCCAGCTATCTTGACAAGGAACTATAAATCATAGGGCTATATGCCTCTAGGTATATTTTTTTTAATAAAAATCAGACACATATTCGACAGGATGCTGGTATGCCTTGTAAATGGCTGAAATAGCATGACTACAAGGGAATCGAATGATGTCCCATCTTTGCAGGCACATGTTCAACTTGTCAAACTTGTAGAATATGTTTTATCTACCCAAATGGTCACTTCTCACAAACCATCTAGTGTATTTTTAGATCTACATATTCTAGACCATTTCTTGTTTTCTTCAAGGATTTCTAAGTAGGTTGGGGGTGATATCCCACCTTTCTTTGGCTGCTGCAGTTTTTTCCCTTCATTCCTTACCATCACCTTCTTTCCGATGCTATTAAATATTGTCCTTAGATGTTTCCCCTAACATCAAGTATCATTTTATTTAAAATTCACTACTATCGTTAACTTGTAAGTCATTCTTATAGTTGGGATCCATGGCATATCTAGCCCATGCAGCAGCTGGAATTTTTATTAGCCACTCCCAAGCTTCTTTAGACTCATCCTTCATTCTTTCCATTGTAACATCAAAACCATTAAGTGTATGGTTAATAGTCTGCTGTCCAGGGGGATAGCTGCCCCCCCTATGTCCGCCATCTTATGCGCTGAGATACGTGCGAAGTAACCATAAGGTAGACGGTTTGATTAAGCAGTCTGTAATAAAGCTAACAGAACACGACAACAATATTTCAAAAGATGACATGGTACATGCGAACAAAATATCTTCTCAATATATGTGTACTTTGTTTAGATTGGGTTTGCATGGGTAGACATGCCACCAGCAGTTTTTGTTTTTTTAGGCATGCATGGCCACCGCATGGCCGCAGCAGTTAGTGCTAGTAGCTAATTATCAGTCGCCTATTCTCCTTCTATTATACGCTCGTCTATTTTTCTGTAGACCAGAAGCACCCGAGGAGTACTATTCGGATCCGGTATGCCGGCGATGGGCACAAGCAGGCAGACCATGTCCATGGCGCCGGCGGCGTGCCGGACGCACACCAATATCTTTTCCGTGTAAGTACCACAACTTGTGCATATGTAGTTCGCCCTTTTCATTCTTTCTACAATCTTGCTGACAGAATCTAGCGGCTCATATCAAGGAGGAGGAACATGAAGAGAGATAATTAAGACATGATGTATTTTATGCACCCTCCCGAAAGTCCCACACACGCTCACCACCTTCCCAAACCAGAGACGCGGAAGTATCAGGAGATGAACCTGAGGCCATTTTCACTTAGATCGAAGCAATCAGATTAACAACAGAGCTAGCAAATAAAGAGACCGTACACAACATGGGCAAGCTACTCCTAACTAGTCAGACACACATGCCTGCGTACGCGCTTGTGTAGGCTATGTAGCCTAACTACACGAGAGCTACCATTAAAAAACAAACCAGGCTAGTTAGAAAGGGCGACAGAAACAGGTTGCATGATAGCAAGCATAGCAAGCATAGCTAGCACTTCAGGTAGATGACACATCGGCAGTGGCCTCGGTTGCAGCGATTCTCTCGACTTGTGTGAGCGCGCCATGGACAACTTGTGGCACGAGGGCTTGAAGATTGCGTACTGCACGAATGCGATGAAGTACACCCGCTGTCGCATGGGTCTGCTGAATCACGTCCGAGATTCGCTCGTTGGTTCGTACAAAGAAGTCTTGGACCTATCAAAAGCCCTTGGACACAGTACTCCAGATAGGACGCAGCGACAAATAAGATATTGCTAATGCGTGCAGAGCACTAACAAGCAGGGCAGCATAAGGACCATTTTCTGACATTATATCTTAACACAAATCTACGGTGCTGCTTGGGGGGGGGCAGCTATCCCCCTGGGCAGCAAATCCACACTCTTAAGTGTATAAGAATAAGAAGGAACATCCATAATTTTCTTCGCCCCCGACCCAGAAGTTTGAATTTTTTTCATAAATGTGTCTTAGGAAATAGCTTTTGTGGGAAGTTTAAATAATTAGTTTATTGCATTTAGCAAACCTTATTTGTTTTTGTTGATTCAAAATTACTAGAGGCAATTTTATGGATTTATTTAGGCATTCAAAATTAAATAAAAAATAAAAGAGATATTTTCATGTATTTATTAGCCATTCAAAATTACTCGAAAAATACTAGAGATATTTCCATCAATTTAAAATTACTTAAAAATAATATAGAGAATTTCATGGATTTATGTAGCCATTTAAAATTACGCAAAAAATACTTGAGATATTTTTATAGATTTATTTAGGCACTCAAAATTACCCAAAAAATACTAGAGATATTTTCATGGATTTATTTAGGTGTTCAAAATTACTAAAAATACTAGAGATATTATCATGAATTTAGTTAGCCATTAAAATTACTCAAAAAAATACTAGAGATATTTTCATGTATTTATTCATCCATTCAAAATTACTCAAAAATACTAGAGATATTTCCATCAATTTAATTAACAATTGAAAATTACTCAAAAATAATAGAAAGAATTTCATGGATTTATGCATCTATTTAAAATTACTCAAAAAATACTTGAGATATTTTTATAGATTTATTTAGGCACTCAAAATTACCCAAAAAATACTAGAGATATTTTCATGGATTTATTCTGGCGCTCAAAATTACTAAAATACTAGAGATATTATCATGGATTTATTTAGCCATTAAAATTACTCAAAAAATACTAGAGAAATATTCATGGATTTATTTAGCCCAATTACTCAAAAAAATACTAGAGATACTTTCATGGATTTATTTAGGCATTCAAATTACTCAAAAAGTACTAAAGAAAATTTCATGAATTTATTTAAGCATTCAAAATTACTCAAAAAGTACTAAAGATATTTTCATGGTTTATTTAATCATACATCAAGAGGTATATAATAGAGATAATTTCATTTTATTATTACCTTCTATCTATCTAAAATGATGGTGTTATTTAGTAACTTCCCTAACTCGCCACCAATTTTATACTTCAGTTGTGTAGGAAACAAGACCAAGATTTTGTCTCCTCCTTGTAAACCAGACCATAGGTAATGGGAAATAAATTATTGTTCCCATCCATTCGAGTTACTGCTAGAAACCGTTGGCATGTACTGAGTTTTACAAAACACTCATCTAAACCTGTGTAAGTACAAGGAATTTTATGAGGTTAGAAGTTGTTTGCATACATATGAAGTATTATTAAACATAATTTAAAAAGTAAAGTAGAAATTTTTGGTCTGCAACCTTTCCAGAATCTTCTATACATGAATTATGATAAGAAAACAACTCATGAAATTTCAGGTTTTATTTGGATGCTCTGGAAATATTATTGTTGTCACAATGCCTATAGAGCCAAGATTTCTGGAAATCACTGTATGCAAGTAATTTGAGACTTGTGTATTGTTCCACCTGATCACCAAGTACAACATAGAAAGCATTCCTCTTTGCTCTATATGCCATCATAGTTGGCACTTCTACTCCATATTTCTCTTTTGTTGTCTCCCTAACTTTTCAATGCCATTCCAAGAGTCAATTCTAATAATTCTTCTGACCCATATTAGTTGATTCAAATTTGTCTAAATTCGGATGTATCTAGCCCTAAAAATATATAGATACAACTAAATCTAGACAAATCCAAGTCAACTAATATGTGTCGGAGGGAGTAGAAGGCTTATAAACCTTTGAACCCATTTATCTGTAACCTTGTAACTATACCTGGACATGAAACTCGGGCCAGAAAGCTCGGCCCGAGTTTTTTGGGCTCGGCGCGAGCTTAGCTCGGCCCGCGGAAGGCACTGGACCGAGCCGAGCCTGCGAAGTTGGACCGCGGCGAGATCGGGCTGGCTCGGGCTCGACCCGGTCCGGCTAGTTTGGCTCGCTGTTTATTTATTTTTTTGGAATTTTTATGGGCCGAATTGTGTAGAAAGGGACTAACTGGGCCGAACCCTAACGATACACAGAGGGAGAAATCTAAACAATGGTCAGCCGCTCGTCTCCTACCTCCATCCCCACGACCACACGCAAGCAGCCGCCGCCCAGACGCCGCCTTGCTCCTCTCCTCCACCCCCATCTCCGACGCCGCCCGTGCCGGCCTTGCTCCTCTCCTCCACCCCCATCCCCGACGCCCTCCAGCTGCCTACGCATGCGCCGTCGACGAGGAGATAGAGCAGCCTCCATGCACCACCGTCGTGCACCGCCGCCGCTGCCTCCACCGGCGCTGTTGAAGAAGACCCCACCCGTAAGTGAGTCAGCCACGCCAGGCTCGCGAGCCGCACCGAGCTTCACCGAGTTTTCGAAAGCTCGGTCCGAGCTCCACCTTGAGGCTCGCCGGCAGGGTCGAGCTGGCTCGGGCTCGCCGGAAAAAGCTCGAGCTTTTCTCTGGCTCGGCCCGAGCCAGACCGAGTTGGCTCGTGTCCAGGTATACTTGTAACCTTACCCTAGTGTTCCCACAAGTATACTCTAGGTGCATCTTCCATAGGTAGAAATGTGGGGTTTCGTAGCATGGAAAAAAAATTCTACCGCATACAAACAAACAAGCCAAGATCTATCTACTAGATTGTAGCAACGAGTCGATGGAATAACTCACCCTCGAAGATTCCAAAGTGTTTAACAAGAGCAGATTCTCGTGGGTGATGTAGTCGTACTCTTCCCGATCTCAAGATCGCGTAGACGATCCTTCCGGCGCTGCGTTCCGGCAGCGCTCCCGCAGTCGGTCACACGTTCGGAACTCGACGAATAACTTCCTCTCCCTTGTTCCAGCAGGCAGCGGAGGTTGTAGCACTCTCCTCGCGATTCCGGCAGCACAACGGCGTGGTACCAGAAGTAGAGGGGAGATCTCGCAGGGCTTCGCCTTAAGCCGGAGCGAGTATGGTGGAGTATGAGAGAGTCCCTCGATGATCTAGGGTTTAGACACGCCGAGGAGGGTCAAGTCGGTGGCTAGGGTTGAGCTAGGCCGCGGCGGCGGTTTGCCCTAGGGCCGGCGGCGGCTTGGGGCTAGGGTTTAGAGGTGTAGGAACTTGTGTCTAGGAGGGGAGCCCTGCCCCTCCTTTTATAGGTGGAGGGGGCCGGCCAAGGGGAGGGGAGTCCCTCCCCAACTCGGCTTGGTGGTGCGCCGGCGGTGGGAGGAGGAACTCCTCCCCCAAGTCGGTTTCCACCTCCCTCTCCACTTCCCAAAAATAGCCGTTTGACTTTCAAACTAGGCGTTTGACTTTTCAAACTAGGATTTGAATAAACCCTCTATTTTGTTCAGCGATGACACCGAGTACATGATGCAATCATACCAACTTGATATAACACATTCATGTACCCTTCCCCTCCGGAGTGCCGGACATTCTGGAACCTTCTAGAACATTCCCGATGAAAACACCGGAACCATTCCCCAACTCTGAAACGGGACTTTCCTTATATGAATCTTATTCCCCGGACCATTCCGGATCTCCTCGTGATATCCCGAATCCCATTCGAGACTCCGAACAACATTCGGTCTCTTTCTCATCATTCCATAACTACTCAAACAACGTCGAATCCTTAAGTGTGTCTCCCTACGGTTCGTGAATTATGCGGACATGATCGAGACACTTCTCCGAACAATAACCAATAGAGGAATCTGGAAATTCATATGGCTCCCACATATTTCTACGATTACTTTACGATCGAATGAACCACTTACATACGATACCAATTTCCCTTTGTCTCACGATAGTTTACTTATCCAAGGTTATGATCGTCGGTATCTCTGCATACCTAGTTCAACCTCGTTACCGATAAGTACTCTTTTCTCGTTCCCGTGATATGTGATCCCTTGTGAGCCAGTCACATGCTTGCAAGCTAATTGGATGACATTTCACCGAGAGGGCCCAGAGTATATCTATCCGTCATATGGATGGACAAATCCCACTCTTGATCCATGTGTCTCAACCAATACTTTCCGAACACTCAATGCCACCTTTATAGCCACCTAGTTACGGTGTGGTGTTTGATGTCATCAAAGCATCCATCCGGTAAAGGTGATATGCATGATCTTATGGTCGAAGGAATTAGGTTACTATGTATCAGAAAGCATATAGCAATTGAACTATTAAAATGAATTGATCTTTATGCTACGCTTATCTATAGGAGTATGTCCACCATATCATTCTCCTAACGATATGATCTTGTTGTTAATAACATCTCAATGTTCATGATAGGGAAACCACAATCATCTATTAACCAACAAGCTAGTATTATATAGAGGCTTTACTAGGGACTCTTATTTTAGTCTACAAATCACACAAGTATTAATGTTTCCTTGTTAATACTATTATAGCTTGAATGTAAACATTTATCATAAACACAAAGATATAATAATAACTATATTTATTATTGCCTCTAGGGCATATCTCCAACAGTCTCCCACTTGCGCTAGAGTCATCTAATCTAGATTACATGGTAATATACCGAACACCCATGGCAGTCTGGTGCTAGTCATGTTTTGCCCTCGGGAGAGGTTTAGTCAACGGATCCGCCACATTCAGATCTGTGTGTACTTTGCAAATCTTTATATCCCTATCTTGGATATGTTCTCGAATAGCGTGAAAACGTAGCTTGATGTGCTTCAGCTTCTTGTGTCACCTTGGTTCTTGCGCATTGGCTATGGCGCCCATGTTATCACAGTAGATAGACATTGGGTCCAGTGCACTAGGAACCACACCCAGCTCTGTAATGAAATCTTTCATCCATATCGCTTCTTGTGAAGCCTCCGAAGCAGCTATGTATTCCGATTCAGTTGAAGATCTCGCCACAACGCTTTGCTTTGCACTCCTCCAGCTAACTGCTGCACCATTCAAAATAAATACGTCTCCAGATTGTGATTTAGAATCATCCGGAACGGTGTTCCAACTAGCATCGGTGTAACCATTTACAACGAGTTGTTCATCACCTCCATAAGAAAGAACCATATCCTTAGTTCTTCTCAAGTACTTAAGGATGTTTTTGACCGCTGTCCAATGATCCACTCCTGGATCACTTTGATATCTGCTAGTTAAACTAACAGCATATGCAATGGCGGGTCTAGTACATAGCATGGCATACATTAGAGATCCTATGGCTGAGGCATAGGGAGTCTTACTCATCCTTTCTCTATCTTCTGTCGATGTCGGACTTTGAGTTTTACTCAAGGTCGTATTGGGCAACATGGGCAAGAACCCTTTCTTGCTATCTTCCATTCCAAACCTCTTTAGAACTTTGTCCAAATATGTACTTTGTGACAATGATATTTGGCGTCTCTATCTATCTCTATAAATCTTTATGCCTAATATGTAAGCTGCTTCGCCAAGATCCTTCATTGAAAAACTATTATTCAAATATTCCTTGACACTATTAAGAAGGTCTACATCATTCCCAATCAACAATATGTCATCTACATACAGTATTAAGAATGCTACAGAGCTCCCACTCACTTTCTTGTAAATACAAGCTTCTCCATAAGTTTGTATAAAACCAAAACTTTTGATCACCTTATCAAAACGTTGATTCCAACTTCGGGATGCTTGCTTCAATCCATAGATGGACCGTTGAAGTTTGCATACCTTGTTAGCATCTTTAGGATCGACAAAACCTTTGGGTTGCATCATATACAACTCTTCATAAATGTCTCCATTGAGGAATGTTGTTTTGACATCCATCTGCCATATCTCATAATCATAATATGCAGCGATTGCTAACATTATCCTCACAGACTTTAGCTTCGCTACTGGTGAGAAAGTCTCATCGTAGTCAACTCCTTGAATTTTTCAAAACCCTTTGCGACAAGTCGAGCTTTATAGACAGTAACATTACCATCAACATCTGTTTTCTTCTTGAAAATCCATTTGTTCTCGACAGCCTTCCGGCCATCCGATAAGTCCACCAAAGTCCATACTTGGTTTTCGTACATGGATCCAATCTCGGATTTCATGGCTTCTTGCCATTTATTGGAATTTGGGCTCATTATCGCTTCCTCATATGTCTCAGGGTCATCGGTGTTGTCCACCAACATGACACTCATAACGGGATCATACCAATTTAGAGTGGTACGAGTTCTCGTTGACCTGCGAGGCTCTGTAGCAACTACAACCGAAGTTTCATGATCATCATCATTAGCTTCCTCTCTAATTGGTGCAGGCACCACAGGAACTTCTTCTGGTGCTGCGCTACTCGCAATTTCGAGAGAAGGTTCGACAACCTCGTCGAGTTCTACTTTCCTTCCAGTCACTTCTTTTGAGAGAAATTCCTTCTCTAGAAAGGATCCATTCTTGGCAACGAAGATTTTGCCTTCGGATCTATGATAGAAGGTATACCCAATAGTTTCCTTCGGGTATCCTATGAAGACACATTTTTCCGCTTTGGGTTCAAGCTTGTCCGGCTGTAACTTCTTTACATAGGCTTCGCAACCCCAAACTTTAAAGAACGACAATCTTGGTTTCTTCCCAAACCATAATTCATACGGTGTCGTCTCAACGAATTTAGATGGTGCCCTATTTAAAGTGAATGCTGCTGTTTCTAATGCATAACCCCAAAATGATAGCGGTAAATCTGTAAGTGACATCATAGAACGAACCATATCTAAGAGAGTTCGATTACGACGTTCGGACACACCATTATGCTGTGGTGTTCCCGGCAGTGTCAATTGTGAAAGTATTCCGCATTTCTGCAAATGCTTGCCAAACTCGTAACTTAGATATTCACCTCCACGATCAGAACGTAGAAATTTAATCTTCTTGTTACGTTGATTCTCTACCTCACTTTGAAATTCCTTAAACTTCTCGAAAGTTTCGGACTTATGTTTCATGAAATAGATATACCCATATCTACTCAAATCATCCGTGAAGGTAAGAACATAACGATAACCACCGCGCGATGCTACACTCATTGGACCACACACATCGGTATGTATGATTTCCAATAAGTCCGTAGCTCGCTCCATCATACCAGAAAATGGAGTCTTAGTCATTTTACCCATCAGACATGCTTCCCATCTATCAAGTGATTCAAGAAGTCCATCGGAATGGAGTTTCTTCATACGCTTCACTCCAATGTGACCAAGACGACAGTGCCACATATAGGTCGAGTTATCGCTCGATTTCAAACGTTTAGCCTCAATGTTATTAATATGTGTATTTCCACTATCAAGATTCAACAAGAATAGACCATCTATTAAAGGTGCATGTGCATAAAACATATTACTCATATAATTTGAACAACCATTATTCTCGGACTTAAACAAGTAACCATCTCGCAATAAACAAGATCCCGATATAATGTTCATGCTTAACGCAAGCACCAAATAACAATTATTTAAGTATAAAACTAATCCCGATGGTAGATGAAGGGGTAGCGTGCCGACCGCGATCACATCAACCTTTGATCCGTTTCCCACGCGCATCGTCACCTCATTCTTCGCTAGCTTCCGTTTATTCTGCAGCGCCTGTTTCGAGTTACAAATATGAGCAACCGAACCAGTATCAAATACCCAGGCACTACTACGAGTACTAGTGAGATACACATCAATAACATGTATATCAGATATACCTTTTTTCTTGATGTTGCCGTTCTTCAAATCCGCCAAGTACTTTGGGCAATTCCGCTTCTAGTGACCTTCTCCCTTGCAGTAAAAGCACTCAGTATCAGGCTTAGGTCCAGCCTTGGTCTTCTTCGTTGGCGTGGTAACTTTCTTACCACCCTTCTTGAAGTGTCCCTTCTGCTTAGACTTGCCTTTCTTGAATTTGGTGGTCTTATTGACCAACAACACTTGGTGCTCTTTCTTGATCTCCACTTCTGCAGATTTCAACATGGCAAAGAGTTCTGGCAACGTCTTGTTCATGTTTTGCATGTTGTAGTTCATCACAAAGTTCTTGTAACTTGGTGGTAGTGATTGGAGGACGCGGTAAATCCCCAAAGCATTAGGAATCACTATACCCAAGCTTTGAAGTTTGTTTGCGTGCCCAGACATCTTAAGCACATGCTCACTGACGGAGCTGCCCTCTTCCATCTTGCAGTTAAAGAACTTTTCAGAAGCCTCATAGCTTTCAATTGCCGCATGAGTCTCAAAGATCAATTTGAGATCCTCGACAATATCATATGGGTCTGAATTCTCAAACCTTTTCTGAAGCTCCGATTCTAAACCATACAAGATAGCACACTGAACTATGGAGTACTGATTCTTCCGAGTGAGGTAAACATTCTTTACTTCATCGGCAACATCAGCTGCAGGTGGGTCACCCAGCGGTGCATCCAGCACATAGGTCAAATTACCAGCTGTGAGGACAATCCTCAAATTGCGGAACCAATCCGCGAAGTTGCTTCCATTGTTTTTCAACTTTTCTTTCTCTAGGAACGCATTAAAATTGATGGTAGGGGCTGCCATTGATCTACAACATATTTGCAATAGTTTAGACTAAGTTTATGACAAATTGAGTTCAAATTAATAATAAAATTAATCTAGGTGAACTCCCACTCAAAACAATATCCCTCACATTGTTTTAGTGATCACACGAACCAAATCCACCATATCAACACCGATCATCACGAGAGTTGATATAGTTTCAATGGCGAACAATCGACATGTTCATCATATCTATTATATGATTCATGCTTTACCTTTTGGTGATCCGTGTTCCGAGACCATGTCTGTACATGCTAGGCTCGTCAAGATCAAACCTCAGTTTCCGCATGAGCAAATCTGGCTTGCTCACGTTGTATACACTTGCGGAATCTAACACACCCGATCATCACGTGGTGCTTCGAAACAACAAGCTTTAGCAACGGTGCTAACTAAGGGTGAACACTTTATGACTTGAAATTCATGTGCATGAGGGATCATCTTATAATGCTACCGTCGTCTACTAAGCAATACAAGATGCATAAAGGATTAACATCACATGCAATTCATAATATGTGATATGATATGGCCTTTCTTTTTTGTGCTTCCGATCTCCATCTTCTTGCACGAACATGATCTCCATCATCACCGTCATTGCATCAAGGTCAATGACGCTTCTCCATGGTTGTCGTCCACCGGCTTCAACTATTACAACTACTTTGAATAGACACGCGGGTCGTAACATAAATTAAAGACAACCATATGGCTCCTGCTGGTTGCCAACTTACAATAAGGAACATTGCATACATCAAATATAATCACAATCATGGCCATATCACATCATTGCACACCCCTGCAAAACAAAGTTAGACGCCTCTACTTTCTTTGCATATTTTACGTGGTTTGGGGATTTCAATAAGTGTCGTTCTAACTTACGAACATGAACCACAACATTGATACTAGTATTGTTAATCACCCGTTGTAAATTGGATCTTAACTATGCTAGGAGAAACAGGCACCCGCAAAGCCACTTATGCAATACAAGTTGCATGTCAAGCGTGGAGCAAGTCTCATGAACGATGTCATGTAAGGTTAGCCCGGGCCGCTTCATCCCAACATCCCGCAAGATGCAAAGTACATAAAAAGCAATCGACAATAAAAGCATCAACGCCCATAATGACCATTGTGTTCTACTCGTGCAACAGATCTACATATAGACACGGCTCTGATACCACTGTAGGGTTTCGTAGCATGGAAAACAAAAAATTTCTACCACATACAAACAAACAAGCCAAGATCTATCTACTAGATTGTAGCAACGAGTCGATGGAATAACTCACCCTCGAAGATTCCAAAGTGTGTAACGAGAGCGGATTCTCGTGGGTGATGTAGTCGTACTCTTCCCGATCTCAAGATCGCGTAGACGATCCTTCCGGCGCTGCGTTTCGGCAGCGCTCCCGCAGTCGGTCACACATTCGGTACTCGACGAAGACCTTCCTCTCCCTTGTTCCAGCAGGCTGCGGAGGTTGTAGCACTCTCCTCGCGATTCCGGCAGCACAACGGCGTGGTACCGGAAGTAGAGGGGAGATCTCGCAGGGCTTCGCCTTAAGCCGGAGCGAGTATGGTGGAGTATGAGAGAGTCCCTCGACGATCTAGGGTTTAGACACGCCGAGGAGGGGCAAGCCGGCGGCTAGGGTTGAGCTAGGCGGCGGCGGCGGTTTGCCCTAGGGCCGGCGGCGGCTATGGAGGCGGTGGCGGCTTGGGGCTAGGGTTTAGAGGTGTAGGAACTTGTGTCTAGGAGGGGAGCCCTGCCCCTCCTTTTATAGGTGGAGGGGGCCGGCCAAGGGGAGGGGAGTCCCTCCCCAACTCGGCTTGGTGGTGCGCCGGCGGTGGGAGGAGGAACTCCTCCCCCAAGTCGGTTTCCACCTCCCTCTCCACTTCCCAAAAATAGCCGTTTGACTTTCAAACTAGGCGTTTGACTTTTCAAACTAGGATTTGAATAAACCCTCTATTTTGTTCAGCGATGACACCGAGTACATGATGCAATCATACCAACTTGATATAACACATTCATGTACCCTTCCCCTCCGGAGTGCCGGACATTCCCGAACCTTCTAGAACATTCCCGATGAAAACACCGGAACCATTCCCCAACTCCGAAACGGGACTTTCCTTATATGAATCTTATTCCCCGGACCATTTCGGATCTCCTCGTGATATCCCGAATCCCATTCGAGACTCCGAACAACATTCGGTCTCTTTCTCATCATTCCATAACTACTCAAACAACGTCGAATCCTTAAGTGTGTCTCCCTACGGTTCGTGAATTATGCGGACATGATCGAGACACTTCTCCGAACAATAACCAATAGAGGAATCTGGAAATTCATATGGCTCCCACATATTTCTACGATTACTTTGCGATCTAATGAACCACTTACATACGATACCAATTTCCCTTTGTCTCACGATAGTTTACTTATCCGAGGTTATGATCGTCGGTATCTCTGCATACCTAGTTCAACCTCGTTACCGATAAATACTCTTTTCTCGTTCCCGTGATATGTGATCCCTTGTGAGCCAGTCACATGATTGCAAGCTAATTGGATGACATTTCACGGAGAGGGCCCAAAGTACATCTATCCGTCATATGGATGGACAAATCCCACTCTTGATCCATGTGTCTCAACCAATACTTTCCGAACACTCAATGCCACCTTTATAGCCACCCAGTTACGGTGTGGTGTTTGATGTCATCAAAGCATCCATCCGGTAAAGGTGATATGCATGATCTCATGGTCGAAGGAATTAGGTTACTATGTATCAGAAAGCATATAGCAATTGAACTATTAAAATGACTTGATCTTTATGCTACGCTTATCTATAGGAGTTTGTCCACCATATCATTCTCCTAATGATATGATCTTGTTGTTAATAACATCTCAATATTCATGATAGGGAAACCACAATCATCTATTAACCAACAAGCTAGTATTATATAGAGGCTTTACTAGGGACTCTTATTTTAGTCTACAAATCACACAAGTATTAATGTTTCCTTGTTAATACTATTATAGCATGAATGTAAACATTTATCATAAACACAAAGATATAATAATAACTATATTTATTATTGCCTCTAGGGCATATCTCCAACAAGAAAGTCTTCTCACCTATAATTTGTGAACCAACCAAAGTTGTTAGAATCGTGATTCTGAATCGGATCGGAACCTCTATGGTAGGATCATAGATTGTAGGATCATAACTTTAGAATCCTGAAATCATAGATTCTACTTAGTAGAATCGTAGAACCGATCCACTTAATTTGGGTCGTAAAGTCGTAGAATCGCATGGTAGAATCACGAGTCTGACAACTTTGGAACCAACCATATAAAAGGGACATAATTCTTGACTACTTTTGCAATTATCATGTCTTGGCAATTGTTATGCTACACAAAGTTCCAGAGCTATGCAATGTGCAGTTTTTGCAATCCTCTCATGAACCTATACACATATGTGAAGCACATCATTAGACAAATGCCTTCTTCTAGTTGGATTATGTTCTCATCATACCGCCAACTTGTGTTCTTCTTTGTACCGCTCTTTCTTCCTGGACATAGAGCCCAAGATAACACCTTAGTCCCATCATCATATGGATCAAAATCCACAAGTGGGTCTTCATCATGCAAAGGAAAATAATTTGTTGGTGTTTTGATTTGCTAACTGCAATGGGAAATGGATGTTGGCCCTTTTCTCACTAGTAGTTTCTCCCCCCCCCATCACTGGCGCGGGCTCAAGGAGTATTTGTCGGCCACCATCACAAGATGAACCATCTGAATTGTAGGAAATTTCTTCAGCTTATGTTTCACCTTCAAACTACTGCACCGAATGCTTCCTCTTCCTCTTCTTCATATCAACTAACCTTTGGCTAATATCTTCTTCTTCTTTCTACCTGGCTTCATCTGTTATGATGGCCTGTAAGTGCCATATCAAAGTCAAATCTTCTGAAACCTCTACCATTTATTCTGAATCATTTTTAAAATCATGTGGGAAAAACTCTTCTTCAATAATCTCTTGTCCTTCTTCTTCATGCTGCACTGCTGGGTGAATAAAAAATCGACATCACCATCCTCAACTTGTATAATCTGCTTATTTTTGTGCAGATTGTTACTTTGATGGACGAGCAAGTACAACATCTTTGGTCTTTAGTTAATTATACGCATTTCTGGTTTGGAAACATTACACCATCAACATCCAAACTTGAGGCACTCCAATTTCTTATATAGGTATTTGTTCTTCTATCGATGAAGTGGCTATGTTTGAAGATAGTTTATTTTTTTCCTTTAACTATGATCAGACTTATACACTTCTTCTCCTCATATTTCTCAAGAATTTTCCCCGCCTTAGCCATTCCATAACCTAACTCCATCCCTGCAATCTCTCTTCCTTTTTCCTTAACATAATACATCTTGTCATGCATCCCATGTCCCTCTCCCTTAATCGGAGCTAATAGATTTAGGTATGCCCAATGATCGCTCTAAATTATTCAGGCCATCTAAATTGAACCTCGCACCACATACATCATCATCAAAGCTACATAAATTTAAAAAACAAAACTTAAATTCGAAATCCTTAGCCAGCAATGCTCGAAACAAATCGATAGAGAGGTTCAATGCACCCGGTCACCTGACCCTGCGCCGGCGTCATTTGCTTATGTCTGAGGGCAGGAGAGTCAGATACCATGACTCGATGCGTGTTCGAAGGGGGGGGGGTGTTAGGGTTCCGACTGTGCTGATAACGATTGTCTGTCCACGACCGTCACATCATGTCACGTTAGCCTGATGGAGGGTCCCACCCATCAGTTTGGGGATCAAAACTGAATTCGTGCCTTCTGTAGCGAGTTAGTCATGCAGTGGTGGTGGTTTTTTGAAATCCTAACGAATAATGGTGATATTTTGAAATCCTAGGTAATTTTGGCATGGAAGACCCTTGGGAGACCTGTAACTTATATTGCAGTAGGAAAAGTAATAGAAATTGGAATACTTTGTGGAAAGATTACATAGCTGTCACGAAGCAATGAATCAACGAAGAAAAGAACCGGGAGAGAGAAAGAGAAAAGGAAGTAGTTTACAGTAATAATCTACACAGAAAAAACATGGTGACGAATGAAGGGCGTTGCCATGCCAACCCGTACTTCCTCGGCTAACTAATGATTAACCACGGAGCACTTCTTCCTGATCTCGCCCTGGGTTCCGGTGAGGACGTTGGCGTTGCCCATCTTGACCATGGAGACGCCAAAGTCGGCAAAGAACTCGTCCTTGAAGGCACCGGTGGCGTGGCGCAGGATGTAGGCGCGGGTGAATGCGTCGGTGAGGAGGGCGCCGTCGGAGTGGAAGAGGCCCCTCCGCTTGCTGACGAGCTTGAAGTAGTCGAGGTCAAAGCTCTTGAAGCTCCCGGGGTCCATCTCCACGAGGGTGGTGTTGTCGTCGAGGCTGGCGCACTTGCTCTTCAGCTTCTCCATGTAGAAGGGTTCCAAGGTTGGGTCGATGTCGCTGGCGTTGTCCATGCCGGTGAAGTTGTAGAGCCTGTCGGAGAAGGAGAAGCAGTGCGATGTTCCGATCGTGTGTGCAGCTGAAGCAGAGACAGGACATGCTTGTCCATTAGTTAGACGACCAACCATTTACTGAACTGATGAAGCTTTTGGCATTGCTGCCATTGCAATCATGCTGTTACGAATTAATTACCCGAGAGTACGACGAGGTCCTTGATGTCGAGGTTCACTGCGGCGAACATCTGAGTGAGCCGGGTGATGTTTGCGGTCGGAGGGGGCAGCGCTTTGGTGTCGTTGGACATGGACACGCTACCGTCTCGCCGGCCTAGAGGAACTTCCCAGAATGGCCCCTTGCTCTGAAAAACAAAAACAACGAATATCATTGAGAATTTGGCTTCGGTATATTACTGTCATTTGCAATTTTGCTAGAGTACTCCAGTATACATATACTGACCAGCCAGACAGCGTCCCTGGCGATGAGCGCGAGCACGTCGGCGCAAGAGACGGTGTCGGGACAGGCCTTCTCCACGGCGGCCTTCACCCTCTCGACGAAGTCGAAGCCACGCAGAGTCAGGTTGGGCTTCGCGTCCTTCTCCGCCGTCTTGTTAGCCGAGTCCAGCAGAACCGAGCCGTCGCAGCCCTGCATATTCACCATATCAGTTCAGGTCACACCGTGCCAGCTCTCTGAATCAAGGTACGCAGCATGGCCACTTACCCTGACGAAGCAGTCGTGGAAGTGCATCCTGAGCAGCGGCGCGGCGAGGCTGGGCGCCAGGGAGAGCGCCCTGACCATCTCCTTCCGGACAACCTCCTCCACGCTCGGGCACGTCGCGGCGTAGAACTTCTCCTGCAGCTGCGCACTCGCGCACGACGCCGCCACCGCCGTGAGCAGCAGCGCCACCATCACACCCCTAGACGCCATTTCCAGAAGCTAATGCTAGTCGAGGTAGCTAATCAGGGGAAGAAGCTTGAACTGCTGCTGCTGCTGAATTGGCGCCCAGGAAATTTATAGATCAGGGGCTGTCCCCACGCCTGCATGTGGTAGGCTGTCTTGAGAAGCGGCAGGTAAGTTTTGCATGGTTTAATGAGTTGTCCCTTGCCTTGTTTGAACCTTGTGGAATCTTTGCCGTGGCAGGTACAACGGCGGCCACCGTATGTATAATGGAGGCGGCCAGCCAGACGGTAGCACGTATCTGCAGATCATCATCAGGATCATAATTAACTTGGTGACTGGGAACGGGAGTAAATCCGTTTGCCAATGGTTTCAATCAACAAGGGCTAGCTCCGGGAAAGGGTCAATGTCACCAACCGGTAGTTTGTACCAGTACCATGGTACCGTCCAACATATGACGTATCTATACCTTGGGTGTCTACGTTCGGTATGAAGAAAATACTCCTCCGGTCCAAAATAAATGCAAAATAGGAGTTCTACCTTTTGTGAGAAATTTTTGTTTTTCTATTTTCTAGTGGCTAAAATGAGGTGCTTGTGAATAAAGTACCATGATAAGATGCCAGACATTTTCAAGTTCTTTGCTTTATCCTGCTGATTAAATGATTTTTTTAGACATTTACAATATGTAATTCTAAATTAAACTACAAATGTGTGATAAAATGCTCACCTAATTCGTTAAAAACATTTTTCACATAGCCTAGTAGGAATATAGGCAATATATCTAGGATGTGGTTTATAATTCAAGACCTTCTTTATGGGATGTTATGCCTCAATTTGCACCCACTTTAAAAAAAATTCAAGGATTGGAAAAATGGTTTTAAAATGACGCCGTTTGGCGTGCAATCATATTATATGTACCAGTTTATATGAAAAGGATAAAATTTCAATTTGATTTTTTAAAAAAAACTTTCTTCATAAAATAGTCTACCATGTATGAACATTTACAGGTTTCAAGCCAATTGCCATCCTTAGAAAAGTGCAAAATAAGAGTTCCACTTTTTGTGGAAAATGATTTTTTTTTTATTTTTGAGTGGCTAAAAAAAGTTTCCTTGTGAAGAAAGTACCACAAATAATATGCCAAGTTGGACATTTGCAATTTACACACGACATAGGTCATATATTGGAGGCCTAATGTTGAAATATTTTGAATTTCCAAACTCTTTATCTATATTTCATGGATTAAATGAATTTTTTAACATTGCCAAAAGGAATTCAAAATTTAATTGCAAGTTTGTAATAGAATGCTCACAAAATTTGGGTAAAACCATTTTCAAGTACCCTAGTATAAATCCACACAAATATACTTAGGATGTCTTGAAAAATTTAGAGACATTTGTATGGAATGGCATGCCACAAAATTGGCACCCCTTTTTGAAAGCAAAATAAAAATATAAAAATACTTCAAAACATATCAAGTCTATTATGTGTACTAGTTGCCATGTGAAAATATAAATTTTAAATTTGAAAAATACTTCACAAAATTCCCTATCATGTTTGAAATTTTATGAGTTTCAAGCAAAATGACCAAGGCCATGAACATTCTCGTTCTATCTTTCACACCACAACAACTTATGAATCAAGATTTAGTAATAAGTTTGCTAGACTATATACCAATTCCATACAATACTAAAGCACATAGTAAAACAAAAGTTCTAGCCTATGAATCAGAAAACATCATACTCATGTAAAATTACGATACCTTAATTTAGCGTATCTTGTGTCGCGCTTGAAAATCATCTCTACAAAGGCGAGCGCAAAATTTCAGCTCGTTCTTTCATAGGTTCCGAGATGATCCCGTTGATCGCATGGACATCCACATCAGCTTAACTGAGAATAGAGTATCAGCCACAAGCTTTGGCAAATCAATAAAAGCATCGATCTAGACCATATTTAATTGTATGATTCTATACTCGGTTCAGCAATGTCTTCCATCTAGTGTCCATGTCCAAATTTTTCTGAGCCAACTAATATTTGATTTCGAAATGCATCCAAACTTTCTATTTCACTAGGTCGTGATCAGTTACGTGCTTCTTCAAATTGCTATGCTTCGTCGAGCCTCAAAGCTGGGACTGGTCATGCTTTCTCGGATGTTGCCTGTTGTCGCCTTTGTGGACAAAAATCAAGCAAATTTTTGCCAATATAGACAAAAAAATCCCATGTTATTGTGTAGTCAACAAGTCAAAGATAAAAGTTAGGAGTTAAAAGACAAGGTCAAAGATGAAACCCATGAAGCAAGAACCCCATTAGGTGGAGTCATAGTTCGGCTAGTCCACCATGGACATGGCCCATCCCCTTTCTCATGCACACCCCTACTAGACTAATGTACCAAACCTTTACTATATCTTATAAGCTCTAAGCTCCCTGGTTTTGAGAGCATGTGGTTGCACAGGTCGTTTTCCGCTAGATAAGGCCTACCCGGTGCCGGTGAAATTGAGGATCCATGGTTTATTGGGCCATGTCCCACTGGATGGGGCCCACCTGGTCCATAGTTGGTGGAATTGGGGCTTGATGATTTATCGGGTCGTGTGATGAGGCATGCATGCTTGCGTGTCGCTGCTTCGCTGCCCCTGGAATTGAGGCCACATGATTGTTTCTCCTATGGGCCTTCGGTTATGCCCTACATGTCGGTGTCTTATTGTTTTCTTTTTGGGCCTGCCTAGCTTAGCAGCTTTTGCGTCTATGGTGTTGTGGTTGGTCATTTTTGGCCTCATGTCCTCTACGTGGAAGGGAGAAGCAGGAAGCGGGGTCGGTTCGCAGATCCTTTCATCGTCGGGTCCGTATTTCCCTTATTGTTCTCGTAGTGTAGGTGGTTTCCTTTCGCGATGCGGTGGTCTCCTGCTTCCTCACCTATGAGATCCATAGATGTCGGGGGGGGGGGGGGGGGGGGGGGGGGTCTACGTGTGTCTGCCTACGGTCACTAGGGCTTTCTTATGGTATTAAAGCCTACCTACTTAAGAAGGAGAGGATTTCTTCTTAAACAATGAAATGGTATCAAAGAATAGAATTTCATTCTGCACAGAATTTAAACGACATTAGTAGAGGATGGCGCGGGAGAGCGTGCTAGGTCCATCTAGTTATTCCTATGTCACCTAGCTATCGCCATAAAGGGTAGATTTGATCATTTGTTAAGAATCTTTACCATATATAAAACCCTAATGGGGCAAGATCCCGTCCACTCCATATTCAATAAGAGAAGGGGAGAGGGCTAGAGCCCCAATCCTTGTTCAGGGCGCTCTAGTTTAGGATCTGAGCAGTCGTGTTCAACTCGGACCAAGTTGTGCGAGGCCTTGACTTTGCCCCGTGAAGCCTTGTTAGGCCCATGGACTATGCTCAAACCTTTTGATGGCATCTTAATAAACGTAGGATTAAGCCATGATGCAATGATGCAACCCGACCTACTAAAAATCATTAATTGTCCAATTTAGAAAATACTGCAAATATGTTTGGTATATGAAAGATCCACATGAACATGTATTGAGCTAAACACCAATCACTTTCCGCTCCCTCGTACGCTCATGAGGATTCAAAACGCACTATCTCACCTATAGAAAGCATGAACACAACACAATCAATTTTCAAACAAGGCCAAAGACATGCAAGGAATATTGTTGGCACTCTAGGGAAAAAAACCAAAATGAAGAAATATCATCGGCGTCAAGGCAGAAAATCATGGATTTTCTAGAATGCGAGGGCAAAGTATCCCTCCCTCCCACACCACAAAATTGCTTACGGGAAGAAATAAGGAAGCTCAAAATTGTCGAGAAAGTGAGGGAAATAGACCTCCTTGACATGTGGTATGAGCAAACTGGCCCAAACATTGCTTGTGAAGAAAAAGAAAAGAACAAATGCTTTCGATAAAGCGACGGAATGCATCCATACCTCGACTATAGACACCAAAAGATTGCTTACGACAACAATAAATGAAACTCAAAGTTGTAGAGAAAATGGAAAAAATATGTCACCCTCGACTCGTGGGACAAACAACCATGCGAAAAAGGGAACTAGGAGGGACCTCGACCCAATGGCAATTGTAAACAACACCACAATTGTGGCTAGGGTTTCAGAAACTCGCCACTATTTGTTAGGGTTTACAAAAACCATAACTTCAAGACTAACCCATTATAAAAGCACCGATTTAGTGCTGATCCTTGTTCGATAGTGAGACCTGTCGTTAGGATGACGTGGCACTGTGTGATGGTCGCGGACATACGACCATTAACAGTGTGGTTGGAACTAGGCACATAATCATTGGCGCCAGCTATTTGTCTCTCTAGTGCCTCAATCTTTATTCTCCATCTGCCCCCCGCTCACTGCCATCGCTGGTGTCGCTGTCATCCTCCTCTTTCGTCGATGCTTTGACAACATGCTAAGTTTGTGCTTTGTGATATGAGTAATTCTCTGCTTCAATTACTTTGGGTTACAGTTCCCTATTTTGGTTTTTAGATTTTTGTTTAATTGAGCTTTGATTTGTGGTTGATTTATTCAGTTTTAGTTAACCGCTATGGAGTACACATCAGATTCTTTGGATAACGCTGCATTTTGTAGCGTTGATGTTGATGCGCCTATTTTTTTTGTCGTGTTCAGGAAGTCAAGTTTATATAGATGTTTTGTTTTTGAGGGGACGAACATGTAAATGCTACTTAGTTATATTTTGTTTGATTAATTCTAGCTTGGGTCGACACATTCATTGGTCTCATGGTGAAAAATTCAGTTAAATATTTGAATCTTTGAATACAGAAATCCAATGCAATGAATTATGATCAGTTGTTACTAATTGATAGTGTAGAATATATACATAATAATGTAGAACAATGTGTAGGTAAAACCCAAATAATAATATACTGAATATTTACTTTATAATATACATGTACTGAATCAGAATCTAGAAATGCAGTTGTCTATTTTGTAGTTTAATATATTTTAGATAATAACTGCTTGTGGTCTGTAAGCTAATTTTATTCTATTTCAATTAATACGCAGTGTTCGATTGTGGGTTTGTGGCCCGGGTTGGCCCTGAGTGGCCTGAATCACTCCAAAATACACTTGCTAGTTTGTGGGGGCATGTATGTGACCAAAAAACAGTATGCACAAAGAAAAACATTAAAATGCAGAGTTGCTCCACTATTTGGCACAAGATAAGAAAACAGTGGAGGGAAAAAATACATAAATTTGTTGAGTGATGTGAAGAAATGGATGGATTATAATGATAAGAATGTGATGGAGCAAAATATGCATAAGATGAATGAAAATGGTTAGGAGAAAATGTTAGTTGTATGTGAACTAGAGATGGAGAATCAAAAGCTGAAGTGTGAATTATTTTTGATGAAATATAAGACAGAGCAAAAGGGATGCTTTTAAGTAAAGAAATAAAGAAGGAAAATAATAAGTTAGAGTATAACTTGTATGATCTACTTAAAGCAAGTGAGGGAAACAAGGACAAGATCAATAGGATAAAAGAAATTTGCGAAGAAGTGGAACAAGGAAAAGGTGCTTGCACTATATTTTGCAAGTGAAATTGTGTTCAACAAGGAACCAGCTAGACAATTTGTGTTGAACAATGAACCATGTAATATTTATCTACTTATGGAAGTCTACTATATGTCAGTGTGTATTGAATTTAGCTATCAATGTTAACTGTAATTATTTGGAATTTTAACTAAATATTGTGTGTATGTACTGTTCCCAGCTGGTATCTTCCAGTTTTGACATAACACTAGCACATACTTACACAAAATAATATGACACAAACAGGTTCACACCCAGGTTCCTCGCACTTCACTACAGTTCAACACAGAGCAATTCAAGAGACAATAGTTCACCACATAACAAATTAATTCACTTCAGGTTGATGTTAGTATCTTGTAGGGTCATCTTGAAAATGTTGCTTGTAGTAAGGTAGCCTTTCATCCTGCTTCTCTCATGTCTATTTCTTATTGTCCTGTTAGTAGAAGCTACAGGTTCAGCTAGCCTGGGAGCCCTAAAAGGTTGAGAAGGTGTTCTTGTAGTAGTAGGTGCAAAAGTTATAGGAGGTGATGGACATAGATCACCTTGTTTATTGAGGTAGTGGTGCTACAGTACAAGAAGCACAAGATATTGGAGGTGGTGGTGCTATAATTGTAGAAGCACCAACTTGAGGTTGTGGTGCTGTAGAACCAGATGCAGTAGCTATAGAAGATTTAGAATTTTCTGCTCTATTTCCCTACTTGGTATTGGTTAAATAAACAACTTGGTGGTCAATTCATAGCAAATAAGTACAAGTATTGGAAAGAGTTAAATACTAGAAAATAAGTATGAGTCCGCAGAACCAGAAGTACCCAATGCTTGTTTTTTCTCATCTCAAGAGATGGATTTAGTGGGGTTGAAAAATTTAGTGTATCTGTAGCCCAGAAGGCCACAATTCCTATAGATGACTGCTGTCATTTTAGATGTTTAGTTGGGTGTTGGAACTTTAAACTTTCATTTTTTCCTCTTTGTTTGACTTCTGCCCAACAGTGTTAGCTCGGATCCAGCTGTCTTCACCAAGTACACGGTAAACCACAAGGTTATATGCCTCTAGGTACATTTTTTGACAAAATTAGACACATAGTATTCAGAATGCTAGTATATCTTATAAATGGCTAAAATAGCATGACTGCAAGGGATTACCACATCTTCTATTTGTCAAACTTATATCATATGCTCTGTCCACCCCACTGGTCACTTATCACAAACCATCCACTACCTTTTTAGATCTGCACATTCTTGACCATTTCTTGTTTTCGTCTAGGATTTCTGAGTAGGTTGGGGTGATCACCCACATTACTGTGGCTTCTCTAGTTATTTTTCATTCATTCCTTACCATCACCTTATTCCTTATGCTATTAAACATTATTCTCACAGTTTTTCCCTAACATCAAGTATCATTTTATTGAAAACCTCACTAAAATTGTTAACAAGTAAGTCAGTCTTACAATTGTGGTCCATGGCATATCTAGCACATGCAACAACTAGAATTTTGATTAGCCACTCTCAACCTTCTTTAGACTCGGCCTTCATGCTTCCTAGTGCAACACCAAACCATTCTGAGCAGCTGCATCCACAATTTTCTTTAGCTTCCCCCTATCCTAACAGTTTGATTTTTTTCATAAATGTATCTTTGGTGGTACCTTTGAGGGAAGTTCGGAAACACTTAGTTTGTTGCAT
The DNA here is from genome assembly GCA_910589765.1 of Avena atlantica. Lineage (NCBI taxonomy): Eukaryota > Viridiplantae > Streptophyta > Magnoliopsida > Poales > Poaceae > Avena > Avena atlantica. The sequence continues at coordinate 454,018,424 of OU342733.1, read as the reverse complement.
TTAACAAACCTTGTTTATTTTAAATGATTCAAAATTATTCAAAAAATACTAAAGACAATTTCATGGATTTATTTAGTCATTCAAAATTAATAAAAATACTAGATATATTTTCATGTATTTATTTAGCCATTAAAAATTACTCAAAAAATATTATAATTATATTCATTGATTTATTATAAATTTAAAATTACACAAAAAATACTAGAGACAAATTTATAGATTTATTTAGCCATTTAAAATGACTCAAAAAATACTTCTGAAATTTTTGTAGATTAATTTAGGCACTCAAAATTACTCAAAAAAATACTAAATATATTATCATGGATTTATTTGTCCTATTTAAATTTACCCAAAATGTACTATAGGTATTTTCATGGATTTATATAGGTATCAAAATTACTCAAAAAATACTAGAGATATTATCATGGATTTATTTAGCTATAAAAATTACTCAAAAAATACTAGAGACAACTTCATGGTATTATTTAGCCATTTAATATTACTAAAAAACTAGAGATGCTTTCATGGATTTATTTATGCATTCAAAATTACTGACAAAGTACTAGAAAAAATTTCATGGATTTATTTAGGCATTCAAAATTACTCAAAAAGTACTAAACATATTTTCATGGTTTTATTAAGTCATTTGAAAGAGGTTAGAAAGTGTGTCGACATGTATATACTAGAAATAATTTCGTGGTTTCATTATTACCTTCTACCAATAAAAAATGATGGTGTAATTCCTAAATTGTCCTAATCGCCACTAATTGCATACTTTGGTTGTGTGGGAAGCCAAGACCAAGATTATGTCTCCTCCTTGTCAACCATACCAAAGGTAATGGGAAATAAATTATTGTTTCGATCCCTTCTAGTTGCTAGAAATTGTTGGCATGTCCTGAGTTTTACAAAACATCTGTCTGGACCAGTGTAAGCACAAGGAACTTTACCAAGTTAAAAGCTGTTTCTATACAGATGAAATGTTGTTAAACCTAATTTTCAAAGGAAAGTACCAACGAATGTCTACAGCCTTTCAAGAAGCCTTATGCAGATGCATGGAGACAAAAAACATGAAATTTTGGGTTTTACTTGGCTGCTTTGCAAAACTTCTGTTTTGAGAATGCATCTAGTGCCAAAATTTCTAGAAATCACTGTGTGCAAGTAATCCGAGTGTAACATCCCAGCATTAGAGCTTAGACATAAGCTGAACCCAGATGTGTGCATTGCATTCATGCATAGAAAATCCGAATAAATTTCGTGCTTTTACACAAAACTTGTCAATGTGATTGAAGCTTCTCTTAACTTGATGAAATGAGAAGTAGATCATCAAGTTGACTACGATAAGTTTCAATAGGACTTTGCTAAAACCTTACTTTGGGTAAGGGAGATTTAACCTAAGGGTAGATCAAATGAAATAAAAGATAAAACCTAATACATTATGATTTATATTTCATCTTTAGGTGATCATATCATAGTATCAATTATAATCACTCATGAGTACCAATTTAAGGATATAACACCAAATATGAATTTAACCACTATATCTTAATCTCATCTTCATATACCTGAGTATCATGGTAAGGTCTAACCCTCTTCTTAAGCAATATTGAGTAGGAAAGAATCTGAGTTTAGATCATTCACCTATACCTTTCTTTCCGTATCAATCCTTATCGTCCCTATTGAGTTATATTTCAATATTTGTTGTTAATCAATGTTGAGAAATCAACTATTGATTCATCCATTCCCAACATATCAAGTATTTGATCATAACACAGCTTACAAATAAGTGTCTACAAAGAAACAACTAAGAAGAGGTGAATAGTGATGCTAGTTTCAGATGTCATTTATTTGATAAGAATGATTGAAAAGAATCCAATCAATAAGATAGTTGATGGAGTTAAATTCTTCCTTGATAAAAAAGAAGATTACAAGGAAGAAGTCTAGAGATAGTTACTAGGAGTAGTCCTATTGGATCAAGTAGGTATAGTTAATGAATTATATCTCTTAACCCAATATAACTAAACAGAAGATAATTATCATACCACTGCAATGTTGTATTGATGGAGCCTTGTTTAACCAATTGGAAACCTAAACCATAATGGATCAAAAGATTATAATGATCAAGCCTTATTCACCAAGGTTGAGTACTTATGTCATGTATAAGTGGTATTGGTGGATAAAACATGATTGAAACCCTAGTAGAGGTAATCTATCCTAGAGTAGTCATTACAACCCACATAAATTTAATTCAGGGATTTAAGTGTGAGCCATTAGAGTCAAGTGAATATAGGATGACATTATTCAATTAAAGCTAGTATAACATAGAGTTATAGAAGTAGTGTTATTCATCTTAAAGGTTAGTTAACTTTAAAGAAATATTAGTGATGGATGATTAAGGAAGATTATGAGTGGAGTTTGAAAGAACTACTTGTTGGATTAATGAGTATCAACAGTAGAGTAGTGGGTATAACCAAGCAAAGATATGAGAAAACTATGAAATACTTTAGTATAAAACTCATTGGATTCATCCATGAGTTTAGAAGAATAAAAGGTGAATAAGAACATTCTTGTGAAGTAAAGCTCATCATACTAACTATGATGATGGATAGGAAGAAGTATTATATCTAGGAAAGGAATTCTTTAATTAAAGGTCAAGGATGGTGAAGAATGGAAAATAGACATTCTTGTTAAACAACCAACTCTAAATCTTAAACCAAGTATAATGTCCATCTCATACTATTGATCCATCATCTGATGTCTATAACACTTTATAGAAATATTTCCCTATAGCAAATTACATAAGCCCATCTCTGTTAATTCCAACCATCATAACTATATGTGCTTAAGTATATCTTTATCAATTCTTTTCCATGAAATATTCTAGATATAACTTTCTAGTACTAAAGGTGAGACTATCAAATATCCCAAACAGGAAACAATATGTTTAGCTATTGAATCTTTAACCACATCCATAAAGGAGACTATAGATATTAAAGACCCTAAACCTTAGGGTAGATATGCATAATACAAAACCTTAAACCTCTTTGTTTATTACAATAGAATATGTGAATTGTCATGTTCCAAATCAAATGAAGTAGTAATAACTATATCAATGTATTTTATATTTCATGCATCAAATAATGGTATAGGATCATTACACATATAAAAGTTTCTATTCAAAATATGAGCCAACTAAAGTTAAGTTGATAAGCAAATAAGATTATATCATTTAAGAAATTCATAACTAAAGGAGGAAAATAAAATTATAAGAAGAGCTTTTACAAAATATTAAAGGGGGTTCATATATTAAGAAAATAAAAGGAATATAGCAAGATTATATATAATAAAAATTCACAAATAATACTAACTATGTTTTAGTATTATTGAATTAGTCCAGCAAAGAAATCCTACAAAGAAAAGTTCAAAATATAAATTAAACTCAAATCTTAATAAGAAAACAGAAAATAGAAAAAGGATAAAACAAAGAAAAACACAACCTGGCCGGGGCCCAACACCGCTACACCTATCTGACGCCCCTGTGTAGCCCACAACAGCCCAGTAACCAGCCCAGTTCTTTTTCTTCTATGACTGACAAGTGGGGACATCAAAGGACTGCGGGTTGAGAAGCAAAGATCGTTAGGGGGTTATCCGCAAAACAGCCATCGTCGTCATCGTCGCGCACACAGAAAGCTCGCTGGCAGAGCTCGCCGCCGCCCGATGCCGTCATCGTCATCGTTGCGCCAAGATCAACGCCGCCGTTGCCAGGAGGAGATAAGAAGGCCACCGCGACGCCCTGCCTCAATCCCTATCTCCAATTCCTCCTTATCCTCTCAGATGCGAACGGGACCGAAAACCTAGCTCACCGGAGCCACCCCTCACCGTCAAATCACATCTCCCCACACCATTCCGAGCAGCCATGGAGAAGCGCCTTCCTCCGTAGATCCTCGGTATAGAATCTTGCATCAAGGGGAGCACCGGAGCGGGTGAATTTTGCCGTTCTTCTTCGCAGCAGTTCATCGGAATCCTTGTCGGGGAGCTCGTTTCCGACCGTGCCTGTCCTCGCCGACCACTCTATCATCATCAGGGTAAGTTCCTGAACCTTCCAGCATCCTCGAATCGCCTGATCTCGTTGTAAATCGCCGTTTCACCGTAAGCCACCGTCGGCCACCATCGGAGCTCGTCGGAGCTGAGGCTCCGATGACCATTTCCGAGCGGCAACGCCACTTTTAGGTTCAGTAGGTTGCGCTGATTCGAACTAGGTCCATTTCGTTTGCTAGGACGCCGTAGATCATCGCCTGTGACCACTCACCAACGACGGTGGTGGTGCTAATGCCATCATTGCGTCATGCTCACCTCATGGTTGAACCACGTCAGCCAGTTTGACTGGTCCTTGCCCACGTGGCTGATGACCTGGCCTAGGGCCCATATGTCATTGACTAGGGGGTAAAGACTGGGACAATAAAAAATGTATTTCTTTCACCTAAGAGATGAGGTGGACCCTGGCCCACGGGTCAGTGACTGGGGATAACTCTTGGTACGGTGTAAAAAGTATTTTTCTGTTAGGAAATAAATAAAATGCTATAATCCAATTAATAATATTCCAGAAATTTAATAAATGATTAAATCTTGTTGAGTGTGGATTTGCTGCCAAGGGGGATAGCTGCCCTCCAACGTGCTGAGATATGTACATGCATCTGGCTGTCACTTGTTGTATTTCCGACGATGTGACACTAATCAGTGATTAGAGCGTGCTTAGACTGTCGGATCTTGTCAGTAGTCTGCATGCACCCTCCGGTTAGCATTGCGTGTGTGCAGAGCATGGAAACCCGTGCTTCGTTGGTATGTTGTTTTTTGTGTTTTTCCATATCAGCTACACGTGAGTACTAGATAGGGTTAGCTATTATAAGCTTGAAAACACATGCGAGCTAGCCGGCTAATGCTTACTTGGAAATACCTTTGGCTGTATATTAAGCTGCCGAGCCGTCCCTGTTGGTCCTCCTCTTGCATGCGAGCTAGCCATCTAGCTTTTTTTACGTTGATTAGTTCTTGATTATTATATCCTTTAAGCAGCTCCCCTTTCTTGACCTCACCCCCGTCTCCTTATTTTTTCTAGCTTCAAATAGTTTATCACTCCAAACCTACGTACAAGTTCCGACAAACTAGAAAAAAGCACTTAATATTATTAAGACAATGTAATTGCAGCACTATATATGCTAGACACATACCAAGACTAGACAAATCCCAAGATTAGCAAATCCACACTCACGAGCAAATCCACCCTCGCTGATTAAAGAATTCCGGGACTGTCAGGCCGGTCAGTACTCTGCATGCAGTAGCATGCAACCTGCTTTTGTCGCCCTTCCTAGCTAGTCTGCTTTGTTTTTTAATGGTAGCTCTTGTTGCAGTTAGGCTACATAGCCTACACAAGAATTAGGCCTATTTTTCTGCTGCTTTCACGTATCGTACGCGCACACATGTGTGTCTAACAAGTTAGGAGTAGCTTATCCATGTTTGTGTATGGTCTCTTTGTGTGCTAGCTATGTCGTTAATGTGGTTGCTTCAATCTACTTGATTGACCTCATATTCGTGTCCTGATACTTCTAGCATACCACGGGCTCAGGTGTCTCTAGATTTGGTCATGCGGTCATGCGTGCTTAGGAAAAACAAAAATTACTACCGGTGGTGGCTATGCATGTAGCATATCAGCTTTCAAAATACTGTTGTTGTATCCTGTTAGACTGCTTAATTAAAGCATCTAGCTTATGATTATTTCGCACGTATCTCAGCGCACAAGATGGCAGCTATCCCCCTGGGCAGCAGACTATTAACCAATCTTGTTTAATTAATAACTTTTGATTTATAGTTCAGAAAAATATGTATAATATATGAAAATTTTCAGAAAAATAAAATCTACAACTTAAAACTATTATCAAATAATATTATGCTGATTATTTAAATAAATATTATTTAATAAAGGTTTTATAAGTAATAAAACTTTAATAATTCATACTCCTATAATGATAAATGTAAATAATATAAGTAAAATACCAAAAATCTTAGAAAAATAAGAGTTCTAATTTAAAAATATAATCATGTCTTTTTAGTTCACTTTATTAAATATTTATTATTTATTAAGTAATTATAAAGTAATAAGGATTAAAAAATCATATCTTATTATTTATAAATCACAAAAATAAATGCGATACACCAAAATGATCACAAAAATATTATCTACATGTTAAAAATCTAATATTTTACTTCTGAGGTAAATAAAAATTAAATATTTTAAGAACTCAAATTTAAACTTATTTACTTCATTAATAATTCATATAAGGATAAATAAAAATTATTAATATTCCTAAAATGAGTAAATTAAGTTTAATAAATAATATTAGTCTTAAATATTAATAAAATGAAGCTTAAATGGTTTAAAACATTATAAGTATCTTTTTATTAAATTATCATTAACCCTAAGTGAAGATTTTATTCTCAAAATATTTCAATTCATAATAAAAACGTTAAAGAACAACTTATGAATACACCAAACCTTTTCTAAACCATGTTAACCACCAAATTACAAAAACTACCACAACATTATATAAATCCATAAGTAGTTAAGTGATAGTATGTTTTAGATTATAAACTATACTCACTTATCTATAAAATATAAATGATATTACTCTATTATAGAATCAAGAAACCAATACCCAAGTCAAAAGAATGACCATTCTTAAATAACTTAAAGAAAACATTTCAGATACACAAGATACAAATGTATAAGTACTATACTTTCAAAACTATCTATATTTTTAAAGTTAACTTTAGTCTTCAAGAATCTAAATATAATACAATACATATTACTATATATTTTATAGTTAACTTTGGTCTGAAGTAGTTAAGCTATAAAGCAACTCAAGCCAAACCATTTAAGCAAACAAATAATATCAACCACCACTAACTAACCACAAAGTTTGTTTAGACCTTAGAAGAGAAACCTTTTATTCGAAGGTTATCCTTTTTGCCACTTTAAACAAGAACTCTGGTATAAGTAATCCTAACTAGTATGTCATAAGTATGTATACTTTACTCCTACATATGTGTTGTTTACAATCACTCATAAACTCTAATAAAAGTACAACTATGAAACTTATCTAAAAGACTACACATTCCGAAGTAACCATTTTCGGAATCCAAACCCTAAAACAACGTTATCCCCGGGATTTGCACTTAGAACGTGCATAACATTACTTATGCATAAAAGCATATTGCTTCTTTAAACATTAGTCCTTACCGGACCAATGATGCTGATTTCAGATATTTGATCTTATACACTGACTCGAAGACAGTGAGTGCATAATTTTGCAATCACAAAAGGCAAGTTCACACTTTCTCATGTCCTTTGATTATTTTCTGTAAAGTATTTTGCAAATCCAGTGTTGTCATCACCTGCATTTGAAAAAGGTCAGAAAACACTATTGTCATAATAATGTGATTATAGGTTATTTACCATGAGGTAATAACCTACTATAAGAGTTCCGGTGGTAAAGGAACATATTATCTAGGACTTAACAACCAATGTCGCCAGTGATTCTTGCGCCGTATATTACGCGTTGACCATGAGATTTGGAATGGGACGGAGAAGTCAGCTGTATCTTTTCCCTCTCGCATGGAGCTGGATGTGCGGGTTGTGGCTGTTATCACTCGTAGCGTGCATATTATTTATGGTAATTCATAGAAGATATGCAGCATATGGGTGGGAGCCATCAACGTGCCACGATAGTTCCGGCATCTGAATGGTTTGTACTCCCATTGTCGTAATTCAATAGATGGGCTGGCGTACACCAAGGAGACATGCGGGATCGCGAAGAAGGCAGTGATTGGCTTGGATCTTAGTTTGGGCCTCACACCAAGGAAGTGTGAATGAACCTGCAATTCGGATGTGCAACAAAGCTAAGATCTCTCATGGGTAAAGTGACGCACCTCTGCAGAGTGTAAGAACTGTAACTTGTTACTCCCTGTTTTGGGAAGGAGCTGTGAACGCGGCGGGAAAGGAACTCCATGAAAGTTCTGATAAACCCGTGAAGGCTGACGGACATAATAAAAGCAATCTTTGAAGAAATGTTTATGAAAACTTGCATTGCCTATGACCTACGGTCTATGGATGTAGTTATAGTGCATCAAACACTCCTTTTCTAGTGAACTTGCTGAGTACGCTCGTACTCAAAGTATCTTCTTAACCCTTGCTAGATTCTGAAGCCATTAAGACGACGTCTACATCAAGTTATGCCCCAGGACTTATCATGCTCAGCTAAAGCTTTTCAATAAAGACAACAGATACCTCAACTCAAGTGAAGACGAAGTTATTGATTAGATAGGAACATAATCTATGGCCAAAGAACCTATTTCTGTAGCGCGTTGCGATAGCAGCAATGCCAACCTCTTAGCCAGAATACTAGACTTAATAGTATAATTGTTCTTGCGTTATTTATCTTTGATTCTTCTTCGTAAGAAGTTCTTTCTCTCTCTCTTTAACCTAGATGTTCTCTGGATCTTATGTAAAGAGTGAGTTGTAACCTTTAGCCATGTATTGGACCCGCTGTGTTTCTGTTGTGCCATTCTGAGGGATGTAATACTAGTGAACGGTGTTTCATTGGTGTTATGTCAACGACTATAGTATACTACATCATGCAGTGGTATGCTGGGTCACCGCAGTTGGTATCAGAGCATATGCTTTGACCTTAGGTTGGAAACCTAGTAAATGGGTAGAACCTGTAGGACACATCCTAGCAATAATCAAGAGTTCTCTAGTGATATGAGGGATATTCACTTGAGAATAATCCTATTATGTTACTAGTGCGATAACTCTTTTATATGATTGCAATTTCCAATCATTACCCAAGAGTTTTAACTCTATGTGACTGATGATAATTTCTTATCCACAGTTTCACATGGCACCTTGATATCCACCCCGGAATGTTCAAGTGATGGACATGACGTTGGATGACTACGAAGGGGATTGGACAGACAATCTCCGACAACTTCTATGGAGTTTGGAATGTGAATCAAGACTTATGGTCAAGATTTACACTTACTATGATGGGCAGGTATTAGCTAAATACCATGTCATGATCATGTTACCCAAGAAGTTAGGACTTAAGGGAGAAATGCCATCAGGAGAGGCAAGGTGCATGGCATCTGCATATCAGATTGCCGTAGCAGCAGTCATAACCATGATCTGAGAACAGAAATCCCAAGCGCTAGAAGGTAGTACTCATACCATTATACCACATGAAACCTCAAATTCAGAGCATGAGTTAGATCACTCTACCTTAGTCCAAGCTAAACCTACTCTAGCTGTAGAGTATATGGATCGTTATCGGTCTTTGCTAAACACTTATCATAACACTCACCAAGTCTTAGTCTAGGAGCTGGATACGGTCATTGGGTATTTTACTGATCCTGATAAAGCAATGGCTCATAGGAAGAAGCTAGATAAAGAAGCTAGGCATCCCAAATACATAACTTCAGGATAAGTTTTTAAGGAAACTGAGTTTGATGATCCAAACTCAGAAAACTATGCCTATTACCAAAATGAATTCAAGCCACCTGAAGACCTATGGACTAAATATAACTCCGAACAACAGGAATCGAATAAAGTTATTCCAAGTAATCCTGAGCCTAACAAGTATGGATGGGAAATAGAATCTCAAGGTAAAACCATAGGAAATCCTATACCTTGTGATACAAGTATTGAAGAAGAGCCCAACTATAACCATAGAGAGCCTTATGGACCATATGGGGGTAATAATAATCCAATCAACTTAGAAGAGTATTCCGATAGCTACTACACCAATATATATGACTGGATCCAGGAAAAATCTAAGGAACCAACTTACTATGAGGGAGCGTTGCCAGAAAACCCGAACTATTCGGTGGAAGATTACGCCAACTCTAGTCATTTTTCAATGACTAATATCAGTCTCGGTACTTCTAATCAAGATTATGCACCTCCTGGATGCTCTTATGCTCCAGAAGGCAGTCGTAGGACTTCACGTCATCATGGACGGAACTCCAGAAAGCACTAGAGGAAGATGAAAGTAAGGAAAGAACGACTGTCGTGGGAATGGTCACGGCAGATGCTGCAATCGGCAGCAAGTAGTAGAACGAGGGGCAAGGGCGGCCAGCCATCTGCGGTGCGAGATGAGGGCAAAGACCCAGGGTTTTACCCAGGTTCGGCCCCCCGGAGGGTAAAGACCTACTCCTGCTAGATTGTATTATGAGGATGGTACAATGGGCGAGCTCGGCAGCTAGGCGGCGAGTCACTTGGGTGTATGATGGAACGTATCTCTACACGCCCCGCATGCAGGGAGGTTTATATAGGCTCACCTCCCCTAGGGTTTACATATCTCAACCGATTCGGTTAAAGCTTCGGTACTCGTTTAACCTAATCCGACTGGGCCTATCTACTCGCCTGGGCCTTCAGCTTCCAGTCGATCGGTTCCTCGCTGGGCTTTAATCCAGTCGCCGTCTTGCAGGCCCACTCGCCAAGTCTTGGGCCAGTCGGAAACGTCATGCTGGGTATACCCCAGTAGGCACATCCCCATCAACGACATCCTAAGGGTTGGGCTTGAATAATGTATATAGAGGGTAATGTGTATTGTAGTTTGAAGAGTTTTCCGAAATAAGTGAGGATATATCCACAAGGGTAAGAAGTTCTTGTAAGATAGTTGGGTAAATAGGTGTGGAGCAAACCGTTGTAACATCTAGTACATTTATAAATTATTTAAACCTATGTGTAATACATGGTATATGTTTTGTTGTTTATCGACTTTTGGATCTTTTTGATTCTTCTTGATTGACTAGATCTGTACATGAATTTTAATTAGTTGTGCAAATGCATGATGCAACACCCAGTTATTACTTGATGTTATAGACCTAGATAGAAACATGAATTCGTGTAAGGGAGTGACGAGTTTTGAAGATCATAATAAAGACTGACTTGAAGGAAGAAGCATGATATAAGAGGTAGTAACACCATTTGAAGGATGGACCAAGCTTCGAACATCATTAATCCGCAACAAGAAGTGATGAACTTAAAGTTCAATCTAAATAGATAATTTTACTATGAAGTCAATAGGGTAATTATACAAGTTCATGGAAGTATCATGAATAAGCGCAAAGAAGTTTTAGAACCCAAAATGATATTTACATTCTGACTATTCAAAGGGAATGCCATAAGTATGATAGAAATCATAGGGTAATACATATACCCTAGGATGATTCGTAGCTGGTAAATTTCTGCAGCTAGTATTTAATCCATAATCGGTGTTCTGATCCACAGTTAGTGTTTTGTCCGCAGCTAGTATCTGGTTAACATAGTTACCTAGATCTTCTTAGAAGTTGCATAAAGAGCATTAAATTTGACCTAAGCTAAGTAAGACCTAAAGAAGTATAAAATTTAAAGGCGATCGTCTATCGAGATGCTCCGCAAAGTCAAACTTATCCAAGCGAAAATGTTCAAAAGTAAGTAGACATATAACGCTGAAAGATTTGCTTCGGAGATCCACAATTATGTGGATACACCGTACAATCTTTCATCAGACCCTAATTAGGTAAAGTATAAACTGAACAGAAACCAACATTCTAGTTATAAAGCCAATAAATATTATATAGACAAATTAAAGACTATTAATAAACCCTAAAGGGGAGAGCAAAACTTATAAATGAAAGTTGAAAAAAGTATTATAGGTACTAATGAAAGATTATTTTAAAACCTTGAGAAGGTATAATCTTGAAGGTGATAAAAGGTTAATCCTAACCGACTAATTTTAGAAGAAACAACTTTTGAGTAATCCTTAAGAAGTAATTTAGAATACCTAATTGGGCAAGTGTCAAGAATAAAAAAAATCAATGGGTAGGTACAAATTGAGTTCAAATCCAATCTGGGATGGAGTACCAGGATCAACTATACTACGACAGTAATAGAAAGGTAGTCTTTTGACTACTACCACGGGTTCATAGAAACATAAAACTTGTTTTAGTGAGAACCTCTAAACTGTATTTAAAATAGGAATAAAGTTTAATGATGAAATAAGAAGTATTGGATTAGGATACCTAATCAGGTTATGGAATACTCCAATTAATTCCATTTAAGGTCATCATGAAGGGGAGAATGTAGGAACCACCACAAAACAATTTCTTACTCCGAAACGTGAGAGTTTGCCAACTTCGAGGACGGAGTTTATTTTAAGGGGGAGAGTCTGTAACATCCCAGCATTAGAGCTTAGAAATAAGCTAAACCCAGATGTGTGCATTGCATTCATGCATAGAAAATCCGAATAAATTTCGCGCTTTTAAACAAAACTTGTCAATGTGATTGAAGCTTCTCTTAACTTGATGAAATAAGAAGTAGATCATCAAGTTGACTGTGATAAGTTTCAATAGGACTTTGCTAAAACCTTACTTTGGGTAAGGGAGATTTAACCTAAGGGTAGATCAAATGAAATAAAAGATAAAACCTAATACATTATGATTTATATTTGATCTTTAGGTGATCATATCATAGTATCAATTATAATCACTCATGAGTACCAATTTAAGGATATAACACCAAATATGAATTTAGGGCCGACTCTAACCCATGGCAGGGTTGTTCCATGGCCAAGGGCCCAGGCCAGAGGGGGCCCAAAAAAATTTAGCTTTACAAGAGCCAGGCCAGGGAGATCGAGAAGCATCCAGACGCGGAGACGCCGAATTGTTCTACTCAAAAGAAAAAAATAGACGCCGATTCGCTGAATGCCCTCACCCCTGGAAGTCTGGAACAGAAACCAAAACGTCGCCCTCGGCCCTGCCGCATTGCCAGGCCAGACGCGGCCAGACGCCAACTCGTGACTCGCCCCTGGAACTCTCGAAGGAAGATCGAAGGAGCAGGACTGTAGGAGCCATGCGTGGACGCGCCCACGCGGCCACGCCCAGCCCTGGCCCCCAACTCGTGCACGCGCCCCCCCTAGTGCCTGCTCTGCCGCAGCCTGCAGTGCTACCCTGCGCTGCGCCTCTGCTCCTGTCGTCCTGCGCTAGTGCGTTGCACACCTCTGTGGCTCTACGCCCTAGTTTCTGCAATTCTGTTGCGATGCTGCCCTGCCTCTGTAATTGTAAGTTTATATTTAATCCCTGGTTTAATCCTTCTAATTAATATCTCAATTCGGGTTATAATTTTTAAGATTACAATTTCATATAAATTCCATCACATTAATCTTTGATAGGAGTTACGATGGGAAGCAATTGTCGAATGCCGCAAAAAAGAAGAAAAGAAAGAGAGAGAATGAGCTTATTGATTCACAAAGAGGTGCTTTAAATAAGATTTTTCTAACAAAAAGTAGCATTGATATCAACAATAATAATCAAAGGCAAGAATCTGATCTCGGAGAAGATGATGAGAATAATTCAAATGCAAACTTTGAGGCCAACGAACAATCCTCGGAAAACAGTAAATAACTAACTAGCGTCAATTTTTCCAGTTGTAAATAAATAACTAATTACAATCTTTTGTTTGTCATGCAGATGTTAATGTTAATAAGGACAATATATCAGAAGAACAAGATGCTCCTAGTGGTGATAACAATCCCCAAAAAACGGTAAATAACTAAGTAGCATCATTTTTTCCAAATGTAAGTAAGTAACCAATTACAATTTTTTGTTTACCATGCAGATGCTCCTAGTGGTGATGAACAAGATGATTCTCTTTCATCTATCTATGATCCTAGAACATGGAATAATCTTGATAATTGCAAAAGGGATATTTTAATTGAAAAGGGGCATGTGAGAGAATTGGGTCTAGAGTTCCCTAAGGATGACAAATGTAGACATTTTTCTTATGAATACTACTCCAGAAAGTTAGCCAATTGTGAGGTTGTTGATAGAAAGTGGTTGATTTACTCCAAAGAGGTGGACAAATTTTATTGTTTTTGCTGCAAATTGTTCAAATCAAATAATAATAAGTCCTTGCTAGCATCTGATGGATTGAGAGATTGGCAGCGTCTTAGTCCAAGATTCAAAGATCATAAGAAGAGTGTTGAGCATTTGACAAACATGAATACATGGAATGAACTAAGGTTGAGATTAAGCAAAAAGCAAACAATTGATGATGACATGCAACGGTTGGTTGCAAAGGAAAAAGAGCATTGGCGACAGGTTTTGCAAAGAATAGTTGCTGCAGTGAAGTTTCTTGCAAAACATAATTTGGCCTTTAGAGGATCAAATGAGAAGTTGTATCAAGACAGTAATGGAAATTTTCTAGGCACAGTTGAAATGATTGCCGAATTTGATCATGTGATGCAAGAACATATTAGGCGCATTCAAAACAATGAAATTCATCATCATTATCTTGGCCACAACATTCAAAATGAGTTGATCTCGCTCCTTGCCGATGCTGTGAGAAAGGTAATGTTAAAGATCATCAAGGATGCCAAGTATTTCTCTGTTATCTTAGATTGTACCCCAGATGTGAGCCATGAAGAACAAATGACGCTAATTGTGCGTTGTGTCAATATATCAAGTGACATCCCGAGAGTGGAGGAGTTTTTCCTAGGATTCATAAAGGTTGATGACACATCAGGATTGGGGATTTTTAATGTATTGTTGGATACATTGGATGCTCTTGACTTGTATGTTGCTAATGTGAGGGGGCAAGGTTATGACAATGGTTCCAACATGAAGGGAAAAAAGCAAGGTGTTCAAAATCGTTTACTTATAGAAAACCCAAAAGCATTATATATGCCATGTGCATGCCATAGTTTAAATCTCACTCTTTGTGATATGGCGAAATCATGCGGACAAGCTATTTCATTCTTCGGTATTATCCAACGTATATATGTATTGTTTGCACGTTCTACTAAGGGGTGGAAGATTTTGCTTGATAATATTCCAAATATGACTCTCAAACCATTGTCAGATACCCGTTGGGAGAGTCGAATAAAGAGTGTGCAACCTATAAGGTTCCAAACTGCCCAAGTAAGATCAGCTTTGAAGGAACTAGAGAAGGCTTCTACTGATGATCCAGCTACGGTTAGTGATGCTCAATCATTGTACAAAGTACTTGGGAAATTTGAGACTTTAGTTGGTATGGTTATTTGGCACGAGGTTTTATTTTCTGTAAATATGGTAAGCAAGAAGTTACATAAAAAAATTGTGTGCATTGATGCTACTGTCAAACACATTGAAGGGGTCATTGAATTTTTTTAGAAGTTTAGAGTTGAAGGATTTGATACTAGCATTGAAAGTGCCAAAAACCTTGCATCTTCTATGGACATAGAGCCAAAATTCCGTACAAAACGTCAAAGTAAAATAAAGAAGCATTTTGATGAAATCAATGATGAAGAAGAATTACAGTTGTCAGCTATTGAATCTTTTAGAGTTTCTTACTTTCTTGTCATTGTTGACACTACAATTGCTTTATTGAATAGTCGATTTGAGCAGCTGAAGGAATTTGAGAAGGTGTTTGGTTTCTTATTATACTCAAAGAATCTGAAGTCCATGTATGAAAGTAATCTACGAAAATCTTGCACTATTTTTGCAGAAACTTTTACTCATGAGAATTCATGTGATGTCGATCTTAATGATTTTTTATCTGAGTTAAAGGTATTGCAAGTAACTTTGCCAGATAATTTGATGTCAGTGCATGAGATTCTTCAATTCATTACAACCGTAGATTGCTATCCAAATGTCTCAGTTGCTTATCGAATCCTTTTGACTTCACCTGTGACTGTGGCCTCAGCTGAAAGAAATTTCTCTAAAATAAAGCTATTGAAGAACTGTTTAAGGTCGACTATGTTACAAGACAGATTGAATGGCTTGGCTACGTGTTGTATTGAGAAGGATATATTGGACAACATTAATCTTGATAGTGCCCTCGATGATTTTGTATCTAGAAATGCACGAAGAAGCTTTTTACGAAGCACTGAAGCTTAATTGTCGATGAACTAATTGGAGGCTGGGTGTTTTGAGGTATTCATTAGCATGAAATACTTGTTATATTTTTCTATCATTTTTATTTTTTCTATCTAAATATCACAATACTTTAGTGCTTGACAATTATTTATAGACATCTCGACTACGAACGTGTGGTTATATTATGTTAAATATTTTGCAAGTGAAATTGGAATATATATCATCTATATATCTAGTTATACGTACATATATATTGTCTTTAGGGGCCCGTTTATTGACTTCGCCCAAGGGCCCAAAAAAATATAGAGCCGGCCCTATATGAATTTAACCACTATATCTTAATCTCATTTGCATATACCTGAGTATCATGGTAAGGTCTAACCCTACTTCTTAAGCAATATTGAGTAGGAAAGAAACTGAGTTTAGATCATTCACCTATACCTTTCTTTCCATATCAATCCTTATCGTCCATATTGAGTTATATTTCAATATTTGTTGTTAATCAATGTTGAGAAATCAACTATTGATTCATCCATTCCCAACATATCAAGTATTTGATCATAACACAGCTTACAAATAAGTGTCTACAAAGAAACAACTAAGAAGAGGTGAATAGTGATGCTAGTTTCAGATGTCATTTATTTGATAAGAATTATTGAAAAGAATCCAATCAATAAGATAGTTGATGGAGTTAAATTCTTCCTTGATAAAAAAAGAAGATTACAAGGATGAAGTCTAGAGATAGTTACTAGGAGTAGTCCTATTGGATCAAGTAGGTATAGTTAATGAATTATATCTCTTAACCCAATAGAACTAAACAGAAGATAATTATCATACCATTGCAATGTTGTATTGATGGAGCCTTGTTTAGCCAACTGGAAACCTAAACCATAATGGATCAAAAGATTATAATGATCAAGCCTTATTCACGAAGTTTGAGTACTTATGTCATGTATAAGTGGTATTGGTGGATAAAACATGATTGAAACCCTAGTAGAGGTAAGCTATCCTAGAGTAGTCATTACAACCCACATAAATTTAATTCAGGGATTTAAGTGTGAGCCATTAGAGTCAAGAGAATATAGGATGATATTATTCAATTAAAGCTAGTATAACATAGAGTTATAGAAGTAGTGTTATTCATCTTAAAGGTTAGTTAACTTTAAACAAAGATTAGTGATGGATGATTAAGGAAGATTATGAGTGGAGTTTGAAAGAACTACTTGTTGGATTGATGAGTATCAACAGTAGAGTAGTGGGTATAACCAAGCAAAGATATGAGAAAACTATGAAATACTTTAGTATCAAACTCATTGGATTCATCCATGAGTTTAGAAGAATAAAAGGTGAATAAGAACATTCTTGTGAAGTAAAGCTCATCATACTAAGTATGATGATGGATAGGAAGAAGTATTATATCTAGGAAAGGAATTCTTTAATTAAAGGTCAAGGATGGTGAAGAATGGAAAATAGACATTCTTGTTAAACAACCAACTCTAAATCTTAAACCAAGTATAATGTCCATCTCATACTATTGATCCATCATCTGATGTCTATAAAACTTTATAGAAATATTTCCCTATAGAAAATTACATAAGCCCATCTCTGTTAATTCCAACCATCATAACTATATGTGCTTAAGTATATCTTTATCAATTCTTTTCCATGAAATATTCTAGATATAACTTTCTAGTACTAAAGGTGAGACTATCAAATATCCCAAACAGAAAACAATATGTTTAGCTATTGAATCTTTAACCACATCCATAAAGGAGACTAAAGATATTAAAGATCCTAAACCTTAGGGTAGATATGCATAATACAAAACCTTAAACCTCTTTGTTTCTTACAATAGAATATGTACATTGTCATGTTCCAAATCAATGGAAGTAGTAATAACTATATCAATGTCTTTTATATTTCATGCATCAAATAATGGTATAGGATCATTACACATATAAAAGTTTCTATTCAAAATATGAGCCAACTAAAGTTAAGTTGATAAGCAAATAAGAATATATCATTTAAGAAATTCATAACTAAAGGAGGAAAATAAAATTATAAGAAGAGCTTTTACAAAATATTAAAGGGGGTTCATATATTAAGAAAATAAAAGGAATATAGCAAGATTATATATAATAAAAATTCACAAATAATACTAACTATGTTTTAGTATTATTGAATTAATCCAGCGAAGAAATCCTACAAAGAAAAGTTCAAAATATAAATTAAACTCAAATCTGAATAAGAAAACAAAAAATAGAAAAAGGATAAAACAAAGAAAAACACAACCTGGCCGTGGCTCAACACCCCTACACCTACCTGACGCCCCTGTGCATCCCACAACAGCCCAGTAACCAGCCCAGTTCTTTTTCTTCTATGACTGACAAGTGGGGACATCAAAGGATTGCGGGTTGAGAAGCAAAGATCGTCAGGGGGTTATCCGCAAAACAGCCATCGTCGTCATCATCACGCACACATACAGCTCGCTAGCGGAGCTCGCCGCCGCCTGATGCCGTCATCGTCGTCGTTGCGCCAAGATCAACGCCGCCGTTGCCAGGAGGGGATAAGAAGGCCACCGCGACGCCCTGCCTCAATCCCTATCTCCAATTCCTCCTTATCCTCTCAGATGCGAACGGGACCGAAACCCTAGCTCACCGGAGCCACCCTCACCGTCGAATCACACCTCCCCACACCATTCTGAGCAGCCATGGAGAAGCGCCTTCCTCCGTAGATCCTCGGGATAGAATCTTGCATCAAGGGGAGCACCAGAGCGGGTGAATTTTGTTGTTCTTCTTCGCAGCAGTTTGTCGGAATCCTCGTCGGGGAGCTCGTTTCCGACCGTGTCTGTCCTCGCCGACCACTCTATCATCATCAGGGTAAGTTCCTGAACCTTCCAGCATCCTCGAATCGCCTGATCTCGTTGTAAATCGCCGTTTCACCGTAAGCCACCGTCGTCCACCGTCGGAGCTCGTCGAAGTTGAGGCTCCGGTGACCATTTCCGAGCGGCAACGCCACTTTTAGGTTTAGTAGGTTGCGCTGATTCGAACTAGGTCCATTTCGTTTGCTAGGACACCATAGATCGTCGCCGGTGACCACTCACCGATGGCGGTGGTGGTGTTATGCCATCGTTGCGTCATGCTCACCTCATGGTTGAACCACGTCAGCCAGTTTGACTGGTCCTTGCCCATGTGGCTGATGACCTGGCCTAGGGCCCATATGTCATTGACTAGGGGGTAAAGACTGGAACAGTAACAAATGTATTTCTTTCACCTAAGAGATGAGGTGGACCCTGGCCCACGGGTCAGTGCTGGGAATAACTCTTGGTACGGTGTAAAAAGTATTTTTCTGTTAGGAAATAAATAAAATGTTATAATCCAATTAATAATATTCCAGAAATTTAATAAATGATTAAATCTTGTTTAATTAATAACTTCTCATTTATAGTTCAAAAAAATATGTATAATATATGAATTTTTTTAGAAAAATAAAATCTACAAATAAAAACTATTATCAAATAATATTATGCTGATTATTTAAATAAATATTATTTAATAAAGGTTTTATAAATAATAAAACTTTAATAATTCATACTCCTATAATGATAAATGTTAATAATATAAGTAAAATACCAAAAATCTTAGAAAAATAAGAGTTCTAATTTAAAAATATAATCATGTCTTTTTAGTTCACTTTATTAAATATTTATTATTTATTAAGTAATTATAAAGTAATAAGGATTAAAAAAATCATATCTTATTATTTATAAATCACAAAAATAAATGTGATACACAAAAATGATCACAAAAATAATATCTACATGTTAAAAATCTAATATTTTACTTCTGAGGTAAATAAAATTAAATATTTTAAGAACTCAAATTTAAACTTATTTACTTCATTAATAATTCATATAAGGATAAATAAAAATTACTAATATTCCTAAAATGAGTAAATTAAGTTTAATAAATAATATTAGTCTTAAATATTAATAAAATGAAGCTTAAATGGTTTAAAACATTATAAGTATCTTTTTATTAAATTATCATCAACCCTAAGTGAAGATTTTATTCTCAAAATATTTCAATTCATAATAAAAACCTTAAAGAATAACTTATGAATACACCAAACCTTTTCTAAACCATGTTAACCACCAAATTACAAAAACTACCACAACATTATATAAATCCATAAGTAGTTAAGTGATAGTATGTTTTAGATTATAAACTATACTCACTTATCTATAAAACATAAATGATATTACTCTATTATAGAATCAAGAAACCAATACCCAAGTCAAAAGAATGACCATTCTTAAATAACTTAAAGAAAATATTTCAGATACACAGGATACAAATGTATAAGTACTATACTTTCAAAACTATCTATATTTTTAAAGTTAACGTTAGTCTTCAAGAATCTAAATATAATACAATACATATTACTATATATTTTATAGTTAACTTTGGTCTGAAGTAGTTAAGCTATAAAGCAACTCAAGCCAAACCATTTAAGCAAACAAATAATATCAACCACCACTAACTAACCACAAAGTTTGTTTAGACCTTATAAGAGAAACCTTTTCTTCGAAGGTTATCCTTTTTGCCACTTTAAACAAGAACTCTTGTATAAGTAATCCTAACTAGTATGTCATAAGTATGTATACTTTACTCCTACATATGTGTTGCTTACAATCACTCATAAACTCTAATAAAAGTACAACTATGAAACTTATCTAAAAGACTACACATTCCAAAGTAACCATTTTCGGAATCCAAACCCTAAAACAACGTTATCCCCGGTATTTGCGCTTAGCACATGCATCACATTACTTATGCATAAAAGCATATTGCTTCTTTAAAATTAGTCCTTACCAGACCAATGATGCTGATTTCAGATTTTTGATCTTATACACTGACTCGAAGACCGCGAGTGCATAATCTTGCAATCACATAAGGCAAGTTCACACTTGCTCATGTCCTTTGATAATTTTCTATAAAGTATTTTGCAAATACAGTATTGTCATCACCTGCATTTGAAAAAGGTCAGAAAACACTATTTTCATAATAATGTGATTATAGGTTATTTACCATAAGGTAATAACCTACTATAAGAGTTCCGGTGGTAAAAGAACATGTTATCTAGGACTGAACAACCAATGTCGCCAGTAATTCTTGCGCCGTATATTACGCGTTGACCATGAGATTTGGAAGGGATGGAGAAGTCAGCTGTATCTTTTCCCTCTCGCATGGAGCTGGATGTGCGGGTCGTGGCTGTTATCACTCGTAGCGTGCATATTATTTATGGTAATTCATAGAGGATATGCAGCATATGGGTGGGAGCCCTCAACGTCCCACGATAGTTCCGGCATCTGAACAGTTTGTAATTCCATTGCCGTAATTCAATAGGTGGGCTGACGTACACCAAGGAGACATGCGGGGTCGCGGAGAAGGCAGTGATTGGCTTGGATCTTAGTTTGGGCCTCACACCAAGGAAGTGTGAACGAACCTGCAATTCGGATGTGCAACAAAGCTAAGATCTCTCATGGGTAAAGTGACGCACCTCTGCAGAGTGTAAGAACTGTAACTTGTTACTCCCTGTTCCGGGCAGGAGGTGCGAACGCGGCGGGAAAGGAACTCCATGAAAGTTCTGATAAACCCGTGAAGGCTGACGGACATAGCTTTTCAGAATAAAAGCAACCTTTGAAGAAATGTTTATGAAAACTCGCATTGCCTACGACCTACGATCTGTGGATGTAGTTATAGTGCATCAAACACTCCTTTTCTAGTGAACTCGCTGAGTACGCTCGTACTCAAAGTATCTTCTTAACCCTTGCTAGATTCTGAAGCCATTAAGACGACGTCTACATCAAGTTATGCCCCAGGACTTATCATGCTCAGCTAAAGCTTTTCAATAAAGACAACAGATACCTCAACTCAAGTGAATACGAAGTTATTGATTAGATAGGAACATAATCTATGGCCAAAGAACCTATTTCTGTAGCGCGTTGCGATAGCAGCAATGCCAACCTCTTAGCCAGAATACTAGACTTAATAGTATAATTGTTCTTGCGTTATTTATCTTTGATTCTTCTTCGTAAGAAGTTCTTTCTCTCTCTCTTTAACCTAGATGTTCTCTGGATCTTATGTAAAGAGTGAGTTGTAACCTTTAGCCATGTATTGGACCCGCTGTGTTTCTGTTGTGCCATTCTGAGGGATGTAATACTAGTGAACGGTGTTTCATTGGTGTTATGTCAACGACTATATTATACTACATCATGCAGTGGTATGCTGGGTCACCGCACTGAGCCTTGTGTATTGTTCCACCTGACCACTAAGTATATCTTGCAAAGCCTTCATCTTTGCTCTATATTCCATCTTTGGCACTTCTACTCCATATTTCTCTTTTGTTGTCTCCCTAACTTTCTATGTGCCATTCCTAGGGTCAATTCTAATAGAAGGCTCACAAATATTTGCAACCCATTTACATGTTACCTTGTAACATTCCCCTAATGTTCCCACAAGTATGCTCTAGGTGTATCTTCCTTAGGTAGAAAGTCTTCTCACTCCTAATTTGTGAACCAACCATACAAAAGGGACACCCTTCTTAACAAGTTTTGCAATTATCATGTCCTTGCAATTTCTATGGTAGAAAAAGTTCATGATCTATGCAATGCGTAGTGTTTGCAATCCTCTCATGAACCGGTACACATCTATGAAGAACATGATTGGACAAATTTCTTCTTCTGGTTGGATTCTATTCTCATCATACCACACTCTTGTCTTCTTATTTTTCCTGCTCTTTCTTCCTGGAGGTAGAGCCCAAGATAACACCTTAGCCCCATCATCATCCTCTGGTCAAAATCTACAAGTGGGCCTTCATGATCTAAAGAAAAATGATCTGTTGGTGTTGTGTGTTACTGATAGCAATGAGACTTGGATGTTGGCCCTTTTATCACTATTAGTTTATTCCTCCTCATTGGCTCAAGGTCGGGCAGTATTTGGCCGCCACTATCATCAGATGAACCATCTGAATTGTAGGAAATTTCTTCAGCTTCTGTTTCACCTTTAAACTGATGCACTGACTGCTTCCTCTTCCTCTTCTTCATATCAACTAATCCCTGGTTAATATCTTCTTCTTCTTTCGTCCTGGCTTTGTCCTATTTCGCTGACTTGTAATCACCCATACGAAAGTCAAAATCTTCTGAAACCTCTATTGTTTATTCTGAATCATTTTGAAAATCATGTCGGAAAAGCTCGTCTTCTTGTTCAATAATATCCTTGTCATTCTTCTTCATGTCGCATTGTTGGTGAACAAATAATCAACATCACCATCCTCAACTTGTATAATCTACTTATATTTGTGTATAGATTGTTGCTTTGCTAGGTGAGCAAGTACAACATCTCATAATATTCAGTTAATTGTACATATTTCTTGTTTGGGAATAGTACACCATCATCATCCACTATATAAACTTGGGCACTCCAATTTTGATATAGGTATTTGTCCTCTATCGATGAAGTGTTAATGTATCAAGATAGTTTGTTTTTCCATTTAATCACAATCAAACTTATACACTTCTAATCTTCATACTGCGCAAGAATTTTCCCCACCTTAGAGCATCTCCAACTAATGCACTATAATAGGACGACGCCCAAAATACTGCTATTTTAGTGCGCACGAGGCAAAAGAACGTCCTCAACAGATGCCCTAAACTAAAATTGCGCACTAAATGTTTAGTGCATTCCTAGAAAAGGCCTATCACGTGCAGCATATTTGCGGAGTCGGCTCATGCGTGCTAAAAACTTTGGCCGAGCGCTCGCACGCCTAGCCGCCCATTTGATAAATCTCGCACGCAGATGTTGCCTCCCTCCTCTCGTGCTGCCAGCAAAAATATGGTGATGATTGGCGGTTCTAGCAATCCTCCTACCCCCACCTTTCTCCTCCACCCCCGCCACCGCTGGAGCAGTTCTGCCGCCACTGATAACCGCCTAATTCACCGCCGCTGCCAACCCTAACGCCACGATCGTCTGCAGCACCGACGATCATGCAATCGGTCGTCCCATCGTCGGTGCTCATCCCGAAGTCACGATGGTAGGCATAGACTAGTAAGAAGCGGGTGGCGACCGTTGAGGACCCTAAGCCAAAGCACGACAAAATTATCTACCCAAAGCACGACAGGATCCCGCCAGCGAGCGCCGAGCAAGGGACCGGACAATTCCAAGTACCACCGGCTCCCTTGCCGCCACCCCCACCGCCATCGACTACGGATGAGTTTCTCCCAATTGCTGCGGACAGTGCATTTGACGGATTGTCCGAATGCTATTAAACTGTTTTTCTTTGTTGTTTGCCATTTTGTAGATGAATAGAAATGTTCAAATGCAATTTAGGATTGATGTGTGTTAATTTTTTTTGCATTGTAGTGTTGATGATGAAACTTCATGTCAACTATGAATGTTGGTTCTACACATTCACGAGATTATTGGTCTCATGATGCAATCTCGCAAGAATATGCAATATCCCCAACACCGCCGATGTTTCTAATAAAATTGAAGCATACAATGGAGATGCCAATGGAGAAGACTAGGCATGATGAGAGTCGTTTGCATTGCTTTCATAATTGGATGTGCTTGCATGAACTTGTTTGTGTCAAACCATGCCTTCCTTTTGAACTATGTCATGCATTTGAACTATGCTATGATGTTGAGTTTATGTATTTTTGTGTGTCATAATTTTATATCTAAATGTTCAACACACTTATGTTTGATCATTGCAAATTGTGGTGAGTTGTAGCCAACCACGTACCCTATTTTAGTACATTTGGTAAACTTATGCTGGTGGCGCGCTATATTTTAGTGCATCTGAATTTTGGTCGTCGGCTACCGCGAACTAAAACCGCTAAAACTATGCCGTAAAATCAAAAAGTGAAGCCCTATTATAATGCATCTGTTGGAAATGCTCTTAGCCATTCCATAACTTAATTCCATCCCTGTAATACATCTTACCTTTTCCTTAACATAATACATCTTGTATTGCATTCCATATCTCTATCCCTCAATTATAGCTAATAGATTTTGGTATGCGATGTCTGATCTGCCCAATGAGTACTATAAATTATCCAGGACGTCTAAATTGAATCTCACACCACATACATCATCATCAAAGCTACACAAATTAACAAAACAAAATTTGAATTCAAAATCCTTAACTAGCAATGATCGAAAACAAATCAACATGTAGGTTTAATGCACCCCGCCACATGCCCCTGCGCCGCCATCTCCTCCGCCATTTGCTTCTGTCTCAGGGCGGGAGAGTGAGCTACCGCGGCTCGATGCATGTATGAATAGGGGTTAGGGCCCCGACCACGCCGTTAACGATTGTTTGTCCACAACCATCACACTGTGCCAAGTTAACCTAACGGTGGGTTCCATCCATTAGTTTGGTTGTCTAACGAGGATCAAAACTAAACCTGTGTTTTTTCTGTAACGAGTTAGTCCTGAAGTGGTGGTTTTTTTAAACCCTAGCCATAATCGTGGTGATTTTTTTTTGTAATTTGGGCACAGAAGGCCTTTGGAAGACCCGATAACTTATATTGCAATTGGGGAAAAAATAGAAATTAGAATTCCTGGTGGAAAGATTACATGGCTGTAACGGATGGGAACAATGAATCAACGAAGAAAAGAACTAAGAGTGAGAAAAAAAAGGAAGTAACGATTTTACAGTAATAATCTATACAGAAAAAACATGGTCACGAATGAAAGGCGTTGCCATGCCAACCCGTACTTCCTCGGCTAACTAATGATTGACCACGGAGCACTTCTTCCTGATCTCACCCTGGCTGCCGGTGAGAACATCGGCATTGCCCATCTTAACCATGGAGGCAGCAAAGTCGGCGAAGAACTCCTCCTTGAATCCACCAGTGGCGTGGCGCAGGATGTATGCGCGGGTGAATGCGTTTGTGAGCAGCGCGCCGTCGGAGTGGAAAAGGCCCCTCCGCTTGCTGACGAGCTTGAAGTAGTCGAGGTCGAAGGTCTTGAAGCTCCCGGGGTCCATCTCCACGAGCGTGGTGTTGTCGTCGAGGCTGGCGCACTTGCTCTTCAGCTTCTCCATGTAGAACGGCTCCAAGGTTGGGTCGATGTCGCTGGCGTTGTCCATGCCTGTGAAGTTGTACAGCCGGTCGGAGAAGGAGAAGCAGTGCGACGTCCCGATCGTGTGTGCGGCTGAAGCAGAGAAAAGACAGGCGTCTTAAACGATCATTTACTGAACTGATGAAGCTTTGGGCATTGCTGCCATTGCAATTAGTGTATGTTAAGGTAGAAATATTGCAGTTAATTAATTACCTGACAGGACGACGAGGTCCTTGATGTCGAGGTTCACTGCGGCGAACATCTGAGTGAGCTTGGTGATGTTGGCGGTGGGAGGGGGTAGCACTTTGGTGTCGTTGGACATGGACACGCTGCCGTCTCGACGGCCCAAAGGAACTTCCCAGAATGGCCCCTTGCTCTGAAAAAGAAAAAACAACGAATATCATTGAGAATTTGGCTTCGGTTCGGTATATACTGTCATTTGCAATTTTGGTCAGTAGTTTGTACGCCACTATCTATACTGACCAGCCAGACAGCGTCCCTGGCGATGAGCGCGAGCACGTCGGCGCAGGAGACGGTGTCGGGGCAGGCCTTCTCCACGGCGGCCTTCACCCTCTCCACGAAGTCGAAACCCCTCAGCGTCAGGTTCGGCTTGGCGTCCTTCTCCGCCGTCTTGTTGGCGGAGTCCAGCAGAACCGAGCCGTCGCACCCCTGCATTCAAGGTGGTCAGGCCACTGCACACGGCCGATCCATGATCGGACCTCTGAATCTGGCAATGCAATGCAACTTACCCTGACGAAGCAGTCGTGGAAGTGCATCCTGAGGAGTGGCGCGGCGAGGCTGGGCGCGAGGGAGAGCGCCCTGACCATCTCCTTCCGGACAACCTCCTCCACGCTCGGGCACGTCGCGGCGTAGAACTTCTCCTGCAGCTGCGCACTCGCGCACGACGCCGCCACCGCCGCGAGCAGCAGCGACACCATCACACCCCTCGACGCCATTTCCAGAAGCCGAAAAGCTTTGCCTCTTCCTTGGCTGTGCAAGGACAACGGACGGTGGCTAGGCGAGGTAGCTAATCAGGGGAAGCTTGAACTGCTGCTGCTGCTGCTGAATTGGCGCCAAGGAAATTTATAGAGCAGGGGGCTGTCCCAGGCCTGCATGTGGTAGGCTGTCCTTCGAACCAGCAGGTAAGTTAAGTTCGCATGGTTTAATGAGTTGTCCCTTCCGTTGTTTGCAATTTGCGGAATCTTTGCCGTGGCAGGTACACCGGCGGCCACCGTACGCATAATGGAGGCAGCCAGGCCGGCGGCCAGCACGACGGAAGCACATATCGACTCATAATAAACTTGAACTGGTGATTAGAAACGCGCCGAGTAAATTCGTCGCCTAGTTTTGATCAATGAAGCCTCCGGGCAAGGTCAATTGCCACCTTCCGGTAGTTCGGTGAGACGGAGATCTCACGATCCGTATATTGTACCGGTACCATGGTGCCATCGTCCCACATATCTTTACTTGGGTGTATACAAGTTTGTGCATACACATTTTATCTGGTTTGGCCGGTTTAGGCTAATTCAAATTATTATACTATATCTAAATTTTGGATTTCATTTATGAAGAAATATAAACTAGGCTGCAACTTTCTGGTTTGACGGGCTGGTTTTAGTTTTTGTCCACCCTTAGCTGTATACGTACTGTCTTCAGCGGTGAACCGTCCCTCAACTCGTAAGGTACTCCCATTAATCCATTTTTTTTGCGACTTAACAACTTTCATTCATCAATCACTAGGTTTACAATCATTCAACAAGCATTGCTCTAAGAAGGAAGGGACATAATTAATCCATAAGCATCTACGATGACTAGCAGTAGCTTGCTTCGTACATAAGTGTGCGCCAACATTAGCATCCCTTCTAACAAAGCTCAATTGAAAAACTTTCAAAATTGTTGGACAGCTCCTGGATCTCCCTAAGGATCGAAGCAACTTCAGATCTTTCAGCATCTCGTCTCCTCCATAGATTAACAACTTCACTTGCATCAGTTTTCACCTCAACCATAGTAATTCCTAGAT
Organism: Avena atlantica; assembly: GCA_910589765.1. Lineage (NCBI taxonomy): Eukaryota > Viridiplantae > Streptophyta > Magnoliopsida > Poales > Poaceae > Avena > Avena atlantica. Next base: position 453,990,335 of record OU342733.1, on the reverse strand, counting down.
CACAAGCGAGTTTAACACCATCCCGTACTGCAAGGATCTCCATGGTGAGGGCATTAGCAGCTACATCATACCAGATAGCTTGACCCCTCTTCAGATCTCCCACATGGTTTCGCATCATGAGTCCTGTTGAACCGTTGCCGCATGAGATATTGAAGCTCGCGTCTACGTTAATCTTAGTCACGCCTTCAACTGGTGCTCTCCACTTTGGTTTGTCTCTTGACTTCTGTTCCCGGCTATTTTGGCCATTAATCACAAGATCGAACGCAATATCAATCGCCCACTTAACAGATTGGGACACCGTCCTACTTTGATCGCCATGATGCCTTGCATTTCTTTCAGACCAAACAGCCCAGCAGCCACATAAAAATAATGGCTGCAACTTTCTGGTCGACCTTGTTACCATCAATCTGATCAATAGCCCATGACGACGGATGAAGCTCGGGTACACGCACACTTGTTATATCCTTAATCTCCGACCAAAAAAGCTTTGCCCAGGTGCACTGGAAAAAAATGCCAAATTGTTTCATCCTTACCACAAGCCGAGCAGAAGAAGATCCTTTCTATATGTCTCCTTTTAAGCACCGATCTGCAAGGAATATATCCTTTAATGACCCGCCACCAAAAATTCCGAACCTTCGGGGGCACTATAACCTTCCATAGCCTTTTCCAGAAGGTTTGTTCCGAGCCTCCAGAGCCACTCATCGGTTCAATTACCTCATTTGTTTCTAACAAAGCCTTGTAAGCTCACCGAACAATGAAGATACCATGTTTCTCTAGATGCCAAGCCCACAAATCTGCTTCTAAGTGACCAGTTGGAATTTTTAAAACTGCATTAATATCCATCTTTTCCAGCTTTGCCACCAATACATCTTCATTCCACTCACCCGTGTTTGGATCCAAGAGTTCATGAACCATGGTCACATCAGAGTCAAATTTCCTCACCAACGGCAACCGTCCAAGATTAGTAGGGATCCAAGGATCTTCCCAAATTTTAGTGCTTCTCCCATCTCCAATACGTTTAACCAAGCCCAGGTTCAGTGGCTCTCTCCCATACAAAATGGCACGCCAAGTATGAGAAGAATTCCTCTTATTGCTCGATGTCATGAAATCCCCATCATGAAAATATTTGCCTTGAAGACTCTCGCACATAGTGACTCTGGATTAGAAATCAAACGCCACCCTGTTTCGCTAGCATAGCTTTATTAAAGAGGGCTAAATCCTTAAAACCCATACCACCACACGTTTTGGGCTTAGCGAGATCGGACCACTTAACCCAGTGCATCTTCCTCTTTGCTCATCCCCACCCCACCAAAAGTGTGATACAGTAGCTATAATCTTCTTACATAACTTCTTGGAAAGTTTGAAACAACTCATTGAGTAAGTTGGGATTGCCTGACATATTGCCTTTATCAATACTTTCCTTCCAGCACTATTCAGCAATCTTGGCGACCAACCTTGAACCAATTTCTTAATAGAAACAACAATGTGCTCAAATTGGTCATCTGAGGATCTCCCAAGGGCAGTCGGAAGACCAAGGTATTTCTCCACCAAAGCCTCTATTGGGATATCAGTACCTTCATGAACCACCTCTTTCATTCCATCATCCACATTAATCCATTCCAACCATCTGGCGCCAATTTCTATCTCCTAATGGTGTGTATGTTTGTACGATAACAACACCTATGTGAAAAGAGTACCGCGCTCTTTTTGTCAAAACTTAATCAATATGACAGCGCTCGTATAGACCAAAATAAAGTTGATGTTCCTATACAACTAAAAAAGAGCAGGGAGGCTTTTCAATCCCATGTAATGAAGATCCAAAATATGTGTTATATTTCAAGAGAGTTAATATTAAAGCATTGCAATCCAAGCTACATTAGCATGACCATTGGATAATATAAAACAAATGTTGTATGCATGTGGTTTTTGTTTCATTCCATTAAAAAATGCACTAGCTTGCATATACTACATGTATAGCTTTGTTATCCTTGATATATATAGGCACTGCTCCATGTTACAAAAGAAAAGTCTTAATTCGGGACTAGTTTCCCCAGCCTCTCAAACTAATACATACAATCATGCAAACAATTCAAAAATTTGTATCCATCATGTGTTATTGATCCCTTGTACTTTACTCTCTAACTTGATTTCTTATTGCTTGCTCTTTTCATGTTATCTCTAGCTAGTTTCTAGAGCTCCTGCTCTCTTATTGCTTCATCACATGCGAAAACACAAGTTTTTGTTAGATTTTATAACATTCTATCCACCACCCTTGTGGCCAATAGACATTGATCTTTCACATTCACAATGTCATTTATGTAGCAATGCTAGTAGTATCATGTAAATATTGTTGAAAGACATGATAAGGACAAAATTGACATTGTAAGTTACATGCCATAATACCCTAGGCGTTGGATAATATAAAACAAATGGTGTATACATGTGGTTTTTGTTTCATTCCATTAAAAAATGCACTAGCTTGCACATACTAGATTTCCTCTCCTTACTAAACAGGAAATGCTCCTTGTTATAGAACACAAATATTAATTCGGGACTAGGTTCCTCATCCTATCAAACTAAGGGTTCATAGCCCCTTGTCGAGTTGAACTGGAAGGCAGTTACATTGTTGGCCAGAATTGCTACTATGCGACATTTGTGAACGTGAAAATAGCCAAGGGCCGACCAAGCGTTAAAACGACCGTCTCGCACTTAGTGGAGGCTAGGGTTGGGTTACGATGGGTAGTTAGGTAGTTCGACAGGTGGGTCCCACTTCGTTTCCATGGCATAAGATGAAACATGCCTGACCGATGGGTCCCATTTAGTTGCCACGACATTGAGTTAGTGCTCGACTAGATGGTGGCTGCCCTCTGCTTCTTCTCTGACGAAGATAGTTTTTTCTTTCTCGGAGGTGGTGGAGCTTTATTTTCGTATCCGGTAAGTGATTTCGTAACCCTCATCTCGTTCCCCACCGTATCAATTTGGATGGATCTATCCGTAGTCTCTTGAACCTCTGTTTTTGTCCGATCTGAAACAGGGGAGAGGTGCGCACGGGCTGAAAGGGATGGAGCAATGAGAGACAATTTCAAATCGGTAATTCCCCTTTTATAGATGGTTTTGAACTTGATTTGGGCCTCGCCTGCTTCTAGTAGCTCATACTTCCCGCCATTGACAAAACAGAGGGTGGGGGGTGCGCGGACCTTCGAAATGATAGTTAAATTATTTCCTTCTAAGCCCAAGCTAGGTGATGGTTGATGAAGGATTGATTTCTGGATCCCATGGCAATCTCTGGTAGGATGAGGACATTTGAGAAAACCAGGAAGTTTTTCATTAAACGGTTATGATCTAGTCAGACCTGGAGTCAAAGTATATACCACGACGGAGCGTGAACGACACTCTAGTTTCGTAGGTTCTTATAAATAATCTTGCCAAGCTAGATCATTAACTTTAGTGCAGATGGAAAACTGTTGGAATTATGCTCCAGAGAAAATAATAATAATGATCATTATATAATCCGCTATTCAATTTATAGGTTCATCGAACTATGCTAGAAATTTTGTGGACCTTGAGTGTGAGAATCAAAGGAAGCATCACATGTACATGTAGTAAAGACGAACGCACCAAGATGTTCCTAGTACAACTTATAAGACTAGCTCATGTTTTGAGTGATGATTAAGTTTCCTGATTATGGTATAGGGTATACCATCAAACTATGAGAGTACATTGTCCGGAGAGACAAAAGGTATGGAACAAATCCATAGGATGATTTACTATGAGATATAATCATGTTGTTAATAGTAATATCATCAGATCGTACCAGAAGGTTTATCCTTGGTCTTTACCCAACACCACACTACAGAGATGTTTGTAGCGGCTAGACTGATATAAGCACGAAACTATGTCAGTGGACTTGGATAGTTCAACAAGTGGAATCTTGCTCCTCTGACGATGGAGAGATATTCTCTAGACACACTCGGTATTACGATGCCACCGAATCCTCTGCACAAACACAGTTATGATAAGATCATAAAGGACATCGAAATACATATATGAGTTAAAGGAAGTGAAATCATAACGAGGATAACCGGTATAATGATCAAGAGTTCATTCACGAGGACACCAATACCTCGCCTTGGATTGTCACATGAATATCATGAAGCTAAAGGATTAGTATGTGCATAATGAATGGGTTCACTTGATGTGATGTTCGCGTAGTGAAGTGTGAATCATCATGGGTATTCAGGCTCTGTTGTTGGTTATTGATCTGATAGTCTTCAGAGTCATGTCTACTTACTATCAAACCCGATTGGATCACATGCTTAAGGTCCTATGATTAAGTTCTTCTTGTCACCTACATGGTAGGTTGTCGAGAGAGATGTTTGCAATAGTATCTGGACATACCAGAATAGTTCCGGGATTGATTGAGACAAATAAGTGAGGAATCAGAACTGTTTTGGTGACATAACCTAATTCGGGAAAGTTGTTACAAAGTCATCGATGATGATTCTAAGTTCATCATAATCATCCTGAGATGGTGGTTATGTCAAAGAGATTTTCAAAAGGTTCTAGAATATATATAGGATCGAGGTACCGGGAGCATATGAGAGAAACCAGAGTCGATACGGAGTGCCAAAATGGGTTCAGGTGGTCGAAGTGGATAAGAGGGGGTAAGCCCACCCAGGGAGTGGCCCCTGGTCCACCAGGGCCCACCCATGGTTGGCACCTAGCCTCCCAGGGGATGGCACATGGGCCAAGAGTGTCACCTCAACTATCCTATTTTAGTGCATTGCTTAAATCGTAAGGGAAGCAGTTAGATATCCATATATGGAAGGTTTTGATCACATATTGTAAATAAGGGATATATTGATATTGGTATTATTTCCAAGATTCAGATTAACTAAATAGGAAAGGAGATGATATCCTAATTGGTAGGATATCGTAGACCTGCCATAGGAGGGGGTACCTTCCCTCCTTGGCCGTCGCTAGCTCCTCCCTGGTCGTCGCCCCTAGAGGTGTAACCCTAGGACGTGCGCCCCCTTCGCCTCCTATAAAGGCCCCTAGGCCTCTCCTCCAAAAATACACCACAACTCCTTGTGAGTTCTCTCTCTCTCTCTCTCTCTCTCTCTCTCTCTCTCTCTCTCTCGTGCTACACCACAGTAGTATTCTCTGTAAGGCTGCGTGACGACCACCGTTGGTGTCAATGTCTCCATGGCGGAATGCTGACGGGTCATAGGAATGTACGTGTGCAATCCATGGAGGGATTGTCCTTTCGATCCTAGCATCGAGTGAACACTCTTCTCACGGCTAGGAGGGATACACTTAGCAACGGGGATCGACTTGTTCGTCTTCAATATCTACACCGACCGACGTCCGCTTTCGCATCAACGTTGAATGAGATGTAGATCTAATCTTGTTAGATATTGGTTGTTCGTATATGGCGATTTGTTTGTATTGCATGCGTGAATCCCAACAATTTGCGGCAGGCGTGGCATGCGCAATGCTACCGGTGTGTCAATATCGGCAGCGTTATGATACAACTATACGCCACCACTAGTAAGCTCATACTATCGCTGATGGGGCCCACTCATAAGTGCAACACCGACAGGACAACGCTGCTAGTAAGCACGTACTTCCCGCGTTCCCGGTATCGCCACGCTGCAGTAATTTTGGGTGTTACCCATAGCGTTACTTTTTTGTGGCCCACCTACTAACTTTCGGTGCCTATAAGAGTATTTCTATTAGTTTGTATGTTATACAAGAAAATCTAAATTATCCTTTACATTTAGGAGTAGTACACATGCATGAAGAGTTGAGTGCACGGGAGACACCTAGAAAATAATTTGAGCCAACCACAAGGCACCGTAGAGTAGAGACTAGAGAGGGTTGTTATAGATGCATTAATGTTCTTTATTATTGAAATTAACAATTTCATCTTCGGATGCATGTTTAGGGAGAGAAAAGTAGAATGAATATTACTAGATTCATCACCAAATATACTTTTATAACATATAATTAATTTATGGGTTTTGCTAATTCTTAGTTGACTGCGAATTAAGATAGAGCTCAGTCATGTCCTAATCCATTGGATTTGCACTGCGATTCGTGCATCCTATGAGTTGCAAGTGGTGTTACAGGTGAATTTTCAGTTGCAAGTGGGGTTACAACTGTGATATTTCTATTTGCAACTGTACTTATAACTTAAACTGAGATTATTGCATGATATTTGACTACGAATCAGACACATCCTTAATTTATATACAAAGAAAAGAGAACTTTTAATATATTGATTATCAAAGTTCGACTTAAAGATCAAGTCAATATCCAAAAACAAAATACGTAAAAATACACAAGAACAAACCGTGAGTATATTGCAAGGAAGAAACAAACATTATTACACGATTGTGTGGTCTTGGAGAAAAGTTTACATGGATATAACAAAACAATCAATTACTACCGTGAAAATTGAAGGGAGAAGAAAAGTAATCTACATGAAAAAGATGGTCACAAAGCCCCTATAAAATTATCCTTAACATTTAGGAGTACTACACATGAACTGTTGAGTGCACGGGAGACGCCAATAAAATTATTTGAGCCAACCACAAGGCACTGTAGAGCAGAGACTAGAGAGGGTTGTTATAGATGCATTAATGTTGAATAGAGGGTTGTTAGAGAGAGAGAATAGTAACAAAAATATTACTAGGTTCATAACCAAATATACTTTCATCACACATTGTAAATTGCACGCCACAGTACCCTGACTATTGAATAATATAAAAAAAGTTGTATAATGTGGTTTTTGTTTCATTCCGTTTAACAATGCACTCGATTGCACATAGTACGTGTATAGTTGTCTTCTCCTTGTTAAACATGCAGTGATCCATTTTGTAAAATAGAAGTATTAATTCAACACTAGGTTCCTCATCCTCTCAAACTAACACGTAGAAGCACGCAAACAATTCAAAATTTGGTATCCATTCGGTGTTATTGATCCGTTTGTACTTTACTCTCTACCTTTATTTTTTATTGCTTGCTTTTTTTCTTGTTATTTCTAGCTACTTTGTAGAGGTCCTACTCTCTTATCACTTCCCTGTCACATGCGAAAACACAAATTTGGTTATATTTTTTATAACATTCTATCCACCACACACCCATCTGCCAATATATAGACATCGATCTTTCACATTCACAAAGTCATATATCTAGCAATGCTATTTTCAGGTAAATATTCTAGAAATGCATTATAAAGAAAAAATCGACATTGAGCAGTACGGAATAGCACCAAACCGATGAAGTTAAATTAGTGGTTTTATTGTTCATAGTTAAATTAGTTTCCTTTGTTAACATGTCATTCCAACCTTGACCTAGGATCAGCGCGGTGTGTATGTTATACAAGAAAATCAAAATTATCCTTAACATTTAGGAGTAGTACAGTACATGCATGAACAGTTGAGTGCACGGGAGACACCTTTAAAATTATTGGAGCCAACCACAAGACACTATAGAGCAGAGACTAGAGAGGGTTGTTATAGATGCATTAATGTTGAATAGAGAGATAGTAACAAAAATATTACAAGGTTCATTACCAAATATACTTTCATCACACATAATTAATTGTGTACGAAGAGGACAAACTTTTCAAATATTGATCATCAAAGTTCAACTCAAAGATCAAGTAAGTGTCCAAGACAAGAAAAACAAAGGCAATTCGGACAAACCGCGAGTATATTGCAAGGGAGGAAACAAACATTATTACACGATCGTTCTGTTCTTGGAGAAAACTTTACATGGATATAACAAAATAATCAATCAATACAGTGAAAACTGAAGGGAGAAGAAAAGTAATCTACATGAGAAAGATGGTCACAAAGCCCCGTTAATCCAACCATATAGTCGTCACACCGTATACGAGTTAGACCCGTTTCTACCTTGTCCAATCAATGGTTAACCACGGAGCACTTCTTCCTGATCTCGCCCTGGCTGCCGGTGAGCACGTCGGCGTTGCCCATCTTGATCATGGATGCGGCGAAGTCGGCGAAGAACTCCTCCTTATACCCACCGCCGGCGTGGCGCTGGACGTAGGCGCGGGTGAAGGCGTTGGTGAGCAGGGCCCCGTCGGAGTGGAAGAGGCCCCGCCGCTTGACGACGTTCTTGAAGTAGGCGAGGTCGAAGGTCCTGAAGCTCCCGGGGTCCATCTCCACGAGCGTGGTGTTGTCGTTGAGGCTGGCGCACTTGCCCTTCAGCCTCGCCATGTACTGCGGCTCCAGCGTGGGGTCGATGTCGGTCGGGTTGACCCTGCCGGTGAAGTTGTAGAGCCGGTCGGAGAAGGAGAAGCAGTGGGACGTCCCGATGGTGTGGCCGGCGGAGAGCACGACGAGGTCCTTGGTGTCGAGGTTCTTGGCGGCGAAGAGCTGGGTGAGCACGGTGAAGTTGGCCGTCGGGGGCGGCAGCTGGTTGGTCTCGTTGGAGATGGACACGCTGCCGTCTCGCCGGCCCAGAGGAACCTCCCAGAATGGGCCCTTGCTCTGGTAAAAAATCACGAAGCAGCATTGAGAATTTTACCTCGATACACATAAATGAGGTTGAAATGTCAGTGGACATAGCTAGAACCGCCACATCGAGATTTTCTCGTTCTTTTGCTTGCACGAATCTTCATGTCTGATCGGACGGTTCTCACAGCTCGTTAGTGTATTACAAATGTATATACTCGAGCAATTTGCACTGTACTCACCAGCCAGACTGCGTCCCTGGCCATGAGGGCGAGTATGTCGGCACAGGAGACGGTGTCGGGGCATGCTTTCTCCACGGCGGCCTTCACCCTCTCCACAAAGTCGAAGCCACGCAGCGTCTGGTTGGGCTTGGCGTCCTTCTCCGCCGTCTTGTTAGCCGAGTCCAGCAGAACCGATCCGTCGCAGCCCTGCATTCATGCATTCACGGTGGTCAGGCCAGTGCACACACGGCCGATCGATCGGACCTCTGAATCTCGCAATGCAATGCAACTTACCCTGACGAAGCAGTCGTGGAAGTGCATCCTGAGGAGCGGGCCGGCGAGGCTGGGCGCGGCGGAGAGCGCCTTCACCATCTCCTTACGGACGACCTCCTCCACGCTGGGGCACGACCCGCCGTAGAACTTCTCGCGCAGCTGCGCCTGGCAGCACGTCGCCGCCGCCGCCAGCAGCAGCGCCACCACGACCACCACAGCCCTCGACGCCATGTCCAGGACTCAAATGGCCGGCTTGCTTCTTCCTAGCTTGGCTGCGCAAGGATGCGATGGCCAGATCCTTATAATCAGGAGGAGCTTGAACTGGTGCTTCTGGTGGCGAATAGAACCGGGCACCATGAATTTATAGCGAGGACCGTGCGCGCGGGCCAGCACGCGGTAGGCTGTCTGTCCTCCGGAGCAGCAGCAGCAGCAGCAGCAGCTACCCTAGCTAGCAAAGCTTGCTTGCATGCATGGCGCCATGAGTGGTTCGTTGCTTGCTTCCACTTTTCTGGAATCTCTTTTTCTGGAGGGCAGGTAACACGGGCCACCGTATAATGCAGAGGAGAAGCACAGTGGAGGAGCGCAATGCACATATCATATCAGGCTTTCTTTTCTTTTGACATCTCACATCAGCTTAGTTATTAGTCACGGAGCCAAATTTGTTATCCGGTTCCAATCACACCCAAAGCAGGCTAACGAGTCCGGCCCTCGATCGGGCCAAGAGTCAATGCCACCTACTGGTAGTTCGAAGAGAGATATGGAAGTCTCTCATGCGTGCGTCGTCCGTAGATTTGTGTACTCGCGGTAGCAGTACACGCACTTTCTTCCCTTGTTCACATGGTATATGGCATGCATCATCATTATGTCGATGCATGTGTTCTTTGCATGTTCACGTGTTGTAACATGAACCACAGAGAAACTAGTACTAGCTTTTTATTGTGCCTCGACATCATGCAAGCACTTGGGATCCCATTTAGGGAAAAGAAGTATTTTGGAAGGGACTGCTGATTTTGCATGTTCACGTGCATTGAACTGGGTAGAAAAAATATCAGAAATCGATCTGCAATATTATGTGGTGCTTCAACCTGGGCTCAAAATTTCAACCAAGTTCCTAAATCGGTGTGTAGCAGAATAGTTGTGACCTCATTTCGGGCCAGGTTCAGAGTCATCTCGGACGCGACCGAATTAAATTGATCAAAATTGAATAAAATCCAGTGGATTTTGAGAGACCAGAAAAATCCAAAATTGATCAAAATTTGCGCTCGGTGCTTCCCTATTGCACTCATTACATACTAATTACATTCGTACCATTTTTCATGTTTAAAGAATGTGTTACGCTAACGAGTGCATGTTTACATGTATGTTTTGTTGAGTAAACTGTTTGTCAACCGCATCTTTTTCTACTCCATTTCTTCACGTACTTGCTGCATCGTGTGTTAATTTACTACTTAATTCTCACAGGAATGTTCGTGAAAGCCCTTACTCTTAGAGGTTGTTTACTAGTTAAGGAAGTAGTAAATATTAACTCAACCTGGATTCACACGCTCTAAAGAATTTATTTATCTGCATACATTTTTGTAGACAATCACACCATGTCCTTACCAAGTTACCGAGTTGTGCATATGTATGAATGTTTTCTCCCTAGTTTTAGATGAAACACTACCATATGGTCATGATATTGTCATACTTGTAAGATAGTTGATTTAATATGTTAATAAAATGCCTTTGTAGTGTTCTCGCACCTCAACAATATATTAGTCGTCAATGTCAAGATGACTACTATATTGTATGTTTGTTTAGAGAAAAACCATATATAAATTCCCTGCTTTATACTTGAGAAAGCAAACCACCAAACAAAAGTATTCTGGTCATCATACCCGGTTCAAAAGAAAAGGGGGGAACATCCCAACTAGTATATTGTACGATTTAGATCATGATACGATCGAGTAGAGCGTACGTTGGACTTTGCACGGTCACTTGTCTGAATTAGTTGTCGTGTCAGCGCTACTACTTGTGTTTCCCTTTTTTTTTATTTGGCTTGAGTCACAGAACTCACAATCCGATTTTTCGAGGACATGCCTAGGACCAGGAGACGTATCTAGGCAGCTCATGGAAGAAGTGGTGGACGGCTAACACAAAGCCTTTGGGCTTACAACGGTAATCCGAAGACTAGCCAGCCATCACACGCTACTAACACGACACAAAGAGGGCCACATCCAAAACTGAGCAACCAAACCGCGTCTCGACCACCAGCGGGCACCCCGAAGAACAACATCTTCAACCGGACCTCTCTTGTCGACGCACCGTCAACTCAATCCGATATTTTGGTATCCTCTTCCCTGTTACTACCTCCGTTCCAAAAAAAAAAAGGCGTATGTTATGGAACGGAGGTAGTACGTACCTGGTGTGTCAAAGTGAAAAGATTATTAGAAAGGCCCCAACAGTGTAAATTGATTATTATTTCATACGTTCATAACCTGGCGGGAAAGTGAAAAAGGTTGTTAGTAGGCACAGTACTGCCCGGTCCAAACTGAATTGGTTCGTGTCCTGTTGCTGTCCATCCCCCCTCCGTTCGCTTGGACCAGTCCTGAGAGTCATGCATCCACCAGAGACGCGTCCGCAGTCCGCATGCCAGTAACCCCGTAGGTGGTTTTTTCTTGAAGCAAAATTTGAAGCAGAGAAGAAAAGGAAAGCTGATCGATCGTAACAGAAGTAAACAGACGACGCTCGTCCCGCGTTTGCTTTAAGCAGCGGCTCGTTCTTCATGCATGTCAGTTGAGTCGTAGCCATCGGGCTTCTTCCTGTAGATGATAAAGTAGAGTCCAATTCATCACAGAAATAGTAGTATCAGCAGTGGGGTCCAAGTACAGCGTCTCGCTCCGTGCTCACCTACGTGTTCGTACGTACGTACTGCAGTCTGCACGTAGTACGTCGCCTGGCCTGACCTGACCAGCCCAGCCCTCCGTCGCACGCAAGCAAACTCTACGCAATAATCAAGACTGCATGCACAGTGTACAGAGAACATACGGGGCGCCAGACAGCCAGGAGTGCAACACAGCAACGACTAGTACAAACATTTTCCTCTTGATCGATCGGAACTAACTTTAACTAATAGTACCGAGTGAACTCGATTGATCTGCCAATCATTGGGAGAACGTTCCAGCATGTCGAGTGTTTTAACCTGAAAAGGCGAACAATTAAAAATGGTGTCGAACAGTTCAGGTCGATGAAGGGGCAGCAGCTAGCCGATAATCAGTGGAAGCATGTGCGGCGGGATAATTCGAGGACAGGAAGCTCCACCCGATCATTCGATCGGGGACCAACGTCCGCCGTCGCCACGCGCGCGCGCGCGCGCGTATCAACTATCAACCCGTCACCGGCCGCGCCCAACTCTCCCCCTTCCCCAACAACCTCCCCCGGAAACGTGGCCGCCGTATCTGCATGGGGCAGGTTCGGGTAGGAGGAGGGCACCAGCTAGCTAGCACACAAAAGCATCGCCTCAATATCCCTCCACCACCACATGGGGCAGGAGGGCAGGCAGCCCGACCGCTCGAGCTTCTTTCTCTTCCGGGAAAGAGCTGGTGAGGGCGGTGAGCTGGGCTGGCCCGCGGACGTTGGCCGGTAGCGAGTTCCGGCCGGGGGAGGGGGGATTCTTGCGTTCTAATCAAAGTCCTTTGTAACTGGTCTGTTCCACCGGCGGCGGGGCCGGGCGGGCGGGCGGGCATGTGGCTGGCTGGGCTGGCTACCTGCAACTTGGATATTGCCTGGACGCACGAGCGAGGTTGTTGACAGGGAGATCTCACCTTCCGGGCGCGCCGATGGTTAGGTTAGGGGCCGGGATATATACCAAGCTTGCAACGGTGATCCTCTTTTAAGCTGCGACAAAGATTCGAGTCGGATGAGAGCGTGGCTCCGGTCCAAGGAGCTGCCGGCCGAGAGGGATGACGTTGCATTCTCGAGATGATTTGTACTACAGCTCGTCTCGCCACTTTGTACACCTGGAGTGCCAACGGGCTAATAACCAGCCCGGCTCGGTCCTGGCCCGGTGGGAGTCCAATAAGCCATTCGGGCTAAGCCTAGTAACTACGTGTCCCCTGGTCCATCAAAGCTTTTTTTTCTAACCTCTCGCGCTTTTCTCCAACCCCTCCCACCCCGTCTACTCTTTCAACATTACCGCCATGGCCCTCCTAACCGTAAACTTTATAGTCACTTTTATCTTCTATACTACTGACTCCGTCCTAAGGCTTAAGGCATATAATTTTTTTAAAGTCAAACCAACTAAAGTTTGACCAAGTTTTTTTTTTAAAATATTTATATTTACAATACGTAATTGATACCCTTTCATACATCATGAAACATATTTTCATATGGTATCTATATAATATAATAGTTTTTTCTAAAAATTTGGTCAAACTTTACATGGCTTGACTTTTCAAAAAAGTTATATACCTTAAGCCTTGGGATGAAGGAAGTATCTTGTATCTCCACGTCGTCGTCATACCACTTAGCAAGCAACAAATCCATGATGGTCTCTGGCGGATAGATACAGTCCTACCTATGATCAGAAACGTTGCAGTGCCACCATCGTCATGAAGAGCTCATGAACTATTGTAGCTAGTCACGCATAGTTGGTCTTCCTTTAAGCTTGGAGGGCACGAGTAAACCTTGCTGACAACAATCGCATCATGCTCTTCTAAAACCTACATACCTCATCATGGCCATGGCCTACTCTGGTGTAGCGAGCTGAGTTCAAGGCCAGCCCATAGGCAGGGCAAATGTTAGACATGAGGAAGCCTCCAATACTAAAGTGTATTAATAACCAAAATACTATCTGATGAGGATATCCAACCTTTGATGCAACCTAACCAATGACGAATGATCATAAGAAGTCATGCTAAACAAGCGCATCATCAGGTGAACGCTAGCTTGAGTTTACCTTGTAGTATTCAAAACACGAATGTATCTTCAAAATCTTCTGTTGATGGTTGCACTAAGGAACTATGCAGAAGAGAGAAAACAGGCTTTCGGGCCATGAAAAAACAATATTTTATGCTAAAGAAAACAAAGTTGTGGAGTCCATGAAGAAACAAGTTTGTTGTTGAAGTGTTTGACTCTGACGAAGCAATGTATCGGGAGGATACCAGTCATTTGCATCCCATGAAAGATTTTCGGAAGCTACCTGATTAGTCCCTAAGACGGTCACCTACTGAACTGAAATATTTCTTCGGTCATTTTCTCAAATTAATTAGATGGTTATTTTCTTGCTTGCTTTTGTTGGAGATATGCCCTAGAGGCAATAATAAAAGTGGTTATTATTATATCTTTGTGTTTATGATAAATGTTTACATTCATTCTATAATAGTATTAACCGGAAACATTAATACTTGTGTGATTTGTAAACTAAATTAGAGTAAGCCTCTTTGTAATACTAACTTGTTGGTTGATAGATGATTGTGGTTTCCCGGTCATGAACATTGAGATGTTATTAACAATAAGATCATATCATTAGGAGAATGGTGTGATGGACATACTCCTATAGATAAGCGTAGCATTAAGATCAAGTCATTTCAATAGTTCGTTTGCTATAAGCTTTCTGATACTTAGTAACATAATTCCTTCAACCATGAGATCATGCTAATCACCATCACCGAAAGAATGCTTTGATGACATCAAACACCATACCGTAACTAGGTGGCTATAAAGGTGGCATTGAGTGTTCGGAAAGTATATGTTGAGGCACATGGATCAAGAGTGGGATTTGTCCATCCATATGACGGATAGATATACTCTGGGCCCTCTCGGTGGAATGTCATCCAATTAGCTTGCAAGCATGTGAATGGCTCACAAGGGATCACATATCACGGGAACGAGAAAAGAGTACTTATCGGTAACGAGGTTGAACTAGGTATGCAGAGATACCGACGATCAAACCTCGGATAAGTAAACTACCGCGAGACAAAGGGAAATTGGTATCGTATGTAAGTGGTTCATTCGATCGCAAAGTAATCGTAGAAATATGTGGGAGCCATATGAATTTCCAGATTCCTCTATTGGTTATTGATCGGAGAAGTGTCTCGGTCATGTCCGCATAATTCATGAACCGTAGGGAGACACACTTAAGGATTCGATGTTGTTTAATAGATATGGAATGTAAGTAGGGATACCAAATGTTGTTCGGAGTCTCGGATGGGATCCGGGATATCACGAGGAGATCCGGAATGGTCCGGAGAATAAGATTCACATAAGGAAAGTCTGATTCCAGAGTTCGGGAATGATTTCGATGTTTTCATCAGAGAGGTTCTAGAAGGGTCTAGACGGTTCACCGGACCGGAAGGGGAATGGTCCATGAATGTGTCATGGGTAAGTGGAATGATTTGATCATATCCTAGGTCACTTGGTTTGGGCATTTGCGAGAGACAATTAAAGCTCTAAATTGAAAGTCAAAAGGGAGGTTTGAAAAGTCAAAGTGGAACAATAGTTTCCTATTGGAAGAAGGAAAGAGTCCTTCCTTCTATCCAACTTGGGTTTGGGTTTGGATTCAAACTCTCCCCTCCCAAGGCTGCCCCCTCTCATAAATAGAGGAGGGGCTGCCCCAAAGAACACAACATCAAGCCCTCCCCACCGTGCGTCGCCGCCGCCCTAGCCGCCAACGACACCTCCTCCTCCTCTCCGGCCTTCTAAACCTAGATCGCCGGAAAAACCCTAGATCCACCATAACTCGCATCGGCTTAGGCGAAGCCCTGCGGGATCTTCCCTCTACTTCTAACACCACGTCGTCGTGCTGCCGGAATCGCGAGGGGAGAACTACAACCTTCGCTGCCTGCTAGAACAAGGGAGAGGAAGGTCTTCATCGACTACCGAATGTGTGATCGACTGCGGAAGCGCTGCCGAAACGCAGCGTCGGAAGGATCGTCTACGCGATCTTGAGATCGGCAAGTGTACGACTACATCACCCACGAGAATCTGCTCTCGTTAACCGCTTTGGAATCTTCGAGGGTGAGTACTCTAATCGACTCGTTGCTACAATCTAGTAGATAGATCTTGGCTTGTTTGTGTGCACACGGTAGAAATTTTTGTTTTCCATGCTACGAACCACTACAACTTTCACACCTAAACATGGATATGTCCATAGTATAAATAGGCTAGTGCGCCCACTTGTAGAGCACTTTGAGAATGTTTATACTTTGACAAAGATATAAACTCATCATGAGATTGGAGATCTCTTGCTACCCTTATTCTCATGATTCCTCATAGAGTTGCACATATAATGTGTGCTCCAGAGAGTGTGGTTGGATAGTTTTTGTTGTTCCCTTGTAGATTACACCAAATCCATGCTCCACTACTTAAGCATGGTTGTGTGGTTTAGTCTTTGGATTGTGGATCGATAATTTCCTTGAATTGTATGTGATGTTTGGGGTCCTGATCTCAACGGGTACCCCACATTACTGTTTGTTCTTTGACCTTGTACCATGAAGATTGGACCACCCTCTCGAGCACATTTTCCCTAGAGCCAATGGACATCACCATTATTCATCATTGAAAGAGACTAAATTTGTAGGAACGAGGAAAGTAGCAGAATCCATTACATTTTCTAATTGTAAATGATACATATATTTTATTTGACCTACAATTAATATGACTCGCACATCACTCCTAGCCAGAGGCGCTGGAGAAACCCTAACCATTCGGTGTCCCGTATCCCCTCTCCTTTTTTCATCCTAATGCCTCGGAAGAATCCAGCGGGTGATCATGCTCAACTTGCGATAGTGGTGGCCTCTTGTCCCCTCCCCCTCAAGAGCATCTACCCTAAAGTGGCATGTGTCCCTATATGGCATCGCGCTCGACGGAGAGCATGGAAACCAGAACGACGATCCTAGAATCTGTTAGTGATGGTATGAAGGTGGCGGTTGCCAGGTGATGTCTACGCACTTCTATTATTGTAGACAGTTGTTGGGCCTCCAAGTGCAGAGGTTTGTAGAACAATAGCAAGTTTCCCTTAAGTGGATTACCCAAGGTTTATCGAACTCAGGGAGGAAGTGGTTAAAGGTATCCCTCTCAAGCAACCCTGCAATCAAGATACAAGAAGTCTCTTGTGTCCCCAACACACCCAATGCACTTATCAGGTGTATAGGTGCACTAGTTCGGTGAAGAGATAGTGAAATACAAGTGGTAATGGTGCTAGAAAATAGCTTTACGGTGAGGTAAAGACTAAAGGCAACAAGAAGGAAGCAAGCAAACATGCAACAGATCTAGTAGCAAACGGTGTTTCAATGTTTAGAAACAAGGCCTAGGGATCATACTTTCACTAGTGAACACTCTCTCATATAAATATATTCTCTTCATGAATCTATCCTAAACTACTCTCCGGTTAGACACTCTAATCCATGGTAGGTCTATAACAGCAGTTCTCAAAGTCTGTCTTCCCCAATCTAGATAACCCCACACTGTCACCTTGAGCGCTAGATGGTTCCAACAAACACCACAATTTCATAGATACAACCAACTCAAAATATACTCATGATAAATATATATGTAACATAGCTTAAGTGCCACACACACGGTGTGCATGTTGTCACTTTCACACACGTGGGGAAAAGCATAGATCTATTAAAGCACGATGAGTATTTATGTATACTATAACCTAAGTGCCACCATGGCGTGCACGCTGTCACTTTCACATAGATGGGGAAAGCAGAGATCTATTGAAGCACTTGAGTAACAGAGTAGATCTACTTGATTACAAAGCTCATGACCACAACAAGATCATGCATAGGGAGAGATGAACACATAGCTATCGGTAGAGCCCTTAGCCTCAAGGAAGAACTACTCCCTCCTCGCCATGGGAATCAGCAACGGTGATGGAGATGGTGGTGGAGATCGATGGAGATGGCTCTAGGGGCACTTCCCCGTCCTGGCAGGGTGCTGGAACAAAGACTTCCTGTCCCCCGAATCTCCCCTTCGGTGGCGGTGGCGTTGCGGAACTTTTCATGGCTTTCTGGTCGGGGGCTTCTTATAGGCGAAGGAGGCAAGGTCGATGGAGGGCCAGGGGCCCACACCCCCTGTGGGCGCGGCTTTCTTTTTCATCATGCCAGCCTCCAGTATGAAGTGTGAGTAGTTCCATCTTGGACTACGGGTCCATGTAGTAGCTATATGGTTGTATCTCTTCCTTTGTGCTATCATGTTTAGATCTTGTGAGCTCCGTTCATGATCAAGATCATCTATTTGTAATCATGCATGTTGTGTTTGCGGGGATCCAATGGATATTGAGATTACTATGTCAGATTAATTAATGATTGTGTCTTATTGATTCTATCATGTTTGTGTTATTTGTGATCTTGCATGCTCTCTGTTTCTAGTAGCTATCTTGGCCAAGTAGATGATAGTGACTCCAATAGGGGGTATGTATGCTCGATAGTGGGTTCATGCCTCTATTTAATCTAAGGGAAGTGATAAAAATCTCTAAGGTTGTAGATATGTTGTTGTCACTAGGGAGAAAACAACGGTCTCTTGTTCATGGAACAAGTGGATTGTTTACCTTACACACTTTGCTTAAAGCAGTTATCCGTTGCTTGCAACTTAATACTAGAAGGGGTTCGGATGATAACCTGAAGGTGGATTTCTAGTCATAGATGCAGTTGGATGGCGGTCTATGTATCTTGTTGTATTGCCCAATCGAATCTCATAGGATAATGAATGTCTAGTATTGCATTGTTATGCCTTGCTCGGTCATGTCAATTGCACTGTTGTAATTTGTTTACCCAGCATGCCATGTTTGTTTATCTTAAGGATAACACCTCTAGTGAACTATGGACCCCGGTCCAATCTTTACCATTGATATATCTTCCACTATTACTGTTTACTTTCTGTAAACCACTATTACCTTCCACATCATACAGTTAATCCTTTGTTTTCAGCAAACCAGTGAGATTGACAATCTCACTGTTCGTTGGGGCAAAGTCTTGAGTTTGTGTTGTGTAGGTTTCCAGTTGCTAGCAACACTTTTGATTCGTTTTCTTCCTCCTACTGGTTCGATAACCTTGGTTTCTTACTGAGAAAATTTGTCGTTGTGCTCATCATACCTTCCGCTTGAGCTCTCCCAACGAAGTGCTCACACACTCATCATAATGCTACTCCAATACCAAGTACAAAGGATGCACATGTTGTCAACTTATTACTGAACTCATTGTAAGTTGCAACACACATCTAACCTCAAAAAATGTCAAAAGATCATGCCAGTTGTCAATTTAGACTCTAGATGTTTCAATAAATATTCTTACGTATTTTGCTAAAATCTCTACCGAGACAAATTTTAAGACCATATGTGTTTTATAAATTGCAACCATAAATATGCATACACTATATAGTTTCTGCAATTATTAAAAATTAATTTTTGAAAGAAATTCTGCTACAAACTACATTTTAAATTTAGTAAAAATGCAACTTTAGTTTCTAAAAGATATGAGTAGGGATTGTATAACAAACAACACTATAACTAATATTTAGCAACTTTGGTATGTGTTCAATTATGCCAACCAAGTACTAGTAGTCATAGTTGTTAAGACCATAACATACTAAAAAAAGAAAAGGTATAAAATTTTAGTATAAATTATAACAGTTTAAATTTACTATGATACCAAAGTATGCGAAGATCGATCACGATTAATAATCACAACTCTGAATACATATAAAAAAAGAAATATTAGATGCAAAAGACGGTGGGTAATCGATTGTCGGCTTGTGGCTAGGTTAACAACATCACTAATATGCTATTCACATAGCTTTTATCCTACTACTGGAGCATTGGCCTGCTAATAAACTACCAAAACAACCATACATGAGGAGATGGTCAAACCAGAAACCAAAAGAAAATTCTGCTATAAAATATAATTCAAAAGTTGTACTCGGAACCTTGACAATTAGGTTAACTAGCTATGTTTTGTTAGCAGAATACTAGTCCATTTGTAGCCCCCATAGCACTCGTTAGACAAAGAAGAAGACATGGTGTAGGCGATTTAGAAAAAACTTTTGGACCCTATTTAACAGGGGGAAAAGAGGTGAGATCCACTAATTTTGGATTATTTACCATATTACCAACATTGGAGTCCCTATTTAAGAGATTATTCCTATGCACAAAAGACTAGATATTGGAAACTTTTAATGTTCAAACAAAGCTCACAATGAGTTTGTGTGATTAGATGATGCGGAAAGCACAACAAGATCATAGATATGAGAAATCTCATAAATGTTGTGAATCCCTATAAAATAGAAGCACCATGACCGTTGCTTGTGTGAAACATGTTCCGTGCATATCGAGTACATCCAATGAAACATGTTCCGTGCAGATCGAGTTCATCCATCGGTACATGATAGTGTTGGCAGTAAAAGCAACTTTCCAACTCAAATAGTTCCACGAAAGTATTTTGTTGATATATATGTTAGCAAAGCTCCAAATCTCACTTTCTTGTCTATTACAACAATCGCAAATACTTTCAAGAAAGCATTCCGTTGATATGTATGTCTTGTATGAAACTTGTCGTGCACAGCAGCACACGCAAGCATGCCACATACTCCTCCGTCCGCAAATAAGTGTACTTCTAGCTTTGTCTAAAGTCAAAGTTAGTAAAGTTTAACTAACTTTTTAGAAAAATAAAGCAATATTTATAATACTAAATTGGTACTAGTAGATATGTTTTCAAATTTAGTTTTATAATATGTCAATTTGATATAATATATGTTGCTATATTTATTTATAAAGTTGGTCAAATTTAATAAAGTTTGACTCACGCAAAAGCTAGAAGTACTCTTATTTGCGGACGAAGGGAGTAGATACTCAATCTAAAAAATCAACAGATACATACAAGTATCCATACTTTTGCAGCTTGACACTCTACACAACATCATATACTTTTTTCTTCCAAAAAAACATCATATGCTTCCATCACAGCAAATACATCTGCCATTATATATCGGAGAGATGATGTAAAGCTATACCTTACCCAAATTAAGTGGCTAACGTGAAGTCCCAAACCCTTGATTTGTACCGGCCTTTTCACTCTTCCAAGCATTGCACTTCAACTAAAACTTCTTCAACGCAACTAGCTTGATCACCGTGCACACAACCATATACATGGTGCCGAATCATCACCATATATGTTCCTATAAAAATTGACCGTCTCCATCTCTTTCACATCTCTCGCCACCACCAGGTATTCAAGTACACCAGAAACAAGAGGAGCAAGCTATTAGCTAGAGAAATATGGGCAAGTTCGTCTTCCTCGCGGTGTTCTTTGCGGCCCTGATGGCCGTCGCCGTGGCCCAGGACCTGACCGAGCAGAGCTACAGGGACGTGATGTGCCGGCGCGAGGTCCAGCAGAAGCCGCTCCACGCGTGCCGGCAGATCCTCCAGCAAAAGCAGACCGGCGCCGGGAGCGAGGATGCCGTCCGCGTCCCGCTGTTCCACACGGAGTGGGACACCAGGGAGCGCTGCTGCCGGCAGCTCCAGAGCGTCAGCCGCGGGTGCCGCTGCTCCGCCATCCGCGGCATGGTGAGGAACTACGAGGAGAGCATGCCGCCGCTGGGAGGAGGGCGCCGCGGCTCGCCGGGGGAGCGGCAAGAGCAGGAATACTACGGTGGTCAGACAGCGGGACACCGTCAGCAGGGAGGAGGGTACCATGGCGAAGAAGGGCGTGGTCAGCAAGGACAGGTGCTCCGCCACGAGATGCCACCGCGGCAGCAGGAGTACTACGGCGGTGAGACGGCTGAAAGCCAGCCGCAGGGAGGAATCTACTACGGCGAGACATCGCGGCGTCAGGGAGGACCAGAGTTCTACGGCGAGGGGGCACAGCCGATGCAGCAGGTCGGTCACGTGAGGCTGATGCAGGTGCGGCAGTACGTGGCGGGGCTACCCACCGTGTGCCAGATCGAGCCCATGGAGTGTAGTGTCTTCTCCGGCGGCCAGTATTAGACTAGCTACCTAGCTGAAGTGATCCATGGAATTAGCCCCGATAATAAGTGATCCATGGAGTATGTGTGATCATGTTCGTTCATGGTAAATAACGATAATAAAGACATAAATATTTCTCATATTGAATTTATTTACACATTCATGCGCCAAAAATCCATACCACAACATTACGATCTATATTTGACAGCCTAATCTCAGATAATTTAGGACAGTACATCACAACATCGAAATATTGCTAAAAGTCCCCGTTACTAACCAAAATCCAAATACACAATCAACCCATTCTCAACAAGATAATTCCACCTCCAGATTCATTCTTGTTCATGCAGCATCCATCCTGGAACCAAAACTTTGTTGTGATTATATGTGCATCCAAATAGAGCCTTTCTTTCTCAATTATTGCATATAATCTAAATTCATTACAGAATTCAAGAGTACATATATGACACACATAGATGCACCCATAGTTAGTCGGGAGAAGGTATCCAAAACAACAATTACAACAAAACATACCTTGTGGGAGACCAATTAGTCATGTTGCTTCATGAGAAACACAGAAAGGGTGGCGAGGAAACTCTCAAGGACATAGCTTATATACATGATGTGGAATGTGTGTAAGGATGGCAGTTTTACCCATGGGTATGGGTACCCGCGGGTACCGTATCCGCATGGGTAGGGTATGGACATACTTTTATACCCACGGATAATATCCATACCCTACCCGTTAAGTCACGGGTACGGGCACGGGTATAGACTTGTACCCATGGGTATACTCATACCCTGCCCGTTTAAACTGACATGTCAAACTTATCTATAGAGTTTGAACCTATGCGGCCGAGAAGCCTAGGGAAGAATATGAGATTGCGACTTCTAAACTTTAATTTGATACTTTCATGTACTCGTCTACTATTTGTAAGTAGAGTTTATTGTCTTTTTTCAAATATGCTATTGATGAAAGTAAAATTTTGAATAACTTGTATACTATTGGATATACCCGTCGGGTACCCAATAGGTATGGGTACCCAACGGGTATGGGTATGGGTAAAGTTTTAAACCCGCGGGTACGGGTATGTGTAAGTTTTTGTACCCATTGGCTACACGGGTATAGGTATGGTATTGCTCTACCCTGCCCATACCCTACCCATTGCCATCCTTAAATGTGTGGAAGGAGCGCAATCAAAGAATGGCAATCGCCTTACATACCTAGAGGTGGCTTATTGCCTCACCTTATAGAGCATCACTCAACCTGCCCGAGAATCTTACCACGAGCCTCGCGAGTTTGGAATCCACGGCGAGTAGTCCGCATGAGGGTTTTTGTGTGTGTGTTTTCGGCTTTCCCGATATTGAATATGTTTCTTAACATACCCCTCCTAGCCATGTATCTAGGCTTTCATTACATTTAATGGCCAATCAAATATTAACATCAAATTATCATTTTGTTGGGAGCAATGGAAACAATCGTTTCATCCGCATGCAGTGACACGTCTCAAAGATGGCGTCACTTGGTCACTTCTGTACAATTGGTGTAGCCATCAGGTAGCCATCCAACTGATGGCAATGTACCGGATCTTCTAAGGGGCAATGATGATAAGGCTAATCATAGTGGGAGTAACTAAGGTGGTAACATGCATCCACATGCAATGCCAACTAGGCATTTTGATGATGTGGCATGTCATTAAATGATGAAAGAGAGACTTGGAGTAACTAGCTATGTTACCATAACATCACACATTCCAAGACAAGATGAGTCTACAAACTAATAAATAAGGTCTTGCATGTTACTAGACATAAGTTACTATCCACTATGAATATGGTAACTTAGACTAGTGTCATGTGCATGACACTAGCTCAAGTTACTCCCCACTATGATCAACCTAACAAACAATAGGGGATGAGAGGGTCCCTCTCTAATTAAGGCCATATACATGCTCGACCGACGAATCCGGAACTTTTCTACCAGTGATGAATTAATGCCTATGAATTTTTCTATTATCATTATATTATTTACTATCCACAACAAAATATTATGTCACCATCAAACCTAAGGTTGACAAACAATCCCCATTTTCATCCTCAAAATCAATCAAGAAACATGTAATTCATACACTACCGCTGAATTCCCCTAGGAAGTGAGCACCGGGAATTTTTGTTTTGGGGGGGGGGGGGGGGGGCATAAGCATGCCCCAAAGCTGCATGGTTTGACTGATCAAAAGATCTGCATTTATGGAGTCGCTTGGGACGTGGAAATTTTCTCATCCCGATGGAAAATTTCAAATTGTTTGGCCTGAATTTTTTCTGAAACTCATGTATGTTGACACAACTTACCAACGATCACCATAGTTGAATTTTATCACCAAAAGAAGTTGGTCTAGTTGTATACACTGGACTACATTTTTTTACAAAAAAAATGGTTTTAGGTATGTCGCTTCACAGCATGGATTGATATCTACTCCCTCCGTTTAGAAATATAAGATGTTTTAGGTTTGTGAAGGAGATGTATCTAGACACATTTTAGTGTCTAGATTCAAATATACCTATACACTAAAAGATGTCTAGATACATCTCCTTCACAAATCTAAAACATCTTATATTTTCAAACGGAGGGAGTACGTCACAGCATGGATGGCATTGTGCGTCACACTGGATAGATGATGTGAGTCATAGTCATATAACATGGATTTGTGTAACATGCAAGTCGAAACTACATGAGATAAACCTCAACTAAGCTTTTGAAAAGACGATATGCATGAGCAATATAATGACTAGAAGACACATCATCTCCTAAAATCCAAGAACCATAACCACTTTTTGTAGTAGATAAAAAAAATAGATCAATACTAATGTGCACACTTCTCCAAATATCACACCACCAGAACAATCTTATCAATTCGCATGTGAGAGCTATCCTGAGAAGTTAAGTGCACGTGAGGTGTCATTTTTGCACAATTAAACCGATTACATAGCATTAGTAGACCTCCCCAAAAAATCTGTTTTGCAAGCTCCAAATCCTTCTTTAGTTCTTGGAAGCATTGCACGCATCCACTTGTCCTCAACCTTCTTGTACTTCTTGTATTTCTTCTTAATCTAGACTAACCTCATCGTGCACACAACCAAGGTCCACAACCTTCACCTCGTTCCTATAAAAGCCGAGACAATCTCCACAATCTCATCATCACCGATAACACCGAGCAGCACCACAAACTAGAGATTAATTGATCGTTAGCACCACAAAAATGGCTAAACTGGTCTTCTTCGTGGCGGTCCTCGTGGCCCTCGTTGCTCTCTCCACCGCTGAAGGGGATACCATTGTGCAGGAACACTGCCAGCGTCAGCTCCAGGAGAGCTCGCTGGAGGCGTGCCGGCAGGTCGTGGACCACCAACTGGCCGTCCAGCTGCCCTTCTTCCAGCCGCGATCGTCGCTCCTGAGATCATCGGAGTGGAGAACGGAGGTGCGGGGGCAATGTTGTCGGCAGCTCCGGCACGTCAGTCCTGAGTGCCGCGCAGCCGCCGTCCGCCAGATCGTGAGGCACTACGAGCAGCGAGTGGTGGCGCCAGTGGGATACTACCCAATTGAAACCTATCCACAACAAGAGCAAGGGCAGGAGCAGGAGCAGCCACAGCAAGAGCAAGGGTGGTACCGCCCCAGCCAAACTTATCAGCACCAGCAGCAGCAAGAGCAAGGGATGTACGGTCCTAGCCAAACTTCTCAGCAGCAGCAAGTAGAGCAAGGGATGTATGGTCCTCCTCACCAAACTTATCGTCCCCAACACCAGGAGCAAGGATCGTACCGCCCCAGCCAAACTGTTCCGCAGCAGCAGCAACAGGAAGGAGAGGTCTGCGGCCAGTCGACGGCCCAGCAGCAGCATCAGCAGCGGGGAAGACATGAGTCCTTTGGCTCCCCCCACATGCACAGCCTTATCACCCGCCATGGCCGGCAGCCTGCAACCCAACATGAGCTCGGTGAAACCGCTCAGCAGCAAGAGGGGCAAGGTCAGTACTGTGGCAGGCAAGGCCAGCAGACAGGGTTCGGCGGCTCCTCGTCTCCTCATCGTTATGGCACAGAGCACGAGCAGCAGGCAGCCCGCCTAAGGCAAGCGATGGTGGTGGCTAGGGCACGGCAAGTCGCGGCGCAGCTGCCAGCGATGTGTCAGCTTCAGGGCAGGGACTTCTCCGCCGGCCAGTACTAGGCTACAACTCTTGTAACTCGCATGTTGTTTGGGGATGGATGCACCCCACTTAGAAAATAAATGTGACCGTGTCGTCACAGTGTTGCAATCCAACAATAATGCACAATATGAAATGCTTCTCCACCTGCGTTGCATGGCTCTGCTCATTGTACCCAATGACTGCCAAGGGGTTCTTATGTTGCATGACAAAAAAAGAGGATGTGATCAGTCCCGTCCAAAAAAAGGAACAATTAATCAATTATTACGAGAAAAAGAACAGATAAAAACAATTGCTAGCCAAGTACTTCCTCTGTCACTAATAGAAGACATTTTGGCAAACTAAATTAGTTTGCCACAACGTGTTATATTAGTAAACTAGTAAACGGAGGGAGTAGTTCCATGGCTATTGGGTGACAGACTGCTTATATGAATCATCAATAGATAAAGATGTGTTATCCGTAAAAGAATGTAAGAGATTTTATTTATATCTATTCTATTTATTTCGTACTAGCCATCATACTGATGACCGATGCTGCTAATTAATGAACCTATGAACCCAATCATATTTTCCACATAAGAAATACTTTATTTATTACTTTATTTATATTCGAAAATATGAAATTTTTACTCCATAATCTTCTAATATCTTGTTAAACTAAGCAACTGGTGCAATCAACAACTACACTAGGTGCGGTGAGCACAAGATTTTGTTTTGTATTTATTTTAGGATTGCTTGAAGAAGGAAAGGTTCATCTATATATCACCTCCCACGAGCTGATTACTTCAGGTCATCCACTTGAGGAGAACTTCCTATAAAAATTTGTGCTTGGATTTCCAAAAAAAATTCAAGAAAAAAAGACATCATACGATGATATGACTCGGTTTACAAACTGACTCAAAGTTAAAGTACAAAGCAAACATAAAATCTGATATTTAGCTAGTGACCACAAACAACCCTAGGCATGGATTGCTTCATGTTAAAATCCAATTTAAATCTCTATTTGAACACTTCCTTGTTATATAAACATTGTTTGTGTTATTAGTGAACCAGAAGCGACATGCAATTTTCTCATCGCAGAGGACCTCTTTGGTGACATGTGGTAACAAGAGGGGCGTGAGGGGTGGGATGGAGAGCCATTCAATTTTGTTGGTTTATGGAGGTGCCAAAGAGGGGTATTAATGGAAGAGGGCATCTTTAGAATCTATATTTGACAGCCTAATTTTTTATGATTAGGGGAAGGGGAAGTACTATGAAAATAATACATGCATCACAACATTGAAATATTGCAAGAAAGTCTAGAGAGACTATGTTGCTAGAAGCCAAGATTCCCATGTAGTGATAATTAAATAATTGACTAACACAAGCTAGGTATACAGTAATAACCAATTTTCGACAAAGATTGTTTTACCGGACTTGTTGCAATTTGTAAATGAGTCTCAAATAGTTTGATTACTATCTTTAAAAAATAGTACGATACTGCATTGTTTTGGTAGCCAGGCAGTATTTTTCCTACTATCATAAACGCACCCAAATATGCGTGTGTGTCCAAAAGATCACAATTAGTTGAATTTATCACGGAAAGAAGATGTTTCTTTGCGTGTAGAAACTGTAGGGAAAAATCGGCGCCCTTTTTGGTTTGCCGCGTCACAGCACGGATTGATATTTGTGTCATAGCATCGATATCTATTGTGCGTCATGCTGGATTGATGTTGTTGAGTCATAGCATGGATTTGTGCTACCTGAAAGCCGCAAGTAAATAACAGTTTTTGGGAAGATGATTTGCATATAACTAAAAGACACATCATCTGCCAAAATCCAAGAACTGCAACCATTTTTTGTACTGACGCTAGAACAATCTCATCAATTCTCACGTGAGAGCTAGCCTAGCAAGGTCTTTTAGGTGTACGTAAGGTGTCCTTTTGCACGTTTAAACCGATAACAGAGCATTGGCAAGGCAGTCCAAAATTCCGTTCTGCAAACTCCAAAACACTCTACCTTTTAACTCTTGGGAGCACTGCACTCCTCCGCTTATCCAACTTATTTTGTTCTTCTCAAGTTTCTTCTTAATGTGAACTAACCTCGCCGTGCACACTATCAAGGTCCTGAACCTTCACCTCGTTCCTATAAGAACCCAGCCAATCTCCACAATCTCATCATCACCAACAAGAGCACCGAGCTCTAGAAACAAGAGTTTAATTCATTAGCAGTCCACAGAAATGGCTAAATTGGCCTTCTTCGCCACGGTCCTCGTGGCCCTCGTGGCTCTCTCCGCCTCAGAAGGAGATAACACCAGGCTGCAGCTGCAGTGCCAGCGTGAGCTCCAGGAGAGCTCGCTCGACGCGTGCCAGCAAGTTGTCAACCACCAAGTGGCTGTCCAACTGCCCTTCCTCCGCCCACAATCGTCGCAGTTGAGTACAGGGGCACGCGTCCAATGCTGTCAGCAGCTCCAGGACATCAGCCGCGAGTGCCGCGCCGCCGCCGTCCGCCAGATCGTGAGGCAGTACGAGCATCAAGCCGTGGCGCCGCTGGGAGAAGAACCTTATGACCCCAGTGAGGACGAGGAGGAGCAAGGAGGCGCATACTACCCCGGTGAAACTTATCCACAACAAGAGCAAGGGTGGTACCATCCCAGCCAAACTTCTCAGCAGCAGCAAGAACAAGGGCGGTACATTCCCAGACAAACTTCTCAGCAGCAGCATGAGCAAGGGAGGTACCATCCCAGCCAGACTTCTCAGCAGCAGCAAGAGCAAGGGTGGTACCGTCCCAGCCAGACTTCTCAGCAGCAGCCAGAGCAAGGGTGGTACCATCCCAGCCAGACTTCTCAACAGCAGCAAGAGCAAGGGATGTACGGTCCTAGCCAAACTTCTCAGCAGCAGCAGCTAGAGCAAGGGATGTATGGTCCTCCTCACCAAACTTATCGTCCCCAACACCAAGAGCAAGGGTCGTACCGCCCCAGCCAAACTTATCATCAGCAACAAGAGCAAGGGTCTTACGGCCCCAGCCAAACTTTTCCGCAGCAGCAACAGCAAGGACAGGAACCCTACCGCTTGCGCATCATCATCTACCGGCGGCCAGCCCAGCATGCGCTCGGTGAGACCGCGCAGCAGCAGGAGGGACAAGGTCAGTACTACGGAAGGCAAAGTCAGACAGGGTTCGGCGGGTTTTCGTCTCCATCTCGTTTTGGCACCCAGCAGCAGGAAGCCCGTCTAAGGATGCAACTACAGGTGGTGGCTAGGGCGCGGCAGGTCGCAGCGCAGCTGCCGGTGATGTGTCGTCTGGAGGGCAGCGCCTTCTCCACCAGTCGGTACTAGGCTAGAACTCTCCTAAACTCAGCATGTTGCTTGGGCATGCATGCATGCACCCCATAGCTAGAAAATAAATCGTGACGTGTGGTCACAGTGTTGGATGCAACTATAATAAGAATCCAAGAATAATGAACAAACAAAATGGTTCTCCAAATATGGTGCTATATATGGGCTGCATGCCTCAGCTCATTGTCAGCCAATGACTGCGAACAGACACCTATTTAGCATGCGAGAAACAAGGGTGCGGCAAAACCAATAGTCCTAAAACTAACAACAATTAGAAGGAGAAAGACCATACCAAAAATGGTTTCTTGTCTTGAGACCTTTCATCATTCAAGCCTCCAAGGAAAAGAGAGACTTCCTCGTCAACGAAGAACAAAGTGGGAGGAAACCTGCGGTTGCAGAGAAAGGTAAACGGCGAACAAGTGTGCACTTACCTCTGCCTCCTGCCGCTCCTTCCCGCCGGTGAGAAGTCCTCTCAGACGATCGTAATGATCGACACGAGAGTGATCACCCACTCTCGCGTCGATCCAGCGATCCGATGGGGTGCTGTTCCTCGTGGGTGCGTGGTGTTTGCGCCAAGAGATGCAGCTGTGTGAGTCTCCCGAGCTGCACAAGTTGCTGTTCGTGGATCCGCAGCCTCCCGAGCTGCGCGTGCTGCTGTTCGTGGATCCGCAGAGTATGTGGCAGGAAGAAGAGGGAGGCTGGGCAAGAAACATCGACATCGGAGACAAAGAAAACAAAGAGGAAATGGGGGCGCGGCTTCTGTGGCAAGACAGCACAAGAAGCGGAGGAGCCATTGACATCAGAGACAAAGAAGAAGAGGAAGAGCGGGGCGACGAGCTCCGAGACGGACAAGAAAAGGTGGATCAAGAAAAGGATTTGGAAAAAGAAGAAAGCCAAGAACGAACAGTTGGCACACCTTGTGAAGGAGATTTCACTCGCAAGTAATGCCTTCCATCATCTTATTATCCATCTTTTTAGAGAAACTAAATTCACCAATGCAGATCAATATAAATGAATATTTGCACGACGCAGATATATATGACAAGAGCAATTAAGTATTCTATAGAAAATCAGGGGGTGTGAATTAATTGTTGAAACACATAGCAACACTAAATCAGTATTGTTCAGGAGAGTTCAATCGCCCTCTTCTACCTACTCCCCCCCTCCAATTTGTAATTTCTGAATACTTCATGTTTTGTACAATGACAATAGATTGAGTGAACATTTCTAACTGAGCAAAGGTGTTAAACGCAGATAGTCCCAAGGCAAGGGCTGCAGCAGGGGAGATACTACGGATTGGCAACCACAACATTCCTAGCAGGGTGTTTACATTTAATCAATTGTCAGACGCGACCAATTCTTTCAGCCCGGAGAATCTCCTGGGAGAAGGTGGCTTCGGAAGAGTGTACAGAGGATACATTTCAGAGACCATGGAAGTAATAAGCGCTCCTTCTCTCAGCTTCCCGTTCTATATTTCATTAAGTTGGCACCTCAAGATGCTATGCTACATACAACATGTTTCTGATGTAAATTATGTACATACCTAGGTCATAGCGGTTAAGCAACTGGATAAGGATGGGTTGCAGGGAAACCGTGAGTTCCTCGTTGAGGTGCTGATGCTTAGCCTCCTTCATCACCCAAATCTTGTCACCTTGCTTGGGTACTGCACCGAATGTGACGAGAAGATTCTAGTGTATGAGTATATGGCACTCGGTTCGGTGCAAGATCATCTTCTAGGTAATACAGAACAATAATGTCATTGGACTTCAAGCATATTCCTTGGATGATCAGAAATTATGATTGCACATTTGTAAGTAAACCCATTTAGTACTTGAATTCTGCAGATCTCACTCCGAAATCTCAGCCGCTGTCCTGGCATACACGGATGAAGATCGCAGTTGGTGCTGCAAGAGGCCTCGAGTACTTACATGAGGTAGCCAATCCACCAGTGATATACCGTGATCTTAAGGCATCAAATATTCTCTTGGACGGGAGCTTCAGTGCAAAGTTAGCAGATTTTGGCCTGGCAAAGCTTGGTCCAGTCGGCGAGAAAAGTCATGTCACCACAAGGGTGATGGGCACATACGGATACTGTGCTCCCGAGTACGCCATGAGTGGCAAGCTAACAAAGATGTCGGACATATATTGTTTTGGTGTAGTTCTCCTGGAGCTCATCACTGGGAGGCGAGCAATCGACACCACGAAGCCGACTCGCGAGCAGATTCTTGTCCACTGGGTGAGATTTACACGTAGTTGACTGAGATTTTCACGTAGGAGCCATACTCTATTGTAACCAAGCAAATACAGTAGTTCGTATTTCAGATATAAAAAATTGCCCATACAGGTTGGGATTAAGATGCTGCTTTTCTAAGTGTAATATATCTGCAGGCAGCTCCACTCTTCAGGGATAAGAAGAAGTTCATCAAGATGGCTGATCCACTGCTTGACGGCAAGTTCCCCCTGAAAGGTCTACACCAGGCACTTGCAATCTCGTCAATGTGTCTACAAGAAGAAGCAAGCAGTCGCCCGCTAATCAGTGATGTGGTGACAGCTCTGACCTTTCTCGCTGATCCAAACTATGATCCTCCAGATGACATTGAACCTCAACCCATATCAGGTCCCTTTTTCGACAGAGAATTTACCCTAAGAGAACCTGAATTAGTTGAAAACAGTCCCAGAAAAGATGAGTAGAAGATAGCTTACATGAATTCTGAGACGAGCAGGTGTGAATCAAGCAAGCAAGGTTTGTAGGTACAAGGGGGCTTATGCTTTGTATGGCATCTCTAAATCTCTGTTGTAATGTACAGCACATATATATAGGAAGGATGTAACGACATATATGACGTTCTCGAAGGCAAGAGACTGACCTAAGCTCTTTGATTAGGCGTAGCAAATTTTGAGCAGCAAGAGATATCCTGGTGTAATAATTGAGACAGTAGTTGATGGTAGATTGCAATTATGGACACTTGATGGTTTCACCTGCATGGAGAATATCAAAATTATGATAGAACTAGTGTCAGATGACTTCCAACCACTACGGTCGCGCTATGCCAAACAATGCCTAATCGTGGTGCAAAACTCTCGCCGACTTCCACAGAAAGAGCATTCGTACCAGCGATATGTTTATTCTTAAAGTGGACCTGTGATGATATTTTTATTCTTTCAATTAAAGAATGAATCAAAAAGGAAAACCCATTTCGGTAATACTTAAATGGATCTGCAATGCACCCATCTCAATCGCTAGAGAACCAGTAGCATCAAGAGACGAAGGATAAACAATGGACAGTAGTTTCCTAGGAATTCCACCAAAAAAAGTGTATTCAGGGCAGAAACTAACCACACGAACTGGCGGGCTTCCAGCAGTCCCAAACAGTCAACTAGGACAGGAAATCTAGCAATCCGATTCAAGCAGCCGGCTAGTCCGGAAGTAATGCATGCATCAACTACTCAATTAGGCTCACGCCACTACTATCGCGCTCTGCTAGTACCAAATCGGTACCAGCATTGGCGGTACAGTACAGTGCAGTAGAGGTGAGGAATCTGAGGGCACCTGCTCGAGTCGCGTCGCGGAGCAACAAGGTAGGCGGGACGGAAAGCCAACTGGCACGCATCCACCGCGGCGCCGGCGAGAAAGGGCGGCGAGCGGCCTGGGCACGGCCATGGCTGGCCACACAGACCGGCGCGCCGGGAGGAAAAGAATAAGCAGCGCATCCAGTACCTCGCGGCGCCTTTGTTCGAGCGGTGAGGGGGGAGCGGACGAGAAACTGAGCTGGTCTCCTGCTGGCGAGCGGCGGCCGGCGGGGCACGCGACGACGGAGCCGCGAGGCGAGCTCCCCTGCGCGGTGGTTTTGGGGCCTAGTACCCGGTTTGCACAAAACGGCCTGACGGGCCAGGCGCTTCGTGGCTTTGTTGTGGCCAGTTATGTTAAAATGGCTCGACCCATGAGTGACTGGCTCGGGCCATGGCCCATGAGTGATATTTTTTTTTCCGTTTCCTCTTGCTGTCTCTGCCGCTCCCGCCGCTGATTTTCTTGCTATTTTGTTCGTGCACCGTCAGCCAAAAATGACAGATTTCCTCGAGTCGAGAGAAAAGGAAAATGTCAAAAGGAGATGGTGGGACGGAAAACTACGTGGCAACAGCACAAAGAAGGGAGGACGTGTCACCGCCGTAGCTGTCCGTCATCAAAGCCGGAGCACCAAGCAAAGCAAAGCAGAGAGGTCGCCGTCGCGACTCGCGTGGCAGCCATTTCAACGGCTGGTTTTTCTTCCGTGTTCGTTCAGCAGCTGTTTTCTTCAGTAAAATCGTGTATCATCAGACTGCTACTACTACCGTCCACGGACGACGACGACTACTTCCACTAAAACAAAAAAAAATCTTCAGTGCCTTGATTTTCTTCAGTTCAAACTTCAAAGGTTCTGAATCGCCGAAGGACAAATTAATACCTCCTAGCTCTATGGATATTCAGGAAGTAGTAGATGTTAGGTGTAAATCGACAGTAGTGAGCACAAGATCATGCATGGGTAGCATCTAAAAAACCTAATTACATAAATAAAAGGGTTTAGCTGATTTTTCCTCCAGCGGCACTGTCTTGACATCGACAAAGTGTAGCCTGGCATTCCCTTCGCTGCCGAGCCTCCCTAGATCGGTAGGGTTTAGGGGATGTAGAGAAGGAGCTGTAGTAGACGTGAACTGATCAGATCGATCGCTGCCAGCCATCCCACCCTTCATATGGCGCAGGCGACGGGGGACCAAGAGCCACCAAGAGCCACGAGTTGGTTCTAGTGACCCCGATCAACACGCTACGAGGGGTTCCAAAACATTGGTTTGTAATCCCTTCGTCCGTAAATAAGTGTACTTCTAGTTGTTTAAGTCAAACTTAGTAAATTTTGACCAACTTTATAGAAAAACGTAGCAATATTTATAACACTAAATTGATACCACTAGATTTGTTTGCAAATTTATTTTTTTAAAACGATTTGTTTGCAAATTTAGTTTTATAAAATAACAATTTTATGTGATATATGTTGATATATTTATTTAAGAAGTTGGTCAAATTCAATAAAGTTTGATTAAACAAAACTTAGAAGTACACTTATTTGCGAACGGATCGGAGTAGACCTCTGTTTTACTTAACCTTAATTGTTTTTATCTTTTATTGACTCTTCTTTTGCCTCTGTTAAACATGACAGATCAACACCAACAGAGTGATGGAGATCACATCATGCTCCTCCAGGAGAGCTTGCATAGGATTCTCCCTGTTTCCTCGTGTCCTCGCAGCTCCCAATCAATAGATATTCGTACTACTCCAAGCGTAGTACTACTACTCTTTACGATACAACAACTAGTACGTCGTGTGTAATGTTAATGCAGCTAATTATGCTCTTCACATGCATGTTGATGCATGCATGCATGACACCACCAGCCATGCATTTCTTCGGAACCAGTGATGGTCAATGCCGTACTTAATTGGAGGCTCGCCTGTTCATGTGATGCCAATATGGCATATGCACCCACTGAAAGCTGGAGCACATGGCCACTAGCTCCATTGTTATGAAAATTGCTTTAGCTAATTTATTAATTTTTGGAGAACATAATGGGTTAAGCTAATTATTGGACTGGGCTAGTAAG
Source organism: Avena atlantica (assembly GCA_910589765.1). Classification (NCBI taxonomy): domain Eukaryota; kingdom Viridiplantae; phylum Streptophyta; class Magnoliopsida; order Poales; family Poaceae; genus Avena; species Avena atlantica. The sequence goes on along the minus strand of OU342733.1, from coordinate 453,955,288 downwards.
TACGTACTATATCCACCTAATCTATCGAAGAGAGATGTTGGAGAAGATTGAGGTGTTGGGGAAGATTAAAGTGTTAGTACAGTTCAGATGCGTTGCAACTTGTTGCAATTAAGTGATGAACTGAACCATGTGATTATCTATCTTTTTTTCTTTCTTTTTTGAATTGCAGGCAGAACCGCAGGAAGCCTGTGATTATCATGATTGAATGGATATTCCGCAGATCTTTGTATATATCCTCTCTGCTAATAATGCCAATCTGTCCAAACGTCTTGAAGAATCTTCCAAGGGGAGCAAGATGCCAAGCTCGATTCAAAATTCAAATATCAGAATAAGGCAAAAAAAAATTTGGTACTACAGGCTCTATTACCATGGACAGATCAGAACAACTCCATGTGCACATTGTCACTCCAGCTGACAACGTGAGAGCGGCCGTGCGGCACCTTGCTCCCCACACAGTGTGTCATCTTCCGGCTGCTAAGCTCCATGCAACCAGGGCCGGCCCTTGGGGCAGCCGCCCGGGCCCAAAAAAATTAGGGATCTAAAAATTATAAGTCTAGTATATATATAATAAAAAAATTATTGGGCTTGTGGGCAACGTTTGACTCTCAGTGGCCAGTCCTAGACATTGATCGATCGTCCCATTCCCTTCTCGAGTCGCGAGTGTTTTCTAGTACGGTTTCGCTAAAAAATTGGTAGTGGGAGGGGCATGTTTAGAGCATGTAGCTTTGGGTGCCCGAGTATGGATCCCCACATCCACTCGAAAAGGTGTCGGCATACCGATCAGAGACATACGGGTTCTTTTCAACACATCAAAACATGTATCTTTTTTTAATTTTTTAATTTTTCCTATATAAGTCCCAGTACGTATTTTCTTTCTGTTTCATTCTCTTTTATCATTTTTCATGTTTTTTCCTTTGGTATATTTCTTTCACGCCTTTTCCTTTCAATTTTATTTTTTCTTTACCTTTTATCATGTTTAAATTAGATTTATATTTTGTATGACTTTGGTCCTCATGTCTCTAAACATTGTTTCTGCTTATTCTAAAAAAAATTATCTCTTGCAGTTTTTTTTCTAGACTAAAATTGTGTTTCAGCAGTAATCATGATTATTTTCTCATGTTTCTAAACTTTTTCCTATTTAAGTTCCATTGTAATTTTCGGACTTTGCTTCTAGAAATTTTTGGAGGAAATGTTAAGGTATCATATAAATATTGTTATTTCTATATGAATATTATAGTCGGAGTATACTTATAATATTTATTTTTTATCATCTCATATATGCAATAAAAATATAATAAAAGGCCCAAAATTTTAGTTTCGCGTCGGGCCCTAAAATCTCAGGATTGACCCTACATGCAACGTATGTCTACTACTTAGTGGCGGAGCTAGGACCGGCCAGCCAGAAATAAATCTAGTCTAAATAATTAACTAGATACATATAAATCTATAAAACGTTGAGAACATTAATATGGATCAAAGGGAGTATAAGTGACTTGGGTTTTTCTAGATTTGTATATACTTATAAGCTAAAAATCATCTAGATGCATGCGGATATAGACAAATGTATGTGCGGTGTTTGGTTGCCATGTCGATCTATGCCTCCTAAACACGATACACGTAGGCATCGCGCAAGACACATGCACATGCAAGGGATAGATCTCGGTGTGGTGTGGCAGTAGCTTGAGAGAGAAACCGACCTCTTTGATCCTCATAATCCTATTTTTTTAAAAGAATCAGATCCCCATAATCTAACATACTCTTTCCGTCCAAAAGGCAGATTTGTCTAGATTCGTATATACTACTACTATTTCTCATTCAAATTCAAAATACACAAATTCTCAAAGGAAAACAAAATATGTTGCATTGTACCAACCATATGAAGCTGGAGCACATGGCCACTAGCTCCATGTGATCCTAATTTATGAGAATTGGTTTAGCTAATTTGTTTATTTTTGGAGAACATAATGGGTTAAGCTAATTATTGGACTCGACTAGTAAGTGCTATATATCCACCTAATCTATCGAAGAGAGATGTTGGAGAAGATTGAGGTGTTGGAGAAGATTAAAGTGTTGGTAGTTCAGATGCGTTGCAACTTGCAATTAAATGATGAGCTGAACCATGTGATTATCCCTATCTAACTATCTTTCTTTTATCTTATTTTTTTGAAATAGTAGGCAGGACCGTGCTAGCTGGAAGAGTGGAAGCCTGTGATTATCACCGTTGAACGGATATTCTTCCGCATATCTTTGTGTATATCCTCTCTGCTAATGCTAACCCATCCAAGGTCCCAGAATCTTCCAAGCGTAGCAAGATGCCAAGCTCGATTCAAAATTCAAAAATCTGAATATAACACAAACAAAATAGTACTACTGGTTACCATGCACACTAGAGAACAACTCCATGTGCACATTTGTCACTTACCCGCTGACAGACAGAATATGTGAGGGCGGCCGTGCGGCACCTTGCCCCCCCATACACTGTCATGCATCTTCCCGTTGCTAGCTCCATGCAGCGTAGTACATTGTACATATGCCGCGTCTCTGCCTCCTAAACACGGCGCATCGCGCGAGACAAATGCACATGGGCTTGGTGGGGTAGTGGCTAGAGAGAGAAACCGACCTCTTCGATCCCCATGACCCGAGTATATAATATCTTCACAGAACTGTACTGATTCCTAAGTTTCAAAATATAAGATGTTATAGGTTTATAAAAAAAATATCTAAACTTGTTTTAGTATATAGATTTACTATAAACCTGAGTGAACCTATATATTAAAAATAGTCTAGATACATTTTCTTCACAAAGCTAAATCATCTTATATTTTAAAACGGAGGGAGTATTTCTCATTCAAATTCGAACCGATCAAGTATATAATATCTCTATAGCATTGTACTATTTCTGATTCATATTCATACTCCTTGCTACTACCTAGGAGTAGTTTAGGCAGATGCATGCACACTGTATATATATTGTCGTTGAACATCTTTGAATGTGACATGGGCAAAAAGTGGCCGTAGTGCCTGAATGCGTCATGTGTTTGTGTCGTGTGGATGCAGTGTGTTGCAACAAAAGCGCAGACTGAACGATGTGTGCCACCAGCGCCTGAAAGCAGGGACGGTGTGGTTGGGAGACAGATGGATGGATACACATGAATTGGGGAACTTGCCTTTCATGTGTTTCTTTCCTAACCCACTTGTGCTGATCTATAGCCTACTAGGATCCTGCATGTGACTAGCCAAACATGGTAGCCATGTGAGATCATCAAGAGTAAAAGAAAAAAGTAGTAGTATTAAGATCTTTTACGAACTGATCATGTCGAGTAAATTAATCAGGTCATTAGTAGGGGCGGGGCCCACTTCAATTCAAAGGTATTCAGTTGAATACCCAAATATTGTGAATAAATATTGGTATACGATCGTTCTATGGAATATATATATATATATATAATAGAAGTAAACTATCCTATGATGACACAAAAGGATGTAGTAGCTCAATTGGTTTGGTAGAAATTGCTAAGTTGTTTGGTCCAGGTTCAAACCCCATGCTTTCCATTTTCCCTTATTTTCAAAATAATTCTTTTGTATGTGTTTTTGTTATAAAAGGCTCATATAGTGTTATTTCTACTCATGTATTCATGTTAACTCAATTATTAGTTAGAAATTTGTGCGTGTTACATATTCGATACTCTAGAGTTGTATGTACTTTTGTTACTTTCTCTAATCCAAAATAAGTGTCTCAAGTTTATCTACATTCGAATGTACCTACACACGTTTTATTTTATTGTATGGATACATTTAAAATTTAGATAAACTTAAGACACTTATTTTCGATTACTCATACATTTCTCAAGCACAACCATCCTTCATTGTGAGGGTTTCTCAAGTACATATGAGATACTTATATTTTTTATTTCATACTCTAATTTTTTATAAACTTTATTACACATGATAAAATATTTTTATAATTTTGAATACCCATGCTTAAAATCCTAGGCCCGCCCCTATGCGGTGGAGGGAGCTAGGGCCCAAGGAAGTGCCAACAACACTTTGCGGAGCTTGAAATCTCTTTCCCGTTGTCTATCATTTAGGGTTGTTTTGGCCACTCCTCGTTTCTCTTTGTCGATGAGGCGAGGTGAACAGTAATGTGGAGAAAGAAAGCTCACGCAGGGAAGAAGGAACTGATGGTTAAGAGGATCCAAAGAAGAAGATGAAAAATATTTGGTCCAATTTTTGGATGAATTTCATGAAATAAATGATTTTTGGTAAGAGACAAGAAAAGATAATTCCTAGTCAATGTTTTGGTCAAATTTGAATGAAATTGAAAGATTAAGCTTCAAAGATAAATAAATCATGTTCCTGCCAAAAAACTAAGTTGTAGTGCAGTGGTGAAGGGCCTAGGTAGTTGTATGGAAGGTTCGGAGCACAATTTTATAACCCCCATTTTATTTTTCAAAAACATTTTGAACAACAAACTTAAAACCTAGTGACTTTTTAAAAAATTATACGAAATTTCATGAATTTATTGAAATTCACGATTCTCTGATGTGGGGAAAATAATATGACAATGAAAAATGGTCATGGTTAAAGGTATGTTCATATGTAAATGTTAATAAGACTTTCCTAGCCTTCTCCCACCGTATTACTAGCCGGATTACTTCCTTTTGCTTGGTTTATTCACTTGAAGAGTTTCCCTACATTGATGTTTCTATCTATCCGATGATGGCATCAGTATTGCTGGATTTCTATCTACCGATAGCGGTGCACTAGTGTTTATTTCTAGATAACCAAACGATGGTGTCACCTACCATCTCGCTCCTTCTATTTTGTTGTCATACAAGAAACCCATACTCATACACATCACTAAAGACACACCCTCATGGGAAGGATGAGGCATATGTGTTAGGTAAGAGGATCGAAGACGACAAGATGAAGAAGGAACAAAAGGACATTCATCGGTAGAGGGACAAGAAGGCTTTCCTACCTCCACCACCGAACGTGTCATAAATGGGTGTATGTATGACTCTCCTATCTATCTATCCGAGATACATTTTTTTAATTTGATTTCTTGAAGATTTTTATAGACCCTCGTATTGATGTGTTCTATCTATCCGATGATGATGTCCCTATTGCTACAATTTTGTCGTTATCCATAGCGGTGCTTGTATTTGTTCTAGACGGCACGATAGTGGTGCCACCTACCATGTATCTCATCCCGAACCCGACATTATGATACCCAGGAATACAAAACTACACGAGAATGTCTTATAAACAACTTTTATATATATATATGCAACAGAGGATAAATCTGAAACCACACAAATTTCTCATCAAAAGCCATCTTTTTTAGACGAGAGGCTCGAAATGAGCCCGACATCGAATTAACGAAGCCATCAACCAGCCAAGAGTTACATCAAACAAAAAAAGCATAAAAACATGATGGAGATGCCAACTTTACATATCAAGCACAAGAAAAACAATAGAGGATTACAACAAATAGCTAAGCTGAAGATCAAAAGCCATCTCACATGTTCACAATTGAGAATCAAGTTTAGGTCCTGGAGGATAGACTTGCCACCTTATGACCTCAAGAGTTCTCGCACATCGGTTGTTCATTATTATTTGAGTCCATGACAACAAACGAAACCTAATTAGCACATCAACCATATGACCGTTTGAAAAAAGATGGTTCACGACAAAGAAAAAAAACCATGCATATCTAAACTAAACCAAGTAATAATATGATCTAAGGTTCTAACCATCACTAGCAACATATACAAACTTCTAGCTAGTGTCTAGTGTTTTCTAACAAGTTCTACAAATGGCGTGTGCTCAGCCCAAACAACAACCATCGAGGTCGACCACCAACCGAAGCAAACAAATGATTCCCGGCCCCACCAGTGGCATGTCACGTAAATAACCCGCACCCCGGAGCCCCCTTTCGCCGCCACCGCCTATAAATCCACCAGGGACACCTCACCTCACCATCCCCTCTGTATCCCTCTGACCGGTGGACTGACTCCGTGTTTGCAGAGCGAAGTGGGAGCCAAGTCTCCCCTCTTCTCCCTCTCGCAGCGCTCGCGATTCTTTCCCCAAATCCAGCGTCGTCTCCGTCGGAGTTCGCCGCCGAATCGAGCCAGGTACAACGCTCTCCTCCGATCTATTTCGCTATAGGTTCAGCGGCGTGATCTCGCCGTGGATTTTGACGCGGTCGCGGCGGGTAGAGGCGGTGGTTCCGCCAGATTCGTCTTGTTTTTTTGTCCCCATCTCGTAACGACCGAGGCGCCTCCGTTTCTCCATTCCTCGCCGCACCCACCTCGGCCCCGGCCGCGGCACCGTCGCCTCGGAAGAGGGGTAACCGTCGTAGCCACTGTACCGTTCCACCCTCGCGCCGGCGCTTTCCTGGCGCCTCTTCCTTCGTGGACTCCGCGCCGCCGGAGCCCTCTTCGTGGACTCCGCGCCGCCGGTGGCTGCTGCCTTGACCCGCCACAAAGCGAGGTAGCAGGGGCGGGGATGGCAGATCTGGGATAGGGATCCGCATCTGAAAAGGCTTCGAAATTAGGTCGAGTCGTTGAGAGCTCCGATAGATCTAGGCATCTAGCTAAAGTTGTGATCTGGGGTCTGTTTTTAGTGATGAAGTTGTGTACCAAAATATTGATTTGCGTGGTTGGAAGATTTATTTGTCATAGTACAAAGCTTGGCTGCAGTAGAAAGTTGTCATGAACATGAATTGGGTCAGTGTTAGTTCCATTGTTCTAGTAGTAGAAAGCTTGGTGTGATCTTGTTAAAAGCGATGGTAGCTGCACCTCTGCAGGAGCATGTAGCTTGGGAGAGCTTGTTGTTACGTTGAAACCCTTCAGGATAATCTCCCATGAATTATCGATCCACATATTAAATTGTTACTCCCTTTGTCCAGAATTAGATGTCGCAGTTGTGTCTAGATTCAGATGTATCTATATACTAACATGCGTCTAGATACATGCAAATCTAGACAAATCTGAGACATCTAATTCGGGACTGAGGGAGTAGTTTTTATCTTTGTGGCCTTATTAAAGTTTACTTGGAGATTGGTTGAGTTCCCTTTATTTCCTAGTCTTGAGTTGTAAATATAGGTTTTGTAGTTTTTTTGGTAGCTTGGCATTCTCTTAAATAGCTGTGGTCTACTCTTGATCCTCAAGTTAGATAGCAGCTGCTAAAAGTTAGTTTCTTAGTTTTGACATGTATGCTGTATGCGCATAGTATGGACTATTTAACATGATTATTCAAAATTCTGTGTTGTATGAGTGATGTATTGCTGCAATATCATTATGTTCTATTGTGCATTTAGTTTTGGGAAGCAGGCGTATTTGCACTAATATATGCTCTTGACCTGTTAATCCTTTCTTCTAAAAGGTGGAAAGCTTGAACTGAGCTATGGACAACTTGTGGCATCTCGGAGATGAGTTCCGTGGGCAATCGAAGGTGGTGGAGGACCGCCAATGGTCTCTGATGACGTCAAAGTTGGCTGAGATCACAAAGTCAAAGGCTGAGAGGATGAATGACTTTGATTATGCACGGATGAACACTGTCCCTGATATGAAGCAATGGGATAAGCTGTCCTACCACCAAGAGGACAACAAGATGGACCACCTCAATCTTGGCCTCATGAACTTAGATTTTAAAATGAATGATCTCAAGATGAATGAGGCTGCCATGAAGTACCCTTTCCGCAACATGCCCTATAACATGAATCAGATGTATCCCAAGGGAAACAATGGTAATGTCAATTCATTCAAGATGAATGCTGGGGTCAACAAATATTCAAACAACATAAATGGGAAAGAGGCAAATGGAAAACACAATGGTGGTAACAACAACAATGGAAGCAACAGCAACAGCAACTCCATTGACAAGCGCTTCAAAACATTGCCAACAAGCGAGATGCTACCGAGGAATGAAGTTCTTGGTGGATACATTTTTGTCTGCAACAATGATACCATGCAGGAGGATCTCAAGAGGCAGCTTTTTGGTATGTGCCACTGCTACTAAATATCCTTGTAGATCATTACAATTATCATTTAAAACAGTGGTTACACTTTTATATGGCCTCTCAGTATTTGTTACTGTTGTGAAGGTTTGCCAGCAAGATATCGTGATTCAGTCCGAGCAATTACTCCTGGTCTACCTCTTTTCCTCTACAACTACACGACCCATCAGCTCCATGGGGTGTTTGAGGTGTGTGATTATTTGATATTCTGACAAGCACAACCCCCCTTATTTGAACGAAACCGCAAGCCTCTTCATGAATCTCTTAAAACTGTTCTATCTGTCATATGTAAATGTTTATATCTCTTGATGTACAATTATGCAGCTTATAGATCCATACGCAACAAAGTACTAAATGCAGCTGGTTTATTTTAGCCAGTGTCTTTGTCTTTCTTATTTGCCTACATGTGTACATTCTTGGAGCAACATTAAATAGCAAATGTAATCCTGGTGGTCAGATACTACCATATCTAATCAAGAAACATAAATTTAACCATCTCAGTTTTGTAGACGGGCCACTGCATGTTGTTGCATTGTGCTATTTAGAGTCACTTACAGGTAGTAATTAGAATTGCTAGAGTTTGATGTGTATTAGTATCATTGTATCAGGGTTAGATTTGATTTCCCCATTCTCTTATTAATGTTTTATGCTTTGGGTAACATTTGTGCATCATTTTTCTGTAAGGTATTTGTAGCAATTTAGCAGGTTATGTTTTTGTGTTATTTAGCGTGTCTTGCTGCTTGAAATTATTTTATTTTCTTGGTTTGTCTTTTGAACACCCTATTTGTATGATAAACTAATAATCCATGAGATCCTTGTATGTGCAATCAGCTAACTTACTCATCTTTCGCTACAAGTTTCTAATGTATGCTTGTTTTTTCCTTGCCTTGGATTTTCCTGTTAACTTAAAATGTTTTTATTTGTTGATGTTCAATTGTTTCTACAACGCTGAACTTTGCAGTTTTAGATTGCAAAAGGCTGTAGTAAAACATGGTTGGTGTGACCAAAATTTATCCTTTGTCACGCAGTTAATCTTAGCCAACATTCTCCTGATGTGTATGCCCCCATAAGCTTAATGTGCTTCTGTGGCCCTTCCCTTATTGCCTGACTGGAATTAACTTGTGCATGCTCCTGAAGTTCCACTTTAAATGCACATGTGTTTTGGTTAAAATCTGGCAGGCTGCGCTTGTCTTTCAGTGTTCTAACCAGATTTTCTTTGTGTCAGGCTGCTAGTTTTGGAGGATCCAACATTGATCCCACTGCTTGGGAAGATAAAAAGTGTAAAGGCGAATCCAGATTCCCAGCACAGGTAATTACTAAAGTTGACATATGTTTGTGGAACTTTAGGCTTAGGCTTTGGCTTTTCATGCTCTGACATCATCATTGTATCAGGTGAGGATCCGCATTAGAAAGCTTTGCAAGGCTCTGGAAGAGGATGCTTTTAGGCCAGTGTTGCACCACTATGATGGTCCTAAATTTCGCCTTGAGCTCTCCATAGCAGAGGTATATAGCTTATACCAGCTGATGTTCACGTAGTATGTCTATGCTGTTATGAGATATTAGTATTCAGTCATGCTCTCTTGGATATCTTATGTTAATCATGATTCTCAAATTTGTTCTGTTTAGGTTTAGTCACACCTGTATATGGATGATTATGTTTTAGTTGGTTACAAGGTTCATTTCCAATGTGATCCACCAGAACTGAACATTCTTTGTCTTGATTTTGCAGACACTGTCACTGCTAGACCTGTGCAAGTCTGAAGACCTCTGAGTTTGCTGCAGAGGTGGTTGCCTTGTGGTTTTAGTAAATATCATCCCTGTAATGTTGTGGTGGAAGGTGGTTCGCGACGTCCTCTCAGTTCATGAAGCGCAAGCTGTTGTTGGTTGCATTTTCCCCAGAAAGGACCCGGTGCTTGGAAGGCCTCTAAGATGTGAGCCTGTCTGTGTCGTGCCTGTCCCTAATCTAGGTGAAGTGTATGTTCTTCTATTTATGTATTGTGTAGTTGCAGTACGCCCAGCGGGGAAACCCCGAAAGATGGGCAATGCTGTAATGCATCTGCATCATGATGCCCCAAAGTGAGGGTGGTTTGATGTTGTTGGAGTGTATCTGTCTTGTACCTTGGGAAAGTTGAGAACCTTGCATTTGACTTGATGCTGCCTTTTGTGCTACCAATAGTGAAAAAAAGTTGGAACCTTGCTTTTGACTACTAGATTCTTCTCTTATTGATTTGTGCTACCATGGCTGCTAGTTTGCCTTCCTGATGCTGATGCACATTTTGTTCCTCCTGCTGTCGTGTGGCATGGTGTAATCTCGTTTGAACTTGGAAACTTCTAGTCGCTAGAACAGGTCAGCAGCTGAATAGCTGGTGTGCTCAGCTGAAAATTGGTGAGCAAGTTGGTTGAACAAAAATAGATCGAGCAAGGTTCTGCCGTAGGTGCACAAAACCGTTAGCTTTCTGTATAACCTGTTTTCTGGGAGGTCTGTCTTAAGACTCTCGGCATGTTGAATTAGTTGAGATCTCCCGTACAGGATGCTTAGCTCATCTGATACAGTATTGTTTTGGAATAGGAATTGTGCAACATGCTGGCAAGATTTACAGTGTGGATGAATATGAAGGGTTCGTCACCCGCATTTTTTTTTTGAAAGGTTTAGTAAGTCGGCAGGGGAGCATTAGGCAATTCTTCCGGTCCGGGATTCGGGTCTATGGCTCTAGGCGCTTGACCTAGAGTTTTTCCTCGTCATCTACCTTCTTCTGAAGGAGTTTGGACCGGTAGCCAAGGCTTGAGAGGTGATCGAAGTCACATGTCTCGGATAACTAAGTTTTGTTTTTTAGGGGGAGATAACTAATGCGATGGGTCGAGGCCGACTGCTTTATTTGCTAAGATGATTCTGCTGCTCTGACTTCGACTGAGTTGATTTAGTTTTATTGGTATGAATAAGCACAAGTTCTTGTTCGATTGGTGAAAAGTAGGTGTTTGTTTCGTGCATGAGAGATACTACTAATAATATGCAAAAACTCAAAGTTTCTATTGGGTTGGTTAGCACTAGTAGTAGCCTGCATCTAGTAGGCTTACTTCATCAATGTAGTACGGGATGTGCATGTATTACCTAACAACAATCTTGGTCAGATGCTGTTTTCAGTGAGATATAATCGTACCGGTTTTAGATCTGAAGGCCTGGTTCTAGGAAGAGCTGAAGCTACAATTGGGTAGCAACATGATCCAGTAGACCAGTGTACTGGATAAAGAACTTAACCTTTATTTTGTTTCTAACTCACACCACAAACTTTCGAATTCAAATTTCTAACTTGAAATGCAGCAGTAAGTGAGTACCTGCTGTCAGTACTGATACTGCCAATGAATTGGAGCAACAATCACTGCCTGAAACATCAGAAGACACTTCGGCAGGCTGTTTATTTTGGAGTGGGAACTCACTTCGACCGAGTTGATTTAGTTTATTGGTATGGATAAGCATAATTCATGTGTCCTCGATATGTTTGATGGATGAAAATCAGTTGTTTGTTTCACGAATGAGAGATCATGGGCGGACGCAGGAGGCGGGCTGGACGGGCCGCGGCCCAGCCAGAATATTGGGCGAAAAAAAATCGAGTCCCGTGGCGAGCGAGTGGAGCGAGCCTGGGCTGGGAGGAAGGCATCGTACGCGTCCCGTGAGTCTCCCGTGCGTGTCTGAGCAGCTCGGCGGCGCGCGTCCCGGCCGTCCGGCACTCCGGCCATCCGGCGTGGTGTCCCGGCCGTCCGGCACTCCGGCGTGGTGTCCTCCGGCCTCCTCGACTGCGCCCTTCCCCGACTCCCCGATCGGCCGCCTGCCCGCCTCCTCCGGCCGCCGCCGCTGCAGCTGCTGCTCGCCTGCTGCCCTCCGCCCATCCGGCCGCCGCCACTGTTGCTGCGCCGCTCCTCTCCAGCTGACTCCGTCCGCCTCCAATTCAAGGTATAAACTGCTGCTCCCTGCTCCCTGCTCCCAACTCCCAACTCCCCTCCTATTTTGATTAAATCGCTAATTGGCAAATTCTCAATGGGGAATAATTGGTCTGATGAGTGATGCCCTAAATTTGTATGTTCGAAAGTCCAAATTTTGTCCAAATTTGTTCGATCCTATGCCTAAACCAAATTTGTGTTTATGCTCTTTTACATGGTATAATTGTAGGATCTGATGCCTAAACCATTTTTTTTTTTGAAGCGTGCTCACCCCAAAGTTTTTTCCTGCGTCTGCCATTGATGGAGGCGGCCGCTGTCGCTTCCTCCGGCACCGGGCTGCGCTGCTCACTTAACGCCGTCCCGAGACAGCAGAGGCGAAGTGTGCGGGTGGGCTTCACGACCAAGCGGCAGCCCTGTGCCGTCACTTGCAGGAGGTTGCTGTTCCGTCCGAACGCTCGCCTATACAGGGCGGCATCCGCATCGGCAGCATTGGATAGCGGAGCTGGGAACTACGGGGTCAGTAGGAAGAGGCTCGCGGTGTTCGTGTCCGGCGGAGGCTCGAACTTCCGGTCGATCCACGAGGCGGCGCTGGGTGGTGAGGTGAATGGGGATGTGGTTGCGCTCATCACGGATAAGCCAGGTGAGGATGATTGGTGTGCTTCCTGCAGCTCTTTGGACTGTGAGGTGAAGTGCTCTGCTGTGGATTGCTGGTCCTGATGCGGCGAAATGGAATTTTACAGGCTGCGGTGGCGCAGAGTATGCAAGGTGCAATGGCATACCGGTGATAGCGTTTCCGAAGTCGAAATCAGCGCCGGAGGGGGTGTCAACGGATGGACTTCTGAATGTTCTGAGGTTGGTTCTGTTGATCTCATATAATTGCTGCGACTTGTCATACTCATTGTGCGAGAAGGTCATCATTTGACCTCTTCATGCTTCCAATTCTAGTCTGATGGTAAAATGCATACATATAACTTCTGATTGAGAATGGGATTTCTATGCCTCACATGTTTATCCATCATGATCTAAAGCTGCCAGTGAGCACAAGTTGGTAAATTGCATACAACCTTACAGCTGCGATACGTTACTGTTTTCTAGCTACATGAACTTGTGTTCACAAGTTTTGCTTTAGTGTGACGGCTCTGACCAATATCCATTGTATACAAGTTCGTTACATAGTCTGTTCCTTTGGAATGCAACCATGGGCTTCGGTTTATCCTTCAAGTGTGAAGATTAGCTCATGGTTATTCCTATTGTGAAACAGGGATCTGAAGGTAGACTTTGTTCTACTTGCTGGTTACTTGAAGCTCATACCTGGTGAGCTAGTTCAGGCATATCCCAGATCCATGCTGAATATACATCCTTCACTCCTCCCGGCATTTGGTGGGAAGGGTTATTATGGTTCGAGAGTGCATAAAGCAGTTATTGCATCTGGAGCCAGGTATTTTATATTTTCTCTAGCACCTTCCAATATATTACATTCCCATATGTACTTGGTATATTGCACACCTGAAAGAAAATGAGTATTCAAAGGAAACTGTCATGTATGCATTATTGTTTGTCGTATCGTGATAACTGGTGACGTTGATTTTTTGCAGTAAACATGAGCTCAAATTAGTTAATTCAGGGAGTAGCATACAATCTTTTATCAGGCAATCAGAGAGGAACACCGGCACCTGGCTAATCCAGTAGTTCAGATGGCATTCCCCTGATGCTCTTTAGCACACATGTGTGCAGCTTCATTATAGCAACGTTTAGCGTACACAAGCTTAAAAGAAACTAAACTGCCACTGAGCTCCTTGGTCTCCTTTGCAATTCGTGAGATTTCAAAATGGAGAAAGTCTTGCTTTCACCAGAGTTGCACCAGCTGGGATGAGCCTCTCTCGAGGATGACCTTGCGGTGCCTCGCAGCCAGAGCTAGTTGGAGACCATCTCTAGCTGTTGTAGTCTCTGAAGCCAGCACAGAGGCCAAATGGTCAGTCTAATACAAATTGAGTAGACCAGTTAATTTTGCTGCATATACTGTTAATTGAGTAGACAAGTTTGAGTTACTAAATAACTGAATATTTCCTGTTTGACAGACTGAATAACAAGGACAGTACTGAACAATTCACAAGAATGTTTGACAGGTAATGAAATACACCACTTCTAAACTGAAATATTGACAGATAATGCAATGGAGTAAAACTGACCGTAGAGGATGACTATTCAGAAGAAAAATGAAAGAAGATATAGGAAAAATTATCCTTAGTAATGGTCATTCAAATTTACAGCCCCAGCTGGAACAGATACCAACAAGGCTGAACTACTGTACCTACATGAACCTAAAAAGGAACACTGCAGGAGAAAGCTAACCTGCTTAGATCGTGCGAGAGCTTGGTCAGTCTCATCCATTAGACTGTCTCCATGCTGCATTAGCTCAGTGACTCTCCGTGACATTACCAGTGACTGCTTTCTCTCGTTCAGTATTCTAGCATCAGTTCCCATCGTGCAATCGGGCCAAAGGTTAAGATTAGAATGAGTTCCACCAGTAGCAAGCATTTCAGTTTTCCTGCCAACAGCCAATGCCCAAACCTATTGAACGAGTGACAGTCAGAACGGGAAACAACCCTTACTAGTAATAAGATGCAAACGACACAGGAAAATGGCTGAAAAAAGAGAAGGTACTAAAAAATCTCCAATCAAATAGGAGAAATGGACAACTAAAAAACCTTAGTCATTTTTGGTGTACAGACATCATAACTTACTGATACAGTGATACTGAATTCAATCTGTTCAAATTTCCAACATCAGTATGAACCATTGAATGCTACCTTTTCTTTTCTTTTTAAATATTTTCAAATGGTAACCTCGTTTCTATCAAAAAAATAAAACGCAAACAATCATTTTTCTATGCACTAGGCTAGTAGGTGTGGCCAACATATATAACTTGTTATCTTGACCAACATATTTACAGTTCATTACAGTAAGGGCAGACTGAAATTGCATTGGATGGACAATGATCTGAGTAAGATTGCTAACGAATGGTGTTAACTCAGTGTCGAGGAAGGATCAACGATAGCTGATGATGACCCAGAACTTGGACCTTTGATATATCTCAAGATTGAGTTTGTTCCCTGAAACAAGAAAAGGACAAAAATATAATCAAATAATTCAACTAGGCATAATCTGAAACTAACAATGGGTGAAGCATACAACAGATTAGACAAGACTTCCTCGGATAAATTATTCACTATGCATGCATGCTGTACTACTCCTAACGCTACAACAGCAGGAGAAACCACTATGTATGCTGTACTACTCCTAACGCTACAATGTGGTATCTTCTGATCAACAAAATACGCCTGCAAATGGAGTATTACAGTTTAATGTCATTTCAGAATACTATAGTCTAGTACAAGTAGCAGCAAGTGAGTAGCAACAGTGTTGACAGAAAATTCAGACTGTTTTTCTTGTTCTGAACCTAACGCTTCAGAGGAATGCAAGAACGAGCAATCTGCAAGTTGAGTTGCATGACTGCTTCAGAGGAATGCATCAGTAGCTTTTCGATGCACTGTGCAAAGTTTGAGTGGAGGAGCAGGCCGTCTACGCTTCTCGGCCTCCGGCCAATTCCCCTTTGCGACCACACTCTTGTTGAGGAACTGGACGGCCATCAGCGCCTAGCGGGCACGGGCGGCTGCTTCGTCATCGAAGAGATACACCGCAGCTCGGCCTTGAGCCTAGACGACAGGTCGCTGGGGCCAGGAGTGGGCGGCAGCAGCGCCGCCTCCGACATCTCCACGACGCTCTGGATGGCCACAGCGTCAGCGTTGTCCCTGATGTCGAGCGTGACCTCCAGGTACTCCTCGTTGAACCGCGTGCTCCGCCTGCTCGCGCTCTTCCCGTTCGGGTCCTTGTGCTCCTCCCAGTCAGCGAGTGCCTTGTGCGCCTCCCAGTCTGTGAGGGAGATGGCGAAGTCGTCGGGACCAGATAGTTCGAGGTCGCATATTCTCCTCCCACGACCCACGTCGAAGGATCCAACCCCGCTGCTCACAGATCTGCCGCCCATGGCTAAATCCGGCCTTGACCTCACCATTTTCTCCACGGACCAGCTGAGGTGGCGGCGCGACAGAGGAATAGAGAAGGGATAGGAGGCGTGCGGGAGCAAGGCAGCGGCGACGTGGTGGGGAGCTAGGCGGCGTGACTTGGTGGGGTGCAGCGAGGTACAAGCCGGTGGCGGTGGGCACGAGACCAAGAGGGCTAGTGAGGGGAGGGAGGAGGGGAATGAGCCTCTCCACGCAAGCGAGGCAGCCTGTCGGCGACGTGACCGATGGCAAATCGGGACACTTGGGGGAAATTTCATAACGTGGATTTTTTTTGCTATGATTTCCTTTAACGTCTTATATTTCCGATCGGAGGGAGTATTATATTATATTATATTATATTTTCCAACCATGCAGATACTCAGGACCAACTGTGCACTTTGTGGATGAGCAGTTCGACACGGGAAGAACTTTAGCCCAAAGAGTTGTGCCTGTTTTAGCCAATGATACACCAGAGCAATTGGCTGCAAGGGTTCTTCACGAGGTGTGTTTTATGTGCATCCAATGTTCCCCTGTACCTGCACACTACATTATTACGCTTATTTTATACTACCTCCGATCCATAGTAAGTGTCACAGTTTTGAACTACCTAGTTCCGACACTTATTATGGATCGGAATTAGTATTACTTAAGTGCCAGTCTACCACTAGCTTTAGATATTATTGCTGTTGATTTGTTAACTTTAATCCAACATTACAGGAGCACCAAGTTTATGTTGAGGCAGTTGCTGCCTTATGTGAGGACCGAATCGTCTGGCGGGAAGATGGTGTCCCACTTATCAAAAGTCGGACAAACCCCAATGTGTATACCTGATTCGTGATAGATCTCTTGAACACTACTGAAGCTTGTGCCAAGTGCCAAAATTTCCCCAGGCCATGGAGTTAGTTCATACTGTTAGTCTGTTGAGTGAAATAACATGTCTGATAAACATGATGTGTTCCCTGCACTTTATTCTGATCATTGTGTTGCTTGGTTTGGATAATAATCATTGACTCGAACAAAGTTTCCAGCCAGTATTCCACTACTAACCTTCAAAAACAGCCAGTACTCCTCCATTTTGATTGCAGTTACTCCTTTAAGCATTGAGTTTAAGGTTGTCTGATTATTCTTGAAGCAACTACTGTCTGCTGCTTCTGTGTCATCCCCCTCCTCAATTTGTTTTCTATGTTGAAGAAGATGGGCGGGTAGCTAATCGTGCAATGCAACCTTTTTTTTTCCAGTCGCAGATTTTGGTTGTCGATGCCTAATATAATCTATGTACCATGGAAAGGTGAGTTTCATTATCTGAAGAGAGAGATACTATTAATATGCAAAAACTCAAAGTTTCAATTGGGATGGTTAGCACTAGGGAGGCTTACTTCATCGGTTGTAGTATGGGATGAGCATGTAATAGTATTACATATTAAGAACAATCTTGAGTTTTCAGCGAGATACAATCGTACATGTGTTTGGATCTGAAGGTCTAATTCCCTGAATGGGTGAGGCTACAATTTGTAGCAAGCACAATCCACTAGACTAATTACTAATAAAGAACCTGATCTTTCTTTTGTTGCTAATAACTCACATCACAATTCACATAATCTGAATTCAAATTTCGAACTTGTAATGTATCAGTATGAGGGAGTGCCTCTCCTTACTGATACTACTAATGAATTGGAGCAATAATAATCACTGCCTGGAACATCACAAAATGATGGGCCTTGAATAAACAGCAGCTGTTTGAGGGCCATAGCCCATGAGACTGGCAGAACAATTAATCTGTTCGTCTGAGCAATAAAATAGAGGGTGTTTGACATTCTAACAGCCATGAACGGAACTGTCCAACCAATCGATCTCTAAAGTCTAAACTATACTCCCTCTGACCCATATTAATTGACTTTGATTTGTCAAAATTTGGTTGAATCTAGACACTATTTAGTATATAGGTTCATCCAAAATTTGATAAATCAAAGTCAATTAATATGGGCCGAGGAGTAACAAGTTTCAAGCACAAAGAGGAAACGAAGAACGAAGTGATGGCAGACGAGAGAATCTCAAATTATGAGCTCAAAACAGCTAGTACCAGCCGTGTCAGATTGCAACAATGCAAGCGATTTTCTGACGGCACAAGTGGCAGCCGGTACTACTGCTCCTACTGCGGTATGTAGATCCTACTCCCTCCGTTTCAAAATATAAGACGTTTTAGTTTGTGAAGAAGGTGAATCTAGACTTGTTTTAGTATGTAGGTTCACTCAATTTTGAAATGAATCTACGCACGAAAAGAAGTCTAGATTTATTTTCTTCACAAACCTAAAACATCTTATATTTTGAAACGGAGGGAGTAGAATAAATTCTTATCTGTGGGTCAGAGTTAAGGAGCCATGATCGAGTACCTACCGTCCTGTATGTGCCAAACCTCCAAACGGAGTAGTGTCAAATCAATGCAACGGATGAGATCTGGCTAGTTGTGGTAGTAGTATCTAATTTCTCTGAACGAAAGATTAAGTGTCCGGAGATTTTCTTTTATTGCTCTGTTTTGATGGAAGAAGCGTTTGATGATTTAAGGGACATGGTCCTAGCTATGAAGCAGCTAGTATGTCATGAAGCTATGGAGATTTTGTTTAATGCCGCGGTGGATGTCCTTGCGAAAATCCATTTCGGAGAAGGCCAAGATTTCTGGCCACGTGTCGGGTGTGGTGGGGCATCTGATCTCTATAGGTGGGGTTATCCATCTCGAATATGCAGATGATACCATGATTATGGTGGAAGGGTCAGATCGGAATATCATCAACCTAAAATTCCAACTCTTCTGCTTTGAGGCTATGTCGGGCCTCAAGATCAACTTTGACAAAAGTTAAGTGATGGTTCTGGGTTACCCCTTGGAAGAACAACAGAGGATTTCTGATCACCTGAATTGCCGACTAGCAACATTTCCCCTGAACTACCTAGGGATGCTGGCCAGGGACACCAGGATCCTGACCAAGGACTTGGAGCCCCTTATGGGTCGGGTGAAGGCGAAATCCGAGCCGTGGCAAGGAAGGTTCACCTCAAAAGGAAATAAGACCATCCTCATCGACTCCTGTCTCTCCAGCCTCCCCATGTACATCATGGGGTTGTACCTCCTGCAGGAAGGAGTCCATGCCAACTTCCGGCCAAGGATCTCTCTCGGTTCTTTTGTATGGCGAATGACGGCCACCAAAAGTACCATATGGTCAAGTGGGCGGACATTTTCGCCCCCAAGGATCTTGGGGGCATAGGCATCCTTTCTTCTCGTCACATGAATGTGGCTTTAATGCTTAGATGGGTGTGGCGGATTCTAACTGATGATGGTGGCCTTTGTCTATAGCTAATAAAAGCCAAATACCTCTGGGGGAGGCCACTAATGGCTTGTGAATGCGAGGAAGGGTCTCAGTTTTGGATATCTATCCAGGACATCAAGCCGGAGATCTGGAAGGGGCTATCCATTTCTATCGGGGATGGAAAGGACATCCTTTTCTGGCTTGACCCTTGGGTTGGGGGGGGGGGGGGCGTCCCCTGCGCCATGAGGTTCCCAAGTTGTTCGCAATTTGCGTAGATTCTTTGCTTCTGGTGTCTGAGGCCTGCCAAAGCGGGATCTGGCAGGTTGCGTTCTGGCAAAACCTTGGGGCAACCGAGATGGCTACCTAGGAAGGACTTCGGGACAATCTCCCACTGTCCCAACCCCACTCCCCAGATAGCATGTCTTGGCGTCTGGTCCCCTCGGGATCTTCCACCGTTGGTTTGGCATATCGGGCCCTGTTTAGTGGGCCCTCCATTCCTTGGACTTCCCCCTATGGAAGGCCCCCCTACACCTAAAGATCAAAGTCTTTGGCAGTTACTGTGAGACCGACTTCCCTCAGGAGTGGAGGTGGCCAAGAGGCATGGTCCTGGGAATGGACTGTTCCCTCTTTGTGCGGTCCCGAAAACATGCACCCACATTTTCATTACCTGTCTTGTGGCTCGCTTTCTTTGTTACTTCACCCGGGAGTCCTTGGGGCCTGCTTGGCAAGCCTCGGATCTAAGGGAATTCCTGGAAGCCAACGCAAACAATATCGGTAGGAAGAGGCACCTCTTTTGGTTAGTGTTTGCGACTTTGACCTGGACTCCATGGAATATCCGTAATAACATGGTCATAAAGCATGTCTTTCTGCGCCATGTCTCTCACTTGACCTTCAAATTTCTGGCTTTTTTACAGTAGTGGTATCCGTTGAGTAGACAGCGGGACAAGGCGTGGCTGGTCGTGATGATAGAGTACCTGATAGTGGCAGCCCGCAAACTTGATACACCTTCCGGCCGCCGAATGTTACTCCTAGAGGGAGTTGTCTCTTGTATCGTTGTGTGTTCGTGTCGTGGTGGTGGTCTTGTGCCATGTGTCGCCGCACTTGTGGTGTTGGAATTATTTTCGGTTTCTTTTGTCGTTGTCTTGTACTGAATGTTGTGTGGATGATACTTTATTTATAAAGCTGGGCGTATGCCTGTTTCGAGGAGTATGTCAGAAAGCTACGAGTCGTGGCATTATGGCGCCTCTCTTCAGTTCGACCCCTCCCTCACCGCGCCTCTTAAACCGGGAGTATGCGTTCCTGCATCCTCCCCATCACAAACAAAGAACCGTGCATCAGCACCGATCACCACCTCCACACGCGCAATGGCGGCAAACCACGCCACCGCCGCCGCGACGCTTCTTATGATCATGCTCGCAGCGCCGATCTTGGAGGCTACGGGCACGGCAAGGACGAGGACGCGCGAGCACGCGCAGTGACAGCAAGGGTGCGGTGCACGGAGGTGCATGGCATGGAGGCCAGGGAGACGTGCGGCTCATAGGCGCGGGCCTTTGGGGTCTCCGACAGGGCGTTCCACGTTATGAACCCCAACATCACTTGTGTGGCCCTCTTACCTGGCCAGTGGGTCTGTGTCGTCGGCTCTGGCGTCGCCTGGCTACCTGAGCAGAAGCTGTTGACCGACCGAAGCATGCATATGGTATTGTGACGATAACCTGTGTGTGGTGTACTGTGTACTGCCACGTTTCGAGAATAATGCACGAGTGTACGGGCAACAGCGCGTCACTCGGTAAGCTCCTCTGCTCAGCAGGACCCCTATGGCCACACGCAAATAACTTGAACCGTGGGATTCCTTTGTGCCGTTGCTATTGGGTATCCTTATAATCACTCTGTAATAGTGTCTGGGTGCCGTTGCTATTGGGTATCCTTATAATCACTCTGTAATAGTGTCTGGGTCTTCACATATGAAAGACATACTTTGCCATATACTTCCTCCGTCTCAAAATAAGGATTTCTATTTTGACAATCATACCCAGCCTGGTCGTCTTCGTCACCACACGCCTCTCACCTTCGAAGCAGATCAAGGTAGTGGCGCGGTGGTCGAGCGAAGCGAGGGAGTGGGACGGCGGCGAGGCGGGATGTGCTCACAATGGCGGATCGAGGGGGGCGACGGCTACGGTCATTGGCGGGAGGTGATCGAGCGACGTTGGGGCAGAGGAGTCGAGATCACTGGAGAGATTGAGGAGTGGCGCTGGCCTTGGGAGAGATCGGTTGGCTGTTTGATATTTTTTTAGACAAAAGATGGATTTAGACCGTGTGTACCGGAACGATCGACCTCTAATCAACCAAAATAACACAGTTCCCACCTTAATTTTGTTCCGGTCCGACACTATTTTTTTCAGTCTCTTTCCACCGGGTTTATTTCGTCACTTTTTTCACTATTAGATTAAGACATTTAGACGGTTATTAAAAATGCTAATCACTCTAAAACTTAGTGTAATGTTCATCAAAGTATATATTGTTCAACAAATATCTCCATGTAAGTGTTTGTGTCATGACTTGCCTGCTTGGAGATGAGAGTAAGGACTAATTAAACCCGGTCATGTTGGTCGTGGAGAGACACCTGGACCATGTGGAGCCGAGTCATGGCGTCGACCTCGCCACCACGCTGGCACTCGTACGCCAGCTGAAAGACCCCCATGGCGGCCACCAGCGACCCAAAGACGATCATCATGGACCCCATCGCAAGGACTTCGGCCTCGGAGATCGGGGTGCCATCGAGTCTGTGCGACGGCCGCACGACGATGGTCACCACCCCGCAGGCCACCATGCCGATAAAGAAGGCCATGGAGAGGCACCACCCGACGGCTTCAATCCTCGTCAGCGGCTCCGGCTCCACCACGTTGATCGGGCCCCGCTGCGCCGCCACATAGTCGCCGCCGTCGTCCATTGTGTGGTCGATCGAGTTACCTTCAGCTGGAACTGCTAACGACTTTGTGGATAGATCGTAATTAACAGCTTCGCCGGTGGATCACAACACCATCGATATACACAAGAAACGAAAATCCACTCCCGGTCAACTGTGTTAGACTATTATATAGTGTTAGAGTTATATTTAGGGCGTATACGAGATGGAGTAGTACTCTACTCGTATACATATAATCTTTGTATTATGCAACACAAGGGGTTTTTCCTTGTTCTATAACACGTAACCGAAGCCACCGAAAGGGGCTATTGTTCCCGTCATTATTTTCTACATGGTATCAGGCCGACCTCTTCCCCTCTAGCTGCCGCCGCCGCAGGCGCTCTCTCCGCCGTCGCTGCTCCCTCTCCTCCGACGATCTTCCTCCAAACTCACATCAGGACCTTCACCTTCCTCTCCTCTACCAATTCCCCACAATTTTACACCCAAAATCCCTTCTACAACCCTTCTCCAACAAAATCCTAGATCCATCTATCAGGACCAATGTCGACACCCTCTTCATCCTCTCCTTCGTTCTCCATCGGTACTCCTCCGGCCATGAGGCTAACCCGCGACAATTTCCTCTCCTGGCAGACTCAAGCGATGCCCACCCTCCGTGGTGCTCGCGTCATGGGTCTTCTTGACGGCACCGACAAGGCTCCACCTACAACCCTTGAAGTCGAAGATGAGAACCAGAAGAAGATCACTATG
This sequence comes from Avena atlantica, assembly GCA_910589765.1. Taxonomy (NCBI): domain Eukaryota; kingdom Viridiplantae; phylum Streptophyta; class Magnoliopsida; order Poales; family Poaceae; genus Avena; species Avena atlantica. Next base: position 453,932,302 of record OU342733.1, on the reverse strand, counting down.
CCCAACGCCAACTATGATACCTAGATCACCAGGGATCAGCAGGTCGTGAGTTTCCTGGTGAATTCACTCTCGGAGGATGTTCTTCCCCATGTTTATGGCTTTCCCCACGCTGCAGATGTGTGGGCAGCCCTGGTTTCTCTCTTCTCCTCGCAATCCAAGTCCAAGGTCTCGAGCCTGCGAGGTGCCCTCACCAATACAAAAAAGCTTGACCTGACAGCTCAACAATACATCACCAAGATGAAGGGGTTTGCTTCGGAACTTGCTGCCGCAGGCAAGCCTGTCGATGACGACGAGCTCAAGGACTACATACTTAATAGCTTGGATGGCTCCTTCAACCATCTGGTGTCGGCCATTAATGATGTCCCCTCCACAACTCTTACTGATATGTGTTCTCAGCTCCTCGCTTGTGAAAATCGTGACCTCATGCTTCAATCTTCAGGACAAGCCTCGGGGTCCTTCATGTCATCTGTTAATGCCACGTCTCGTCACCCTCCTGATGCCTATTCTCGCCCACCCACACCTCCCACGCCAACACCCTATTCTTACCCTATGTCGCAGCCTCCACCTGCCCCCTACAACCCGCCACCACAGCAGCCCTACTATGCCCCATATCCTCTATCCTACCCACAACATTCACCCCCTGTCATGCAATTCCAGCCACCTCTCCCACCACTCAACCATCCTATATGCATCCCCCTCCACAACACTACTACCGTCCTCCTTCCCAACCAGCGCGGCCTCCTCCATCGCCACCGCGTCAGGATCCTCCTCGCAACACCAACCAACGGCGCAAAGGGGGGCGTAAGGACCGTGGCCGTGTTGCCACACCATGGCAGGACGGTGCCCTCTGCCAAATCTGCAAAAAGGAGGGTCATGCAGCTGCCGACTGTTGGTGGCGCTACGGCGATGATGATGATGATACCTCCAAGGATGTCAAAGGTGCTTATGGTGTTGATACAAATTGGGTGATTGATACAGGAGCAACCAATCACACCATAGGACAACTCAACAAGCTTCAACTTCATGATCCCTACAATGGTCGTGATCAAGTTCACAATGCTAGTGGACAAGGTATAGAAATTGCTCATATTGGTCATTCAGTTTTGCAAACCCCGCAATGTTCTTTTAAACTCAAAAATATTCTTCACGTTCCTGATGCTTCCATGGACTTGCTTTCTGCACATAAAATCACTCTAGACAATAATGCCTATATTGAAATTCATCCTTTCTTTTTCTTGATTAAGGATAAGGCCACGCAGCAAATCATGTTTAGAGGTCCGTGTGAAGGTGGCCTCTATCCCCTTGTTCCAGTTTCCATGGGGTCATCTTCCAAGCATGCTCTTGTCACCGTCAAGCCTTCATCCTCCACGTGGCATCGTCGCTTAGGGAATCCGTCATCCTTTATTGTTCAGCAAGTTCTTAGGAAGCATAGTTTGGCTTATACTCCAGAAATAAATTCTTACATATGTGATCCATGCCAACAGGCCAAGAGTCACCAGCTACCCTATCCTGTTTCCACTAGTGTTTCTACAGTGCCTCTGGCACAAGTTTTCTCTGATGTATGGGGTCCAACTCCTCTTTCTGTAGGCAAACATGCATATTATGTAAGCTTCATCGATGATTTTAGCAAGTACACTTGGATTTATTTGCTTAAAAAACGTTCTGATGTTTATCAAGTTTTTCTTGATTTTCAACAATATGTTGAACGACAATTTGGTACAAAGATCCTCACTATGCAAACTGATTGGGGTGGTGAGTATGAGAAGTTAAATACCTTCTTTCAGCGAGTAGGCATTGTTCATCATGTGTCTTGCCCTCATGCTCATCAACAAAATAGTTCTGCTGAATGCAAACATCGTCATATTGTCGAAGTTGGTCTTGCTTTGCTTGCCAATGCCTCTATGCCGCTCAAGTATTGGGATGATGCTTTCATCACTGCCACTTTTCTTATAAACTTGTTGCCCACAAAAGTTCTTAATCTTGAGTACCCCACTGAAAAGCTTCTTCATGTCAAACCAAACTATGAGTCTCTTCGTGTTTTTGGTTGTGGATGTTGGCCAAATATTCGCCCTTACAATAAACACAAACTTTCTTTTTGATCCAAACGATGTGTGTTTCTTGGTTACAGTTTTCGTCATAAAGAAGTAAAATGTCTAGATGTTACAACTGGTCGAGTCTATATTTCTCGTGATGTGGTCTTTGATAAAAACATTTTTTAGTTTGCTGAGTTGCATCCTAATGCTGGTCGCCGTCTCCGTGAGGAACTTCTACTTCTTCCATATGACACGCCAAACTCAAACTCACACAATGGGGGTGCGCTTGCTAATGATCAATATGTGCACAATATTCATGTTATTCCTATTCTACAGGTTCCTACTCTGGAGGCATCAAGATTGTCCCAAAATGTTGTGCCAAATTCTGGTGAAACTGATGCAGATTACACACAAATCATGCAACACAAGGGAACAATGCTACAGGATCTCCTCGGCCCGATCCCGAGATCGATACGTGGCACAGATCCTCCTCGGATCGTGCGCCTGTCCCCTCTGATTCTCCAGAGTCAGAGCCCACCTGGGACCCGCCGTCCTCTCCTGGAAGCGCGCGTGCGGGCGAGTCCGGGGACGCCACGTCTGGGCGGGCAGAGCCCCGCCAGGCTCGGTCTCCCTCGCGGTCCCCCTCGCCCCCTCCGCACCACTACGATGCTTCCATGTTGCCGCCTCCCTCCGCGTCTGCGTCACCGCGTGACAACGACCTGGACAACGCCGTCGACAGCGACGCATCTCCCGCCCAGGATTAGCAGCTCGAATCTTCTGTGCAGCCACAGACTGTGTCGACTCCTGCTGTTGGTGTGCAAACACGTTTGCAAAATGGTATTCGACAGCCTAAAAAATATACCGATGGCACTGTTAGATATGCTTTGTTGACATCTACAGGAGAACCTCAAAATCTAAAGGATGCTCTTTCTGATAAAAACTGGAAGCAAGCAATGTAGGAGGAATATGATGCACTCATTAACAACAAAACCTAGCATCTTGTTCCATCAGGCTCCAAGAAAAATGTGATTGATTGTAAGTGGGTCTATCATATTAAAAGACATGTTGATGGCAGTATTGACAGGTATAAGGCAAGGTTGGTTGCAAAGGGGTTTAAACAACGGTATGACATTGACTATGAGGATACTTTTAGCCCTGTTGTTAAAATTGCCACTATTAGACTTGTTCTCTCTGTAGCAGTCTCAAAAGGATGGATTTTAAGGCAGCTAGATATCAAGAATGCGTTCTTACATGATGTTCTGGAAGAGGAGGTTTATATAAAACAACCACCAGGGTTCCAGTCTTCCACTACTCCTAATTATGTTTGTAAACTGGATAAGTCTCTTTATGGTTTGAAGCAGGCTCCTCGAGCGTGGTACTCTCGTCTCAGTGCCAAGCTTCATACTATGGGTTTTATTCCATCCAAGGCTGATACGTCTCTGTTTTTGTTCAACAAGGAAGGTATCACTATGTTTCTCCTCATATATGTTGATGACATTATTGTTACCGGTTCGTCAGGCTCTGCTATATCAGCCCTTCTGTGTACTCTTAGTACAGATTTTGCTCTAAAAGATCTTGGTGATTTGCATTATTTCTTGGGTATTGAGGTTCATAAGCACTCCAATGGTTTGTTGTTGAATCAGGAAAAGTATGCTAATGACATCATTCAGCGTGTGGGTATGCAACATTGCTCATCGTGTCCTACACCTCTTGCAGTTAATGACAAATTATCATTAACTGAGGGTACGCCACTTGGTCCAGAGGATTGTACTCAGTACAGAAGTATTGTTGGAGCTCTTCAGTATCTTACTCTTACTAGACCTGACTTGTGTTTTTCTGTTAATAAAGTCTGTCAATACCTTCATGTTTCCACCACAACACACTGGACAACAGTAAAAAGGATCTTTGAGGTACATAAATGGCACCAAAAGGATTGAACTTACTTTTCAGAAATCGTTATCTACTCTTCTTAGTGCCTACTCTGATGCAGACTGGGCAGGTGATCTTGATGATAGACGGTCTACAAGTGGGTTTGCTATATTTTTTGGTGCTAATATTATTTCTTGGAGTGCTCGGAAATAGGCAACAGTCTCTCGTTCTAGTACAGAGGCAGAATATAAAGCTATAGCTAATGCTACTGCTGAAATTATTTGGGTCGAAACTCTTGCTCGTGAGATTGGTATCACTCTCAAGGAAACACCATGCTTATGGTGTGATAATCTTGGTGCTACGTTTCTATCTGCTAATCCAGTTTTTCATGATCGCACTAAGCATATTGAAATTGACTATTTCTTTGTTCGAGAACGGGTTGCTGCAAATAAACTTGATGTGAGATTTATTTCTAGCAAGGATCAAATTGCAGATGGTTTTACCAAGACTTTATGTAATACAAAGCTCGATGAGTTTAAGCATAATTCCAACCTCTCCCAGGTTTCGATTAAGGGGGGGGGGTGTTAGAGTTATACTTAGGGCGTATACGAGATGGAGTAGTACTCCACTCGTATACGTATAATATTTGTATTATGCCACACAAGGGGATTTTTCTTGTTCTATAACACGTAACCGAAGCAACCGAAAGGGGCTATCATTCTCCCGTCATTATTTTCTACATATAGATCCAGGCACAACATGATCCAAAATCCAAAGGCAGCATGTCGAGGTTTCTTTTTAGAAAAAAGTATATATTAATATCATTGAGATATCAATTATATTCAGGCTCTACGGTGTTCTAACAGCCTTACGGATATGATACACATAGCCCAGAAAAAGAAGAAGAATTACATAAAAAAGAGTCATGCTAAGGTCTCGGAAACACAGAACTACGGAGGAAACGAGACCCGCTCCTGCGCTCGCTCCCCGCGAGCGACGCAGGGCCCCCCTGTAGGGGTTCGCAGCATGGAAAACAAAAAATTTCTATCGCATACAAACAAACAAGCCAAGATCTATCTACTAGATTGTAGCAACGAGTCGATAGAGGAACTCACCCTCGAAGATTCCAAAGCAGTTAACGAGAGCAGATTCTCGTGGGTGATGTAGTCGTACTCTTTCCGATCTCAAGATCGCGTAAACGATCCTTCCGGCGCCACGTTCCGGCAGCGCTCCCGCAGTCGGTCACACGTTCGGTACTCGACGAAGACCTTCCTCTCCCTTGTTCCAGCAGGCAGCGGAGGTTGTAGCACTCTCCTCGCGATTCCGGCAGCACAACGGCGTGGTACTGGAAGTAGAGGGGAGATCCCGCAGGGCTTCGCCTTAAGCCGATGCGAGTATGGTGGAGTATGAGAGAGGCTATTAGTGGTCTAGTAATTAGACACACCAATTAGAAGGCTTTAAACCAATTAGAAGGCTCTAAACCGAAGGCTAAAGCAATTAGAAGCTCTAAACCGAAACGGCTCTAAACCGGAGGTAGAAGATAGGAACTTGTGTGTTCTAGGAGGGGAGCCCTGCCCCTCCTTATATAGATGGGAGGGGGCTTGGCGCGCCAGGGAGGGAGGGAGTCCCTCCCCAACTCGGCCTAGGGCTGGCCGCCGGCTTGGAGGATAGAAACTCCTCCTCCAAGTCGGTTCCAACTCCTCTTGCTTGTTTCCCACAGTTTCTTGTTTTAGCCGTTTGACTTTCAAACTGGACATTTGACTTTTCTGTTTTAGGATTCAATTTAATCCTTTATTTGGGACAGCAAGAACACTTAGTACATGATGCAATCATTCCAATATGTAATGACACATTCATGTACCCCTCCCCCCCCCCCCCGGAGTGCCGGACAATCCGGAACCTTCTAGAACATTCCCGATGAAAACACCGGAATCATTCCGCAACTCCGAAACGGGACTTTCCTTATATGAATCTTATTCTCCGGACCATTCCGGATCACCTCGTGATATCCCGGATCCCATCCGAGACTCCGAACAACATTCGGTCTCTTTCTCATAATACCATAACTACTCAATCAACGTCGAATCCTTAAGTGTGTCTCCCTACGGTTCGTGAATTATGCGGACATGATCGAGACACTTCTCCGAACAATAACCAATAGAGGAATCTGGAAATTCATATGGCTCCCACATATTTCTACGATTACTTTGCGATCGAATGAACCACTTACATACGATACCAATTTCCCTTTGTCTCACGATAGTTTACTTATCCGAGGTTTTGATCGTCGGTATCTCTGCATACCTAGTTCAACCTCGTTACCGATAAGTACTCTTTTCTCGTTCCCGTGATATGTGATCCCTTGTGAGCCAGTCACATGCTTGCAAGCTAATTGGATGACATTACACCGAGAGGGCCCAGAGTATATCTATCCGTCATATGGATGGACAAATCCCACTCTTGATCCATGTGTTTCAACCAATACTTTCCGAACACTCAATGCCACCTTTATAACCACCTAGTTACGGTGTGGTGTTTGATGTCATCAAAGCATCCATCCGGCAAAGGTGATATGCATGATCTCATGGTCAAAGGAATTAGGTTACTATGTATCAGAAAGCATATAGCAATTGAACTATTTAAAATGACTTGATCTTTATGCTACGCTTATCTATAGGAGTATGTCCATCACATCATTCTCCTAATGATATGACCCTGTTGTTAATAACATCTCTATGTTCATGATCAGGAAACCATGATCATATATTAACCAACAAGCTAGTTTAACAAGAGGCTTTACTAGGGACTCTTATTTTAGTTTACAAATCACACAAGTATTAATGTTTCCGGTTAATACAATTATAGCATGGTATGTAAACATTTATCATAAGTATGAAGATATGATAATAACCCACTTTATTATTGCCTCTTGGGCATATCTCCAATAGTCTCCCACTTGCACTAGAGTCAATAATCTAGTTTTAAACCTTTGTGTATTCAACACCTATGGCTTTCCGGTGTTGTAAGTACACGTTCGCTAGTGGTCAACTGATCTTCGGATCTGACACTTCCAGGTCCGTGTGTAATTGCATGTATTTGCGTCTCTACGCATCACTCATTCTCTAATGAGATGGCTTTGTATAAATTTGGTCCTTTGGTGAGACCTTTAGTTCTTTGGGGTTAAAACATGTTGATAATATTGTCGTACAATATATCTTCATAGTATTATCCCGCTATGAACTACACCTAGTTTGATAACAAACTACTTGACCCAAATGCCCTCCTTTGCTGCTATAATAGCAGTCATATACTTAGCCTTTTATTGTAGTATCTGTCACAATGTCTTAACTTTGGAACTCATCCAAATCCATTATGGAACTTACTTTCCATTATATTGTGCCACCCTTAGTTTAGATTGAGATAAACTTAATTTGTACTTTGTGACAAAACTAGTATCAATGTAGTACTTTTACAATGAACTAACCATCTATTTGTCACTTCTACAAACAATATATTCTTAGTTCTTCCAAAAGATCATAAGAATATCCTTACTATTGTCCAATGATCATCTTATGAATCATTCTGGTATATGCTCACATCATTTTTAGAGCATAGGACATATCTGGATTTGTACATATCACAACATAATTGATATAAATACTCTTTGTGATTTCATACATCAAGTATCAATCTATACTTGAATCTTTGTTTCACTTACCAAGTGTCAATACACTTGAATATATCATTAATATTGAACTCATTCAATCCTTTTATGCGACAAGAAACTTTCTTATAGTTTCTATATTGAACTCATTCAATATCTCGTCTATGTACTTCTGGCACAACCATATTAGCGTCTATTCATGCCAAATATTTGGGTTTTGCCTAAGTCTTTCATCGAGATGAAATTCTTATCATGTGTTAATAAAAGATACATCTTTTCCAATCAACAATATGTCCTCCACATAATGTATTAGAAATATGTCTTAGCGCTCCCACTTAATTTCTTGCAAATGCAAGCATCTTCATTGTCTCTGATGAAATTAAACTCTTTTAACAGTTTCATCATAGTGAAGATTCCAACTCCGCTATGCTTACTTCAACCATTGAAGTTTGCATATGCTTTTAGCATCCTTTGAATTAACAAAACCCTATGGACCGTGTTACGCACATGTCCTAGGTAACAATTCTATTAGAAGAACTTGTTTTTGTTATTCAACTACCATATAACAAAATTATATGTAGCAGTTGCTACATTAATCCGTCTAGACTAAATATCGCTATGAAAGATCAAATCTTGTCATATACAACCTTTGAACATTGTTGTGAATTATTTCCCAACATGTCGACTATTTCATAGATGTAAAACATCCATGTCTATTTCTTTATAGATCTAAACACGACTGTAAGGTCTTACACCTTTCTCGAGGGTCCTTCAAGTTCAAAACTTGTTTTCTCGTGTATGGAACTATCACGGATTTTATGGCTTCAAGCCATTTGACGGAGTCAGGTCCCATCATCGCTTCTTTGCATGTAGTCGGATCATTATTGTCAAATAATGATTTAACTCTCAAATCTTGGTATTTGATTGTTTACCCGACCTACTTGTTTCAATAGGAACTTATATCTCCATGACCACAACCTTTGAGGCACGTGAGCCATGAGCATTATTGCTGCCTCCGGAACACTTTTCGGTGTTGCGCAACTCTGCACATATAGCTAAGGTTCTTTTAACCTTATCAAAGTTCTATTGTCCTCCCACTTATCTTTTCACGAAAAATTCCGTCTCAAAGAAACTTGACGTTCTAAGCGACAAACACTTTTGTCTCCGGTGTTATGGAGAAATACTTAACAAAGACAGATTCATCCGACTTTGGTTGCAAACATCTTTCTTATGTATAGCATACCAATGTTTAAGAAAGGACTACTTGGGTTTTATCCCAAACCATAACCTTATATGGTGTCATTTCAACGGATTATGATGAAGCTCTTTTCAGTGGAAAAACGGTAATCTCTAAAGCTTTTAATCTTTAAAATACAATGGCAATTTTATGAATTACACCTTTGATCTCACCATGTCAAACAAGGTTTAATTACATATCTCGAATGCTCCATACTCTTATGGTGTTTCGGGAAATGCAAATCCACGGAACGATTCCTTAAATCTTAGGTATTATGCTAAACTCTGTAACTCAAATATCTTCCTTTATGATCTTTATCATAAACTGTTTATATTCTTGTTACAATGATTTTGCACTTCATCTTGAAAGTCTTTGAACTTTTCAAATGTTTCATACTTCATCCTTATTAAGTAAATATTCATATATTCACTCAAATTTTCGGAGAAAGCATATGAAGTTGAAATCCATCGCTCTTGACTACACATAATGGACTTCGTACAACAATATGTACAAATTCCAATAAGCTAGTCTTTCGTTCCCTTTTGGCCAATGAACGAAGTTTTAATTATCTCTAGGAAAGTTTCACAAGCGTCATTTGATCAAAATCAAAAGACTCCAAAATTCCATACATATGGAGTTTCTTCATGTTTTCTTTCCAATATAATTTAAACGGCGATGTCACTTCCTAAGTGATCTTTCAATCAATTTGTATTTCGACATCTTTAGCATTAGCTTTATGGATGTGATTTTTCCAACGAGATTTGTGAATCATCCATCTTTTATGGATTACGGCAATTATTTGAACAACCCTTTTGTTCTTATAACACCTGATAAAACAAATCTTGAAGGCAAGCTTTGATGTTTAACGAGCAACACAATAACCCTTTATTTGTTCTCGATGAACATCATCACATATTCTTTTGCTAATTACTTAGGCCACTGTAGTTCATGAATTCTGTTGTTTTGTATGACGATTCATACCAACAAATTCAGTATCAAATACTTAAGAACCACATTGTTTAATAAGCAAAGAATATAGCCATAACATGTATATCATCTATATACTTAAACTGAACAATTCTAGTCTTTTCTTTTCTGCCATATATTTATGAGATTCTCTTTCAGTATTTCCTTTTCTGTTTGAAAGAATCTATCAACATCAATAGTGGAGTCATACATATGACACATAATCCAAAGCGTGTATAATTAAATACCAATGTCTTTGGACTTGCACTTTGAAGTAGATCACCATCATCAAATGTTTGGTGTTCTTTCAAATTCCTTTCTTTAGTAATCTCTTGGTATAGTAAATATTTTACCTACATCAAATATTCACCCTTATCATGGAATTATCCATGATCAGGCTACTTTTAGCTTATAAAGATGAATCGTGAGTATAATGTTGCTATCCAAAACCTTTTGGAGGATTAGGACAACTAGTGTCTCCAACCCTTTTGCAAATTCTCATCAAAATATGAGAACATGAACTTTGCCATATTATACTCTATCATGTTGCAACCAAAACTTCGTTTCAGATATCACAATATCTTCCACACACCATGGTTTCTGAAACAACTCTTTCAGATCCTAGATAACCTTGATATTAAGAGAATCCTTTGAATATCAAGAATCATGGAGACAAACATGATACTTATATACTAACACTTGGAATTGTTACTCTTGATTTAATACTAATTATTAAACTTCATGGAGTAACCGGAACTTACTGAAAGTTTGCAATAGGACTTTAAACTTTAGATTAACACTTCAAAACAATACGATACCAGTTCGTAAAGTAACTAACCAGAATTCTATAGTTCTATCATCTCAATTATAATAAGCGCAAGGTGGTAAACGGATGCCAATGACTACAACAACTATGCAAATTCACTTTGATTTAGTTTATGATAAATTGAGTTCTAATTAATAATTAAATTAATCTAGGTGAACTCCCACTCAAAACAATATCCCTCACATTGTTTTAGTGATCACACGAACCAAATCCACCACATGAAAACCGATCATCACGAGAGTTGATATAGCTTCAATGGCGAACAATCAACATGTTCATCATATCTACTATATGACTCATGCTCTACTTTTCGGTAATCCGTGTTCCTGAGGCCATGTCTGTACATGCTAGGCTCGTCAAGATCAAACCTTAGCTTCCGCATGAGCAAATCTGGCTTGCTCACGTTGTATACACTTGTAGAATCTAACACACCCGATCATCACGTGGTGCTTCGAAACAACAAGCTTTATCAACGGTGCTAACTAAGGGTGAACACTTTATGACTTGAAATTCATGTGCATGAGGGATCATCTTATAATGCTACCGTCGTCTACTAAGCAATACAAGATGCATAAAGGATTAACATCACATGCAATTCATAATATGTGATATGATATGGCCTTTCTTCTTTGTGCTTCCGATCTCCATCTTCTAGCACGAACATGATCTCCATCATCACCGACATTGCATCAAGGTCAATGATGCTTCTCCATGATTGTCGTCCACCGGCTTCAACTATTACAACTACTTTGAATAGACACGCGGGCTTAACATAAATTAAAGACAACCATATGGATCCTGCCGGTTGCCAACTTACAATAAGGAACATTGCATACATCAAATATAATCACAATCATGGCCATATCACATCACTGCACACCCCTGCAAAACAAAGTTAGACGCCTTCTAATTTTCTTTGCATGTTTTACGTGGTTTGGGGCTTTCAATAAGTGTCGTTCTAACTTACGAACAAGAACCACAACATTGATACTAGTATTGTCAATCACCCGTTGTAAATTGGATCTTAACTATGCTAGGAGAAACAGGCACCCGCAAAGCCACTTATGCAATACAAGTTGCATGTCAAGCGTGGAGCAAGTCTCATGAACGATGTAATGTAAGGTTAGCCCGGGCCGCTTCATCCCAACATACCGCAAGATGCAAAGTACACAAGAAGCAATCGACAATAAAAGCATCAACGCCCACAATGACCATTGTGTTCTACTCGTGCAACAGATCTACATATAGACACGGCTCTGATACCACTGTAGGGGTTCGCAGCATGGAAAACAAAAATTTTCTATCGCATACAAACAAACAAGCCAAGATCTATCTACTAGATTGTAGCAACGAGTCGATAGAGGAACTCACCCTCGAAGATTCCAAAGCGGTTAACGAGAGCAGATTCTCGTGGGTGATGTAGTCGTACTCTTTCCGATCTCAAGATCGCGTAGACGATCCTTCCGGCGCCACGTTCCGGCAGCGCTCCCGCAGTCGGTCACACGTTCGGTACTCGACGAAGACCTTCCTCTCCCTTGTTCTAGCAGGCAGCGGAGGTTGTAGCACTCTCCTCGCGATTCCGGCAGCACAACGGCGTGGTACCGGAAGTAGAGGGGAGATCCCGCAGGGCTTCGCCTTAAGCCGGTGCGAGTATGGTGGAGTATGAGAGAGAGGCTATTAGTGGTCTAGTAATTAGACACACCAATTAGAAGGCTCTAAACCAATTAGAAGGCTCTAAACCGAAGGCTAAAGCAATTAGAAGCTCTAAACCGAAACGGCTCTAAACCGGAGGTAGAAGATAGGAACTTGTGTGTTCTAGGAGGGGAGCCCTGCCCCTCCTTATATAGATGGGAGGGGGCTTGGCGCGCCAGGGAGGGAGGGAGTCCCTCCCCAACTCGGCCTAGGGCTGGCCGCCGGCTTGGAGGAGAGAAACTCCTCCTCCAAGTCGGTTCCAACTCCTCTTGCTTGTTTCCCACAGTTTCTTGTTTTAGCCGTTTGACTTTCAAACTGGACATTTGACTTTTCTGTTTTAGGATTCAATTTAATCCTTTATTTGGGACAGCAAGAACACTTAGTACATGATGCAATCATTCCAATATGTAATGACACATTCATGTACCCCTCCCCCCCCCCCCCGGAGTGTCGGACAATCCGGAACCTTCTAGAACATTCCCGATGAAAACACCGGAATCATTCCGCAACTCCGAAACGGGACTTTCCTTATATGAATCTTATTCTCCGGACCATTCCGGATCACCTCGTGATATCCCGGATCCCATCCGAGACTCCGAAAAACATTCGGTCTCTTTCTCATAATACCATAACTACTCAAACAATGTCGAATCCTTAAGTGTGTCTCCCTACGGTTCGTGAATTATGCGGACATGATCGAGACACTTCTCCGAACAATAACCAATAGAGGAATCTGGAAATTCATATGGCTCCCACATATTTCTACGATTACTTTGCGATCGAATGAACCACTTACATACGATACCAATTTCCCTTTGTCTCACGATAGTTTACTTATCCGAGGTTTTGATCGTCGGTATCTCTGCATACCTAGTTCAACCTCGTTACCGATAAGTACTCTTTTCTCGTTCCCGTGATATGTGATCCCTTGTGAGCCAGTCACATGCTTGCAAGCTAATTGGATGACATTACACCGAGAGGGCCCAGAGTATATCTATCCGTCATATGGATGGACAAATCCCACTCTTGATCCATGTGTTTCAACCAATACTTTCCGAACACTCAATGCCACCTTTATAACCACCCAGTTACGGTGTGGTGTTTGATGTCATCAAAGCATCCATCCGGCAAAGGTGATATGCATGATCTCATGGTCGAAGGAATTAGGTTACTATGTATCAGAAAGCATATAGCAATTGAACTATTTAAAATGACTTGATCTTTATGCTACGCTTATCTATAGGAGTATGTCCATCACATCATTATCCTAATGATATGACCCTGTTGTTAATAACATCTCTATGTTCATGATCAGGAAACCATGATCATATATTAACCAACAAGCTAGTTTAACAAGAGGCTTTACTAGGGACTCTTATTTTAGTTTACAAATCACACAAGTATTAATGTTTCCGGTTAATACAATTATAGCATGGTATGTAAACATTTATCATAAGTATGAAGATATGATAATAACCCACTTTATTATTGCCTCTTGGGCATATCTTCAACACCCCCTCTCCCCATCCTCCTCCTACCTCCCCTTTCCTCCTCTCCCAGCCGCCGTCGGGCGAAGCCCGCGCGGTGCCGACGGCGGCGGGATCGTCTCTACTCGTGCGTTCCGTGGGGCAGCGCGGGGTGGCCGGCCGGCGGCGGTGCATCTAGGGGATCCAGGAGATCTTTCCCATGGCACAGGAAGGACATGGCGGTGGCATCTGTAGGGTTTCGTAGCATGGAAAACAAAAAATTTCTACCGCATACAAACAAACAAGCCAAGATCTATCTACTAGATTGTAGCAACGAGTCGATAGAATAACTCACCCTCGAAGATTCCAAAGTGTTTAACGAGAGCGGATTCTCGTGGGTGATGTAGTCGTACTCTTCCCGATCTCAAGATCGCGTAGACGATCCTTCCGGCGCTGCGTTCCGGCAGCGCTCCCGCAGTCGGTCACACGTTCGGTACTCGACGAAGACCTTCCTCTCCCTTGTTCCAGCAGGCAGCGGAGGTTGTAGCACTCTCCTCGTGATTCCGGCAGCACAACGGCGTGGTACCGGAAGTAGAGGGAAGATCTCGCAGGGCTTCGCCTTAAGCCGGAGCGAGTATGGTGGAGTATGAGAGAGTCCCTCGACGATCTAGGGTTTATACACGCCGAGGAGTAAGCTTGGCCGCCGGCTAGGGTTGCTAGGTGGCGGCGGCTTGACCTAGGGCGGCGGCGGCGGCAGCTTAGGGTTTTGGAGGCGGGGATCTTGTGTGTCTAGGAGGGGAGCCCTGCCCCTCCTTTTATAGGTGGATTGGCCGGCCGGCCAAGGGGAGGGGAGTCCCTCCCCAACTCGGCTTGGAGGTGGGCCGGCGGTGGAGGAGGGACTCCTCCCCAACTCGGTTTCCTCCTCCTTCCCCACTTCCCAAAAATAGCTGTTTGACTTTCAAACTAGCCGTTTGACTTTTCAAACTAGTATTTGAATAAACCCTCTATTTTGTTCAGCGATGACACCGAGTACATGATGCAATCATACCAAATTGATATAACACATTCATGTACCCTTCCCCTCTGGAGTGCCGGACATTCCGGAACCTTCTAGAACATTCCCGATGAAAACACCGAAACCATTCTCCAACTCCGAAACGGGAATTTCCTTATATGAATCTTATTCTCCGGACCATTCCGGATCTCCTCGTGATATCCCAAATCCCATTCGAGACTCCGAACAACATTCGGACTCTTTCTCATCATTCCATAACTACTCAAACAACGTCGAATCCTTAAGTGTGTCTCCCTACGGTTCGTGAATTATGCGGACATGATCGAGACACTTCTCCGATCAATAACCAATAGAGGAATCTATAAATTCATATGGCTCCCACATATTTCTATGATTACTTTGCGATCGAATGAACCACTTACATACGATATCAATTTCCCTTTGTCTCACGATAGTTTACTTATCCGAGGTTATGATCATCGGTATCTCTGCATACCTAGTTCAACCTCGTTACCGATAAGTACTCTTTTCTCGTTCCTGTGATATGTGATCCCTTGTGAGCTAGTCACATGCTTGCAAGCTAATTGGATGACATTTCACCGAGAGGGCCCAGAGTATATCTATCCGTCATATGGATGGACAAATCCCACTCTTGATCCATGTGTTTCAACCAATACTTTCCGAACACTCAATGCCACCTTTATAGCCACCCGGTTACGGTGTGGTGTTTGATGTCATCAAAGCATCCATCTGGTAAAGGTGATATGCATGATCTCATGGTCGAAGGAATTAGATTACTATGTATCAAAAAGCATATAGCAATTGAACTATTAAAATGACTTGATCTTTATGTGATGCAGCCCGACCTACGGTCGTTACTACATCAAGGTCTCCAACTTACGCCAAGTCGCCATGGACTCCAAAGGTGAATCCGTTCCTCTATGAAAGCTCACTTCCTACCCTATTGAATGGTATGCTACTTCATACTCCGTCACATATTCATGATAGGTTCACACCGACCAGTACGGAGGCAAGGGAGGAAGCCCGGAGCATCAAGCCGACAAGACGGAAGCTTGGAAGAGGAGGAGGAAGAAGACAGATCAGCAGCTGCCAGGTTCAAGCGGTACTACCGGTCGGCGGAACCGGTACTACCGGTCAGCGGTACTACCGCCCCCTGCTACCGCCCGGTACTGAAGCCTGCGCCATCGCCACTGGATGCCCCGGTACTGGCTTGCGGTACTACCGCCCGCAAGCGGTACTACCGGTTCCCAAAGCGGTACTACCGGTGATGACCGGTACTACCGGTCCCAAGTCCGGTACTACCGGTCATGTCAGTGCCTGCGCGCACTAGTTGGGCCACAGCCCATGTATCCCCCCTTTACTTACCTATTCGCCTAGTTTATCCCCAAACTACCCTTGTTAAGTGGTTGGCCTATAAATAGAGCCCCCACCCCTCATGTATCCCTTAGGCATAGATGATAGACTAAAGAAAACCCCCATTGTGGAATCTCTAGTTTTGCCTCATCCCCTTTACCAAGGGGACCGACTATCGTCACCAACCTCGATTGGACTTTGCATCACGCATCCATCGTTGAACAAGGCCTTGGGTTCTCGGTTTCTCGCCCCCAAGTCGTCAAGACCCTCCTCAAGGTGTTCTTCCCTCTCCGATGTGGATTTGAGGGAGCACGTTGACCGATCTTTCCTTGCGAGGATTCTATCGAACCGGTGGCCGCCGTTCGGGAGCAATCGGCCTTGTATCGTGTGAGTTTTACGTGTGTTCATCGTGTTCTTCGCGAGGTGTGTGTTCGCTTCCGCTACCTTCTCCCTTTCCCCTCGCTTTCCCATCGATTTGACCACGAGATCCGTGAAGATCGGGCACCCAAGAGGTTAACCCCTCCATCATCTGGTATCAGCAGCTTTTGGTTGCCACGGATTTCTCATCGATTTGGTCTTTTCCCCATAAATTCGAAAATTCCACCAAAAATAGCCCCAATTCGTGTTTTGGATCGATCTGTGATTTGAGTGCGTTTTGGTAGGTTTTGATCCGTGGATT
The DNA here is from genome assembly GCA_910589765.1 of Avena atlantica. NCBI lineage: Eukaryota > Viridiplantae > Streptophyta > Magnoliopsida > Poales > Poaceae > Avena > Avena atlantica. The sequence continues at coordinate 453,915,481 of OU342733.1, read as the reverse complement.
GCTTGCTAAACTTATTGATCTATCTTCATTTGCGTTCCCATGGCCTAATCCCTTGATTTCCCCTTTCGATTTGGTGTTTTTCTTGAAGATTTTTCGCCCAAATCACCCCAAAATCGCGAAAACGAGTCAAAACTGGGAGTTTCAGGTCCAAGCGGTACTACCGGGTCCGAATTCCGGTACTACCGCACTTAACCGGTACTACCGGACCCAAAAGACCGGTATTACCGCCCCATTCTGATCAAAAACAGCAAGTTCCAGATTTCAGCCTCTCACCGTTTTGGGCATAACTTTTGCACGAACTCGGATTTTGGTGTTCTTTAGCTCGTTTCGAAGAGGAGAAGGAGCTTTACATCATCATCCACGTGGTTCATGTTATCTACTCTATCCAAATTCCGTGAGCAAGGCGGAATCCAACAATAAAGGGTGAAGATCATCGACGAAAGGTATAAACATTCCGCGACTTCTTCCCACTTGCATTCCTTTGTGAACCCCACTATCTTTGCGAGCAACAAACACCTATTGAGACTAGTTCCTCTTATGATTGCTTGGGATATGCACATTTGATACCTTGTAGATTCCGAGCAAACATTGTGAGCGCTATTTCATATAGTTATCTTGTATAGTTGTTGGCACAAGGAAGAGGCAAGTGAAAAAGATACAAAAATAAAAAGAAAAATAGAAAAAAAAGAAAAAGGAAAAAAAAAGAGATATACATGTGCCTCATAGAATAGGAAGCGCAAGCTCGATGAACATCATATAGGTGGTACTTATTGTGCATATCTTGTAGCCCACCGATTTTGTGCAATCGAACTAGCGTCTCTCCTTGTACTTGTGTGACACGAGCTTATAGTCTTCGCTAGGTAATCATTTGGTTCTTAGCTCACTTTCTCCGTCGCACAAGTCCCATTTTTCCCACCGTGTGTGTTTCCTTGTACATATTTCCTATCTTGTGGATTGACTTGTTTGCTTTGTGATCATTGTGGTTCTTTACTTGCCAATACAACATCTTGATTTCGGATTGGTTCTTGACATGCCACTTTCCATACCTATCCACCATAGACCTTGTGTGTGTGTGTGTTTTGGTTAGTAGTTGGTTTTGGTGTTCCGCGTGAACTTCACTTTGCTTGGTTTATTGCTCTCAAGTGTGGCCACTTGCACGATACGATCTTCCAAGGTAAAGAAAGGTTTGACGTTGTATCCCTAACACCCTCTACTACTTCCATATACACCGCTTGGTCTTGTGAATCATGTCTAGGGACTCCGGAACCGAGGATTATTTCTATGAAGAATCCACGATGAGCCACCATGCCTATGTCTCCACAAGCATGGATAACATGATGGAGCACTACACCAACAATGGATCCACATGCTTGGGTGATATGGAGTACTACAACAACAATGACTCCCCAAGCATGGGCGACTTCAAGAACGACAACGACAAGCTCCTCAAGTCGCACCGGCCAAGACAGAGCCTACACCTCGAGTGCGCCAAGGTCCACCATGAAATGGACAAGTTCGAGAGCGACCTCCACAACTTCAAGAAGGACATGGACAATGACTTCGACAAAAACATGAGCATGGTCGCCAAGACTAATAATGCCTTGTGCTCATTAGAAGAACTTATAAGGAAGCGTGCCAAGGACAAGGGTCATCGTCGCGAGCGTCATGGGGATGACCAAGTGCGCCACCTACACCAACCATCGGCAAGGAACACCAATGACCTCCGTCGACACCGTCACAAGGCACCTTCAACTACTAGTGCCACCACCAAAATGGCACCAAGAGCAAGCCTTCGTCCACGCCATCAAGCTTCAACGACTACGCTTGCATTCGAAGACCTCATGAATGAGGAAAATGAAGACCTCTACTTCGCCAAGTTGGATAGCATGAGCCTACCTCCAACACTACTACGAGATGGCCACAAGACGGTCGAGCATGGGATTTTCCCTTCGACCATGGAGGAGAGAAATGATGCCCATCTTATGGCATCCAACCTTGGAGGCGACAAGGTCAAGAATGGTGAGCATGGGATTTTCCCTTCACCAAAGGAGGCGCATGGAGTTGAGGAAACCGAGCCTACCCCCATATGCTTGAGTGATGATGTGGTACCAATCCCATGTGAGTATGAGAGCCACTTAGCCCACTTGAGTGAGAACAAGAGTGACATGAGTGACTCCACCTTATGTGAGATTGAGTGCTTCCACTTGGAGGGCATGAGCGATACTCCTAGTGAGTGGAGAGTGGTAGTTGATAGGTCAAGTGAGACCATGTCGAATTCTAACAACTCACCCTCTACCTCTAGTGTGTTCTCTTGTGTTGTGCTAGGTTCCATGGATGAAGACGCGCCAAGCCATGAAGCAATGATGCCTCGAATGGAGAAGATGTACATGGTAGATGCTACGCCATGGATACACCAAGAAGATGAAGTCGTCCACAAGGAGGCCACTACTTCCACAACACCCACTTCATATGAGAGGTATGAACAAGGTAACAATAAGGGTGTTGATGATGCCATGATCCCACTAGTGGACATGATGAATTGTGAGGATATGCATGCTATGGATGATACTTGTGACATTACATATGCTTCATCCACTTTCCCATGTGATGATTTGCCTTTGCATAATATTGATCATGTGGAATTGTTTGATTGCGATATCATTGCCATAAACATGCCATGCTATGCATCTTGTGTGTATCCTCCAATTGCTATGGACATTCTTTGTCATGCTAGTCATTCAATTTTTCCCGTTGCTTGCCATAAGATGAATGCTTGCAACAATGTTGACCACATGCGTTATAATGAGATGGCCCCCATAGCTTTCTCAATTTTTGGAGATTTTGATGATTGCCATGATAAGCATGTTCCCTACTTGCATACTCACCATGCATCTATTTCATACTTAATTGACATTAATGGTGATGTGCACAAGAAGAGATACGTCATGATGGATGATGTGTATCTCTACCATGCACACACGTTCTTCCTTTTGCGTTTAATGTGTGTAGGTACCCGCATTATCATGTCAACCTCGGTTGAGCACGAGTTGACAAAACGAGCTCTTGAGAGCATCCCACAAGTGAGTTCAAGATCGAACCCAGCTCTGATACCTTTTGCATGCTTTGCATCTTTCATGTTGGCAAATTGTTCTTTCATATGGTTTGATTGCAAGCATGTTAATGGTATTATCTCCCCTTGTGACATTCATGTTTCTTCGCATCTAGATAATGATGTTTTGTGTGTTGCAACAAAAATGTTGAACATTTTCTCTTTCCGATGTTTTGGGTGCAACCACAATTCCATTAAGAGCATGTATTGTCATGAGAGCTTCCAAGAATCTCGTCTTGTTGTTGCAACAAACATAAGGACCACTTGCTCTTTCATTTGGTTTGTTTGCAAACATAATACTTTTGTTTTGGATATATTTCCTTGTGTGTTTTTGCCAAATCCTCCTATTCTTGCATCAAAGATGTTGTTTGAAATTTGGATCCAATGCTTTGAATGCCCCACTTCTATGTTATATGGAGTTTTTGAGTTTCCACATTTGGATGATGTTCAAACGATTTCCATGCACATTGACCATGCATATGCATTCCGTTTGCTATACTTGAGTTGTGCTAATCGTGTTGTGAACAAGAATGGACATGCCACAAATGCCATGCTCCTCTGTCACACACAAACATATGTTGCTTGGTCTTTGTTGTATGAAGGTACAAATGCATACACGTCAACCTCTATGGACTATATGTTGACAAGAAGAACCGAAGAGAGTTACCTATGGCTACCCTTCATCGAGCTATCTCTACAAGCTAAGGTGAATTCCTTCTACTTGAGGACTCATGCTATAATCTTCATGAATTGGCTACGCTTTGAGTGTTGCTTTGCTTTTGTTGTGAGCTTTGTAGGCTTCAAGGAAGGTGAAGGAACGCTGAAGTGTTGTCAAGTCCATCTTCCCGAGGACGACTATAAGGTGAACCCCAGGATCAAGAAGGTCTCTCGACCGCTTCTACTTTGTGATGAGCATGTAGAGTCGAGGACGAATCTTTTTGAAGGGGGGGGGGGAGATGATGCAGCCCGACCTATGGTCGTTACTACATCAAGGTCTCCAACTTACGCCAAGTCGCCATGGACTCCAAAGGTGAATCCGTTCCTCTATGAAAGCTCACTTCCTACCCTATTGAATGGTATGCTACTTCATACTCCGTCACATATTCATGATAGGTTCACACCGACCAGTACGGAGGCAAGGGAGGAAGCCCGGAGCATCAAGCCGACAAGACGGAAGCTTGGAAGAGGAGGAGGAAGAAGACAGATCAGCAGCTGCCAGGTTCAAGCGGTACTACCGGTCGGCGGAACCGGTACTACCGGTCAGCGGTACTACCACCCCCTGCTACCGCCCGGTACTGAAGCCTGCGCCATCGCCACTGGATGCCCCGGTACTAGCTTGCGGTACTACCGCCCGCAAGCGGTACTACCGGTCCCCAAAGCGGTACTACCGGTGATGACCGGTACTACCGGTCCCAAGTCCGGTACTACCGGTCATGTCAGTGCCTGCGCGCACTAGTTGGGCCACAACCCATGTATCCCCCCTTTACTTACCTATTCGCCTAGTTTATCCCCAAACTACCCTTGTTAAGTGGTTGGCCTATAAATAGAGCCCCCACCCCTCATGTATCCCTTAGGCATAGATGATAGACTAAAGACAACCCCCATTGTGTAATCTCTAGTTTTGCCTCATCCCCTTTACCAAGGGGACCGACTATCGTCACCAACCTCGATTGGACTTTGCATCACGCATCCATCGTTGAACAAGGCCTTGGGTTCTCGGTTTCTCGCCCCCAAGTCGTCAAGACCCTCCTCAAGGTGTTCTTCTCTCTCCGATGTGGATTTGAGGGAGCACATTGACCGATCTTTCCTTGCGAGGATTCTATCGGACCGGTGGCCGCCGTTCTGGAGCAATCGGCCTTGTATCGTGTGAGTTTTGCGTGTGTTCATCGTGTTCTTCGCGAGGTGTGTGTTCGCTTCAGCTACCTTCTCCCTTTCCCCTCGCTTTCCCATCGATTTGACCACGAGATCCGTGAATATCGGGCACCCAAGAGGTTAACCCCTCCATCATTATGCTACGCTTATCTATAGGAGTATGTCCACCATATCATTCTCCTAACGATATGATCTTGTTGTTAATAACATCTCAATGTTTATGATATGGAAACCACAATCATCTATTAACCAACAAGCTAGTATTATAAAGAGGCTTTACTAGGGACTCTTATTTTAGTTTACAAATCACACAAGTATTAATGTTTCCTTGTTAATACTATTATAGCATGAATGTAAACATTTATCATAAACACAAAGATATAATAATAACTACATTTATTATTGCCTCTAGGGCATATCTCCAACAGCATCCTCGGGCGGTGACGAGCAGTAGCGGCGTGCGCGGCGACGAAGGGGACGACCGGTGATGCGGCCCGAGATCTAGGCTAGGCGGGCTTTGATCTGAGCCTAGCGGGCCCGGCCTTGGCCAGGCGGGCCTCAGTGGGGCAAGCGTCGGTGCTCACTAGGCACCTATCGCGGCTGGTGGTCTCCACTGGTTGCTATGCGTGGTCGCTTCTCGTGCTGCTTCTCCATCTTAGTCCGGAGGGTCGCGGCGGCGGTGTCTTAGTGTTGTGCAAAGGTAAGTCCTTGGGTACCACGAGCGACGGGCTTGACCGGCGGCGGTGTCGCATGGGCAATGATGTGGCCTGCCCCGGGGTGTTGTGGCCGGGGTGCTTCTTTGCGGCGGTCTAGACCGGCCTATGAGGAGTGAGGCGGCGGTGACGCCGCTCATGGATATTGGCGGACGAACATGGCAGACTCGGTTGATGCTGGCGAGGGACGGATCGACACAGAGTGGCAGGTGGACGGCGGCAGCGGCTTGAGCGCAGCATCGCGACGGCGGGGCCGATAGGAGCTCTTCATGGCCTGGCAGGCGGCCGGGCCGGAGCCGGTCCTACTCGACCCTGCTATTGCGTCCGGACAGCGAACACCTCGGGTGGTGGAGGGCGTATCCCCTCCCTTGGGTTGTTGTACAACCCGATGGTTGTTGGCTATGGTGCTTCCCTACCTTGTCCAATCCGCCGGTCTTGTCGTGTGATGTTTGCCGGGACATGGGCTCAAGGCCGTGGATGCCGGGGCGGCGGCCCCGAAGTTGGACTGCGCGGTCGGCTCTACGGCGAGCGACGTTGCGGTGGTGGTGGTTTCTCTCTTCGGTCATGTGGATGGCGTGGAGCGAACGGTGGGGGATCCTGGTGTTGGCGGTGCTCCGGCTCTGCCAGCTCCCAGATCGCGGTTCGGAGACCTAACTCGGGGACAACGGGCGGCTGAGTTCTCGGGCGTGGTGTGAGGATTTTTTCGGGCGAAAGCTCAGTGCTTCTGCGCCAATGGCAGCGGTGCTGCGGGTATCGTAACCCTCTTGGGTGCGTCGTTGTGGCTATCCTCCCCGACGCGATGGCTCCGGGTGAAAACCTTGACCTCACGGTCTCGACGGCGGCGGTGTTGTGCGTTGTTGCCCTCTTGGGGGCGTCATCGTGGAGCCTAGATACCTCTCAGTTTTGTTTCTCTATCTTCGGTCGTAAGTTTTGTTTTTTCCGTGTTTATCATTTCTTTATTTTGATCTGCTTTGTAAGAGGTTCTTCTCACCACCTTGTATCAGTTCGGCCGTTGTGGCTTTATTTATAAAGCAGGACGAATAGCCTGTTTCGAGAGAGAAAGAGTCATGCTAATGTGATCTACTCCTTGTTGTAGCGGACTAACCAACACCAGAAATCTAACTTCTCCAAAGTGACGCCTCCCAGAAGGAAACCGTGCACAACGTCGTTATCGTCCTGATCATCGATCATAGGTTTTCACCCAGAAGAAAGTCTAAACTTACAAAACAATGCTTCCAACAAAGTCATTGCCGGACACAACCAACTAAGGCCGGACCTTGGTATTTCACCCTGTAAGATGAGACCCTGAATTCCTCCCGTGTTCTTGTCCCCACTTGCCATTGTCGCTGCTCCAAGTTACAAATGACCTAGCCAAAACCTCATCATCACCAGAACTCGAACCACTCTTATTCCTCCTCAAATCTCCGGCTTCCATGTCGCCCTTCTCCACGACTGACTTTGCCGCTCACTAAAGATATGTCCTACGATGGCAACGGACTGCAGAGCCTCGCAACGCTTTCTCTAAAACCAAACGATTAGAATTTTTTTGGATACGCACTACCAAAATCCGATCTGGCAAACTCTAGGCATGTCGTTCATTTGGAGTTTTTCAGCATAGCACTCCGGAACTCGGCACTCCGGCCAGATCACTGACGACGGGTGACAAGCAGAACATTATCATGGCTTGAGAGAGATCTTAGGACCGCCACCTTTATTAGGCAGATCGTCGGCCCCCACACTGCCGCCCGCCGGCTTCCCACGGGACCGGACGTCTGATTCACCACCAGCAAGGCCGACAGAGGAGTAGGCAGCCTGGGTCGCCATGACTGCAACCTGGCGCAAGAGAGACCAGTGGAGATCCTACGAAATCCGATCAGCGGAGAAAGTGCATGGGCGAAGGCACCTGGGTGCCCGACCGCACCACCACACCATCCGTCCGGCAAAGATCGGATGCAGGGGCAGGCGCATCTGGGCCAACGGCCAGGCGACCACACCACCACCACAGTGCCATGCCGGTCATCCCCATCACTGTCGTACGCTTTGGCGCCCACCACCAACCTCCGCCTACGAGTCATGGCATTATGGCGCCTCTCTTCAGTTCGACCGAAAGCGCGCACCTCTTAAACCGAGAGCGTGTGTCGCGCATCCTCATCCTCCCCATCTCAAACGAAGAACTACGCATCAGCATCATCTCCCCTCTACACAAACGCAATGGCGGCAAACCATGCCATTGTGGACTCCACCAGGCTTCTTCTGATCATGCTGGCGGCGGCGATCCTGTGGTCATAGGCATGGCAAGGATGATGACGCGCGCCGCTGACCGCGAGGGTGCGGTGCACGGAGGTGCACGGCGTGAAGGCCGGGGAGACGTGCGGCTCGTTGGCGCACGAGTTATGAACCCCAACATCACCTGCGCGGCCCTCTTCCACGTCCAGTGGGTCTGCGTCGTCAGTTCCGCCGTCGCCTGAGCATAAGCTGGTGACCGACTAAGGCATGTGGCATGCATACGGTGTTGTGAAAACCTTTGCGTAGTGTACCGTGTACTCTTTTGCATGGCGCATAGTCTAAAGCTTCTGCATACAAAATCTGTTTTAATCCTTGTTCTCAATCCCTTCTCATTTTAGATGCTAAAACTTTTGTAGCCAAAACAGTGTGCTAAATTGGAACCCATGCCAAACCCTAGATTCTTGCATGCATGCACAAAACTCACACCATTATCTCAGCCATGTTCCACCCCACTTCCATCTAGAGGTTGCATGCATTTGATCCCTAAATCCAACGCTGCTCTGCCTATGCACAATTACGCATGTGAGTCCCGGTTTAAGATATAAACCGAAACTAAAGGGGGTGCCCGCATCGTGCAGCAGAGCCCTAGACCCATTAGTCCCGGTTTGGGGCCTGCTGCACGCTGCAGGCACACTCAAACCGGGACTAATGGCCCCAACTGGCCTGGGATTAGTGATGTGCGCCGCTTCAGGCCGTTGGGTCCGGATCACGGCTGTGGCTAATAAAAGAAAACTAAAAGAAGTCTAGATACACCTGTTTCACAAAAAGAAGTCTTTACAAAGGTTGTTTTGGTATGTGTTTGGTGGCCGCATGCATCCATGAGAATGTGAAGAAAACGAAACAAAGGTTGTTTTGGTATGGGTTTTTGCATTACACACTGGGTTCAACGCAATGAAATAAGGCTTAGTTTGGTTAGGGTTTACCGCATGTAGTATATTAGGGTTTGCCTCACCTAAATGAAATTTGATAAGCTTTGTTTTGCTAGGGCATCATGCATGTAGTATATTAGGGCTAGGGTTTACCATGTCGTATATTTGATAAGCTTTGTTTTGCTAGGGCTTCATGCATATAGTATATTAGGGTTAGGGTTTACCGCATGTTGTATATTAGGGTTTGCCTCACCTAAATGAAATTTGATAAGCTTTGTTTTGCTAGGGCTTCATGCATGCAAGGAACACTAACAGCGTTACTATTGAGCCAACATCCTGGGTCTGGATACATGTGCTCCCTATATCAAAAGGAGAGAGAATCAACGGTGAATAGGCTATGCGCAGCTATGCCTGTGTTTAGTTGGCTATTTCCCATATATATATAAGCTATTGTGATTGCATTTGATATATAGTTGTATAATACAGATGATCCATAACTGTGACCGATGCTCTGCCACTTTCAGAGAAGGCGTGCGTTTTTTTTTCTTGTGGCCGAGGCGAACAAGCGGCGTGATGGTTTTATGTGTTGTCCATGTGTTAAATGTAGGAATGAGCGTGGTGGAGCGTGGTGGAACTTCTTAGTTGGGCGCAACGATTGTGTGTTTTTTTCATTTAGTTTATCCATCTCTGTCTCCATTGTATTTCTTCTTCTTTTTTGAACGTGTGTTTGCTGCTACCTCAACATTTTATTTTGTTTTGTGGCTATTGTGATTGTATTGTGGTTAATATATTAATATAGTTGGGCGAAAGCCTATTTCAAGGAGGAGGCATTTGGTCTCCCTATTGGTAAATAAGCTTATTGATGAGTTGGCTTTGATATTATCGGTGTTAATGACATTAATTGAGAGTGATTTTTTTGGGCAATGAAGATCATGAAATACAAATCGCGTAACAAGCAGAAGAGCGAATGGTGAGTTGATGATATGTTAGCCGAACGGGAGCTATTTGTACAACTTGATGATGTTGTTATTGCATAACGGCTTCAAGCCAAGAAAAGGAGGAGACATTCACCTCATAGGCAAGTATGCATGTAGGCGGACAGGCCGGCGGACAAGACGGACAGTCCGTTTGATTAGTGGATGAAAGATTAGCGAATGGAAGACTAATAATCAGTTGGTCTAGCTCGTGGCGGACAAGCCAGGATATCATAGCGGGTGTCCGCTTGCATCCCTAAGGCAAGGCTAGTTAGCACACCATTGATATTATCTCGGTATTTTTGTTTACCTCATGAATCATGTTGAATATATTTTGAAGGCATAGTCATATGATTTACCAATTCATTTTTCTTTTTTATCTTCTAGAGTTTCTTTGTGGATGCATTTGGACATTTGAACTTTTATCGTCCATAGGTTGAGCTACATTGGTCTTTTGGGAATTCTTGCTAATTGTTAACACACCGAATATTAGTGCATCCAAACAGTATCATGAAAACTATATTTGCTCCATGTGAAGTTTATATTTGTTCGAGAAAAAATTTCATTGTCTTATGGCTTGCCCAGGCTTCGATGAATTCCTAGGTCCACCACTGGCTGGCCGTGCTTACGCCACATTACGAGAATAATGCACTGAGTGTACTGGCAAGAGCGCGTAACTCGGTATGCCGCCCTCTGTTAAGTTCGACCCCTCGATGCATCCGTACATCCTTCCCAATCGCCCGATCGTTCTGTCCGGTGACCGCCTCCCGCGCACAATGGCGGCGGCTGTGCATCTTACAATCATGCTTGTGATGCCGCACTACAGCTCCTCCTCGTGGAATCGGGCGCCACGCAGCTGGTTCATGCGCGGGTGTGCACACGCGGCGTGCCGCTGGCCTCGAGGGTGCGTTGCACAGAGGCCACGGCGAGCGGCGCTTCTCGTAGATTCATGTCCACCGTTTTAAGCATAGTTTAAAACAGGTATGATAAATTTGAAAATGATCCAAACAATGTAAAACATTCCCATGATGTGATTTTTTGTTGTGTTGACATTGGTTGTATCATTATGATCGCTCTGTAATAAAAGACATATTTTGCCATATATATTCGAGGGTAAAACTGATGGGTTTCGCAGCATAGTAAATCAAAAAAATTCTACGGATGCGAACGGAAAAGCCAAGATCTAATCTAGGAGATGCAATCAACGAGAGGGATAGATGAGATCTTCATACCCTTGAATAAATCGCACAGCGGAACGTTCAATAGAATGTGGTTGATGTAGTCGTACTAGCCTTCTCCTCCTCGCGATCCAATCCGATCCAACGCCGCAAGTGGCGACGCCTCCGAGAGATGCACACGTACGGCACCGCGACATCTCATCCTTCCTCGGTCCAGCAAGTGGGGTGGAGAGATAGATTGGATCTACAACACGACGGCGTGGTGCTATGGTAGAGAGTTTCTACGGCAGGGCTTCGCCTACTCGCAGTCGGGAGAGAGAGAGGGAGGGCAGCAGTATGGCGGCTAGGGTTGAAGGAGTGGGGGGAGGAGGGTGCGCCCCTGCCCTCTTTATATAGAGGGTTGGCCGGCCCCCTTGGCCCCTCCTCCAAGCCCTAGGGCGGCGGCTCCAAGGGTTGGAGTGGGGGGCAAGTTTCCCCCTCCCTTCTAGAAGGTCCCCTAGGGTTTCCCCTAGGGTTTTGGCCGGTCGGGCCTATGGGGCCTTGTGCCCCTGGCCCAATGCGGCCAGGGCACTCCCTCGTAGGCTCACGCTCCCTTCCGACAAGTGGGGCCACGTTGGTCCCACTCCGGAAGCTTCTAGAACCTTCCGTTACAATACCAAACATTCCGAAACAATTCCGAAATCCAAAAACTGCTTTCCTTTATATGAATCTTATTCTCCGGACCATTCCGAAACCTCTCGTGATGTCCTGTATCCCATCCGAGACTCCGAACAAAAACTCATAAACCATTTATCCACTCTATCCTAGCGTCGAGGCACGTTAAGTGTGTGACCCTATGGGTTCGAGAATATGCAGACATGATCTTCTATCAATAATCAATAACGGGATCTGGAAACCCATATTGACTCCCACATATTCATCGATGATCATATCGGATGAACCACGATGCCAGGATTCAATTAATCCCATATTTATATTCCCTTCGTCACGCGATATTTTACTTGCCCGAGATTCGATCGTTGGTATCGGCATACCTAGTTCAATCTCGTTCACAGCAAGTACTTTACTCGTTCCGTAATCCGATATCACTTTGTGATTAACTCCTTAACCACGTGCTTGCAAGCGGTGTTGATATCGATTAACGAGTGGGCCCGAAGTATATCTCTCCGACTTGGGAGGGACAAATCCCATCTCGATACATACAACCCAACAAGTACTTTCCGATCACCTAAGAGACACCTTTATGATCACCCTCTCATAGGATGACGTTTGATGACCTCAAAGCTTTCTTCCGATACCAGGGAGTTGCATTATCTCATGGTCTAAGGAATACAATATTTGACATAAGAAAAAGCTTCGCAAAGATGAACACGATGACACGATCTAGTTGCTCTGCTTGATTTGGGTATGTCCATCACATCATTCTCCCTCATTATTAATCGACAACTCATGTCTATGATTAGGAAACCTTAACCATCATTAATCAATGAGCTAGTCCATAGAGGCGTACTAGGGACACGGTGTTGTTCATAAACCACACAAGTATCAAAGTTTCCGCTTAATACAATTCTAGCATGGAATATAAATTTTATCATGAACAAGAATTATAAAAATAACATCTTTATTATTGCCTCTAGGGCATAATTCCAACAGTCTCCCACTTGCAATAGAGTCAATAATCTAGTTTACATCTGGCAACAATCTAACACCCATGGCATTGAGGTGCTGATCATGTTTTGCTCGTGGAAGAGGTTTAGTCAACAGATCTACGACATTCAGATCCGTATGTACTTTGTCTTTAGATCTCCATCTGTTATATAATCTCGAATTATATGAAACCGGGGGTTGATGTGCTTGGTCTCTGGATGATATCTTGGTTCCTTAGCCAATGCTATGGCGCCAGTGTTGTCGCACAATATCTCCAGTGGGTCCAAGGCACTTGGAACCACACCAAGCTCGGTGATGAAGTTCCTGATCCAAAATCCTTCACTTGATGCTTCTGCAGCAGCCATGTATTCCGATTCTACTGTAGATCCCACGATCACGCTTTGCTTGCAGCTTCTCCAGCTCACAGCTCCTCCATTCAAAATATAAACGTATCCTATCTGAGATTTAGAATCATCCGGGTCGGTGTCGAAACTAGCGTCGACGTAACCTTTTACGACGAGCTGCTCATCACCTCCATAGACCAAGAACATTTCTTTAGTCCTATTTAAATACTTTAGGATGTTCTTTACGGCTGTCTAGTATTCCACTCCTGGATCACTTTGGTATATGCTCGTCAAACTAAGAGCATTGGACACGTCCGGTCTTGTACACAGCATGGCATACATGATAGAACCTATGGCCGAGGCATATGGCACTTTGCTCATGGTTTCTCTATCGTTTACCGTAGCTGGACACTGAGCCTTGCTCAATATCTTACCTGACAACATGGGCACTGAACCTTTCTTTGCCTTATCCATTCTGAACCTTTTCAGAACTTTGTCTAGGTATGTACTTTGGCTTAAAGCTATTAGGCGTCTTTGTCTATCTCTATAGATTTTGATGCCTAATATATAAGCAGCTTCTCCTAGGTCTTTCATTGAAAAACATTTATTCAAATAACTCTTCACATCGTTAAGCATACCAATGTCATTTCCAATAATCAATATGTCATCCACATATAGTACTAGAAATGTCACTGAGCTCCCACTCACTTTCTTGTAGATACAAGCTTCGTAGAAATTTGGAACAAATCCAAAGCTCTTGATCACTTGATCAAAACAAAGGTTCCAACTCCGAGATGCTTGCTTCAGTCCATAAATGGAACGCTGAAGTTTGCACACCTTATCAACATCCTTAGGATCGACAAAACCTTCGGGCTGCATCATATACAACTCTTCATCAATGTTGCCATTGAGGAACGCAGTCTTGACATCCATCTGCCATATTTCATAATCATGAAACGCAGCAATTGCTAATAAAATCCGAATGGACTTAAACATCGCTACGGGAGAGAAAGTCTCATCATAGTCAACACCTTGAACTTGTCGAAAACCTTTCGCGACAAGTCGAGCTTTATAGACAGTAACATTACCATCCGTGTCCGTTTTCTTCTTGAAAATCCATTTGCACTCAACGGCCTTACGGTCGCTAGGAGGGTCCACCAAAGTCCATACTTGGTTTTCGCTCATGGATCCCAATTCGGATTTCATGGCCTCTAGCCATTTATCAGAGTCTGGGCTCATCATTGCTTCCTCACAGTTCGTAGGTTTTGTCTACTAACAAGACAGTTAAGACAGGGTTGCCGTACCACTTAGGAGGGGCACGTGACCTTGTCGACCTGTGACGTTCAGCAGTAGCATCGTCCGAAGTTTCATGATCCTCATCATTAGCTTCCTCTCTTGTTGGTGCAGACGACACTGGAACAATTTCAGTTCCTGTGCTACTCTCCAACTCGAGAGAAGGTTCAATAACCTCGTCTAGCTCTACCTTCCTCCCACTCACTTCTTTCGAGAGAAACTCCTTCTCAAGAAAGGATCCGTTCTTTGCGACAAACACTTTGCCTTCGGATCTGTGATAGAAGGTATACCCAATCGTTTCCTTAGGATATCCTATGAAGACGCATTTCTCCGCTTTAGGTTCGAGCTTGTCCGGCATCAACTTCTTGACGTAAGCTTCGCATACCCAAACTTTAAGAAACGACAACTTAGGTTTAGCACCAAACCACAGTTCATATGGTGTCGTCTCAACGGATTTAGATGGTGCCATATTTAAAGTGAATGCAGCGGTTTCTAATGCATAACTCCAAAATGATAACGACAAATCTGTAAGAGACATCATCGATCACACCATATCTAATAGAGTTCGATTCCGGCGTTCAGACACACCATTGCGCTGTGGTGTTCCGGGTGGTGTGAGTTGCGAAACGATTCCGCTTGCTTTAAGATGTGTGAGAAAATCATAACTCAAATATTCACCTCCACGATCGGATCGTAGAAATTTAATTTTCTTGTTACGATTGTTTTCCACTTCGTTCTGAAATTCTTTGAACTTTTCAAACGTTTTAGATTTATGTTTCATTAAATAGATATACCCATATCTACTTAAGTCATCAGTAAAAGTGAGAAAA
The DNA here is from genome assembly GCA_910589765.1 of Avena atlantica. Lineage (NCBI taxonomy): Eukaryota > Viridiplantae > Streptophyta > Magnoliopsida > Poales > Poaceae > Avena > Avena atlantica. Next base: position 453,900,366 of record OU342733.1, on the reverse strand, counting down.
TAGCGATATCCACCGCGCGTCGAAACACTCATTGGTCCGCATACATCGGTATGTATGATTTCCAACAAGTCCGTTGCTCACTCCATTATTCCGGAGGACGGGGTTTTGATCATCTTTCCCATGAGACATGGCTGGCACGTGTCAAATGATTCAAAATCAAGAGACTCCAAAAGTCCATCAGAATGGAGTTTCTTCATGCGTTTTACACCAATATGACCTAGACGGCAGTGCCACAAATAAATCGAATTATCACAATCTACTTTGCATCTCTTAGCCTCAATGTTATGGATGTGTGTTTCATTGCTTTCGAGATTCAGAAGAAATAAACCATCATAGCAGGTGCATGACCGTAAAAGATGTTACGCATATAAATAGAACAACCATTATTCTCCGATTTAAATGAATAACCGTCTTGCAATAAACATGATACAGATATGATGTTCATGCTCAACGCAGGCACATAATAACATTTATTAAGGTTTAAAACTAATCCCGAAGGTAAAACTAAGGAGAGCGTGCCGACGGCCATCACATCAAACTCTTGACCGTTGCCAACGCGCATCGTCACCTCATCCCTCGCTAGCCGTCGTCTTTTCCGTAGCTCCTGTTTCGAGTTACAAATATTAGCAACTGAACCAGTATCAAATACCAAGCACTACAACAAGCACTAGTAAGGTAAACATTAATAACATGTATATAAAATATACCTTTAATGGTGCCAGCCTTCTTGTCCTCTAAGTACTTCGGACAGTTGCGCTTCCAGTGACCCTTGTCCTTGCAATAGAAACACTCAGTGCCCGGTTTGGTCCAGACTTGAGCTTCTTCTCAGCAGGGACAACGCGCTTGCCGCTGCCTTTCTTGAAGGACTTCTTTGCACCTTTACCTTTCTTAAAGCTGGGGGGCTTGTTGACCATCAACACATGATTATCTTTCTTGACGTCCACCTCCGCAGCTTTCAGCTTAGCGAAGAGCTCAGTGATCGTATCAGTGGAACCAATCTGATTATGAGTAACTACAAAACCTTTGTAGCTAGGAGGGAGTGATTGCAGAACTCTGTCAATCTTGAGCTCTTCTGGAATCTTGCAGTCCAGTTGCTCAAGACGTTGAGTGTAGCCCGACATCTTAATGGCGTGCTCACTAACGGAACTCCCTTCCTCCATCTTGCAGTTAAATAATTTCTCAGAGATCTCATATCTCTCAGAACGGGCCTGAGTCTGAAATATGGTTTTCAGTTCCTCAAGAATCTCAAAGGGCCCGGCGAACTCCTCAAAACGATTTTGAAGGTCCGATTCCATAGCAAACAACATGGTGCTCTTAATCACACCATAATCATCTTTGCGCGACTGATAAACAGCTTTTTCATCAGCCGGCGCATCTATAGCAGGGGCGTCACCTAGCGCTTTCTCAAGGACATAGTCCTTTTGTCTGCCAGCGAGAATGATTCTCAGATTGCGAAACCAGTTGGTGAAATTAGACCCATTGTTCTTAAGCTTTTCTTTCTCAGCAAAAACGTTAAAGTTGAAGTTGGACTTAGCCATTTGATCTACAAAATTTGCAAGTACAATTTAGACTATGTTCCTGATAACTAGTTCAACTTAATCAAATTACTAGATGAACTCCCACTAAATTCAACATCCCTCAAGTTGTTTAGTGAACATGATCCAAATTCACCACACCTAATCCGATCTTCACGAGAAGAGATGTGGTTTCAATGGTGGACAACAAAGTATCGATCATATCATTCATATGACTCATGCTTAACCTTTCGGTTCGTGTGTTCCGAGGCCATGTCTGTACATGCTAGGCTCGTCAAGTCAAACCCAAGTATTTCCGCGTGTGCAAAACTGGCTTGCACCCGTTGTATGTGAACGTAGAGTTTATAGCACCCGATCATCACGACGTGCTTGAACACGACAAACTTTCGCAACGGTGCATACATGGGGAGAACACAACTTTATCTTGATCTTTAAGTGAGGAATCATCTTATAATGCTACCGTCGCGATCTAAGCATAATAAGATACATAAAAGGATAAACATCACATGCATATAATTTTATGTGACATGGTATAGCCAATCTCCGCGCAATGATCTCCATCTTGTGCGTTCCAGCATGATCTCCATCACTCCACCATGATTGCCTCCACCACGAATAGCAACTACAACTATTGCTAACTACTTAGCGATAAAGTAAAGCTATTACATGGCGTATAAGAAGTTGACACACAGGTCATACACAATTATAAAGACAACCATATGGCCCTGCCGGTTGTGTACTCATCGACATGCAAGTCGTGAAATATTACAAAACATGATCATTGCATACAACATACACATCATATCTTGGTCCATACCATATCACAAAACACTCCCTGCAAGAACAAGTTAGACGCATCTACTTTGTTGTTGCATGTTTTACGTGGCTTATGGGAGTAACAAGCTAAGAACGATTCTTACCTACGGAAAGCCACAACGGTGATATTATGGTTGCCAACATCCGGTGTAAATCCCATGACAACTATAGTGAGAGAAACTGGCATCCACCAGCCGCATGTGTGGAACAAGCCACACGTGTGCGGAGCCGGTCTCGCGAACGAGGTCGCGTAAAGTTGGCTTGGACCGCTTTGATCTCACTATCCCGCGTCATAAGAAGTACATAATAAGAGGCTTGCAACAGAAAACATCAACGCCCGCAACAAGCATGTTGCGTTCTACTCGTGAAACACATCTACGCATAGATCTAGCTCTGATACCACTGATGGGTTTCGCAGCATAGTAAATCAAAAAAATTCTACGGATGCGAACGGGAAAGCCAAGATCTAATATAGGAGATGCAATCAACGAGAGGGATAGCTGAGATCTTCATACCCTTGAAGAAATCGCACAGCGGAACGTTCAATAGAACGTGGTTGATGTAGTCGTACTAGCCTTCTCCTCCTCGCGATCCGATCCGATCCAACGCCGCAAGTGGCGACGCCTCCGAGAGATGCACATGTACGGCACCTCGACGTCTCCTCCTTCCTCGGTCCAGCAAGTGGGGTGGAGAGATAGATTGGATCTACAACACGACGGCGTGGTGCTATGGTGGAGAGTTTCTGCGGCAGGGCTTCGCCTACGCGCAGTCGGGAGAGAGAGAGAGAGAGAGAGAGAGAGAGAGAGAGAGAGAGAGAGAGAGAGAGAGAGAGAGAGAGAGAGAGAGAGAGAGAGAGAGAGAGAGAGAGAGAGAGAGAGAGAGAGAGAGAGAGAGAGCAGTATGGCGGCTAGGGTTGAAAGAGTGGGGGAGGAGGGTGCACCCCTGCCCTCTTTATATAGAGGGCTGGCCGGCCCCCTTGGCCCCTCCTCCAAGCCCTAGGGCGGCGGCCCCAAGGGTTGGAGTGGGGGGCAAGTTCCCCCTTCCTTCTAGAAGGTCCCCTAGGGTTTTGGCTGGCCGGGCCTATGGGGCCTTGTGCCCCTGGCCCAATGCGTCCAGGGCACTCCCTCGTAGGCCCACGCCCCCTACCGACAAGTAGGGCCACGTTGGTCCCACTCCAGAAGCTTCTAGAACCTTTTGGTACAATACCGAACATTCCGAAACAATTCCGAAATCCAAAAACTGCTTTCCTTTATATGAATCTTATTCTCCGGACCATTTCGGAACCTCTCGTGATGTCCTGGATCTCATCCGAGACTCCGAACAAAAACTCATAAACCATTTATCCATTCTATCCTAGCGTCGAGGCACGTTAAGTGTGTGACCCTACGGGTTCGAGAATATGCAGACATGATCTTCTATCAATAATCAACAGCGGGATCTGGAAACCCATATTGACTCCCACATATTCATCGATGATCATATCGGATGAACCACGATGCCAGGATTCAATCAATCCCATATTTATATTCCCTTCGTCACGCGATATTTTACTTGCCCGAGATTCGATCGTTGGTATCGACATACCTAGTTCAATCTCGTTCACAGCAAGTACTTTACTCGTTCCGTAATCCGATATCACTTTGTGATTAACTCCTTAACCACGTGCTTGCAAGCGGTCTTGATATCGATTACCGAGTGGGCCCGAAGTATATCTATCCGACTTGGGAGGGACAAATCCCATCTCGATACATACAACCCAACAAGTACTTTCCGATCACCTGAGAGACACCTTTATGATCACCCTCTCATAGGATGACGTTTGATGACCTCAAAGCTTTCTTCTGATACCAGGGAGTTGTATTATCTCATGGTCTAAGGAATACAATATTTGACATAAGAAAAGGCTTCGCAAAGATGAACACGATGACACGATCTAATTGCTCTGCTTGATTTGGGTCTGTCCATCACATCATTCTCCCAATGACATGATCTCATTATTAATCGACAACTCATGTCTATGGTTTGGAAACCTTAACCAGCATTAATCAATGAGCTAGTCCATATAGGCGTACTAGGGACACGGTGTTGTTCATAATTCACACAAGTATCAAAGTTTCCGCTTAATACAATTCTAGCATGAAATATAAACTTTATCATGAACAAGAATTATAACGATAACATCTTTATTATTGCCTATAGGGCATAATTCCAACAAAAACCCTCCATGATATCGTGTACATATACTCTAGCATTCATGTTTAGCATATTGATTTTATATTTTCAGTTTACTTACACGTAAGAAAATTAATCATGCATTCTAGAAATCTCTACTAGATTTATAGCTCTTTGTCATGATATTTTAGGAGAAACTAAAATAGACACAAGTACATAATTATTATTTCATATCACATCAAAGGAACAAATTATTATATGAACACACATGTGATTTGTTCCTTTTCCATTTATCTCTCATGTAAAAGAATTTGGTTAAATAATAGATTTTAATAGACATCCCTCAAAAATGGGGAACAATTAGCACCTCCTAATTTGCGATTTATTAATAGATTTTTAGAGACATGCCTCAAATCCAGTGCAACTAAATTTTCTACAGTTGGCATTAAAATTGTTTAATAACAATTATTACATAATGATTAGGTGGACTATAATGTGTTAATTTTCCTAACTATAATAGAAAACTGTAATGGTTAAGATCATATGATGAGAGAATGGGTTGTAAGTGCAAAGAAAAACTAAAAAGGTTTAGTATAAATAAATAATTTTTGTCTCTTTTAACTAGTCATGGTTCCACTAAAAGTGTATGGACTCCCACTAGTGGTTGACACGAAGTGTTCGAACTACACTTTTGATCAGGAAATACCAGCTCCTCATAAGTAAGATAATAGAACAAAAGTAGAAGTTATTTGATTCATGCCTAGTAAAAAAACACTTTTTTAAACATTAAAAAATGGGCAGCAGTAATAGGAAGACTTAAGTGACTCCGTTCATTTACGTTGAGATAGACGAGTCACTACTTTTTTGACTGTGGTGGACAAACGCCAGTGTAAGTGATTGTTGTTCTTCTAGCAACGCCTTTTTCATGTTTTTAACGATGCGGATTTTGTTCTGAATATTAAGTACATGCTCTTGTATATAACCTGTTGAACTTGGATCGATGGGGAAGAAATACTAAGTTGAGGAGCAGATTTTTAAGCGGGAAAATGGGACTCATCCTTTAGTGCTCAGCATTAAGTTAACGAAACTAGTTCTGTTCCATGAGCAGGACTATCTCTCTCTCTCATCCTTTTTTATTATGTCCTGTTTTTATTCCTATATTGAAAGTTACTCTACATATTATACTTGACGTAAAACTAATAGTGAACCCTACGTGAGACCGATTTCAATAGCCTAAGCTCTAGTGACCTTTTATACCAAATGCGAATCTCAACCAGCAAAGCAGGCTTCGACTTTAACAACCATTTATGCGTTGAGGAGACCGTCTTGTATTTTGTGCCAAGTTATGTAATTGAGCATTAACATAGTGTTTTCAATCTGCTTACGGTTGACCTTGTCTTGCAAATTCTTCATGCCTCTATAGTCGACTCTGCATGCATGGATGCACCGATCGACTAGTTAGCGTAATAGTGACTCCTACTTAGTTCTTGAGTGAAAGTTATATAACTGAGCATTAGCATAGTGTTTTCAATCCGCTTGCGGTTGACCTTGTCTTGCAAATTCTTCATGCCTCTATAGTCGACTCTGCATGCATGGATGCACTGATCGACTGATTAGCATAATAGTGACTCCTACTTAGTTCTTGAGTGAAAGTTGTGGTAACATTATTTTGCGAATTCGGGTCATCACTTTGAAAGGTTTTGGGATAGTAGAGATGCTTTTAGATGTGATGGAAACACATGTCAAGTGACCAGGTGAGGAAGCCGAGTAGCACAGGTGCTGGGTAGGACCAATCAACCGCGGATGAGTTTTACCGATGACGTCCAGACATACATGAACTACGGGATTCGAGATTCATGATTCTCCACCAGTACGAGTTTGAGAAGGCTCGAGTTCCTTTGCAGCTAGTCTCCCAGGCCTACAAATTTTGGCTCGAGATTTGACCAAGCCAATTCAAGTTGAAGCCCTGTTTTGAGATTTTTTTTTCTTGATAGAGACAAGCCTGGCTCGTCGCAATTTGAAAACCTTGGCCAAGCCGAGCCGCGAACTTAGAACTTAGATATGCATAAACCTTGTATAGTCAATATGTCTGAGGGGATGAAAGTTCATTTTGTGCATTAGAGATACTATTAATTTGCAAAGACTAAAGTATCTATGGAGATGTTAGGACTATGACGAGGTAGGTTAGCTCATCAATGTAGCATGGTTTGTGCATGTATTACCTAAAAACAAGCTTGGAAATATCATTTTGCATTGAGATATACTAGATGCAATTCCTTGAATGGGTGAAGGTACGATTGGTAGCAACATGATCCGGTAGACTAGAACTAATAAAGAACCTTCTCTTTGTATTGTTGCTAACTCACACCACATCCTTCGAATTAAAATTCCAAACCTGAAATGCAACCGTGAGAGTGAGTATCTGCCAGTACTGAAAATACTACTACTAATGAAATGGAGAAATATTCACTTCATGATATATCAGACACCGATTCGATAGGCTAAAACTGCAGGCTGTTTACCAGTTTGGTGGTTTGGTTCCCCCCTGGAATAAACAACAGCTATTTGAGCTGCCGTAAGATTGTCTGAACAATCTTTTCGTGTGAGCGATAAACAAGAGATGATTGACGTTCCAACAGCCATTCATGGAAATGGCCAACCAATTGATCTCCAAACTAATAAAGGTCTGAACTCTGAAGTCTCCAAAAGCCATCGAAGTAATGGCAAGCGAGAGGATCCCGGAATTTTGAACTGAAACCTGGAATCAGCTATAGTGCAAGTGATTTCTGAACGTAGCCATGTGTGTCAGCCAGTGGGCAGTAGCCCAGAATGTGGATTCTAGAATCACTACTATCTATGCATCAGAGTTAAGGAGCCATGATCAAGTACCTACCGTTTTGTCTACGCCAAACCATGCACCAGACGGGTGTCCATCGGTGGAACAGAGGAGGCAGAACCAAAAGCAACATCAGAATTCATGCTTCGGTTCATCGTGGTTTAATTTCTCTGAACGAAAGATCATGTGTCCGAAGATTTCCTCGCTGCTCTGTTTTGATGAAACAAGAAGCGTTTGAAGATTTGAAAGCAGCTAGTAAGTCAGGAAGCTAGATACCGCATTATGGCGCCCCTCTTCAGTTCGACTGCCCTCCCTCGCCGCACCTCTTAAACCGAGAGCGCGCGTCGCGCATTCGTGCATACTCCCCGTCGCAAACCAAGAACCGTGCGCAATGGCGGCAAACCACGCCACCACGGCCGCTGCCTCTGCGCTTCTTCTGATCATGCTCGCGGCGCCGATCCTGGAAGCCAACACGGGCACGGCGAGGACGCGCGAGCGCGCGCCGCTGACGGCGAGGGTGCGGTGCACGGCGTGAAGGCCGGGTAAACGTGCGGCTCGTTGGCGCGGACCTTTGGGTTCACCGACGGGGCGTTCCGCGTTATGAACCCCAACATCACCTGCGCGGCACTCTTCCCCGGCCAGTGGGTCTGCGTCGCCGGCAGCGGCGTCGCCTGAGCAGAAGCTGCTGACAGATCCATGCATGCATATGGTTCTATGACGACAACCTGTGCGGGGTGTACTGTGTACTGCTCGCTGTTCTTAGGCCACGTTTCGAGAATAATGCACGAATTACCCGCAAGAGCGCGTCACTCGGTAAGCCGGCGTCTGTTCAGTTCGACCCCTCCCTCGCCGCACCTCTTGAACCAGGAACGCATCCGTACATCCTTCCCGATCGCGCCGATCGCTCTGTCCGGTGACCGCCTCCCTCACACAACGCGGCGGCCGCGCATCTTACATTCATGCTCGCGGTCCTCCTCGTGGAGTCGGGTGACACGTGCGCGGGCGTGGACGCGCGCGGCGCCGCTGGCCTCGAGGGTGCGGTGCACGCAGGCCATCTCGTAGATTCAGCAGGAGGGATCATCGAACAGATCAACGAGAGTGTGAGAGTGAGACAGTGTGTGCGACTAGGGTTGGAACTTGAAGTGAGAGCAACAGAAGCAATGCGATTTTACAGCGCACCGGCTACTGGGCATTTCCGGGCTGCTGCTGCTACTTGTAACGGATATTTAGAAGAAGCCCAATTCGGATGATACTTACACATAAGACAATTAATCATGCATTCTAGAAACCTCTACTAGATTTATAGCTCTTTTTCATGATATTTTAGGAGAAACTAAAATATAACAAAGCACATAATTATTATTTCAAATCACATCAAAGGAACGAATTATTATATGAACACACATGTGATTTGTTCCTTTTCCATTTATCTCTCATGTAAAAGAATTTGGTTAAGTAATAGATCTTAAGAGACATCCCTCAAAAAAGGAAATATTTAGCACCACCTAATTCGTGATTTAATAATATATTTTAAGAGACATCCCTCAAATCCAGTGCAACTAAATTATCTACAGTTGGCATGAAAATTGTTTAATAACAATTATTACATAATGTTTAGGTGGACTATAATGAGCTGATTTTCCTAACTATAATAGAAAACCGTAATTGTTAAGATCATATGTTGGGAGAGTGGGTTGTAAGTGCAAAGAAAAACTAAAAAGGTTTAGTATAAATAAATAATTTTTGTCTCTTTTAACTAGTCATGGTTCCACTAAAGTGTATGGACTCTCACTAGTGGTTGACATGAAGTGTTCAAACTACACTCTTGATCAGGAGGTACCGGCTCCTCATAAGTAAGACAAAAGAACATAGGTAGAATTTATTGGATTCACGCCCACGAACAAAAAAACACTTCTTCTTCTTTAGAAGAAAATAAGTAGGAATGGACAGTACTAGCAGGAATACTTAAGTGTCTCCGTTCATTTATGAGTAACTACCTTTTTACCGTGGTGGACAGCCGCCACGATAAGCGATTGTTGTTGTTCTAGCAACGTCTTCTTCATGTTTTCGAGGATGCGGATTTTGTTCTGAATATTAAGTATATGCTTATGTATATAACCAGTTGACCTTGGATCGATGGGGAAGAAATACTAAGTTGAGGAGCAGGTTTTTAAGCGGGAAAGGAGGGAATCATCCTTTAGTACTAGGCGTTAAGTTGACGAAACCGGTTTTGTTCCATGAGCAGGACTCTTCCTCTCATCCTTTTTTATTACGTCTTGTTTTTATTTCTACATTGGAAGTTACTCTTGACATGGATATGCCCTACGGGTACCCGATGTTATCCTACCTGGTCCAGCCCGACGGAAGGCCCACTCGACAACCTGCCAGGGTCCATGACGCCTATGACGTTTCGGCTGCTATGAAGCCCATATGGACACGGACTCCCAAGCGCACAAGACAAGGAAAACTCAAGACTAGAGTTTGAATACAACTTGTAACCTACTCGTATGGGCACCCGAGACCTAGCCTCCCCATATATAAAGGCTAGGAGGGTCCAACGAGGACGGCACGACCTACACACGCCATAACCCCTCGATAGACTAGACCACAACAGATCTACAGATCTAGATCTCTAACTCGACTCATACTTTCGCACACGCATCCACGCCAGATCGAATCTACGCACCCTGTAACCTTCGGTTCCGCCGTAATCAAAGAGCAGACAAGCAGGAGTAGGGTTTTCCCTCCGGGGGCCTGAACCTGGGTAAATCTCGTGTCCCCTGGTTGCTTGTCTGTTAACCGTGCCACGATCTCCAACATCCCCATCTTCTCCAAAACCCAAGTCCATAACAATGGGCATTGACGAGATTAAACCTCGTCAATTGGCGCCGTCTGTGGGAATTGGGGTTGCTGATTGTGCGGTCGTGACGGTTCCGACCCGATCGATCTACAACTCCGCGGCGATGGAGAATCACCTCCTCTTCGGCGCTTTTGACTTCACCGCCCACTCGCCGGATACCATGAAGGATTTCGAGCCCGTAGGCGACGGACTCGAAATCTTGTTCGGGAGCTTCTGCTTCCAGGTGGGACAAACTGGCACCCTCCGCCTCCCTGAGCGGGTGCCCGTGCCGTCAATCAGGCCCGCTTCGTGGGCTCCACACCCCGTGCTACGCACGTCACCATCAACAAATGAGTTCTACAGCAGCAGCTGCTGCAACTCCGATCTGTGCGATCCACCTTCGGATGAAGGGACCTACGGTTCCGGATCCGAAAGCTGCGGCAGCAGCCAACCAATCTGCAGGCGCTATCTGTGCGCCGCAGTCATCCAAACCGACGATCTTCGGCTCCAACGACTCAGGGGCTCCCTCGACATCAATAACCCGATGGGGCTTTCGGCTGCGATGACCCGATACATCCTTCGGATTTCGGTAATCTTCGGATGCGGAGCTCACTATCACCATCAACTCCGGAAACCCGTCGCCGCCATGACTATGGTTCGCCGCGTCGACCGCGTCCGCGCGCGACCCACTACCGCGCCGACTCCGTCCACGACAACTACAACTAAAGCTAAGTTCTCTACTCAGAGTAGATTTTCTTTCTTACTTTAATCGCACTCGAAACACTCGGGGGCTGCGCCCTCTTCGAGTAACCTAATGTGCCATCGGCTCTACGCACTCGAGCACCTCGAACGCGATATCCCGAGTAGCTGATTCTGCCTGATCGTCGTATCCTTGAACTCCGAGTGCCTCGGCAAGGTACTGAGACTAAGGATAATCAGGCTAACGAAAAGGCCTAGCGTACTGTGCAAAAGTGTCTGAAAGAACATTTCTTAATCCCTAGTGTTTTGTGTGTTAGATAACAATACCAAGGATCTTTTAATGTGTGTTGAAGTGTTGCAGCTCTGAACTCTGCCTTTGGGGGCGGATAATCCGGCCCCACCAGGGGCGGATAATCCGCCCCTCCCTCTGCCCAAGCAAGCGCAAGCCCCAGAAGGGGGGGGCGGAATATTGGCCGGACTTTCCGGCCTGGCCGGATAATCCGCCCCTCAGGGGGGCGGATAATCCGCCCCTCCTGCTCATCGCCAAGGCGCAAGCCCCAGAGAGGGGGCGGAGTTTCGGCCGGACTTTCCGGCCTCGCCGGATAATCCGCCCTCAGGGGGGCCGGATTATCCGCCCCCCAAATTTTTCTCCAAGCTTCACCAAGGCGCAAGCCCCAGAGAGGGGCGGAGTTTCCCCCGGAGAATCCGCCCTTGGGGCGGGATTTTCCCAGGGGGCGGATAATCCGCCCCAAGTGGGGGGCGGATAATCCGCCCCCAAAGTTGGGCAACGGCCAGATCTGGGGAGGGGGTATTTAAGCCAACAATCCCCCTCCTGTCAGAACTCTTGATTCATCTCGAAAAAGAACAGATCAGATCTCAAAAACTTCATACAAGAGTGCTCCACCTAGATCCACCCAAAGGCCCCATCCCTTGGGGAATCGAAGGAGGAGAACTCAATCTTCATCATCAGCAATCAAGCGCTTCATCTCCTCTCCATTCATTTGGAGAACCTCCGATCTAGTATTTCTTGCAAAGATCTAGATCCTCGTTTTTGTTTATATTGATAAACCTTGTTTTTGTGACAGCTTGTTGTCATCCCGGGAGCCCCCAATTCGGTTGTGGGTGTGTGCCCCGATAGTATTGTAAAAGGCACCGGTTCCCGCCTCGAAGGGATCCAATAGTGGAGAAGGTGGATCAGGCCTCTCGTGGCGAGATCCATCGGAGAATAGGGTGAGGCCTATTGTGGCGTGGTGGTCTTAGAACCGCCCACCCCTCCAACGCAGATGTACTTCCCTTAACAAGGAAGGAACTGCGGTAAAACAAATCCCTGTGTCTCCGCGTGCTCCACTACGGTTTCCTCGCTCCTCCTTTACGTGCTTAGTAGTTAGGGTTTCATATAGGGAAATTCTCGTAGTTGCATATCTAGAGAATTTACTTTGTGTAAAGCCTAAAATTGAAAAAGTATTAAAAATTGGTTAGCACCTATTCACCCCCCCCCCTCTAGGTGCCCATACGATCCATTTCAATTGGTATCAGAGCCTCGGCTCTTATTTCGGGCTTAACCGCCTAAGAGAAGTATATGTTCCAAGGGAGATGGGAGTGATGCTCCGGAGGTAGTCACCATGAACGATCTCAAGACGTTGGAAACAACCTTGGTGAGTTCAATGGAGGCTAAGATGGAAGAGATGCGCCAATTGATAATGCGTCTCTCCACATCCGCAGCATCACCTCCATCTAACTCTGAGGATACCACTCCGCAATCCAAGGAAACGGGTAAAACTGTTTCCAAAGATAACGAAGTGGTAGGTGATGATACTAGTAAGAGCTCCTCCTCGAAAAAAGATAGCGGTAAGGATGGATACAATGAGGTTTCTCATGTGTATTCCCCTGATCCGCCTATTCCTCATCCACACATACATAATAGGGGTGATCCACCCAAATTATCAACTTCTACTTTCTCTCAATGGCAATTTTTGATGAAATCTCATGTGTGCAGTTCCTCCATAGAGTTGTGGAAGATCATTGAAAATGGTCTTCACGTTGGAAATCCTAACAATCTCACAAGGAGAGAAGTGGTCGATAGCCAACTCAATGCTACAGCTCTACACATGATACAGCTTGGTGTGGGTGATAAAGACATGCCACACATTCAGCATCTTAGCACAGCTAAAGAAGCTTGGGATGCTCTTACCGAGCTCTTCATCGGAAATGAAAGTATGAGAAGGAATAGATATGATGCCTTGAGCAATGAAGCTAAAGGATTTTATATGCTGGATGGAGAAGACCACGAGGACATGTATAGGAGGCTCAAGGCAATAGCTACTACCTTCAGAAACCACGGCGCAGCTCATGTTGATGATGCTTGGATCAAGCGCAAGTATGTCAGTGCTCTTATGCCATTTGAGCCCACAGATTTGAAAAGTCTCCAAGGTAGGCATAATTATCACCTCATGTCATCCAATGAGGTAATGCAAGAAATGGCCGCATTCAAAGTGGCTGCCAAGAATGCCGAAGATGCTCGTGCTCGAGCTATGGGGATGCAAAAGGGGGTCAACATGGCTTTGAAGACTAGTGTGATTGATCATGATGAATATGCGGTAGAAGGCCTGGACTGTCCCGAAGATATAAAAAGGATCCACGGACAATACTTGGCTCTTTATGCAAGAAACTTTTGGAAAGATCCAGCCAAGGCTAAAGCTGAACTAGATCGCAAAAGTGGAGCCTATGGAAGAAAAGAAAATGGTCCCAAGCTGAGAACATGCTTTAATTGTGGTGACCGGTTGCACTTCGTAGCTGAGTGTCCATATTAAAGTAGAGAGGATAATGGAGGAAGACTCATTTTCAAGGACAAATCAAAATCTCCACGTAAGAAACAGTTTGTAAAGAAAAATGCTCCTTTCAAGAAGTAACCAAAGATTGTTCTAGTAGCTCAAGAAGAATATTCATCGGGGAGTGAAGATGAGGACGAGGACGATAGCTCTCAAGAGGTGGCTGCTATAGCCACCACATCTACATCAACATCACTCTTCGACTCTCCAAACGAAAACATCATCAACAAGAATCCTACTTGTCTCATGGCAAGAAGCTCCGAGGTAACTTCCTCTAACTCTTCCTTTCCCAAGGCTATGATAGACATGGATGATCCTGCTAGTCTTAAGGTTAAAGAAGAGATTATTGCCTTGGATTATTTCTATACTAACTTGCAAGGTGAGCACAAAGTTCGTTTTGAGGCTCTTATGGATCAGTTGGCCCAAAACGAAGCACTCCTCGAAGAAAAGGGCAGAATTGAAAGGGAGGATGCAATGGAAATTGCATCCCTAAAAAATGCTCTTGAAGAAGAAGAAGAAGCTCGGGTCTCTCTTGAAGAGAGGCTTGAGTCTATGGAAGAGTCACATGAAGAAATTGTGACTAAACTAGTTAAGGAACGTGATAATGCGGTCACCAAGGCAAAGAAGTTAAAGAAGGAAAGGATTGACTTTGGGGCTGCTCATGATAGACTCTCCGAGGAATTGGAGAAACTTGACAATGCTCACAAGGCGTTGAAAAACGAGTTCTCTATCCTCAATGAGTCACATGATCAGCTTCAAAGTCGATTGGCCGAATATGATACTCCTAGCTCGTCCAACTCAACATATAGTAACAAGAAAAATGCTAATGTGGAAAAAGGAGTGATCAAGGACATCACTACAAAGGAAAAAGGTGTGCTTGATGAAGTCCTTGACAAGCAAAGGTCAAATCATGGTAAAGAGGGACTTGGGTATGTCACCAAGTCCAAGAAGAAGAAAACCAAGAAGAACAAGACCAAGAATGTGCAATTAAAGACAAGCACTGCTGAGAAGGTTGTCATAAAAGACAAGACTAATAATATTGGTTTTGCAGGGTCTCACAATCCTAATTATGAACTCTTTTGTGATGATTATGGCGATGTTTATGCTTATTATGTTGGTCCTTTTGATGAATATATTGCTTGGTCCATTTGGGTCCCAAAGACCCTTGTTACTAACATGAAAGGACCCATTGAAAAATGGGTACCTAAAACCAAGAAGTAATTTTCTTGCAGGGCTATGCTTCCGGTGGGTGGAAATGGGTGCTGGATAGTGGTTGCACTAGTCATATGACCGGAAGCAAGGAGATCATCACGGAGATGCGTCCAAATCTTGATAATATCACAGTCTCCTATGGTGATAAGTCTAAATCTCAGGTATTGGGTCTTGGCAAGGTTGTGGTTGCCCACGATATATCACTCGTGGACGTCATGCTTGTTGAGACCCTTGGCTACAATCTTCTTTCTGTACGTGCCCTTGGCAAGATGGGTTTTGCTGTTTATATCGATGATGATTTGGTGGTACTCTTATGGAGCAAGTCTCTAAAGGTCGCTTTCGTTGGATACGTCGAAAATGACCTGTATGTGGTGGACTTCTCGGGGAAAACCACTTCGGGTCCGATGTGTCTATTCGGAAAGGCCGACGTGGGCTGGCTATGGCATCGCCGTTTAGCCCATGTCAACATGAGAACTTTGCAAAGTCTCCAAAAGGTTGGCCACATTCTTGGACTAAAAGACAATGTCTCTTTTGCCAAAGACCGTGTTTGCAGGGCCTGTGTTGAAGGAAAATGCATGATTCTCCCCACAAGAGGAATACTATTGTGTCATCGAAGAGGATCTTGGAATTACTCCATGTGGATTTATTTGGACCTCCTTCTCATGCAAGTCTTGGTGGGAAGAAATATTGCTTGGTCATCGTCGATGATTACTCAAGATATACATGGGTATATTTCTTCAAGCTGAAAAGTGAGACTCAACAAACTGTCATCGACTTTGCCAATGAAGTTCAACGTCAACACAATGTTCCCATCTTGGCAATTAGAAGTGACAACGGCACAGAATTCAAGAACTACACTTTAAACGAGTTTCTTAGCGAAGAGGGGATTAGACACCAATATTCCGCTGCGTACACCCCTCAACAAAATGGTGTAGCCGAGAGGAAGAACCGGACTTTGATGGATATGGCAAGATCTATGCTAGCTGAATTTAAGTCTCCTTATAATTTTTGGGCTGAAGCCATATCAACCACTTGTCACTCATCAAACCGGCTTTACCTTCGGAAGATCTTGGACAAGACCCCATATGAAATACTTACCGGCAACAAACCCAACATCTCATACTTCAGGGTATTCGGGTGTAAGTGTTTCTTTCTTATTAAAGGTGTCCGTTTGTCAAAATTTGAATCCAAGGCTTTAGAAGGCATTTTTGTTGGTTACGGTGCCGAATCCCACACTTATAGAGTCTACAACAAGCTCACTGGGATTGTTGTAGAATCTTGTAGTGTGGAGTTCGATGAAAATAACGGCTCCTTTGTAGGGCAAGTTGATGTTTGTGATGCAGATGTTGAAATACCCCAAGATGCCATAAGAAGAATGGGCGTGGGATTTTTCCGCCCCATTGAGGAACCCCTTGTGGCGGATCGGGAAGGACGATGCTCCACTCAAGTGGAGCCCTCATCTTCACAAGATCAACAAGCTCCTACTGTTGGAGAAAACTCTGCACCAACACCGCAACCTGCTGAAGATCATCAGTCTCCTGGACAAGATGGTAGTCCCAGGCCGGATTATCCGCCCCCTCCAAGGGGCGAACAATCCGCCCCTGGCACTCCAACTCGTACCAGGGGGTCCGAAGGAGAAATCAACATCTCTGAAGCTCCCAGGCCGGATTCTCCGGCCCCCAGGGGCGGATTATCCAGCCATGGCTCTCCAACTCCAGTCAGGCTTTCTCAGGAAGATGGTTCTGGTACTTCATCTCCCAGGCCGGATAATCCGGCCCCTCCAAGGGGCGGATTATCCGGACCTGAAGAAAATGTTCAGCAACAATCTTCTGGCAGTACTGGTGACCAAGATCAAGGGCAATGCAGTAATCAAGACAAGGATACAACAATTGAATCCACTCCTTCGAGAAACAATAAGGATATTGAGGCTCGTCGCAAGGCTCGTGCTGATCGCAACCTTGAACTAAGAGGTCACACTCTTGACAAGGTAGTTGGTGATCTACGACGAAGGGTATCCACTCGAAGAGAGCTTGCTAGCTTCTGTGATCATCAAGCTCACATTTCCATGGTTGAACCAAAGAAGGTTTTTGATGCTCTTGAAGACCCCGATTGGGTTGTTGCAATGCATGAAGAATTAAACAACTTCGAACGCAATAAAGTTTGGAAGCTCGTAGAAAAGCCAAAGGATTGCGGCAATGTTATCGGCACCAAGTGGATCTTCAAGAACAAACAGGATGAAAATGGCATTGTTGTGAGGAATAAAGCACGACTCGTGGCTCAAGGATTCTCTCAAGTAGAAGGAATTGATTTTGGCGAGACCTACGCTCCTGTAGCTCGCCTTGAGTCTATTCGTATCCTTCTTGCATATGCAGCCCATCATAATTTTAAGTTACAACAAATGGATGTTAAGAGCGCTTTCCTTAATGGTCCTCTACATGAGTTAGTATACGTCAAGCAGCCCCCGGGGTTTGAGGACCCCAAATTTCCGAACCATGTCTACAAACTCGATAAGGCGCTCTATGGCCTTAAACAAGCCCCACGTGCGTGGTATGAGCACCTTAAAGAGCTTTTGCTAGACCGTGGATTCGAAGTTGGGCAAATCGATCCCACTCTTTTTACTAAGAAGGTCAATGGGGAGCTTTTTGTATGCCAACTTTATGTAGATGACATTATTTTTGGCTCTACTAACCAAGCTTTTAACGATGAATTTTCAAAGCTTATGACTGACAGGTTTGAGATGTCCATGATGGGTGAGCTAAGGTTTTTTCTCGGATTTGAAATAAAACAACTTAGAGAGGGAACCTTTATTAATCAAGCTAAGTACATCCAAGACATGCTCAAAAGGTTCAAGATGACGGATCTCAATGGCGTTGCTACCCCAATGCAAACAAAGTGTCATCTTGAGCTCAATCCCAAGGGTAAAGATGTGGATCAAAAGGTATACCGATCCATGATCGGCTCTCTCCTTTACCTCTGCGCATCTAGGCCCGATATAGTGTTAAGTGTAGGAGTGTGTGCAAGGTACCAAGCCGCTCCTAAAGAAAGCCACTTAGTGGCGGTCAAGCGAATCTTCCGATATTTGGTTCATTCCCCAAATTTTGGGTTATGGTATCCCAAGGGTTCAAGTTTCTCTCTGTGTGGTTACACCGATTCAGATTGGGCTGGTGACAAAGATGATAGGAAATCAACCTCTGGTGCATGCCAATTCTTGGGTAGGTCTCTAGTGTGTTGGTCATCAAAGAAACATAATTGTATTTCACTCTCAACCGCCGAAGCTGAATATGTTGCTGCTGCAAGTGCTTGTACTCAATTGTTATGGATGAGGCAAACTTTAAAGGAATATGGTGTCAATTGTGACAAAGTGCCTCTTTTATGCGACAATGAAAGTGCTATCAAAATTGCTTACAATCCTGTGCAGCATACAAGAAAAAAACTTATAGAGATTCGCAACCACTTTATTCGGGATCATGTTGCTCGTGGAGATATTGCTCTGTCCTTTGTGAGCACGAAGAACCAACTTGCTGATATTTTCACGAAGCCCCTCGATGAAGCAAGATTTTGTTATTTGCGGAATGAGCTAAATATCATAGATTCAAGGAGCTTGGCTTGACTATTCTTGCACACTCACTTGCTCTTATTCATGTATTTGGTTTAGATGCGGGCATAGACATAGGGGGAGTGTGGTCCTAATTGATTGGGCCAACCCTCCCCCCATAATGCCGAAAGCAAGTAAAATCATTTCCCTTAATATCATTTTGTGATATGTGGGTCATCGATGAGCATTGGTTTTGAACTCAAGATACATCTTCGCGGTGTCATGCCATGCGCTCCAACATGGTGGCTTCGGCCACCGCCCTCTTCCTCAAGAAGAGTTGGTTTTTCATGGGTCTCGTTGGATTTTCTTGCATACCTTTTGTTCTTATGGAAAACACACTCAAATTTGGCTTTTGGTTGATTCGCATCGCTCTTCTTCCTTTTTGGCGTTTCGATGCCAAAGGGGGAGAAGTAATTCTATTAGGTCTCGTGGATTTGCAAGGGTCGGGCACAAGCTTTTCGATTTTAGTCGTCGTTTTTCATTTGCTTGCTTGTGCTTTTTCTAGCGTGAACTTGTTTGCTATTTGTGGTTGTTTGTGTAAGACTATGTCGTACTCCACAGTTTGGTACTTTGTTTGGTATTCATGGATTTCTGGATTTATCTATCATGGACCCCATGGAATTCTGGAATTATGGAGCATATTTGATGACATATGGATTCATGGGATTATCTATGTATGCCTTGGCTATATATTCCGGTGGTATGATTTTCTTTACCAAATCTTAAAGTACTGTTCTACCTAGTGTGTGTATTTGTATTCAAATGCAAATCTTAAATATGCACACATCTAGGGGGAGCGTCTTTCATTATCTAAGGTGGCACTTGCCGGTTTCATTGCAAATCCTAGTATTGTCATCTAACACCAAAAAGGGGGAGATTGAAAGAACATTTCTTAATCCCTAGTGTTTTGTGTGTTAGATAACAATACCAAGGATCTTTTAATGTGTGTTGAAGTGTTGCAGCTCTGAACTCTGCCTTTGGGGGCGGATAATCCGGCCCCACCAGGGGTGGATAATCCGCCCCTCCCTCTGCCCAAGCAAGCGCAAGCCCCAGAAGGGGGGGCGGAATATTGGCCGGACTTTCCGGCCTGGCCGGATAATCCGCCCCTCAGGGGGGCGGATAATCCGCCCCTCCTGCTCATCGCCAAGGCGCAAGCCCCAGAGAGGGGGCGGAGTTTCGGCCGGACTTTCCGGCCTCGCCGGATAATCCGCCCCTCAGGGGGGCCGGATTATCCGTCCCCAAGTTTTTCTCCAAGCTTCACCAAGGCGCAAGCCCCAGAGAGGGGGCGAAGTTTCCCCCGGAGAATCCGCCCTTGGGGCGGAATTTTCCCAGGGGGCGGATAATCCGCCCCAAGTGGGGGGCGGATAGGGGGCGGATTATCCGCCCCCAAAGTTGGAAAACGGCCAGATCTGGGGAGGGGGTATTTAAGCCAACAATCCCCCTCCTGTCAGAACTCTTGATTCATCTCGAAAAAGAACAGATCAGATCTCAAAAACTTCATACAAGAGTGCTCCACCTAGATCCACCCAAAGGCCCCATCCCTTGGGGAATCGAAGGAGGAGAACTCAATCTTCATCATCAGCAATCAAGCGCTTCATCTCCTCTCCATTCATTTGGAGAACCTCCGATCTAGTATTTCTTGCAAAGATCTAGATCCTCGTTTTTGTTTATATTGATAAACCTTGTTTTTGTGACAGCTTGTTGTCATCCCGGGAGCCCCCAATTCGGTTGTGGGTGTGTGCCCCGATAGTATTGTAAAAGGCACTGGTTCCCGCCTCGAAGGGATCCAATAGTGGAGAAGGTGGATCAGGCCTCTCGTGGCGAGATCCATCGGAGAATAGGGTGAGGCCTATTGTGGCGTGGTGGTCTTAGAACCGCCCACCCCTCCAACGCAGATGTACTTCCCTTAACAAGGAAGGAACTGCGGTAAAACAAATCCCTGTGTCTCCGCGTGCTCCACTACGGTTTCCTCGCTCCTCCTTTACGTGCTTAGTAGTTAGGGTTTCATATAGGGAAATTCTCGTAGTTGCATATCTAGAGAATTTACTTTGTGTAAAGCCTAAAATTGAAAAAGTATTAAAAATTGGTTAGCACCTATTCACCCCCCCTCTAGGTGCCCATACGATCCATTTCAGTGTCGACTCGATCGGTACTAGAATCTTACTAAACAAGCCAAAAGGCAAATATTCCTTACAAGATACAAGTACTTCACAATTCTTTATGTTTTATGCAGCTTACAAAGACGTGATGCTGGCCACGCACCCGACTGATGCGACACTGGTCGCGCACCCGAAACGGTGTCGACTTCATCCGGAACGTCGAGTCCTTCCGGCTAAACGCCGCGCACTCCACTACATCGACTCTTGGCTCCTTATGCGTGAGACGCTGACTCGATGCACTTCCGGGTCCGTGGTTTCTCCTCGCATGAGTCTCCACTCGAGTCTGCGACTCGATTAGATACTCGGGGGCTACTCCTATCAAGAGCGCTGGTCGCGCACCCGATGTACCGGGTCAGCGATACGCCCACGAGATTGACGACTACAACTCAACGATACAAGACTCGAGTATCTGCCCGAGTCTACGACTCCGCCAGCTACTCCAAACTGGAGCGCTGGTCGCGCACACACAAGATCTTCGAGTCCTACGCCGAGTCTACGACTCCACTACGGACTCGGGGGCTACTCCCATAGGGAGGATTGATTCAAGCATCCGAAAAAATTTGTGTCCTACGGACCTGAAGCAAACAATGGCTGAATTAAAGTCTCTGCTCGAGTCTACGACTCGAACAGACACTCAGGGGCTACTCCCATAAGGAGCGCTGGTCGCTCACCCTATAGTCCATTGTGTTGACTACGTCCACGATGTCGATTCCTTTACAACAGCCGAACAAATTCAGCTGACCCGATGAACTTCCGGGTGAAGTGCTTCGCACTCGACACAACTTTCGACTCCAACATCCAAATACAAGGTTCAAGACAACTAAGTCTTCACCCGAATCTATGTTTCGGATGGAGACTCGGGGGCTACTGACATGGATATGCCCTACGGGTACCCGATGTTATCCTACCTGGTCCAGCCCGACGGAAGGCCCACTCGACAACCTGCCAGGGTCCATGACGCCTATGACGTTTCGGCTGCTATGAAGCCCATATGGACACGGACTCCCAAGCGCACAAGACAAGGAAAACTCAAGACTAGAGTTTGAATACAACTTGTAACCTACTCGTATGGGCACCCGAGACCTAGCCTCCCCATATATAAAGGCTAGGAGGGTCCAACGAGGACGACACGACCTACACACGCCATAACCCCCCGATAGACTAGACCACAGCAGATCTACAGATCTAGATCTCTAACTCGACTCATACTTTCGCACACGCATCCACGCTAGATCGAATCTGCGCACCCTGTAACCTTCGGTTCCGCCGTAATCAAAGAGCAGACAAGCAGGAGTAGGGTTTTCCCTCCGGGGGCCTAAACCTGGGTAAATCCCGTGTCCCCTGGTTGCTTGTCTGTTAACCGTGCCACGATCTCCAGCATCCCCATCTTCTCCAAAACCCAAGTCCATAACAATGGGCATTGACGAGATTAAACCTCGTCAACTCTACCTATTATACTTGACGTAAAATTAATAGTGAACCCTACATGGGACCAATTTCAATAGCCTAAGATCTAGTGACCTTTTATTCCAAATGTCAATCTCAACCGGGAAAGCAGGCTTCGACATTAACAACCATTTATGCGTTGGAGAGACCGTCTTGTATTTTGTTCCAAGTTATGTAATTGAGCACTAACATAGTGTTTTCAATATGCTTGCGGTTGCCCTTGTCTTGGAAATTCTTCATGCCTCTATAGTCGACTCTGCATGCATGGATGCACCGATCCACTAGTTAGCATAATAGTGACTCCTAGTTAGTTATTGAGTGAAAGTTGTGCCAACATTTTTTTGCGAATTCGGGTCGTCATTTTGAAAGGTTTTGGGACGGTAGAGATGCTTCTAGATGTGAGGGAGACACATGTCAAGTGACCAGGTGAGGAAGCCGAGTAGCATGGGTGATGGGTAGGGTCAATCAACCACGGGTTAATTTTATCGATGACGTCCGGACACACATGAACTATGGGAGTCAAGATTCATGATTCTCCGTCAGTACGAGTCTGAGAAGGCTTGAGTTCCTTTAGCAGATAGTCTCGCAAGCCTACAAATCTTGGCTCAAGATTTGACCAAGCCAATTTCAGCTGAAGCCTCGTTGTGAGATTTTTTTTCTAGATAGAGACAAGCCCAGCTAGGCTCGCAATTTGAAAACCTTGGCCAAGCCGAGCCGCGAGCTTAGAACTTAGATATGCATAAACCTTGTATGGATGTGGATTTGGTGCCTGCGGTGGGTAGTGGTGCATAGGGTCATGACTATCGGATTGCATGTATATTTGCTCTCTTTATAAGATCCTGCCAAACTTGGATGACGCCGTGGGTGACGGAGTGTGCTCTCCATTTGCACAACCATTTCGTTGTGCCAAACCGTCTACTTAATTTATTTATGCTGGTCTTTGTTTTTTTTGTGTTGTTCGTTAACGGCTACAGGTTGTACAGAGCATGATGCTAATATTTAGTTGATAAGGATCTATGGCTATTACTATCAATCGTGTGGGACGGTGTTCGAGCTAGATGATAATCGAAGGCGCTCACAAATGTCTTTAGGTTAGTCGGGTATGGTGTGCATGTACATGCATGTATTGTAGTTTTAATTTCTCCGTAATGGAATAGAAAGTAACATTTTCATGTTAGCGGTATAGACTAAAAACATACAACGGGTGATGGATGGGTGATGGATGGTAGCTTGTTTGGTCAACATATTCCGTGAGCAGGTTCTGATTTTGTTAGAAAACAACATGCGAAAAACATCTATGGCCATTGCTTGCTTGCCCTGCCGATGAATGGGTGGAACGCAAAAAAATATGAAACTTGGTTTGTAAATGTACATGGATATATCAAAACCTATACGTGCTCCCAGTGTGACGGCGTTTGCCAAACAGTGTTACGATGCATGCAACAGGTTAGACACCATGTGCTCCTTTTAGTAAGATCGGACGGTGGACGCCCTATGCGCATGTACCACCATGGGCATCATGCTATTTTGCAACCTTGTATAGTCAATATGTTTTATGGGATGAAAGTTCATTTCATGCATTAGAGATACTATTAATTTGCAAAGATTATACTAGTATCTATGGAGATGTTAGGACTATGACGTGGTAGGTTAGCTCATCAATGTAGCATGGTTTGTGCATGTATTACCTAACAACAAGCTTGGAAATATCATTTTGCATTGAGATATACTAGATGCAATTCCTTGAATGGGTGAAGCTACAATTGGTAGTAACATGATCCGGTAGACTAGAACTAATAAAGAACCCGGTCTTTGATCTCCAAACTAGTAAAGGTCTGAAAAGTGAAAACTCCAAAAGCCATCGAAGTAATGGCAAGCGAGAGAATCCCAGAATTTTTGAACTGAAACCAGCAACCAGCTATGTCAGATTGCAATAGTGCAAGTGATTTCTGAACGTAGCCATGTGTGTCAGCCGGTAGGCAGTAGCCCGGTACTGCTCCAAAATGTGGATTCTAGAATCACTATCTATGCATTAGAGTTAAGGAGCCATGATCAAGTACCTACCGCTTTGTCTACGCCAAACCCCCAGACGAATATCAATCAATGGAACAGAGGAGGCAGAACCAGAAGCAACATCAGAATTCATGCTTCGGTCCATCGTATTTAATTTCTCTAAACGGAGGATCATGTGTCCGAAGATTTCCTTGCTGTTTTATTTTGATGAAAGAAGCGTTTGAAGATTTGAAGCAGCTAGTGAGTCAGGAAGTAGGGCATGGCATTATGGCGCCCCTCTTCGATCAATTCGACCCCTCCCTCCCTCGCCGCGCCTCTTAAACCGAGAGCGCGCGTCAGCTCCGCATCGCGCATTCCTGCATCCTCCCCATCGAAAACAAAGAACCGTGCATCAGCATCGATCGCCGCCTCCACACGCGCAATGGCGGCAAACCACGCCACCTCGGCCGCTGCCGCCGCGCTTCTTCTGATCATGCTCGCGGCGCCGATCCTGCAGACGTCAGGGAGCGAGCAGGCCAACACGGGCACGGCGGCGAGGACGAGGACGCGCGAGCGCGCGCCGGTGACCGCGTGGATGCGGTGCACGGAGGTGCACGGCGTGAAGGCCGGGGAGACATGCAGCACGGTGGCGCGGGCATTTGGGTTCTCCGAAGGGGGGTTACGCCTTCTGAACCCCAACATCACCTGCTCAGCCCTCTTCCCCGGCCAGTGGGTCTGCGTCGCCGGCTCCGGCGTCGCCTGAGCAGAAGCTTCTGGCAGATCCATGCATGCTACGATGATAACCTGTGCGCAGTGTGTACTACTGGCCGTGCTTGCTTAGGCCATGTTTCGAATAATGCACGAGTGTAGTGAGTGTACCACCCGGCTGTTAAACTAATGGTGCGCGTAATTCAGTCAGTACGCCGGCCCCTGTTCAGTTCGCCCCTCCGTCGCCGACGATCGTTCTGTCCGGTCGCGCGTCCCTCGAACAGTGGCGGCGGCGGCCGCGCTTCTTAATGATCATGCTCAAGGTGTTGATCCTCCTCGTGGAGTCAGGCGCGACGCACCTGGGTCGTGCGTGGGTGTGGACGCGCGGGGCGCCGCTGGTCGCGAGGGTGCGGTGCGCGGAGGCACATGTCGTGGAGGAAGTGAGAGGTGCGGCAGGATCGCGCGGGCCTCCCCCTACCCGACGCGCAGTTTCCGCGGTCTGAACCCCAACATCACCTGCGCCGCCGTCTTATCTGCGCGGGCATCGGAGACATCAACATGTATCAACAATACTGTAGTGTCTTGCAAACAAAACACATATTATTCCGAGTAACAAGACAGTACTCTATAATTTTTCTGAGAAGTCAACCTAGATTATTGAAAAGGAAACGTTTACGATGTCAAATTAATATTATTATATACACTATCAAAAAAATCATATTATATATGCGTAGTATTAGGACGCGCCTACCCGGCGGACGCCCTGAAAACGATCAAATCTGGCGGGCGCTTTCGACAGCGACCCCGCGTCGCCCCGCGCGCGCTCCCTCCCACACCGGTGACGTGAGCAGGTCCAAAAAATCATATTATATATGCGTAGTATTAGGACGCGCCTACCGGCGGATGCCCTGAAAACGATCAAATCTGGCGGCGCTTTCGACAGCGACCCCGTGTCGCCCCGCGCGCGCTCCCTCCCACACCGGTGACGTGAGCATGTCCAAAAAAGGAAACCTGGCTGGACCATCTTCCTCTCCAAGCAAAAACCCGAAATCCCCCCCCCCCCCAGATCTAGCGTTTTACCCTTCCCCGATTGCTCACCTGCCCATCTCGCCTTCATCCTCTAGCGCCCTGCTACTGAAAAGTGCCATTGAAGCTCCACATTGAAGCCATTGCCCAGCGCCCTGCTACTGAAAAGCAAAACAAACACACAGGCAAAAACAGCATGTACTTCTCAAAATCATCTCTTCAAATCACCAGGATTTTGGTAGAAACATCTCTATATTATTCTCAATATGAAAATATACTGCTTCACAACATGGATCTAAACAAGATACAAGTCATCTATAACTACTTCTCAGTTTTGCATCTGACATATGTCCAATCTTGTTTAAACTATAAGAAACCAATCATCATAAGCTTTATTGACAGTGTATGTTGATCCATGCATTAAAAACATCTAATTTAGGACAACTAACAACTAAATAGACATGATTTCCTATTAATTGCTTCATCCTAACAACTAAATCTTATATCATCATGAATATTTTGGTTGAACAGATCCGAAACCATGGATATCGACCTAAATGCGGAACCAGATCAAGAAATAGAAGAAGACAATGTTGATGGTTCACACACAAATGCTATCGTGCAAGTTGTAAATGAAGGTATGATGATTATATGTAACCCAGAAGTATTTTTACATAAGTTATCTGTGCTTGCATGCAGAGGTTATCAACAAGCTAGATCATAAGTTATCCATGCTTGCATGCAGAAGTTATCCATGCTTACATCCATATGTTATCAACTAGCTAGAACATAAGTTATTCATGCTTACATCAATATGTTATCAACTAACTAAAATAGAAGTTATATATGTTGTAAATGAAAGTATGATGATTATATACAATCCAGCAGTATTTTTACATAAGTTATCCATGCTTGCATGCAACAGTTATCAACAAGCTAGAACATAAGTTATACATGCTTGCATGCAAAAGTTATTCATGCTTACATCCATATGTTATCAACTAGCTAGAACAGAAGTTATTCATACTTACATCCATATGTTATCAACTAGCTAGAACAGAAGTTATACATGCTTACAAAAGCAGAAGTTATCAACTAGCTAGAACAGAAGTTATCCATGCTTATACACATATGTTATCAACTAGCTAAACCATGGATATTGACCTAAATGCAGAACCAGATCAAGAAATAGAAGAAGGCCATGCTGATGGTTCACAAACAAATGCTATCGTGAAGTTGTAAACAAAGGTATGATGATTATATAAAATTAACTTATCCAGCAGTATTTTAACATAAGTTATCCATGCTTGCATGCACAGGTTATCAACAAGATAGAACATAAGTTATCCATGCGTACATGCATAAGTTACCCACCATATAAAACATAAGTTATCCACTATCTAAAACTGCAGTTATACATGCATATGAGCAGAAGTTATCCATGCTTACAGTTATACATATATATGAGCAGTACATGCTTAAATACACAAATTATCAACTAGCTAAAACAGAACTTATCCATGCTTATATAAAGAAGTTATCCACTATATTATACTACCGTTAAACATGCTTACATACTAGAATAGTTATCCAGCAACATGAGTAGAAGTTATCACTAGCTAAAAATATAGTTATCTAGGAACATAAGTACACGTTATCCATTAGTTAAAGCTACAGTTATCCATGCCTAAATGCAGAAGTTATCCATAACTATGAGTACAACTTATCGATGTAGACCATTGCAAAAAACAGATGACATGTTCACAGAATACTTGCTAGTATAAAAAGTTACCCACCTATTATAACTGGTGTTATCCATGACTTCTCATTATATATACCCATTCCTGCAAAAAAACAGAAATGATAACTTGTGTTTATTTGCATAACAGGTGATGTTCAAATTGAAGAACATTCTGACAATGACTGTATGTATACTATAGTTGAACAAGCTGCACAAGAAACAACGGGTGGGACAATCGAAGAAACAGCAGTACACACAGTAGATTCAAATGAGGATAGGGAGAATAATGCAGAAAATAATGATGCAAGAGATGAAGTACATTCCACACCGCAACCACCATCAAATGGAATGCGCTTTGACAGTTTTAAATCAGCTAGAGAACACTACAGGGCGTATTCACATCGGAAGGGTTTCGGAATAAGGATAGATTGGTCAAGAAAAGACGCAAGAAATGAGCTAAACAAGACATAACAGTTTACAACTGCTGTTATCAACATATACTGTCCAATGTTACCCATGCACATTTTTTATGTTATCAAGGGATCATATACCACTGTTACCCATAGATAGATCAGTTGTTACCCATGGCTATATCTGTTGTTATCAAGCAAAAATATTTAGAATCCCCATTAGACCATGATGTTATCATACCAACATAACACTAGTTATCCATGTCAAAACACACACATTATCATGCATTTTGCTCAAAATACACATGATTCAAAAATTTAGCACATAACATTTTAGTACTTCTGTTATCAACAGATCCTGGATAATGTTACCCATGCATATTTTTGAGGTTATCAAGGGATCATATCCCACTGTTACCCATACATACATCAGTTGTTACCCATGCCTAGATCGGTTGTTATCAGCCAAAATATTCAAAATTCCCATTAGACCATGATATTAGCATACCAACATAACACTAGTTATCCATGTCAAAACACACACATTATCATGCATTTTGCTAAAAAAATAAACATGATTAAAAAATTTAGCACATAACACTTTAGTACTTCTGTTATCAACAGATCCTGTCCAGTGTTATCCATGCATATTTTTTAGGTTATCAAGGGATCATTTCCCACTGTTACCCATACATACAACCGTTGTTACCCATGCATAGATCTGTTGTTATCAGCCAAAATGTTCAAAATCCCCATTAGACAATGGCGGGACAGCACACATGATCACATCATCTGAACATAAAAATGTAGGGGTTCGTAGCATGGAAAACAAAAATTTTCTATCGCATACAAACAAACAAGCCAAGATCTATCTACTAGATTGTAGCAACGAGTCGATGGAATAACTTACCCTCGAAGATTCCAAAGCGGTTAACGAGAGCAGATTCTCGTGGGTGATGTAGTCGTACTCTTTCCGATCTCAAGATCGCGTAGACGATCCTTCCGGCGCCACGTTCTAGCAGCTCTCCCGCAGTCGGTCACACGTTCGGTACTCGACGAAGACCTTCCTCTCCCTTGTTCCAGCAGGCAGCGGAGGTTGTAGCACTCTCCTCGCGATTCCGGCAGCACAACGGCGTGGTACCGGAAGTAGAGGGGAGATCCCGCAGGGCTTCGCCTTAAGCCGGAGCGAGTATGGTGGAGTATGAGAGAGTACTATTAGTGGTCTAGGGATTAGACACACCAATTTAGAAGGCTCTAAACCGAAGGCTAGGGCAATTAGAAGCTCTAAACCAAAACGGCTCTAAACCGGAGATTAGAGGATATGAACTTGTGTGTCTAGAGGAGGAGGCCCTGCCCCTCCTTTTATAGGTGGGAGGGGCGGCCAAGGGGAGGGGAGTCCCTCCCCAAGTCGGCCTTGGTTGGCGCGTCGGCTTGGAGGGACTCCTCCCCCAAGTCGGTTCCAACCACCTCTTGCTTGTTTCCCACAGTTTCTTGTTTTAGCCGTTTGACTTTCAAACTGGACATTTGACTTTTCTGTTTTAGGATTCAATTTAATCCTTTATTTGGAACAGCAAGAACACTTAGTACATGATGCAATCATTCAATATGCAATGACACATTCATGTACCCCTTCCCCCCGGAGTGCCGGACATTCCGGAACCTTCTAGAACATTCCCGATGAAAACACCGGAATCATTTCCGAACTCCAAAACGGGACTTTCCTTATATGAATCTTATTCTCCGGACCATTCCGGATCACCTCGTGATATCCCGGATCCCATCCGAGACTCCGAACAACATTCGGTCTCTTTCTCATAATACCATAACTACTCAAACAACGTCGAATCCTTAAGTGTGTCTCCCTACGGTTCGTGAATTATGCGGACATGATCGAGACACTTCTCCGAACAATAACCAATAGAGGAATCTGGAAATTCATATGGCTCCCACATATTTCTACGATTACTTTGCGATCGAATGAACCACTTACATACGATACCAATTTCCCTTTGTCTCACGATAGTTTACTTATCCGAGGTTTTGATCGTTGATATCTCTGCATACCTAGTTCAACCTCGTTACCGATAAGTACTCTTTTCTCGTTCCCGTGATATGTGATCCCTTGTGAGCCAGTCACATGGTTGCAAGCTAATTGGATGACATTACACCGAGAGGGCCCAGAGTATATCTATCCGTCATATGGATGGACAAATCCCACTCTTGATCCATGTGTTTCAACCAATACTTTCCGAACACTCAATGCCACCTTTATAGCCACCCAGTTACGGTGTGGTGTTTGATGTCATCAAAGCATCCATCCGGCAAAGGTGATATGAATGATCTCATGGTTGAAGGAATTAGGTTACTATGTATCAGAAAGCATATAGCAATTGAACTATTTAAAATGACTTGATCTTTATGCTACGCTTATCTATAGGAGTATGTCCATCACATCATTCTCCTAATGATATGACCCTGTTGTTAATAACATCTCTATGTTCATGATCAGGAAACCATGATCATATATTAACCAACAAGCTAGTTTAACAAGAGGCTTTACTAGGGACTCTTTTATGTTTACAAATCACACAAGTATTAATGTTTCCTGTTAATACAATTATAGCATGGTATGTAAACATTTATCATAAGTATGAAGATATGATAATAACCCACTTTATTATTGCCTCTTTGGCATATCTCCAACAGTCTCCCACTTGCACTAGAGTCAATAATCTAGTTTCAAACTTTTGTGTATTCAACACCTATGGCTTTCTGGTGTTGTAAGTACACGTTCGCTAGTGGTCAACTGATCTCCGGATCTGACACTTCCAGGTCCGTGTGTAATTGCATGTATTTTCGTCTCTACGCATCACTCATTCTCTAATGAGATGGCTTTGTATAAATTTGGTCCTTTTTTAGTTCTTTGGGGTTAAAACATGTTGATAATATTGTCGTACAATATATCTTCATAGTATTATCCCGCTATGAACTACACCTAGTTTGATAACAAACTACTTGACCCAAATGCCCTCTTTAGCTGCTATAATAGCAGTCATATACTTAGCCTTTTGTTGTAGTATCTGTCACAATGTCTTAACTTTGGAACTCATCCAAATCCATTATGGAACTTACTTTCCATTATATTGTGCCAACCTTAGTTTAGATTGAGATAAACTTAATTTGCACTTTGTGACAAAACTAGTATCAATGTAGTACTTTTACAATGAACTAACCATCTATTTGTCACTTCTACAAACAATATATTCTTAGTTCTTCCAAAAGATCATAAGAATATCCTTACTATTGTCCAATGATCATCTTATGAATCATTCTGGTATATGCTCATAATATTTAGAGCATAGGACATATCTGGATTTGTACATATCTCAGTATGATTGATATAAATACTCTTTGTGATTTCATACATCAACTATCAATCTATAATTGATTATTTGTTTCACTTTACCAAATGTCAATACACTTGAATATATCATCAACATTGAACTCATTCAATCCTTTCTGTGCGACAAGAAACTTTCTTGTAGTTTCTATATTGAACTCATTAAATATCTCGTCTATGTACTTCTGGCACAACCATATTAGCATCTATTCATGCCTAATATTTGGGTTTTGCCTAAGTCTTTCATCGGGATGAAATTCTTAATATGTGTTAATAAAAGATACATCATTTCCAATAAACAATATGTCTTTCACATAACGTATTAGAAATATGTCTTAGCGCTCCCACTTAATTTCTTGCAAATGCAAGCATCTTCATTGTCTCTGATGAAATTAAACTCTTTTAACAGTTTCATCATAGTGAAGATTCCAACTCCGCGATGCTTACTTCAACCATTGAAGTTTGCATATGCTTTTAGCATCCTTTGAATTAACAAAACCCCTATGGACCATGTTACTCACATGTCCTAGGTAAAAATTCTATTAGAAGAACTTGTTTTGTTTATTCAACTACCATATAACAAAAATTTATATGTAGCGGTTGCTACATTAATCCGTCTAGACTAAATATCGCTATGAAAGATCAAATCTTATCATAGTCAACCTTTGAACATTGTTGTGACCTTTTTCCCAACATGTCGACTATTTCATAGATGTCAAACATCCATGTCTATTTCTTTATAGATCCAAACATAACTGTAAAGTCTTACACCTTTCTCGAGGGTCCTTCAAGTTGAAAACTTGATTTCTCATGTATGGAACTATCACGGATTTTATGGCTTCAAGCCATTTGACAGAGTCAGGGCCCATCATCGCTTCTTTGCATGTAGTCGGATCATTATTGTCAAATAATGATTTAACTCTCAAATCTTGGTATTTGATTGTTTACCCGACCTACTTGTTTCAATAGAAACTTTGACTATTGTAACCACAACCTTTGAGGCACGTGAGCCATGAGCATTGTTGCTGCCTCTGGAACACTTTTCGGCGCTGCGCAACTTTGCACATATATCTAAGGTTCTTTTAACCTTATCAAAGTTCTATTGTCCTCCCACTTAACTTTTCACGAAAAATTCCTTCTCAAAGAAACTTGACGTTCTAAGCGACAAACACTTTTTTCTCCTGGTGTTATGGAGGATTACTTAACAGTTATTCGAAATAACATACAAAGACAGGTTCATCCGACTTTGGTTGCAAACATCTTTCTTATGTATAGCATACCAATGTTTAAGAAAGGACTACTTGGGTTTTATCCCAAACCATAACCTTATATGGTGTCATTTCAACGGATTATGATGAAGCTCTTTTCAGTGGAAAAACGGTAATCTCTAAAGCTTTTAATCTTTAAAATACAATGGCAGTTTTATGAATTACACCTTCGATCTTACCATGTCAAACAAGGTTTAATTACATATCTCGAACGCTCCATACTCTTATGGTGTTTCGGGAAATGCAAATCCACGGAACGATTCCTTAAATCTTAGGTATTATGCTAAACTTGTAACTCAAATATCTTCCTTTATGATCTTATCATAAACTATTTATATTCTTGTTACATTGATTTTGCACTTCATGTTGAAAGTCTTTGAACTTTTCAAATGTTTCATACTTCATCCTTATTAAGTAAATATTCATATATTCACTCAAATTTTCGGAGAAAGCATATGAAGTTGAAATCCATCGCTCTTGACTACACATAATGGACTTCGTACAACAATATGTACAAGTTCCAACAATCTAGTCATTCGTTCCCTTTTGGCCTATGAACGAAGTTTTAATTATCTCTGGGAAAGTTTCACAAGCGTCATGTGATCAAAAATCAAAAGACTCCAAAATTCCATCCACATGGAGTTTCTTCATGTTTTCTTTCCAATATAATTTAAACGGCGATGTCACTTCCTAAGTGATCTTTCAATCAATTTGTCTTTCGACATTTTTAGCACTAGTTTTATGGATGTGATTTCTCCAACGAGATTTGTGAATCATCCATCTTTTATGGATTACGGCAATTATTTGAACAACCCTTTTATTCTCATAACACCTGATAAAACAAATCTTGAAGGCAAACTTTGATGTTTAATGAGCAACACAATAACCTTTTATTTGTTCTCGATGAACATCATCACATATTCTTTTGCTAGTTACTTAGGCCATTGTAGTTCATGAATTGTGTTGTTTCGTATGACGATTCACACCAACAAATTCAGTATCAAATACTTAAGAACCACATTGTTTAATAAGTAAAGAATATAGCCATAACATGTATATCATCTATATACTTAAACTGAATAATTCTAGTTTTTTCTTTTCTGCCATATATTTATGAGATTCTCTTTCAGTATTTCCTTTTCTGTTTGAAAGAATCTATCAATATCAATAGTGGAGTCATACATATGACACATAGTCCAAAGCGTGTATAATTAACTATACACGCTTTGGACTTGCACTTTGAAGTAGATCACCATCATCAAATGTTTGGTGTTCTTTCAAATTCCTTTCTTTAGTAATCTCTTGGTGTAGTAAATATTTTACCTACATCAAATATTCACCCTTATCATGGAATTATCCATGATCAAGCTACTTTTAGCTTGTAATGGTGAATCGCGAGTATAATGTTGCTATCCAAAACCTTTTGGTGGATTAGGACAACTAGTGTCTCCAACCTTTTGCAAATTCTCATCAAATATGAGAACATGACTTTTGCCATATTATACTCTATCATGTTGCAACCAAAACTTCGTTTCAGATATCACAATATCTTCCACACATCATGGTTTCTGAAACAACTCTTTTAGATCCTAGATAACCTTGATATGAAGAGCTTTGAATATCAAGAATCATGGAGACAAACATGATACTTATACACTAACACTTGGAATTGTCACTCTTGTTTTAATACCAATTATTAAACTTCATGGAGTAACCGGAACTTACTGAAAGTTTGCAATAGGACTTTTAAACTTTAGATTAACACTTCAAAACAATACGATACCAGTTCGTAAAGTAACTAACCAGAATTCTATAGTTCTATCATCTCAATTATAACTAAGCGCAAGGTGGTAAACGGATGCCAATAACTACAACAACTATGCAAATTCACTTTGATTTAGTTTATGATAAATTGAGTTCTAATTAATAATTAAATTAATCTAGGTGAACTCCCACTCAAAACAACATCCCTCACATTGTTTTAGTGATCACACGAACCAAATACACCACATCAAAACCGATCATCACGAGAGTTGATATAGCTTCAATGGCGAACAATCAACATGTTCATCATATCTACTATATGACTAATGCTCTACCTTTCGGTAATCCGTGTTCCTGAGGCCATGTCTGTACATGCTAGGCTCGTCAAGATCAAACCTTAGCTTCCGTATGAGCAAATCTGGCTTGCCCACATTGTATACACTTGCGGAATCTAACACACCCGATCATCACGTGGTGCTTCGAAACAACAAGCTTTAGCAACGGTGCCAACTAAGGGTGAACACTTTATGACTTGAAATTCATGTGCATGAGAGATCATCTTATAATGCTACCGTCGTCTACTAAGCAATACAAGATGCATAAAGGATTAACATCACATGCAATTCATAATATGTGATATGATATGGCCTTTCTTCTTGTGCTTCCGATCTCCATCTTCAAGCACGAACATGATCTCCATCATCACCGGCATTACATCAAGGTCAATGACGCTGCTCCATGGTTGTCGTCCACCGGCTTCAACTATTAAAACTACTTTGAATAGACACGCGGGTCTTAACAGAAATTAAAGACAACCATATGGCTCCTGCCGGTTGCCGACTTACAATAAGGAACATTGCATACATCATATATAATCACAATCATGGCCATATCACATCACTGCACACCCCTGCAAAACAAAGTTAGACGCCTCTACTTTCTTTGCATATTTTACGTGGTTTGGGGCTTTCAATAAGTGTCGTTCTAACTTACGAACAAGAACCACAATATTGATACTAGTATTGTTAATCACCCGTTATAAATTGGATCTTAACTATGCTAGGAGAAACAAGCACCCGCAAAGCCACTTATGCAATACAAGTTGCATGTCAAGCGTGGAGCAAGTCTCATGAACGATGTCATGTAAGGTTAGCCCGGACCGCTTCATCCCAACATACCGCAAGATGCAAAGTACACAAGAAGCAATCGACAATAAAAGCATCAACACCCACAATGACCATTGTGTTCTACTCGTGCAACAGATCTACATATAGACACGGCTCTGATACCACTGTAGGGGTTCGTAGCATGGAAAACAAAAAATTTCTATCGCATACAAACAAACAAGCCAAGATCTATCTACTAGATTGTAGCAACGAGTCGATGGAATAACTTACCCTCGAAGATTCCAAAGCGGTTAACGAGAGCAGATTCTCGTGGGTGATGTAGTCGTACTCTTTCCGATCTCAAGATCGCGTAGACGATCCTTCCGGCGCCACGTTCTGGCAGCGCTCCCGCAGTCGGTCACACGTTTGGTACTCGACGAAGACCTTCCTCTCCCTTGTTCCAGCAGGCAGCGGAGGTTGTAGCACTCTCCTCGCGATTCCGGCAGCACAACGGCGTGGTACCGGAAGTAGAGGGGAGATCCCGCAGGGCTTCGCCTTAAGCCGGAGCGAGTATGGTGGAGTATGAGAGAGTACTATTAGTGGTCTAGGGATTAGACACACCAATTTAGAAGGCTCTAAACCGAAGGCTAGGGCAATTAGAAGCTCTAAACCAAAACGGCTCTAAACCGGAGATTAGAGGATAGGAACTTGTGTGTCTAGAGGAGGAGGCCCTGCCCCTCCTTTTATAGGTGGGAGGGGCGGCCAAGGGGAGGGGAGTCCCTCCCCAAGTCGGCCTTGGTTGGCGCGCCGGCTTGGAGGGACTCCTCCCCCAAGTCGGTTCCAACCACCTCTTGCTTGTTTCCCACAGTTTCTTGTTTTAGCCGTTTGACTTTCAAATTGGACATTTGACTTTTCTGTTTTAGGATTCAATTTAATCCTTTATTTGGAACAGCAAGACCACTTAGTACATGATGCAATCATTCAATATGCAATGACACATTCATGTACCCCTTCCCCCCGGAGTGCCGGACATTCCGGAACCTTCTAGAACATTCCCGATGAAAACACCAGAATCATTTCCGAACTCCGAAACGGGACTTTCCTTATATGCATCTTATTCTCCGGACCATTCCGGATCACCTCGTGATATCCCGGATCCCATCCGAGACTCCGAAAAACATTCGGTCTCTTTCTCATAATACCATAACTACTCAAACAACGTCGAATACTTAAGTGTGTCTCCCTACGGTTCGTGAATTATGCGGACATGATCGAGACACTTCTCCGAACAATAACCAATAGAGGAATCTGGAAATTCATATGACTCCCACATATTTCTACGATTACTTTGCGATCGAATGAACCACTTACATACGATACCAATTTCCCTTTGTCTCACGATAGTTTACTTATCCGAGGTTTTGATCGTCGGTATCTTTGCATACCTAGTTCAACCTCGTTACCGATAAGTACTCTTTTTTCGTTCCCGTGATATGTGATCCCTTGTGAGCCAGTCACATGCTTGCAAGCTAATTGGATGACATTACACCGAGAGGGCCCAGAGTATATCTATCCGTCATATGGATGGACAAATCCCACTCTTGATCCATGTGTTTCAACCAATACTTTCCGAACACTCAATGCCACCTTTATAGCCACCCAGTTACGGTGTGGTGATTGATGTCATCAAAGCATCCATCCGGCAAAGGTGATATGCATGATCTCATGGTCGAAGGAATTAGGTTACTATGTATCAGAAAGCATATAGCAATTGAACTATTTTAAATGACTTGATCTTTATGCTACGCTTATCTATAGGAGTATGTCCATCACATCATTCTCCTAATGATATGACCCTGTTGTTAATAACATCTCTATGTTCATGATCAGGAAACCATGATCATATATTAACCAACAAGCTAGTTTAACAAGAGGCTTTACTAGGGACTCTTTTATGTTTACAAATCACACAAGTATTAATGTTTCCTGTTAATACAATTATAGCATGGTATGTAAACATTTATCATAAGTATGAAGATATGATAATAACCCACTTTATTATTGCCTCTTGGGCATATCTCCAACAAAAAAATACAGCAAAACGCAGCAGATTTGACAAGACAACAATACTCAAAGGGGATCAGAGGCAGCATTTCAAACCCTATGCATGTAGGAGCCACACAAAATTACAGGGCAAAAACGCACGCAATAGAACTTACAACTTACACACGAACTTAATCCGTAGGACCTACAGGAATCAACCCTAACAACAAACCCAACGAAATGGAACCGCCGGAAAACAGAGAGTGACAGAGGATAAGGGTGGGAGCAGCGGAGGAGAGAAACTGGAGGAGGAGGAGAGAACTTGTGAGCACACCTGGAGGGAGTACACGCGTCGGCGACGACAATGGCGAGCAGAATCGACGAGCAACCGACGGTAACTGCAGTATTTGGCTTCAAATCGGCGGAGGAGAAGAAGAGGAGAGAGAGCACCGCGATTACCGAAACGGTCGGGGGAAGTGGGAGGGGGAAGTGGGAGGGGTGGAGAGGATGACGAGTGGGGCCCCAGGTGAATAGGGAAAAGGGATCAGGTGTGCCGCATTGATACCCTGCAACCAACCGCGCGGGGTGGGCACCCTTGTTCGAGATCGTCGGATTAGAAATCGACGGTCCCTGTCAGCCCACCGGGTTTTGACAAACTCAGACCGGTCTGAGTCTAGAAAAACCGTAGTATTATAATAGGTGATAACTTTTTATATAAACATGGTCAAACTTGACGCCATTTGACATTTCAGAAAATTTATATGTCTTTTGGGGGACCGAAGGTAGTAAGTCTTTAGTGTGATGTCTCTATTTTTTGCGTATGATATGCTATATTTCGTTATTTTCTTGGTTCTATGTTAAAGTTCATTTACTTGTTTTTAACTCTGTCTATTATAGAACATATTTAATTTTTGGTCATGTCGATGATTATTTTTCCAAAAGTAGGTTAAGATATCTAGCATTTGAATCGAAAAGATGCATCCGACCTATATTAATAATTTATACAACAAAGGTTAGAACCCGAGAATGGGGAGAGATCATGCCACCGGGCCCTTGTGTGATTGTGCCATAGACTCACACACAACGCCCACCAACTAGATCCAGGGGCATCACCAAGTCGCACTATGGAGAAACTGGAGCACACACCCAGTCCAGCAGACTCACAACCTAGTTACATACGCATTTTGCACACGCTAGACCTGTCGTCGGGAAGAAGAACGACACTACCATCGTCCAATCCGGGATACCTAAATCTAGGGTTTCCCCTGAAGCGGTCCGAGGGAGGAAGCGCCTGTTGCAAGGAAGATGCCTTCAACAAGGTAGCATCGCACGACGATGTCCATAAATTCTGCTTTAATACCACGGTCACACAAGAGAAACAGGTTGTTACAAAGATCAAAAAAAATACAGGGATTCAGCCTCTAAGTTGCTTTCAAGGCCATATCATTATGGTCTTCTGTTTTAGCTTTTATACCAAGTATATTTAACTTATACTCGGATAGGGTTGATGGAATGAAAAGAAGTTGTTTCGTGCAGGAGAGATTGCAAGAACTCAAAGTTTATATGGCGATGCTTAGTAGCACAAGGTAGTAGGTTACCTCATCATTATAGTACGGGATGTGCATGTATTACCTAACAAAATTCTTGGTCAGATGCAGTTTTCACGAGATATAATTGTACCGGTTTTGGATCTGGAGATCTAATTCTAGGAAGGGTTGAAGCTACAATATGTAGCAAGAGAATCCAGTAGACTGGTACTAAAGGAACCTGATCGTTCTTTTGTAGCTAACTCCATCATTTGAATTCAAAATTCAAACTTCGAATGTAGCGGTAAGAGTTGAGTACCTGTCAGTACCGATACTACTACTGAATCGGAGCAATAATCACTGCCTGAAACGTCAGACACTGATAGACTTAACTAAGCGAAAAAGATGCAGGTTCTTTACCAGTTTGGAATAAACAACAGCTATGTGATGTACCATAAGATCGACTGAACAATCTGTTCGTGTGAGCAATAGACTAGATGTGATTGACATACCGACAGCCAAGCATGGAACTGACCAACCAAGTGGTCTCTGAATAATAATAATAAAGTTCTGAAAACTCTAAAGAGGAAATGAAGTGATGGCAGACGAGAGAATCCCACAGTAAGGGCTCTATGTCAGGTTGCAACAATGCAAGTGATTTCTGAACATCTGTTGCAATGTGGCAAGTAGATTGTAGCACCAGAGATTCAGAGATAAGGTGTCACGTTCAGGAGTACCTACCATCAGAAATCAGTAACGGCAAGCGCGGGAGAATCCCAGAATTATGAGCTAAAACGAGCTTAGTAGCAGCTAGTATGCCAGATTGCACCACGCAACGATGCAAGTGATTTCCGAGCATATATAGCCATTACAGTACTAGTGCAAAATGTAGGTCCTAGGATCATTATGAGGGTTAAGTAGCATCAATCAATACGCGACATCAGAATTCATGCTTCGATCCATGGCGCCTAATTTCTCCGAGTGAATGCTGAAACTGTCCGATTATTGCTTCGCTTCGATGAAGGGAGTATCTGAAGATCTCAGGACATGATCCTAGCTACTAGATACTAGCTATAATTGTACCGGTTTTGGACCGGAAGATCTAATTCTACGAAGGGCCGAAGCTACGATCTATCTATAGCAAGAGAATGCGGTAGACTGGTACTAATAAAGAACATGATCTTTCTTTTGCTGCTAACCGTCACAGCACATCATCTTAATTCGAATTTCAAGCTTGAAATGCAGTGGTAAGAGTAATTCACTGCCAGTAACGTCAGACGCTGATAGACTTAACTAAGCGAAAAAATGCAGGTTCTTTACCAATTTGGTTTCCCCCCTGGAATAAACAACAGCTATGTGAGCTGCCGTAAGATTGACTGAACAATCTGTTCGTGTGAGCAGTAGACTAGATGTGTTTGACATTCCGACAGCCATGCATGGAAATGGCCAACCAACTGATCTCTGAATAATGAAGTTCTGAAGACTCCAACGAGGAAAGGAAGTGATGGCAGACGAGAGAATCCCAACAATGCCGGTGATTAATTTTTGATCCGGGTATTTTTCCCTGGAAAAAAAAATTTGCGTGTGATTTCTGAACATGTATTTCAGCCAGTAGTAGTGCGATTTAAGGAGCAGATTCTAGCACCAGATATTCGGATAAAGGTGCCATGTTCAGGTACCTGCCATCAGAAACCAGTAACGGCAAGCGCGGGAGAATCCCAGAATTATGAGCTGAAACGAGATAGCAGCTATGTCAGATTGGTGCACCAATGCAAGTGGTTTGCGAGCATAGACATCCCAGCACTAGAGCAAAATGTAGACTCTAGAACCATTGTCAGAGTTTAAGAGGCATGATCAAGTACCTACCGTTTTGCCTGTGCCAAACCACAAGAGGAGTAATAGCAGTACCAATCAATAGTTCAATATGCGACATAAGAATTCGTGCTTCGATCCGTGGCACCTAATTTCTCCGATATAATTGTGTACCTGTTTTGGATCTGAAGATGTAATTCTGGGAAGGGCTGAAGCTACAATATTTAGAGCAGAATCCAGTAGGCTAGTAGTAAAAAGAACATGATCGTTGTTTTGTAGCTAACCCTCACACCGCATCATTTGAATTCGAATTTCAAGCTTGAAATGCAGCCCTAAGAGTTGAGTACCTGTCAGTACCGATACTACTACTAATGAATCGGAGCAGTAATCACTGCCTGGAACGTCAGACACAGATAGACTTAACTAAGAGAAAAAAAATGCAGGTTCTCAGCCCTGGAATAAACAACGGTTATGTGAGCTGCCATAAGATTCACAGAACAGTCTGCTCGTGTGAGCAATAGACTATATGTGATTGACATTCCGACAGCCAAGCATGGAAATGGCCAACCAAAGTGATCTCTGAATAATAAAGTTGTGAAAACTGCACAAAGGAAATGAAGTGATGGCATGGCAGACGAGATAATCCCAAACTAGTAAGAGCTACTCCATGTCAGGTTGCAACAATAAGAGTGATTTCTGAACATGTATTGCAGCCGGTAGAACTGCAATGTAGATTCTAGCATCAGAGATTCAAAAGGTAAGGTGTCACGTTCAGGTAGCAACCATCAGAAACCAGTAACGGCAAGCACAAAAGAATCCCAGAATTACGATCTGAAACGAGCTATAGCAGCTAGTGTGTCAGATTTGTGCACCAATGCAAAGTGATTTGCGAGCAATAGCTATGCCAGCACTAGTGCAAAAATGTAGTACTAGATCCTAGGATCATTGCCAGAGTTAAGGTTGCCTGTGCCAAACCACCAGACGGAGTAATAGTAGTATCAATCAATACGCGACATCAGAATTCATGCTTCGATTGGTGGCGCCTAATTCCTTCGAATAAATGATGAAAAATGTCCGTTTATTGCTTGGTTTAGACGAAGTACAGGAAGTATCTTAAGGTTTCGTGACATGCTCCTAGCTTAGCTAGCTATCAAGCAGCTAGTAGCAAGTTAGGACGTTACGGCATGGCATTAAGCACGGCCAGTGACAGTACGGTGCTAGCACTAGACTGTCATTATCGAGCACATCACGGACCCAGTTTGAACCTTACCACAAACGTCGGATAAATATGTAGTACACATGGAGCCACTTGAATCCTGCATTAATTTCCGCTTGATATATATTCAATCTGATCCGCAGTTTAACCATTCCTTCAGCGGTCAGGTCACGCGAACCAAGGTCAAAACAACACATGCGCACGCAGACATCCAGTGACCGCCAACACTAAACAAGGGTACTACTTAACTACTGTACTAACCAATTAATAACTAATCCGCTGACTAATCACCCCTTCTTCCTGCTATCCGTGCGCGTTCTCGGCCATCGGATCGAGCGAGAACATCCGCGATGGTTCCTGGGTCCCGGCGGGCTCGGATCGGGCGCCGGTGCCCATCGATGCCCGTCCCGAGAGAAGGTGTCCCGGGAGCTCGCTCGAATCGATCGTCCTCGGATCCCCCCGTGCATCGCACCGCACCGCAGGCATTAATCGCCGTCGCCCGATCCCAGACGAGAGCGTCAGATTGATCAGGCATCTCACACTGATCAAAGCGCCCGAGCCCGGATCACCATATTTGAACCCGGGATGCTCGAGAAAAGATGTTTCGGGCTTCGCAAAAATCACTCGCCCATGCGTGGCGCCATTAATCGTCGCTCGATCCCAGTAAAAAAGAGAGCGTCAGAAACGCATCTCCCATCACACTGATCAAGAGAGGGGGGAAGAAGGGGGTTCAGAATATGCACTGGTTGAGCCCAGATCACCATGTTTGAACCCCGATCGGGCCCGGATCTCGGCAAAACTTGCTGAAAACCTGCCCTGCAGCAGCACCTTCGAAATTTGAACTGTACGAGTAGCAGTACTAGTAGATTATTACTGTCTCGAACCCTGCAGTAATTTTCGGTGAAGATCATCATCCAGCTTCCAGCACAACGCACGGGCGCACGTGGCTGCGTGATTGAAGGTCGCCTTGGGTCGTCCTTGACCAAGCGCAGCGAGCTGCAGATGGCGGGCACAGCACAGGCAGGATGAACATTTCTTAATGTGGCAAGTGGCGCGTGTTCGCTGTACTACTCGATGAGGCTAGAAAGAGGGGGTGGCAGGGCAGGTATGATTGCGTGGGTTTCTTTGGACCTTTTGCTATGTCCCAACTTGCGGCTCCGCTCAACCTGTGTGCAGGTGCTACAAAAGGAAGCATCCTTGCGAAAGAGTCAAAAAAACTGTACAGAAATATAGGTATTAGTACTATTAATAACTGACTTTTTGCAGTAATTTGAGTTGCGCCATTCAAATTGGTTTCACACATAAGGAGAGGTGCATGTACCCCCGGGTGGAGAAATCAATTTTTTCGTGGTACCAAAGCATTTTGAAACAATTAGATTACAAATATTCAGGTTCTTTGCTTGCTTGACAGATTCCAT
The DNA here is from genome assembly GCA_910589765.1 of Avena atlantica. Taxonomy (NCBI): domain Eukaryota; kingdom Viridiplantae; phylum Streptophyta; class Magnoliopsida; order Poales; family Poaceae; genus Avena; species Avena atlantica. The sequence continues at coordinate 453,856,799 of OU342733.1, read as the reverse complement.
GGAGAAAATATAGGTTTTGCGCCCCTTGAAAAGGAACAAAACTAATGCTTGAGCTTTTGTTGTTCTTAGACCTTTTGTTGTTCTAAGAAGACGTTCGGTTTTTTAAGGTGTAGAAATGTGCGTAGTCCATTGTGTAGTCCTTGAAAATGAACAAAACTAGGGTGAGTCGAATGTGTGCCACCGACCTCGCCCCTCCATCAACGAAGCTGGATAAGACCTGTGTAGTAGAGCTTCTTCGAAGGAGCATTGCAATTTACAGGAGAAATTGCATTTCTGTGTCGATATAATAGCAGAAGAAGTGGATATTTACGACTGTACATTTCTACTAGCATTGAAAAATAGAGCAGTAGTATTATGTGAAGTCAAAGTTTTGACACGATGACAATTGGCCGCTGGATCCGACAGGGGCCACAGCACGCAAGCAGCAAATTAATCAGCGGCCCTGACACCGACGGCGCATGGCATCGGGTGAGATCGCCGAGCAAAACGCCGCGCGCGCGCGCGGCGCCGCCCCCACTCCACGGACCCGGACACGGACACCGCCGTGCCATTCCACAGTGCCCGGCCGGACGCAAGCGTCAGGCGCATGGCATCAGCGAGAAGGCGACCGAGCACTGTATGCAAACCCAGGATTAATTCTCCCTCGATTCTCGCCAAAAACGAACTGTTTCCTGTGATCCATTTCTTTTCGCACTACTAGTACTCCAGCTAAGCGCCCAATAAGTACTCTCAACCGTCACCTGTCATCAGGCTACGTCGTCTAAAACCAACCAGCTACCGTAGTTGGCTAATTGGATTACTACCAACTGGTTGGTACACATGGTAGTAACATCAATTTTTTTTTTTTGAAATGCTTAACGATTTCTTGGACAAAGGTTACATGCACGTACGGCAAGGTTTTGGAGATACGTGTGGCGTGACAGAATCCTCTGAAAATGTGGGCGCTGATCGCACCGGCGGCCGCATAGACTTTTAGACAAGCAAAACATGCCTCCGCATTTATGCGAAAAAGTTTGTTTCAAACGTGAGCTCGCTCGATCTGCCACTACTAATTTAAAGGGGCACGCCACGCGCGAACCCCGTGCGACCGGCGGTGCACTGCAGGCGTGGGCGCGTCGCACGTCGGTCCTCCGTTGATGATACGGGATCAGGGTCGGTCGATCTCCTTCCTTCCGACCGAGTTACCTAGCTAGCTCGGGCTGGGGAGTGGTGGAGAACATATGCATGTGACAGTCTTGACGTTCGGCGCGCTACGTAGAAGAACGGATGCCGCTCAGAGTCCGAGGGAAGGTGCTCGATCGGGACCACGCAGATGCAGGGAATGAGTCCCCTGTGTCACTGTGTACGTGGCCGTGCTACGCTTCCTTCAGGGGATAAAAACTTCTGATCTCCGGGTTCTCGTGCTGACACGTGTCCACTCAAATCCCGTTTTGCTACACCCAAACCCGTTCTTGCTACACAATGCCCCGCTTTTGCTACACTGGAGCTCGCGGAGTTCGGGCGGGAGCTGGAGACCGCCGAGAGCGGCATCGGCTATGGCAAGCTCGGATTCGGAGAGACCCGGGAGAATGGAGACGCCTGCAGTGGATAGGTGAGCCAGTACGGTCGAGGGGGAGGGAGCGGGTCCCGCCGCAGCCGAGGAGGGCGGCGTTGCCGTTGTGCGCGGGGTGCTGGGGGCGGATGCGCGTGTGGAGAGGCGGCGAAGGCCAGCAACGTGGGATGGAGGGCGAGGGAGCCCGTGCGGGAGCACCGGCCGGCGGTCAACGTCGACCATCGCGTATCCTCGAGATTGGTTGCCAGATGGAACCGGGGGATCGCATCCCCGGGGGAGTCCTATCATTATCCTTGCCATAAACTTATTTTCGTATTATCAGTACTTTATGTCATGCAATTATAGTCGGAGGTGCCCTGAAACTAAGGTTGATATACTAGAACACACTGGGAAATAAGGTAGCAGGTGCCCTGAAACAAAGGGCCACACACTGATCGCTCCAGTTGGTATAAAACCTTCTAGTTCTAGTACACATGGTGTTCTCTCTTTTCTTTCACACTGTGTTTGGATGTTGGAAAATCACCTTGGAATTGGAATTCTGGAATTACTAGACCTAATTCAGCCGTTTGGAAGGGCCTGGAAACTAAAGCGTGGAAAGAAGGACCAATTCCGAGCGGCCCCCCGCGAGCGTGCGCCCCGTCCCAAAACTTTCCGAACCCATCCGCTCGGAAACATCCTGGAAACTCGTCGCTAGCGTAACCCCCGCCCCGCGAGCGTACCCCCTCCGCCCCGCGACCTTCTTCCTCGCCAGGAAGTCGTCGCGTGCGACCTGCAGAAGCACAGCCCTCCTCCCGCCGGTGAGCTCTCCCTTCCACGCCCCTCCCCTTTCCCGTCCCTCCCCTTTCCCGCCCTTCCCCTCCCCTTTCCCGCCCTTCCCCTCCCCTTTCCTTCCCCCCTCTCCCCTTCTTGGAACAGCTGGGGGCGCCCTCCTCCTCCCGAACCCTAACCCCATGGTGGTGGCAAGGTGGGTTCCCTAGCGCCGGCGGGAGGTCGAGCCGCAGTAGGTCGCTGGAGGAGGCGCCCTCCCTCTCCCTTCCTCCCTCCCCTTCTTCTCCAATAATTGTTGCTGTAAATTTTTTCTTGTATGAACACCTAATTTTTCTATATGTAAACTGCAGATTTCTTCAAGAATTAGTAACACCTCAGTCCAATTGAAGTTTATATTGTCAAATCTAAAAAAAATCAATTCCATGTTATGTACATCCAAACATGATTTGGAATTGGGTACTACCCTTTGATTCCAATAGAAAATTCCTTGCACGTCCAAACGGAAGAATTGGAAATAGAGGTCATTTACTTTCCATCTTGGATTTGGAATCTTTAGCCCAATTCAATTCCAAGCTTATTTTCCAACATCCAAACACAGCGTTAAGGATCAACGCTTCCCGACGCTCGTATCATTATCATGTTCTCGTCAGCCATCGTCTTTTTTTTCGTGCGGGGGCTCGTCAGCCATCGTCAAAGTCTTCGCCATGCGTAAGAGCTTTTGTCCAGCTACGCGTAGCACCTAATATCGGTTTCTCGCCGGCCACGACCACCAATTTTATTTTCCGGCGACAATCTCAGGGGCCTGGACACTTCTAGCTAGTTGTCTTTTTTTATAAATAATGTTTTATTAGTACTTCAAAGTTTATTACTTTTTGTTGTCTGATGCCGTTGAACTTGTTCTCTTCTTGCATATTGTTCTCGTTTTCTCAGTTGCCTGAAATGATACGACAGCCTATACCGTTACCCCACTATTTGCATGTTCATTACAATTTGTACATAAGAAAAATAACAAAAAGCTGGTATAAAACATTTTTAATTCTCTTAGAAATATCACTTTCCAAATTCCTCTACAAGCCAAAGGAGACACGAGAATATCACAACTACTCCCTCCGTTTTAAAATATAAGATGTTTTAGTTTTGTGAAAAAAATGTATCTACACTTGTTTTAGTGTGTAGATTCACTTTAAACATGAGTGAACCTATATATAAAAAAGTCTAGATACATTTGCTTTATAGAGCTAAAACATCTTATATTTTAAAACGGAGGGTGTAGTTTTTAATTATTATACTTCACGATTTTACAAACAAATGATGACAGTGAACCGCTTGAAGACAAATTTGTGTATGCATAACTTGTACTAACCTTGTCATTTCTATTTCCTCCGTCTCAAAATACATGTTAGAAATTTATCAAAATTTGGATGTATTTATATACTAAATAGTATCTACATTCATCTAAATTTTGACAAATTCGTGACATCTCTGTTAAGACGAAACAAACACAAAATGTCATTATAGTTTTTGGGTAACCGTCGATGTTCAAACATTTCGTATTACTTCTCACTCTTCTGAAACTTCCAACTTCTTAGGCCTAGTTTGGCAACAAAATTTTCACAAAACTGAAGTATTACAATACTATAGCATTTACTTGCATGGGCTAGCAATACTTCAGTTTTAGAAAAAGAGGTCCGGAGTTGTTTTTCCAATACTTCAAAAATAGCATGTTTTGAGAGCCACGGTATTTATTCATATCCAAACACATCAAAGTATTTTAAACTGTAGTATTTTAAGAAACTAAAGTATTGCCGAAAATACTTCAAAACTTTGCTACCAAACACAGCCTTATTCTTATCATAAAGCGAGGGTCCAACTAGTTACAGAGAACCGGTATTCGCATATCACCGGGCGGGATTGGACACTCATCTTTTGGAACAACAACACATGTTTCTTTCAAAAATTAAACATCAACTATAGAGACGTCCACCCCGAATCGTAGCACACAACATGGATAAATTTCATGTCACTCTCACGGAAAGAACCTCTAATAAAGTATAGCGCAAACATGGCCTTAGAGTTTTGGACACCACAATCAGGGCCGGTCCATAGATTTTGAGGGCCCTAGGGCAACATAAAATCATGGACCCCTTCTTTAAAGTGTCAGAGCTTCGCTAGAGTGGGGGGGAGGCAATGGCCTCCCTACTCTAGAAAATATTTTAGAGATATGTTTAATATTTATGTTAAAATTTGAAAGATTTTATACATGATTAGCGTTCTTGGACGTCTCAAAACGCCAGTCAAATTCCGCCACTTGTCACATAGAAAAGACTTAAAAACATTAGTATTATGTAAGAGAAATATTACTGTAACGCAATAGCAAATTAAATAATCCGTACATTGGATAGGTCCATGATGTTTGAAATCTCGGTGAAGGCATTCGGAACCACTTATTTCTATTGATCAAGTGAACTATATACCATGATAACGAGGAAATCGGAGCGGGCCACTTTTTCCCGGCTTGGGCATGAAGCTCCCGCTAGGCACCTCGGCATGGTGCGGTGATGAGTTCATTTGTGAAGCATTTTTATCTTATGTTTTTGCATAAGTAGAGTTAGGATTTTTTTTATTTTATTGCGCTCACGCTCACCATTTACCCTTATTTCAGCAGGATCTCGATTTATTATGTTTTCTTTAAATATATTAATTGGAACTATCATATTATGCAATAATATGATAATTCTAAGTGATAAATATCACATAAATGATTTTTCACGCACATGGGAGAAGAGAGGATGCGAGGAGAAGTTCTAGAAGGTTTGGCGAAGCCTGCCTGTATGGTCCACCCGTAGCACCTTCCAGGCCGTCTGTCTCGTCAAATACTCTTACCACGCGAAAACGGATATGAGAGATGCCATTCACAGTCACCTCCAGTCACGAAATACAACACCAGGAAGAGATCTGGAGGAGCAAATTGGAGAATGGCAAATCTTTGCTGCTACACGGATCATCGGAGGACATCACATTATCCTCTTCATCATCAACCGCTGCATCTCCGACAACACCAGCATTCCTCTCTCTCATTCGTTAGATCTTGTTGTAATTACAATATAATTATGGATTGCACTTGATTTTACCTTTACACTTTCAATCTGTTCATATGAATATGATGATATTGTTGATTGCCTCCATGTGTGAGTAGTTCCCTTTGTTTTGAAAGAGATGAAGAAACTCTAGCAACTTTGGTCTTTGATCTATTGATTTGTTAGATATCTCTCTAGATGGTATGTGAAGTTGACCACATAACATATGTCATTTTCGTGCCTCATTGGATCAGGCTCTCAACTGTCATTTTCATCAGGCTATACTAGTTGGATTACCAACTGGTTGGTACACATGTTGGTAACATCAATCTTTTGTAGTACTACATTTTCTAGACAAAGGTTACATGCACCACAAGGTTTGGAGATAGTGGCGTGACAGAATCCTCAAAATGTTGGGCTGATCGCACCGGATGCACGGACTTTTATACTCCCTCCGATCCATATTAATTGACTCAAATTTATTTAAATTTAGATAAATCTAGACACTATTTCGTATATAGGTTTATCTAAATTTTGATAAATCCAAATCAATTGATATGAACCGAAGGGAGTACAAACATCCATGCCTCGGCATTTCTGCCAAGTTTCAAACGTGAGCTCGATCTGCCCCTAGTAATTTAAAGGGGCACGCGACGCGCGAACCCGTGACCGGCGGGCGGTGCAGGTGTGTGTGTGTGGGTGCGTCGCACGTCGGTCTGTTGATGATTCGGAGGTTGATAACGGGATCAGGCCTCAGGGTTTCGAGCTACTAGCTCGGGCCGGGAAGTGGTGGAGACCATGCATGTGACAGTCTTTGACGTTCGGCGCGCTACGTACAACCGATGCCTCCGACAGCGTGAAGCAAGGTGCTCGGGACCACGAAGATACAGGGAATGAGTCCTATGTGGCTGCACACTGTACCATCATGCCCATTCATGTAGCAAATCCTCCTGCCATGCCCACAAGGAAAAGAAAAACTCCTTTCCCATAAACTGATTTTCGTATCATCATTTTTTTTTTGAGAAACTATGCAATTACAGTGGGTAGAGAAGCACAGTACATAGTAGTAGCACAAATAAGAAAAGAAAAAAAAGCAAGATTCGGCTAGCTTCGACGGCACGCGCGCTAATAATTAAAGTTGATAGAACACAATGCGAAATAAGCTAGCGGTGCCCTGAAACAAAGGGTCACACTGATCGCTCCAGTTTGGTCTAATTAACTTGTAGGCAACCTAATCTCAACAAAAACAAATTGTAGGCAACCTTCTACATGGTGTTCTTTTTTATTTCAAGGATCAACGCTGCCCGTCACCCGTTCCTATGATCCTATCACTCTCAGGTTCTCGTCACTCGTCAGCCATCATATCAAAGTCTCCGACATGCGTAGGAGTTTTTGTTGAGCTAATATCGGTCTTCGCCGGCCACCAGCACCATTTTTTTCCGGCGTCACTCTCATAGTATGATATTGCTAACGTTGTTCTCTTCATGAATAATATTGTCCTCATCTTCACTTTCCTAAAGTAATACGACAGCCTACCGTTACCCACTATTACATCTTTATTACCATTTGTACTGTATAAGAAAAATAATAATAAAATCAGTATGCAAAAACATTTTTTAAATTCTGGTAAGAGTATCACTTTCCAAGTTGCTGCACAAGCCAAATGAGACCTGAAAATATCACACCTAGTTTTTAAAAATATAGTTCGTGATTCTTCGAAGAAAAAGTGTAAGCATTTGATGTACAACATACAAACAGATCTTGTCACTCCTACATAAAATGCTCAAAATGTCATTAAATATTTTGGAAAAACGTCAATGTTAAAACAGTTAGTATTATTTCTCCCTCCTTGAAACCTCCGGCTTCTTATTCTTATCATAAAGCCAGGGTCCAACTAGTTACTGAAAACCGGTATTTGCATATCATCGAGCATGATTGGACACTGTTATTTTGGAATGGCAACCTATGTTTCTTTACAAAATCACAAACTAGGTATAGACGCGTCCACCCAAATTGTTGTCTCTTTACTCTTAGAGGAAGAACCCCTAACAAAAGAAAGCACAAAAATTGTTGCCTCCCTCTGTTATAGAATCACATCATGACATGGGGAGGCAATCCTCGCACTAGATCTATTTCCGCTACCCACTATTGTGGCCCATCATGAACGATGGAGCCATTTCCATTGTGACATGATGTCTAACCCCGGAAGCCCATCATTCGACGTCGTCGAAGAAAAAATGGCACTAGACCATACAATGTTCATGCAAACCTTGAAGAAGAAATAGGTGGACGCCCCCCAAGAACAGAGCGGTGCATGACGAGCAAAATACCCCCATGGGCCACAAATGGAAGACACTATCATCCATCTATATCTAGACCAAGATCCTGATGACGAGTACCAAGGTTCCTAGATCCATCACCACGAGGACGAGAATTGCCACACCTGGAATGAAGGATGGCATCCTTATTATGTGACGCCATCATTGTTGTTCCACACATCTAGACCACTGAAACCTTAAGCTAGATCCACACAACGAATAGAGATCGTTGGATCCAACGCCAAAAATCAGAAGTTACCTCTTCTTGGTTGCCTTTTTATGAAAAGAGGAAATGTGAGAGAAGGGAACGTTGAAGATTGAGACACCACAATAACATCAAAGAACTCTTAATAATTAATGATACTGGAACCAATTTCCCAACGCGTTCATCACAACTAAGAAATCACCATCAACAACATCCAAAGATACAAAAAAACCATTCCAATATACTTCCTCCGTTTAGAAATATAAGATGTTTTAGGTTTGTGAAGGAGATGTATCTAGACATCTTTTAATGTCTAAGTTCAAATGAATCTAGACACTAAAAGATGTCTAGATACATCTTCTTCACAAATCTAAAACATCTTATATTTCTAAACGGAGGGAGTACAACTCTACACAAAACATTTCACTATCACAATATCACAAAACTCCCAAACAAGTCCAAAACACACAAAAAAAACAATGGAGAAAAGAAAAAAACAAACAAATACTTCCATTCCGTCCATCCATCTCCTTTTATCCCCTCTCCCTTTCCCTTTCCCCATCCCACTCCCACGTTCCCTAGCCTCCTCACAGGCCTACACTACTAGAGTACCAGTCGTATCAAAACCACCACTGGGCACTACTGCAGAGTACTGGATCTCGCAGACTCGCACGCATATCTCCACCGCCAGCCCGCCCGCGCTATCCCCCGGTGAATGCCGCTGCCCTCGCCGCCGTCTCCCCCCGCCAGCAACGCCCAGTGAGTGCCCTGCGGCGAATGGCGCGCTCCCGCCGCCCCCATCCGTCGCCGCAGGCGAGGTCCCCGTCGAGGCCGAAGGAGCCGGAGGACACCGTGGTACCGGGGTCCGCCTCCCGCCCCCGCCCCCGCCGCCGGCTGCGCGTCCAGAGCCCCTCCCTCGCCTCCGCGCGCCGCGCGGCCGCCCCGCCGGCCACCCCGCCGCTCCGGTGGCCCGGGGACGCCGTCGCCCCGCCGAGCGGTGCCGGCGCGGCCGCGTCCGTGCGGAAGATCGCCGCGGCGCTGTGGCGGGTGCATCCGCCGCAGGCGCCGCCGCGGGAGTCCGGGGAAGCGCGGCGACGGTTCGAGGTAGGATTCGTCTCGAGATCCGCGTGGATCTTCCCGTGTCTGTGTCTGAACTGCTGTGGCGTTCTAGGGTTTCACATGGCCATGCTTTGGTGGAATCAGCGGTGAAGTAGTAGTTAGGAATTGGGTGGGTTTGGTGCTCCGTGATTTCTAGTTTTGTCGGTCATAGGGAAGGGCCAGCCTTGGACTCTTCTAAAAGTTTTGAGCCGATTGTTCTCAAACCTACGCTATCTGCGCATCCAATGAGTGAAGGGATCGGCTTTGTTGGGCGCCAATTTTGTCACTTTTATTTTACCACAGCACATTGTATCACCACTCCCAATTCGAGGGGTGAATGCACCACATGAGGCTGGGGATTTCGAGCTGGCGGTGGAATTTAGCATCTCGCGCAAATGTTTGAGCTGGAGGTGGAATTTATCATCTCGCACAAATGGGCGTGAAACCACAGCTTATTTTTACTTTGACTTTGATCGCATTGCCTTGATTAGTAACTTGGCTGAGTAAAACATATTGGGTTTAGGAAGAGATGGCAGAGTTCGTCTCCGTGCATCAGCTTCGAACAGCAAATTTGTTGCCTTTTATGCATAGATTTTAGCAAAGTCCATTTTGTTTGTTGATCCAACTGAAGATCATTGTTCCAGATTGCTTAGGTTTGCATGCATCTTCACCAATTGGTCCCAGGGGTGTCACATCTCCATATTTCCATTATTATCTACACAGTACTCTTATTAGCTTGCTTGTGGTCCCTAGATACAGATGTTGTTAGTGTTAGTACTATCTAATGGTGACCAGATTGTTTTAAAGTGTTTGTGGTGAGCTAACATAACGATTTTGCAGCCTAACCCGAAGCCTCTGCATACACCGGATCGGTGCAATTACTACAAAGCTGTCCTGGAAGGCAGGTCAGGAAGAAAGCCTCTTGTCAATGGCAGTATTCATGAGGTATATTCCTTGTTTGTGAATTACTACCCAGAGTACAATTAGCCGCTTTCATTTCTATTCTTGTTTTAACGATGAAATGATTTTGATCCTAAATCAGGTGGGAGCTTACTCTCCATCACCTCGCATCGAAATGGAGGTGGCAACCAAGTGGGACCGTCGGTGCCTAGACACATCGAGGGACGCCGACTACGATTCCTTTGACCGATATCCAGCGACTGCTGATGCAGAAGTCTCTGCACTGAAAGCTGAGCTTATGCGGGCCCGCAGCCGGATTCATGAGCTTGAAGCTGAGAGTAGGTCTGAAAAGAAGAAGCTTGATCACATGTTAAGGAGCCTTTCTGAGGAAAAGGCTTCCTGGAGGAGCAGGGAGCATGATAAGGTTCGTGACATCTTTGATAGTGTTAAAGAGGGTCTGAACCGGGAGAGGAAGAACCGACAAAGGGCCGAAATCATGAACTCCAAGTTGGTCAGTGAGCTATCTGAGTTGAAGTCTGTAGCAAAGCGATACCTGCAGGATTATGAAAAGGAGAGGAAGGCCAGGGAGCTTATGGAGGAGGTGTGTGACGAGTTAGCGAAGGAGATTGCGGAAGACAAAGCTGAGGTTGAGGCTCTGAAGAGTGAATCGATGAAGATGAGAGACGAGGTGGAGGAGGAAAGGAAGATGTTGCAGATGGCGGAGGTTTGGCGCGAAGAGAGGGTTCAGATGAAGCTTGTTGATGCAAAGCTGACACTTGACAGCAAGTATTCTCAGCTGAGCGACCTTCAGTCTGAGGTCGAGGCCTTCCTCAGTTCCCATCGAGGCAATAGCGTGGATAAAGAAACAGTAAGAGATGCAGAGATGCTCAAGGAAGCAATTTGCTCTATGAAGTTCCATGATATCAAGGAGTTCTCTTACAAACCACCACCTACTTCGGAGGACATTTTTGCTGTATTTGAGGAGCTCAGACAGAGGGAGGATACTAGTGAGAAGGAGATTGGGCAGTGTAATGGAGATACTCCCATCAGCCATACAACGAAGATCCACACGGTTAGTCCTGAAAATGACATCTTCCTAGAAAAACCATCAAAGAAGTATCCCCGCCAGCCCTGTGCCAGAAACGAAGAGGAAGATGACAGCGGGTGGGAGACCGTTAGCCATGTTGATGAGCACGGCTCTAGCAACTCACCTGATGGAAGTGAGCCATCAGTAAACGGCTTCGGTGGACAAAACGGCGCATCGGTGAGCGGAACGGACTGCGATGACTGCGAGAACTGCAGGTCGAACAGCGAGATCAGTGAAGTCTGTTCGACGACGGCAGAGAAGTACCGCAATAAAGGGTCTTCTTTCGCCAGACTCTGGAGATCGTCAAACGACAATGGCCGCAAGAAGATAGGATCAGAGCTGACGAACGGCAGGCTCTCCAGCGGCAGGATGTCGAACTCCGCTCTCTCGCCCACACTGAAGGGCAGCGAGGTGTGCACGGTCTCGCCAAGCGTGGGCGAGTGGAGCCCGGAGTCGGTGAACCCGCATGTCATCCGCGCGATGAAAGGACGCATAGAGTGGCCCCAAGGCGCCCAGAAGCACAACCTGAAGTCCAACCTTCTGGACGGCCGCAAGCTCCAGCTGCGTCAAGCGTTGAGGCAGAAGATATAGCGTGATCCAGCAGACGGCTATACCCTGCGGCTGAACATAGAACGACCTTGCTGCTTGGTGAGGGGCGTTCCTGATCTGCTGTAGTAAGAAGGATCACTGCACCATTGGTGTCCATGAAATCGGCGCTATCGCTGGCTGTACCTAATTTCTGTTCTGATAGCCCTTAGCTCGCGTAGAAAATTCACGACGTCCTTGTAATCAGATGTAATAGTAGCAGTAATCTTCAATCAATGCATTATTACTTGATCAAGTTTATAGCCTCATTCCTTAATTTGCTACTACTTGGGTCCGTTTCTCGTTTCTGCTGTTGAGACCTAACATATTGGAGTACAGTATAACCTCTTATAACTTGGTTAGCTTGTCCTGGGAACCATTATCTATCTTCGGAGAACTTGATTCTGAACAGGAGAATTTGAGTTGTTATGCACTGTAAATGATCAAGCATTTAGTGAATTCCGCGTGTGTGCTGGGTAACAGCAGCAGGGAAGAACAGGACTAGTACTGTACTATGTTTTCTTGTGGCTTCGAAAACATTAATTTTTCACGATTCTCTGAAGATCTTTCTTTCGATTCTGATGTTCCGTGCTTCCCTGATAAATATTTTGGAATGATTTTTGTGTGTGTGTGGCTTTTTTCTTGAGATAGAAAGGCTTTTGCATTGGGGTTTCTCCAACATACAAGCCCAAACAAACCTAGCGGAGCCTTTGAGTTCTGTGTTGCTGCGCAGACGAAGCACCTTCCTTTAGTCCCACCTCGCGCAGCGAGACAGCACGGGAGAGTAAAGACGCGCTATATAAGTCGACCCTGGGCGCTCGGAAGAAGCATACCTTTCTCGGCCTTTTGGCTAAGATCAAGTGTAGTATCTGTTCTTATCAGTTTAATATCTGATATGTGGGCCAAATGCCCACAACGATATTAAATTTATTTTTTGTGGGGGAGGGCCCGCCACGGTAGCTTGCTGCTGGGGCCCTCACGTGTCGCCCAGGCGTTGCACTGCTGCCTGGGCCTGGCGCACCCCAACCAAACCATCAAATTCTAAATTTTGTTCCTTCGTTCGGATGCATTGCCTCCAGAATGTCTTCCTTTGTTTCCAAATCGTTTCTGAACGTTTCATCAGTTTTAACCAGAAGAGTCCAGCCAAACGTTCCAATTCTCTGCCGATGAATCGCTATGCACAAGTTACTGCCTTCTAGTAGTACCAAACATAGTCTGGTACACGTCTGAAAAGCATATAAGCAGCAACGATATGAACACTTGGGAATGTCCAGATTTTTGGGTGGCTAACAAAAACCATGCCCTGTTAAATTCAGTCCCTGCCGCGGTTTTATATGGAGCCTATGGAAAATTAGGAATGATCAAGTCTTTAACGGCCAGGGGCGGAGCCAGGATTTGACATTGAGGGGGCGAAGATACTGATGATCATATATAAGTTTTTTTTTCTCATAAAGACAACAACTACCTATCATTTTGTGTTGGAAGAACTGTTTGGATAAAAAACATAACAGTATATCAAAGTATCGGCATAGAACTGATATTAATACGTAGCACCAAATCTTAGACAATACAAAACAAAAAATTAGTTTATATTGGATCAAATTTATCTCTATGAGTATAAAGCCTGATAATTCCATTGCAGGTGACCTTTCTATTATTATTTCCCAATTATTATGCAATAAGTTGTCGTCATCACCGAGCAAACATCAAACAAAAGACGCATATTTTTTTGTAAATTAATCAATTAGACTATTATGCAATCTATCGACAAAATAAGACGATTAGGTAGCTTCAATCAAAGAGAGGAAGATTGATTCCTATACTCGATGGCACAACATGCTTGTTGCTGGCGTTGCGTCATGATTAACAAAGGTAGAAACTGACAAACAATATGGCTAGCTAGCATGGCGCCACGACTGCGGCATCGCATGACATCTGACTAGTGAGTAGGAGCGAGCGATGGTTCAGTTGATCTGAACAATTGCATATGGTGCTACTGCTAGCTATTAGGTCTAGTTACACAAACGAAAAATATTGGAACATGTTACTATGGTTGACTAATAAAACGAATTCATGGGATACATTTGGCTTTGGTATAGAGAAGCACGACAAATCAATTAATTTGGAATTAGTGTTAATTAATACTATGAGACCATTAGTTTAGTAATAAAATCAGCACCTATGTATTGAGGGGGGCTGATGGTTAGGGGGGGGTCTAGCCCCTGCTAGCCCCCCCTTGGCTCCGCCCCTGTTAACGGCCGCCCTGGTTGGATGGATGTCAGGCAGGTCTGACGGCTCGTTCTTTGTTCGATCAAACGCGGGAGGCTTCTGTTCAAGGACCATATGCTGGAGATGACGGGCATGTTCCGTCTGTTTCGTTGCGGAGAAACTACGCTCCCTCCCGATGCTGTGAGTGGCTGAGAAGGAAACCCGATTTGGTGTCGAGTCTGGTGACATGCCGAGCGAGATCCCCGGAGCTGAAAAGGGTTGCTGGGTGTGTTAGATTGATCTCAACGTGATAGAGTCCAACGGCATGTCACACTCCTATCCGCGCCCTGATCGGGAGCGCCCAACCCTATCTGGTTGGTGGCCCCTGTTGCCGCGCTATATAAAGTGGTGGGGGACCGGCAGCACGGGTCACGAGGATCGCCGCTGTGCCAATCACCCCACCTACACCCCTACTGATCTAGGGTTAGCGTGAGCCGACGGGAAGCGCCGCCACCACCGCACACCCACGCCGTCGACCCTTTACTATGGCTAATGACGACGGATCTAGCTCTGGGACTAGCTCCGACATCCCCTCTGGCTCGTGCTTGTCGAACCAGGGCGCAGATAGTGCCTCTCCTCTCCGATCACTCTCTCTCCCTCTCAGACCTACGAGTTCGAATCTTACAGTGCATCTACCAAGGTTAGACTAGATCTAACAATGGTACCAGAGCATCTTAGATGCTAGTTTTCTTTCGGTAGAAAAGAAAAGAACAAAAAGTAAAACCCTAGATCTAAAGTGCGCCTGCCCCTCTGGCCGCGTCGTTCCTCTCTATCTCGACGCGCATCGGCATGCCGAGGCGTCGGAAGAAGAACACACCCTCTTCGGGGGGCAAAGAAAATCAAAGCAAAGAAAAGAAACCCCTAGTTTTCCCCATATCCCACCCCGAATCAAGCAAAATAGATCGAAAAGTTGAACCCTAATCCTATTTTCTCCCAGATCCCGCATGCAAATCCCCACCCAAAAGAAAACCAAAAAAGAAATCCCCAAAACAACACCGGCCGCCGCCGTGCGCCGGCAAAGTAGCTCCACCACTGCGCCGCTTGACGGGCGTGCGTCCACCCTCGGGTGGACGCACCGCCGCCAAGGGAGCGGTTGCGCCGCTCGTCGCCGTCTCTCCTCCCTGCCTCGTCGTTACGCGGGGTAGGGGGTGGACAGAGGGGAAGGAGAAGGGGGTGGCGGCGTAGGAAAGGGAGGGGACCATCACCGGCGCAGTTGCCGGATGGACGGCCACCTCGCCTCCCCAGCGCCGCCAGAGAGAAAGACGACGAGGCAACCGCTGCTCACCGAGCGCGTGGCTAGGTCCCACCGCTGCTGCGGGCAGAAGGGGCGTGGGAGGAAGGGGCTCGCCGCCGGCAACGCTGCCGGGCGGCGCAGCCGCCTCGCCATTCCACACAGCGCCGCCAGAGAGCAGGGAAGCGCCGGGTGGCTCGCGGGGTGGAGGGGGGCCGAATGTGGGCTAGGGTTCTCCAGGGGCGCGGGCGGGCGGTTTTGTCCCCGCGAGGCGCGCGGGGAGCGGTCCGATCTAGGGTAAATCAGACGGGCGGTCAGGATCTATGCGGGGCAGGCGGCCGTCGACGCTGGCGGGCTGCGGCTGGGCCGCTAGCGAGCGAGTGAGCGTGCTCTGTTGTGAGTGGGCGACGTTTTGGCTAGCGAGCGCGCGGGCGGGGCAGCGCATAGGAAGGCCGTGGCGGGCTGCTAGTGGGCAGAGTTGGCGGGCCAGGCCACGAGCAGCTGGCCGCTCTAGCGAGCGCACACGCGCGACAGATAAACGTCGGGCCGCTGGGCCACGCTGGGCCAAATAATAGTTTCTGTTTTATTTTTTTATTTTTATAGAGGCTATGTTTGATGTTTTTATCAGTTTTTTAATAGTTTTTTGCACAGATTTCTCTAGTCAATTTATTTCAGTGAATATTTGTCTAGAGAATGCAATAGAGGCAGAATTTTTCTGTAAAGTTCAAAGTTTTATGAAAGTTGTAATAATTTTTTCCGCTGCAAATAGTTGTTTTAAATTGCTAGAATGCAATAAAAGTGTGTTAAATTTTGTTTTAAAAGATGTGATAAAGTAATTTAAAGTTGATTATGCTCCATGTTATTTATTGACCAACGTTATTAATAAACATGATCATGATCCCTTTCATTATGTATTAAAGGTGCATTTAATTTTATCTTTACCCAACGGTGATGTAATTTTAAATGGCACAAACAATTGCATGCTTAATTTATACCAACGTTGGATTAATGCATACAGTTGTTTCTGGTTGTCTCACATCTTTTGTGGTTTTCAGGAGGTCTCAACCTCATGAGCTGCCTGAAGGATATCCCACCGCTTAGAGGGGATAACTATTCAGAATGGAGGAAAAAGGTTGACCTGGCCTTTGTCTGCGCCGAGGTGGACTGGGTGGTTGACACTAAACAGCCAGTCAAGCCTGAGGACCCAGTGAGGGGTGATGCTGAGGAAAGTGTTGCATTCGAAAAGAGAAAGAGAGACCATGCTCCTTTGGAGTGAAGGGTTTCGCAGCATAGTAAATCAAAAAATTGTACGGATGCGAACGGGAAAGCCAAGATCTAATCTAGGAGATGCAAACAACGAGAGGGATTAGATGAGATCTTCATACCCTTGAAGATTCGCACAGCGAAACGTTCGACGGAACGTGGGTGATGTAGTCGTACTCGCTTCTCCTCCTCGCGATCCGATCCGATCTAACACCGCAAGGGGCGATGCCTCCGAGAGATGCACACGTGCGGCACCTCGACGTCTCCTTCTTCCTCGGTCCAGAAAGTATGGTGGAGAGACAGATTGGATCTACAATGCGACGGCGTGGTGCAAGTGGTGGAGAGTTTCTGTAGCAGGGCTTCGCCTACGTGCAGTCGGGAGGGAGAGAGAGAGAGAGGAGGGCAGCAGGGCGGCTAGGGTTGTGGAGGAGGTGTGGGGGGAGGGTGAGCCCCAACCCTCTATATATAGAGGGGTGGGCGCCAGCCCTAGCCCCTCCCCCAAGCCCTAGGCCGGCGGCCAAGGAGGGAGGAGTGGGGGGCAAGTTTCCCCCCCTTCTAGAAGCTTTCCTAGGGTTTGCCCTAGGTCTGGCCGGCTAGGCCCCTATGGGGCCTTGTGCCCCTGGCCCAATGCGGCCAGGGCACTCCCTCATAGGCCAATGCCCCTCCCGGCAGGTGGGTCCACGTTGGTCCCCCTCCGGAAGGTTCTAGAAGCTTCCGGTACAATACCGATTAACCTGAAACAATTCCGAACTCCAAAAACCGCATTGCCTTATATGAATCTTATTCTCCGAACCATTACGGAACCTCTCGTGATGTCCCGGATCCTATCCGAGGCTCCGAAAAAAAAACTCATAAACCAATTATCCAATCTATCCTAGCGTCAAGACATGTTAAGTGTGTGACCCTTCAGGTTCGAGAACATGCAGACATGATATTATATCAATAATCAACAGCGGGGTCTGGAAACCCATATTGACTCCCACACATTCATTGCTGATCATATCGGATGAACCAAGATGCCAGGATTCAATCAATCCCATATATATATTCCATTCGTCTCGCGATATTTTACTTGCCCGAGATTTGATCGTCGGTACCGTCATACCTAGTTCAATCTCGTTCACAGCAAGTACTTTACTCGTTCCGTAATCCGATATCACTTTGTGATTAACTCCTTAACCACATGCTTGCAAGCGGTGTTGATATCGATTACCGAGTGGGCCCGAAGTATATCTCTCCGACTTGGGAGGGATAAATCCCATCTCGATACATACAACCCAACATGTACTTTCCGATCACCTGAGAGACACCTTTATGATCACCCTCTCATAGGATGACGTTTGATGACCTCAAAGCTTTCTTCCGATACCAGGGAGTTGTATTATCTCATGGTCTAAGGAATACAATATTTGAAATAAGAAAAGCTTCGCAAAGATGAACACGATGACACGATCTAATTGCTCCGCTTAGTTTGGGTCTGTCCATCATATCATTCTCCCAATGATATGATCTCATTATTAATCGACAACTCATGTCTATGGTTAGGAAACCTTAACCATCATTAATCAATGAGCTAGTTCATAGAGGCATACTAGGGACACGGTGTTGTTCACAAACCACACAAGTATTAAAGTTTCTGCTTAATACAATTCTAGCATGGAATATAAACTTTATTATGAACAAGAATTATAATAATAACATCTTTATTATTGCCTCTAGGGCATAATTCCAACAGTCTCCCACTTGCACTAGAGTCAATAATCTAGTTTACATTTGGCAACAATCTCACACCCATGGCACTAAGGTGCTGATCATGTTTTACACGTGGAAGAGGTTTAGTCAATGGATCTGCGACATTCAGAT
The DNA here is from genome assembly GCA_910589765.1 of Avena atlantica. Classification (NCBI taxonomy): domain Eukaryota; kingdom Viridiplantae; phylum Streptophyta; class Magnoliopsida; order Poales; family Poaceae; genus Avena; species Avena atlantica. The sequence goes on along the minus strand of OU342733.1, from coordinate 453,838,584 downwards.
ATGTATGTACTTTGCTAATCTTCAGATCTCCATCTGCTATATAATCTCGGATTATATGAAACTTGCGGTTGATATGCTTGGTCTTTGGATGATATCTTGGTTCCTTAGCGAGTGCTATGGCGCCAGTGTTGTCACACAATATCTCCAGTGGGTCAAATGCACTTGGAACCACGCCAAGCTCAGTGATGAAGTTCCTGATCCAAACTCCTTCACTTGACGCTTCTGCATCAGCCATGTATTCCGCTTCTACTGTAGATCCCGCGATCACGCTTTGCTTGCAGCTTCTCCAGCTCACGGCTCCTCCATTCAAAATATAAACGTATCTTGTCTGAGACTTAGAATCATCCTTGTCGGTGTCGAAACTAGCGTCGACGTAACCCTTTACGACGAGCTGTTCATCACCTCCATAGACTAAGAACATTTCTTTAGTCCTATTTAGGTACTTTAGGATGTTCTTCACGGCTGTCTAGTGTTCCACTCCTGGATCACTTTGGTATCTGCTCGTCAAACTAAGAGCATTGGACACATCCGGTCTAGTACACAGCATGGCATACATGATAGAACCTATGGCCGAGGCATAAGGCACTTTGCTCATAGCTTCTCTATCATTTACCGTAGCTGGACACTAAGCCTTGCTCAATATCTTACCTGACAACATAGGCACTGAACCTTTCTTTGCCTTATCCATTCTGAACCTTTTCAGAACTTTGTCTAGGTATGTACTCTGGCTTAAAGCTATCAGGCGTCTTTGTCTATCTCTATAGAATTTGATGCCCAATATATAAGCAACTTCACCTAGGTCTTTCATTGAAAAACACTTGTTCAAATAACTCTTCACATCGTTCAGCATGTTAATGTCATTTCCAATAATCAATATGTCATCCACATATAGTACCAGAAATGTCACCGAGCTCCCACTCACTTTCTTGTAGATATAAGCTTCGTAGCAATTTGGAACAAATCCAAAGCTCTTGATCACTTGATCAAAACGAAGGTTCCAACTCCGAGATGCTTGCTTCATTCCATAAATGCAACGCTGAATTTTGCATACTTTATCAGCATCCTTAGGATCGACAAAACCTTCGGGTTGCATCATATACAACTCTTCATCAATGTTGCCATTGAGGAACGCAGTCTTGACATCAATCTGCCATATTTCATAATCATGAAACGCGACACTAGCTAATAAAATCTGAATGGACTTAAACATCGCTACGGGAGAGAAAGTCTCATCGTAGTCAACACCTTGAACTTGTCGAAAACCTTTTGCGACAAGTCGTGCTTTATAGACGGTAACATTACCATCCGCGTCCGTTTTCTTGTTGAAGATCCATTTGCACTCAACGGCCTTTCGGTCTCTAGGAGGGTCCACCAAAGTCCATCCTTGGTTTTCGCTCATGGATCCCAATTCGGATTTCATGGCCTCTAGCCATTTCTCAGAGTCTGGGCTCATCATCGCTTCCTCATAGTTCGTAGGTTCACTGTCTTCTACCAACAAGACAGTCAAGACAGGGTTGCCGTACCACTCAGGAGGGGCACGCGACCTTGTCGACCTGCGACGTTCAGTAGCAGCATCGTTCGAAGCTTCATGATCCTGTTCATTAGCTTCCTCTATTGTTGGTGCAGGCGGCACTGGAACAATTTCAGGTGCTACGCTACTCTCCAATTCAAGAGAAGGTTCAACAACCTCATCTAGCTCTACTTTCCTCCCACTCACTTCTTTCGAGAGAAACTCCTTCTCAAGAAAGGAACCGTTCTTTGCGACAAACACTTTGCCTTCGGTTCTGTGATAGAAGGTATACCCAATAGTTTCCTTAGGGTATCCTATGAAGACGCATTTCTCCGCTTTGGGTTCGAGCTTGTCCGACATCAACTTCTTGACGTAGGCTTCGCATCCCCAAACTTTAAGAAACGACAACTTAGCTTTAGCACCAAACCACAGTTCATATGGTGTCGTCTCAACGGATTTAGATGGTGCCCTATTTAAAGTGAATGCAGCGGTTTCTAATGCATAACCCCAAAATGATAACGGCAAATCAGTAAGAGACATCATCGATCAAACCATATCTAATAGGGTTCGATTCCGGCGTTCAGACACACCATTGCGCTGTGGTGTTCCGGGTGGCGTGAGTTGCGAAACGATTCCGCTTGCTTTAATATGCGTGAGAAAATCATAACTCAAATATTCACCTCCACGATCGGATCGTAGAAACTTCATTTTTCTGTTACGATGGTTCTCCACTTCATTCTGAAATTCCTTGAACTTTTCAAATGTTTCAGATTTATGTTTCATTAAATAGATATACCCATATCTACTTAAGTCATTGGTAAAAGTGAGAAAATAGCGATATCCACCGCGCGTCGAAACACTCATCGGTCCGCATACATCGGTATGTATGATTTCCAACAAGTCCGTTGCTCGCTCCATCATTCCGGAGAACGGGGTTTTGATCATCTTGCCCATGAGGCATGGTTCGCATGTGTCAAATGATTCAAAATCAAGAGACTCCAAAAGTCCATCAGAATGGAGTTTCTTCATGCGCTTTACACCAATATGACCTAGACGACAGTGCCACAAATAAGTAGTATTATCACTATCTACTTTGCATCTCTTAGCCTCAATGTTATGGATGTGTGTTTCATCTCTTTCGAGATTCAGAAGAAATAAACCGTTCACAACAGGTGCATGACCATAAAAGATGTTACTCATATAAATAGAACAACCATTATTCTCCGATTTAAATGAATAACCGTCTTGCAATAAACACGATCCAGAAATAATGTCCATGCTCAACGCAGTCACATAATAACACTTATTAAGGTTTCAAACTAATCCCGAAGGTAAAACTAAGGAGAGCGTGCCGACGGCCATCACATCAACTCTTGATCCGTTGCCAACGCGCATCGTCACCTCATCCCTCGCAAGCCGTCGTCTATTCCGTAGCTCCTGTTTCGAGTTACAAATATTAGCAACTGAACCCGTATCAAATACCCAGGCACTACAACGAGGGCTAGTAAGGAAAACATCAATAACATGTATATCAAATATACCTTTGATGGTGCTAGCCTTCTTGTCCGCTAAGTACTTCGGACAGTTGCGCTTCCAGTGACCCTTGTCCTTGCAATAGAAGCACTCAGTGTCCGGCTTGGGTCCAGACTTGAGCTTCTTCTCAGCAGGGGCAACGCGCTTGCTGCCGCCTTTCTTGAAGGGCTTCTTTGCACCCTTACCTTTCTTGAAGGTGGGGGGCTTGTTGACCATCAACACATGATTATCCTTTTTGATGTCCACCTCCGCAGCCTCCAGCTTTGCGAAGAGCTCGGTGATCGTATCAGTGGAACCAATCTGATTGTGAGTCACTACAAAACTTTTGTAGCTGGGAGGGAGTGATAGCAGAACCCTGTCAATCTTGAGCTCCTCTGGAATCTTGCAGTCCAGCTGCTCAAGGCGTTGAGTGTAGCCCGACATCTTTATGGCGTGCTCACTAACGGAACTCCCTTCCTCCATCTTGCAGTTAAATAATTTCTCAGAGATCTCATATCTCTCAGAATGGGCCTGAGTCTGTAACATAGTTTTCAGCTCCTCAAGAATCTCAAAGGGCCCGGGATAGTCTTAAAAACGATTTTGAAGGTCCGATTCCATAGCAAACAAAATGGTGCTCTTAATCACACCATAATCATCTTTGCGCGACTGATAGACAGCTTTCTCATCAGCCGGCGCATCTACAGCAGGGGCGTCACCTAGCGCATTTTCAAGGACATAGTCCTTTTGACCGCCATAGAGAATGATTCTCAGATTGCGGAACCAGTTGGTGAAGTTAGACCCATTGTTTCTAAGCTTTTCCTTCTCAGAAAAAACGTTGAAGTTGAAGTTGGACTTAGCCATTTGATCTACAATATTTGCAAGTACAAATTAGACTATGTTCATGATAACTAGTTTAACTTTTAATCAAATTACTAGATGAACTCCCACTAAATTCAACATCCCTCAAGTTGTTTAGTGAACATGATCCAAATTCACCACACCTAATCCGATCTTCATGAGAAGAGATGTGGCTTCAATGGTGGACAACGAAGTGTCGATCATATCATTCATATGACTCATGCTTAACCTTTAGGTTCATGTGTTCCGAGGCCATGTCTGTACATGCTAGGCTCGTCAAGTCAAACCCAAGTATTTCCGCGTGTGCAAAACTGGCTTGCACCCGCTGTATGTGAACGTAGAGTCTATAGCACCCGATCATCACGTGATGCTTGGACACGACGAACTTTCGCAACGGTGCATACATGGGGAGAACACAGTTTTATCTTGATCTTTAAGTGAGGAATCATCTTATAATGCTACCATCGCGATCTAAGCATAATAAGATACATAAAAGGATAAACATCACATTCATATAACTTTATGTGACATGGTATAGCCAATCTTCGCGCAATGATCTCCATCTTGTGCGTGCCGGCATGATCTCCATCACTCCACCATGATTGCCTCCACCACGAATAGCAACTACAACTATTGCTAACTACTTAGCGATAAAGTGAAACTATTACATGGCGTATAAGAAGTTGACACACAGGTCATACACAATTATAAAGACAACCATATGGCTCCTGCCGGTTGTGTACTCATCGACATGCAAGTCGTGAAACATTACAAAACATGATCATTGCATACAACATACACATCACATCTTGGGCCATACCATATCGCAGAAAACACTCCCTGCAAAAACAAGTTAGACGCCTCTACTTTGTTGTTGCATGTTTTACGTGGCTTATGGGAGTAGCAAGCTAAGAACGATTCTTATCTACGGAAAGCCACAACGGTGATATTATGGTTGCCAAACTCCGGTGTAAATCCCATGACAACTATAGTGAGAGAAACTGGCATCCACCAGCCGCATGTGTGGAACAAGCCACACGTCAAGTGCGGAGCCGGTCTCGCGAACGACGTCGCGTAAGGTTGGCCTGGACCGGTTCAATCTCACTATCCCGCATCATAAGAAGAACACAAACAAGAGGGTTGCAACAGAAAACATCAACGCCCGTAACAACCATGTTGCGTTCTACTCGTGAAACACATCTACGCATAGATCTAGCTCTGATACCACTGAAGGGTTTCGCAGCATAGTAAATCAAAAAGTTTCTACGGATGCGAACGGGAAAGCCAAGATCTAATCTAGGAGATGCAAACAACGAGGGGGATTAGATGAGATCTTCATACCCTTGAAGATTCGCACAGCGGAACGTTCGACGGAACGTGGGTGATGTAGTCGCACTCGCTTCTCCTCCTCACTATCCGATCCGATCTAACACCGCAAGTGGCGATGCCTCCGAGAGATGCACACGTGCGGCACCTAGACGTCTCCTCCTTCCTCGGTCCAGCAAGTATGGTGGAGAGACGGATTGGATCTACAACGCGACGGCGCGGTGCAAGTGGTGGAGAGTTTCTGCAGCAGGGCTTCGCCTACGTGCAGTCGGGAGGGAGAGAGAGAGAGAGGAGGGCAGCAGGGCGGCTAGGATTGTGGAGGAGGTGTGGGGGGAGGGTGCGCCCCAGCCCTCTATATATAGAGGGGTGGGCGCCAGCCCTAGCCCCTCCCCCAAGCCCTATGTCGGCGGCCAAGGAGGAAGGAGTGGGGGCAAGTTCCCCCCATCTAGAAGCTTTCCTAGGGTTTGCCCTAGGTCTGGCCGGCTGGGCCCTATGGGGCCTTGTGCCCCTGGCCCAATGCGGCCAGGGCACTCCCTCGTAGGCCCATGCCCCCTCCCGGCACGTGGGGCGACGTTGGTCCCCCTCCAAAAGGTTCTAGAAGCTTCCGGTACAATACCGATTAACCCAAAACAATTCCGAACTCCAAAAACTGCATTGCCTTATATGAATCTTATTCTCCGGACCATCCCGGAACCTCTCGTGATGTCCTGGATCCCATCCGAGACTCCGAACAAAAACTCATAAACCAATTATCCAATCTATCCTAGCGTCAAGACACGTTAAGTGTGTGACCCTTCGGGTTCGAGAACATGCAGACATGATCTTATATCAATAATCAACAGCGGGGTCTGGAAACCCATATTGACTCCCACACATTCATCGATGATCATATCGGATGAACCACGATGCCAGGATTCAATCAATCCCATATATATATTCCCTTCGTCTCGCAATATTTTACTTGCCCGAGATTTGATCGTCGGCACTGTCATACCTAGTTCAATCTCGTTCACAGCAAGTACTTTACTCGTTCCGTAATCCGATATCACTTTGTGATTAACTCCTTAACCACATGCTTGCAAGCGGTGTTGATATCGATTACCGAGTGGGCCCAAAGTATATCTCTCCGACTTGGGAGGGACAAATCCCATCTCGATACACACAATCCAACAGGTACTTTCCGATCACCTGAGAGACACCTTTATGATCACCCTCTCATAGGATGACGTTTGATGACCTCAAAGCTTTCTTCCGATACCAGGGAGTTGTATTATCTCATGGTCCAAGGAATACAATATTTGACATAAGAAAAGCTTCGCAAAGATGAACACGATGACACGATCTAATTGCTCCGCTTAGTTTGGGTCTGTCCATCATATCATTCTCCCAATGATATGATCTCATTATTAATCGACAACTCATGTCTATGGTTAGGAAACCTTAACCATCATTAATCAATGAGCTAGTTCATAGAGGCATACTAGGGACACGGTGTTGTTCACAAACCACACAAGTATTAAAGTTTCCGCTTAATACAATTCTAGCATGGAATATAAACTTTATCATGAACAAGAATTATACTAATAACATCTTTATTATTGCCTATAGGGCATAATTCCAACATGGAGCTGGCCTACTCAATAGATAACCAAAAGTGGGTCAATGCAAACAAGAAGTGCTTAGCTTTTGTCAAGAACACGATTGAGAACGCAATAGTGAGCTCAATCGAAGAGTGTGCCTGTGTTGGTGAGTACCTTGCAAAGATAAAGATCCAGTTTACTGGCTCTTCAAAGATGTATGCAACCCAGCTGCTAAAACAACTGGTGACAGAAAAGTATACGGGAGGGCCACATGACATTAGAGAGCACATCTTGAGGATGTCCAACATGGCGGCTAAGTTAAAGCCCATGGATGCGGACCTCGAGCTCAAGCCTGCTATACTGGTGCATCTTGTCATGGCCTCTCTTCCCCAACAGTTCGAGAACTTCGTCATCAACTATAACATGTCCCCTGAAAAGTGGGACATTGAAAAGACCATAGGGATGTGTTCTCAAGAGGAAGAAAGGCTTAAGTCCATTCACGGTGGTTCCTTGAACTATGTGAAGGACAACAGGAAGAGGAACTTCACCAACAGCAACCATGGTGGCTCCCCTTCCAAGCCACATGGCAAGTCCCCCCTACAGCACCAGCATCAGTATCAGCAGTCTACCCCTGGGGACAAAGACCAATTCCACCATTGCAAAAAGGTTGGTCACTACAAAAAGGATTTCCCAATATGGCTAAAGTCCATAATGGCGAAAAACGGTAAAGACATAGTCTCTTTTATAAATGAATCCTTGTATGAAAAGTTTTCTAAATCTACTCTGTGGATTGACTCTGGTGCAACTGTTCATGTTGCCAACTCTTTACACGGGTTCCATTCGACAAGGATTTTGCCAAAAAGAGAAAGACTCATTGAAGTGGCGAATGGGATTCAAGCAGAAGTGGAGGCTGTTAGCGACATTCCTCTGGAGCTGGCTGATGGCTTTACTCTTTTGCTTAAGGATGTTTTATTTGTTCCTTCCATCCATAGAAACTTAATAAAGTATGTCGTGCTTGGACAAAGACATGTATGAGTGTTATTTTGGACATGGCAAATGTGCCATTTGGTTGAAAGATACTTGTGTGGGCGTTGCTTCACTACATGACAAGCTTTATTTATTATCCTTGCATGAGAAAGTGTTTTCTGTGTGTGATGTGAATGAACAAGTTCCCTTGTCGAATAAAGAACAAAAGAAAAGAAAGCAAACTCTTGACTCATCGAAGTTATGGTACTGCAAATTAGGACATATTTCGAGGGGAAAAATAGAAAGCCTCGTTAAAAATGACATTCTTCCTCCGTTAGAGTTCTTAGACATCGAGCAATGCATAGATTGCATTAAAGGAAAATATGTAAAACAAACTAAAAAGGGTGCAAACCGAAGTATAGCTAAACTAGAAATAATCCACACTGATATTTTGGACCGTTTCCTGTAAAAAGTGTGGATGGTTATGATTCATTCATAACATTCACGGATGATCACTCCTGGTATGGTTATATTTATCCAATTAAAGAAAGATATGAAGTATTGGATAAATTTAAAATTTTCAAAGCTGAAGTAGAAAATCAGCACGATAAAAGAATTAAGATAGTCCGGTCCAATCATGGGGGGGAGTACTACGGTGGGCATACTCCATATGGTCAAGTACCAGGACCTTTTGCAAGGTTCCTGCAGGAAAATGGAATAGTCGCCCAGTATTCTATGCCGGGCGAACCTCAGCAAAATGGAGTAGCTGAAAGGCGTAACCGTACCCTTATGGATATGGTGCGCAGTATGATGAGCTATTCCACCCTCCCATTGGGATTGTGGATGGAGGCGCTTAAAACTGCCATTCACATTCTCAACAGAGTACCAAGTAATTCGGGGCCCAAAACACCGTATGAATTGTGGACAGGCAGAGTCCCCTCTCTACACCACTTGAGGGTCTGGGGGAGCCCAGCTAAGGCAAAAGTTTTCAATCCAAACATTGCAAAGTTAGACCCAAAAATAGTATCTTGCCACTTCATCGACTATCCAGATAAGTCAAAAGGCTATCGTTTCTACTGTCCTGACAGATACACAAAGTTTGTAGAAACGAGACATGCAGTCTTCTTGGAGGACGAATTGATGAGGGGGAGCACGGTAGCTCGGGAAATTGATCTTGAGGAGAAGAGGATGCATGCACATAATCCGATGACTCAGGAGCCATTTTTCTCGCTACCTGTTGTGCCAACATTTACAACCCCTGAGGTTGTGGTGTCGGCACCTGTTGTGACTCCACACGTGACAACAATGGGCGAAAGTTCGGAACCTGTCCATCACGAGCCACCTGAACCCACTGTTGAGCATGAAAGGGAGCCAGAACAGCCACATACTGAAAATGTGCCTGAACCCGAGGCAAGAAATGAGCAAGAGTCTAATGAACTCAGAAGGTCTAAAAGAGAACGAAGACCAGCCATTTCCAAAGAAATTTACAAAGTCTACAACATAGAAACAGTTCATATGGAGGGCGATCCTACCTCATATGAAGAAGCCATGAGAAGCCCTCACTCAGCCAAGTGGGTGGAGGCAATGGAAGATGAAATGAAATCGATGAGTTCCAACAATGTTTGGGACTTAGAAGAAATTCCTAAAGGAGCCAAAACAGTAGGATGCAAATGGGTCTACAAAACAAAGTATGACTCCAATGGGAATGTAGAAAAGTACAAACCTAGGCTTGTGGCAAAAGGCTTTATGCAAAGAGAAGGGGTAGATTACAATGAGACTTTTTCTCCGGTCTCATGTAAGGACTCCATCAGAATCATAATGGCACTAGTTTCATGTAGCATCCCATTTGTCTAACAACTGTAATTCTACTTGGTTTAGTAATATAATGGCTACTTCAAATATATAATTGTGCATCATAATTATATCATGCTCATGTCATCATGCCACCTTGCATTTGAGCATCATATAAAACCCTTTTTGGTTTGGATCTTCTCTCATATGCATTGTGAATTGTATTTGCCTCTTGATATTGTATTTGGTTCTTGATATATTGCTTAAATGCCCAAGTTGAGTTGGGGGCATATCTTTTATTGACTCCACCACCTTTCTTGTCATCACCCCATCATTCCACCATTCCACCATATATGAGCATTGCAACTTATTTGGTTTTACCTCTAGCTCATGTGGGTTGGGATGGATCCAATTCTATTTCCTCATGCTCTCATCTTAGCATCATGTGGTTTTCACATTATTGATATGTGGGGAGCCACATGGCCACCTTTGCATGCTATGTTGCAGATTTGCCTCTACTAGCTTCCATGTGGGAACTATCCAATATGTGTACATGCATGAAGCTATAATTTGGCCATGTGATGATCTAGTGGATAAACACACACTAGTATGGTCATATAGCTCCATATATGTGCATAGGATCAACATTTTCCATATTGCATGGTAGTATTCAAATTTGAGTGCATGCATGAGATAAATGCCCATGTGTATTTCTAGTTGTTTTCACGATTAGCAATGTGGCATTTAATGCACTTGCATGGGCCATGCAACCCTCACCATCTTTTGTCCTCTATTGGATTTTATTTGAATTTTGGTGGATCATCTTCCATCTTCCTCTACCCCTCTTTTGCTTGATCTAGTATGGTCTTGCAAAAATCCACCACCACATCTCTATCCCTCTCTTCCATTCCTTTTGTTGATCTTGGTTGAGTTTGCTAAACCCTACACCTATTCTTCATATTCTTGTAAAACGCCAAAATGGCACATACTTCTATTATGTATGTGGGCATCATCTCTCCTCCTTTGTTTTTGTTCCCCTTGCCCCTTTATGTTGTCCAAAATATGTGTTCAATTTCTGCTAAAGCTTCAAATGGTAGAGGCAATAATCTTTGCTTAATTTAAAACAAAACAAACAAACAAGTAAAAGAAATCATATCAGCAAATAAGAGAGAGGTTCATACCTGGCAGCAGCCCACCTTGGGCCCAGCCGCAGCAGCGCAAAAGAGAGCAGCAGCCTACCAGTGCAATACCCTCCTCCGGCCCACCTTCCTCCACGGCCTGGTACCCCTTCACCCCGACGCCGTTCCTGTTCACCGTCTTCCTCTCGACCCCTTCTCTCTGCAGGAAAACGGAGGAGCAGGTAGACGTCCGATGTCGTTTTCCTCGTCAGCACCCACGAGCAAGGCGTGACCACCTTCTTCTTATCCCCGAGCGGCCTCCAAATCCTAGCCCTCTCCCTTCCCTGCGCCGCCATCCCCCCTCTTCCTCTCCTCCGTACCCCGCCTCCCTCGTGCCAAAATTTCAGTGAGGGGAGCATAGAGGTGGAGCTGCCATGGCCGCCAGCGGGAGCGATTGAGCCCAGGAACAGAACCGCCACTTCCACCTCTTCGGAATCGCAGCAGGAGGAGGAGCCGGAGCTGCCGGTGACTTCCTCCTCGCCTTCGTTTTGGTCGTGACCAAGCAGGCCGCCCGTCGCCACCGCCCTGTCCATCTTCCTCCTTCCCCGGTCCCAATTCCTGAGGGAACTGGTCGAGGTGAGCGCCACCTCCTTTCCCCCTCCCTTTCCCCACCTTTCTGCATCATGCCGCCCGGAATCGTCGTCGCCGTCTTCGGTAATCTCCGTCGCGCGTGCAACAGCAGCAACATCTGAGTGCGCCAGCTCTGCAGTAGAACACCCCGAGCAGCAGATTCGTCTCTGTTCCCGGCGAGTTCCCGATCGCCCCGGTCCTTTTTAGCCGAGGATTCCTGAACGAATATCGAAGACCTTCGTGCCCTCTACAATTCTCGTTTTTATGGCGTCACAAAATCTGCAACCGATTGATCGCCATCGTCCTCCGAAGTTTAGCTCAGCTAGCAGTTTTCGTGTTGGTTTTTAGTTTCGTCAGAAAACAGAGCAGCCGCATTTTGCAAAAAGGCCCTAGAGTTTTCCTCGGCTCAACCCGCGCCCCGCCTGTGCCACTTGGCGCTTCCTAGCTGGTTGCGCGCTCTGTGGCCTTCTGCATCTGTCCCTACCCGTCGGTGACTGTGGGTAGTATTCAGCTGCGTGACAAAAGTTTGCCAAACCTTTAATACAAATAAAATTTCAGGAAATGTTTAAATCTAACTAAATTCATATATTATGAAATAATTCGAATTTGTAAAAACTTTCAAAATGAAAAGTAAATGTTTTGCAAATATGAATTCAACCATATTTAGTCAAATCTTTGACTTTGACCCCCCCTTTAATATATTTGATTTAAAAATGGGTTTAAAATGACAAATCCAAATATTAAGTGTAATATATGTTTTGAAATCAGAAAAATGTGAGGAATTCAAATATGCTAACCAAAATATATTTTGAACACTTTAAATTTCAAGTTGTCTAAAATTACAACAAAATGCCCTTTTCCTTAATTAATTAATAACTTTTGTTTTATAACTCCAAATTTAACAAATAATATGTCTAAAATGATTAGCTCGACGAGACCTTTCTGTTTATGCATTCCTTGTTCTGTTTTGCAGCATGCATCATATAAATTTAATGTAAACAGCAACTAATATGAGGATAAAAGGTGACCAAAACACAATAAAAGGCTTTATTCTTGTATTCCACATCTCACCCATGCCATGCTACTTTATTGCCATGCAAATTATGCATAATTCATCATGGCATGATTGTTTGTTTGTCGCATTTTATTCATATGCTTGTGCACTTTATTTATGTTGGCCCTTGTTTGTTTGGTTCTTCTTCGAATAGACGCTGAGCAGGGGATATATCAAGAAAACCAGGAGCATTACCCAGATCCTTCTCTCGCTTCAACTGAGCTGCCAGGCAAGCACTACCACATGCTTGCATACATATAGTACCTATTGCCTCTACCTTATTCTCGCATCATTGAGTCGCGATTGCATTAAACTGAATCCCAAGTATTGCATAGCCTTTACTTTTAAACCCCACCGAAGCTTGTTCCTCCATCCCATGAGCCATTACTATAGGAGTTGTTTGAGTCATGCGAGTCGTAGAACAACATGTGTAGGGTATGTGAGTGTCTGATGGATAATGAGGTGCCTAAACAACTTAACCTGAGTAGTAATGGGATAATTAATGAAAGTGGCACCGGTGAGCAATATCTGCTATTTGGTTTTTCCTGCTCACTTGTGTCCCGTAGGACCGCGAGTACTTGATTCCTGTTCCTTGAATATTCGTGCTATCCACATCCGGGAGGCTTATGGGACCCCCCTAAGCCTGAGCTTGATTCATTCTTATTTCTTGGGGCCACAAACTAGTTTGAGGTTTTATTTACTCTCCTATACTAATGCCATGCTTTACTGCTTTATTTAAATTGTGCGATGTACTGCACCTGTACTGTTTAGGATCGGGACACGATTTTGCGGTATCGACAAGCCCAGTCACACTTTCGGGTTCCCAGTCGTTTACAGCCGTCCACCCAAACCTTGAGTCCGTCTCGGAGTCAGCTAACTTCGTTGCGGGTAGCTTAATGGGGTGGCCCCTGAAATATTTCTGAATCTTGTGATTGCTTTGTCGTGAAAGCCTCGTTGGGTTTTGATTTGGTTTTTCCGAGGTTGATCGAGTGTGTGTTGCTATTTGTGCACCCCTGCAGGGTGAAACTTTCTGAAAGCCGTGTCCGCGGTTATGGACGACTTGGAGCACAGTTTCTCGATCATAGACAAGCATAACTAAAGTACCGCTTTTAATTGACTAAGTAATTGACTAGTAATTAGTGCAATACTCATGGAATGGATAATAAAACTGCCAACGGATGGGGGGGTTGTTCGTCCGCTTCCTCGTTGGTAAGCGAGGAGGAGGATGGATCTGTTGATATTACTGTTATAACTGTGGTCATTAATTCACGGACATCCGTCTATCTTTGGTTAGGCGGATGGTTAGCGAGTATCTATAGAATTGTTAGGGTTTATCTTTTGCTGCAATTGCGTCACCCCAGGTTGTGTCCCCTTTAGAGGCATAAAGACTTGCTGAGTACCCCTAGGGTCTCACACGATAAATTATTTGATTCAGATGAACAGGTACACTCACAAGATGGATATTGGGTGGAGGAGACGGACGATGTGGGCAATTATCATTCGGTGTAGGGATTCCGGGAACGGGGATCCATGAGATCTGTGGGCGGGATGTGTTTATTTATGGGGCATCTTATGCCGATTTGCTTCTTATCCATACTCGGATCTTGTTTGCCGCTTCCACCTGATACTCTGATGTTTGATATATGAGGAGATATCCTAAACTATTATATCTATCTAGGACATTTGGATCTTGCCGTATGGCATTGCAATATTTCTATTTATTTTAGATGGAATGGCTCTGATGTACTGTTGTATGGTGGCTTGCATACATACTCATTTGTGTATGTAGTTGATCCCTTCGCCTGCCGATTACGCCGCCCGTTCTTGTCCCGATGTTTGGAAATGGTTAGGACGGCCGAAAGGTCTACCTGTGAGTGGCATTTGGGCCCTACCGTACTATTTTAACCATTTCCGTTCATCCAGGCTTGTAACTAGGAGCATAATTCACCGAGGTAGTTACAATTGGTATCAGAGCCATCCCGCCCTTCAGGGTCTTAGCCAAATGGTCGTTGTCAGTCTAGCAAATATTTTTGGTAGCTATGTATACTAGGGAAAAACAAAACGCGAGAGTAGGACTGCTTTCACTTTTCTTCTTACCCACCCACCCACCCTTTTCTGGTAAGGAAGTGTAACGTCTTCAATCCTCTCCTTAAAATTCAAACTAGGATTCACGTGTTCGAGGTTTCCGTAGTACCATAGGTTGTGTGTGTGTGTGTGTGTGTGTAATTCCTTGTCTATCTGTTGCATCCAAGTTGTTATCACAATCGGCCTTTTGGTTATCAACTGTTGGTACATTCCATATCGACAGGCTTTTGCAAACCGACGTGATCTATCTGATTCATTGTATACCGCCGCGATCTGTCTTACTCTTTGTTATCCGACGTTATCTTGTTTGGGGTGTTCGTTTCCGTAGTTGCCAATCTTTAGGTTCATCGTGAGAAGAAGGGGTTAGGATATGTGTTCTATTTATTCATGTGCGGAGTAATGATTTGAGTGCGGGCTGGAGTCGCGACCATACCACTACTTTTATCATTCGCTCTTGTATATTGAATTGGTAGAGTCACTAATCTTGATTCATTAAGTGTTTTTGCACATCTACTGGTATTTTAATGCCGAAATTTGCAGAAAATCTTTCTTTGATATATCTGTGTACCACACTTCTTTGCAGTCGTGTGCGATATGCTTAATATCTTCTAGGTGCTTTGAACTTTGTTGATATTTTAATATCATCTTAGTAAATTGTATCATTTAATCTTGGTTAATTCCATCTTGGTACTATTTTGGATTATTATTATTCTCCATTATAGTACTGACTTGTGTTTTATATCAATCACAGGATGGCACCACCACGCCGTTCTGATGAGGACATACCACCTGAACTGGGGTCCGCGTTGTCAAACATCGCCAATGCCTTGGCAGCAATGCAGCAGAACCAGCAGCGTTTTGAAGAGAGTGTTCGGAGGAATGAGTTTGCTCCGCTACCTCCACCTCCCAAGCGAGGAGACATCAAAAGCTTCCTGAAGTTCAACCCACGCCAATTTGATGTTTCTGATCAAACACTTGATGCTGATGATTGGTTGCGTGAGATGTCAAGGCTACTGACGACTGCTGATGTTCCTGAGCAAGAATGGGTAAAGTGTGCTACTCACCTTCTGAAGGGAGATGCAGCTCTCTGGTGGGAGAATTACCTGAAGGCAAACTGCATTGGTTTTCAGCCTACTTGGGAACAGTTCACTGGAGCCTTCAAAGAGCAGTATCTGTCAGAAATTGTCATGGAAAGGATGAAGGAAGTGTTTCTCAACCTCAAGCAGGGAAATGACAATGTCAATACCTACATCAGGAATTTCATGAATCTTTCTCGTTATGGTGGCGATGAGATCTCTGATGACAAGAAGAAGCAAAAGAGGTTCCGGCAAGGGCTCAATGCATCGATTAAATATGCAATCACACATGCAAGGCCGGCGTCTTTTCTGGAACTTCAGCATACAGATCTGCAGGAAGAAGCAAGTAAGCAAGTGTTTGAGGAGTCAAAGAAACACAATCGTGATGCAGCAAGCTCTTCAGCTATGTCAACTCCTTCTAAGCCTCGTTGGGTTTTGATTTGGTTTTTCCGAGGTTGATCGAGTGTGTGTTGCTATTTGTGCACCCCTGCAGGGTGAAACTTTCTGAAAGCCGTGTCCGCGGTTATGGACGACTTGGAGCACAGTTTCTCGATCATAGACAAGCATAACTAAAGTACCGCTTTTAATTGACTAAGTAATTGACTAGTAATTAGTGCAATACTCATGGAATGGATAATAAAACTGCCAACGGATAGGGGGTTGTTCGTCCGCTTCCTCGTTGGTAAGCGAGGAGGAGGATGGATCTGTTGATATTACTGTTATAACTGTGGTCATTAATTCACGGACATCCGTCTATCTTTGGTTAGGCGGATGGTTAGCGAGTATCTATAGAATTGTTAGGGTTTATCTGTTGCAATTGCATCACCCCAGGTTGTGTCCCCTTTAGAGGCATAAAGACTTGCTGAGTACCCCTAGGGTCTCACACGATAAATTATTTGATTCAGATGAACAGGTACACTCACAAGATGGATACTGGGTGGAGGAGACGGACGATGTGGGCAATGATCATTCGGTGTAGGGATTCCGGGAACGTGGATCCGTGAGATCTGTGGGCGGGATGTGTTTATTTATGGGGCATATTATGCCGATTTGCTTCTTATCTGTACTCGGATCTTGTTTGCCGCTTCCACCTGATACTCTGATGTTTGATGTACGAGGAGATATCCTAAACTATTATATCTATCTAGGACATTTGGATCTTGCCGTATGGCGTTGCAATATTTCTATTTCTTTTAGATGGAATGGCTCTGATGTACTGTTGTATGGTGGCTTTCATACATACTCATTTGTGTATGTAGTTGATCCCTTCGCCTGCCGATTACGCCGCCCGTTCTTGTCCCGATGTTTGGAAATGGTTGGGACGGCCGAAAGGTCTACCTGTGAGTGGCATTTGGGCCCCACCGTACTATTTCAACCATTTCCGTTCATCCAGGCTTGTAACTAGGAGCGTAATTCACCGAGGTAGTTACATTTCACATTTTGATTTAGATTTACATCAAATAGATATTAAGACGGCATTTCTAAATGGAGATTTAGAAGAAAATGTTTACATGAAACAACCCATGGGTTTTTTCATGGAGGGGAAGGAACATATGGGATGCCGCCTAAAAAAATCCATTTATGGGTTAAAGCAAGCCTCTAGGCAGTGGTATTTAAGTTTAATGATACAATTAAAAGTTTTGGATTCAAAGAGAATATTGAGAACAACTGCATTTATGCAAAGTTTAAAAGTGGGAAATATATTTTCCTAATTCTGTATGTGGATGATATCTTGCTTGCAAGCAGTGATGTCAGTCTACTAGTAGAAACAAAGAAGTTCGTGTCTTCAAATTTTGACATGAAAGACCTTGGTGAAGCCTCTTATGTTTTGGGCATAGAAATTCACCGAGATAGAAAGAATGGAGTGTTAGGACTGTCGCAGAAAGCATATTGTGAAAAGATTATAAAGAAATACAATATGCATGCGAGTAATGCAACACCTGCTCCCATAGTTAAGGGCAATCCCAATGTCCAAAGAACCAATATGAGATCGATCAAATGAAGTCAGTACCATATGCTTCGGTTGTTGGAAGCTTACAGTATGCACAAGTGTGAACTTACCCTGACTTAGCTTTTATCACCGGGGTACTCGGTAGATATCAAGAGAATCCAGGCATAGAGCACTGAAAGATGGTAAAGAAAGCTTTGCGTTATGTGCAAGACACAAAAGGCCTCATGCTAACATATAAAAGATCTGATTCCCTAAAGATAAAAGGGTATTCAGATGCGGATTTTGCGGGAGATAAAGACGATAGAAAGTCCACGACAAGATATGTCTTTACTCTCGCAAGAGGTGCTATTTCGTGGAGAAGCGCCAAACAGTCAATAGTTGCATCATCTATGATGTATGCAGAATTTATAGCATGTTATGAGGCCATGGGATAGACGTTATGGTTAAAGAAATTTCTACCCGACTTGAAAGTGGTTGACTGCATCAGCAGGCCACTAAAGATGTACTGCGACAACGAGCCCGCAGTATTCTATGCTCACAACAAGTCGAGTAATGCTACAAAGTCTATATATATAAAGTACTATGTTGTGAAGGACAAAGTCCAGGATCAAACTATAAGACTCGAGCATATAAGGACAAAGGATATGCTTGCGGATCCGCTAACGAAAGGCTTACCACCCAATGTGTTCAAGGAACACATAGCCGACATGGGTTTAATGGAAAGCCTATGATTCTTGGACTACAGAGGCCTAAAAGTACCAGGATTTGTTTCAAAATAGAAAAGTATGTAGTGGCTGTCTGATTCTATCGGCAATTGAGCTGAGACGATGAAACATGCTCTATGTATTGATCTGTGATGAAACAAGTAAAGTACAAAGTTAAAAGTAAAGTCGAGATCAAGGGGGAGAATGTTAGATTGATCTCAACGTGACAGAGCCCAACGACGCCCCTATCCGCGCCCTGATCGGGGGCGCCCAACCCTATTTGGTTGGTGGGCCCCTGTCGCCGCGCTATATAAAGTGGTGGGGGGACCGACAGCACGGGTCACGAGGATCGCCGCTATGCCAATCACCCTACCTACACCCCTACCGATCTAGGGTTAGCGTGAGCCAACGGGAAGCGTCGCCACCACCGCACACCCACGCCGTCGACCCTTTCCCATGGCTAATAACGGCGGATCTAGCTCTAGGACTAGCTCCGGCATCCCCTCTGGCTCGTACTTGTCGAGCCATTGCGCAGGTAGTGCCTCTCCTCTCCGATCTCTCTCTCCCTCTTAGACCTACGAGTTCGAATCTTACAGTGCATCTACCAAGGTTAGACTAGATCTAACAGGGTGACCCCAACGACGGTGCTAGGCGAGCTCCAATTCGCTTCTGAAAACTGAACTGGTGTTCGAATCTTACAGTGCATCTATCAAGGTTAGAGTAGATCTAACAGGGTGACCCCAACGACGGTGCTAGGAGAGCTCCAATTCGCTTGTGAAAACTGAGTTGGTGTCTGGTGCACCGATAGCTCCTTGTAATTGTAATGCCCATGGTAGGAAAATCTCGCACTCGGCACTCCTCTCTGTCGTCTGGCAAAAGGCCTTTTTTGGTTTGATTGCTGCTTCGGCTAGGAAACCTGTTTGCAGAGTTTCATTCTATGAATAGAGCCGGGAACGGTGGTCCCTGTTGTTCCAAAAAAACACTTGGGAATATTAGTATTTAACCAGATCAAGTAGATCGGGATGTAAGACTGATTATGCATGCCTCTCAGTTTTAATGCTGTAGGTAGCTACAGCTTAATTCCCAGCCACACATTACAATACATCATTCTTAGCTCTTCGGCCACACGCCACAATTCTTATTCAGGATTCACTTTCCACTTATTCGAGATACTTTCCACTTGCGATTAGAGAGATGCTTCCTTGTTCGAGATAAGCGTCCCTGTCACGTACGCCTCTGCCGAAGCGCTATGCACAAGCTTGTACCTAACCTGAGCCATCAGCGTTCTAACAAAATGCACAATCAAAGACAAGAACATCACCGTCGGGAAACATACTCAGGGTAACGCAACGACGACACCTTTAAGCACACGTATACTAATCCGGAAACAGAGACGCAAATACTGAACAGCATATAAGCAGCAACCGTACACAGAACATCAGGATCATCACATTCACATATACGACATAATACATCTTAATTCTCCAGCCACATGTTACAATACATCTTAATTCTTCAGCCACACGTTACAATACATCTTAATTCTCCAGTCACACGTTACAATACATTTGAATTCTCCAGCCACACGTTACAATTCTTATTCAGGATTCACTTTCCACTTGCAATTAGGGAGATGCTTCCATTGGCGGAGCTATGTACAAGTGAGGGGGCGGTGCCCCCCCCCCCCAGTCTAATCTGTTTTGCTTAATTAGCCTTTATAATATCGGCTTAGATAGGAGAAAAGTGGGTTAGTAGCCCCCCTCCCAGCTAGACATGCACAAGTAGCGGGCCCCCCATGGAGTCTCGTCTAGCTCTGCCACTGGATGCTTCCTTGTTCTAGATAAGCGTCCATGTCACGTACGCAGGCTATGGACGAAGTTTCTTCCTAACCCGAGCAGTCAGCCTTATTGCGTTCTAGTAACAGAAACTGCACAATCATGGCAAGAACGGCACCGCCGAGAATCATACTCAGGGTCACGCAACACGCTCCGTTAAGCACAAATACACTAATCTGGAAACAAGGACGCAACAACAGTACACAGTACATCATGATTCAGGCTGCAAGTGGGACTAACCGCGGGTGGCCTGCATACGCCGCAAACACCCACATATGTCAAGGGGGTATACGCGGAAGCCTGCAAAGTAGCAACGTCCATTATGCGACGCCCGCTTGTCCCGCATAATCCAACATCTCAACTAGAGCTAGCTTAGTGCGCTTCATTATCAACCACATAGTCCTCTGCTCCGGGTTTTTTTTTACCAATGGGGGCTTTTCCTTCACCGTCCCCATGGGAGTGCATTTTACAAGAGAATGGGTCACACCTGTTTTGTTTAACTGAATTGGGGAGAGAAGCCAAAGATGAGCTAGAGCCACAAGCACGTGAAATGTCAAACCCAAAAGGGTGACAGGTTGACATGACACCGAATCAGCAAGAGTGAACACATAAGTGTCACTGATCCCTTATATGTATGAGACGAACACAAAAGAGTGAGGCCAGACACTGAATAAGGGACCCACGGAGTGCAACCCACGAAGTGTCGCGGTGCCCGGGCACGCTGCAGGCACAATCGGACTGTATTTACCGATGGCAAACCACATCGTCTTCTTCATGTCCTGCCGCACCAGGGGCAAAGACAATGGAGCCGCCAATGGCGGCACTATCAACAGCCACCCTACAGCCTGGGACCACGGTGGCGGGGACGAGTCGCCGAGGATCGGCGCGGGGGCTAGGGCCTGCACGGTCGTCGACAGCCGGGTCAAGCTCACACTCAGGCTCAAGGCTCGAAGGTCGTCGCAGCAGTCCACCGCCCTGCGCAGCGGCATGAACGCGTCGTCGTCCTCCTCGACGCCGGGCTCCCACGGCCGCGCGGTGCGGGCGATGAACCAGCTGGTCGTGACCGTCGTTCGATGACCTCCGCCAAGATCATGCGGGTCCTCGTCCTGCAGTACGTGGCCACCAGGCAGATCGAGCCTGATGACCTCGCCGGCGCGGCGACTGCGATGCTCACGGAGAGATGTACGGGAATGGCATCGGCAGGACCAGCACGGCCGCAATGGAGAGTGCTCTGTCTGGCGCTCGTGGCCGGCAAGATCATTACCGAGTGTGTGCCTAGCATGCGCATCAGCGCCGCGCGCACCCACCGCATAGGCTACCTTGTACAGACCGCAGCAGGGCAGCTTTGCACCGGAGTAAAATCGTTACGAGGAAAGCGAGGAACCGGTTATGTGGGTTACAAAGTCCCGCCTAATCTTTCGTCCTGCCTGCGGGCATCGGACCAAACACATAGCGATAGTCAAACGTTGGGAGGTTTTATGTGGGGCGGGCAATGCCGCGGATGTCCCGCATCCACTTGCAGCCTGAATCATGATCATCACATACGACACAAGCATAAAAGAGACAATATAAACACTTGGGGCCAAACACAGAGCATTAGTCAAACGATGGGAGGTTTTATTTAGTCGGCAACATCTCAGACGAACCATTCTGATATGCTGGTAGTACAGCAGCATAATGGGGTGGCGGTACAACTTGCATCAAGCAAGAAACGGTTTTTAACAGAGCGACAATAGCGTTGCGTCTTCAATATAGAGAAGAAATAGCTACTAGAGGTATTATCACAGGTTCAAGCTTCCGAGGAGGCTTCCGGTATCTGGTAGTACCACAACGATACGATATGATATGCTGCGTATAAGCATTTATAGGCAGCTTAGAAGCCGTGGATCTTGATGAGCTCCTTCTTCGCGATCCCAGCCTAGCAGAAAAGGATCGAGGGTGATCAGATGGGGATACATTGACGAAATGAAGAGGTGGTTTTCATACAGGGAGAGGTCGAAAGTACCTGGACTAGGAAAGTAGCAACATTCTTACGCTGATCACCCTGAAGCTGAATGACCTGCAGACAGTCGATTGGTTAGTCAGTATATATCATATATCAACACCATCATCAGAGAATAGACAAACCAGTTGAAGCATGGAGGGCTGTATCATACCTGGCCTAGCTCGGGGTCCTGGACTACTGTGCCATTGCAGCAGAATTCCTTCTTGAGATCCTTGAGGATCTTGTTGTAGCTGTACTCTTTCTTCAAGCCCTGAACAGTAGTCAGACTCTTCCTGCCGTTGCGCTGCTGGATGCGCACATGCACATAATCTTTTGCTCCAGGGCCTGCACCAGCATCCTCAGCATTTGCCTCAGCAAACGGATCTACAAAAGCAAAGACATGATGAACAACCCGAGGTGTTTTGACAGGGGAACAGGTTAAACATAAAACCCTTGCCTAGGGTGAGCAGGTGACTACTCAAATTTCCAAACTCAATAATCATGTTTTGCCAAACTCAAGAGTAACATGTGTTATCCAACAGTCTATAAAATGGTCAATTTAGTATTTACTTCATCAGCAGTAAGAGACAGGGAGGAAATGGAAACATACCGAAGGCAGATGGAAGTGTAACGTCAAGATCAGACATGAAACTTGGTTGTTGAGGTTTGACTGGGACCGAACAGATCAAAGTTTCTTGCTGGTCTTTTATGTGGAAGCTGCACAGAATCACCATATATATCCATCAGAAGCTATTCAATGGTGACTAAATATTCAGAAATAAATAACAACGTAAAGGGATTTGTAGACTTCAGCCTAGCCGACCACAGGATGTTGCCTATACCAAAAAAGACCAACAGATCGAGAGCGTACCACATGAACTATTAAACAGTACCCACGCAGACGTAAGGAAATAACATGACCTCAGGAAACAGATGAAACTCTCCGAGGATAAGTAATCAGCAAATCTAACCATTTGCCTACCGCTAGACGAAGAATCCACCTATTCTCCCATCCGCGACAGCAGAAATGAACGATTCGCAACAACCTAGGATACAGGGGATTCTACCAGCCCAGATCGCGAGAGTAATCAATCATTCGGCCGTGAGATTCTATCCGACTTTATTGATTCCCAAAATTTCTGACGACCAAACAACTAAAACGACACAGATCTCCTCGTTTACCACCTCCTCGGACGCCATGCGCACCAAATCCAGAATAAACCGCGTCAAATCGACGCACCAAAAATTTGCCGACGCCGACGCAAAAACTACGAGATCCGCTAAATCACCAAATCACTAACCGTGGAAGCGCGGATCAATCGAATATTCGCGACTAGATGTTACGGAAGTCCTAGAAATCATCAGGGATTTAATCGGGGAGGGAGGGGAAAGCGGGCGGTTACCTTTTGCTGGTTGAGCGCACGCAAGAGGGGAGGAGAGGGAGGCGACGCGGTGCGAGGAGAGAAGAGGGGACGCGGTGACGGTGAGAGGCGGATATGAGAGACTCTGGCCGGGAGGTGTCGCCCAATTATAGCAGGAGGAAACGTATAATTAGGCAAACCGCCTTTCCGAGAGAGGCTGTACACGGCTCTAGGGTTCTGGATTCCTGCCGACCCATCCAGGAATAGAGTTTTTTTTTAAATATAAATCGTAGGCCCTCGTAACAAGCAGCGAACGCACACACACCTAAACTATACTTCTATCAGCACCTCCGACTAACTGAGCCGACGAATTGGGTCTTGAGATTGACAAAGTCACTATAGGTCACTCGCTCTTGACGGGAACATCGCCTTCCACTGAAAAAATATTCTGTCTTTTATGCAATACATAGTATCAAACTTAGGGTTTAAACTCTGATAAGCTAGAATACAATCATTCTCCTAGCCACACTAGCCACCCAACCACAGATTGGTTTACAACAGACTTTTTTTACTATAATATATAATATACAATATATACAACCTTTGTCGAAAGCCTAAGACATAACTTTTTTCAAAAGTCAAACTAACTAAAGTTTTGACCAAATTTTTAGAGAAAAATATTAATATTTACAATACGTAATCTATACCCTTTTATAACATAGCTACATGGACTAATTCTATACTAAACTATTCTCTCCGTCCAAAAAATACCATACTTATGGAGAGTATATTTGACCAAAATTTGTTCAAAACATCTAGGGTTCATCCCCTCGTCGGCGACGTCGTCGGTCCACTCCGCCTCTGGTGGCCCTAGGGCCTTGGAGGTGTAGCGGACCACATCCTCTCGCCGGTGAGAGGTTTTCCAATCTTCATTTAGCCTGTTTTTAGTGTCTTATTTGGGATACTGAGGCGACGGCTACGTCCTGAGTCAGAATAAGGTTCTTCCCGCTCTATCCTCGCTCCAGTGGTGTATCTAGTATCGACGGAGGGCACGTGGAGTTGTTTTTCCGGCAAATCTTTTAGGATTCTTTCCATTTTTATATTTGTTGGTGTGATTTTAAGTCAGTCTCTTCCGATCTACGGTTGTTATAATTGGTGATGGTTGTTGCTCTGGTGCGGTGGTTCATTATGACCTTAGCACGATGACTTTCCGTTTGTCTATTATAACAAACTCTATTGTGACAAGATTTGTCTGGCTCTATTGATGGAGGGGCGAGGACGACGTCGCGCCTTCGGCTTGTGCTAGTGTTCGTAGTCGTCGCTACGTGATTCAGTGACCTATTTGTAATTTATATTACTTTTAGACCTCTTTGTACTAGTGTAGATAATTTTTAATAGATCAGTGGAATTTTGCAAAAAAAAAGTTCATAATGACGGTAGCTCAATCATGCACTTGCACTACTGGAAGGTAAAAACTTCCCTCACTGCCACGCGGATCAGAACACAAGCCAATTGAGTAAAAATGGGGTGTGAGCCGTACAGTTTTTCGGAAGCAATGAACACAAGTTTACCCAGGTTCAGATCTGACTGCGGTAATCGGTTCCTACTCCTGCTAGCAACCCAGTAATATATCAGCGAGAGCCAGATGTTATAGTGGATTACAAGAGAGGTTCGCCTGTGCAAGATGGTTATAATTGTAGTAGAGATTATGCCCCAAAAGGCTCCCTCAGCTCCTGTTTATATAGTCACCAGAACCTAGGGTTACAGGAGAAACCTATCCGGCTACGTTACAGAGTCGGTAACTAGATACAACTTGGACTACAAGTAATAGTACAGGTCTAAGTCGGTAAGTCTTCTGGGCCTTGTCGTAGCCGGATTGGACTCCATCTTCTTTCCCTGACTGGGCCTCCCGTGAAGCAAATCTCTAACCCGTTGGTGGGCCATCCTGATCAGTAAGTCCTGTGGGTATACCTGGAAAGTATATCCCCAACAGTAGCCCACGGAAATCTCCAAGATCCAAAGTCGGATAAATTGTCTAGCTTAATGGTTTCTTTGTCTTGTGAATCTTGAAGGGTTCTCGAAAACTTCATTCAATTATGTAGGATTCCGAATCATCTGAGTCGGATATGTTTCCTTGACTTTAGTCTTTTTCCTGCTCGATTCGAAACATGAGCCAAATTTAAACAGTGGTGTGTCGTCTGACAACCTTTTTAGACCAGGTCTTATCATTAACAAGTGTCCCATCAGCACGACCGTTGGTGGGTCCGTCCTTTACAAAACAGAGCACTATTTCAATGTCCGCGCGAGAATTGAGGGGGCGGAGCCGTCGCGAGGAAGCCACCTACCTCTTTACTATACACGTGGTGCAAATCGCGTGGTTTAACGAGGATCCTTGGCGTGGAGGTTAATAAAAAGAAGAAGAAATCTATTCCTCCCAAATTCATTCCTCGCCACTCTTCATTTCCTCCTCGTACTCCTCGAGCGCTCCGCACCCTCCCCCATCTGCACAACCAACAACCCTTAGCGCCGCCATTTCTTGACCTCCTCCGGCGATATGGAAACGCTATAAAGTTCTAGAGCAGCGGCGACGACGGGCACAACGACAACGGACGATAGGAAGCTGCGGGGCCTTTGGGTCCCTAGCGCCATGGACAACGCAGATCTCCAAGTCATGGAGGACGAGGGCTACCTCGTCGCCGGAGCGTGGCGGAACGGCGCTGGAGACACCGTTCCCGCACCGCCCGACGGCGAGCGAGTTCTCTTTGGCACGCACATCGACCGCAGCCTCAGCCTTCCACCGTCGGAGTTCTTCACCGAAGTTCTCCAATATTACAGTGTGCAACTTCACAATCTTCCTCCCAACTCTTTGCTTGAGCTTAGTGCTCATGCAACTCTTATCGAGGGATTTATTGGTATTAGACTGAGCCTTACTCTTTTCTGGTACTACTATGGTACCCGGAAGAACTCTATCAGTGTCGGTGTTCCTTACACCATCGGTACTCTTAGCTTAGTCCTTAGGAGAAACCGAGTTTATCCTAGGATTAACGCTAGTGAATCTGTAAAAAGATGGGTTGGAACCTTCTTTTATCATAAGGATATTACAGCCCTAAACAAGGCGGAAAGTCTTCCAGCCTTCATCGACGATGCCGCTCCCCACCAAGAATCATGGGATGCAGAAGCACCGGAATTGTCCGAAGACTTGGTCCTCGCCAAGAGGCGGATTGAATTTTTGATGAAGCACAAGGGGCTCCGCGGATCCGACTTCATCCACTACTGCCTGGATCGCCGAATTCAACCACTGCAGTATCACGGATACCGCCTGATGCACACGGTGACCGAATACCGGAAAGACAGCCTGAGGGTGAGTCTGAATCGCATTCTTGCGAAGGACTATGATGACTGTAAGTGCACAGATCGTTTGTAGCTAGTTTTAAAATAAAGATATCGACCCCACAGGGAGCAGGAGTCTGAAGTCTAAGAATTCTTGAATTAAATACTAAAATAGAAATGCTAAAATAAAGTTCTAAGTAACAAGATAAAATACGAGTATTGTATAAAAAGGTGTTTTTAGTTTTTTGGTATAAGAGAACAATAAGTAAAGTAAAACAAACTGAATACAAAAAGTAATTTAGTATCACGTGTGTAAAAGATATTTAAAACTACAATGGGGAAAAACGTTCTCAGGGATTAGCGGATACGCCACTAGCATTATAAAGGGCTAAGGTAAAGATTATTATCATGAACATTCTTGACTATGTATGTGTGGAAGGAACTCTGTATTTGAACAAATAGGCAGCAACTGCTGCTCACTTCATCCTCATAACCACAACAGATAGCAATCAACATTAATTGAATTACTATGCTATTAAGGGACTTAATCCCGCGGGACGTATCCCATGGCATAGATAGTGTTCCGTGAGTTTCCTCAGTTCCCAAGTTGACACATAAGGAGTGCCAATAGGTTTATAGTCACTGTAAGTGCTAACACACCTCCTTCTACTAACAAGTAGTTCCCTCCATCAAGTCCCCACAAGAGGCAAATATTGAGAGGTCGACTTCTCCCAACATCAAGATAAAGACAATCTAACACATGGTCACAGCGATGAATATCATAATAAACTTTATCTTATTTCAATCTCATACTAGGGTTTCTCCATCTTCCCAAGAACTAATGATCTACTCAGACATGGAGGAAATCAACATCATGGCAAAAGTAATGGAATCTATCATAGATAAATAGTACTTGAATAAATCCACAACGAGTACAGAAATTACAACAAGATCTAGACAAGATGTAGATGGTATGGATGGAGATGGTGGTGATGCAGCGGTTGATAATGAAGATCGATGTCTTAGCCTCATGGATCTGCGCAGGGCGAAGATGGATCCCCGGTGGATGAGTTCCCCCTCCAGATGCCTTCCGGGGGTGAGGTTTCGGCGATTTTTGGGTGTTCTGTATGTCGTCTCTCCCATCCAGTTGCACAGGGTGAAACTATTTGAGGAGGCGTTGGCGGCGCCAACTATACGGCTGGAACTATACGGCCGGAAAATTTATTCTCGCCATATAGTTGGTCATTAAACCTTCTATATACTTTGTTCGCTTCGGGTTTTCTTCTGGTATTCTTGATATTTCCCGAATAAGCGATTTACGTTGTTTTTTACTCCTTTTCACTCCAGTACAACTACTCCAAGAATTGTGTCCACTGTGTCCATCATCTATCATGATCCTGATGAAAATAGACATAAAAGATGCGCGCAAGCACCATAAAATACCAATATCCTACTACTAAAATGCAAAATAATAATATAAAACATGATGCAAATATGCACTTATCAACTTTCCCAAGCTTAGACTCTTGCTCGTCTCGAGCAAGTTTAGCTTTAATAGATGTGATGCTCATAAAATCTCAAACGTTCCTTTGTCTCACTACAAGACAATGGTGTATGCCTATTTTCTCTTTGCACATTCGCTCTTTTTCTTCTTTCTTTTCTTCTTCTTTTCTTCTTTATTTATATATATATATTTATTTGCTCACACTTTTGTTTAAGTGATGTGCAAAGGAGATAGTCATACATTCCAATTCATGTAGGAATTCAAAGTTTAACGATCTCAATTACCAAATTCCAATTGTATATGAAGCATCTTTCGTGGCTAAAGACTCTATCTCGACTTGTTCTCACTCTAATTCGATAGCACTTTTTAATTTTCCTTTGTTCAAGGTTTTCTTTCTCAACTTGACTAATCATATATATTTTTTATTTCTTTATAAATCAAACCATGAACTTAAAACATATTGACTAAATTATCTTTGTATATTCTATTAGTACCAATGGTGTGGAAGACTCCTATTGCTATCATCAAGTGCAAGTAAAATTATACTCAAGCCATTCATATATCTAATAAGACAAACACGAACTCAATAATGCTCCATATATAATAATAAAATCAGAATTTCATAAAAGGGATCGACTATTCTTGAAGGGAATTCTAATGATGCAAACTTTATTTCTAAACTCGAACTAATGCAAAAGTAAAATAATAATGTAAAACTTATAAGATAGGTTACAAGGTCTTAAAGATCTCCCCAAGCTTGGAATCAAGCTAGGCGGGATCAAATAACCCCTCGCGATTATTTGATACCATGATTATTGTAGATCACTGTGGTGCCATGGCACATGGTGTCTTCTCTTCACGTTCTAGCCACGGCCTCTAGTTCTTTAATGCGTAGCTTGTAGAGGAGATTATTACTCTCCATCACTTTCACCCGTTCTTTAATGATCTCATTGTTATTTTGGAGGGTTTGTATCGCCTTAAGACTCATAGAAAAACCTGCTTAGGTGGTCTTCTTAATATCCTCATCGAGTTTATCAAGATAAAATCGTAGCCATCGAAGATGTCTGGGTGTCCCTGGTGCCTCCTTGTCCATCTCTGCGATCTTCAGCTCGAGGGCCTTCAACTCCTTCTTCTGGCGTTCTTTGTCTATTGGAGATATGCCCTAGAGGCAATAATAAATATAGTTATTATTATATCTTTGTGTTTATGATAAATGTTTACATTCATGCTATAATAGTATTAACAAGGAAACATTGATACTTGTAAATAGGGCACCATCTAAATCCGTTGAAACGACACCGTATGAATTATGGTTTGGGAAGAAACCTAAATTGTCGTTCCTTAAAGTTTGGGGTTGCGAAGCCTATGTAAAGAAGTTACAGCCGGACAAGCTTGAACCCAAAGCGGAAAAATGCGTCTTCATAGGATACCCGAAGGAAACTATTGGGTATACCTTCTATCATAGATCCGAAGGCAAAATCTTCATTGCCAAGAATGGATCCTTTCTAGAGAAGGAATTTCTCTCGAAAGAAGTGACTGGAAGGAAAGTAGAACTCGACGAGGTTGTCGAACCTTCTCTCGAAATTGCGAGTAGCGCAGCACCGGAAGAAGTTCCTGTGGTGCCTGCACCAATTAGAGAGGAAGCTAATGATGATGATCATGAAACTTCGGTTGAAGTTGCTATAGAGCCTCGGAGGTCAATGAGAACTCGTACCACTCCAGATTGGTATGATCCCGTTATGAGTATCATGTTGGTGGACAACACCGATGACCCTGAGACATATGAGGAAGCAATGACGAGCCCAGATTCCAATAAATGGCAAGAAGCCATGAAATCCGAGATTGGATCCATGTACGAAAACCAAGTATGGACCTTGGTGGACTTACCAGATGGCCGGAAGGCTATCGAGAACAAATGGATCTTCAAGAAGAAAATAGATGCTGATGGTAATGTTACTGTCTATAAAGCTCGACTTGTCGCAAAAGGGTTTCGACAAATTCAAGGAGTTGACTACGATGAGACTTTCTCACCAGTAGCGAAGCTAAAGTCTGTGAGGATTATGTTAGCAATCGCTGCATATTATGATTATGAGATATGGCAGATGGATGTCAAAACAGCATTCCTCAATGGAGATATTGATGAAGAGTTGTATATGATGCAACCCAAAGGTTTTGTCGATCCTAAATATGCTAACAAAGTATGCAAACTTCAACGGTCCATTTATGGATTGAAGCAAGCATCCCGAAGTTGGAATCAACGTTTTGATAAGGTGATCAAAAGTTTTGGTTTTATACAAACTTATGGAGAAGCTTGTATTTACAAGAAAGTGAGTGGGAGCTCTGTAGCATTCTTAATACTATATGTGGATGACATATTATTGATTGGGAATGATGTAGACCTTCTTAATAGTGTCAAGGAATATTTGAATAATAGTTTTTCAATGAAGGATCTTGGCGAAGCAGTTTACATATTAGGCATAAAGATTTATAGAGATAGATCGAAACGCCAAATATCATTGTCACAGAGTACATATTTGGACAAAGTTCTAAAGAGATTTGGAATGGAAGATAGCAAGAAAGGGTTCTTGCCCATGTTGCCCAATACGACCTTGAGTAAAACTCAAAGTCCGACATCGACAGAAGATAGAGAAAGGATGAGTAAGACTCCCTATGCCTCAGCCATAGGATCTCTAATGTATGCCATGCTATGTACTAGACCCGACATTGCATATGATGTTAGTTTGACTAGCAGATATCAAAGTGATCCAGGAGTGGATCATTGGACAGCGGTCAAAAACATCCTTAAGTACTTGAGAAGAACTAAGGATATTGTTCTTTCTTATGGAGGTGATGAACAGATCGTTGTTAATGGTTACACCGATGCTAGTTGGAACACCGATCCGGATGATTCTAAATCACAATCTGGATACGTATTTATTTTGAATGGTGCAGCAGTTAGTTGGAGGAGTGCAAAGCAAAGCGTTGTGGCGAGATCTTCAACTGAATCGGAATACATGGCTGCTTCGGAGGCTTCACAAGAAGCGATATGGATGAAAGAGTTCATTACAGAGCTGGGTGTGGTTCCTAGTGCGCTGGACCCAATGTCTATCTACTGTGATAACATGGGCGCCATAGCCAATGCGCAAGAACCAAGGTCACACAAGAAGCTGAAGCACATCAAGCTACGTTTTCACGCTATTCGAGAACATATCCAAGATGGGGATATAAAGATTTGCAAAGTACACACAGATCTGAATGTGGCGGATCCGTTGACTAAACCTCTCCTGAGGGCAAAACATGACCAGCACCAAACTGCCATGGGTGTTCGGTATATTACCATGTAATCTAGATTAGATGACTCTAGTGCAAGTGGGAGACTGTTGGAGATACGCCCTAGAGGCAATAATAAATGTAGTTATTATTATATCTTTGTGTTTATGATAAATGTTTACATTCATGTTATAATAGTATTAACAAGGAAACATTGATACTTGTGTGATTTGTAAACTTAATTTGAAGTCCCTAGTATAGCCTTTATACATCACTAGCTTGTTGGTTGATAAATGATTGTGGTTTCCCTATCATGAACATTGAGATGTTATCAACAACAAGATCATATCGTTAGGAGAATGATATGGTGGACATACTCCTATAGATAAGCGTAGCATAAAGATCAAGTCATTTTAATAGTTCAATTGCTATATGCTTTCTGATACATAGTAACCTAATTCCTTCGACCATGAGATCATGCATATCACCTTTACCGGATGGATGCTTTGATGACATCAAACACCACACCGTAACTGGGTGGCTATAAAGGTGGCATTGAGTGTTCGGAAAGTATTGGTTGAGACACATGGATCAAGAGTGGGATTTGTCCATCCATATGACGGATAGATATACTCTGGGCCCTCTCGGTGGAATGTCATCCAATTAGCTTGCAAGCATGTGACTGGCTCACAAGGGATCACATATCACGGGAACGATAAAAGAGTACTTATCTGTAACGAGGTTGAACTAGGTATGCAGAGATACCGACGATCATAACCTCGGATAAGTAAACTATCGTGAGACAAAGGGAAATTGGTATCGTATGTAAGTGGTTCATTCGATCGCAAAGTAATCGTAGAAATATGTGGGAGCCATATGAATTTCCAGATTCCTCTATTGGTTATTGTTCGAAGAAGTGTCTCGATCATGTCCGCATAATTCATGAACCGTAGGGAGACACACTTAAGGATTCGACGTTGTTTGAGTAGTTATGGAATGAATGAGAAAGAGACCGAATGTTGTTCGGAGTCTCGGATGGGATCCGGGATATCACGAGGAGATCCGGAATGGTCCGGAGAATAAGATTCATATAAGGAAAGTCCCGTTTCGGAGTTGGGGAATGATTCCAGTGTTTTCATCGGGAATGTTCTAGAAGGTTCCGGAATGTCCGGCACTCCAGAGGGGAAGGGGTACATGAATGTGTCATTGCAAGTTGGAATGATTGCATCATGTACTAAGTGTCTTCGCTGTCCAAAATAAAGGGTTTATTCAAATCCTAAATTGAAAAGTCAAACGGCTAGTTTGAAAGTCAAACGGCAAGTTTTGGAAAGAGGAGGAGGAGGTTGAAACCGAGTTGGGGAGGGAGTCCCTCCTCCCCAGCCGGCGCACCACCCAAGCCGAGTTGGGGAGGGACTCCACTCCCTCCCCTTGGTCGCCGGCCCCTCCACCTATATAAGGAGGGGCAGGGCTCCCTCCTAGCACACACAAGTACCTCTCCTCAAACCCTAGCTTGGCGCCTACCACCATAGGGTTTTGCCCTAGACGCCGACTTGGGGTGCCCCAAAACCTAGCCGCCGGCTCTAGCCTCTCCTCCTTGGTGTGTCTAAAACCTAGATCGCCGAGGATCTCTCTCATACTCCACCATACTCGCTCTGGCTTAAGGCGAAGCCCTGCGAGATCTCCCCTCTACTCGTTGTGCTGCCGGAATCGCGAGGAGAGTGCTACAACCTCCGCTGCCTGCTGGAACAAGGGAGAGGAAGGTCTTCTTCGAGTACCGAACGTGTGACCAACTGCGGGAGCGCTGCCGGAACGCAGCGCCGGAAGGATCGTCTACGCGATCTTGAGATCGGGAAGAGTACGACTACATCACCCACGAGAATCCGCTCTCGTTAAACACTTTGGGATCTTCGAGGGTAAGTTATTCCATCGACTCGTTGCTACAATCTAGTAGATAGATCTTGGCTTGTTTGTTTGTATGCGATAGAAAATTTTTGTTTTCCATGCTACGAAACCCTACACTGTCGGCATCAAGAAACTCCATAGGGAGGGTCTTGATCTCCTCCCCTTGCTCGTTATTGCTTCAGATCTTCATAGGAACTCCTCTCCTTGGCTTCTCGGATCTGGGTGGCTCTATGTGGTGTGTCCTCTTGTATGAACAAGAGGTAGATTGGTTCCTGTTGATTATGGTTAGAGAGAAACATAAGGGCAGTATATAAGAGGGGTCAGAGATCGGTAAAACTCGCGAGAAACACCAAATTCACGCCCAAGAAAAGAATCTTAACGGAATAGGGAAATAAATCACGGCGGGACGTATGGTGCGGCACGTATAGATCCGACCGTATAGTTGGTTCCGGGTAGGTATTTACAAATATCTCGAGTCCAGGTCGATTTAGTTACCGACTTGGAACCGACAAAACTATTTTTTAAAAAATGATTAAAATTAGAAAAAGGGTCGAACCATCTAGAAAGTTTAACGGCCAACTATACGGCGGGAGTTTTTTCCTCTGGTCGTATAGTTTCTAGAGGCCAAAAATTATTTCGAGCGGGGGTACATTACCTTTAACGACCAACTATACGGCGAAAGATTTATCTCCGGCCATATAGTTGCGCCCGTATAGTTACAAAAACCCTCGAAAACTTCAGAAAAATTATAGGTATTCAAACGCAAACAAAATAGTAGTAAAAACTGTGAAAGCAAATCACTTATTTGAGTAGGAAAACTTACCTTATACTTACCGTTTATTTATTCGGGGATGACAAGATTCTCCAACAACAATGATTTCTTCTCTTTTGGAGGGATTGACCTTAGTTCATCTAATAATTTTCGTAAACAAAAATCATGATGTATATGCATGCTTCTATTCTTGTAGACAGTGTTGGGCCTCCAAATGCAGAGGTTTGTAGAACAACAACACGTTTCTCTTAAGTGGATCACCCAAAGTTTATCGAACTCAGGGAGGAAGAGGTCAAATATATCCCTCTCAAGCAACCCTGCAATTAAGATACAAGAAGTCTTTTGTGTCCCTAACACACCCAATACACTTGTCAGGTGTATAGGTGCACTAGTTAGGTGAAGAGACAGTGAAATACAAGTAATATGGATGATTATAAGTGGTAATTGCAATCTGAAATAAAAATGGCAGCAAGCGAACATGTAGCAGGACTGGTTGTAAACGGTGTTTTAATGCTTAGAAACAAGGTCTAGGGATCATACTTTCACTAGTGGACACTCTCAATAATGATAACATAATTGAACACATAAATATCTTCTCTTCACTATGCTACCCTGAACTATACTCTAGTTGGATAACGAACACCAATTCATTCTGTAGTGCTATAAAAGCACTCCTTAAAGTTCGCATTCCCCAATCTAGATAACCCCACACTATCACCTTGAGCGTTAGATGGTTCCAGACAAATACCACAATTTCATAGAGACATCCAACTCAAATTATAACTCATGATAAATATTTCTGTAATCTTTAGCCTAAGAGCCACACATGGTGCGCACACTGTCACCTTCACACACGTGGGACAAGGTGTCTTCGGAGATCACATTAATAAAAGCACTTGAGTAGCATAATATATGAAGAGTAGCATCTACTTATTCAACTAGATTACAAAGCTCATGATCACAATAAGGTCACACCATGGAGAGAGAGATGAGCACATAGCTACATGTAGATCTCTTAGCCTCGGGGGAGAACTACTCCCTCCTCATCATGGGATTCAGCAATGGCGATGGAGATGGCGGTGGAGTCGATGGAGATGGCTCCGGGGGCAATTCCCTGTCCCGACAGGGTGCCGGAACAGAGGCTTCTATGCCCCGAATCTCATCTTTGGTGGCGGCAGCGCTACAGAACTTTTCATGGAATTCTGATCTGATACCTAGGGTTTTCTCGGGGAGGTGTATATATAGGCGGAGAGGCGGGGTCGGTGGAGGCTCGAGGGGGCCACACCCTAGGGAGGTACCCCCCCCCCTGACCGTGCCTGGACCAGGTGTGGACGCCCTGGGGTGCGCCCCCTCTCCTTCGGGCTCCGTGTCGTGTTAGAAAAATAGGAACTTCGGTTTTGTTTCGTCCAATTCCGAGAATATTTCTTTACTAGTTTTTCTAAAACCAAAAACAACAGAAAATAGGAAACTGGCTCTGTGGCACTTGTTAATATGTTGGTTCCAGAAGATTCATAAAAATGCCACAAAGTATGGACAAAACATAATATAATTGGTGCAAAACAAGCATGGAGCATCAAAAATTATAGATATGTTTGCAACGTATCAAATCACCATGACTAAAATCCCTCTCAATAAGATTGGTGTCTTGCTGGGTAAATATGGACACTTCATCCAACATCTTTATTTCTTGCCTCTGCATAATCTGCAACTCAAATTCTTGAAGTAAAAGATTTAACGGATTAGTCTTGGCTTATGATTTGTCCTCTCAAGTACTCCCTTTAAGCCATCATGATTCGTATGAACTCTTACTTTTGCATCAACTATATAAGAACAAAATTTATCGCAAGAGAAAAATATTGCAAATAGTTCTCTTTCTTCCGTAGGATAATTCTTTTGAGCACCATTGAGAGTTCTACTGGCATGATGTATAATATTAAATCTGCGACCTATATGTTTTCCTAAAGTTACTCTTACATCATGATCACTAGATTCACATATTAAATCAAAGTCATATCCCAGATAGGTGGTTTAATGGTAGGAGCAGGGGATAAAGCATTTTTAAGTTTATCAAAGGCTACAAGGCATTTATCATCAAAATTAAATATCACTCCCTTTTGCAATAGGTTAGTCAAAGGTTTAGAGATTACAGAGAAATTCCCAATGAACCTTCTATAAAAGCCTACATGACCAAGAAAACTTCTTATACCTTTTATATCCCTTAGTTGTGCCATTCTCTCTATTGCTTGAACCTTAGCTCTGTCTACTTCAATACCCTTACCTAATACGTTATGTTCAAGGAGTATGCCTTATTTGACCATGAAATGGCACTTCTCCCATTTTAGAAAAATATTAGTTTCTTCACAACATTGAAAAACTCTTTTGAGATTGTCCAAGCAACTAGTAAACGAAGTTCCATAGACAGAAAAGTCATCCATAAATACTTCCATTATGAGTTCTATAAAATCCACAAAAATAGCAGGCATGCATCTTTGAAAAGTAGCTGGAGCATTACATAAACCAAAAGGCATGCATCGGTAAGCATGTAAACCATAAGGACTAATGAAAGTTGTTTTAAGTTGGTCATCAGGATGAACAACTATTTGGGAAAAACCAGAGTATCCGTCCAAGTAGCAAAAATGAGTGTGGTTTGCTAACGTCTCTAAAGTTTGATCTATGGAAGGTAAAGGATAGTGATATTTCCTAGTTTATTTATTTAATTTTCTAAAATCTATGCACATCCTATGTCCAACAATAGTTCTAGTAGATATCAATTCATTGTTTTCATTAGGAACAACAGTAAAACCACCCTTCTTAGGAACACAACGAATAGGACTTACCCATTTACTTTCTTTTACAGGATAGATTATACTTGCATCTAGTGGGCGTACTATTTCTTTTCTTACCACTTCCTTCATCTCGGGCTTGAGCCGTCTATTGAATTATGCAACTCGTTTAGCACCTTCCTCCATAAATATTCTATGGAAGGTTATCATGGGACTAATGCCCTTCAAATCATCCACTAAATATGCAAAGGTCTTGCGATGCTCCTTGAGAATATTTCTTTACTAGTTTTACTGAAACCAAAAACAACAGAAAACATGAAACTGGCTCTATGGCACTTTTTAATATGTTAGTTCCAGAAAATTCATAAAAATGCCACAAAGTGTGGACAAAAATTAATATAATTGGTGCAAAGCAAGCATGGAGTATAAAAAATTATAGATTCGTTTGCAACGTATCAGCATCCCCAAGCTTAACTCTTGCTCGTCCTCGAGTAGGTAAGTGATAAAAAGAATAATTTTTCAGGTGACATGCAGCCAACACAATCTTGATCAAGTTAATGTAAAAGCATTGCAAGCCGAGATCAAAGTACTCAAAACATAGGCATAAAAGATACAATTCTTAACAATAGAACATAGCAACTATGTTGCAACATGAAAGGCTAGACAAACAAAAGATCATGAGTAATGCTTTGGAAGACATTTGTTTGTTTCACATATAGAAAACATAGCAAGAGTGGTATTCATCTTGTCCTTCATGGAATAGCAAAATATAAATGCATAGGACACCTTCAAAGTTCATAAGCGTGACTAGATATAGATAATTTAAGAACAAACAATACCATAATTATGAATCAATCAACAAGTTTTGGGATAATGCACATTGAACTCAGAATGAAAACTATGCTCTCTTAGTTGGTGCATAAAGATAGAAGATGGAGTCTCAACAAAAAAGTAAAAAAGAAAGGCCCTTCGCAGAGGGAAGTAGGGATTAAATGGTTTTATAAAGCTTCCAAAAATTATGGTACTTATTAGCTTTGAGCTCTCATTGCCCCTATCATTGGCATCTTGAATGGTTAAGGTTAATGTGAGGGCAAATATGAGTTATATGCTTGACAAATCACAAGTTGAAAATCTCATGCCCCTTGAGTACGAGTGACGAGACCTCATGCTACTCAACTTTGGTCCCAGGTAAGTTGTTGTCATTGTAAGTATATGTGTATCATAGAGAACCGCCAACGGGGTACCCCTTTCCCCATGACACATGAGCTATCCCATATCAAAATGACAAGGCAACGACAACGAGCATCTTAGCGATCCTTTTATTTACCATGAGCATAGATTTTTATTGAAGATGCTTCATAGAGTGCTCATTATGGTTATGCTGCAAGTTTCCACCATGATTAGGCATGGCTTAGGCTGGCCGCCCAGGCGTTTCTCTAACACATATACAAACTGCATGGACTTACAAGCTCTCAACTCATTTCACATCGACGACATCCATAAACAAAAGAACATGATATCAACTAAATAGAAATAAGTGCAATGTTGAAAGCGTGTCCCATGACAGCATGGTTTTGCTAACTCCCAACTTACATTTTGCAAGCATATAATCATCATAAGATAGTCACAATGGTTCAGGTTTATTAAGTGCAAGAAATAAAATGTGCCATCAAGTTCGTGAGAGCTTTACTAACTAATTTTCTCATAACAAAAAATTAATTTGGAAGAAGGATAAAACAAACAATTTACTTGGAATAGCAAATGATGCTATTAGGTAGATATGGTGGACACAAATGGAAAACTTTGGTTAAAGGGAGTTGGATGCACGAGTGGATCTCATACTCAGTGCAGGTGTAGGATAGCAAAAGACTGGGAGCAACCAACTAAGAGAGCAATAATGGCCATAATCATGTAGAGCGACAAAACATTATTAATCAAAGCATAAAGTGATATCACAAGTCAAAAACAAAACAATCATAGAGGCTAAGGTGACTGGTTCATAGATATAACATGGTGCAAGCATGTGCCAAGTCAACCCAAATAAAGCATCAAAGGAGAATACCACAATATTATGCTTTTGTATGCTAAAACAACGCATGATTCTTTCATGACATATTAAGCAATCTCAATTGTTTGAAACAAGTAATGCTACAACAATAATCACTAAGCATATGGTCAAAGCAACATCTAACATGGCATGATAAAGTCTAAGTCACTGTCAAAACAAGCTTCTTTTTGTACCACCATAAGCATGAAACATTCTACTCTTTTCCAACACCAATCAACTTATTTGAAACAACTCACAAACATAAGAGTCAATAAAGACCAGAGAGCTTGTCTAACCTAACTAAAAACAATAACTAAAAAGTTCTAAGCAAAAAGCAGAAGAAAACTAAAGCTAAACGCAATGCTAGCAAAAGATAACACTCATAGAACATTAAGAGTAAAAACTAGAGTGTTCTAGGCAATGAAGAACAAGGTGTGACTTCTCCAAAAGAAGTGTGCTGGGATCTGATACGTTGAAAACGTATCTATAATTTTTTATGTTCCATGCTTTTTTGGTATCTACTTTGCTTTGATTTTTCTTTACTTTGAGGTGTTTTTGTATGTTTTCTGGTACTAACCTATTAACAATATGTCACAGTGCCAGTTGCCTGTTTTCTTCTGTTTTTGGTTCCAGAAAAGGTAGAAAATAAATATTCTCAGAATTGGACGGGACAAAAGCCAAAGTTACTATTTTTTCTGGAGCAACACGGAACCACGAAGCAGAGACGGAGTAGGACACCAGGGTGGCCACACCCTGTGGTGGCGCGGGCCCACCCTGGGCGTGCCACCAGGGATGTGTGGGCCCCTAGGCCTCCACCGACCTTGCCTCATTCACCTATAAGAAGCCTCCGATGAGAAAACCCTAAAACATCGACCAGAAAGCCACGAAAAGTTCTGTTGCGCCGCCGCCACCGAAGGGGAGACTCGAGGGACAAAAAGTCTCTGTTCCGGCACTCTGCCGGGACGGGGAAGTGCCCCCGGAACCATCTCCATCGATCTCCACCACCATCTCCATCACCGTTGATGATTCCCATGATGAGGAGGGAGTAGTTCTTCCTCGAGGCTAAGGGCTCTACCGGTAGTTATGTGTTCATCTCTCTCTATGCGTGAGCATGTTGTGGTTATGAGCTTTGTAATCAAGTAGATCTACTCTGTTACCCAAGTGCTTATACCAATATCTGCTCTCTCCACGTGTGTGAAAGTGACAGCGTGTGCACCGGTGTGGCACTTAGGCTAGAGGTTGCATAAATACTCAATTGCTTTAATAGATCTATGCTTTTCCCCATATGTGTGAAAGTGACAACGTGCATGCCGTGTGTGGCACTTAAGCTAGGTTACATCAATATTTATCATGAGTTATATTTGGAGTTGGATGTCTTTATGAAATTGTAGTGTTTGTTGGAACCATCTAGTGCTCAAGGTGACAGTGTGGGGTTATCTAGATGGGGAAGGCGGACTTTGAGGAGTGTTGTTATAGCCCTACCATGGATTAGAGTGTTCAACCGGAGAGTAGTTCAGGGTAGTATCATGAAGAGAATATATTTATTGAGAGTATTCACTAGTGAAAGTATGATCCCTAGGCCTTGTTTCTAAACATTGAAACACCGTTTGCATCTAGATCTGTTGCATGTTTGCTTGCTTCCATCTTTACTTTAGTTTGCCTTTAGTCTCTCCCACGTCAACAATAAGTCAGAAGCTCTTTTCTGGCATTGTTACCACTTGTATTTCACTATCTCTTCGCCGAACTACTACACCTATACACCTGACAAGTGTATTGGGTGTGTTGGGGACACATGAGACTTCTTGTATCTTGATTGCAGAGTTGCTTGAGAGGGATACCTTTGACCACTTCCTCCCTGAGTTCGATAAACCTTGGGTAATCCACTTAAGGGAAACTTGCTGCTGTTCTAGAAACTTCTGCACTTGGAGGCCCAAAAACTATCTACAAGAACAGAAGTGCGTAGACATCATGATCCAACCAACTTATTGCAGCAAACAAAAAAACTAAAAACAAAAACAAAGACGCTCCAAGAACAACAAATAGTGCATGAAGCAATAAAAGTATAGTATCTTGAAGGAAGACCTGCGATTTTTCCTGAAAGAAGACCTGAGCTTTAACGCTTGTACCTCTTGAATATTTCTTGGAGTGATACGGGTGGCATCCCCAAGCTTGATATTTTGTCCATACTTCATCTCATCACATCATTTTCTCCTTACACTTGAAAACTTCCTTCATACAAAACTTCACACAATCTTCATTAGCAACATTAGTGTATGCAAGATAATAAACCTTTGGGTTCAGTTTCAACTCAAGTAAATCATCCATTAAAACATAAGTTACTGTAGCAACTCCTTTTAAAATATCAAGTGATCAAAAGAACTCAAAAGAAATCGATTTAAGAGCAAATGC
This sequence comes from Avena atlantica, assembly GCA_910589765.1. NCBI lineage: Eukaryota > Viridiplantae > Streptophyta > Magnoliopsida > Poales > Poaceae > Avena > Avena atlantica. Next base: position 453,797,226 of record OU342733.1, on the reverse strand, counting down.
AAATAATGGCAAAAATCTGTCAAAACAGACCTACAGGTAAAGACCGTTTTTTTCGAAAATCTCCTGTTGCTCAAATTGAAAAGTGCAAAACTAATGAAAGTTGGGTAAATACTAGGGGCATGCGCACAAAACTTTGCAGATCAATACGATGTTCTGGATTTTTCATGATTTTGTACAGCGAAGCACATAAATCTGTTTCGGGACAGCAACTTCCCTAAATCTTACTTCCCTCCTATTAGAGGCTATTCTTGGCACAAAAAACCAAACAAAAAGGATAAGGAGAGGTTATTACAGAGGCAATAACTTCCAAGACTCAAAGAAACAAAAATAAATTGAAAGAAAAAAAACGGGTTGTCTCCCAAAAGCTCTTTCTTTATAGCCATTAATATAGGCATGATAATTTCAATGACGCTCTCATATGTATAAATTGAACATATAAGAATGCATCAAGGAGAAAATATCCAACACATTTAAGTCTTACCCACTTCCTATGCAAATGAATTTTGTAACAAAACAAATTATTAAAACAAGAGGCTACTAGCATAGGAAGGCAAAACAAGTGCAACATCAAAACTTTTAACATAAATAGGGGAAACTTAATATTATTGAGATGCATAAAACCATGTTTACCTCTCTCATAATAACTTTTAGTAGCATCATGAATAAAATTAACAATATAATTATCACATAAAACATTCTTATCATGAGCCACATGCATATAATAATTATTACTTTCCACATAAGCATAGTCATTCTTATTAATTGTAGTGGGAGCAACATCAACAAAATAGCTATCATTATTATTCTCATCACCATAATCATCAAATATAGGAGGCATATTGTAATCATAATTATTTTTCTCCTCAATAGTAGGTGTACTGAGAATATCATATTCATCATTGTAATCATAATATATTGGAAGTATAGTATCATCAAAAGCAATAGAATAGTTATCCTCCAAAGCGTGTTCATTTGTAAACACATCATCATTGTAAGGGACGTGGATAGTACTAACAGCACATCAATTATTAACATCATCATTTTCAGAATTGGTAGCCAAGAGATTTTCAATATCAAAAGTAGTGTGCCTTTTCCAATCATGATCACTACTATAGGTAACAGGCATAGGTTCATCATCAAGTTCAGACTCATCAGCAAAAACTATAATAGGAGCAACATGCTTAGGGGAAAATACCGTTTCCTCTCTCCTTTTACTCCTCCTCCTCTTCTTCTTCTTCCCCTCTTTAGGAGGGAGAGGCTTGAAAGGAAGCTTCTCCACATACCCTTGTTTATTGTTAGATACAATAGAAGAAACTTTGGAGGATTCCTCCTTTTCATTAATAAGAGAAAAACACATATTAGTCATGTCATATTTTGGTAAAATCTCATCTTTTATAATATTTTGTATGTAAGTATTTGCGTGGGAATTATTAACATAATAAAGATGATAACCATGCAGGACGCTATTCATATCAAAAGCACTCATATCTACCAAAGAAGTTTTTCTTGACAACTCTTCACACACCCAAAATAATGTAAGTTCATCATGCTGATTAGGAGTGATCATATCATCACAATACAAAGTTTCAGTACTCATTGGATTAGAAAGGCTATTATCATAGCTTGAGCATTGAAAATTGAAATGACACACTTTATGGCAAAGTTCACAAATAAAAGGATAGAAGGCACAAACTTTTTCACCAAGATCATTTAGAGCCCTATCCCACGTTCTAGTTTTTTCATTCCCGTGGTGGATACAATATTCTTCTTCGATTTGATTCTTTTCACAAGGTCTAAGTACTCCACAAAAATTAACATGCTTATAAGAAATAGTACTTTCAGAGGTTTGAGCATGTTTATTGCAATCATTAATAACAATTTCATTATTTTCATGCAAGTGTCTTTAAAAGGTTCATGATACATGTCCAATTTTCTTTAGGAGAATTAATATGAGAAGCAAAGGATCTACAATAATCAACAAGAATTTGAGGATCAAGACCATATTTAGCACTAAGCTCTTGAAAATCAGCAGTTTCAACGAAAAACTTAATGCAATTAAACTCATAGTTTATACCTAGTTCTTTACCTTTGTCGTTATCCCAATCTTCGGTATTGCTTTGAATTGTTTCAAGAAGATCCCACTTAGCTTTGACCTCCTTACTTGTGAAGGATGTAGGGTTCGTAGCATAGAAAACAAAAAATTTCCTATGATGGGAACAACTATGTACCAAGATATATCTACTAGATACAAACAACGGGCGAATGTATATCCGTAGAGAACATACCCTTGAAGACTGACAAATCTTAACGAGTCCAAACTCGTGGTTGATGTAGACGATCTCTTGTCGATCTCAAGATCGAGAGGAAGTCATCCGTGCTCGCACACACGTTCAAGGAACCGAGAAACCTCCACCTCCTCGCTCCAGCGATGCAGCGGAAGCACAACTCTTTCTTGCCGAATAGCCACCGGGAACATGTATCTCGCTAGTCCGAGACCATGGGAGATAAATACTAGAGGGGGGAGAGATCCTTCACGAGGAGGTATGAGTGTGTGAGAGAGAGGGGGGCTCCTTTTATAGGGAGAGGGGGGCACCCAAGGAGCCATGCGCCCATCCATGGGGCTGCCCCTACCCTCCTTTCATTCATGTAGGTGGACGCTCCACTCACACAAATGCCTTTCAGTTCCCTCCACTCAAAAACCCACTCAAATTCCCATTGAATTTCTACCAAATTTAATGCAACCTCTTATTAAATAAAACTCCTTTTATTCAGAATTTTGTCAATTACTTTAATGACAAACATTCTCATATAACCCTTGCTAGTATTTCATTTCACATCAAAAAGACTTTCTGCAATTTCACCCGAAAACCCGTTTCGGTATGTAGTGAAATAAATTCTTGCGCTTGTTATTCTTCCTGGCATGAAACTTTTGCTCCAAATGGATGTCGGTGTCTCTTAAGTGTGTCACCCTACGGTTCACGAATAATGCGGACATGATCGAGACCCCTCTCGGATCAATAATCAGAAGCGGGATCTGGAGACCCATACTGACTCCCACACTTTCAGCGATGACTTTCTTGTGACCGTGAGAACCTTTTACGCTAGTATCTTAATCCCTTTGTTTCGCGATATATTACATGTCCAAGATTCGATCATCGGTATCTCCACACCTAGTTTGATCTCGACTGACATGCACTCTTTTCTCGTTCCCGGGATATAACATTCTAGTGATCAAATCACTTGCTTGCAAGCTAATCAATGTGATATCATCGAGAGGGCCCAAAGCATATCTATCCATCATCAGTATGAACAAATCCCACTCTCGATCCATGGGCCTCAACATAACACTTTAGTAGTTCTGAACCCATCTTTATAATCACCTTATTACGGTGTGACGTTTGATGTTATCAAGAAACTCTTCCGGTGTTAGTGATTGACATGATCTCATGGTCTAAGGATTATGATCACTTTGTAAGTTGCTATAGCAATATAAACTCAATGACTTTGATCGTAATGCTATACTTCGGATGAATGTTCATCACACCATTACACTAATGTTGTGACCTTGTTATTAACAACATCCAATGTCCATGATCAGAAACCTTGATCATCTTGTTAATCAACGAGCTAGTTTATGATAGAGGCATAACTAGGAACTTTCTGTTTGTTTATTAAACACACATGTATTAATGTTTCCGTATTAATACAATTATATCATGTAAATAAACATTTATCATAAATAAGGAATATGATAATAACCACTTTATTATTGCTTCTAGGGAATATTCCCTTCAGTCCCCCACTTGCACTAGAGACAATAATCTAGTTTGAAAACTTTGCATATTGAAAACCTATGGATTTCTAGTGTTCCATATACGCAATTGCAAGTGGTTAACATAATATAAGGATCTGATGCTTTCATGTCCGTGTGTATTTGCATGTCTTTGCGTCTCCACACATCACTCATTCTCCAATGATATGACATTGTATAAATTTGGTCTTTTGGTGAGACCTTTAGTTCCTCGGGGTTAAATCACGTCGATACTATTGTCGTACAATATATCTTTAGTGTTAGCCCATTGCGAACCACACCTTAGTTTGATAACAAACTACTTGATACAAATGCCCTCCTTTACTGCTACTATAGCAATCATATACTTAACCTTTTGTTGTAGTATCCGTCATAATGTCTTAACTTTGGAATTCATCCAAATCCATCATGGAAACTTTCTTTCCATTATATTGTGTCACCCATAGTATAAATTGAGATAAACTTAATTTGTATCTTGTGCAAAACTGGTATCAATGTAATGCTATACAATGAACTATTTGTCTCTTATACAAATGTAATATATTCTTAATTATTCCAAAAGATTATAAGAATATCCTTACGATCGTCCAATGATCATTTTATGATTCATTCTGGTATATGCTCATAACACTTAGAGCATAGGACATATCTGGATGTGTACATATCATGGTATGATTGATCAAAACATTCTTGTGATTTCACTCATCAAGTGTCAAAGCACTTGAATCTTGTTTCACTTATCAAGTGTAGATACACTTGAATCTTGATTCAATTCTTTTCCATGCGACAAGAACCTTTTCTTGTTGTTTCTATATTGAACTCCTTCAATATCTCATATATGTACGTTTGGCATAACCATATTAGCGTCACCTCCATCCATGTAGACATTTATGCTAAATATTCGGGTTTTGCCCAAGTCTTTCATCGAAATACAATTCTTAACCTTTGTTAATAAAAATTACATCATTTCTAATCAACAAGATGTCATCCACATAATGTATTAGAAATATGTCTCAGCGCTCCCACTTAATTTCTTGCAAATGCAAGCATCTTCATCGTCTCCAGATGAAAACTCATTTTTCATCACGGTGAAGATTCCAACTCCGCAATGCTTACTTCAACCATTAAAGTTTGCATGCCCCTTTAGCATCATTTGAATTTAACAAAACCCTTTGTACCGTGTCTTGTACACGTCCTAGGTAACCATTCTATTAGAAGAATTTTGTTTTGTTTATTCATCTACCATATACCAAATTATATGTAGTGGTTGCTACTTTAATCCGTCCAGACTAAATATCGCTATGAAAGATCAAATCTTGTCATAGTCAACTCCTTAAACATTGTCGTAAAATACTTTACCAACATGTCGACTATTTCATAGATGTGAAACATCCATGTCTGTTTCTTTATAGATCCAAATACGACCGATAGGTTTTTACACCTTTCCGGAGGGTCTTCCAAGTTCAAAACTTGATTTCTCGTGTATGGAACTATCACGAATTTTATGGCTTCAAGCCATTTGACGGAGTCAGGGCCCATCATCGCTTCTTTGCATGTAGTCAGTTCATCATTGTTAAACAATAATGATTTACTCTCAAATCTTAGCATTTGATTGTTTATCCGACCTACTTGGTTCAATAGGAACTTAGATCTCCGTGACCACAACCTTTGAGGCACATAAGCCATGAGCATTGTGGATGCCTCCGGAACATTTTCCGGTGTTGTGCAACTCAGCACATATAGCTAAGGTTCGTTAACCTTATCAAAGTTCTATTGTCCTCCCACTTAACTTTTGCGAAAAAATCTTTTTTCAAGAAACTTCACATTTCAAGCGACAAACCCTTTTGTCCTCGTTGTTATGGAGGAATACCCAATGATTATTCGAAATAACCTATAAAGACATGCTCATCCGACTTTGGTTGTAAACATCTTACTAATGCTTAGCATACCAAAATTTTAAGAAAGGACAACTTCGGTTTTACCCTAAACCAGGTGTCATTTCAACGGATCAAGATGGAGATCTTTTCAGTGTAAAAGCGGTAGTCTCTAAAGCTTTAATCTTTTAAAACATAATGGCAGTTTTATAAATAACACCTTTGATCCAACCATGTCAAACAAGGTTTTATTACAAATCTCAAATACTCCATACTCCTGTGGTGTTTCAGGAGATGTAAATCTAGGTGTTTTTGCTAAACTTGTAACTCAAATAAATCCCTTTATGATAAAACCATAAATCATTTATTTTCTTGTTACACTTGCAACTCAAATAAATCCCTTATGATAAAATCATAAACCATTTATTTTTTGTTACAATGATTTTCCACTTCATCTTGAAAGTCTTTGAACATTTTCAAACATTTCATACGTCTTTCTCATTAAGTGAATATTCACTCAAATTTCCGGAGAAAGCATATGAAGTTAAAATCCATCGCTTACGACTTCACATATGGACTACATACATCGATATGTATAAATTCCAATATTTTAGTCGTTCGTTCTTCTTTGGCCTTTGAACGAAGTTTTAATTATCTTGAGAAAAGTCTCACAAGCGTCACTTGATCAAATCAAAGACTCCAAAAATCCATGAATATGGAGATTCTTCATGTTTTCTTTCCAATATAATTTAAACGACGATGTCACTTCGTAAGTGATCTTTCAATCATTTGTCTTGCGACATTTTAGCATTAGTTTTATGGATGTGATTTCTCCAACTAGATTTGTAAATCATCCATCTTATATGGAATACGGTAATTATTTGAACAATCTTTGTTCTCATAATACCTGATTTAAATAACTATTATTAAAACAAATCTTGAAGGCAAGCTTTAATGTCAACGAGAAATACAAACAATGGTTTGTTTGTTTTCGATGAACATCATCACATATTCTCTTGCTAGTTACTTAGGCCATTGTGGTTCATGAATTGCGTCGTTCTATATGAAATTTCATACCAACCAATTCGGTATCCAATACCCAAGGACCTCATAGTTTAACAAGCAAAGAATACAACCATAACATTTATATCATCCATATACCTAAATTTGATATTTCCAATCTTTTCTTTTCTGCCAAATATATTTTATAGATTCTCTTTCAGCATTTCCTTTTCCTTTCAAAAGAATCTATCAACATCAACAGTGGCGCCATATACATGACACATAGTCCAAAGCGTGTATATTCAAATAATAATACCTTTGGACTTGCAATTTAAAGTAGATCACCATCATCAAATGATCGACATTCTTTCAAAATCCATTCTTTAGTAATCTTTTAGTGTAGTAAACACTTTACATACATCTCTATTCACCCTTATCATGATGACTATCATGATCAAGCTACTATAGCTTATAAAGACGAATCGTGAGTATAACGTTACTTTCCAAAACCCTTTTGGATGATTAGGATGTCTAGCATCTCCAACCTTTATAAATTCTCATCCAATATGAGAACATACATTATACTCTATCATATTGCAACCAAAACATTGTTTCAGATATCGTTATATCTGTCACACATGACGGTTTCTGAAACAATTCTTTCAGCTCCTAGATAAACTTGATATTAAAATCAAGAATCATGGAGGCAAACATGATACTTTAGATACTAACACTGGTGAAAGAACATGTGGGCCCCCATGTGTGGTTTTGGTAATTAATGACAATCTTTATGGACTAATGTGTGTATTAAGTTATACTTGTAGGAATTGTCCATTGGCATTGCTTGGAGCTTGTGTCGGCTTCAAGGTCGATGAAATGAGAAGAAGATATGTTGTGCAAGCTAAAAATGCGCAATATTTAGAAGATCTCATGTTTGATGCTTGCCATCCTCGGTGATCATGGATCGATGATGAGGAATCAAGAAAGGCGTTCCATCTTGAGAAGGTAAAGATCATCTACATCGAGCTCAAGTGGAATGCTCAAGGCAAAGGTATAATCTTGATAGGTTTTCCCTTTTGTCGGTCTTATATTGTTAGTGGAAGACGGGGTTTAGGATAGATAACCGTACTATCCAGAGGGGCTCTCGAATGAGTAACTCGATCACATCGTTCGGAGAGAGCTCAAACCTTTGCATACTTGCATCATCGTATTTGGTTGTTATTTGGTCTTATCCATGTGAGGATATAGAGCTTGTGGTAATCTCCATAACAAGCTCTTGTTCATCAAAATCGGATCCCTCTTTTATATCTTATTGTGATTTTGATCTATGCGGTTTTTCGGTTTCTCACCAAGTGAGGTATCTCACATTATTATACTTGATACATTATCACTTGGTGATAACCAATATTTTCACCTTTTATAGGGAAGCTCATGTCGTCCTCTTTCCAACGCAATTGGAATCAGGTCGATCGGAGTTACCAATCAAAAGTTATAGCCGTTTGAATATCTGCTGGTCTACTAGGTACCAAAATGCGGTAGTACCGCATTTTAGTACCTAGCAAGGCAGAAGATTTTGGAAAGTTGCCAAAATCCACTGTCGGGCTAGGTGCCAAAAAGCAGTAGTACCGCATTTTAGTACCTAGCGCGGCAGAAGGTTTTTTACTTCGTCATTTGGATCTATCCTCCCTTGCTGGACTATGATGTTTCTTTGCATGATCTTTTAGAGGTTTTTGTCCTATTCGAAACGAGCCCAAGATCATCGAAATCGGAGTTCGGATGCAAAAGTTATGGCTGTTTTCGTTCTGTGTTGACCGGTAGTACCGGACCAGGATCCGGTAGTACCGGAGTCCGGTAGTACCGCATTTTGGTACCGGGGATCAGAGAAAAAATGCGTTTGGAGCCCCAGGAACCCCAGGAAATGTCTGGTAGTGCCGGGAAAGTCCGGTAGTACCGGGAATCGCGTTTTTGGGCTGCAACGGTTGGATTTTGGAGGGACCTATATAAGGGGCCTTCTTCCCCAATGGTTCCTCAACCATTCTTGCAAGTTTTCCCCTCCATTGTTGACCTTCTTGAGCTTGCTTTCTCTCAATCCCTCCGATGATTCTTGCATATTCTTGAGGGATTTGAAAGAGGAGATCTAGATCTACAATCCCACCAATCAATCTCTCCTCTAAGTGAGGGGAACATATTGGGATCTAGATCTTGGAGTCTTTTGTGGATTTCCTCCACTGTTCTTCCTCTCTTATTCCCCCATAAGCTTTTGTAGCTTTGGTGGAATTTGGGAGAGAAGGATTTGAACACCTTTGTGGTGTTCTTGCCATTTGCATTTGGTGCATCAATTTGAGTTCTCCTCGGAGGATTTGGTTTGAGTTGCTCATTGGAGCTTGTCCCTCTTGGGTTCTTGGAACCCTAGACGGTTTTGTGGCCTTGGTGGCATTTTTTTAGGCCTTTTGTGGCATTTGTTGTGAGCCTCCAATTAAGTTGTGGAGAAGTGCCCCAACCTTGTGAGAGGTTCCAGTTGCCACCGACAAGTGCACCGATAGTGGAAGCGTGGATCGATCCTGTTGGGGTGAGATTCACCGGAGAATAAGGGAGGCCTTTTGTGGCGTTGGTGGTTTGATACCACGCCCTCTCCAAACGAGACGTACTCCATGTTGGGAGGAACTCGGTAAAATATCGGTGTCCTGCGTGCCTCGGTTATCTCTATACCCGATCTCTTTATTTATGCACTTTACATTGTGATAGCCTTCGTGTTTGAAGTAATATATATCTTGCTATCACTTTGTTGCTTGTATTGCTTAGCATAAGTTGTTGGTGCACATAGATGAACCTTAGTTGTTCTAGATTGTGCTTAACAAACTAAACACTAGTTTTATTCCCGCCTTTGTTGAGCCACTCTAGGAAAAGTTTTAATCGCATATTCACCCCCCCTCTAGGCGACATCAGTATCCTTTCAACTGGAATTGTCACTCTTGATTTAATACTAATTATTAAACTTCACGAAGTAAACAGAGTTTGCTGAAAGTTTGCAATCTGACTTTAAACTTTAGATCGACACTTAACACAATACGATGCCAATTCGTAAAGTATATATCCAGAATTCTATAGTTCTATTATCTCAATTACAACTATGCATAAGGTGGTGAACGAATGCCAATGACTACAACAAATTATGCAAATTTACTTTGATTAAATTTATGATAAATTGAGTTCTTCTAATCCAAATTAGGAACTCCCACTCAAAAACGACATCCCTCGTGCCTTTTTGGTGATTACATGAACCAAATCCACTACACCAAGTCCGATCATCACGTGAGTCAGTGTAGCTTCAAAGGCGAGCATTAGATGGGCATCATATCTTCCATATGACTCATGCTTAACCTTTCGGTACGTGTTCCGAGGCCATGTATGTACATGCTAGGCTCGCCAAGTAAGAACCTTAGTATTCACGTGGGTAACTGTCTTACACCCGAAATATGATCGTGGATCCAAGAACACCCGATCATCACGTGATGTCTTGGAGCGACGAAACATAATCGGTGCATACTTAAGGAAGAACACATTTTTATCTTGATATCTAAATGAGGGATCATCTTATTATGCTAATAAAACTCCAAAGAAGCAATATAAGATGCAATCAAACATCAAATGTTAATAAGTGAAATGATATGGTTCTTGCACTTGATCTCCATCATGTGCACCATGGTATGATCGCCATCATACCTCTATGTGTAAGGCCAAGTTCTATGGAACTTACACGTTATATGTGTTGTAAGAGTATCGACTTATACTTCTACTTACAACATCACCATATCATGACACTAGCCTAGCAACAATCTAAACTAGACGCCTCTAATTTATCCATTGCAAGTTTTACGTGGCTTAGGGCTTTCGAAGAAAGAATCGTTCTTACCTACGAACATGAACCACAACGAGGACAACCAAATTGTTGACAACTCGTTGCAAATTATCTATTGACTATAGTAGGAGAGACAGACACCCGCTAGCCACATATGCAAAACTAGTTGCATGTCAAGCATGGAACAGGTCTCATGTGCGAGGACATGTAAAGTTTGTCCGGGCCGCTTCATCCCACTATGCCACCAATATCCAAAGTAAAACTAAGAAGCAATAAAATGATCATCATCGTCCACATACTCATATGTGTACTACCCGTGCAAAGCATCTACGCATAGATCTGGCTCTGATACCAATGTAGGGTTCGCAGCATAAAAAACAAAAATTTTCCTACGATGGAAACAACTATGTACCAAGATCTATCTACTAGATACAAATAACGGACGGATGTATATCCATAGAGATCATACCCTTGAAGACCGACAAAGCTTAACGAGTCCAAACTCGTGGTTTATGTAGACGATCTCTTGTCGGTCTCAAGATTGAGAGGAAGTCCTAGCGCCGCAAAACAGCGGCACATCCATGCTCTCACACACGTTCAAGGCACCGAGCAACCTCCGCCTTCTCGCTCCAGCGATGCAGCGGAAGCGCAACTCTTTCTTGCCGAATAGCCATCGGGAACATGTATCTCGCTAGTCCGAGACCATGGGGGATAAATACTAGAGGGGAAGAGATATCCTTCACAAGGAGGTGTGAGTGAGAGAGAGAGGGGGCTCCTTTTATAGGGAGAGGGGGGCACCCAAGGGGCCATGCGCCCATCCATGGGGCTGCCCCCTCCCCTCCTTTCATTCATGTAGGTGGACACTCCACTCACCCAAATGCCTTTCAGTTCCCTCCACTCAAAAACCCACACAAATTCCCATTAAATTTCCATCAAATTTAATGCAAACTCTCATTAAATAAAACTCCTTTTATTTATTAAGAATTTTGTCAATTACTTTAATGACAAACATTATCATATAACCCCTTGCTAGTATTTCATTTCACATCAAAAACACTTTCTGCAATTTCACCTAAAAACCCGTTTTGGTATCTAGTGAAATAAATTCTTGCGCTTGTTATTCTTTCTGACATGAAACTTTTGCTCCAAATGGATGTCGGTGTCTCTTAAGTGTGTCACCCTACGGTTCGCGAATAATGCGGACATGATCGAGACCCCTCTCAGATCAATAATCAGAAGCGGGATCTGGAGAACCATACTGACTCCCACACATTCAGTGATGACTTTCTTGTGATCGCAGAACCTTTTACGCTAGTATCTTAATCCCTTTGTTTCGCGATATATTACATGTCCGAGATTCAATCATCGGTATCTCCATACCTAGTTTGATCTCATTACTGACATGCACTCTTTTCTCGTTCCCGTGATATAACATTCTAGTGATCAAATCACTTGCTTGCAAGCTAATCAATGTGATATCACCGAGAGGGCCCAGAGCATATCTATCCGTCATCGGGATGAACAAATTCCACTCTCGATCCATGGGCCTCAACATAACACTTTAGTAGTTCTGAACCCATCTTTAGAATCACCCTGTTATGGTATGATATTTGATGTTATCAAGAAACTCTTCCGTGTTAGTGATTGACATGATCTCATGGTCTAAGGATTAGGATCACTTTGCAAGTTGTTATAGCAATATAAACTCAATGACTTTGATCGTAATGCTATACTTCAGATGAATGTTCATCACACCATTACACTAATGTTGTGACCTCGTTTTTAACAACATCCAATGTCCATGATCAGGAAACCTTGATCATCTTGTTAATCAACGAGCTAGTTTATGAGAGAGACATAACTAGGAACTTTCTGTTTGTTTATTAAACACACATGTATTAACGTTTTCGTATTAATACAATTATAGCATGTAAAATAAATATTTATCATAAATAAGGAATACGATAATAACCACTTTATTATTGCCTCTCGGGCATATTCCCTTCAAAGGATACCTCTAAACAGGCATCTAGATAGTCCTTGTAATGTCCTGACAGTCTTGCATAAAAATTATTAATAACAATATTACTGGGGAGCTCATGAATGGGACATTTGAGCATTAGTGACTTCAATCCCCCCCATGCTTGGGCAATACTTTCTCCATCATGAGGATGAAAATTATAAATATAATTCCTATCTTTATGAATTTCATGAGGAGGATAAAATTTAGAGTAAAAGAGAGATTCAAGTTCCTTCCACTCTGAATGATGAGGATCATCTAGTAGCTCATACCACTCCCTTGATTTCTCCTTAAGTGATAAAGAGAATAGATTCCTCTTAACTTGTTTCACTGAAAGACCTGCACCCTTGAACAACTCGTATAGTTCATGTATAAAGAGTAAATGATCACCAGGATGGACAGTTCCATCTCTAAAATAGCAACCCAGGGTTTTTTGGGGGGCCATCCACTCATACCAGAGCCAACGGAGCCTTAGAGCGCGGGAGAACTTCTCCATGTCAAGGATCCCCAAACCGCCAAGCTCCTTGGGACGACAGACCTATTGCCAGTTGACTTTGCATTTCCCACCACTTACATTTTCTTTGCAAGCCCAAAGCATTCCGCGACTGATCTTGGCAAAGACCCTGAGAATGGACTTATCCGCTTTAAGAGTTGTGAGCAGGAAGATCAGCATAGATGAGAGGACTGATTTCACACAGGCACATCATCCAGCCCGATTAAGAAATCTACCATTCAGAGGGTTTAAGCGGGAGGCAGCTTTATCAATGTATGGTTGAAGGTCAACCCTTTCGAGTCTCTCGCCGGTAATTATGGACGTACGTTACTGTAACGCCGCCATACATCATGCTTCTGTGTGTGTATATATGCTTCGTCTCCACATCATTGTTTGGCCCTCCCAACTTTCCTCTACATCTCTCTCCCATGGGGAGATGGAGATGGTGTATCTCCCACTCATAGGCGATGGCCAGGCAGCCTAGAAAGTAGGTGTGAGGGGGATCCTAGGGGAAGATCACGGTATTCTATTTTGATGCTCGATTCCCTCTTCCCCTATGGTTTCTCTAACATACATGATTTTTACTTAGGTAGCCGGCCTCATGTAGTTGGTGCGGATCCACCATTATTTGTGGGGATTGGGGATTCTCTCCCATCTTGTCTCTTCCTATGGTTTGATCTTGAGTTCCATGTTGCAAATATTTGATCTGTTTACAAAAATGTCAATGATATTCATCGATTATTTGGCAGATATAGGAAACAAGCTAACCGTGAAAAAATTACTTGAATGATATTTGCTAAAAGAGCACCATGTTTAATATAATTGAAGAACAAATTCCAGCATCTACTCATAAGACCAGCCGGCAAGAAATTTGGTGAGGCGAACTTGACATCAAAACAGTAGCCCACTAGCTTCATGACCTTCTTCTCGAGAGAGAGCGAACAATGCGGAGGAGGAGCATGAGGCACCGTTATCAGCAACTTGAGGATGCAGAGGAGGATGAAGAGGAGGCAGCCGTTGTTGTGGCTCGCTAACTCATGACAAACCGCTGCATCACTGGCCCAGGCTGCTCACATTTTCTTATCTATTTGCCCTGACGTTCTCTATTATTTTCCTCTTTTATGGTTAGAAAATTTACCTCCTGTATAATATGTATCTGCTAGAAAATTATGAAAAAAATGTTCTTTGGCAAGCAGATTACAACACATTGAGACCATGGATCTTATTAGTTCATTTTGCCTTTTCACCAATCAGAAGGCCAACTGTGAGATTCTTTTACCGATGGCAAGAGACCTATTCTTACTCCTCTTATGCACATAAATTTGGTGTACGTATAGCTGGTTTCAAAATGTTGAACTGTTCTACAATATCTATTCTCTGCTTACTGCCAGTGAACCTGATTGTCTTCTTCGGTGAGAAACTTCAAAAAAAAATTAGGACAGTCCCAACTCGCAAGTACCTTTATCTATTCTAAATATTATATATGTTGTTATACAGCAGTCCTCCTTCATCCCTCCTTTGGTAAAAATTGTCAATTTCTTGAAACATCTATACACTGTTTCTTCAATCACTATGGATCCAAAATGTAGGATATGTTGTGAAATGATAGTACGTTGAGCTCAGGCATGTTCAGAGCGTTGCTTACCACTTGCAATTTCGTGAAATGATAGTGCATTGAGCTTTTACATGGAGGTGTTTGCTTTCATTAATATAGCGGATGTTAATGGAGGACACAATGGTTACGAGTCATCTTTGTTTCGTCGAACGGATGATGTTGTTGTTTTGTCTTTTTTTTCTCTTTCTTGTTTATTTTGGGCTGGATTGTGTTCGTCTTGGCAGTAATCTCGAATTTATATCAGTTAGTTTCTATATTAATATAGCAGAACAAAAGTTTGTTTCGAGGAAATGGAGCGATAAATTCCTTAATTAAGCTAATTTATTTCTCATCTAGGTATCCTGTTTTGTCGGTGAGCGATCATCTTCTTTTTTGTCTCAATTGTACCCTTATTTTGATTAATTATAAGATCACATTGATCCCTTTTGGGAGAGTGTGTTTGCTCCTGAAGAATGAAAAGCCCTTCCATACCGACCGATGGATTTCTCACTCTCGGTTTAATCAAACGTTGGCTTGTTAGTTTTTTTTTTTTGCTACTGTCATGTATTTTTTTTTGACAGATACTGTCATGTATTTGGTGACACAGACAATAAGAAATAACCGACCTTAGAAATAAGCAGTATATTGTTTGAAAAAATAGACAGGTATGGCAACGCGCACTATCATGGTCTAGTATAACGTATAGCTAGACTAATACTCCCTCTGATTTAGAACATAAGATGTTCTACAAAGGAAAACGATACAGTTCCCTTGGGGGATCGATCGATTTGACCTCCCGGGTCGTTGACTCAGTGACGCACGCTCTGGGACTGCTCGCTTCTCATCCCCTCGTCTGTTTTCCCTTGCGCTGCCGCCTGTGAGCAGCGCTCGCGCCACTTCGACCTCCAGCTCCTACCTCCCCGCGCTCTGCAACACCCACCACTGCGCCCCACCCTCCTGGTGCTCCTGTCGGCGGACACCGCCGCATGCCCCACACCTGTCCGTTCTCCTCTCCTGTTGTGCCCCGCGCCTCACCTTCAACCGGGTGCCGCTCCATCGCTCTGCCGCTCACCTCTCTCCCACCTCCGGCGAGGGGAGGTACTTCGAGGACACCCACCATGGCTGACGCTCGAGGGCGCCCCGCTGCTCCGCCTCCACCCCACACCAGCACCGTCGGCCGTCGGAGATGGAGGCCACCTACATGGCTGCAGCGCCCAGGACACTCTGCTGCTCCGCCTCCACCCCGCCGCACCTCCGTGCAAAGCGGCAGCTTCTACACGCGGAGACAACGATGGCTACCGGCACGGTGCTACATAGGCAGGATCGATGCTACTAGAAGTGGTCGTCGTTGCTACAAATGAAGGGTTGCGATGCTACCCGACCAATGAATGCATTTTGAGAATTTGCTACAATGGATGCTACAATAGTAGCATTTTTTTGCTATTTCCATTCTATGTTTTTGCTATAATATCACAAAGTATTTGCTACGATATGTTTGACGAAAGTCCCTAGCAAAGTCAGCATCCCAACTTTTTTTGCTACCAAGCCACTCACAATGTCTCTGGCGAGGACGTCTTTTTCGCTACATTAGCATATTTTTTTGCTACCACCTTTTTGTGGTTTTGCTATAATGATGTAATTTTTTGCTACAAGGTCCCCAGCGAAAGTCTTCGGCGAAGTTGGATTTGCTATATTAGCATAATATTATTGCTACATTGTCTCTGGTGAAACTCCGGTGAGGTCTCCGACGAGATCTGTCTTTTTCTTATTTATCTTATGAACGAACCATTTTCTGCTACATTTAGCAGAAGCGGGCTAGTTTGCACTATCTCCCTTAAGGCATATTACTTTTTTAAAAGTCAAATCAACTAAAGTTTAACCAAATTTTTAGAGAAAAATATTAATATTTATAATATGTAATACATACCCTTTCATACATCATGAAACATATTTTCACATGGTATTTATATAATATACTCCCTCCGTCCTAAAAAGAATGTCTAATTGAGACATCCTTTTTAGGACGGAGGGAGTTATAGTTCTTGATTCTCCCTCCGTCCTAAAATAGATGTCTTAGGTTTTTTAAATTTTAAATGAATCTATATATTCAATCAAATTTTAACAAATTTGAGACATCTATTTTAGGACGAAGGGAGTGGTTTTTTCTAAAAGTTTGTTCAAACTTTACATGACTTGACTTTTTAAAAAAGTTATATGCCTTAAGGTAGCAAAATCAAGTCAGTGTAGAAAAAACAGAATTAAAGGTCAATTTTAGGAACACATGTCACCTTGAGTACCCGAAAGATATTGGAGAGTTATCCCGGACGCGTAGTACCCCTTCTACAAAATAGAACGACAGAACCCATAAGTTCACGGATGTAAAAAAAAATACCACAGCCGGAACCATGCGTTGCCCAGATCACGGCCCAGCCGAAATCGCGCGCGCGACACCTAGATCTTGCTAATCGTCAGCAGAATCGATCCCCGGAATTCTCGCACGTCTCCGAGCTCGCGCACATTGCCCAGTTCGCCGACAGCTGCAGCTTGAATCGATCCTCTCCCAGAATCTATTTTTTTTCTTTGGAACGCGACTTGCAAAGTGGTCAACCACCTTTTGCCCCTACAGTGTGGTCACTCGGAACAGGTGTTATTTCCGTTTTTAGAAAAGGGATCTTTCCTAAAATGGTACCAAATCAAAACTACCGGACCAAAACTCACGCGCGCCAAACATGCCGTGCAGCAACCCGCGCGTCTCGGGTGCTGCCTGGACAAAAAAGCACGTGGTTTCCTGTGCACACAAAGCTAAACTGTGCAGAACGAAAACTTGGCAGACCGAGATCTAACAAATATACATCGCTGAAGCCTGTGAATCGATCTCTGTTTATCATCTAATTCCTCCCTTACTAAGATCTACTTATATCCCTTCTACTCCCTCCGTTTCAAAATATAAGATGTTTTAGGTTTGTGAACAAATGAATCTAGACTTCTTTTAGTGTGTAGATTCATTCGGAAATTGAGTGAACCTATATACTAAAACAAGTCTAGATTCATTTTCTTCACAAACCTAAAACATCTTATATTTTGAAACGGAGGGAGTACATCCTTATGACTTCAGGAATATACATGTAGTTCTAACAAAAGCAGAAAAGGTTAGAAATCTGCGAAAATACATCCACATATGAGAAAATTTTGATGGACAATGGAATAGGATGGCAGAAAATATTCATGGAAAAGTAACTTTTGAAAGTTACAATATATCCTTGTCACAAAGTTCTATAATGTGCTGTTATCTGCAAACTAGAGAACATCACTACTAGAACATCTAGTTTGATGATGAACTCTGCAAACTAAAGATAAAATGCAAACTAATCAGGAAGTGGGACAGATTGCAGATTGTTTCCTTTAGAGTGACCATCCATCTAAACCTGCATATTACACCCAGAATCTACAGATTTGCTCTCTTTGGAAGAATGTGTGCCTGCATAAGGAATAGAGAAAAAGATTAGATTGTTTGATGCAAATTAATATGCAGATGTGTAGCTGCATAAGAAAACATGATAAAATAAGCAAGAGGTAATGTTGGTCTTATTTTTCTAGTATATGGACATGTCGACATCAACTAGTCCCTCCGTTTCAAAATATAAGATGTTTTAGGTTTGTGAAGAAAATGAATCTAGACTTTTTTTAGTGTGTAGATTCACTCCAAACCTGAGTGAACCTACATACTAAAAGAAGTCTAGATATATATGCTTCACAAAGCTAAAACATCTTATATTTTGAAACAGAGGGAGTATATTTGACTATGTTTGCATTTGACGTAACAGATGGTTGTTGATCTTAACGAACCGCTTGCAAAACATTTTGACGCTGATATTGAAATCGAAGCGGGGCAAGGTACAAGCACATCATCTGCTGGGGATGGCACTGCAGACACAGGGCGCACATCAGATATTGGTAATGCAACAGGAGTGACACTCTAGCGAAGACACCGGTGGTGACGAAGAAATGAAGTAACCTCTTGAAGGACTTGTCCCGTGGAAGCCGTTCGTTGGCATGAAGTTTGATTCTATGGAATACCTCCACCTAGTTTCTAATATACATCTATATAAAATCTAGTATACATCAAGATAAAGCTAATATACGTCTAGATAAACAAGAAAGTAAGCATACATCGACCTAGTAGCTAATATACATCTAGATATAAACTAATATACACATAGACATAGATTAAAACAATAGACATCTAGATACAAAACTAATGTATATCTACATTTAACTAATATACATCTACACATAGACTTAAAAAATAGATATCTAGATAGAAAGCTAATGTGCATTTGGATATGAGAAATTGTATATCTACCAATAAACAAATATACATGTATATATACACCAATTACATCTACACATAGACTAAAAAGTAGATATCTAGATAGAAAGCTAATGTACATTTAGACCTGAGATGATGTACATCTATCTATAAACTAATATACATCTCGATATAACCTAATATACACCTAGACATAGACTGAAAAATAAACATCTAGATACAAAGCTAACGTACATCTAGTCTTGATATGAGATAATATACATCCAGCTATCACCTATATATAAACTAAAAGATGCATCAACCTTGAAAATAGAAAGCTAATATACATGGAGATATACACTGATATACATCTAATACACAAACTACACAGGACCTAAGGTTAGTGTGACCTAACCTGATGTTGGGAGAAAAACACAAGTTACATAGCACTATAGCTTCCTCCTTACTGGATCAAACAACCCTGTAACTGCAACGAAAAAAGTGAGTCAAGTCAGCCTGTAAAAAACAGTGGATGCAAGAAATAGAAAAGAGTGGTGGGGTTTGTATGACCTAACCTCTATTAGCAAGCAAAAAAAATCGAGAAGAGGTGTTCTATGCGCAGCAAACAAGTTGATCAATGCACAAAAACAAGGATTAGATCAGAAACAAGATCAACAAAATGGCATTAACGTTCTATGGATCTTGTATAAATACATCAGGAACAGATCATCAAGATCAGCACATTCACATGGCCTGGAGACCTAAATCCATTACCAATGAACCTAATCTACAGAATAGGAACAGACCATATCGTCCTACTCATCAAATTGTGATGAACAGGAGATCACCACACTACTAACCCTAGAACTAACCACATCACAATGACCAGATCATCAGGAGCATGAGAGAGAGCAGGGGAGAAGGTAGCTCACCGAGGGGAAGCCGTAGATGTTGTAGTCGAATCAGAGGAGTTATATCAAAGTTCACATAATTACTTCTAGTTTGGTGCCAAGATACATACAAAAATCACTAGCTTGGTTTGGAGTTACATAAAATTCACATACTTAATTCTAGCTTAGTATTCACTTACATCCCACAGCAAATAATTACTTCTAATTTGGTATTTAGTTACATCAAAATTTACTAATTACTTCTTGCTTAGTATTGAGTTACATCAAAATTCACACGAGGGTACTTCTAGCTAGAATACAGAGTGGGTTGGCAGCTGGTTATTTCCACGTATCCATTTATACAATGTCGAGAACTACAAATCCATCCATTTACGTACAGTACAACACTGAACCCCCACCTAAACCTATCCTGATGCACACAAAAAAATGACGAAAAACAACCTAAAAAGTGAGCAAATTCATACACTGACCTTGTGAACAATAAGCAGCAATTAGCACTTCAATTCAACAAGAAAAATCCCCTATGTGGAATGCTATATTATACTGCGATTGCTGTTTCTACAGAATTATAAGATTTGCTAACAATCTTAGTATGACAAACCAAGCTTTGACTCACGGATGCACAAATGAGCAATCTCAAAACCAAGTGCTGTACCGTGACAAGAGAAAGGAAGCGGAAAGTGGATCAGGGAATGCAGATAGCAGGAACAGCTACCCAGACTCGGTTAGGCAATATTGCGAACACCTAGCGCGCAACTAAGATGGAGCCATGGCGGCGGATGGGAAGCAGACCTGGTGGCGGTACAAGCCGGCCCGGACGTCAAGATCTTCGAGTCGAAGGAGTCAGCACACGCAGGCCGGTGCGCACGAGGCCCTGACGTAGGAGCGCGTCCTCTTCATCATCGACAACGTCCAAGCAGCCGCCTCGCTGCCATGGTCCCAGGGCGGACGTCTGGGTGTCTTTGCCGCGCACACCATGTAGCAGCTCTCGATCTCATCCTCCTCATAGGATCCGCCGGGGACCACCCATCTCCGCCGACTGCATCTTTGGCAGCCTCCCATTGCCGCCACTTCAGGACTCCATTTGGATCGAAATAGGCAGCGGGGAGAGATCGTGTGGGGTTCTACGGGTTCAGGTGACACGCAGGTGGGCCGGAGTCTGGGAGGGGAGGGAGACGGCGGCGATGCCCGTGGCAGAGGTCAGTATCGATACAAGGGGAGGAGGAGGAGCTGTGGCGGCTGGCCAGGAAGAGGTGGAGAGGCGGAGAGGGGGATGCGTCAAGATTGCGCGCTGACCGCACGATGGAGATCGAGCAGCTCACCGTGTGACCACACCAGAAGCCGTTTTTAGACTCATTCATGAGCAGTTCTACATGTATTCTCACTGAGGGATTTGTGGGCAGCCGTTTTTAGATTCATTCATGAGCAGTTCTACATGTACTGCAATTGCTACTTTGTTTAGAATTGCTTTTGAGTAGTTTTTTTTTGAAACATGCTAATTTCTTGCTGCTAAGAGCATCTCTAGTGGATCCTCTATATGAGGACCTCTATATCTCCATATAGATGATCATCTATAAAGATTCTATTTTAGATGTCCTCAGTTTTTCAGTGGAACGTCTATATCTAGAACGTCTATATTATATGCCTATATTTTAATAATATCCTGTAACTGCTATCCAACAGCTATATTTTCAACTGTCCTCAGTACCTTCCCAGTTCACCTCACCAGATCCCACATTCATGATGCCTAAAAATCCTATATCGTCCATCTGCAAGAAATAAACAGGAGGTTGAAATTCAGTTCAACCAATCGTCTACAATATCAGCATTGCAAATAGCAGTTTTCCAGTCAAATATAGCAGTTCCAATTTCAGCCTAGAATTCTCTCTATTGCCATCAGGTCGCGAACAGCAGCAGGCCGCCCGCAAATCGCAAGCTCCGCTCCCACCCGCGCGCGCCGCCCCTTCAGCCCATCGCCTTCAGCCTGCGACGACCCTGAGCCAGTGGCCGCCCCTTCAGCCCGCCACTGTCCCTGAGCCAGCGACGCCCCCACCCACCCATCCACGAGTTCGTGCTCTCCCCCACCGCCATGCCTCCAAATCCGACCGAAACGGAGCTCCGGCGGCCGGATCCGGCGCCTGCCCCAGTGCCAGATCGAAATTCCCCTCGTCCCCGACCAATTTCAGATGTATCTAACCTACTCTACCGGGAAAAAATGGCGTACCTGGAGCCGGCGACTGCAGCGACGGCGACCTAGCGGGAGTCCTGTTGCTCCAACAGCTCCAGATACACGCGGGAGTATCTCCCAAGAAGGTAGTTCGGATTTGGACGATCCTCGCTCGGTCCTCCAGATGTGGACGACGGGTAGCAGAATGGGAGGGTCGTCTATATTTGGACGCCCGTATAGAGGAGCCGCTGGGAGCTCTTTTTTGACTCACGGCCGTCTAAACGAGTATAGACGCCCATGTAGAGGATCCACTAGAGATGCTCTAACATGCTACTTGCTTACTACATGGTCTCTCGAGATGCTTCATGGAGTAGTGGCAGCCACAGCTGCAGAATTGTAGGCACAAATGAAGAAACTTTAGTTAAATGTCAGTTAACCCGTTAATTCTGGCGTAGTGGTGATGATAAGATCATGTCCTTGCTGGTTTTGTTCAGTGGGAAATAATTCCAATCTTGATGATAAGCTTGTCCAATTCATCTCGTGGAACTGAGCGGGTTTTACTTTTCTGCATAAGTTCACTATTGTCATCTTTATATTGCATATGTCCTTCTATAAGTTATTTCAGTTTAAATAAACCTGTGTACCACAAAACTCTGATGTAGTTTTGCAGGCGTCCGAGAATCAGAATGGGGGAAAACGCAAACAGCCGACCTAGCACTTAGAGGACATGTATCCTGCGAATAACAACTTAAGTCCATGCATGATCAGGTTATAAGGCAAATAAGAGTATGATCGCAAGCAAAACCAAACCATGAGCAATATCAATTTGGAAGTATGGTGAAAAACTATACTGTGAATTAATTTGTAAGTATGGTGCTAAAATGAACTATGAACAAGCATGATTTATCATTTCTGTTGTACTATTCATTTGATATAATGTCTCGTAGTTCTTGGGATAATTGTTGAGTTTACAGTACTATTCCCTTTTTTTTTTCAGTTTTTAATCACTACCCATTATCATTTAGATTTCCTTGTGAATTTCCATTCTAATTGAACTGTCGTGTAAAATTTCCAGTTTGTCATGTCTTACTTGCGTCATGTTTCGATGGTCTTTCTTGCAGAACGATGTGTCCGTGTTGTCTAAAATTTACAGCAAGTACTCGTAGGATTAGCATTGCAGTAATGAGATAGTGCACATACATGAGCCATTGTACTAGGAATACTTATTTAACACACAACATATCTTCCTACATATCCTGATATAGGATGAGTAGATGAACTAGACCCCAACAGTACATGTACTGATATAGGATCAGGGGGTCTCTCCAATGATTAATCTACTTACACATGTGTACATGCTATTGTTCCTGCTACTATTCTATACATATCCTTCTCTCTCTACCTCTCCTCCTTGTCCGATAAGAGCCAAAGGTTGTTAGAAATAATGGGGCTAATCCATTTAGGCCCATGAGTATTTCAGATTTTCCCTAAATCTCAAAGCCCAAATTTGTGGCAGTCCATATGTGTTTGGGCCCATGTTTGTGGCAGCTCACATGGGAGTGGAGTGGGAGCTAAAGTTTAGTCCCACATGGAAAGTTGGAGGAGAGTTGCACCACCTTATAAGGTGGAGTGTTGCACCACTTTGTAAGTGAGTGGAAATAAGAGAGATACACACGCGCGCTCCTCCTCCGACGACGCCGCCGCTCGCAGCACGCTCGCCTCGTCTCCTCACGACGCGCGCGCGCCGCGGGTTGCGGGAATCTCGCCGAGCCGAGCTTTATTTTGCTGCTCAGAAAAATTAACAGACGTGTCAAACGGTTAGCTTATTCGGGTCGCTCCCGGATCGTGGGCTACTGTAACCGACCCGAACGTGCGTAACGTGGACTCGGCCCACGTTCGCCTCCGTTAGGGTTTCCTGAGCCGCTCTATATAAAGTCCTGCGCGGCTACCGCCACAATACCACCGAAAACCAATCTAGGGTTTTGCCTTCCTCTCTACTTGCGCCGTCACCGTAGTCTACTCCATCCCGCTTGCCGGCGTGCACCGACGGACGGGAGAGCAGGTCTCCGGAACCACTCGCCCTTGTGATCCTGTACGGGAGAGGGCGAATAAGGTTTTTGGGAAGCGCTCTGCGCGACTGCTCGAGTTCTCCATCACGGGTCGTCTTCCATCCAAGTCAGGCGGTGCTGCCTACCGCCGTCTTCGTCGCTATCTGCTGCGATCACTCTTCCCCAAAGTTCCTACTACGACAACCGAACGGTACGTGCTACGTGATCCTGTTTGGTTATTCATCATGTTCTGCGAGTACATGTTAAGCTGTTGTTTGTTTCCGATCATCCTGTTGTTTAGTACATCTAGTATGTTCGAGTTACATGAGCTAGTAGCTGGTTTTATCATGATTTATATTCTGGAATTAATCGTGGAAATTATGCCTAATAATCCAACAATCCAAAAACTTTATTGTAGGCAATTTCCTGAATTAACAATGGCTAGTTTTACCGATGCACTGAGGCCGGATAAGTTTACCGGTGTGCACTTTAAGAGGTGGCAGTACAAAGCTGAGCTTTGGCTGACCACGATGAAAGTGTTCCACATCAGTAAAGGCAAACCTGAGGGAACTATATCTGACGAGGATCAGAAGAAGTTCGAGGATGCTAATACTGTCTTTGTGGGATGTATTCTGAGCATTCTTGCTGACCGTCTGTGTGATGTGTTTATGCACATAAAAGACGGAAAGGAGCTCTGGGATGCACTGGATGCCAAGTTTGGTGCTGCAGATGCTGGCAGTGAACTGTATATCATGGAGAGCTTTCAAGATTTTAAGATGACTAAGGACCTTCCTGTGGTTCAACAAGCTCATGAGATACAGTGCATTGCCAAGGAGCTCGAACTCCTTAAGTGTACCTTACCCGACAAGTTTGTGGCGGGATGCATTATTGCTAAGTTGCCCCCTTCATGGAGGAACTTTGCCACAACTCTCAAACACAAGAGACAGGAGATATCAGTTGAAAATCTGATAGCATCCCTTGATGTTGAGGAGAAGGCTCGGGCTAAGGACACTACTAAAAAAGGAGAGGGTCTTGCTACTGCTAACTTTGTGCAGAAAGGAAAATTCGTAGGCAAGAACAAAGGGAACTTCAAACCCTCCTTTAACAAGCCTGTAAAGACTACAACATTCAAGAAGAAGAAGACGAACATGGACAAGAGTGAACTGTCTTGTTACACTTGTGGAGAGCCCGGCCATTTTTCCAAGGACTGTCCAGAACGCGCAGACCGCAGAGGGAAAAAGGCCAAGACTGTCAACGTCGTGACCGCTAGCAATACTGATGGGTATGGTAATTTATTTACTGTTCTTTCAGTATTTCAATCACCGTGTTGGTGGCTTGATACGGGTGCTAATGTTCATGTGTGTGCTGACATCTCTATGTTCACTTCTTATCAGGTCGCTCGGGATTCATCCGTCCTAATGGGGAATGGATCACATGCTTCTGTTCGTGGTGTTGGCACGGTGGATCTGAAGTTTACCTCCGGAAAGATCGTGCAACTGAGGAACGTGCAACATGTCCCTACTATGAACAAGAATCTCGTTAGTGGCTCCCTTCTTTGCAGAGATGGGTTTAAGGTTGTCTTAGAGTCTAATAAAGTCATTGTTTCGAAACATGGACAATTTATTGGTAAAGGTTATGAGTTCGGAGGCTTGTTACGGTTTTCACTTTCAGAGTTTTGTAATAAATCCGTGAATCATATTTGTGGTGGTGTTAATGATGATACCAGTGTTTGGCATTCTCGTTTATGTCACATTAATTTTGGTTTGATGTCTCGGATGTCCAGCATGAGTTTAATTCCGAATTTCACTATTGCCAAAGGTTCTAAGTGCCATAGTTGTGTGCAATCAAAGCAACCTCGAAAGCCTCACAAGGCTGCCGAGGAGAGAAACTTGGCACCTCTAGAACTCATACATTCTGATCTATGTGAGATGAATGGTGTGTTGACAAAAGGTGAAAAGAGATATTTCATGACGTTGATAGATGATGCTACTAAATTCTGCTATGTTTACTTGTTGCAAACTAAAGATGAGGCTTTAGACTACTTTAAAATCTATAAGGCCGAAGTTGAAAATCAACTAGAGAGAAAGATCAAGCGTCTTAGGTCGGATCGTGGTGGTGAGTATTTTCCCAAAATATTTGATGAATTCTGTCAGGAACACGGAATTATTCATGAGAGGACGCCTCCCTACTCTCCCCAATCAAACGGGGTTGCCGAGAGGAAAAACCGCACGCTGACTGACTTGGTGAATTCCATGTTAGCCACTGCTGGTTTATCAAAGGCATGGTGGGGGGAGGCTTTGTTGACTTCATGTCATGTCCTGAATAGAGTTCCTAGCAAGAATAAAGAAAAGACCCCTTATGAGGAGTGGGTTGGGAGAAAACCATCACTTTCGTATCTGCGTACTTGGGGGTGTTTGGCGAAGGTCAACATACCGATTCCCAAGAAACGCAAGCTCGAACCCAAGACAGTGGATTGTATCTTTCTAGGGTATGCTCCACAGAGTGTAGGCTATAGATTTCTAGTGGTTAAATCTGAGGTACCTGATATGCATGTTGATACTATAATGGAATCTCGTGATGCAACATTCTTCGAGAATATTTTTCCTATGAAAGATATGCATAGCATTGGTAGGATTTCTTCTGAAATACTTCCTGAATCTAGTGCATCTATTGATAATTCTGAACAACCACATGAGGAATTTCTTGAGAAGGATGACGATGAACCTCTCACGAGGAGTAAGAGACAGAGGGTTGCAAAATCCTTTGGCAATGATTTCATCGTGTACCTTGTAGATTATACTCCCAGATCCATTACTGAGGCATATGCATCTCCTGATGCAGATGATTGGAAAGAAGCTGTCCAAAATGAGATGGACTCGATTCTTTCTAATGGAACTTGGGAATTATCAGAACGACCCTATGATTGTAAACCTGTGGGATGTAAGTGGGTGTTCAAGAAGAAGCTAAGGCCTGATGGTACTATTGAGAAGTACAAGGCGCGTCTTGTAGCTAAGGGCTACACACAGAAAGAAGGCGAAGATTACTTCGACACCTATTCACCTGTCGCTAGACTGACCACCATTCGAGTACTACTATCCCTGGCTGCCTCTTATGGTCTTCTCGTTCATCAAATGGACGTGAAGACAGCTTTCCTTAATGGAGAGTTGGAAGAGGAGATCTATATGGATCAGCCGGATGGGTTTGTGGTAAAAGGTGAAGAGACAAAGGTGTGTAAGTTATTGAAATCTTTATATGGCCTGAAACAAGCACCTAAGCAATGGCATGAGAAGTTTGACAGAACTCTACTTTCTGCTGGCTTTGTCATTAATGAGGCTGATGGGTGTGTTTACTATCGCCATGGTGGGGGCGATAGCGTTATATTATGTTTGTATGTGGATGACATTCTGATCTTTGGTACAAACATGAAAGTGATAAATGAAGTCAAGTCTTTCTTGTCAAAGAGTTTTGATATGAAAGATCTGGGAGAGGCTGATGTCATTCTGAATATCAAGCTTATTAAGAACGAGAATGGGATTACTTTAACGCAATCTCATTATGTTGAGAAGGTCTTGAGCCGATTTGGCTTTAATGATGGCAAGACTTCTCCAACACCTTATGATCCCAGTTTGACATTACGAAAGAATAAGAAGGAACCAACAGATCAGCTGAAATATTCACAAGTTGTTGGTTCTCTCATGTACTTAGCAAGCGCTACAAGACCCGATATCTCTTTTGCTGTGAGCAAGTTGAGTAGGTTCATGTCTAACCCGGGTATTGATCATTGGCATGCACTTGAAAGGGTCATGCGCTATCTATGTGGTACAATGAGCTATGGGATTCACTATTCAGGAAATCCTGCTGTGCTTGAAGGATATAGTGATTCGAATTGGATCTCTGACGTTGATGAACTCTACGCCACGAGCGGGTATGTGTTTACCCTTGGAGGTGGCGCAGTGTCATGGAGGTCTCGTAGACAAACCATATTGACGAGGTCAACTATGGAAGCAGAACTTACTGCTTTAGACACAGCCACTGTTGAGTCAGAATGGCTGCGTGAGCTCTTGATGGACTTGCCTGTGGTTGAGAAACCTGTGCCGGCAATCCTTTTGAATTGTGAAAACCAAACTGTTATTGTCAAAGTGAACAATTCTAAGGATAACGCGAAGTCATCAAGACACGTGAAAAGACGTTTAAAATCTGTCAGGAAATTGAGAAACTCCGGAGTAATAACTGTTACGTATATTCAAACAGACAAAAACCTGGCAGATCCCTTTACAAAGGGACTATCACGAAATGTGATAGAAAGTGCATCGAGGGAGATGGGGTTGAGACCCATGGATGTCACACCTTAGTGGTAACCCAACCTATGTGATCGGAGATCCCGTGAATTAGGACCTAGGAAGAACAAGCTAGTGGTTTGACTGAGGAGAGTATTTTGTAACCCTCTCTATGTGAAGATGCATGACTCTCATAATCTGTAAGGCAGGTTGGCAACATGCCTTAATGTGTTTCTGTTGGCTTTAATTAGCAAAGATGCCGTCCTACATGGCATTCTTGAAAGAACACACCTATATGAGCTCGACTGTAAACGTCGCGGTCTATGAGATCTGGGTGATCTCTAGTAAACTCATGAAGAGACCAGGGAGTATGACGCATATGCTCCAACCCGCGGGGTAGGCTACTGACAGCCAAGTACTAGTTATGATTTTGAACGAAATCTATTGGCACCAAACTTGCAATTCAAGGTTCGTCCATTGTTCAAGTTGTTGATAGACGTAGTTCAAGATTCTAGGCGGAAGTTCAACTTAACAGTCTCTGCTGAAACACTGGTATATAAACAAATAGCAAGGATTGGCAAATCTTCAAATGGGCATTTGAGATCTGGTGGGGGATTGTTAGAAATAATGGGGCTAATCCATTTAGGCCCATGAGTATTTCAGATTTTCCCTAAATCTCAAAGCCCAAATTTGTGGCAGCCCATATGTGTTTGGGCCCATGTTTGTGGCAGCTCACATGGGAGTGGAGTGGGAGCTAAAGTTTAGTCCCACATGGAAAGTTGGAGGAGAGTTGCACCACCTTATAAGGTGGAGTGTTGCACCACTTTGTAAGTGAGTGGAAATAAGAGAGATACACACGCGCGCTCCTCCTCCGACGCCGCCGCCGCTCGCACGCACGCTCGCCTCGTCTCCTCACGACGCGCGCGCGCCGCGGGTTGCGGGTTGCGGGAATCTCGCCGAGCCGAGCTTTATTTTGCTGCTCAGGAAAATTGACAGACGTGTCAAACGGTTAGCTTATTCGGGTCGCTCCCGGATCGTGGGCTACTGTAACCGACCCGAACGTGCGTAACGTGGACTCGGCCCACGTTCGCCTCCGTTAGGGTTTCCTGAGCCGCTCTATATAAAGTCCTGCGCGGCTACCGCCACAATACCACCGAAAACCAATCTAGGGTTTTGCCTTCCTCTCTACTTGCGCCGTCACCGTAGTCTACTCCATCCCGCTTGCCGGCGTGCACCGACGGACGGGAGAGCAGGTCTCCGGAACCACTCGCCCTTGTGATCCTGTACGGGAGAGGGCGAATAAGGTTTTTGGGAAGCGCTCTGCGCGACTGCTCGAGTTCTCCATCACGGGTCGTCTTCCATCCAAGTCAGGCGGTGCTGCCTACCGCCGTCTTCGTCGCCATCTGCTGCGATCACTCTTCCCCAAAGTTCCTACTACGACAACCGAACGGTACGTGCTACGTGATCCTGTTTGGTTATTCATCATGTTCTGCGAGTACATGTTAAGCTGCTGTTTGTTTCCGATCATCCTGTTGTTTAGTACATCTAGTATGTTCGAGTTACATGAGCTAGTAGCTGGTTTTATCATGATTTATATTCTGGAATTAATCGTGGAAATTATGCCTAATAATTCAACAAAGATCTCAGCAAGTAGCTCCATTGGGATACAAAGACACGAACCATCTAGTATGACTGTATTCCAAGCATGCCATGTATAAATCATGCACGACTAATCTCCTGTAAGATATGAACCATCTAGTATCATGTGTTCTTAGTCACTAGTACTGCTCCTACATGTCTAGTTCAATCATTGATTCCTAATGACAGCTTGTGATATATCCATGGTTCATTCTCCTTGATTTAATTTTCTGATATATCATCAGGTTTCAGTAGATGAACTAGACCCGAACTGTAACCTAATTGTCCTAGCATGAGATGAGGTGGTATTCCTCTCACTGCTCTGTTTTTTAGAGCACAAGAATAAAATTACTGTCTCTTAAATATATTTGGCATGAGCGTACTTGGTTGAGGGCATGGCCATTGTAGGAGTCCATCAGGAGTGATGACGAAGCGCAATATTGGTGGATCGTTTCAGCTCCATTATTGTTACAAGGGTGCTAGAATATTGGTGGATCGTTTCAGCTCCAATAATATCAGTTCTATGCGAGCGCACTGACGTTGTGGTATTTATTGTGTTTCGTCAGCAACTCCATCTCTGATGTAGTGCCATGGTGGAAGGGGTCCCGTCATCATGGAAACACACACGGAATGTGTGATCCAAGGCACCCCGGAAAGCTCCTCACAATATGCCATGGCCAACTACGCGGAGGAAGTTAAGATGACGACGTCTTATTGCAAGGCCGCCTCCCGCCGGAGATCGTGCTCCTGAGATCGCGACCGACGAAGATTGCTGGCGCTGGGGATCGTGCTTGCCTGAGATCTTGCGGGCGCTGGGGATCGCGCCGGCCAGGGATCCCGCGCGGGCGCCGGAGATCGCGGGCGCTAGGGCTCACGGACCAGGGATCTCGCGCGGCCCGCCGGAGATCGCGGGCGGACGCTGGGATTTCAAATTTGGATTTTGAATAGACGTCAATTTGTAACGTTTTGAAAATAAATGGGTTTGTTTGTAAATTTATGTTTGTATAGTGCGTGCGTCAATTAATTCGGGCCGGAGGGAGTATTGCAGAGTCAGGAGGAAAAAGAGATGCGTGATAGGAGGAAGAAAGATGTGCGATTAGATGTTGATGTTTGTCATGCTAATCTAAGAAATCGTCACTACATTGGTGACACTTAACTAGTACTAGACTATAAAGAGAAAACTTGGCCATGTCTAGTTTCTATTTTACAGCTGTATGCCTAGTCGTTTTGTCCCCTAGTGGCAACGAGGCAGCGAGATCTTGGGGGCATTGGTGCTCACACTATTCTGACGATCTAGAACTTGAAGATTTTTTAGTTTCTGAACCTGTCATGACCGTCCTCGGGTCGTTTGCTGACGTGGTCGCACAGCTGCACGATCACCTTGCTTCCCGATTCGCACACCTGATCGTGTATGACACCGGGACGCGGAGCGGATGACCGTGGTCTAGTATCGACACGAAACGGCGGCGTCGGTCGAGCGAGCGGGTTATCTTATCTATCGGGCAGGGGCAGCCAGACTTGAAATTGGTAGTAACTCGTCTGCACATGTCCCGGTAGCGGTAGAAAATGTCCGCGTCCTAGTCCAAGACACGTAGCCAACCAAGCGCAATCATCCATCGACACGTCCAAGACACGGCGGCCTAGCTGTCGTCCCACGGCTCGCCAAATCCGGCGAGCTCCGGCTAGCCGGCGGCCTAGTCGCCCCCCCCGGCCTGTTCCTAGCCGTCCTCTTCCCCACACAAGGTTCCGAAAGATTTGCACCCCCGTGCAGATCCTTCAAGAAATCGAGCCCACAAGAAAGGAGAGGGAGAGGGAGGGCGGATCCTTGCCTCCAGAGCAGGATTTTACTGAAATCGGGCACGATTAGGTTCCATCTGCTCCGATCCAGATGACAGCATCGAGTGCGCGTCTTTCTCCCACGGATCGGACGACAACGACGACGCCTCGTCTGGCCAGCTCCATGTCCGCCTACCAGGTTCGTATCCGTTTCTTGCGCCTTTTTTTTCCCGATGGAATCTCTGTTCAGAATATCTTCCGAATTCAAGCTCTGGAACTGCTTTGTCAAGCTTGCGCAGTGTGAATTCTACTGGCAACGTTGCTTCCACCATCGGCAGAGCAAGGAAATCATCAGGAAGCGAAGATCAGGAGGCAAGCATGTCAATCTTAATCATCGTGCCTTTTTTTTTTATGGAATCTCTATTCAGAATATCGTCCTAATTGAATCTCTCGATCTGCTTTGTCAAGCTTGCGCAGTGTGAATTCTACTGGCAACGTTGCTTCCACCATCGGCAGAGCAAGGAAATAATTTTGCTGACACCACCGAAGGCGGCAACCAGGTGCTATGGAGGGTCATCCCGAACCTGGCGCGCGGGTACAGTTGAGATAACTTATGCTGTTAATCTTTCAGTCACTTTAACTCCAATGCAGTGTTGGTGATTTAGCAGAAAATTATAAAAAGTTTACCATATATTCACTGATTCGCATCATGTACTCCCTCCGTTTCAAAATATAAGATGTTTTAGCTTTGTGAAGCAAATGTATTTAGACTACTTTTAGTATATAGGTTCGCTCAAGTTTGGAATGAATCTACAAACTAAAACAAGTCTAGATACATTTTCTTCACAAACCTAAAACATCTTATATTTTGAAACGGAGGGAGTACAATACTATGGAAGTTGGTGACATTTTCTCCAATAAAACAACCTAAAGATGATTGAACTGAAAGTTTTCAAGTAGATGCTGCTTTTTTTGTTTTGTTTTGGAAATGCACGTATCTAGACCATTTAGCTTTCTTATCACTTATTGCTTCCCTGCCTAAACTAGCCATAAATAGAGGTTAGGATATATCGCCACGCGATAAGCTTCTTAAGTAGAATGGCTTCCCAGCTTCTCCCAAGCCCCCCGGTATTAATAAGGGGGTTAGGGGAACATCTCACCCTCGTAGAGGTGGGAGCAGGAGCTCATACTAGGAGGGCTCAGACTAGGAGGAGGTGGGAGCAGGAGGAGGAGGAGGAGGAGGGCCGGGAGCAGTACTGCCACTCAGGAGGAGGTGGGCCGGGAATCGATCTCCACCAGGTATGTATCTCTGTCTGGGAACTGCTCTACACAGCCACGGCCTGATTAAGTTCGAGAGATTTGATTGAAATTTGACCTGTTTTTGAAAATAAACTAAATTGGAATATCCCGCTATAGCTGCGTTATAGCCTTTCATAGGTGCTGAAAATGCTCTATTTTAAATTGCAGCCATGGCGGCGAGTGATCGAATCGTTCGGTTCCGAGGTGTTTCCCCCGACAAGTGGGACTTTGTGTTCGCTGGCTATATGGTGATAGCAGGGGCACTGCTGATGGTGGCTCTGACACTTATCTATAGATTATATAGGTTTGTTACGCTGGAGCTAGCCATGCGTCGAAGGAACTTAGCGTTCGTCTTGTACCCTCCAAAGGGTATGAAGTACCCGGAAGGAGACGTAAACACAATCTGTGTGATATGCATCTCTCAATTTCACAAGTATGCTCGTGTTGCTATTCTCCCATGTGGGCACACATTTCACCGCTGCTGCCTCAGGGAGGAGGTGGCACGGGAGAACGAGAACCCACGCTGCCCGCTGTGCAGGGCAGCGGTGGCGTGACATGGACCGACTGGCGTGGTGGACGAGACGACTTATCAGTATATCGAGTGATGTAGATGGTGTGTGTGAACTCCTCTGTATATCGAGTGATGTAGATGGTGTGTGAACTCTGTTATATCGAGTGATGTAGATGGTGTGTGAACTTCTCTGTATTTTGAGATAGTTTATCAAGATGGGAGTTGTACTGTACTATCTTATATAGTACTCTATGATATATTATCGTATATTTATATACGGTACCATATGAAGAATTTGAAAGGAGCTTCTTGATCAATATTTCAAGCATGCCCAATTCCTGCAAAAAAGGCACATTAATTTGAGCACACCAAATCTTGATGTTCATTTTGTCAAAACATTAATGTTGCCGAAGACTGCAACTTGTCCATTTTGTCAAAACATGATCTGATGTGTGCTTGTGCAGGGTTTTAAGATTTTCAGCAAAACTGCGTGAATTAATCACGTGGCTACAGAAAATTTGCAACAATAGCTACCCTGAGGTCTGGACTTCCACCCTTCTACCATGATAAGCATACTTCTGCATTGTGTTTTAATTGTGGTTTTTGAGTTAAAAATATCCACCATTTCTGTTGTATGTTCCTGACTTTATTCCGAATATCTATGTGAAACTTAGAACAATCAGTGTGTACTGAGGCTATTAGGAAAAGCGAATGCCCAAGATGGTTCAACCACGGAAACAGACATCATAGGTATTAATGGTAAGAAGTTGTTTCATATAGATGTTTGAATTTAAAGTGGGTTCATTTAGATATCTCATTAGATAGTGCAATGCGCAGGTGTGTTCTGTTCATCTTTTTCATAGTTCCTATGTAACTGAAATAAAAAACAATTACATGAAGTTTGTTTTTAATTTGGCTCGATTCTGATTCTGATGCAATTTGAATGGTGCAGGCTATGGCGCAGGAGGTGAAGGCACGTTCTGAGAAAGCCGTGTCAGAGGGGTGGACCTGGTAATTGCATCTGAGGGTTCTTATTACTTTACCTCATAAATATGGTGTATCTGTCATGACATTTGGGTAGGTTGGTGCCTCAAGATCCTGTTGAACAGAGAAGTAACAAGAGATAAATTAGAGTGAGAACCTATCAATTTTGTTGCTTGCTTATCATTATGCATGTCCCACTTGAAATGTTGTGGTATATCTAGCTGTCCTTTTGAGGTTATCTTTATATGTCGTTCTGTTTGGTTTTACTGATCACTTGAGCATTCCTTGCACCTTTTTTGTCATACATCTTTGATTGGTCAATATCCATTTTGATACCTCTCTGTGATTCCAATGTTGATGCATAAGGTTGTTGATAATTTGGCGATACCTAGACTTCACATGACTAACTCAACTATATTTAGGTTACAGCAAAAAAAAAGAGCAAGTTGAAGTGATGCATTTTCAGGATGGAAGGAGTAGATTAAAGGTCTCATGATAGCTTACTGACTACTGGTTCTATTTGCTTTGTTAATTATCCAGTGATAATCTTCTTCCATTACTGGTTGGTTACTCTTTTTGTTCCCCCAGTATTATGTTACCTCTATTAGCCCTTTCATGATTGACTTATTCATGGAAACTGTTTCATGATTGAATCTAAATATAAATTCCTGCTTCTAAGCTAGATACTCAAATTACCCTGTGCTACCTTTCCTTTTCACTGCATTTCCATATCACCATTTACTGACTGTTAGCGCTAGAATCAGTGCATATGATTCTCTGAACTTAAGTTCATCTGGTCTGAACTTTGAACTTTGTTGGGGCAAAGCAAAGGATGTTGTAATCAGTTTGAGTTTTATTGGTATTTGGTTGCCTTGGTCAGGGAACTTGATTGCTCCAGGTTGTGTTACGTGTGTTCAGGGGTTGTGCAGTACACTACCATGGCCACTGCTAGCTACTGTTGTTCTTAGAACACACACGCACACGCACACGCACACGCACACGCACAGAGAGAAGAGCTGCGTTGAACCCTGCATTGCATGTGCTCCACCTCACACTAACTCGGTTCAGCAGGTTCAGAGTTTCGAATTTTCAGTTTTAATTCATCAAAATAGCCACCTCGTATGAGATTTTATTCCTCTTGGAAACTTGTTCTCTTTTTTGTTTCCTACTTCAGGTTCAAGCATGCATGATTATTCTGTTGTGACACAATTGATGCTGAGTGCCTTGGCTGGAGCATGCATGATTTAGTTCTTTCCCCTATCTAATTTTTAGTTGATTTGTGTTATGACTTCCATGTCTGAACTTTTTGTGATTTTGTGTGCAACCATGGTTATCCTCTTTGGGTAGTTAATTTGCTGTACGGAGATAATGAAGCTTATATCAGAACATTAAGATAATGAAGCTTATATCAGAACATTAAGCCGTTCTGATCTTTGCTATCCAAAGCTTCAGTGGATGAAGGTTTTGGCAGGGTTAATGAAGCAGATGACATGTACTATTTAAAGGAATGAAGCTGCCCAAGGTTTAGCCTGTTTGGAGCTAATTGACAGCGACGCGAAAACGAGAGAGATGATCAACAAGTATGAAGATTTTATGGGTTGTTGACCTGACAATAATGCAGCGGTAGCCGTTGAAGAAGTGTTTAATGCAAAGGCAAATAAAGGAGGAATAACCAAATCACAAACTAGCAAAGGTCAGTATATTGATGCTTGATGCTATAATCCTGTGGCATAAATAAACAACTTACCTATTATTGTGCTAAAACGAGGGATACAAAAGAGAGAAGAGTATTGTTAGAAATCAAATTTGTAACACCTAATTTATTACAAGGAGGTCAAGTAGGTCCTCTTATAATTCACAAGACTCTTTGTGTATACACAATCAATCAAACAGTGGAAACATAAGTTAGTAAGATATTTGCCAGTAGCTCTGGCCTCAAACCCAACAAGACCCAGGGCAAGGTATCGTTTATTTCGTCATGTCAGCTCCGTTTACTTCAGCTATATCCTCCATCCTTATGGATATAGAATTAATATGGAATTATTCCCTATACTGGTAAATATGATTTTCGCATGCATGTGCAGCCACAGATTCATAGGCCTTCAGAATAAGAACTCGATTAGAGTGGATCTTAGCGCTTACTTCTGCTCGCATTTTCTGTTGCAGGATACTCCAAGGATAGTCAAGGTTCCTTATAGAATATTACTTGATCTTATGCTACAAAAGCTTGGTCTTTTAAAGGCTGAGTACCATCTTGAATTATGTGAAGGTAGCAAAGTTCCTGTGACTACTCTATAACACCTGCGTTGACACTGGAAGGTGCGCTCCTGTGCATATGTCAGCGTCTGGAATCCAGTCTGAAAATTATGAAACAGCTGAAGACACCGTGTGTGTGGATCACATGCTTGTTCGTTTGTAGCTGAACACAGTAAATAGTGACATTGATTATCCCTATGTCAGATTTTCTGATGCTTTGCATGCTGCCAGATCGTCGATTGATTCGGGTATAAATAGTAAATGCCCACTTTTCAGAATATTTGGTAAGTAAAGACAAAATATGATAGAGATTAAAAGTTGTTTAGATTATATCATGGTTATTGTAATTCTATCTGCCCAAAGCTGCTAGCTAATGTAGTACAGTTTCTTTATTGATTTGTGTTATAGATGTCGAGCTGGGCATATGCACATAATTCTGCTACTGACCTCCTTTTAAAACTCTTCCTTCCATATCTGATGCATAGAGAAAATAACGACAGTTTATTTAGTCCTGTGTATTCCGTGCAATGTTTGATGTATTTTCTTTTCCTATGGATGCCTCATTGTATTTCTATTGTTTGTTGTTATTACACTCCTTTCAGTACCAATTAATTCAAAATAGCTTCATGATTTTACTATGCTTGAATAAGATATTGCATGATGCAAGCCGTTTGATTTGTTTATATATCCCTATGTTCATGTGACTAAAAAGGATAGAAGATATTACAGTGTGCTTACTCTTCTACTTAGGTTAAGATGTTTGTCGGCCCTAGGTTTATCAAAAGTTTATTATCGTCGAGTTCTTTCTGTAACTTTATTTGTTCTGCCTTCATCTATTCAAATGTCCATGGTTGCAGTTTGATGGAAACCGTCCAGCTTCTGAACAGTGTTATGCTGGAGGCTATGTTAAAGAAGCTATGCCTTCCAAGTCCCAAGTGTGAAAACACTGAAGTTGGAGTCGGGTACTTCGAGAGCCAAGTGTTGTTCTACCCTTGGCACAGTTTATCCAGTGGATACCTTAGAAGAAGCAATAGATCAAGTTGCAACCAAAGCGATTAGGTACATGAAGAATGATGAAAAGAAGGTGCTGAAAGATTTCAGCTATGCTCAGTTGGAGAGATAGAAGAAGGTGAAAAGAGATCTTGTCAGACAGATGGAATCAAAGGACTTGAAGATACAAAAGAAAAACAACTGGCAAATGGAACTTACTGAAGCCTATGATAACTACATGGCTGTTGTGTCCAATGCCACCGGTCGGATTGACCAAGATAATTTCAGAGCATGGCAAGCATAGCAGCATCTTCCCTAGCATTCAAGCCATGGCTAATGATCTTCAGCGTAACTGCCGGTCTGAAAGCCGAGATTTTTTTTTTCTTCCAAAATGGGGAGCATAGCCACGGCCTCTGTATCATGACGGTGCACACAGCCTTTTATTGCAAAGTTCATAGAATCAGGACGATACAATCATTGATCACAAAGAGTTGAGACATGTATCAAAGCAATGACAAAAATGACATAGCCAGACTAGCATCTTGGATTTTACTAGTGCGTTGCCACCCAATAGCCAGGTAGTAGAAATACTGCTCCACATAGAGAAATTGGTTGCAGCTAGAAACCATGCTCAGCCCTGAGAAGGTTGAACCAAAGGATGATCCAATGTGTATATTTCTGCAATTTCAAATTGCCCAACATAAAGCCGATACTCCAATACGTATGCTAGCTTTATTCTCTTTACATATCCCATTCAACTAGTTTCCAAACATATTAGTCACATTGTTTAGTAAAATATAGCATCTGCCATAATATGTGAGCAAACGGGTAAGAGAGAAACAAATGTTCAACAGTTTCATTGCTATCACAAAACAACACTTCTAACATCCACTCCAATTCCTCTTTGCCAAAATTGTCTTTAGTTAAAGTTTTGTTACTCAAGGACCACATAAATATCTTAATCTTCATCGGGATTTTTAATTTCCATAAATATTTATGGGAAAAATTTGTATCATCATTCATTAGCTCAAGATACATAGATTTAACAATAAACGTATCGGAAGGATTAAGTTCCCAAATGAATTTATCAGGGCTATCATTAAGCCATAGGGAGATATCCGTGTGTGAAAGTAAAACTAGCGAAGATGAGTTATCCACGGGTGTGGTAGACGGCGTACAGCATATGATGTGTGATTGCCTAAACCGAGATCTCTACCTTTTGCTATTCCATTCTAGGTAGGGATCTCAATGATCACTCTGTCCTTTATGATTGATGTTCCGTTATATCTACTAGCTTCCTGCCTGCGTGCGGAACAATAGAATGCATAGAAATATTATTATCGAAGACACAGTCGATGCAGGGTTCCTGGGTCCTGGGCTCCTATCAAAAGAAAGTGGCACTTCATTGTTGTTGTTTTTTTCTTTTTGAGAAAAGGCATAAACTTCACGGGGGCACATTGGACAAATCACCCACTATAAGCAACATGTGCCGTACAAAAGATAATCTGCCAGCAGAAACGATATACTGAAGAATTCAGTCCACCGATTCACGAGCAGCCATATTCACTATTCTCTTGCACGTCTTGACCTCGCACCGGGAGAACCAGAGTCTTAGCTGTATCTTCACATCTTCAATGACACTTGCATACTGGGAGGAATTAGCCTTGCCGCATGTTCATAGCCATCAGCAGGTGTTGGAAATCAGTTTCAAAACACACTCGATCGCTCCCAACTGAGAAGCTAGGCAAACAGCTTCAGATAAAACACACAACTCTGCTTGAAAAGCATCACGGACGTGGGACTCTTTTTTTTTTTCTGCGATGGCTGGCAGCCACGACCTCACCCATATTCTCACAGAGCAATCACACCCTAGCCTACCCGATCATCGCCTTGGCAATATGAAATCATCCACATTAAACTTCAGAAGTTGATCATAGACCCATCTGCCAATATGCACTATAATTCTCATCCTAATAAAAGGAAAATAGAGAAAGATTTTGTGAACAAATTCGTCAACAATAATGCATTTACAGCACACAGGGTTTTCTTGGTTTTACATTAGCAACACTTATATCAGGCCGATGGCTTTAGCTTACAGCAGCAACACAATTTCTTGCAACCCCGCTGACAGTGTTCTTCTGCACTCTTTGTGTCAGCTCAGCAGTACCTCAAGACTTGCACAACCATGGACAGCTGCAACTTGGCAGGCACAGACCCTGAATCAGAAGCAAACTATCATCATTCAAACAGATCTACAAAAAAAAAAAAGGAAATATATCTGTGTCAGTTATCCAACTACATCACGGGGGCGCTCTGCTCGCTTGTCCGTCCCCAACCCGTGGCGTTGATGATGTTTATTGCGACGATGCGTTCGCCGGTGCCGATGTCCTTGCCGAGTGCCCACCTCCCAGTTGCGTCCCAACCCACCGGCGTTTGCTGCGAGCTGTACCCTCGCAGATGGGGAGGCGGCCCGGATAGAGATGGGGCAGTCGACACGAGGAACGAGGAAGGTGTCCTCGGAGGCAGGGGCGGTGCGCCAGAAGGTGTAGGCAACTAGGCATAGCGGTGGGGGACGGGAGCTCGGCGGCGTGTCAAGGATTTGGGGATTTTTTTGAACAAGGAAGGCGGCCGCGGAAGGGGATCAAGGACAAGGAGGGGCCCTGGGAAACGGCCATTCCGTTCAACCAGACGGAGGAGGGCGGAGGCTCCAGTGAGAAGAGATCGAAGGGGAGGCGGCGGTGTCCAACGGCGACTCTGTTCATGACGGGCACTGTTTTTTGTTCGTCCTACGGATTTTTTTTACAAATAGTACACCGGTATTGCTAAAAATACAGGCGGTACCGCGGAAGGACCTAGATCATCTGCACTCGCCTACCCATTAGGCCGATTCGGACGCCGAATTTTAATCCGGATGTCAAAAATTGGCCCAGTCGCGTATCCAAGAACTTGTTTTCGGCCGGATTTCGGTCATTTTTGGTCCGAGCTACCCAGGCCGAACCCAGGTTTCCGGGTACGCCCTGGGAACGCCAGACTCAGCGATTTCGGCGGGAAAAACGAAGCGGCGCGTGGACCCGCCGAATCAGTGACGGAAGCCGAGCCGTCGTCATCCTCGGCCGGACAGTTCGTTCATGAGGGGCACTGTTTTTGTTCGTCCTACGCATTTTTTTTACAAATAGTACACCGGTATTGCTAAAAATACAGGCGGTACGGCGGAAGGACTTAGAGCATCTCCACTCGCCTACCCAGCAGGCCGATTCGGACGCCGAATTTCGATCCGGACGTCAAAAACTGGTCCAGTCGCGTACCCAAGAACCTGTTTTCGGCCGGATTTCGGTCATTTTTGGTCCGAGCTACCTAGACCGAACCTAGGTTTTCGGGTACGCCCTGGGAACGCCAGACTCAGCGATTTCGGCGGAAAAAACGAAGCGGCGCGTGGACCCGCCGAGTCAGTGACGGAAGCCGAGCCGTCGTCATCCTCGGAACCACGCGGTGACCGCCGGGCAATAACTGCCCGGCGCGTCGGCCACGCCTCGCCGATTTATGGCGCCACCGTCGCCGCCTCGGCTCCCGCGACGGACCGGCGGTCACTAACTTCCCGCCGTTTCCACTTTTCCCGCCCTCGCCGCTACACCCCTCCCGCCCTCGCCGCGCACCTCGGCCTTTATAAGCCGTACTCCTCGCCGGAGATCTTCGCACTCTCTCACAGCTTCCCCACCCACAACCCCAACTCCGGCGAGCTCTCACCTTTCCCTCTTCTCTCACCATGGGCGAACGCTACCCCGGTGACGGCGCTGCGGCGAACGGCTTCGGCCGGCGCACCCTCCAAACATGGGAGGCGCGCATGCTGTACGAGGCGGGGTACATGGCGCCGCCGGACACGAGGATGCCGCCGGGGTGGACGCTGAGCGCCGGCGGCATCCCAATCCCGCAGGGGCCAACACCGGAGGAGTTGTCGTACGATGTACAGGAGTACATCGCCGACATGGACAACCCCGGCGAAGCCGTGAGCGCCGACGACCTCTACTGGGCGCACTTCTTCGAGGAGCGGTGCCAGCAGGAGCTCGCCCGCCATGAGGGGGCATCGAGCGAGTCCCCGCCGGCGCGCAAGAACTCGACGGGGCGCCGGCGTTGGTGGAGCGCACCGGGGCGGACGCTCGCCGCCGTGCTAGAGCACATCAACCGCGGGAACACGCCGTGGCTCGGCTTCCCGCGCAACCCGACGCCGGCGGCCAGGACGGGAAGACGTGCTCCTTCGGCGAACTGGGCGCCGAGGAGGATGGCGAGCATGAGCTCGTCCTCCTCCGCTTCGGCGTCGCACTCATCCGGCAGCGCGCCGCTGCGCACGCCGACGGCGGTGAAGCGCGAAGATGTCTCGCCGGTGCGCTCACCGCCGTGGACACGCGCGCGCGGTATCGTCATCGGCGAGCCGTCTGTGCCCACCCCGCCAACAGGCCACCTGCGCCTCCGCCCCAAGACAAAAGGGTCGGCGCCGGCCGAGGACGCCGCCCTGAAGATGGCGCTGGAGCAGTCTCTCCGCGAAGCGCCGCCGCTGTCACCAACGCTGCCGCTCGTCGAGCCCTCCTCGCCGGACATCCTGGAATGGTCCAGGAGGGACTGGGAGAAGGCGAAGCATCGGCGCATCCTCGGCCTGCAGCAGCAGGCCGAGGAGCAGGCCGCACGACGTCGGGCGCTGGCTGGGCGTCAGCTCGCCTACCAGGGCGCCCCGTTGTACGTCCTGGACGACGACGACGACGCAGGCCCCTCCTACCAGTCATGGAGGTGCGGCGACCCTGGCCAGGGCATCTCCCGCCAGAACAAGCCGCCGAGCGACGACGACGACGACGACGGCGAGGATGACGGCCGGGCCGACCCGGACTACACGTCGTTCTACGACAACTTCGGCATGTAGGACGGCGAAGGCACCGGCGACGGCCTTTTTAAGTTTAGTTATGTACTAGTTTTGTTTAATTTTGATGTAATCCGCCTATATTTCGCCCAACTTAATGAAAATCGCATTAGTTTGATGAGTTTTAGCCGAACTTGGGGACTCGGCCTGGGTACGCGGATTGGTGAATGGGCGTACCCAGGCCGAAAACAAGTTCAGTCCGGCCGAAAAACGAACCAAATTTTGTCCTGGGTTCGGCCAATGAGTGGAGATGCTCTTACCGCCATGGGCATTGGCGGAAAGGGAGGAACAGGCCTGACACATGACATGATTCCCGCGTTGGGCTATTTAGTGTCTAGATTAGGACATAATAATTACCTACTCCCTCCGATCCATATTATTTGTCACATAAATGGATATATCTAGACATGTTTTAGTGCTAGATACATCCAATCCAGTGACAATTAATATAGACCGGAGAGAGTAATGGAAAATGATACCAATCCCCTGGGTGATCGTAACCTCCCATCCGCATGCACACGTGGTAGGGCCCGTATGACCTTATCTCTTCGGGCTGTTTCTTCTTCGTTAAGAGCCTAGGAGTCAACACGCAGTTCAGTGTCGCCGCTCCACTGGCCACTGTTGCCCTACTTCCTGCCGCCGGATCTTCGCCCTGATAAAATAATTAACAGTTTTACATTAATTTAATCCAAGTATAAAACATGACAGAACAATTTCTAAAATTAACTAGCATACGTATAGTAGACATGCACCATACATGCAAGTGAAAACCTAGCACATCTACGCATACAGCAATACTAGTAATCATCATAGGAAATAACAGGAGGGTAAATGATACGCACGAGTTCGTCGATGGTATGACCAACGGCGCAACAGAAGTAGATCCGCCACCGGCGGCAACATCATCAGTCTGCTTGGTAGCATCGTCAGACATGACGATGAAGTCGAGAAAGCCGGACATAGAGGACGAAGAAGAGTTTGAGCAGTCGTGCCTAGACGCTCCCCAAAAACCTTATCTCCTCTCTCCCGGTGCAGGATTAGAGAGACGGGGTTCCGGAGGCCTGCTCTCCCGGATGGCCGTGCACGCAGTCGGCGGGATGGAGTAGCAGAGGGCAACGCAGAGAGGTGGAACGGCGATGCGCAAGTAGGAAGATGCAATCTGATTGCTTGTGACGACTAGGGTTGCGTGTGCCTGCTTATATAGTGCGGGTCGGGTAGGATGTGGGCAACAATCCACGACCGAGTCGGTACCAGCCCACGATGTGGAAACGGTCGGTTGATGAACGCTTCCGTTAATGACATATTAATGACTCATAATTAATACACAATTAATTTTCCCAAATAGCAAAATAAAACTCGGCTCGGCGAGATTCCTGCAATCCGCGGCGCGCGCGCGTCATGACAAGGCGAGGCGAGACGGGCGGCGTCGGAGGAGTGCGCGAGGGCTTCTCTTCTTCTCACACCTTAGTGAGTGGTGCAACACTCTACTATATAAGATGTTCCAACTCCCCTTCCACTAGCAATGTGAGACTAAACTTTGACACCACTAGCACACACATGAGGTGCCATAATAATGGGC
The DNA here is from genome assembly GCA_910589765.1 of Avena atlantica. Taxonomy (NCBI): domain Eukaryota; kingdom Viridiplantae; phylum Streptophyta; class Magnoliopsida; order Poales; family Poaceae; genus Avena; species Avena atlantica. The sequence continues at coordinate 453,752,922 of OU342733.1, read as the reverse complement.
CAAAGAGAATTTCAGAATTTGTATTTGTTATGGGCCAAAGTCCAACATCAAATATGCCTCAAATTCCAACAATCCTCCACAAAGTCTCATTGGCACATCACATCATTCTGTTCCAAATCATTGTTTTGATATACCAGCGTTTTTCAGTGAAGATAGTTAAGTTGAACTTCCACCTAGAGCACTAGACTACGCTCAGGGGCGGAGCCAGAAACTGAGTTCAAGGGGGCAAACCATGTGTGTGATCTCAATGAGGGGGATAAGCTAGTTAAATTAGCTTAAAACATGAGCTTCCATGGCTAATTTTTCAATGAAAATCCCAAGCATAGGGGGGGGGGGAGGGGGTATAGCCCTTGCTCGTCCCCCCTTGTCTCCGTCCCTGACTACGCTCATCAACAACTACCAATGGACTAAGCCTTGAATTGCCAGTTTTGTGTAAATGAGTTTCACCTAATGTCATACTGATACTAGGCTGCCGAAGGCTACCCCTCGGGTGGAGCATATAAGTCACACTCCTAGCCTTTTTCATGAGCTTCCTATAGATTACCCTATCTCATAGACTGTGACCAGCAGTCGGGCTCACATAGGTGCGTTCTTTCAAGACTGCTCTGTAGGATAGCATATTGGATTATACAAGCCTATGAACACATTAAGACTAAGTCAACCCGCCATACAAATCGTGAGAGTAATGCATCTTCAGCGGAGTGGGTTAATAAAAGTTACTCTCCTCCAGTTAGCCACTGACTTGTTTCCCCAGGTCCTAATCCATGGGATCTCCGATCACATAGGTTGGGTTACTACCATGGTAACTCATGTGGGTCTCAAATCCATCTCCTTTGATGCAATATCTATCACATTTCTTGATAGACCTTTTGTGAAAGGATCTGCTAGATTCTTAGCTGTTTGGATATAATCCAATACTATTACTCTAGAGTTTCTCATTTTCCTAACAGATGCCAATCTTCTCTTTATATGTCTTGATGACTTCATATTATCCTTTGAACTACTCACTTTGACGATCACAATTTGATTGTCGCAGTTCATAAGAATAGCCAGCATAGATTTATCAACAACCGACAAGTCAATCAAGAGTTCACGAAGTCAATCTGCTTCGACAGTAGCTGTATCTAGTGCTGTGAGTTCTGCTTACATTGTTGACCTCGTTAAGATGGTCTGCTTGCAAGACTTCCATGAAACAGCGCCACCACCATGAGTGAATACATATCCACTTGTGGCCTTCAACTCATCAGCATCAGAGATCCAGTTTGAGTCACTATACCCTTCAAGTACCGCAGGGTCTTCGATATAGTGAATACCATAAATCGATATACCCTTTAGATAGCGCATTACTCTCTCAAGAGCATGCCAATGATCATCTCTCGGATTGGAAACAAACCGGCTAAGTTTGCTCACAGCAAACGTGATGTCGGGCCTTGTTGCGCTAGCTAAATACATTAACGAGCCAATTATCTGAGAGTATCTCAGCTGATCTCTAGTTGTTCTTTTGTTATTTCGAAGCATCTTACTAGGATCATATGGTGTCGGCGAAGGAGTACAATATGAGTAGCCAAAGCGACTCAACACCTTCTCCACATAGTGAGATTGCAGAAGTGTAATTCCGCCATTCTCATCTCTCGGCAGCTTGATGTTTAGAATAACATCAGCTTCTCCAAGGTCTTTCATGCCAAAACTTTAAGACAAGAAACTCTTGACCTGTTCGATGATAATTATTTTTGTCCCATAAATCAGTATGTCATCAACATACAAACAAAGTATAACTCCTTCGCCCCCACCATGGCGATAGTATACACATTTGTTGGCTTCATTTATAACAAAGCCAGCAGATGTTAAAGTTTGATCAAACTTCTCATGCCATTGCTTAGGTGCTTGTTTCAGTCCATACAAAGACTTCAATAGCTTGCACACCTTGCCTTCTTGACCATCTACTATAAAACCATCTGGCTGATCCATATAAATCTCCTCATCCAACTCTCCATTAACGAAAGCTGTCTTGACGTTCATTTGATGAACGATAAGACCATGTGAGGCAGCCAATGAGAGTGGAACTCGAATAGTGGTCAATCTAGCCACATGCGAATAAGTATCAAAGAAGTCTTCACCTTCTTTTTGGGTATAGCCCTTGGCGACAAGCCGAGCCTTGTACTTTTCAATCGTACCATCAGGCCTAAGCTTTTTTTTGAACACCCACTTACATCCTACAGGTTTGCACCCATAAGGACGATCAGTGATCTCCCTATTGGAGGTATGCCCAAGAGACAATAATAAAGATGTTATTATCATATCTTCATGCTTATGATAAATGTTTACATACCATGCTATAATTGTATTAACCGGAAATATTAATACTTGTGTGATTTTTAAACATGTAAGAGTCTCTAGTAAAGTCTCTTGTTAAACTAGCTTGTTGGTTAATATATATGTTGGCTACCTTGACGTGAATTTTATCGACATGAATTTTCATGTGTATAATTTTATCCAGAAAAAACTAAATATATCATATCACCGCCCGGGCATTCAGCTAGTAATAATAGGTTTGTGCTACTAATAATTGTGTACATAGGTTATTGATTTGTTAGCTTAGTTATCATCCACATATCTATCTCTACTACTTATAAAGGAGCAAACAAGAACTTCGCTAAACACATCCAACAAAATATTCAAAGACATACTGAAACCAGACGATCAAACCCACTAAACATAATCTAATAGCTCACATTAGCTCAATTTTTTTCTTTGGTGCACTTAGCAAATAATCTTGAAGGACCGTACTCATCTCGCATCGCAAACCTACACACGCGCAGTCCGCCCACGGAGTGGAAAGAAAAAAACGATTCGCGTTCACTTCGTCTCAGATCGGATCACTCTATCTTTCCCTGCGCCGCTGCCCTGCGCCGCTGCATCCTTTCTACGTGACACCGTCACGCGCTGCCGCCTCCGGCCTCCCCATGCTACTCATCCTGCAGACTGTTGCATCACACGATCTCTCCTGCTGCTCAGCCTACTGACCGTCGCGAGCTGCGCCTTCCTGGTGCCCCTCCCGCTGACCGACGAGGGAGGCCGGCATTACACCTCTCCCTGTCTCGGGCCGATCTCCAGCAATGGACAAGGGACTCGCCTGTACCTGGTGGCTGACTAGGAAGACCAAGGTCGTCGGGATCTGTCGATCCAGCGCAGATCCTCCCTACATGTGCGCCACAAGGAGGTCGCGACCTCTCTGCCACTGCTCGTGCACAAGCGCCTTCAAACAAGTCCATGCTCCATCCCCTTCCTTTCTCTACCTTCTCTCTCCAGCATGACCTTGGTTTATATTCAGTATGTTTAATCACGGAAAGACAATGTGTTGGCCATGACAAATTTGGAGCCCTCGCCATACCAGGTTAGCCAAGATTTAATCCCCAAAACAATTACTCCTCTCTTCACCACAATATTCTAGAGTTGCATGTTGATTAGTTTCTTTGTCTCTGCTGATTACGTTCTTTTAGTTATAGAGAATTTTCTCTGGCACAGATGGATATACGCTAGATGCATAATTCAGAAGTACACTTGCCGAGCATACATCATTCAATTCTCTCCTGTGTAATGTGTTTCCGTTTTTCCCAGGTTGCTAAATTAGTATGAGTCCATTGACTGAATGCAACAACCATCTATTTCTCCAATTTCTGTAATAAGAAACGACAATACTCAGGTTGGTTACTTTCTAACATAGACTAATAATATGAAATCATGTAGGCCGAAGTTCCTCTTAATCATCATTCAAGGTCACTTTTTGATTATTTATGGTTTTCTACTTGATCTTGAACCAGGAATCATCACAGATTTGGATTGAATTATATATCCGCATTGCTTTAGTTCATACAGATGTGCGTTACTGATTTTGTTGAGAGAAGCTTTGATCTACACTTTTTTATAGCTTTACATGTCCAGTGTGTAGATCACGTTCTCAAATCTGTCGACAAGTTATTTGATGAAACTCGAAGCATGTCAGTTATCTCGCTTTAGCACCGTATATTGTCATCTGGCACTGTTTTGCCAAGCCCCGTGCATACAATTAAGAAGCATGCAATTTTAAAAGAAAATTTCCAATGATTAATGTATCGAACACACTACCGTTTGTCTTATGTCATGTATTTTTATTCCTGCTAATCTATGGTACTCCCTTTGTCTCAAAATAGATGTGCGAAATTTATCTAAATTTGGATGTATCTATATACTAAATAGTGTCTAAATACATCTAATTTAGACAAATTTGCGACATCTATTTTGAGATGGAGGGAGTAGTATTCTTCCGAAGTGTGCATACGACCTTCCAATCATGGTGTGTATATTTTGGCATGTAAAACTAGCTTTCAGACTATAAAATTCTTTAGTTGGTTCTGTCTGTTTGTTGTCAATATAGTTATATAATTCACTCAATTAATTGACAATCTTGCAGTGCAAAGAAATCCTCTTAAGATAATACGAGCACTCCAGTTGGTCAATATAAAGTAGTTTTATGAAGATTTTCATGATTATAGTCCTTTTATTTTGTTAGCCAAAGGTTACTACAATAGTGATGTATCATGCTCGGCTCATTCAGATGTTGAACCAGTTTGTTACATCCCATTTTTTTGTTCTGTTTGGAGGATAAATGTTATCACTAACTCCTTTAATCTTTGGTTGTTCTATGGGAGGACTTAAGGAGTAGGAAGCAATGATTTTTTTTTGGAAAAGATGAAGGATAGCCCATAATTCACATCTCTACTACTTATAAAGGAGGGAACAAAAACTTTGCTAGATACACCCCCAAAACCACACACGGCCAAACAAAAACCACACAATCAGGCCCACTGATCAGATCTCCATGTATGTTTAGCAATTTCTGGTGTAGGACGGATCACTTATCCTGTGTTCCGCATCCCGCTGAGAAAATTTTCCTGCACACGCGGTCCGCCTCTGAGGAAAAAAGGAGAAATAACTCCCTGTACAGTAGCATACGATCCAGAATTCCAGATCTCAATCGCCCCACGCCCCCACCCTTCCATACCAACGCCTCATGCCTCGACACCGCAGGCCCACTCGAGAACCTTGCCTGCTAAGACTCTACGGTGCCGCTCCCGCCCCATGTGATCTCCATGCGAGGCTGCACGAGCCTGCATGGTAGGTCCCCGCCCTGCACACCGCCACGCGACACCCGCGACACCCTGCATGTTGTGGCACCCGTCGTAACGCCCCTATAGCCGCATGCCCTGTAGCTCGACATCTTCGAAGACTAGATCCCATACTTCAGGTTCGACGTCCTCCTCTTCCTTAGATCATTCGCTTGCAGAAGGGTTAACAAAATAGTTATCAATTAGTGCCCTCCCTGTTTGATTAGATTGTCCAAGTTCCGATGTATGTGAACTGTGAGTGACCTATTTTTATTAAATTATCCAAGCTCAATGTGTCTGAACTATGTGGTCTTTATGGTATGGGCATGATGAGGTTTCGCGGATGTCACTAATTGATTAATGCTTATCCAGAACAATGCTCAATAACTAGATCTTATCCCCTCCCACATATTGGCCCTAAATATTCTTTGATGTAAACTTTGATTGATATTTGTTCATGTTATAGATGCTTTAGGTTGACAAGTCTTCAGAACTTATGTTATCTTTTACCATTATTGTATGCTGAACATGTAAGCCATATCTTGTAGATGGTATGTATACTAGTCACAGAATTAGATTGTTTTTCACGAACTTGTGACATTTGCTAGAAGATTGACATTCCTTCATTGACAAACTAAATCAATCCTTTTTGTTGGCAGGGAAAAGAGTTCTGCAATGAATATCGTCTCTGATACTCCTAATGTGAGATGGGACGACATCGCTGGTATGGACCGTGCCAAAGATTTCAATCTCAATCAAGTTCTAATCATGTTTTCTAATTATTCATGGTGATTAACTTTCAATGTGTAGTTGTAAATAAAATTACCTCTCGTTTTACATTGACTATCCTTTGAGAGGACAATGTCATCTAAAAGATGTTATCCTCAGAATCTAGCATCTGTCTCTAGGTTTTGATTGCAAGACTGCATTGAAACTACTGGACAAACACGGCTCATTACAAGTGGAACTGGTCAGTTAAACTCCTGATTCGCGTTTGTGTTTTCAATAATTTGATTGTCCATGATAAGCACTTAAGACAACGAGCCTATGAATTCTGATTCTATTCAAACTTAGATATCAGGTGTTGTGTATTGTACTTTTAGTGACACGTGTTTTATTCTGGCAAGCTTTAGATCAAAGATAGGTGTGCCCAATATCTACTTATTTCTAGGCAAGTTTTGTGTGCTTAAAACTCATGTTTTTCGTCTGAATACTCTACGAGCTGGTTGATGTAGAAAAGCTAAACCCAACAAATTTTTTGAAAGCACGAGAGGTGATAGTTTTTTTATGTCGAACCTAGGAAAATTGTGAATATCAAGGATGATCAGATCAATAATGGTCACCAACCCTGTCGTGAAATTTTATTCAGGTTCAAAGGCCTACTATTTTTTTATTATTAGAAGCTTAATTCTGTTTCGCCAACCCTCTCGATATTAAGGCTGTTTGTATGTTTTAAAAATTAAAGGTGCCCTTCGTGGTTATGGTCAAAGCTAAATAGTTTGTATATTCCTGTGAGCTGAGATAGTGCCGCACAAGTATCTTTTAATTCATCCAAGAGCCGAGATAGTACTGCATATATTGCTCATTTTCTTTTGATACTTATCATCTCTCTTTGTTACAGCTTATGTACTGATGGACAGAAGACTCCAATATTACCGGAAGACTTCCAATTTGTGGAATAGGTAGGCTCTTACATAATTTTAATCAACAATCTTTATAGTCTGCTTGTTATTAATGATATCAGATATGACAAGGTGCTAACTCACAACATGAATTTCTTAATTCAGGAACCATAACCCTAACAATATTCTTCCGATTGAACTAGTGAATAATTAGAAGTAACAGACATATTTACATATTGTTCAGAGTTCAAAAGGATGCATTGCATAATTGTCAGGGTAACATCAAGCGAGAGCATCACCGATATTGGAGTGATTGTAACATCGGCTTGGTGATGACATGAAGCCTCATCCGGTGGTGGTGGGCGCTTTGAATATGTTCTGCACAGTTGTGCCTGGAGAGTCATCCCTCCTCCAATCTCTTGTACCCTTCGTGACCAAGGTATAACCTTCAGAATGTGGAGCCAGAATTCAGATATCTTTGCTTAAAAAATGTTCAACTATCTTTGTCTTCTGCCTTTGAGAAAAAAAAATTCAGTAACCAGCTAGAACTTTGCATGGACCTCTAAGAGTATTCAGTTATATTTTCTTCAGACTTTTCAGTAACGATAATGTTGGCATGGATCTTGAAATCAAAATTCAGTTATCTTCTAACGATGCAGATGGACAAGGCATCGATCCTCTGTGACATGATCGAGTACATGAAGCGGCAGAGGAAGCACATCTAGGATCTTGAATCATAGGAATCCATGCAGGTTCACGGTGACCCGAAGATGATCAGGCCACCAGCGATGTCAACATAGACGAAGAGTGTCCGGGGTTGCAGCGACCAGCGTGCCACCATGTCATCCATTGGTCAGAACACTTCAGCAACGTGAATCCAATGACCCAGATCCTCAGCGACATTTGTCTTTAGCACTATAAGCTTATGAGACCATGCTAATATTTTTTTCTAATTTCATTTCCTCTTCAAAATTTATGTTTTGCAGAGTCCGTGTTCTCTTTGCTCTGGTAGTAGGTTACACGTGTAAGCTTCTACAGAGGAGGCATGAATCTTAACATCTACGCATGGCACAGTATTGTGATTATGAGCAGCTTCTACAGAGGAGGCATGAATCTTAACAGAATTGTCGATAGTGTAGTAGGTTTATGTAAGCTCGAAGCATTTTTATTTTCTAGCGACTCAAGATGAATGTCCACTGTATGTACTATACATTTTATTGGTGTCTATTTTAACTCAGCGCAGAAAATTTTTACTTGCTTGGGAACTGTACTTCTTTCCTAGTAAACAAAAATACTGACTTGGACTCTTAGTTACTAGTGAAATTACGAAGACCCATGTGACCTGGAGCAGGTTCAAAATCGCCTTGTCCATCTGTGTTCACGTATTTGATATCCCGAATAAATGCTGATGTTTCTCCGGGCCATTGTCCATTGCCCATTGGAGGACTACCATCCCAACAGATGATCGAGTGAAACTACCCCAAGTTATGTAGTTGGCATGGTCCGCCAGATTAGTAAAAATATTTTTTGGCCAATATCCCACACGACTAAGGTTTTCACTATCATAGCCAAAGTGCAGCCACCAGTCACCGTCGTCTTTACTCTGAAATAGATAGAGTTTAATATAATTTAGATACTAGAAAGTGCTTATACATATTTATTTTTAAGAATCAAAAGATAATATGATTCACCCTAGAAATGTTATGAATTTATAAAGACTTTTGCTAGACAGGTCGTTGGGAAAAACGCCTGGCGGAAATAAAAGGACGCGCTCTCGTGACCGGCTCGCCTCCCACACGAGCGGCCGGCCGCACTGCCATCTACTTCCTCTGAGCCCCCTCCACCTCCTCTCCCCTGCGGTCATCAGCGTGTGTGCCGGGCTAGGACAGGACAGCACCGGCAGCGGCAAAACCAGCTTTTCCCCTCTCGGTGTTGTGCCCGAACGGGGCGGCACGACATCGCAAGAGTGTTTAGGCGGCGGAGGTTCGGCGCGGCGGCTGGGTGACCTGCAGGCGGTGAGGGTGTGCTCCGCAGCCGGGGAGCCACCGGTTGGTAGTGACGGCGGCGGGGCAGAGCCTGGTCAGGTTCCCTGCAGGCCCAGATCTAGGCCCTTTGGGCCTGTTCTAGGTCAGAGCTGGTCACGCTCGTCCCTATTGATCATGTTTAGACTGACGAGCGGAACGTGACGCTGTTGCATCTACTGCAGCGTGGTTGCGGGAGCTTTGTGGGCCCCTTTAGGTCCGGCTAGGCCTATGGTGCCGAACAAGAGGGTAGCGGCGGCATCCTACGTGTAACAGCGTGGCGCCGGGGACTTCGCGGGCTCTTATGGGCCCGGTCGGGCCTACCTGGCCTGGTGTGTCACTAGTGGAAACGAGGCCTTTTGTTGATCCCTAAAAAGGGCTTTAACACCGGTTCTTCTACGAACCGGTGTTAAAGGGGGGCCGTACCAGCGTGGCCCCTGCGGCAAAAAAGGAGCCCCCCTTTTAACACCGGTTCGTGCCACGAACCGGTGTTAAAGGACCCTGCAACAGTGGCCCGTGCAGCCCCCCTTTAACACCGGTTCGTGGCATGAATCGGTGTTAAAGGGGGGGGGGGCTATATAAGACACCACCCCAGCCCACACACACCCCACTCTTCCATTTTTTCACTATCTCATTTTGGAGCCTAGCAAGAGGGTGTGAAGAGTGCTAGTTTGTGTTTTTTTTATATGCACAAGAGGTGTTCGGTGAAATGCCCGAGAGCTCAAAATAAGTTTTCTTGTTGCTCTTTCCGTCTCGGTCGAGGTCGGCAACTATCCTTTCATGTGTCATTGATGTACTATATATAAATGGTCATCTCCCTATTATTTTTTGATATATACTACATATTAATGCAGATGAACCGGCAATGGATGTACGGTGACCGCCGCACTTCCGAGTACATTACGGGCCTCCAAAATTTCATCGTTGTGGCTAATGCAAACCATGGTCACAATGGTTTTATGTGCTGTCCGTGTGTTCACTGTCAGAACAAGAAAGACTACTCAAATACCAGAACCATTCACGCCCACCTGCTTCGATCCGGTTTCATGCCCAGCTATAATTGTTGGACCAAGCACGGAGAAAAAAGGGTTGTGATGGAAGACAACGAAGAAGAAGAGGATGATGACAACTATCATAATATGTATCCTGAATATGATGATAATGCAACGGGGGTAGATAATGAAGATGAAGAGGGAGCAGATGGGCCCACTGATGACGATCTTGGTCGGGCCATTACTGATGCAAAGGAAGAATATGAAACTGAAAAGGAGAAGGAGAAGCTGGAGCAGATGTTAAAGGATCACAAAACATTGTTGTATCCAACTTGCGAAGATGGCCACAAAAAGCTAGGTGCCACACTGGATTTGCTGCAATGGAAGGCAGAGAATGGTGTGACTGACAGCGCATTTTCAAAGTTGTTGGTAAAAATGAAGAATCTTCTTCCAAGAAATAATGAGTTGCCCGACAGTACATACCAAGCAAAGAAGGTTGTCTGCCCTCTAGGATTATACGTGCAGAAGATATATGCCTGCATTAATGACTGCATCCTCTACCGCGGTGAGAAGTACGAGAATTTGGATGCATGCCCGGTATGCACTGCACTGCGGTATAAGATCAGACGAGACGATCCTGGCGATGTTGAGGGCGAGGCCCCTAGGAAGAAGGTTCCCGCCAAGGTTATATGGTATGCTCCTATAATACCACAGTTAAAACGTCTCTTCAGAAATAAAGAGCATGCCAAGTTGTTGCGATGGCACATGGAAGACCATAAGAAAGACGCGATGTTGAGACACCCCGCTGATGGGTCACAATGGAGAAAAGTCGAGCGAGAGTACCTGGACTTCGCACGTGACGCAAGGAACTTAAGGTTTGGTCTAAGTACAGACGACATGGATCCTTTTGGTGAGCAGAGCTGCAGTCACAGCACCTGGCCTGTGACCCTATGTATCTATAACCTTCCTCCTTGGTTGTGTATGAAGAGGAAGTTCATTTTGATGCCAGTGCTCATCCAAGGCCCGAGGCAACCCGGCAACGACATTGATGTGTACCTAAGACCATTAGTTGAAGAACTTTTACAGCTGTGGGCCAAACCAGGTGTACGTATGTGGGATGAGCACAAAGGGGAGCCATTTGACCTACGAGCATTGCTTTTCGTAACCATCAATGATTGGCCTGCTCTTAGTAACATTTCAGGGCAGACAAACAAGGGATACAGTGCATGCACACACTGTTTAGATGAGACTGAAAGTGTATATTTGGATAAATGTAAGAAGGTTGTGTACCTAGGGTATCGCCGATTTCTTCCGAACCTGCATCCAGTAAGAAAGAAAGGCAAGCATTTCAAACGTCTGGCAGAACCCCGGAGGAAGCCCGTCCTCCGTACCGGTGAGGAGGTATTTGGTATGGTCAAGGACCTAGAAGTAATCTTTGGAAAAGGTCCTGGCAGTCTATCTGTTCCGAATGACGATGTCGGACACGCGCCCATGTGGAAGAAGCAATCTATATTTTGGGACCTACCCTATTGGAAAGTCTTAGAGGCCCGCTCTTCAATCGACGTGATGCACGTGACGAAGAATTTTTGCGTGAACCTGCTAGGCTTTCTAGGAGTGTATGGGAAGACAAAAGATACACCGGAAGCACGGCAGGACCAGCAACGTCTGAAAGCCCCTGAAGAGCCTATGCATCATGAGAACGAGAAGGGTAAACGATGCCACTTAACTCCTGCCAGCTACGCTCTTACCAAAGCAGAGAAGGAAATCTTTTTTGAATGTCTGAGAAGTATCAAGGTCCCGTCTGGCTTCTCGTCGAATATAAAGGGAATAATAAATATGGCAGAGAAAAAATTCCAAAACATGAAGTCTCATGACTGCCACGTGATTATGACACAATTGCTTCCGATTGCATTGAGGGGGCTTCTACCTGAAAATGTTCGAGTACCCATTGTGAAGCTATGTGCATTCCTCAATGCAATATCTCAGAAGGTAATCGATCCAGAAAGCCTACCAGGGTTACAAACAGATGTGGCCCAATGTCTTGTCAGCTTTGAGTTGGTGTTCCCACCATCCTTCTTCAATATTATGACGCATCTCCTGGTTCACCTAGTAGAAGAGATTGCCATTCTCGGTCCTGTATTTCTACACAACATGTTCCCCTTTTAGAGGTACATGGGAGTCTTAAAGAAATATGTTCATAATCGTGCTAGGCCAGAAGGAAGCATCTCCAAGGGATATGTAACGGTCATTGAGTTCTGTGTTGATTTTATTCCTGACCTTAAGGCGATTGGTGTTCCAGAATCACGACATGAGGGGAGACTGTGTGGAAAAGGCACCCTAGGATGTAAAGCAATGATATGTAGGGACGGGCATTCTCTCAATCAAGCACACTACACGGTTTTACAAAGATCTATCTTGGTTGCCCCGTATATCAATGAACACAATAATTTAATATGCCTCAAACACCCGGGGCAGTCTGATGAATGGATTATAAGTGAACACATGGCGAGTTTTGGCGGCTGGCTGCAAAGACTTCTTACGAATAACACCACTGTTGGGGAACACCATCTTCGACTGTATGTACTTTCCAAGGGTACGAGATAAATGGGAATACATTTTACACGATAGGCCAAGATAAAAAGAGCACCAACCAAAATAGTGGTGTCCGCTTCGATGCAGCAGAAGACAATGGGCAGAAGACCACGTATTATGGGTTCATAGAGGAGATATGGGAACTTCACTAATTTTAAGGTCCCCTTGTTTCGATGCAAATGGGTGAAGCTAACAGGAGGAGGGGTTGAGGTAGACAAGAAGTACGGAATGACAACGGTGGATCTCAACAATCTTATGAAGGTAGACAAGAACTTAGACGAACCATTCGTCCTAGCCAATAATGTGGCTCAGGTTTTCTATGTGAAGGACATGTCCTCCAGACCAAAAAAAAGAAAAAATATGCAAACGAATACATCATATGATGAGCCAAAGCGTCACATAGTTCTTTCAGGGAAAAGAAACATCGTGGGAATCGAGGACAAGACAGACATGTCAGAAGATTATAATAAGTTTGATGAAATTCCGCCCTTCACAGTGAAAACTGACCCAAGCATTCCGTTAAGTAAAGAAGATGCTCCATGGTTACGTCTGAAGCGATCATAAGGAAGGACATATTGTCGTGGGAATGGTCACGGCAGATGCTGCAATCGGCAGCGAGTAGTAGAACGAGGGGCAAGGGCGGCCAGCCATCTGCGGTGCGAGATGAGGGCGGAGACTCAGGGTTTTACCCAGGTTCGGCCCCCCGGAGGGTAAAGACCTACTCCTGCTAGATTGTATTATGAAGGTGGTACAATGGACGAGCTCGGCGGCTAGGCGGCGAGTCGCTTTGGGGTATGATAGAACGTATCTCTACTCGCCCTCCAGGGAGGTTTATATAGGCTCACCTCCCCTAGGGTTTACATATCTCAACCGATTCAGTTAAAGCTTCGGTACTCATTTAACCTAATCCGACTGGGCCTATCTACTCGCCTGGGCCTTCAGCTTCCAGTCGCTTGGTTCCTCGCTGGGCTTCAATCCAGTCGCCGTCTTGCAGGCCCACTCGCCAAGTCTTGGGCCAGTCGGAAACGTCCTGCTGGGTATACCCCGGTAGGCATATCCCCATCAGTAGTCCCCGAGGCCGTCGTCGATTTGGCGTAGGTGGCTGCTGGCAGTCGGAGCATACGGCTGCTGAGTAGACATCCAGTCGAATCGACGGCGGGCTCCTGTATAAAGGAAAAACTAATCAGACTGCTCGCAGCTTTGGCGAGTCGAGTCGGCGAAACACTGTCATAGTGGTTGGGTCGGCGAGCCGAGTGGCTGAAGTTGGACCGTTAAACATGGTCAAACTAGCCGTTGGAGTAATCCAACGGTAACTTTTGGCGTAATCATCGCGCGGTAACGGTTCCCTAATTTGGCAGGTAACAACCGCTATATAAGAGGAATGGCAGGCGATCAGAGAACCACCTCCTCACCATTTCCTCCGACTGCGCGCACCTTTCGTCTCCCTTCGCATCGTGATCCAGCCGACCTGAAATCCCCCGACCCCTAGCAAATCTCTCCGCCATGGCCCTCTCCACCGAGCCGTGGGGTAGATCTAAGTGCACGAGGGCGCAGCTGGCTTCCTTCGAGGAGGCCGGGATCTTGCGAGCCGGCTGCTGGCGCATTCCCGCAGCCGGAGAGACGACCCCAAATCCACGAGAGAGGGAGTTCATCTGCTTCACCAGCCATCTTGAACGGGGGCTAGGGTTCCCCACGTCCCTGTTCTTCCGGCGCTTCTGCGCCTACTACGGGATCCAGCCTTCGGATCTGGGCCCCCATAGCATCGAGCAGCTCGCCATCTTTGTGGCGTTCTGCGAATGCTACTTGGGCTGCCGGCCCTACTTCCCTCTATGGCAAGATCTGTTCCATGGACGGATCAGCCACGAGGAAGCGGGCGGCCCAATGCTGGCCGCAGGCGGCCTAACCTTCCAGCTCAAGTCGAAGGCTTCATTCTTCGACCTGATGCTGCCCGCCAAGGCAGCGAGCGACTGGAAGAAATCGTGGTTTTACGTAGCCGAGGCGACCCCGGAGGGCGAGACGGCGATCCCGCGGTACTCCGTCAATCCGTCCGAGCCGCGCCGTCTCCAAGTCGGCAAGCTCCCCAACGACCAGCGGATGGTCTTCGACGAGATGCTCCAGACCATCCGTGGTATGAAGAAGAAGGGCCTCCAGACGATAAAACTGTACAACTGCTGGCTCAGGCGGCGGCTCGTCCCGCTAGCTCGGCACGAGCACTACATGTACCAGTACACGGGCCGGGAAGACTCGACGAAGGCCTGCCTCGACGAGTGGAAGCTGGAGGACTACATCCCAGCACTGAAGAAAATCACCCAGGCGGTATACCTGGACGCACATGCCGGGGTCGCCCCCTACACCGCAAAGCGTCCAGCCCCAACGGTAATCACTTCACTTCGCTCGCAGTCGCAGTTTATGCAGTCGCGGTAATTCTAACTTCATCTTGTATTCATTGCAGCTATTCCAAGTGGTGGAAGGATGGCTCCCACCGTCGGATGACGAGAACTCGAGCTCGTTCGTCCAGGACGTGGGCGAGTCGCCTCCCGTCAAGGGCGATGCCGGGAGTGACGAAGGCGACAGCGACGACGAGTCCGAAGAGGAAGTCGCCCCACTGCTCCGCAAGACCCGTGGGCAGCGTCAACGTGAGCTTGAGGCAAGTAAAAGCCTCGAGCGTCACGATGACGACAACGAGCTTCCAGAAACCACCTCGCGCCTCCAGGCGACTCCATCGAAAAAGAAGAAGAAGAAGGAAAAGGAGGTGAAGGCGCCTACGAGGAAGATGAAGACAAAACCGACGAGGCCGGCCTTGCCGCCACATTCAGCGAGCAGTTTTGACGCCCCCAGCCCGGCCAAGGACGAGGCGCCGCCAACGACAGCCGCGTTGGACACGGCCACCATTGAGGTACCCCTGGCGTTGATGCCTCCGCCATTCGCCCCAGTCTCTGGGCTGGGGGACGCCTCGGTCGCAACGGGGGTGCCTCACAAGGAAGCTCCTGTTGAAGAGGTTACAGAGGCTCCGGTTGCATCTTCGACGACGAAGAAGCCGTCCGTGTCTTGGGCACGCAACATGGAGCTCA
This sequence comes from Avena atlantica, assembly GCA_910589765.1. Taxonomy (NCBI): domain Eukaryota; kingdom Viridiplantae; phylum Streptophyta; class Magnoliopsida; order Poales; family Poaceae; genus Avena; species Avena atlantica. The sequence goes on along the minus strand of OU342733.1, from coordinate 453,737,480 downwards.
GCCGCCGACTGGGCCCTAAACTGGAGAAGCCAGCCGGCCTCCGTACGGGGCTGCGCTTCATTCCGGTCGCCAAGTGAGTGCACTCGCCTTCCTTTGTCTCCCATAATCGCTTGAATTATCTTGCTTATATGATTGATGTACAGGACCGGAGTGAAGAGTATGGGCCACCCAACCGTGGCTAAGGTGCCACCCGTCGTCAGCGAGGAAGATCCTTCCCGCAAGAGGAAGGCGGACGAAGTCGTCGCCCCTGCGGATGGCGGCAAGAAGGCCAAGGGTGACACCGTCGTCACGGTTTCTGACGACACGGCGGCCGCGCCGGCTGGACCTGCAACGGAGGCGGCCGAGTCCACGAAGGATGGAGCTCCCTTGCCTGGAACGGCCGAGCGGACCTCCTTTGGGGCGGGTGCCTCTATCGCCACCTTCCCGCGCTTCATGACCAAGGCGGCCGCGGCGAGTGGAACTTCTCCCTCGAGCCACGCTCCTGGGATCTCTGATGCTGAAGTCGACCAACGTCGTGGGCATACACCGGCTCTCCTCGCATCCGTGGACGCGATACAACTCCACGGCATGCTTGGCGCAGCCATCCAGGTACATCCAGTCCTCGAGAATCAGGTCGGTGCTTTGCAGCGGCCTGATTCTTTTAATGTCTTGTCTTTATTTTTCGCATCCAGTCCCCGAGTGCGCACGCGCTGAATTTCAGCGGGTGGGCACTTAGGAATTTCTTTGAGTACCAGTCCCCGAGTGCGCACTCGCTGAATTTCAGCGGGTGGGCACTTTAGGAATTTCTTTGATTGCCAGTCCCCGAGTGCGCACTCGCTGAATTTTAGCGGGTGGGCACTTAGGAATTTCTTTGATTGCCAGTCCCCGAGTGCGCACTCGCTGAATTTCAGCGGGTGGGCACTTAAAAATTTCTTTGATTAACCTTTTTGGTGATGTGCAGGGTCTGCAACTTGAATCGGCTGACCGATTGGTGGCGAAGCAGCACGCAGAGAAGGAACTGACCATCGTCCAGGAGGCGAACAAAGGGCTTCAGGCTGTTGCCATGAAGGCAGAGGAAGCTCGCCAGGGGCTTGTCCCCGCTGGTGAATTGGCGGCGACGCAATCGGCTTTGAGTTCGGCTGAACAGCGGATCGCCGACCTCGAGCGCAAGCTGCGGGAAGCGAAGGAAGAAGCGAGCTCGGCTGATGGGAGAGCCAAGGCCGCCATTGCAGCCGCCGAAGAGGATCGCAAAGTGTCGGATGCCCTTGTTGCTGGGCTTCAGGACGACCATACATCGCTTCAATGCTTCATCACGGATCTCGCCCACCCGTTGATTGGTAAGTGCGTCTGCCTCTTTCAGTAGTTTTGCCATTTGTGGTGTCCGTCGTATTCATTATTGTCTTCTACTCGCAGGTCACATCATCGATAGCGCGGAAGAGGCGAGCTCGTTCGACGCGCGGCAGTGTGTAAGCATGCTTGTCGACTCGGCAACATTGTTGGCGACGTGCATCCGTGCCTATCTCCAAGAGATATCGCCCACGGAAGTGATTCCCAGTGACCTCGTTGAGGTGTGGAGGTATTTGGAGAAGGCGCCCGCGGTCGTTGAGTTCATGACGCGGTCGGCGTTTCGGCGCGGAGCGGCGACGGCACTTAGTCTTGGACTTGCCCAGTTTCCCGAGGACTTCGACATCGACGATGTGACGAGTGGCTACCCATCGTCGACTGGCGCGGTAGAGCTTTCCGAGGTCCTCAAGTTGCAGGATCGCGCCGCCGCGTACTCAGAGCGTGTCTGGGCAATGGGCGACCTCCTTCCGTACCAGGAGACGGTCGTCGTGCCGAACGACCCCGAGCCGCCGCATCGTGATTTCAAGGTCGAGCAACCCTTCCGCACGGCGATGGCGGGTGAAGTAACGACGTATCCGTCGAACCCGTACACGCCGTTCATCCGCAATCGCCGGGATGTTGGCGAGTCGTCGTCTAAGCCTGCAGAATAGGATAGTTTGCCTTGTGGCGTTAGTAGCAGGCCTGCCATGCGGGCATATTTTGTAATATGAGACAATGCAACATGCTATCGAATGATACATCGTGTCTATTTTGGTATTTGTCGCGTGTTTGTGATTGACGTTTGAACGAGTCCCCGAGCGCGTCCGCCCTTTTGTGGGGTTTACCTCGTATGTGTTATGTTTGTTGTTTTTGTGTGTTTGTGATTGTGGTCGACTCGCCCAGGCTCGAAGAGCCAGTCGCTAGACGACTCCCTTGAACGCTCTGTACTTCGCCGTTTTCCCTTGCGCGAACGAGGTCGGGTGGCCGAGTCCCCGAGCGTGGTACTTGGCTGTTCCAGTCGCGACTCGAGGGTGAGTGAGGACTTGGCGCGTTAGTTCGAGCGCGTCACTCCTGCCTGACCCGTGGGGTCAGTCGCGTGGCGAGTCCTGGGCATGCTCTCTTACTTGGCGTTTTCCCAGACCGCTCGCGGTGAACTGGTCTGCAGTCCCCGAGTGTGGTACTTAGCCGTTCAAGTCGCTATGTCAAGGATGCGGAGGACCATGGTCGCTGTAAGAAGCGTGGGCAGTTGTCTTGGTTCGTAGAACCAGTCGAGCTAGGCGACTCCAATGGGGCTCCGGGTAGGCGTTTTCATGGACGATGCAAGACCTGAGGTGATTCAGTGCCCTTGCACCGCACTACTTAGCCATGCCGATCGCTGTACCAAAGGTTGACTTCTGCGGTTAGCGTAACGCTGTCATTACGAGTGCGAGTGGCACAAGACATGGAGAGTAGGCACAATTTGCGGTAACCGTTTCTTTTTATTTCATAGCGACTGGAGAGTACATATGTGGGGTTCTAGGCATAGAACTTCCGTAGGAGGTTTACATTCCATGGTCGCTTGACGTCGAGTTCGCCGTCCCCGCGGACGTCGATGAGGTAGTAGGCGTCGTTGCCGAGTACTCGCCTGATGGCGAATGGCCCTTCCCACGGAGGGGAGAGCTTGTGCATGGCCTTCTTGTCCTGATGAGGCGTAACTGTTGGAATTATGCCCTAGAGGCAATAATAAAGATGTTATTATTATAATTCTTGTTCATGATAATGTTTATATTCCATGCTAGAATTGTATTAAGCGGAAACTTTAATACTTGTGTGGTTTGTGAACAACACTGTGTCCCTAGTACGCCTCTATGGACTAGCTCATTGATCAATGATGGTTAAGGTTTCCTAATCGTAGACATGAGTTGTCAATTGATAATGAGATCATATCATTGGGAGAATGATATGGTGGACAGACCCAAACTAAGCGAAGCAATTAGATCGTGTCATCGTGTTCGTCTTTGCGAAGATTTTCTTATGTCAAATATTGTATTCCTTAGACCATGAGATAATACAACTCCCTGGTATCGGAAGAAAGCTTTGAGGTCATCAAACGTCATCCTATGAGAGGGTGATCATAAAGGTGTCTCTCAGGTGATCGGAAAGTATCTGTTGGGTTGTATGTATCGAGATGGAATTTGTCCCTCCCAAGTCGGAGAGATATACTTCGGGCCCACTCGGTAATCGATATCAACACCGCTTGCAAGCATGTGGTTAAGGAGTTAATCGCAAAGTGATATCGGATTACGGAACGAGTAAAGTACTTGCTGTGAACGAGATTGAACTAGGTATGACGATACCGACGATCGAATCTCGGGCAAGTAAAATATCGCGAGACGAAGGGAATATATATATGGGATTGATTGAATCCTGGCATCGTGGTTCATCCGATATGATCATCGATGAATGTGTGGGAGTTAATATGGGTGCCCAGACCCCGCTGATGATTATTGATAGAAGATCATGTCTGCATATTCTCGAACCCGCAGGGTCACACACTTAACGTGTCTCGATGCTAGGATAGATTGGATAATTGGTTTATGAATTTTTGTTCGGAGTCTCGGATGGGATCCGGGATATCACGAGAGGTTCCGGAATGGTCCGGAGAATAAGATTCATATAAGGCAGTGTAGTTTTTGGAGTTCGGAATTGTTCCGGATTAATCGGTATTGTACCGGAAGCTTCTAGAACCTTCCAGAAGGGGACCAACGTGGCCCCACCTTCCGGGAGGGGGCATGGGCCTATGAGGGAGTGTCCTGGCCACATTGGGCCAGGGGCACAAGGCCCCATAGGGCCCAGCCGATTCTAGAGAGATTTAACTCGTTTAAATCTCGGGATAGAATTTCTAGAAGAGGGAGAGTTTAAATCGTTTAAACTAGAGATAGGGTTTCTAGAAGGGAGAGTTTAAATCGTTTAAACTAGAGATAGGCTTGGAGGAGGGGCAAGGGCTGGCCACCCCCCCACTATATATAGAGGGTTGGTGCGCCCCCTCCCCTACACACCTTCCTCCAAACCCTAGTAGCCCTGCTGCCTTCCTCTCTCCCTCCCGACTGTTTGTAGGCGAAGCCCTGCTGCAGAAATTCTCCACCATATACACCGCGCCGTCACGTTGTAGATCCAATCTATCTCTCCACCATACTCGCTGGTCCGAGGAAGGAGGAGACGTCAAGGTGCCGCACGTGTGCATCTCACGGAGGCACCTCCACTTGTGGTGCTAGATCGGATCGGATCGCGAGGAGGAGAAGCGAGTACGACTACATCACCCACGTTTCGACGAACGTTCCGCTGTGCGAATCTTCAAGGGTATGAAGATCTAATCCAATCTCTCTCGTTGTTTGCACCTCCTAGATTAGATCTTGGCTTTCCCTCTGTTCGCATCCGTAGAAAATTTTGATTTACTATGCCGCGAAACCCTTCAGTGGTATCAGAGCTAGATCTATGCGTAGATGTGATTCACGAGTAGAACGCAACATGGTTGTTGCGGGCATTGATGTTTTCTGTTGCAAGCCTCTTGTTTGTGTTCTTCTTATGACGCGGTATAGTGAGATTGAAGCGGTCCAGGCCAACCTTACGCGACGTCGTTCGCGAGACCGGCTCCGCACTTGACGTGTGGCTTGTACCACACATGCGGCTGGTGGATGTCAGTTTCTCTCACTATAGTTGTCATGGGATTAACACCGGAGTTTGGCAACCATAATATCACCGTTGTGGCTTTCCGTAGGTAAGAATCGTTCTTAGCATCTACTCCCATAAGCCACGTAAAACATGCAACAACAAAGTAGAGGCGTCTAACTTGTTTTTGCAGGGAGTGTTTTCTGTGATATGGTATGGCCCAAGATGTGATGTGTATAATGTATGCGATGATCATGTTTTGTAATGTTTCACGACTTGCATGTCGATGAGTACACAACCGGCAGGAGCCATATGGTTGTCTTTATAATTGTGTATGACCTGCGAGTCAACTTCTTATACGCCATGTAATAGCTTTACTTTTTCGCTAAGTAGTTAGCAATAGTTGTAGTTTCTATTCGTGGTGGAGTCAATCATGGTGGAGTGATGGAGATCATGCCGGAACACACAAGATGGAGATCATTGCGCGAAGATTGGCTATACCATGTCACATAAAGTTATATGCATGTGATGTTTATCCTTTTATGTATCTTATTATGCTTAGATCGCGACGGTAGCATTATAAGATGATTCCTCACTTAAAGATCAAGATAAAAACTGTGTTCTCCCCAAGTATGCACCATTGCGAAAGTTCGTCGTGTCCAAGCATCACGTGATGATCGGGTGCTATAGACTCTACGCTCACATACAACGGGTGCAAGCCAGTTTTGCACACGCGGAAATACTTGGGTCTAACTTGACGAGCCTAGCATGTACAGACATGGCCTCGGAACACAAGAACCGAAAGGTTAAGCATGAGTCATATGAATGATATGATCGACACTTCGTTGTCCACCATTGAAACCACATCTCTTCTCGTGATGATCGGATTAGGTGTGGTGAATTTGGATCGTGTTCACTAAACAACTTGAGGGATGTTGAATTTAGTGGGAGTTAATCTAGTAATTTGATTAAGTTGAACTATTTATCATGAACATAGTCTAAATTGTACTTGCAAATACTGTAGATCCAATGGCCAAGTCCAACTTCAACTTCAACGTTTTTGCTGAGAAAGAAAAGCTTAAGAACAATGGGTCTAACTTCACCAACTGGTTCCGCAATCTGAGAATTATTCTCTCTGGTGGTCAAAAGGACTATGTCCTTGAGAAAGCGTTAGGTAATCCCCCTGCTGCTACTGCGCCGGCTGATGAGAAAGCTGTCTATCAGTCGCGCAAAGATGATTATGGTGTGATTAAGAGCACCATGTTGTTTGCTATGGAACCAGAACTTCAAAATCGTTTTGAAGAGTATCCCGGGCCCTTTGAGATTCTCGAGGAGCTAAAAACCATGTTTCAGACTCAGGCCCGTTCTGAGAGATATGAGATCTCTGAGAAGTTCTTTAACTACAAGATGGAGGAAGGGAGTTCCGTTAGTGAGCACGCCATTAAGATGTCAGGCTACACTCAACGCCTTGAGCAACTGTACTGCAAGATTCCAGAGGAGCTCAAGATTGACAGGGTTCTGCAACCACTCCCTCCCAGCTACAAAAGTTTTGTAGTGACTCATAATCAGATTGGTTCCACTGATACGATCACCGAGCTCTTCGCAAAGCTGAAGGCTGCGGAGGTGGACATCAAGAAGGATAATCATGTGTTGATGGTCAACAAGCCCTCCTTTAAGAAAGGTAAAGGTGCAAAGAAGCCCTTCAAGAAAGGCGGCGGCAAGCGCGTTGCCCCTGCTGAGAAGAAGCTCAAGTCTGGTCCTAAACCGGACACTGAGTGCTTCTATTGCAAGGACAAGGGTCACTGGAAGCGCAACTGTCCGAAGTACTTAGCGGACAAGAAGGCTGGCACCATCAAAGGTATATTTGATATACATGTTATTGATGTTTTCCTTACTAGCCCTCGTTGTAGTGCCTGGGTATTTGATACCGGTTCAGTTGCTAATATTTTTTAACTCGAAACAGGAGCTACGGAATAGACGGCGGCTTGCGAGGGATGAGGTGACGATGCGCGTTGGCAATGGATCAAGAGTTGATGTGATGGCCGTCGGCACGCTCTCCTTAGTTTTACCTTCGGGATTAGTTTTAAACCTCAATAAATGTTATTATGTGCCTGCGTTGAGCATGAACATTATTTCTGGATCGTGTTTATTGCAAGACGGCTATTCATTTAAATCGGAGAATAATGGTTGTTCTATTTATATGAGTAACATCTTTTATGGTCATGCACCTCTTGTGAATGGTTTATTTCTTCTAAATCTCGAAAGGGATGAAACACACATCCATAACATTGAGGCTAAGAGATGCAAAGTAGATAGTGATAATACTACTTATTTGTGGCACTGTCGTCTAGGTCATATTGGTGTAAAGCGCATGAAGAAACTCCATTCTGATGGACTTTTGGAGTCTCTTGATTTTGAATCATTTGACACATGCGAACCATGCCTCATGGGCAAGATGATCAAAACCCCGTTCTCCGGTATGATGGAGCGAGCAACGGACTTGTTGGAAATCATACATACCGATGTATGCGGACCGATGAGTGTTTCGACGCGCGGTGGATATCGCTATTTTCTCACTTTTACCGATGACTTAAGTAGATATGGGTATATCTATTTAATGAAACATAAATCTGAAACGTTTTAAAAGTTCAAAGAATTCCAGAAAGAAGTGGAGAACCATCGTAACAGAAAGATTAAGTTTCTACGATCCGATCGTGGAGGTGAATATTTGAGTTATGATTTTCTCACGCATCTTAAAGCAAGTGGAATCGTTTCACAACTCACGCCACCCGGAACACCACAGCGCAATGGTGTGTCTGAACGCCGGAATCGAACCCTATTAGATATGGTCCGATCGATGATGTCTCTTACTGATTTGCCGTTATCATTTTGGGGTTATGCATTAGAAACCGCTGCATTCACTTTAAATAGGGATCCATCTAAATCCGTTGAGACGACACCGTATGAACTGTGGTTTGGTGCTAAACCTAAGTTGTCGTTTCTTAAAGTTTGGGGATGCGAAGCTTACGTCAAGAAGTTGATGCCGGACAAGCTCGAACCCAAAGCGGAGAAATGTGTCTTCATAGGATACCCTAAGGAAACTATTGGGTATACCTTCTATCACAGAACCAAAGGCAAAGTGTTTGTCGCAAAGAACGGTTCCTTTCTTGAGAAGGAGTTTCTCTCGAAAGAAGTGAGTGGGAGAAAAGTAGAGCTAGACGAGGTTATTGAACCTTCTCTTGAATTGGAGAGTAGCGCAGCACCTGAAATTGTTCCAGTGCCGCCTGCACCAACAATAGAGGAAGCTAATGACAAGGATCATGAAGCTTCGGACGATGCTGCTACTAAACTTCGTAGGTCGACAAGGTCGCGTGCCCCTCCTGAGTGGTACGGCAACCCTGTCTTGACTGTCTTGTTAGTAGAAGACAGTGAACCTACGAACTATGAGGAAGCGATGATGAGCCCAAACTCTGAGAAATGGCTAGAAGCCATGAAATCCGAATTGGGATCCATGAGCGAAAACCAAGTATGGACTTTGGTGGACCCTCCTAGCGACCGAAGGCCGTTGAGTGCAAATGGATCTTCAAGAAGAAAACGGACGCGAATGGTAATGTTACCGTCTATAAAGCACGGCTTGTCGCAAAAGGTTTTCGACAAGTTCAAGGTGTTGACTACGACGAGACTTTCTCTCCCGTAGCGATGTTTAAGTCCATTCGGATTTTATTAGCAATTGCTGCGTTTCATGATTATGAAATATGGCAGATGGATGTCAAGACTGCTTTCCTCAATGGCAACATTGATGAAGAGTTGTATATGATGCAACCCGAAGGTTTTGTCGATCCTAAGGATGCTGATAAAGTATGCAAACTTCAGCGTTCCATTTATGGACTGAAGCAAGCATCTCGGAGTTGGAATCTTCATTTTGATCAAGTGATCAAGAGTTTTGGATTTGTTCCAAATTGCTACGAAGCTTGCATCTACAAGAAAGTGAGTGGGAGCTCGGTGACGTTTCTGGTACTATATGTGGATGACATATTGATCATTGGAAATGACATCAACATGCTTAACGATGTGAAGAGTTATTTGAACAAGTGTTTTTCAATGAAAGACCTAGGTGAAGCTGCTTATATATTGGGCATCAAGATCTATAGAGATAGACAAAGACGCCTGATAGCTTTAAGCCAGAGTACATACCTAGACAAAGTTCTGAAAAGGTTCAGAATGGATAAGGCAAAGAAAGGTTCAGTGCCTATGTTGTCAGGTAAGATATTGAGCAAGGCTCAGTGTCCAGCTACGATAAATGATAGGTAAACTATGAGCAAAGTGCCTTATGCCTCGGACATAGGTTCCATCATGTATGCCATGCTATGTACTAGACCGGATGTGTCCAATGCTCTTAGTTTGACGAGCAGATATCAAAGTGATCCAGGAGTGGAACACTGGACAACCGTGAAGAACATCCTAAAGTACCTAAATAGGACTAAAGAAATGTTCTTAGTCTATGGGGGTGATGAACAGCTCGTCGTAAAAGGTTACGTCGATGCTAGTTTTGACACCGACAAGGATGATTCTAAATCTCAGACATGATACGTGTATATTTTGAATGGAGGAGCTGTGAGCTGGAGAAGCTGCAAGCAAAGCGTGATCGCGGGATCTACAGTAGAAGCGGAATACATGGCTGCTGCAGAAGCGTCAAGTGAAGGAGTTTGGATCAGAAACTTCATCACTGATCTTGGCGTGGTTCCCAGTGCATTGGACCCACTGGAGATATTGTGTGACAACACTGGCGCCATAGCACTCGCTAAGGAACCAAGATATCATCCAAAGACCAAGCATATCAACCGCAAGTTTCATATAATCCGAGATTATATAGCAGATGGAGATCTGAAGATTAGCAAAGTACATACAGATCTGAATGTCGCAGATCCATTGACTAAACCTCTTCCACGTGTAAAACATGATCAGCACCTCAGTGCCATGGGTGTGAGATTGTTACCAAATGTAAACTAGATTATTGACTCTAGTGCAAGTGGGAGACTGTTGGAATTATGCCCTAGAGGCAATAATAAAGATGTTATTATTATAATTCTTGTTCATGATAATGTTTATATTCCATGCTAGAATTGTATTAAGCGGAAACTTTAATACTTGTGTGGTTTGTGAACAACACTGTGTCCCTAGTACGCCTCTATGGACTAGCTCATTGATCAATGATGGTTAAGGTTTCCTAATCATAGACATGAGTTGTCAATTGATAATGATATCATATCATTGGGAGAATGATATGGTGGACAAACCCAAACTAAGCGAAGCAATTAGATCGTGTCATCGTGTTCGTCTTTGCGAAGCTTTTCTTATGTCAAATATTGTATTCCTTAGACCATGAGATAATACAACTCCCTGGTATCGGAAGAAAGCTTTGAGGTCATCAAACGTCATCCTATGAGAGGGTGATCATAAAGGTGTCTCTCAGGTGATCGGAAAGTATCTGTTGGGTTGTATGTATCGAGATGGAATTTGGCCCTCCCAAGTCGGAGAGATATACTTCGGGCCCACTCGGTAATCGATATTAACACCACTTGAAAGCATGTGGTTAAGGAGTTAATCACAAAGTGATATCGGATTACGGAACGAGTAAAGTACTTGCTGTGAACGAGATTGAACTAGGTATGACGATACCGACGATCGAATCTCGGGCAAGTAAAATATCGCGAGACGAAGGGAATATATATATGGGATTGATTGAATCCTGGCATCGTGGTTCATCCGATATGATCATCGATGAATGTGTGGGAGTCAATATGGGTGCCCAGACCCCGCTGTTGATTATTGATAGAAGATCATGTCTGCATATTCTCGAACCCGCAGGGTCACACACTTAACGTGTCTCGACGCTAGGATAGATTGGATAATTGGTTTATGAATTTTTGTTCGGAGTCTCGGATGGGATCCGGGATATCACGAGAGGTTCCGGAATGGTCCGGAGAATAAGATTCATATAAGGCAGTGCAGTTTTGGAGTTCGGAATTGTTCCGGATTAATCGGTATTGTACCGGAAGCTTCTAGAACCTTCCGGAAGGGGACCAACGTGGCCCCACCTTCCGGGAGGGGGCATGGGCGTATGAGGGAGTGTCCTGGCCGCATTGGTCCAGGGGCACAAGGCCCCATAGGGCCCAGCCGATTCTAGAGAGATTTAACTCGTTTAAATCTCGGGATAGAATTTCTAGAAGAGGGAGAGTTTAAATCGTTTAAACTAGAGATAGGGTTTCTAGAAGGGAGAGTTTAAATCGTTTAAACTAGAGATAGGCTTGGAGGAGGGGCAAGGGATGGCCGCCCCCCTCTATATATAGAGGGCTGGTGCGCCCCCTCCCCTACACACCTTCCTCCAAACCCTAGTAGCCCTGGTGCCTTCCTCTCTCCCTCCCGACTGTTTGTAGGCGAAGCCCTGCTGCAGAAATTCTCCACCATATACACCGCGCCGTCGTGTTGTAGATCCAATCTATCTCTCCACCATACTCGCTGGTCCGAGGAAGGAGGAGACGTCAAGGTGCCGCACGTGTGCATCTCACGGAGGCACCGCCACTTGTGGTGCTAGATCGGATCGGATCGCGAGGAGGAGAAGCGAGTACGACTACATCACCCACGTTCCGACGAACGTTCTGCTGTGCGAATCTTCAAGGGTATGAAGATCTAATCCAATGTCTCTCTCGTTGTTTGCATCTCCTAGATTAGATCTTGGCTCTCCCTCTGTTCGCATCCGTAGAAAATTTTGATTTACTATGCCGCGAAACCCTTCAGTAACACCAGGTCGCCCTCTTGGAAGATGCGAGTCTTCACCCGCTGGCTGTGGTAGCGGCGGAGTCCCTTCTGGTAGATAGCGGTGCGTGACCGAGCGAGGTCATGTGCCTCGTCGAGTTGATCGACCCCGTTTTGGCGGGCGAGCTTGTTTGCGGCCTCAGTGTAGTGGACGATCCGCGGCGAGTCATGCTCGAGGTCGGTAGGCATGACTGCCTCGGCGCCGTAGACCATGAAGAAGGGGGTGAAACCTGTCGACCTGTTGACCGAGGTGCGGATCCCCCAGATGACAGAGGGCAAATCCTCGACCCAGCACCCGACGGTGCGCTCGAGTGGTACTTGGAGTCGCGGTTTCAGGCCATGGAGGATGCTCTGGTTGGCTCGTTCCGCCTGGCCGTTGGATTACGGGTGGGTGACTGACGCGAGGTCGAGCCGAATGTGGTGCTCTTCGCAGAATTCGGCCATGGATCCTTTGGCGAAGTTGGTGCCGTTGTCCGTGATGATGCTGTTTGGGAACCCGTAGCGATATATGATCTCGCGTAGGAATTTGGTGGCGGTCTTCCCATCGCATTTCCGAACTGGCTTGGCTTCCACCCACTTTGTGAATTTGTCGACCGCGACCAAGAGGTGGGTGTAGCCAGAGGGAGCCTTCTTGAAGGGGCCTACCATGTCCATACCCCACACAGCGAATGGCCAGGTGATGGGGATTGTTTTGAGCGCTGAGCTCGGCACGTGCGTCTGGTTGGCGTACTTCTGGCACCCGGCGCACCACTGGACAATGTCGACAGCGTCGGCGTGTGCGGTGGGCCAGTAGAAGCCATGTCGCATAGCCTTGGAGACAAGAGAGCGGGTGCCGGCGTGGTGGCCGTAGTCACCAGAGTGGATGTCGTGGAGGATCTTGCGTCCTTTGGCGGGTTGGACGCAGCGTTGGAACACGCCGGTGACACTGCGCTTGTGGAGCTCGCCGTCGATGATGGCGTAGGACTTGCATCGACGGGCGATCATCCGAGCTTCCGTCTCGTCTGCCGGCAAGGTTTCGGCTTCCAGGTAGGCGATGTAGGGCTTGGTCCAGTCATCTGGCTTGTTGACGAGTGCGACCAGGGCTGCCTCTGGTTGGAGCGGGACTCCGATGTCGATCTCCCTTGGGGGAGAGAATGATGGATTGGTGATCGTGTCGAGGAAAACACCGGTGGGTGGTGCGAGTCGAGCCGACCCGATGCGAGAGAGGGCGTCAGCCTCCTCGTTCTTCCGCCTGTCGATCCACTCGACAGAGTAGCCTGTGAAGTGTCCGCCCAAATTGTCCACTGCTTAGCGGTACGCCGCCATGGTGGGGGAGACGGAGTCGCAGGTGCCAGCGACTTGCCCTGCGACGAGGTCGGAGTCACCGTAGCAGCGTAAGCGATTGACGTTCATCTCCTTGGCCGCTCGCATGCCGTGGAGTAAGGCCTCGTACTCGGCCATGTTGTTGGTGCAGGGTGTGAAGTCGAGGCAGAGGATGTAGCGGAGCTTGTCGCCCTTTGGTGAAGTTAGCACGATCCCTGCGCCTGTGCCGTCCATGTTCTTGGAGCCGTCGAAGTGCAGGCTCCAGTAATGAAGGTATGGCAGCTTCTCTGGTTGCTGGGCTTCTTCCCAGTCAGCGATGAAGTCCGCTAGGGCCTGCGACTTGATCGCTTTTCGTGGCTCGTATTTGATGTTGTGGACGCCGATCTCGACGGCCCACTTGGCAACCCGCCCGGTCGCCTCGCGGTTGCGGATGATGTCTTGCAGTGGTGCTGAGGACACGACCGTGATTGGGTGTTCCTGGAAGTAGTGCGGCAGGCGCCGCTGGGCTCTGAACACCACGTATACCAGCTTTTGGTACTGGGGGTACCGCTGCCGCGACTCGGTGAGGACCTCGCTGATGTAGTAGACCGGTCGCTGTACTGGGCGCTCCTTTCCTTCCTCCGGTCGCTCGACGACCATTACGGCGCTGACGACGCGTTCGGAAGCCGCGACGTAAACCAACATGGGTTCTTTGTCGGCGGGGGCGGCGAGTAGCGATGCGGCGAGTAGCACCTTTTTGAGATCGCGGAGCACGTCGTCCGCCTCCTTGTCCCACTAGAAGGTGGGGTTCTTGCGCATCAGGCGGTATAGGGGCATCGCCTTTTCGCCCAAGCGGGGGATGAAGCGACTGAGAGCCGCTACTCGCCCAGCCAGTTTCTGGACGTCGCGCAGGCACTCGGGTTTGCCGAGCCGGGCGATCGTGTCGATCTTCGTGGGGTTCGCCTCAATCCCTCGTTTGGAGACGACGTACCCCAGTAGTTGTCCTGCAGGTACACCGAAGGTGCATTTGCCTGGATTGAGCTTTATCTTGTATTTTCGCAAGTTGGCGAACGTTTCCGCCAGGTCGGCGAGTAGGTCGCCCTGGCGAGCGGACTTTACGACCACGTCGTCGATGTAGACGTGGATGTTGCGGCCAATTTGGCTCGCAAGGCATTCTTGCATGCACCGCTGGTAGGTTGCCCCGGCGTTCTTGAGGCCGAAGGTCATGGCGGTGTAGCAGAAGGCTCCGAATGGCGTGATGGACGCCGTCTTCTCCTCGTCCTCGACAACCATTTTGATCTGGTTGTAACCAGAGTAGGCGTCGAGGAAACACAGCGAATGCGAGCCCGCGGTGGAATCAATTATCTGGTCGATCCGCGGGAGGACGAACTGCTCCTTTGGGCAGGCGCTGTTCAGGTTTGTGTAGTCGATACACATCCTCCAGGTCCCATTTTTCTTCTCGACTAGGACTGGGTTTGCCAGCCACTTGGAGTATTTGATTGGCCGGATGAAGCCTGCAGCGAGTAGACGCTGCACCTCCTCGGCGATTGCTCGGCAGCGCTCTTCATTGAAGGGCCGCAGCGACTGCTTGACAGGTCGCACTTTGGGGTCGGTGTTTAGCTTGTGCTCAGCGAGCTCCGTGGGGACACCGGGCATGTCAGAGGGCTTCCATGCGAAGATGTCCCTGTATTCACGGAGGAACTCGATGAGCGCGCCTTCCTATGCCGGGCTCATGCCCGTCCCGATCGTCACCGTCTGGCTGGAGTCGCCTGGGACCAGCTCGACGGTACGGGTGTGCGTAGTGGCCTCAAAGGTTGAGGTGTTTGCGCCCTCCGAGTTGGGCTTCTTGAGTATGGTGGGGTCGTCGTTGTTGACCCCGCTCGCGTACCTGGCGAGCTCATCAGCGTGGTTGGTCTCCGCCGAGATGACGGCGTCAGCGAGCTCGGCGCCTTTGGCCTCGCACTCGGCAGCCATGTCGGGGTCGCCGTTGATGGTGATGACGCCGCACGGCCCGGGGAGCTTCATCGCGTTGTACGCGTAGTGGGGCGTTGCCATGAACTTGGCGAACGCCTGGCGCCCCAGGACGCAATGGTAGGGGCTGTCGAAGGGCACGAGCTCGAAGACGATCCGCTCGGTGCGGAAGTTTGCTGGTGTGCCGAAGGTGACTGGCAGCGTGACCTTGCCGATCGGGTACGCCTTCCGACCGGGGACTTAGCCGTGGAACATGGTGTGGGTCGTCTCGATCATCGACTGCGGGAGCCGCAGCCGCCTGAAGGTGTCCAGGTATAGGATGTTGATGGAGCTTCCGCCGTCCATCAATGTCTTGGGGAGCCAGTAGTCGCCGACCTTAGGCTTGACCACCAGGGCGACTCGACCTGGGTACTCGATGCGTGGCGAGTGGTCTTGTCGACTCCAGGTGATGGGCTGCTCGGACCAGTTGAGGAACTGGGGAACGTCCACCTGGGCCACCGCGTTGACGGTGACGGCGCGGGCGATGACCTTCTTCTCGCGCTTTGTGTTGAAGCCCGTGAAGGTGTGGAGCGAGCCGGCCACTTTGCCGAATTTTCCGCCGTTTGGCGGGTCGTTGTCGGGGTCCTCCCCTGCTCGCCGTGCCTTCTCGATCTCCCTGAGGGTGTGGCAGTCGGCGGTGGTGTGCGTTGCGGGCTTCCCTTCCCTGCTATGAAACGCGCATGGTTGGTTAAGGAGGGCCGCGGGGTCGAACCTTGGCTTGGCCTTGTAGTTGCCGCCGTCGCGGCGTTGTCCTCCGTCGCGGCGGAAGCTCTTGGGCTCGCGTTGCGCGTGCCCGGCGTTGGCGACGAAGTCGACTCGCCCGTCACTGCGGCGCTTGCCGGTGAGGCGAGTGTTGCTGTAGCGTAGGTCGGATCGTCGTCCGCTGTCGTTGCCGCTCGTGCGGCGTTGACCTCCTGACTCGTCGTCAGTTTCCTGGTTTGGATCTTCCTCCGCGTACCGTTTGGCGATCTCGAGGAGGTCAGGGATGTTGTCGAATGTGCGAGAGTGTCGCTTGAGCTTGGCGACCAGTGGCTCGTAGCGGCACGAAGTCTTGAAGCAATGGATCGCGGTGTCCGGGTGGATGCCGACCGCGTTGTACCAGAGTTCTTGCCACCGTTGGACCCAGTTGCGGGTCGACTCGCGGGGTCCCTGGACGCATCGCTCCAGGTCCTCAATGGTGGTGGCGCGGGTGTAGGAGCACTCGAAATGCCTGACGAAGGCGTCGCGCATCTCTTCCCAGGAGTCGATACTGTCCTGGGGGAGGGTGTTGATCCACTGCCTGCACGTCCCTTCCATCATCAGGGGGAGGTAACGGGCGGCTAGCAGGTCAGTGTGGCCTGCGATCCCCATTGCCATGAGGTATGTGTCGAGCCAGACGGCGGGGTCGTACGAGGGGTCGTACTTTTCTATCTCCTTCGGCGCTTTGAAGTTTGGCGGGTACTTCTCGCCTCGGATCATTGGTCCGAAGCACTTGGGGCCGAGTCGACTGAGCGACCCCATGGGCTCGCCATCGCGGCGATTGGTTAGGGTGTGTCGCAGGTCGTCTGGCTGGCGTGCGTGCCAGCTTTGGTTGCTGATGATATGGGTGCGGGCGTCGATGGGTTGCCCATTGGCGGCGACGAAGTTGGTCGCTGGTCTGGGGTCGTTGGTGGAGAGTGCCGCGTTCGCGGGTCGGTGTTGGAGCTGTAGTGGCTCTGGTGGCGGGCAGTTGAGGGTGTTTGCCGCTGCTGGGCGGCCGCTTGAGGCCTCCCTGCTTCCCGACGAACGCGAGTATACTCGACCCTGCGAGTCAGCGCCCGCTCTTTGCTGCTCGACGGCCTTTGCGAGCAGGCCCTGACGTATTGGATCTGCAGGGCGCCGTCGCCGGTGGCCGTGATGCTGTCGGCCACTGCCCGGCCTGCCACGAGGTTGTCCATCGGGGTGGAGAACAGTGGAAGGTCGTTTGCGTCTTGCTCCCGTGAGGAGAATACTATCCGCGGCTGGTCCCTGGGGGGTGTGCGGTTGGGTGGAGGCGGGACGCCCATCGCCGTCGATCCTGGCGGGGGTCGGGCACTTCCTCCTGGTGGCGCGTTCTCGCAGATAGCGCGCTCGGCCACGTGGGCCGGGTCGTTTTCGTCGTCAAAGTTCAGGGCGTGCCCCTGAACGGTGGGGTTCAGGCGCGACCTGATCCGCTGTTGGTGGTAGCGCGATAGCTCCTGCGCCGTCACCTGCTCGAGGCGAATTTTTTCGCCCTCGGCTTGCTCCTTGCGCACTGCCTCCGCCAGTTTCAGGCGGAGTTCCTCGACCTCCGTCGCCGTGGCGTTAGGAGGGATTGGGGTGGAGAATGGATCCTCCGGCGGATCGGTGCCGGTCGCCATGTAGGTCGTAGCGTGGCGGCCGGTTCCGTCACGGAGGTCGGCGGAGTTCTCCGACCCGGAGTCAAATTCGAAGATCCCGAGGATGGAGGGGTCCTCGAAGTCTCCCACATTGGAGACCTGGGTGATGGAGCCCGCGGGTGAAGCCGCGGTGATGGACCTGGCGAGTGATGCCGGGGTCGCCGAGTCGGCGTCGTCGTTGAGGGCCGCGTCTTCCGCGGCCGCTGAGTTTTCGGCCACGTCGCTGTGGGTCGAATTGTACTCGGAGGCGAGGCGATGGATCATGCGGATCTGGCTCTCGGAGAGCCGATCGCGTGGCGGCGACTCACGGATGCGAGCCGAGTCCTCCGAGACGATGACGTCGGTGAGGCCGACGAAGAGGCTGATCGTGCCGACCGGCAGGATCACGCTGTGCGTGACGGGTCGCGCCGCCGGGACGTAGCTGCTCGGCAAGATTTGGAGCATCTCGCTGATCGCTATCATGCGGCCGGTGGTGACCGTCTCGTTGATGGGCAGATTGGATCTCGCCGCAGAACACCGGCCAGACCGGCCAGGCCCCACGGTGGGCGCCACTGTCGTGGGAATGGTCAGGCAGATGCTGCAATCGGCAGCGAGTAGTAGAACGAGGGTCAAGGGCGGCCAGCCATCTGCGGTGCGAGATGAGGGCGGAGACTCATGGTTTTACCCAGGTTCGCCCCCCGGAGGGTAAAGACCTACTCCTGATAGATTGTATTATGAAGGTGGTACAATCGACGAGCTCGGCGGCTAGGCGGCGAGTCGCTTTGGGGTATGATATAACGTATCTCTACTCGTCCTCCAGGGAGGTTTATATAGGCTCACCTCCCCTAGGGTTTACATATCTCAACCGATTCAGTTAAAGCTTCGGTACTCGTTTAACCTAATCCGACTGGGCCTATATACTCGCCTGGGCCTTCATCTTCCAGTCGCTTGGTTCCTCGCTGGGCTTCAATCCAGTCGCCGTCTTGCAGGCCCACTCGCCAAGTCTTGGGCCAGTCGGAAACGTCCTGCTGGGTATACCCCGGTAGGCATATCCCCATCACATATGCCAAGAAGTTCATGCTCATATTATGTAACTCTAGTTCATGTTTTTAATATTAATACATGTCTTGAGTGTTAGTCATGTTTTGTGGATGGACCGGGACTATGAGAATAAGTTGTCCCGATTCGTACTTACCATTAAGATCTGATCTCCAAACGCGCGCGGTCACATATTAGGGAGTGCCTCTATGACCAGTTTCTTGGAGATGCCGGAGGACTAGGCTCCGTCGGCATCTCCCTGAAACTGGCCGTAGTGGTGTCCCTGCTCTCGAAAACCATCTTCCAGCTTTGTAACTTCTCTAACTAGACCAATACACCTGGGAGCTAACTAATTTCACATATTAGGGAGTGCCTCTATGACCAGTTTCTCGGAGATGCCGGAGGACTGGGCTCCGTCGGCATCTCCCTGAAACTGGCCGTAGTGGTGTCCCTGCTCTCGAAAGGAGGTAAGGCATAGCCTCAAACTGGCTGGAGGACTGGACTCACAAGGATGCCTATTTATAATACAAGAAGCTCGACATAGTGTCGACACTTACGAAATAATGTCGACACTCACCCCTATTATTAGTGCTGACTCGTGTTTTGTCCCGGTTGGTGTCTCCAACCGGGACTAAAGGTTCATCTTTAGTCCCGGGTTCATCTTTAAAGGTTCATCTTTAGTCCCGGTTGGTGACACCATCCGGGACAAGGTACACTCCGCACGACATAATGTCGACACTCACCCCTATTATTAGTGCTGACTCATGTTTTGTCTCGGTTGGTGTCTCCAACCGGGACTAAAGGTTCATCTTTAGTCCCGGTTGGTGTATCCAACCGGGACTAAAGGTTCATCTTTAGTCCCGGTTGGTGACACCATCCGGGACAAGGTACACGCCGCACGACATAATGTCGACACTCACCCCTATTATTAGTGCTGACTCGTCTTTTGTCCCGGTTGGTGTCTCCAACCGGGACTAAAGGTTCATCCCGCCATTTTTTCCCGCCATTTTTCTTCCCGCCATTTTTCTTCCCGCCATTTTTCTTCCCGCCAGTTCTTCCCTCCAGTTCTTCCCGCTAGTTCACTATATATATATGTAGGGTTTGGCCTCCATTGTCATTGCACATCTCTAGACTCATATCTGCAACCTCATCACTCTTTCCCATGGCTTCCACCGTAGCACTAACCCCTAGGGAGGCGGAGGCGCTTTGCGCCTCGAACTACCCCTGCCCGCCGGGCTACTGTGTCCCCGTCGGCTGGATGCTGAGCGTCGGAGGCGTGCCGGTTCCTCCTGTCCCTCTAGGTGTGGCGCGCCGGATGGCCATCACGAACCACTACTACTTCGAGCTCACGCCGGAGCAGAGGAGGAATCCCAGATGGCATCCCGACTATTTCCCTACTTGGGAAGCCTTCTTCGTGGATTGGCGTGAGAGGGCGCTCGCCAGGCACGAGGAGGACGGCCTAGCTCCTCCTAACTTCAACGAGGCCGGCCGTCGGCTATGGTGGCGAGGTCGGACTCTCCAGAGCGTCATGGCCTATGACACTAGCGCCGACTCTAACCCCCGTCTGCGCTACCCTCAAGTCCAGCCCAGGCGCTACCCTCAAGTCCAGCCCACGCGTACTCTCTAGAGGTTCAATTACGGCGACCCCGACGACGACAGCGATGACGGAAGCGGCGAGTACGACGACTACAATGGCGAGTATTACAGGTGTAGGCAGGAGCATGACTGAATCACTCCAACATTCCGAAACAAGTTCGGCCGATTGTTACTTAATCTGGCCATGTATCTTAATTTTCAGTTCATTTATGTATCTTAATTTTCAGTTCCAGTTCGGCTTTATGTAACTTACTATTAGTTGCATTCTCATTCGAGGTTTCTTGGCTTTCGGGTCAAATGACCAATGTTATGGCTATAATCAAGGCATAGTTTGTGATAATATGGCCATATTGTGCATACATGTGCATCATGGCATGGCAAAGAATGTTGCAAGAGGAAGTTTTCCTTTTTATCGCACCAAAAAGGCATTTTCCATTTTCCGAGCATAAAAAACGGATGGTTTTGTGAAGCAACCACCAAATGGCTAATTCAAAAAACCACCAACACATTTAAAAAAAAATACTAGACCACCTTATATGCACAATGTATCAACAGGGGGATCTGAAACCTTTCCGTCCACCTCTGGTGAAAAAGACAAATTCCTACCGAATCGGTAGGAAGTGGGTCAGATATGAACTACAGGTACATGATACGATGCTCATGATTTTTTACTAAAATCATTTTTAGGTTCACAATATGCTATTTTATCAAAAAAACAATGCAAGTTGAGCGAGGCTTGGCCCCGAGCTAAGAATCATCATGCCCGTTGTTCGACAAAGTTTGTCGATAGTTTAAAATGGGGATAAAAAGATAAAAGTAGATCGAAACAGTGCGAAACCTTCGCGTGGTGTTATATTATTTGACATAGTTAGAAGGAAAAATCTCAAACTTGGTATATTGATTATGTCTCGAAAAAACCTTCACAAAATGACCTATCTCATTCGAGGTTTCTTGGCTTTCGGGTCAAATGACCAATGTTATGGCTAGAATCAAGGCATAGTTTGTGATAATATGGCCATATTGTGCATACATGTGCATCAATGGCATGGCAAACAATGTTGCAAGAGGAAGTTTTCCTTTTTATCGCACCAAAAAGGCATTTTCCATTTTCCGAGCATAAAAAATGAACGGTTTTGTGAAGCAACCACCAAATGGCTAATTCAAAAAACCACCAACACATTTAAAAAAAATACTAGACCACCTTATATGTACAATGTACCAACAGGGGGATCTGAAACCTTTCCGTCCACCTCTGGTGAAAAAGACAAATTCCTGCCGAATCGGAAGGAAGTGGGTCAGATATGAACTACAGGTACATGATACGATGCTCATGATTTTTTACAAAATTCATTTTTAGGTTCACAATATGCTATTTTATCAAAAAAACAATGCAAGTTGAGCGAGGCTTGGCCCCGAGCTAAGAATCATCATGCCCGTTGTTCGACAAAGTTTGTCGATAGTTTAAAACGGGGATAAAAAAATAAAAAAAGATCAAAACAGTGCGAAACCTTCGCGTGGTGTTATATTATGTGACATTGTTAGAAGGAAAAATCTCAAACTTGCTATATTGATTATGTCTCAAAAAAACCTTCACAAAATGACCTATCTCATTCGAGGTTTCTTGGCTTTCGGGTCAAATGACCAATGTTATGGCTAGAATCAAGGCATAGTTTATGATAATATGGCCATATTGTGCATACATGTGCATCATGGCATGGCAAACAATGTTGCAAGAGGAAGTTTTCCTTTTTATCGCACCAAAAAGGCATTTTCCATTTTCCGAGCATAAAAAACGGACGGTTTTGTGAAGCAACCACAAAATGGCTAAGTCAAAAAACCACCAACACATTTAAAAAAATACTAGACCACCTTATATGTACAATGTACCAACATGGGGATCTAAAACCTTTCCGTCCACCTCTGGTGAAAAAGACAAATTCCTACCGAATCGGCAGGAAGTGGGTCAGATATGAACTACAGGTACATGATACGATGCTCATGATTTTTTACAAAATTCATTTTTAGGTTCAAAATATGCTATTTTATCAAAAAACAATGCAAGTTGAGCGAGGCTTGGTCAGATTCAAGTGTATACAAAAGATGCGGCATTTAAATATCCAATCAATTCAAAAATGTTAATACAAAAGACGCGGCATTAAAATATGATTTGCTCTAATAAAATAGGGTTAGATTCCTTTTTAGATGCTTAATATTTCTTATGTTCAAAGTTTTAGGATTTAACAATTTATTTTTGTTTGAATTGAATAATCAAAATTTATATGTAAGTGTTTTAATCATTTTGAAAATTTTCATGTAAAGTAAATATAAAATGTTTTTACATGAATGGATAGATATTATTTTTCTGAAAATTATGATATATTATTCATATTTTTCTGAGTTGAAATGAAAAAGATATGAATTTTCCAAATTCATATCCTATTTTTTGAATTAAAAATGCCCCTTTAATGCATGAAATAAATGCCCCCCCTTTAACACCGGTTCCAGACACGAACCGGTGTTAAAGGGGGTGGGGCGCATTTATTTCGTTTCGCACGCGCACCCCCCCTTTAACACCGGTTCATGTCTGGAACCCTCGCCCTCGCCCTCGTCGGAGCCGCCGCGTCCTCGTCCTCGCCCTCGCCGGAGCCGCCGCGTCCTCGCCCTCGCCCTCGTCGGAGCCGCCGCGTCCTCGTCCTCGCCCTCGCTGGAGCCGCCGCGTCCTCGCCCTCGCCGGAGCCGGAGCCACCGCGTCCTCGCCCTCGCCCTCGCCGGAGCAGCCGTACGTCGGAGCCATATGATGCATAATTAACTATGTCCTTAACAATAATCCCTCTAGACAGAAAACCATAAATTTGTGGTCAAAGTTTTTTCTAGTGTTCTTTTAAATCTTTGCCCACCGAAATTCATAAACACACTTGGTGGTTGTGAAATTCGTATGTATATATTTGTATCAAAATAATACCAATTTAATTGGGTTTTACTATTATATTGTTTAACAAGTTAATTATCATAGATGTAGTATTTTAGGAAAATGTACCGTTGTCCAAGTTGTGAAATTAATATGTATATATTTGTATGCTTAAATATTGCTAGCAATATGTCGGTGATTATTTTACATGCGTGCTCTCATCGTTGCTAATATATGTAATCTTGAACTTTTTTCTTCATATTTAGTATTTACAGTATTAAGAACTTTATTGAAATCAACACCAAACTATTACAAAGCTTTCTCATCTTATTAAAACCAGTTGGTGCGAATGCGTCGAAATTGAAGATGATCTTCATCCTAAGAACACACCGACGTGGTCAGTCACAAGCGATACGAAGTAGTACCCCCATGTCGTCAGTCCAACAAGAGCAACCATTTCCCCACCAGTCTTGCTTGTCTTTTTTAATATAGTGTATCATATCCCCTTGTCCCAACAACATCCTCATCCTATGACATATGCATTTCACATTTCTCTAGTTACAACCCTTAACAAAATTCATTACACAAGGTCCATAGAGTCTGAGAGGAGAACGTGTTTCTCGGAGAATTTGATTTTTAAAAATGTGCCACCAATTGCACATCTCACTAACATCGGGAAACTCGAAACTAAGATGGCATGTAATTATGGAGGGAGTAGTAGTATAGATAGGGTGTCAAGCGGGGTGGGTTCGCGGGCAACATAGTTTCATCCTGATTAGGGTTTGGACCCCTCGGAACTCGTTTAAAATGATCAAGCATCCTTAGGGTTTTAATTTCATTTGTGTATTTATTTGTGTATTTTTGTATGAATAATATGTATATTTGTGTATGAATCCAAGTCCACTTGAATGTTTACACTCTTACTCTAGATAATATTATTGTTTTAGAAACTATGGATCCACTTAGTAGAAATCTTGAAGAAGAAGAAATAATGGAGAACATTATTGATGAGGACACCTCACAATATCTGAACTTGGAGGGACATGATGACGACAGCTCAAGTACTAGTCATGGAGATGGGCGACAGTACCTTTGTCGATGAAAGATCCAAAGAAACGGTTTGGAATTCGTTGTTGGTAAATTTCACCCTTCCGCCAGAGGAGGATGAAAACAACCCGGTTATAAAGGAAAAGGTCAAAGAGTGGACTCTAAAGAAGATGGCTGACGCTTTCCGCAACTGGAAGACAAAATTGAACAAATTTGTCAAATCTGGCGAGACTCCAAATTTCGAAGACGCATATTATGCGAAGATAAGACCTCACTGGCCCGAATTTGAGACATATAAAAAAAGTGCTATAGCTAAAAAGAGGTCAGAAACCAATACGCTTAATGCCCTGAAGAAGGAATATCACCAGAGGACGGGGTCAGATGGCTACATATCTCAGAGGCCTAAGTGGGAGGAAGCTGAGAAGGCCCTGCGCTCTAGAGGGATCACATCCCAGACAGATGGGTGGGACCTACGTGCAAAGACTTGGTTCTACGGAATCGGGGCAAGGTTGGACCCAGAAACAGGATTGTCTATCTTCCCAACCCTCCTTGCCAAACCCGTCACTGAACTCATCACGGCATACAAGGAAACATCCGCCAGGACCTTCCATCCCGACAGAGAGAATGACCAGCTCACACGCGCCATCGGTAAAAAAGAACACCCTGGACATGCACGAGGCACAGGGGGTATGACGTGGAAGGATGGGTTTGCCGAGTGGAGCGACTCTTACAGATGGCGCGACAGAAAAGAAAAAGAGCGTATAGAGCGGATGACATAGATAGAACATGCACTTGCGGCGCTGCAGGCGCAAGTGAATGCACAACATAGCCATCAAGCTACCGGCCCATCTCAGCGACACGAAGAGCCTGCATTGGAAGCTGCCGGCGGCCCAGACTCTGCGCGGAAAAGCAGTGTGGCTTCCACGGAGAACGTGCAGCCCACGCTTGAAATGGCGGGTCCTCGATACCCCGTGGATGAGATCACGGAGAGCGAACACGCTGAGCTGCATGTGAGATTAATGGGCTTATCCATTAAGGTGGCTGTCGGCTATGCCTTACCTCCTGTAGCTGGTGGAACTTACCACTGCCGACCGATTCCAGATGGCTATGCTATTGTCGGGGTGGATGAGGTTGTGAAGGAATATGAGGAAGCACAGCTTGACCATGCTACAGGTGAAGGGGAAACTCAACTCAAATTTGCAGTGAAAACAACCATTCTTTGGAAGAAGGAACACATCGTGCTTCCAAATTGGAGGTCACTGGCACCCCCGCCGTCTCCGCAGCGTCAGCAGTCTGAGCCGCTTCAGCTATCTCCTGCGCGGCAGCCATCTCCGGCGCTTCAGCCATCTCCTGCGCGGCAGCCATCTCCGGCCCGTCAGCCATCTCCGGTGCTTCAGCCATCTCCTCAGCGTAAGCGGAAGAGCACTGCCACGAAGAGCATCAGTAGCACTGCCACAAAGAAATCCGCAGGAAACCGTATGCCAAAGAGTTCAAAAAACTATGTCCCGCAGCCTTCCGCCAAGCCATTGCCGGTTTTACCGTGGAATCGCAGCGACGAGGAGACCAATAGGATCTCGGAAGAACATGTCAAGAAATTCTTTGCACCTAGACGGGCCGAGCCAAAGGAGAAAATAGATCCGGCGGTGGTGGAGAAGTTTTACAAAAATCTTTTGAAACCTGAAACCCCACTTGTGCCGGACTACGAGCGCCAGATTTTGAAGGCGGATGCAAGGCGCCGTAGGGAGACTGAAAGTAGTAGTCGTGAGGCACCCCAGGAAACAGTTCCCATGCTCGGAGAGCAGGAAAACCAATATGCGCCCCGCTCCAAATGTTCGACACACGGGACGCTCCTCCCGTAAATGATTACGAGGCAGAGCTACAAAGAAAGGCCAATGAGATGGGGATGACTTACATTGCATACTTGAACGTCATGGGAGATAACTTGCCCAAATGCGATGCCAACCCCATACAACCATGGAAGTATGGGAAGAATCTCGTCAAGAAAGAGGAGCTCAAGAATCTACCAACAAAGATGCGAAAATTGCACAAGTGGTACCTTGATTTCTGCAAGAAGAGAAAAAAAAGAATGGATCACGGCGCATATAAGAGATGAGATTTTTTTCTGCGGAGACGACGGGATCGACTTCAACATTCAAGACTTGCATTTTCTATTCAATCAGAAGGAACTCGACAAAGCTGCCATCAGCCTTTATTGTGTGTAAGTACTATTTCTGTAATTTATATCTCATCTCATTCACTTCATTAATTGCATGTATATATATATGCTCACCATATATGTATATACTATTATGCAGGAAAAAGGTTATGAAATGCAGGAAAGGAGGCCCTTTTGACATTGGGTTCGTTGATCCAAATAGAGTTCATGAAGAAGTGGTAAGAACCAAACCCGGGCAAACAGAAGATTACTTGCTAAGGTCTTTACTGAGACAACAAAACAAAATGGAAATACTATTGCCTTACAACTTCTCGTGAGTACTGTTACCCTCTCTCTTGTACACATTCTATTTCGGCTTACTCGATGTTAAGTGTAACTGACGATGAGTTATGCGTGCGTAGGTTCCACTTTATTCTGCTAGTCATTCAACCCGACTCAGGAAAAGTCCTTGTCATGGACTCGTTACGAAAAGAAAAAGAGATATGGGCAGACTTTAGAGAGATGCTCCAGAGGTAATTTCAATCATATTATCGCACTAGATCGGCAACTTTCGTGACAACAAGTAATTAATTACTCCTTTATCCATTTTCTTTGCCGGACAGGGTTTGGAAAAGGTTCACGGGCAGGGCCGTGGGTGAATGGTCAGAAGAACTAAAATTTGTAGACCAAAGTGTAAGTAATACTAGCTAGCTAGGTCTGCGTATCTCTTTGATTCTGCTTCCAATTCCATTATATCATGCTTTATTGATTATTATTTTGATTGAACTCTCTATTCTCGTAAAGTGCGCGCATCAGGGACACGACAATAACTTATGTGGGTACTATGTTTGCGAGTTCATTTGCAACACGATATGTGCGACGGGCCAAGCCGCACTAGAACAACTTAGAGTAAGTAAACAAAGTCCACAACATTATTTTATTACCATAAATTGTGTTGAGTTTTATTCTTATATATATATTGACGGCCCATTCTTCATATATATTCAGATCGAACGGATGCAGGACCAACTCCTACCATTTGAACGCATACGATCCATTCAAGAGGAATTGGCGGGGTTCATACTTGATGAGGTCATCACGCCTGGCGGAGAACTCTTTAGATATCCACCAAAATGAATGATGACGATGTATGTGCCGATGAAAATGTTTGTGTATAATAATAGTTGCTTAATTATTCATGTACTCGTATGTACCGATGACGATTTATGTGTATACCGCTCCCGATCGATTCCCCCTCCCCCTCCCGCAGAAATACGCCCAGAACGGGGCAGAGGCAGAAGTCTACCATGGCAGAGATTTAGGCCGTTTTCCTGCGGCAGGAAAACGGCCTAAATCTCTGCCGCGGCAGAAGAACCTTTAACACCGGTTCCAGCCCCGAACCGGTGTTAAAGGGGGGGGGGGCTGAGGCCTGCGGCAGCCCCACGTGCGCCACCCTTTAACACCGGTTCGTATAAGAACCGGTGTTAAAGGGGCCCCCCCTCTAACACCGAACCCTCAACAGCAGTTGAGGAACCGATGTTAGAGGGCCCTCCCAACCGGAGTTAAAGGGAGGGCTCTGCACTAGTGTGTCCTTGCTGTCGCGACCGATCGACACCCACCGATGGCGGTGGAGGGCGTCCTCTAGGTGAATATGTTGTTGCTACCCTCCGGGTCTAATGGTGGCCTAGTTTGCTCTTGCAGTTGCATCCGGTCGACTACCATCTATGGCGGGGTGGAGGTTGTTCCCTCTTGCATTGTTGTGGTATTGTTGCTTCTTGTATGTGGTTGGTCCTTCTCAGAACATCTGACCTCACATTGTTTGCCATGGTAATACGACGATGGTGACTACAAGACCATGGTAGCGTAAGTTGGTAGGTGGTGAAATTGGTGGAGCACTACAGATTGTCCAAAAATATTTTATTTTGGGGAGGGGGAGGGTATGGTGAAATCTCTTTCATATTCACACCGACACGGTGATGCTTGTGAGTGCCATCGTTCCTTCCTGAAGGGTATCGGGTGTACCTCTTCTCACCACTCATAGTGGGAGAAACTAGCTAGGACCAGTATGAGCAGTAGCGTTGTCGTAATCACTTCCCTTCTTGGAGGTGCTGCTTGCATGGTACGCAATAGTTCAGACTGCTAATATTAGGGTGGGAGTACTCTAGACGACGTAGCGGTTGTGAGTCATTTTCGTTTTCGTTGATCCGTCGATGTCGACATTGTTTTCTCTTTTTTTATTTTGGTATTGACTATGTTGTTTTTCTTAGCAGTGATCTCGTTGTTGTACAATGTGGTTTCTATATTAATATAGCAAAACAAAAACTGTTTCGAGAAAATGTTATGAATTGATACATCAAATTCTATATGGAAGTGCTATATGGAGAATAAACACAACTTAGACATTTATCATCTGAAAAAATTCCTACCAAGAGAATTAGGTTTGGTGTGTAATTAAATGTTGTAAGTACTTACCTTAAATATCTTGATTGTGACCTTTGTTTGTCCACCAATTGCCTCTATAGTGTCTCCTGGGTAACAGGAGCATAATTTACAGGCACAAAACCATTGCATTCTAAGTTCTTGCATCCGGTCAATTTAGACGCGTCGTAAGTCTGTTTATATACAACAAAAATATCACAAAAAGCATTACAACATGGTTTTTTACAGAACCATGCACGTGGTAAACTACTTACTCTCCATGCCGTAAAGAAATGTGTTTTGTTATCACCATATTTTGGATTAAACAGCAATGAAATTAAATCGACAGGGAAAAGTCCTAGATATAAATCATAGCATCTACCATGCATAAAATTTCTGCATTCCAAATAAGTCAATAATGAAGAGAAACTAACTTACTTCCCATCCAGCAACTGCGGCATTGAGGGGGTGTTTGTTTGGGCTTTTGACCACTTCTCCACTAGAAAAAGCCAGAAAAACAAAACAAACGGGCAGATGTGCGTTGGGATTTTGCTAAAGTACTTCTATAAAATAGACCTATCAGGCAAAGCACGTCTGGGGGTGCTTCCCGCAGCTGCGGGAGAACCGTTTTTTTACTTGGACATGTTGTTCACCTAATTTACAACATAATGCCACCCAACCCAACGTCTGGGGGTGCTTCCCTCGCGATAGGGTTCTTCTCGCCAGCGCCGCTAGCGCCGCCACCCCCCACGCTCCCTGCCTCCTCCCCGCCGCCCATCGCCCGCCGCCCTGCCGCTGGTGGCCTCCCTCCTTCCCGCCGCCCTCCTCCCTGCATCCTCCCCTCCATTCTCTGCCCCGCCTCCTTCCCTCCGACCTTCTCCCCGCCGATCACTCCTCCCTGCCGACCAGTCCTCCCCGCCACCATCCCCTTCCTCCAGCGGACGCCCTCCTCCCTGCCTCCTCCCCGGCGCCATCTTCCCTGCCTCCTCCCTTCCACCAGCGGAGTCCCTCCTCCCTGTCATTCCCCACTGCCGACGGTCCTTCTCCCTACTGCCAAGAAGGCCTCCCTCATCTGATTGCATAGGTAAGGCTACTGTTGTTACGAAATTTGTACTGCTATGAAATTTAGATGTTGTACTGGTATGAAATTTCTTGATGTGGGATGTTGTTAGATGTTGTATTGCTATAATTTTTTTTGATGTTGTGCTGTTTGAAAATTTGATGTCACTTGAAACCGAATGACCAATTTGATGATGTTTGCTGCTAATAATGTGTTGGTCTTGCTGAAATTATGTTGCTTGTTGTAGTATTGCTACGTGTTGGTCTTGCTGAAATGTCGAAGATGGTTTGGGATCCATACCATAGACTTTTCTGTGACATTTGTATGGAGGAAGTGAACGAAAACAATAGGGATAGGGGTTGCTTGAGTAGAAAGGGGTACAAGAATCTTGGAGATAAATTTGCCGAAAAAACAGGGGAAAGATTAACACAGAAACAATTCAAGAACAAATGGGATGCTTTAAAGAAGGATTACACGGGGTGGATGGAACTGCAAAATGCGACCGGGCTTGGTTGGGATCCTATAACAAAAACTATGGATGCAGATGATGATTGGTGGAAGAATCACATAGCGGTAAGTTACCATTTTCTATACTTGCCCTTTCTTTGTATTTGTTATTTTGATCGTCGGACTGATTTCTCTATTATGTTCTTATTTGCAGATTTGCCCTGACCATGCAAAATTTAGGAATGGGCCACCTCCCAACTTGGAACAACAAGATGTTATGTTTAGGAAGGCACATGTCACTGGACAATCAGCTGACATTGCAGGTCAGGAAGAAGGAAATGGCAATGAGGCTCCAATAATGCTTGATGATGATACCTCGTCTTACAACAATGCAATAGCGAAACACAAGCATGTAGAGAATGAAATGGGAACATGGAAATGCAAGCTTGGGGAGAAGGATTTTTCTCGGCTTACAACAATGCACTGAACACAATTGTATCAAGGCACACTAAAGGAAGTTCTAGCAGCAAGGATGATCAGGTTCCAACAATGAAGGAGTTTTTAGGAATGGTTCGATATTGTGGAGTGAGTGAAGGAACTGCTATCATGTACACTGCTGGCAAGCTAGCTATGAACAGGGATCATAGAGAGGTGTTCGCATCATTTGCAACAACCGTGGGCAGGCTTGATTGGCTCCAGAGGACACATGATGAGATGAACAAGTAGATGTGTAATTTCTTTGTTGTCATTTCAGAACTTATGTGTACTATGTATCCGTTGGAGACTATTTGTTATTATTCTTTATTTATTTATTTTTTCGAGATTATTTGTGATCATTGTAAAACTTGCCAACCATTATGATTGTTGTGTGAAACATTTGATGATTGTTGCATGTCTAGTCATTATTGTGTGAAGCATTTGATGATTGTTGCATGTCTAGTCATTATTGTGTGAAGCATTTGATGATTGTTGCATGTATAGTAATTATTTTGTGAAGCATTTGCTGATTTTGACATGTTCTAATTATTTTGTAAATGGATGGTGGTGGTGATGATCGTGACTATGAACTAGAAAAGACACTGCAGTTGCTCGGAATGGTGCATGACCTTGCCGTGTTGGGATATTATGGTAATCTCTATAGTCAGAAGTACTTGAATAAAGAACCTAGGAGGGTTCCGGAACAAACTGGGATTGAATGGGTGAATGAACAACTTGGAAATAGGAAAAGATGATACAAAATGTTTAGAATGTACCCTGATGTGTTTCATGCATTGCACAACCTTCTAGTTTCTAGCTATGGGTTAAAGTCAACTAGATACATGTCATCCGTTGAATGCCTAGCTATGTTTCTATGGATGGTTGGAGGACCACAGTCATTTAGCCAAGTTGAGAACCATTTTTGTCGTTCAACTAAAACAATTCATAGGAAGTGTCACATGGTTTTGGATTGCTTGTACAAGTTGGGTAAGGATAACATAAAGCCAGTAGATCGAGAGTTCAAGGATGTGCATCCAGGACTTCAAGATGCACGCTTTTGGCCTCATTTCAAAGATGCCATTGGCTCCATAGATGGCTCACACATTCCAGTTGAAGTGCCTACAGAAGAGGTGGTTAACCATACAGGAAGGCATGGTTACACATCACAGAATATTCTAGCGATATGTGAGTTCGATTTGAGATTCACCTTTGTTGTTGCTGGATGGCCTGTTTCAGCGCATGATACACGCATTCTACAAGGCTCCATTGAGAAGTATCCAATAGAGTTTCCGACCCCTCCTGGTGGTAATATTCTATATCTTTGTCAACATGGTACACACATATTTACAAATGCATTGTCGTTGATGTTTGATTTTTTTCATTCATGTGCAGATACATATTACCTTGTTGATTCTGGTTATCCAAATAGAAAAGGGTTTTTAGCTCCTTACAAGCAGAACACATACCATATACCAGATTTTCGTCGAGAAGGGAGACCAACAAATAGGGAAGAGATTTTCAACTATCTACACTCATCGCTCCGGAATGCTATCGAGCGTGTCTTCGGTATATTGAAAAACAAGTGGCGCATATTGAAGTATATTCCTTCTTACGGTCTGGTTACTCAGAAAAGAATTATTCTTGCTTGCATAGCACTTCACAATTTCATTAGAGACTCCAACTTACACGACAAGCAGTTCGATCGGTGTGATGCAGATGAGGACTATCTTCCTAAGGTCCAAAGGCAATCAGCAACATCAGTCGGTGATACTGCTCCTAGTGGACTACACATAGTAGACATGAACTAAACGCGTGATCGCATCGCTACTGCATTATACAATGCTAGAAGAAGATGATCGGTGTGGATGTATCTATGTTCATTACGCGACTATCTTTATTTGTTTAATGGTTGGTTTTGGTCAAACCAATATGTGACATATGGTATGTAATAATAACATATGTTTTTATGCACTTCAATAGTGAAATTTACGTGTTATATTAATTTCAGGGATATTACAGATAATTCCTTAGCACATAGCCAGATAGCCAGGCAAGTTGCCAAACAGTCAAACTCAGAGAAGTAACTTTTCCTGCACAGCAGCTTCAGCTGCACAGCCAGCCAGCCATAGCCCAAACAGTCAAACTCATAGAAGTCGCTTTTCCTGCACAGCTGCACAACCAGCCACAGCCAGCCAGCCACAGCCACAACCAACTACTTTCATCATGTCCTTTCTCATTTGTTACCCAAATTGTGGAAGCGCTTATTTGGTTATTATTTAAAGTTGTAAAGCTATATACATCAAATGTCCCCATGCCACCAGTAAGCACAGATTCAGGGAATGTGTTTGAGTCATATCATGCATACTGTGAAAATTTAACACAAGTCCATAGGTAATAACACAATATGAGAAAAATATGGATAATCAAATTACCAGCTTTTTAACTTACATGGTCAACCATACTCTCTGTGATAGTATTTGCAAGTAGCAAGCTACTATTTGATGATGATTGTTTCCCAAATGCAATTATATTCCAAAGATATGAATTCTGCAACCATGATACTTCACTAACATGGTATGAAAATACCATGAACAGAACAAGTAAAAATATTGGAAGGTGCATAGATTATATGTATAATTCAAGAGGAAGAATTGTGCCTTTATTTTTTACGAAGAGGGTACTAAGTGATACAAGGAAAGCTTTCTGTTGTTCAGAGTTCAGATAAGGACTACTCTTATACATCCAAAGACAAAAATCACTTTGCTCAAAATAATTCATTGCATATCTAGAAAGATGCATAGCAACACGTATTATTTATAATACATTAATAGAGAGAATTTATGACATATCTTAGAAGATATGTAGGAATTGCTCTTTTTTATATACTAGTACTGGATATGAAAAAGATTTCTTAGCTAGAATTAATTCATTGCATATCCAGAAAGATGACTAGTAATTAATTCATTGCATATCTATGTATGCGCTCACAATTAGGTGCAATTTTGCATTAATTGGAATGATTTAATAATTTGCATCATTCTCTTCCTCGTTCATAGACGCTCGTTTGCCTCCCAACCATCCCTTTAATTCCGCTGGGCCTGGGAACAAAACTTTTTTTTGAACGAGAAGGGTCCCGAAGGACCTAGAGCTTCTTAATTAAATCCAAGCAGTGGGAGAAGTTAGAAAAGGGACCTCAAGGACCAAGAAAATTACAACATGGTCCTGTAAATACGCATAGAGGAACCTAGAAAGATTTTTGCAAATGGGAAAGCTGTCTATGATTTCTATAATAAATATGTGGTTATACTTTTATGTATTAATGAATCCGTTGTTTGTGCATGAAAATGACCTTAGGACCAATCATTAGGGGTGTATTTGCACATGTATATAGCTGCACATATTTTAGACTCTATCCAGCGAGAATGAAACTTGATAAAATGATTACCATGCTGTTGTAAGTAAAAATCGATGTTTCCCTCGGGAACGTTTGTAACATATAAGAAAAAACACTTGAGATTGTCCTCTTGCTGCTTATAGGACCGGGCTTTCTCTAAAAAGATCATTACTTACTTGCAATTTAATTTATAGCAAAAAACTTTTCTGCAAAGTACAAACCCCAAAAATAGAAAACTCTTTGTATATTTTATTGTTTTACTTATTGAACTTGCTAACCAATACCTTCATCTCCTCGTGGGTTTGAAAACCTTTTATATATTGAAAGGTACTACAATATATCTCCTACACTTGGGAGACATCATTGGACTAAAAATTGTGTGCATGAGAACGACTAGCTGGAAGTGGGATGTTTTCGCTTCCCTGTGTTAAAATCCATAATTCTCTCACCCTATCACTAGATTCCTTGGTTCCAAACTAAGCATAATAAACTGGTACAGAGGTAGTACATTAGTCGGCGGGATATCAGCACCGGAGAACATGAGTTTCCATCGCAGTAGAACCCCCTCTCCTAGGAGACGGTCCAAGTGTGGGGCTAGGCACAAAATCTCCCTCCTCCTCCCCCCGCGACCATTTTGCACATGCCCCTATCCTTTCCTTCCCGCGTCACTAGACGTGAACTGATCTCGCGTATAGGGCCTGCGTTATCGATAGTGGGCACGACTTCCCTTGGAGATAGGAGTTTCGAGTGTGGGAAAGCTCCACAGCCGCTGGTGTTGGGTCCCAGCACAGTCTGAGCTGGCATCTCTGCTTTGTGGGCATGCGTGGTGGGTCCCGTTTGTATGGTATAATCTCTCACATATGGTATCCACAAACGTGAATCTAGATCTACTCCATGCCTCATGTACACATGACATATCGTCGACTGATGATCGTTGTCGGATTTGAGAAAATCGAGGTGTCCCTTAACCACTTATGGTGGGTCCCTGGGAACGCCATGAGGAGAGGGAGGCACATAACGACACAGGTGCTGCGGGGTCCATCCCGCGGCCCGTGAGGCCCTGAGAAGAATACATCAGCCCTGACGACATCACCGACTCCAGGACAATCCTGTTCCGCTTGGTCTTGACCACGACCGATGAAGATCAGAGACAAAGGCGCCCTTGGGGGACAGGAAGCAGAGGGGGCATGCATTACAGTTCCTTAATGGTGTCTGCAGCCCGTCCAAGAAAGTAAGAAAGCATGGTTGTCATGTATCCCAGTTGGGCAGAGCCGATGCCGCGGCCTGGGAGAAGATAAGACCAAGGATGGAAATGTAGGAGATATGCCCTAGAGGCAAATAATAAAGGGTGTTTATTATCATATCTCAGTTAGTTCATAATAATTTTATACCATTCTATAACTATATCAATTGGAAACATTGGTACACGTGTGGTATGTAAATAAACCATACCTATAGTACCCTATATTCAACTAGTTCATTGGTCAACTGATGATCAAGGTTTTCTGATCATAAAAATTTATATCAATCAACAATGAGGTTATATCATTAATGAATTATGTGATGGACACGCTTACCCAACATAAGTATTGCAACACGATCAAGTCACAAAGTTCATTGTTGCGATAATTAGGAAATGAAGTGACCTTCTTCTTAGACCATGAGATCATATCTAATTAGTATCACCCAAGGCTGCCTTGACTGCATCAACCGCCATACCATAAAAGGGTGATCATAAAGGTGTCTATCGGGTATTTCGAAGGGATAGGTTGAGGCGTATATATTGATATGGGGATTTGTTCACCCGCGTGACGGGAAGATACACTGGGCCCATTCGGTGAGATTGTATCCAAGAAGCTACACCGTACGACTAGGTCATGAGGATGGAATATCACGGGAATGAGATAAGTAGTAGTGTCAGTAATAAGATTGAACTAGGTATGTTGATACCAACGATCATATCTCGGACAAGTCATGTATCGAAGTAACAAAACGAATTAGACCTGATTTGATGGTTCAAGTGACATTTAAATCATGGAATGCGTAGGGGTCATTATGGGTATCCAGATCCCGCTGATGATCTTTGGTCCAAGAAGAATCTTGATCATGTTTGCCATGTTCCCGAACCATAAGGAAACACACTTAAGGGTTTGGTGATTCTTAAATATGTTTTAGGATCACTGGAGTAAAGAGAAGAGGAAACTAGAAAGGTTTCGTAAGAGTCCGAAGAATTTTTGGAGTGAGTTTTGGATCATAGGGAATTAAATAATATGTATTTACCATTGATTAATGGAATTAATATTAAATATTATTATTTTGGGTAGCCCACCTTAATGGGTCAATTTCTGAAGGAAGATGCCTAAGAGGGGGCTGCCGCCCCAAGAGAGGGAGGAGGAACCAACCGCCTAAGGATGCACGCGGGCTAGGGCTCACCCAGCCACTGCCACATCCACCTAGCGAAGGCGCCTCCTCCCCAAACCCTAGGTTTGTTAACCTTAACCCCATGACACAAGTAATGTTTCTTAAACTTAAAGATATTAAGGATACTAAAAAGAGAGATTTTATTTTAAAAACTTTGCTAAAGGAGTTCAATACCCATTCAATAAAGGTATAGAACACTTCCCTATAAGGAGAGAAAAGTTGCCTTTTTCTCCTCCTATTAAAGCAAAATTTGATGTCAATGCTTCTTCATTTGAAAATACTTGATTCTTGCTTCTTATGCCTAACTTAAAGGCGTTAAAGAAAAGTACGTCTTGGGAGATAACCCAATAGTTTTAATTGAGTCTTGGAAGTTATTACTTCTTTAATCACCTCTCCTTATCCTTTTTGTATGGTTTTTGTGCCTTGAATAACCTTCAATGAGAGAGAAGTAAGATTTGGGGAAGTTGCTGTCCCGAAACAGATTTTTGTACTTCACTGTAAAAATTCGTGAAAAATCTATGTATGTCATATTGAGCTGTAATTTTCTGAGATTATGCCCCAGGTTGTTATATAACTTTAGTTAGTTCAACACTTTTAAATTTGAGCAACATAAGATCTTCAAAAAAATCAGTTTTTACCTGCTAGTCTGTTTTGACAGATTTCTGCCATTATTTGCATTTGCCTCTTATCGGTTTCTTTTTGAGTTCTTCTTGATCACTTGAGATTTTTAAAGGAACTGATACAGTATATTTTTTATAATGGAAATTTTACTTGTGTTGAAAGTAAACCCAAAGGTTTATTATTTTGAATACACTAATGTTAATAATGAAGATTGTGTGAAATTTTGTATGAAGGAAATTTTCAAGTGCATGGGAAGAATGATGTGATGAGATGAAGAATGGACATAAGCTCAAGCTTGGGGATGCCACCCCGTGTCACCCAAATAAATATTCAAGAGGTACAAGCGTCAAAGCTTGGGATGCCCAAGGAATCCCCTTTTTCATCAATAAAAATCCCAGATCTCTTTCTAGACACTTCGTTTTTATTGTTTCATGCACTACTGTGTTGTTCTTGGAGCGTCTTAGTTTTATTTTTTTGGTTTTCATTTGTTTAGTTTGGTTTAATAAAGTAGTTGGACCCCCGCATTCGCTCTTTTGTTTCAAATAAGTTGACTGGTGTTGGAAAAGAGTAGAAAGTTCCATGCTTATAGTGGTACAAAAGGGAGCTTGTTTTGACTGTGGCTTAGACTTTATAATGTCATGATAGATGTTGCTTTGACCTTATACTTAGTGATTATTGCTGTAGCATTACTAGTTCCAAACAATTTAGATTTCTTAATGTGCCTTGAAAGACTCATGCGTTGTTTTAGCATACAAAAGCATAATATTGTGGTATTCTTCTTTGATGTTTTGTTTGGGTTGACTTGGCACATGATCACACCATGTTATGACTATATACCAGTCACCTTAGCCCCTATAATCATTTAGTTTTTGACTTGTGATACCACTTTATGCTTTGATTGATAATGTTTTGTCGCTCTGCATGATTATGGCCAATATTGCTCTCTTAGTTGATCCCTCCCTGTCTTTTGCTAGCCTCCACTTGTATTGAGTAAGCTCTACTCATGCATCCAACTCCCAAGAAACCAAGTTATTCCAAAGAGTACACTATAAATTCATATGCATGGTGTGTTACACCATTCCAAGTATATTCTTGTTTTATCTATCTTCCAAATTAAACTTGTTATGTGAAAATTAGTGATTAAAGCTCTCACAAACTTGATGGAACATTTTACTTTCTTGCTCCTAATAAACTTGAACCATTGTTTCATCTATGTTGTATATTCTTGCACTTATAAGTTGGGAATTAGCAGAACCATGCTGTCATGGGGAACGCTTTCAACACCTGTACATATTACCCAGTTGGTATCATGATCTTTTGTTTATGGATGTCGGCGGTGTGAAATAAAAGGGGAGCATGTAAGTTCATGGAGTATTATATATATGTTAGATAAACTCCTGGGTGGCTATCCTAAGCCATGCCTAATCATGGTGGAAACTTGTAGCATCACCATAGTGAGCAATCCATGAAGCATCTTCATAAAAAATATAGAAGAGATGTAAAAAAATATGCACCATTCTAATGGTAAATAAAAGGATCGCTGAGATGCTCACTATATTTTGCCTTGTCATTTTGATATGGGATAGCTCCTGTATCATGGGGCAAGGGGTACCCCATTGGAGGTTATCTATGATACACATATACTTACAATGACAAGAACTTTCTTGTGACTAAAGTTGAGTAGCATGAGGAACGACCCTCGTACTCAAGGGACATGAGATTGCCAACTTATGATTTGTCAAGCATATACTCCATGTTTTTTTCACTTTAACCTTAATCACTTCAAGATGCTTATGATAGGGGCAATGAGAGCTAAAAGCTAATAGGTACCATAATTTTTGGAAGCTCTTTATGAAACTTGAAATCCCTGCTTCCCTGTGAAGGGCCTTTCTTCCTACTTTTATATTGAGTATCCACCTTCTATCTTTATGCACCAATTAAGAGAGCATACTTGTCATTCTTAGTTTTATGTGAATTGTCCCAAAACTTATTGATTGATTCATAATGTTGATATTGCTTGTTCTTGAACTATTTGTATCTAGTCACCCTTATGAACTTTGAAGGTGTCCTATGCATTTATGTTTTGCTACTCCACGAGGGACAAGCTGAATACCACTCTTGCTATGTTTTCAATATGTGAAACAAACAAACGTCTTTCAATGCATTATTATTCATGATGTTTGTTTGTATGTTTTCATGTTACAACATAGTTACTATGTCTTATTGTTAGAGCTACATATTTCATGCTCATGTTTAGAGTACTTTGATCCCAGCTTTCAATGCATTGCAAATGGTTTGATCAAGATTGTGATGGTGCATGTAACCCAGAATATTATTCTTTTTATTACTTACCTACTCGAGGACGAGCATGAGTTAAGCTTGGGGATGCTTGATACGTCGTAAACGTATCTATAATTTTTGATGTTCTATGCTTGTTTAGTATCAACTTTTCTATGTTTTGTGTACACTCTGAGGTATTTTTATACATTTTGTGGGACTAACCTATTAATAAGATGTCGCAGTGCCAGTTGCCTGTTTTCTGCTGTTTTTGGTTTCGGAAAAGCTAGTAAGTAAATATTCCCGGAATTGGACGGGACAAAAGCCAAAGTCAATATTTTACCGAAGAGAACACGGAGTCCAGAGGATAGATGGATGGGAGCCATAGGGTGGCCACACCCCCTGGCGTGGGTCCCTCCTCCGACCTTGCCCTTTCGCCTATAAAGTCACCCCGATGCAGAAACCGTAAGCACCCGATCAAATATCCACAAAATAGTCTGTAGCCGCCGCCACCATTGTCCCTAGATCAGGGCGATCTAAAGCTCTTCCCGGCACCCTGCCGGAGGAGAGAGATCATCCCGGAGGCCTTCTTGATTACCATGCCAGCCTCCGGTATGATGCATGAGTAGTTCACCCTTGAAATATGGGTCCATACAGTATCTAGATGGTTGTTTCTCCTCCTTTGTGCTATCATGTTTAAATCTTGTGAGCTCCGTTCATGATCAAGATTATCTATTTGTAATCATACATGTTGTGTTTGCGGGGATCCGATGGATATTGAGATACTATGTCAGATTGATTATTGATTCTATCATGTCTGTGTTATTTGTGATCTTGCATGCTCTCCGTTGCTAGTAGCTATCTTGGCCAAGTAGATGCTTGTGACTCCAAGAGGGAGTATTTATGCTCGATAGTAGGTTCATGCCTCTAGTAATCTGGGGAAGTGACAGAAATCTCTAAGGTTGTAGATGTGCTGTTGCTACTAGGGAGAAAACAACAATCTTTTGTTCATGGAACAATTGTATAGTTTACTTTACACACGTTTCTTAATGCAATTATCCATTGCTTGCAACTTAATACTAGAAGGGGTTTGGATGATAACCTAAAGGTGGATTATTAGTCATAGATGCATTTGGATTACGGTCTATGTGTATTTTTGTAATGCCCAATCAAATCTCATAGGAGTCATGATGTCTAGTATATGCATTGTTATGCTTTCTCAATCTGTTAATTGCCCCGTTGTAATTTGTTCACCCAACATGTTATCTATCTTAAGGAGAACACCTCTAGTGAACTGTGGAACCCGGCCCAATCTTTATCATTGATACATCATCTACTGTTACAGTTTACTTTCTACAAGAAACTATTACCTTCCACACTATACGCTTAATCCTTTATTTTCAGCAAACCGGTGAGATTGACAACTTCACTGTAAGTTGG
Source organism: Avena atlantica (assembly GCA_910589765.1). Taxonomy (NCBI): domain Eukaryota; kingdom Viridiplantae; phylum Streptophyta; class Magnoliopsida; order Poales; family Poaceae; genus Avena; species Avena atlantica. The sequence continues at coordinate 453,696,770 of OU342733.1, read as the reverse complement.
GGCAAAATCTTGAGTTTGTGTTGTGCAGGATTCCAAGTTGTTAGCAACACCTTGGAGTTGTTTCCTTCTTCCTACTGGTTAGATAACCTTGGTTTCATAAATAAGGAAAAACTTACTGCTGTGCTCATCATACCTTCCTCTTGGGGTTTACCAAGGAAGCTCTGTAGTTGACTGAGCTCATTAATGACGACAAAGACGATCCGAGGGGTCGGCAACGACATCCTTCCGAGGAAGGCGTAGCAGTCAGCCAAGGTGTACGATAGCCTGCTGTGAGGCCGCAACAACCTGCTGATGGCTGTACACGTGGTTGACGTGGAGCCTGTTGGGAACCCCAAGAGCAAGCTGTGAAGCAGCACAGTAGCAAGTTTTCCCTCGGTAAGAAACCGAGGTTATCGAACCAGTAGGAGGAAGGAAACGTCACACATGTGTTGTAAGCAACGCGGAGACCTGCACAACACAAACTCAATACTTTTCCCCAACGAATCACTGAGGTTGCCAAGCTCACCGGTTTGCTGTAACAAAGGATTAAACATATGGTGTGGAAGGTAATGGTTTGTAGCAAGTAAACAGGTAACAATGGAAGATGTATCAATGGTAAAGATTGGACCGGGGTCCATAGTTCACTAGAGGTGCTCTCCTTAGATAAACAACATGGCATGAAGGGTAAACAAATTACAGCGAGGCAATTGACAAGAACTGAGCAAGACATAACAATGCAATTACTAGCCAGAAAGATCCTATGAGGTTGATTGGACAATACAAAAATATACATAGACCGTCATCCAACTGCATCTATGACTAGAAGTCCACCTTCAGGTTATCATCCGAACCCCCTCCAGTATTAAGTTGCAAGCAACAGGCAACTTTTTTAAGCAAAGTGTGTATGGTAAACAGTCCACTTGTTCCATGAACAAGAGACCGTTGTTTTCTCCCTAGTAGAAACATCACATCTACAACCGAAGAGATTTCTGTCACTTCCCTTGGAAACTAGAGGCATGAACCCACTATCGAGCATAAATACCCCCTCTTGGAGTCACTAGAAACTACTTGGCCAAGATAGCTACTAACAACAGACAGCATGCAAGATCAGAAGCAACAGAGACATGATAGAATTTTTGATGTTCCATGCTTGTTTAGTATCTACTTTCCTTTACTTGTCCACACTTTGAGGTGCTTTTTACATGTTTTCTGGTACTAACCTATTAACAAGTTGCAACAGTGCCAGATGCCTGTTTTCTGTTGTTTTTGGTTTTAGAAAAGTTAGTAAAGAAATATTCTTAGAATTGGACGGGATGAAGGACAAAGTCAATAACTTTTCGTGGGGATCAAGAAGTCCGGAGGAGAGACGAGGAGGCCATCCAGGGGGGCCAGACCCACCCTAGGCGCGGGCGGGCCCTACCCCGTGCCAGGGTAGGGTTTGCCCGCCCTGGCGGCCACCTCGGTCTCCCCCTTCGCCTATAAGAAGCCCCCGATACAGAAACTCTCAGTACCCGATCAAAAATCCACGAAACCGTCTGTAGCCGCCGCCACCATCGTCCCTAGATCGGGGGGATCTGAAGCTCTTCCCGGCACCCTGCCGGAGGGGAGATCATCCTGGAGGCCTTCTCTCCGGTATGATTTGTGAGTAGTTCCACCTTGGACTATGGGTCCATGTAGTAGCTAGATGGTTGTATCTCCTCCTTTGTGCTTTCATGTATAGATCTTGTGATCTCCATTCATGATCAAGATCTAATCTATTTGTAATCATACATGTTGTGTTTGCGGGGATCCGATGGATATTGAGATTATTATATTGGTTTGATTAATGGTTCTATCTTTATGATTCTATCATGTATGTGTTGTTTGTGATCTTGCATGCTCTCCATTGCTAGTGGTTATGTCACATCCCAATTTTTTTTCCAAATTTTGTAATGTGAAAAATAAATATACAAAATAAACAATTGTTGAAATTTAGGGTGAAAAGAAACTTTTGTTTCTCAATGGAAACTTAAAATCCCATCTTGAAAAAAAGTTTGAATAATGTTTGAATCCAACTAAATTCAAAATCAAGTGGAATGCATTCTTCTTATATGCATCTGGAAATTTAAACACTTGGAAAATAAACCAAAACCCTAAAACCCTAATGGAAGAAAACATTTCCAAGTTATCTCTAAGCCCATGGATTTGATCCATATAAATTTTTTGTCAACAAACATTTATAAATGATCAAGAATGACAAATAGAAATATTATAAAACCATATGAAATGGTTTCACTTAATTTGGAGCCATAGATAAAATCTTATGAATTTAATAAGATAAGGAAATTGAATTTCCAAAGCTAATAAAGCACCTATCTATAAATCCATACCAAATGGTGAGCAAATAATCCTAAAGAGAATTAAAAGGATAAACAAATACTAAATAAAGTTATACAAATTGGAATCACCAAGTTTGGACTTATAAATAAAAAGATATGGATTTTATAAGATAAAGAAAGAAATATTAAATGAGGAATATTTAAAGACCAAATTAAATCTTGGCCTAATCCATAAGAAAATGGAATGAATATAATCCAAATAAAATAAAATAAAATGATAGAGAATTTTCCAAATAAAATAAAATGGCATTAACCAAATTCTATTGGAATAAATAAAAATACCCAATTTAAATGATTAATAAATCATATTAAAAATATTCCAAATAATTCAAAGTGAATTATTTGACACCCTAATAAATGAATAAAACTTACTGAAAAGGTTTTGTGAAAACTTGAAATTAAATAAGGGCTAAAAATATATTTGATATTATTTGAGTTTAAAGCAAGGGCTTTGTTTTAAATAATTAATATACCGTAAAAAGAATAAAATAATTATTTTAAAATTGACTCTAGAATGTACTATTAATCAGTATATGAATATTCTTAAGGTTTGGCAAAGATTGAAATTCAAATAGTTGTTTGATTTGTTTGAACAAATTCAAAACTGAATAAAAGAAATAGGAAAAAGAATTTGATCTATTGGATTTGTAAACTTGAAAAATTCATAACTTTCAATCCACACGTCAAAATTTTGCAAATTTTATATCAGTGGAATCAGCAAGACAAAACCTACACAACCATGCACTTTGTTTAATGAATTGCTTCTGGTAAAATGGTTGTTTTTGCAGAAACTTGTGTAGGCATAATTGGAATATAGAATTCATTCTAAAATTAATTTTGTGATAAAATCTTTGGCAAATGGATTATTTTGAACCTACTGACCTAATAAACCAACTTGTGGATTCAAAAACATAATTTGTGAAGCAAAAGAATAAATATTTGATTTAGAACATTTCTAGTCAAATAAAAATGTTGTTCATATGTTGAAAATACTTTTTGGAGAAAAACCTTTGGGAATTGTTTTGATTTAAACTCTATGACCCTAAACACCAAGTTTTAGAATTAAAAATATATTTGGTGAACCCTATAAAGATTATTGCTTTTGCTAAAGGCATTTTCAACCACATAAAATATTGATTTGGTTTAAAAATGGTTTATAAGTAAAATCTTTTGCAAATGATTTTGCCACTTATATAAAATGGCCAATAGGTGTTTTAGAATGTTTATAACCTATTATAAACCACTTTTCCAAATAAATCAACCTTTGGCATGCTTGCATGCATTGCCTTGTTTCTATTATTTTATGTGATATTTGCTTGAATGGTAGTTTGAATATTTGCTTGCTTGATTGAATTGTAGTGGAATTTGAAGAGTGTGATCATTGCAAGGTCAAGGAGTGAACTTATAATCTCTACCAAAAAGGCAAGTGATGCTTCATACTCTGTCCCATTATTTTCACTATACATTTGTGATATTTCTAAGTAGGACTTGCATGGAATTTTTGCTAAGTGTAAACTATGCCATGGGAAATACTAGTAGATGAAACCTTAGTAGAATTTTCCTAAGTTAAGATTTCTACTACTATCATGCTTAGCTTAGCTAGTAGAAAATGAGGGTGGATTATATTCATGCTATGGAATATTTCTAAGTCAAGGACTTGTGTTTTGTTTAATAAAACAACTAAGTGAATGAATCACCTGGGTGGAATGGAAGGAATGGTTTGTGTTGAGTGGTTATACAAGGCCCATTTCTATGGTTTACCTTGTGTATCTCACTTGTGGATGGCCACCCAGGAACAAAGATATTTGAGATGTCAAATGTTGAGAAGCTTCAAGTGCAGCCACTTGGCATTATGGGCTCTGCCTAGATCATATAGGTTGCAATAACTTAGCCAAATGGATAGTTGGTGGTAGGGGATGATAGGTTGGAACGCGTCCATTCTGGTCTAAGGGAAGGCTTCTAAAAGATCTTGTCTTGGTGAAACCAAGTCTTGTGGGGAAAGTGCACCACCTCTGTAGAGTGAAAAATCTAAGTACTTAGTCATGTCCCTGGCAAAGGACAATTTGAGGATGTCACATCCCAAGATTTTCCAAATCTTGTAATGTGAAATAAATGAATAAAATAAAACTTTGTTTGATTTTCAGAGCCAGAAGAAATTTTTTTTGAACTCAATTTGAACTTCAAACCCATTTGAATTAAATAAATCCTAAAGAGAATTAAAAAGATAAACTTTTATTAAAAGAAAATAAAAAATATTTAAAATACTATTTTGAAACTCTTAAATGAAAAGTTTCATAAATAAAGATTATTTTATATAGCCAAATTAAACCCTGACCAATATTGTGAAATAAGTGTTTTGTTTTGAATAAAAATAGCAAGGGTTTATTTAAATAAATTAATAAGGATTTAATATCCAACTTTATTTAAATAAAAGGTTTTACCAATTTAATTGAAACAACAAAACTTATTAATTTGTTTAAAATAAGTTTTTCAAATATTTATATTCACAAATAATACCTACTAAAGTGTTTTGTCTTTATTTTAGATTTCAAAATAAATATCTAAATAAAAAAAATCCTATTTGAAATAATAATGAAAGTCTATTATATTTAATTAATAATGGACCCTAAAATAAAATGTTATTTTATTTTAAAACAAATCTCCAAGTATTCTATATTTCCCAAATAAAACCCACTGATTTGGTTTTGAAGATATTTAGGTTTCAAATAAAGATTTTATTAATAAAATCAAACTCTATTTGATTTAATAACTAAGGCCCATTTTATATAATTATTATTGGACCCTAAAGTAAAATAATATTTTGTTTTAAACAAGTATCCAAGTATTATTTACTTCCAAATGATACCTACTGATTTGATTTTGAAAATATTTGGATTTCACATGAAGATTTTATTAATAAACAACAAAAAACTTTATTTAATTAATAAACCATGGCCTACTTATTTAATTAAGGATGGAACCTAAAAAGATTAAAGTGTTATTTATTTTATTTAGGATTTTTGGTTCAGAATACTAAACAGAACCAAATTTTTAGTTACAATGTTTAGTGAAGATTTGAAATGTTTTGAATGGTTGAGAATTGTTTGAAATAACAAATCAGAAAATAGAAATAGAAAAGGAAAAAGAATTTAGACAGAAAAAAAAAATGGAAACGGACTGGCCCAGCTAACCTAGCCCATTCCAGCCCAGTATCAGCCCAGCTTTCCGTCCCCGAAGCGTTTTCTTCTCCACTCAGAACCGCAACCACACAGAGTATGACAGGTGGACCTCCTCCTCGTCTCTTTTCCCACTGACGCAACGGCCCCACTCCACTGTTCTCCTTCCCCACTCCCACGACCCGTTCTTCCTCCCTTCGCCAACGTTGCAGGCTATTGATTCGTGGCTTGATTACGCCTTAACACGGCCACCATAACTCGCCGCGATCAAGCACACTTAAGCGCCAGCCTCCCCTCTTCCGTTTCCCCCAGACGCCCCTCCTCGACACGCCCCCAGGCCGAAGAATTTTGCCCAGCACTTCCTCTGTCTCCGACGACCGTTCTCGCCGATTCCGGCCAACACACTCCACCTCCTGCCTTCCTATGCAACCTAGCAGCCTCCCCACTCTTTGGAGCATCTCCTAGTACACTTCGTTCAACTGCGGGCGCCCCAGGAAGCCGTCTTCGACAAAAATTCTGAGCGCCGCCGTCTGTCTCGCCTCCGTCGAGCTCCTCCGGTAATTCTAGACCACCCCGACCCCTTCCGTTCACGCACACGTCATCTCCATGGTCTCCTGCATCTGATCACAATCTTATCTTGCCTCCTGGTGAACCACAGAGCCGTCTTCGACCTCGACCGCGCGCGTCCGTCGCCAGTACCAACTCCGGCGAGCAATCGCAGCTGCCCCCTAGCGCCCTTCGACGGACAAGTACCACATTGAGCATCAGCAAGCGTCAGCGAATCCGGTGAGAATCTCCACACCCTCCTTTGCCTCCTGTACCGCCGGCGCCGCCATCGTCTGGTCGCTCCGCCGCCAGCAGCCGCCGCAGCGCCGCCCGTCTAAGGTCAATCACCCACAGCCATCCGATCCCGATCCGACGGATACGATAGAATGTTAGCAAAGAGGTATGCGTCGATCTGAGTCGCGCGATGATAATTAGATCCAACGGTCAGTGTCGCCCGATCCGGTCGAACCGGTATCGACCAATGAAACAGCGCCGCGTGTCACCTGTTTGGTTTAACAACAGATTTGAAATCTGATTTAGATAGGATTTTCAAACCCTTATAACTTTTGAACCACACGTCCAAATTTGGCAAATTTTATATCAATGAAATAAGGAGAACAAGCCCTAGCCAACCATGCCCTTAGTTTAGCAAATAGTATCTGTTATCTTGTTTGAATTTGCAGAAACTTGTGTGTGCTTGTTTAGAGTATAAAAATGGTTTAAAATTGAATTTAGGAGTAAAACTTTTGCAAAATGGTTTGTTGTGACCTTACTGACCCTAGGAACCAACCCTTGGTGTTAGAAATGATTTTTGTAAAATTTAGGTTAGATTACTTGACTTAGTCATTTTCTAGCCAAATAAAAGGAATAGTTTTTATTATAAAAATGTTTATGGAAAGAAAACTTTGAGAAAATGGTTTGGACCAAACCTACTGACCCAAAAACACTAAACTCTGCAATAGCAACTCATTTGGTGAACAACTTAAGAGTTTTGCCTTAATAAAAACATTTTACACCACATGAAATGATGAATGGATTTAAAGATAGTTTTTGGACAAAACCCTCTTGCTAAAGACTTTGCCACTTTGGTAAATGACCAATTTGGATCTTACTAAGTTTAGAAACCCCATAGGGACCCCTTTTGCAAAATAAAACTATCTTGTGCATGCTCCCATGCATGAATTGGTTTCCATTGTCTTGTGTGTGTGAAATTGTTTGAGTGATTATTGGTTTGGAATGTAAATTGAATTAGTGTTTGCTTGTTTGACTTGTAGTGAAGTGTGAGACTAACAAGATCAAGGAGTGAACTACCATTCCCTTCCAAAAAGGCAAGTGATGCTTCATACTTTTTGTCCCATTACTTTCACTATGCATTAGTGATTTTGCTAAGTAAAAACGTGCATGGATTTTGCTAAGTATAAACCTTACAATAGGAAAACCTAGTAGATGAATCCTTAGTAGGATTTTCCTAAGTTAAAGATTCTTACTACCATCAAAGCTTAGCCTAGCTAATAGAAAACATGGGTGGAATATATATTCACACTATGGAAAAATCTCTAAGTCTGAGAACTTATGTTTTGTTTAATAAAACAACTAAGTTAATGAATCACCTGGGTGGAATGGAAGGATTGGGTTATGTTGAGTGGTTCACAAGGCCCATGTTTATGGTTGACCTTGTGTATCTCACTTGTGGATGGCCACCCAGGAAACAAAGGGATTTGAGATGTCAAATGTTGAGAAGCTTCAAGTGCAACCACTTGGCAATATGGGCTCTGCCATGATCATATAGGTTGCAAGAACTTAGCCAAATGGACAGTGGGTGGTAGTGTTTGATAGGTTGGAGCGCGTCCATTTTGGTCTAAGGGAAGGCTTCTGAAAGATTTTGTCTTGGGAAACCAAGTCTTGTGGGTAAAGCGCACCACCTTTGCAGAGTGTAAAATCTAAGTACTTAGCCATGTCCCTGGTAAAGGACAATTTGAGCATCAAGACATGGAAGCAATCAAGAATCTCATCATTCCAATTTCTAAATTAAAATCTTGTGGTTTGAACAAGGGTTGTTTGAATTCTTCAATCATTGATGGAGAGATGGCTTGGTACAAGGATCTTGAAATCTTTGATTGAGAAAAATGGTTTTTGCCAAGCACTTCAGTCTTTGATTGGTGGATGCCTTGGAAAGGATCTTCCGTCTTGATTGGTAGATGCCTTGGGAAATAATTTGTCAAAACAAAAACTTAGTATTTTCAAAATGATAAGAAAATCTATTTTGAGCAATGCAAGCCTCAACTCCACTTAGCCAAATGCATTTAGATGATAGACTCCACTATACTACCATAGTATCACTTGCCAATACAATTCAAATGTATTGACCCTTTGTGGCTGTAACTTGTATGTTGCAGGTTTGATTGATTTTAGTGAAGATTGATTGTTTAGGATTACAAAGTCTACAACCAACATCTGCCTGTGGCACTTTGAAGATGAAGGACCACTTGACCATAGTTATTCCGCTGCAATGTAATGTAATAGCCAAATGAGCTATGATTGATGTAATAAACTTATGTTATTCCTGGTTATAAAGTTATATTATGACCTTTGTTTCTTGATATTACATCTTAACTGTGGATGCTAGCTATTGATCCAGGGACTAGCATTGTAAAACACAGGAGGACTCTACCTTATTAGGTTGGGACCCCTACAGATGGTATCAGAGCATTGTGTTGCCTGTAGGATTTGTAAACCTAGGATTGGACAAAAACCTTTAGAAAAATAGGAGTTACATTTTGATCCAAAACTTATTTACAAAAATACTTGTAAACTCTTTCCTTAACCATTTTGGTTTAACTCTACACCTCTTCTACTTCAACTTGATGGAAAAACCTACCCCATGACCAAAGACTACACTATGTGCAAAGGACTTCTTCAACATCTTCAACTCTAATGACTTCAACATCTTCAGCATATTCACCAAGGACTTCCAACTTAGATATCACTAAGGACTACAAGTGAGACAAGGAAATCTTGCTCAAGATTTAGAGACTGAGGGAATGCAAAATAAGAAGGAGCCATCAACAACTTTGAAGTATTTTGACCAAGAGCTTTTCTCAAGGAAACCATGATCCCATACAAGAAGAATCAAGAATGATGGAAAGATCACAAGTGAACCATATAGATGGACCACCATAATTTAGTTAAGTCAAAACCACTAACTTATGTGGTGTAACAAAAATATTTTATTGCCTAAGTATGTGCTAGAACCTTGTTGTTTGAGTGAAATGTTTGTTTGTGATTGCATGCACATTGTTTGTGTGAATTGTGATGTGTGTGATTAGAAATAATTCCTTAGAAATATCTGGCCTATTCTAATCTCCCTTCAACCCAAACAGATGACTACTCCAAAGGACTCCAAGGTTGATGACACCAACACCAACCAAGCTGACAGCATGAGAGAGCTCATAGCAACCCAACATCAGTTGAACCAACTGACAGCTCAGTTCCTAGCCAACAATAGTGATAAAGATCCAGCACTGCAAAAGTTTTTGGAGGAACAATCCCAACTGATGCTTAAGGTGACTAATCAAATGATTAGCATGGAAGAAAGCTATCCTAGAAGGGTGTATGATAACAAGGATGACAAGAATGTTGTTCTAGATGGAGCCCCAGCTTGCATTATTTGTGGAGACAAGGATCATACTTCCACGGAGCATGAAGGACAATGCCCCAATTGTGAAGAAGACCATCCTGTTGGACAATGCCCCACCTCTCAAGCTACTTGCTACCTTTGTGAAGGAAGTGATCATACTCCTGACCAATGTCCCATCTATGCCATGGTAGAACAAAGGAAACAAGAAGGATCCAAGTCTACCAAAGGAAAAGGACCACTCATACCTCCAAACAAGACAACCCAATTCAAGGGATCAAAGAAAATCAAGAAGCCCAAGCAATACATGAGCCTTGCACAATGTCGAAAATGTAAGGAAATGGGACACTACTCCAGTGGATGCCCAGAGAACAAGAAGAATAAAGAGATTGACCAAGTGTGGTGCAACAACTGCAAACAACCAGGCCACTATGTAGCCACTTGCCCACAAGAGCCACGTAAAGAACTCAATGACATTAATTGTTTCAACTGCAAGAACCCAGGACACTATGCAAGCAACTGTCCAGAAAGAATGAAGAACAAGTTGAACAAGCCTATGGAGAAGCTCAACCTTGGCCCATGAGTCAAGTATAGAAACCAGGGACACATGCAAAGTTTGCTTAGAGAAGTTTCAAGAAGGCCAATGTGTAATTTTTGTTTGAGATTTTTAAGGGTGGTAGTACCCTAGTTGTTTGAACTTGCTTGTAACCCTAACCTTCCCAAATCTCGGGACGAGATTTATTTTAAGGGTGGTAGCCTGTCACATCCCAAGATTTTCCAAATCTTGTAATGTGAAATAAATGAATAAAATAAAACTTTGTTTGATTTTCAGAGCCAGAAGAAATTTTTTTGAACTCAATTTGAACTTCAAACCCATTTGAATTAAATAAATCCTAAAGAGAATTAAAAAGATAAACTTTTATTAAAAGAAAATAAAAAATATTTAAAATACTATTTTGAAACTCTTAAATTAAAAGTTTCATAAATAAAGATTATTTTATATAGCCAAATTAAACCCTGACCAATATTGTGAAATAAGTGTTTTGTTCTGAATAAAAATAGCAAGGGTTTATTTAAATAAATTAATAAGGATTTAATATCCAACTTTATTTAAATAAAAGGTTTTACCAATTTAATTGAAACAACAAAACTTATTAATTTGTTTAAAATAAGTTTTTCAAATATTTATATTCACAAATAATACCTACTAAAGTGTTTTGTCTTTATTTTAGATTTCAAAATAAATATCTAAATAAAACAAATCCTATTTGAAATAATAATGAAAGTCTATTATATTTAATTAATAATGGACCCTAAAATAAAATGTCATTTTATTTTAAAACAAATCTCCAAGTATTCTATATTTCCCAAATAAAACCCACTGATTTGGTTTTGAAGATATTTAGGTTTCAAATAAAGATTTTATTAATAAAATCAAACTCTATTTGATTTAATAACTAAGGCCCATTTTATATAATTATTATTGGACCCTAAAGTAAAATAATATTATGTTTTAAACAAGTATCCAAGTATTATTTACTTCCAAATGATACCTACTGATTTGATTTTGAAAATATTTGGATTTCACATGAAGATTTTATTAATAAACAACAAAAACTTTATTTAATTAATAAACCATGGCCTACTTATTTAATTAAGGATGGAACCTAAAAAGATTAAAGTGTTATTTATTTTATTTAGGATTTTTGGTTCAGAATACTAAACAGAACCAAATTTTTAGTTACAATGTTTGGTGAAGAATTGAAATGTTTTGAATGGTTGAGAATTGTTTGAAATAACAAATCAGAAAATAGAAATAGAAAAGGAAAAAAGAATTTAGACAGAAAAAAAAATGGAAACGGACTGGCCTAGCTAACCTAGCCCATTCCAGCCTAGTATTAGCCCAGCTTTCCCTCCCCGAAGCGTTTTCTTCTCCACTCAGAACCGCAACCACACAGAGTATGACAGGTGGACCTCCTCCTCGTCTCTTTTCCCACTGACGCAACGGCCCCACTCCACTGTTCTCCTTCCCCACTCCCACGACCCGTTCTTCCTCCCTTCGCCAACGTTGCAGGCTATTGATTCGTGGCTTGATTACGCCTTAACACGGCCACCATAACTCGCCGCGATCAAGCACACTTAAGCGCCAGCCTCCCCTCTTCCGTTTCCCCCAGACGCCCCTCCTCGACACGCCCCCAGGCCGGAGAATTTTGCCCAGCACTTCCTCTGTCTCCGACGACCGTTCTCGCCGATTCTGGCCAACACACTCCACCTCCTGCCTTCCTATGCAACCTAGCAGCCTCCCCACTCTTTGAAGCATCTCCTAGTACACTTCGTTCAACCGCGGGCGCCCCAGGAAGCCGTCTTCGACAAAAAATCTGAGCGCCGTCGTCTGTCTCGCCTCCGTCGAGCTCCTCCGGTAATTCTAGACCACCCCGACCCCTTCCGTTCACGCACACGTCATCTCCATGGTCTCCTGCATCTGATCACGATCTTATCTTGCCTCCTGGTGAACCACAGAGCCGTCTTCGACCTCGACCGCGCGCGTCCGTCGCCAGTACCAACTCCGGCGAGCAATCGCAGCTGCCCCCTAGCGCCCTTCGACGGACAAGTACCACATTGAGCATCAGCAAGCGTCAGCGAATCCGGTGAGCATCTCCACACCCTCCTTTGCCTCCTGTACCGCCGGCGCCGCCATCGTCTGGTCGCTCCGCCGCCAGCAGCCGCCGCAGCGCCGCCCGTCTAAGGTCAATCACCCACAGCCATCCGATCCCGATCCGACGGATACGATAGAATGTTAGCGAAGAGGTATGCGTCGATCTGAGCTGCGCGATGATAATTAGATCCAACGGTCAGCGTCGCCCGATCCGGTCGAACCGGTATCGACCAATGAAACAGCGCCGCGTGTCACCTGTTTGGTTTAACAACAGATTTGAAATCTGATTTAGATAGGATTTTCAAACCCTTATAACTTTTGAACCACACGTCCAAATTTGGCAAATTTTATATCAATGAAATCAGGAGAACAAGCCCTAGCCAACCATGCCCTTAGTTTAGCAAATAGTATCTGTTATCTTGTTTGAATTTGCAGAAACTTGTGTGTGCTTGTTTAGAGTATAAAAATGGTTTAAAATTGAATTTAGGAGTAAAACTTTTGCAAAATGGTTTGTTGTGACCTTACTGACCCTAGGAACCAACCCTTGGTGTTAGAAATGATTTTTGTAAAATTTAGGTTAGATTACTTGACTTAGTCATTTTCTAGCCAAATAAAAGGAATAGTTTTTATTATAAAAATGTTTATGGAAAGAAAACTTTGAGAAAATGGTTTGGACCAAACCTACTGACCCAAAAACACTAAACTCTGCAATAGCAACTCATTTGGTGAACAACTTAAGAGTTTTGCCTTAATAAAAACATTTTACACCACATGAAATGATGAATGGATTTAAAGATAGTTTTTGGACAAAACCCTCTTGCTAAAGACTTTGCCACTTTGGTAAATGACCAATTTGGATCTTACTAAGTTTAGAAACCCCATAGGGACCCCTTTTGCAAAATAAAACTATCTTGTGCATGCTCCCATGCATGAATTGGTTTCCATTGTCTTGTGTGTGTGAAATTGTTTGAGTGATTATTGGTTTGGAATGTAAATTGAATTAGTGTTTGCTTGTTTGACTTGTAGTGAAGTGTGAGACTAACAAGATCAAGGAGTGAACTACCATTCCCTTCCAAAAAGGCAAGTGATGCTTCATACTTTTTGTCCCATTACTTTCACTATGCATTAGTGATTTTGCTAAGTAAAAACGTGCATGGATTTTGCTAAGTATAAACCTTACAATAGGAAAACCTAGTAGATGAATCCTTAGTAGGATTTTCCTAAGTTAAAGATTCTTACTACCATCAAAGCTTAGCCTAGCTAATAGAAAACATGGGTGGAATATATATTCACACTATGGAAAAATCTCTAAGTCTGAGAACTTATGTTTTGTTTAATAAAACAACTAAGTTAATGAATCACCTGGGTGGAATGGAAGGATTGGGTTATGTTGAGTGGTTCACAAGGCCCATGTTTATGTTTGACCTTGTGTATCTCACTTGTGGATGGCCACCCAGGAAACAAAGGGATTTGAGATGTCAAATGTTGAGAAGCTTCAAGTGCAACCACTTGGCAATATGGGCTCTGCCATGATCATATAGGTTGCAAGAACTTAGCCAAATGGACAGTGGGTGGTAGTGTTTGATAGGTTGGAGCGCGTCCATTTTGGTCTAAGGGAAGGCTTCTGAAAGATTTTGTCTTGGGAAACCAAGTCTTGTGGGTAAAGGGCACCACCTCTGCAGAGTGTAAAATCTAAGTACTTAGCCATGTCCCTGGTAAAGGACAATTTGAGCATCAAGACATGGAAGCAATCAAGAATCTCATCATTCCAATTTCTAAATTAAAATCTTGTGGTTTGAACAAGGGTTGTTTGAATTCTTCAATCATTGATGGAGAGATGGCTTGGTACAAGGATCTTGAAATCTTTGATTGAGAAAAATGGTTTTTGCCAAGCACTTCAGTCTTTGATTGGTGGATGCCTTGGAAAGGATCTTTAGTCTTGATTGGTAGATGCCTTGGGAAATAATCTGTCAAAACAAAAACTTAGTATTTTCAAAATGATAAGAAGATCTATTTTGAGCAATGCAAGCCTCAACTCCACTTAGCCAAATGCATTTAAATGATAGACTCCACTATACTACCATAGTATCACTTGCCAATACAATTCAAATGTATTGACCCTTTGTGGCTGTAACTTGTATGTTGCAGGTTTGATTGATTTTAGTGAAGATTGATTGTTTAGGATTACAAAGTCTACAACCAACATCTGCCTGTGGCACTTTGAATATGAAGGACCACTTGACCATAGTTATTCCGCTGCAATGTAATGTAATAGCCAAATGAGCTATGATTGATGTAATAAACTTATGTTATTCCTGGTTATAAAGTTATATTATGACCTTTGTTTCTTGATATTACATCTTAACTGTGGATGCTAGCTATTGATCCATGGACTAGCATTGTAAAACACAGGAGGACTCTACCTTATTAGGTTGGGACCCCTACAGAGCATCAAGACATGGAAGCTATCAAGAGTCTCCTCGTCCCAATTTCTAAGTTAAAAACTTTGTGGTTGAACAAGGGTTGAAGGATCACCAATTTCTATTGGGAGATGCCTTGGGTGATTTTTGACAAACAAAAACTTAGTGTTTTCAAAAGATAAGGAAAATCTATTTTGAGCAAAGCAAGCCTAAGCCCCACTTAGCCAAACGCATATAGATGATAGACTCCACTATACTACCATAGTATCACTTGCCAATACAATTCAAATGTATTGACCCTTGTGGCTGTAACTTATTATGTTGCAGGTTTGTCTGATGTTAGTGAGATGTGTTGATTAGGATTACAAGTCTACAACAAACATGATTGCCTGTGGCACTTTGAAGATGAAGGACTCCATGCTATAGTTATTCCTGCTGCATTGTAATGAGATAGCCAAATGAGCTGTGTAAGATGTAATAAATTATTTTATTCCTGGTTCTAAAGTTGTATTATGACCTTTGTTTCTTGATATTACATCTTAATTGTGGATGCTAGCTATTGATCCAGGCACTAGCATTGTAAACACATGGATCTCTACCTTATTAAAGGTTGGTATCTCTACAGATGGTATCAGAGCACTGTGTTGCCTGTAGGATTTGTAAACCTAGGATTGGACAAAACCCCTTAGAAAAGTAGGAGTTGTATTTGTTCCAAAACTTATTTGCAAACAATCTTTTAAACTCTTTTCTCAACCATTTTGGTTTTGATTCTACATCTTTCCTATTTCAACTTGATGGACAAAGCCTCCATTATGAGCAAAGACTTCAACATGAGCAAAGGACTTCACCAACTCAAGTGATTTCAACCTTATTCTCAACAAGGACTTCAACTTGGATATCACTAAGGACTACAAGTGAGACAAGAAAGGTTACTCAAGACTTGAAGACTAAGGAAACACAACTTAGAAGGAACCATTATCACCTTTGAAGTTTTGTGACCAAGATTCAAGAAATTATCCAAGGATGCAAAGGTCTTGTTCATGAAGAATCAACTAAGAAGGATGGATTGATCTCAAGTGAACCATATAGTTGGACCACCATATTTAGTGTAAATCAAGTAAAACTATTTTATTGCCTAAAAATGTGCTTGAAACTTGTTGTTTGAGTGGAATGTTTGTTTGTGATTGCTTGCACATTTCTTGTGTGAATTGTGTTTTGTGATTAGAATTATTTCCTTAGAAATATTTTGCCTATTCTAATCCCAATCCAACCCAAACAGATGACTTTCCCAAGAGACTCCAACATCAAGGATGGTGACAACAACAACAACCAAGAGGTCAACATGAGAGAACTCATAACAACCCAAACCCAGTTGAACCAAGTGACAACTCAGATTTTAGCCAACCACAATGAGTTAGACCCAACCATGAAAAAGTTTTTGGGAACCCAAACCCAATTGTTGCAAAGGATGACAAATCAAATGATCAACATGGGAGAAAACTTTTCCCAAGGAGTTTGTGACAACAAGGATGTCAAAGATGATATTCTAGAAGGAACTCAAGCTTGCAATATTTGTGGAGACAAGGATCACACTTCCAAAGAACATGAAGACCAATGCCCAAATTGTGAAGAGAAACATCCAACTAATCAATGCCCCACATATCAAGCTACTTGTTTCCTATGTGAAGGAAATAATCATGTACCTATCCAATGCCCCATCTATTCCATAGTTCAACAAAGGAAACAAGGTGGAGTACATCAACAGATTGTAAAACCCCATGAAGACAAAGGAAAATCTCAGCTTGCACCTCCATTCAATATGACTCAATTTGATGGACCAAAGAGGAAACATATGTATTATCCAAGGAAAAGATTAAGGAGACCAGGAAACTTTCCCACCTTTGAGATAATATATGAAGAACATGAACTAGAAGCACTCCTAGCTTTGGAGAAACCCAAGAAGAAGAAGGACAAAAGCCAAGTGCAATGTTGCCATTGCAAAGAGATGGGACACTATGCCAATGAATGTCCATAGAAGAAGAAAAATATAAGGAGATTAGCCAAGTGTGGTGCAACAACTGCAAAGAGCTAGGCCATTATGTATCAACTTGTGCACAGAAGATACGTGAAGAACTCAATCTTGTCACATGTTACAATTGTGGTAACCAAGGACATTATGCAAGAAATTTTCCAGAAAATATGAAGCACAAGATAAACAAGCCTATGAAGGATCTCAGCCTTGTCACATGTTTCAAGTGTGGAAGCAAAGGACACTATGCAGATGTTTGCCCAGAGAAGTTTCATCAAGATCCCAAGCAAGCCAAGATGTAATCTAGTTGGAAAATTTTTAAGGGTGGTAGTACCCTAGTTTCTTTGAAACCAATTTGTAACCCTATCTTTCCCAAATCTCGGGACGAGATTTATTTTAAGGGTGGTAGCCTGTCACATCCCAATTTTTTTCCAAATTTTGTAATGTCAAAAATAAATAAACAAAATAAATTATTGTTGAAATTTAGGGTGAAAAGAAACTTTTGTTTCTAAATGGAAAATTAAAATCCCATCTTGAACAAAAGTTTGAATAATGTTTGAATCCAACTAAATTCAAAATCAAGTGGAATGCATTCTTCTTATATGCATCTAGAAATTTAAACACTTGGAAAATAAACCAAAACCCTAAAACCCTAATGGAAGAAAACATTTCCAAGTTATCTCTAATCCCATGGATTTGATTCATATAAAAAATTTGTCAACAAACATTTATAAATGATCAAGAATGACAAATAGAAATATTATAAAACCATATGAAATGGTTTCACTTAATTTGGAGCCATAGATAAAATCTTATGAATTTAATAAGATAAGGAAATTGAATTTCCAAAGCTAATAAAGCACCTATCTAGAAATCCATACCAAATGGTGAGCAAATAATCCTAAAGAGAATTAAAAGGATAAACAAATACTAAATAAAGTTATACAAATTGGAATCACCAAGTTTGGACTTATAAATAAAAAGATATGGATTTTATAAGATAAAGAAAGAAATATTAAACGAGGAATATTTAAAGACCAAATTAAATCTTGGCCTAATCATAATCAAATGGAATGAATATAATCCAAATAAAATAAAATAAAATAAAAGGATAGAGAATTTTCCAAATAAAATGAAATGGCATTAACCAAATTCTATTGGAATAAAGACAAATACCCAATTTAAATGATTAATAAATCATATTAAAAATATTCCAAATAATTCAAAGTGAATTATTTGACACCCTAATAAATGAATAAAACTTACTGAAAAGGTTTTGTGAAAACTTGAAATTAAATAAGGGCTAAAAATATATTTGATATTATTTGAGTTTAAAGCAAGGGCTTTGTTTTAAATAATTAATATACCCTAAAAAGAATTATTTTAAAATTGACTCTAGAATGTACTATTAATCAGTATATGAATATGCTCAAGGTTTGGCAAAGATTGAAATTCAAATAGTTGTTTGATTTGTTTGAACAAATTCAAAACTGAATAAAAGAAACAGGAAAAAGAAAAATAAACAGAACAAAAAAATGGAACCAGCCAGATCAGGCCTAGTAGGCCCAGTCCAGCCCAACTCGCAGCGCATCTTCCCCCACTCCCGAACCGTTTTATTTCACCCACAGATCAACCCGAAGAGCCACTGACGACCGGACCCCACACGCGACTACCTTACCTCGCTGACGCCTGGCCCCACTGCCACGCAGTCATCGTCATCCCCACGACCTGTTCATCCCGAGCGTTTCTGCGTTGAATTCGCGAGTTGAATTCATGATTAATGGCTCAGTGATTCTCCCCGCGACCATGCTCGTTAAAGGCGTCTGTCTCCCCTCTCCACTTCCCCTCTCTCGCTCGCACCAGCTCGCCACCAGGCCGCTCCGATTTTGCCCAAAACCTCCCTCTACTCCGACGAGTTCGCCGTCCAAATCCCGGCAGCACCGCTACCCCCACTGCCCCTGGAGCACACGAACGTGCTCGCCGTCACCAGGCGCACCTGACAGTAGTCGTAGCTCGTTCGCTCGCGTCCTAGAACATCGCCTCCGGCGATGCCAACGCGCCACCGCCTTCGGCATCAGCTCCGGCGAACCCCTCTGGTAGTCTCTGACCGGACCTCCTCTTCTCTTTGATGCTTCGATACTCCCTACTCTCCAGTGCATCTAACGACGCGAATTGCTTGCTCTCTCGTTCTCCGTAGCGTCGCCCTCGACGACGACTGACCGCACCCGACGCCAGGCACCTCTCCGGCGAGCAATTACGGTCAACCCCGAGCACCCCCAGATCTCCCACGACCACCTCGAGCTTCAGCACGTCGCGGTGAACCCAGTAAGCCTCACCACCCTCTCCCTCGCTTCCTACATCTCCGGCGACTCCACTGGCAGATCGCTCCGCTGCCAGCCACAATCGCTCGCGCCGCCAGTTCTTGACCAACTGTTTTGCACCGTTAGATCTCCATCTGTCGGCTTAGATAGATTCACTTACGCGAAGGGGTATGGCTGTCTCTGTGTCGTGCGATTTGCATTAGATCCAGCGTCCCATGTTAGTCGATCCACGCGAAATGGTACTGGCGAATGGAAACGCGCCACGTGGCCAGACTCTGGTTTTAAAAACAGAATTTGATCTATTGGATTTGTAAACTTGAAAAATTCATAACTTTCAATCCACACGTCAAAAGTTTGCAAATTTTATATCAGTGGAATCAGCAAGACAAACCCTACCCAACCATGCACTTTGTTTAATGAATTGCTTCTGGTAAAATGGTTGTTTTTGCAGAAACTTGTGTAGGCATAATTGGAATATAGAATTCATTCTAAAATTATTTTTTGATAAAATCTTTGGCAAATCGATTGTTTTGAACCTACTGACCATATAAACCAACTTTTGGATTCAAAAACATAATTTGTGAAGCAAAAGAATAAATCTTTGATTTAGAACATTTCTAGTCAAATAAAAATGTTGTTCTTATGTTGAAAATACTTTTTGGAGAAAAACCTTTGGGAATTGTTTTGATTTAAACTCTATGACCCTAAACACCAAGTTTTAGAATTAAAAATGTATTTGGTGAACCCTATAAATATTATTGCTTTTGCTAAAGGCATTTTCAACCACAAAAAATATTGATTTGGTTTAAAAATGGTTTATAAGTAAAATATTTTGCAAATGATTTTGCCACTTATATAAAATGTCCAATAGGTGTTTTAGAATGTTTATAACCTATTATAAACAACTTTTCCAAATAAATCAACCTTTGGCATGCCTGCATGCATTGCCTTGTTTCTATTATTTTATGTGATATTTGCTTGAATGGTAGTTTGAATATTTGCTTGCTTGATTGAATTGTAGTGGAATTTGAAGAGTGTGATCATTGCAAGGTCAAGGAGTGAACTTATAATCTCTACCAAAAAGGCAAGTGATGCTTCATACTCTGTCCCATTATTTTCACTATACATTAGTGATATTTCTAAGTAGGACTTGCATGGAATTTTTGCTAAGTGTAAACTATGCCATGGGAAATCCTAGTAGATGAAACCTTAGTAGAATTTTGCTAAGTTAAGATTCCTACTACTATCATGCTTAGCTTAGCTAGTAGAAAACGAGGGTGGATTATATTCATGCTATGGAATATTTCTAAGTCAAGGACTTGTGTTTTGTTTAATAAAACAACTAAGTGAATGAATCACCTGGGTGGAATGGAAGGAATGGTTTGTGTTAAGTGGTTATACAAGGCCCATTTCTATGGTTTACCTTGTGTATCTCACTTGTGGATGGCCACCTAGGAATAAAGAGATTTGAGATGTCAAATGTTGAGAAGCTTCAAGTGCAGCTACTTGGCATTATGGGCTCTGCCTAGATCATATAGGTTGCAATAACTTAGCCAAATGGACAGTTGGTGGTAGGGGATGATAGGTTGGAACGCGTCCATTCTGGTCTAAGGGAAGGCTTCTGAAAGATCTTGTCTTGGTGAAACCAAGTCTTGTGGGGAAAGTGCACCACCTCTATAGAGTGAAAAATCTAAGTACTTAGCCATGTCCCTGGCAAACGACAATTTGAGCATCAAGACATGGAAGCTATCAAGAATGTCCTCATCCCAATTTCTAAGTTAAAAACTTTGTGGTTGAACAAGGGTTGAAGGATCACCAATTTCTATTGGGAGATGCCTTGGGTGATTTTTGACAAACAAAAACTTAGTGTTTTCAAAAGATAAGGAAAATCTATTTTGAGCAAAGCAAGCCTAAGCTCCACTTAGACAAATGCATATATATGATAGACTCCACTATATTACCATAGTATCACTTGCCAATATAATTCAAATGTATTGACCCTTGTGGCTGTAACTTATTATGTTGCAGGTTTGTCTGATGTTAGTGAGATGTGTTGATTAGGATTACAAGTCTACAACCAACATGATTGCCTGTGGCACTTTGAAGATGAAGGACTCCATGCTATAGTTATTCCTGCTGCACTGTAATGAGATAGCCAAATGAGCTATGTAAGATGTAATAAATTATTTTATTCCTGGTTATAAAGTTGTATTATGACCTTTGTTTCTTGATATTACATCTTAACCGTGGATGCTAGCTATTGATCCAGGGACTAGCATTGTAAACACAGGGATCTCTACCTTATTAAGGATTGGGACCTCTACAGGTTATCTTGGCCAAGTAGTTGCTAGTGACTCCAAGAGGGAGTATTTATGCTCGATAGTGGGTTCATGCCTCTAGTTTCCAAGGGAAGTGACAATAATCTCTTCGGTTGTAGATGTGTTGTTTCTACTAGGGAGAAAACAACGGTCTCTTGTTCATGGAACATGTGGACTGTTTACCTTACACACTTTTCTTAAAGCAGTTGTCTGTTGCTTGCAACTTAATACTGGAGGGGGTTCGGATGATAACCTGAAGGTGGACTTCTAGTCATAGATGCAGTTGGATTACGGTCTATGTATATTGTTGTATTGCCCAATCAACTTCATAGGATCTTTCTGGCTAGTAATTACACTGTTATGCCTTGCTCAGTTCCTGTCAATTGCCTCGCTGTTTTGTTTACCCTTCATGCCATGTTGTTTATCTAAGGAGAGCACCTCTAGTGAACTATGGACCCCGGTCCAATCTTTACCATTGATACATCTTCCACTGTTACTTGTTTACTTGCTGCAAACCATTACCTTCCACACCATACGTTTAATGCTTTGTTACAGCAAACCGGTGAGCTTGACAACCTCAAAGTCTTGAGTTTGTGTTGTGCAGGTATCCACGTTGCTTCTAACACCTGTGTGACGTTTCCTTCCTCCTTCTGGTTCGATAACCTCGGTCTCAACTGAGGGAAGACTTGTTGCATGCTGCTTCACACCTTTCTCTTGGGGTTTCAAACGAAGTGCTCCACGTCAGCACCATCAACGTATCATAGAGAACCGCCAACGTGGTACCCCTTGCACATGGTACAAGATATATCCCATAACCAAAATGACACGACAAGCAGACAATGAGCATCTCAGCGATATTTTTATTTACTATATGCATAGCTTTTTATTGAGGATTCTTCATAGATAGCTCACTATGGTGATGCTGCAAGTTTCCACCATGATTAGGCATGGCTTAGGCTAGCGGTCCAGGCATTTCTCTCACACAAAATACATACTCCATGGACTTACAAGTTCCCTCTTTATTTCACACCGGTGACATCCATAGACAAAAGAGCATGATATCAACGAAGTACAAAGTACAAGTGCAATGTTGAAAACGTTCCCCATGACATGATGGTTCTGATAATTCCAACGTATAAGTGCAAGCATATACAAGATAGATGACACAATGGTTCAAGTTTATTAGGGGCAAAGAATATAAAGTGTGCCATCAAGTTCGTGAGAGGTTTAATCACTAAGTTTTAACATAAAAAAATACTTTTTAATTGGAAGATAGCTGAAAACAAGAATATACTGGGAATGGTGTAACACACCATGCATAGGAATTTATAGTGGACACTTTGGAATAACTTGGTTTCTTGGGAATTGCAGGCATGAGTTTATTAAAGCTAAGGACGCCTTCACTAGGGGAGTCCTTCACTTCCTTTCTCTTTACTTTGTTTTTAGTTTGCTTTGTTTATTTTGCTTGGATTTGTTTGCCTCTTTTCAAAAAAACACAAAAAATTAGTCTAGCTTGGTTTGCTTGCCTTATTCAAAAACACAAAAAATTAGTTCCTACTCTAGCTGCTGCTGTTTTTGGCTTGCCTACCTTTGCCAAAATGAACTCTGCTGAGAACACTAAGTTATGTGACTTCACTAGCACCAACAACAATGATTTCCTAAGCACACCTATTGCTCCACCTGCTCCTGATGCTATCTTGTATGAAATTAAACCTGCTTTGTTGAATCTTCTGATGAGAGAGCAATTTTCTGGTGTTGGTTCTGATGATCCTGCTGCCCATCTTAATAGCTTTGTTGAACTTTGTGAGATGCAAAAGTATAAGAGTGTAGATGGAGATATTATTAAGCTCAGGCTTTTTCTTTTCTCCTTGAGGGAAAAAGCTAAAGAATGGTTGCTATCTTTGCCTAAAAATAGTATTGATTCATGGACTAAGTGCAAAGATGCTTTTATTGGAAAATACTACCCTCCTGGTAAGATTATTTCTATGAGAAGTGACATTATGAAATTTAAACAGCTTGATAGTGAACATGTTGCTCCTTCTTGGGAAACAATGAAATCTTTGGTTAAAAAATTGCCCTACTCATGTACTCACTGCTTGGATGATTATCCAATCTTTTTATGCAGGTTTGAACTTCTCCTCAAGAAACCTGCTGGATTCTGCTGCTGGAGGTACTTTTATGGGACTCACCTTGGGTGCTGCAACAAGGCTCCTTGATAATATGATGGTTAAATACTCTGAATGGCATGTTGAGAGAACTCCACATGGTAAGAAGGTAAATTCTGTTGAGAAAACTTCCTCTTTGAGTGAAAAGATTGATGTTATTATGGCTATGATTGTTAATGGGAAAGCTCCTCTAGATCCTAATAGTGTTCCCTTAGCCTCTTTGGTTGCTCAAGAAGAGCAAGTTGATGTGAACTTCATTAGAAACAACAATTTCAACAACAATGCCTATAGGAATAATTTTGGTAGCAAGAACAATTATAGGCCTTATCCTCCTAATAATGGAAATTCCTATGGAAGCTCTTACAATAATGCTAGAAGTGCCCCCTCTGAACTTGAAGTCATGCTCAAGGACTTTATTATTAAACAAACCACTTTCAATAAGACTATGGAGGAAAAGCTTTTAAATGTTGAGAAGAATATATCCTCTTTGTCTGAAGCTCAAACTTCCTTGGTTAATAAAATTGTTGCTAAACCTGAAACTATGGAAAATACCTTTGCTACTGCTCATGCCATACAAGTTACTATTGATGAAAATGTTAGGCTGTTAGATCAACTTCATGCTAGGTGGGAAAGGGAAGCTGAAATTGATAGAAACCATAGTGTGTGAACTATCACCACTAAACCACAAGTAGCCCCTATTCCTCCTCCTACTATGGCTACTGCTAGTGATGCTAAGTTTGATATTAATGGTTGCAATATTTCTGAAGTGATTATGTTCCTACAAAGCTTGCTAGAAGTCTTGATGCTAGTGATATGCATGTTGCCTTTACCAAACACATTACAGATGCTCTTGTTAAGATTAAGGAAGAGAAGCTAAAACACAAAGCTTCTATTCCTAGGAAAGTAGAAGATAGTTGGGAACCCATTATTAATATGCAAGTGAATGACTTTGATCTCAAAGCTTCATGTGATCTTGGTTCTAGTGTCTCTATTATGCCTAGGAAGATTTATGAAATGCTTGATTTGCCACCATTTGTTATTTGGATGTCCCACTCAATGATAATTCTAAGAAGAAACTCATGGGGAGTATTAATGATGTTATCATTATGGTTAACAATGCTTATGTCCCTGTTGATTTCTATGTTTTGGATGCTGAATACAATGCTTCTTGTCCTATTACTTTGGGAAGACCTTTTATTAGAATAGTTGGTGCCATCATTGATATGAAAGAAGACACCATCAAATATCAATTTACATTCAAGAAAGGTATTGAACACTTCCCTATGAGGAGAGAGAAGTTGCGTTTTGCTCCTCCTCTGAAATCAAGATTTGATGTTAATGCTTCTTCATTTGAAAATACTTGATTCTTCTTGCTTCTTGTGCCTAACTTAAAGGCGTTAAAGAAAAGTACTTGTTGGGAGATAATCCAAGAGTTTCCTTGATTCTTTGAAGTTATTACTACTCTAATGACCTCTCCTTATCTTTTTTGTTTGCTTTTTGTGCCAAGAATGACCTCTAATGAGAGGGAAGTAAGATTTGGGGAGTTGCTGTCCCGAAACAGATTTCTGTTCTCCACCAAAAAAATTCGTGAGGAGGCTCTATAACTCGGATTGAGCTCAAAAGTTACGAATAAATCCCCCAGTATGTTGGATAACTTTAGTTAGTTCAACACTTTTTGATTTGAGCAACAGAAGATGTTTGAAAAAATTCGTTTCTACCTGCTGGTCTGTTTTGACAGATTTCTGCCATTATTTGCATTTGCTTCTTATCGATTCCTTTTTGAGCTCTCTTCAGGTAAATTGAGTTTCTTTGAAGGAGTTACTTCAGTAGCTTGTGTTTTTAGTGAAAATCCTTGTTGTTCCAAAGCTTTTCCAGTGGTCTAATTGAAGGGAATATGCCCGAGAGGCAATAATAAAATGGTTATTATTGTATTCCTTATTTATGATAAATGTTTTTTTACATGCCATAATTGTATTAATACGGAAACATTAATACATGTGTGTTTAATAAACAAAAAGGAAGTTCCTAGTTATGCCTCTCTTATAAACTAGCTCGTTGATTAACAAGATGATCAAAGTTTCCTGATCATGGACATTGGATGTTGTTAATAACAAGGTCACAACATTAGTGTAGTGATGTGGTGAACATTCATCCAAAGTATAGCATTACGATCAAAGTCATTGAGGTTATATTGCCATAACAACTTACGATGTGATCCTAATCCTTAGACCATGAGATCATGTCAATCACTAACACCGGAAGAGTTTCTCGATGACATCAAACGTCACACCGTAACTGGGTGATTATAAAGATGGGTTCAGAACTACTAAAGTGTTATGTTGAGGTTCATGGATCGAGAGTGGAATTTGTTCATCCCGATGACGGATAGATATGCTCTGGGCCCTCTCGGTGATATCACATTGATTAGCTTGCAAGCAAGTGATTTGATCACTAGAATGTTATATCACGGGAACAAGTAAAGAGTGCATGTCGGTAACGAGATCAAACTAGGTATGGAGATACCGATGATCGAATATCAGACATGTAATATATCATGAAACAAAGGGATTAAGATACTAGCGTAAAAGGTTCACACGATCACAGAAGTCATCGTTGAATGTGTGGGAGTCAGTATGGATCTCCAGGTCCCGTTGCTGATTGTTGATCAGAGAGGGGTCTCGATCATGTATGCATTATTCGCGAACCGTAGGGTAACACACTTAAGGGATACTGACACCATTCAGAGCAAATGATATGTCAGAAAAAGAAAAGGAAAGCGCAGGAATTTATTTCACTAGACACCGGAACTGTTTCGGTTGATATTGCTGAAACTGGTTCTACATGTGAAATTGAATACTAGCAAGGGGTTTTATGTGAATGTTTGTTAATTAAAGTAATTAACAAAATTCTGAATAAATAAATAAAAGAGTTTTATTTAAATGAGAGCTTACATTAATTTTGGTGGGAAATTAATGCATGTGAGTGGAATTGTGAGTGGAGATGTTTTTATGTGAGTGGAGCTTCCACCACATGAATGAGGGAGAGGTGAGGGCACCCTCCTTGGCCGGAGGACATGCCCCCTTGGGCTTCCCTCCTCCCCTATAAAAGGACCCCTCCTCTCACTTGTCACTCACACCTCCTGGCGAAGGATCTCTCTACCCCCTTTAGAATTTCCCCATGGTCTCGGATCAGCGAGATACATGTTCCCGGTGGCTTTTTCTGGAAGGATTTGTTGCTTCCGCTGCTTCGCTAGAGCGAGGGCGTGGAGGTTGTCGGGGTACCCGTACGTGTGTGCGATCACGGATTCACAACTGCTTTGTGGTGCTGGACTTGATGGTGTTGGACTGGCTGGACCAGATGGACTTCATCACGATCTTGAGATCGACAACCGTTCGTCTACATCATCCATGAGTACAACCTCGTTAATGCTATTCGGTCTTCGAGGGTATGTATTCTATGGATGTATATCCACCCGTTGCTTGTATCTAGTAGATAGATCTTGGTACTTAGATGTTTCCATCGTAGGAAAATTTTGTTTTCTATGCTGCGAACCCAACAGTGGTATCAGAGCCGGATCTCTGCGTAGATACTTTGTACTGATAGTACACATATGAGTATGTGGGCGATGATGATCATTCTATTTCTTCTTAGTTGTAATTTGGATATTGGTGGCATAGTGGGATGAAGCGGCCCGGACAAAATTTACATGTCCTCGCACATGAGACTTGTTTCACGCTTGACATGCAACTAGTTTTGCATAAGTGGCTAGCGGGTGTCTGTCTCTCCTACTATAGTCAATATCTAATTTTCAACGAGTTGTCAACAATTTGGTTATCCTCGTTGTGGTTCATGTTCGGAGGTAAGAACGGTTCTATCTTTGAAAGCCCTAAGCCATGTAAAACTTGCAATGGATAAATTAGAGGCGTCTAGTTTAGATTGTTGTTGGGCTAGTGTTATGATATGGTGATGTTGTAAGTATAAGTATGAGATGATACTATTACAACACACATAACGTGTAAGTTCCATAGACCTTGGACTTACACATATAGGTATGATAGTGATCATACCGTAGTGCACATGATGGAGATCATATGCGGGAACCATATCACTTCACTTATTAACATGTGATGTTTGATTGCATCTTATATTGCTTGTTTGGCATTTTATTAGCATAATAAGATGATCCCTCATTTAGATATCAAGATAAGAATGTGTTCTTCCTTAAGTATGCACCGATTATGTTTCGTCGCTCCAAGACATCACGTGATGATCGGGTGTTCTTGGATCCACGATCATTTTTCGGGTGTAAGACTGTTACACATGCGAATACTAAGGTTCTTAATTGGCGATCCTAGCATGTACAGACATGGCCTTGGAACACGGACCGAAAGGTTAAGCATGAGTCATATGGAATATATGACGCCCATTTGATGCTCGCCTTTGAAGCTACGCCGACTCACGTGATGATCAGACTTGGTGTAGTGGATTTGGTTCATGTACTCACCAAAAAGGCACGAGGGATGTCGTTTTTGAGTGGGAATTCATTTCTAATTTGGATTAGAAGAACTCAATTTATCATAAATTAAATCAAAGTGAATTTGCATAATTTTTTGTAGTCACTGGCATTCGTTCACCACCTTATGCTTAGTTGTAATTGAGATACTAGAACTATAGAATTCTGGATATTTACTTTACGAACTGGTATTGTATTGTGTTGAGTGTCAATCAAAGTTTAAAGTCCTATTGTAAACTTTCAGCAAACTCTGTTTACTCCGTGAAGTTTAATAATTAGTATTAAATCGAGAGTAACAATTCCAGTGTTAGTATCTTTAAGTATCATGTTTGCCTCCATGATTCTTGATTGTTTTAATATCAAGTTTATCTAGGAGCTGAAAGAATTGTTCCAGAAAGCATCATGTGTGGCAGATATAACGATATCTAAAACAATGTTTTGGTTGCAATATGATAGAGTATAATGTATGTTCTCATATTGGATGAGAATTTGCGAAGGTTGGAGATGCTAGACATCCTAATCATCCAAAAGGGTTTTGGAAAGTAATGTTATACTCACGATTCGCCTTTATAAGCTACAATAGCTTGATCATGAAAGTCGTCATGATAAGGATGAACAGAAGATGTATGTAAAAGTGTTTACTACACTAAAAGATTACTAAAGAATGGATTTTGAAAGAATACCGATCATTTGATGATGGTGATCTACTTCAAAGTGCAAGTACAAAGGTATTATTATTTGAATATACACGATTTGGACTATGTGTCATGTATATGGTGCCACTGCTGATGTTGATAGATTCTTATAAAAAGTAAAAGGAAATGCTGAAAGAGAATCAATAAAATATATTTGGCAGAAAAGAAAAGATTGGAAATATCCAATTTAGGTATATGGATGATATACATGTTATGGTTGTATTCTTTGCTTGTTAAATAATGTGGTTCTTGGGTATTGGATACCGAATTGGTTGGTATGAAATTTCATACGGAACGACGCAATTCATGAACCATAATGGCCTAAGTAACTAGCAAGAGAATACGCGATGATGTTCATCGAAAACAAACAAACCGTTGTTTGTATTTCTCGTTGACATCAAAGCTTGCCTTTTGCTTTAATAATTGTTATTTAAATCAGGTATTATGAGAACAAAGGTTGTTCAAATAATTACCGTATTCCATATAAGATGGATGATTTACAAATCTAGTTGGAGAAATCACATCCATAAAACCTAATGCTAAAATGTCGCTAGACAAATGATTGAAAGATCATTTACGAAGTGACATCGCTGTTTAAATTATATTGGAAATAAAACATGAAGAAACTCCCTTTTCATGGATTTTTGGAGTCTTTGATTTGATTAAGTGATGCTTGTGAGACTTTCCTAGGGATAATTAAAACTTCGTTCAAAGGCCAAAGAAGAACGAACAACTAAAATGTTGGAATTTATACATATCGATGTATGTAGTCCATTATGTGTAGTCGTAAGCGATGAGTTTCAACTTCATATACTTTCTCCGGAAATTTGAGTGAATATTCACTTAATGATAAAGAAGTATGAAATATTTGAAAATGTTTCAAAGACTTTCAAGATGAAGTGTAAAATCATTGTAACAAGAAAATAAAATGGTTTATGATTTTATCATAAGGGATTTATTTGAGTTACAAGTGTAACAAGAAAAATAAATGAATTATGATTTATCATAAAGGGATTGATTTGAGTTACAAGTTTAGCAAAACACTAGATTTACATCTCCCGAAACACCATAGGAGTATGACATGTTTGAGATTTGTAATGAAACCTTGTGTGATATGGTTGGATCAAAAGTGTTATTTATAAAACGGTCATTATGTTTTAAAAGATTAAAGCTTTAGAGACTACCACTTTTACACTGAAAAGAGCTTCATCTTGATCCGTTGAAATGACACCATATGAGTTATGGTTTGGGGTAAAACCCAAGTTGTCATTTCTTAAATTTTGGTATGCTAAACATAAGTAAGATGTTTACAACCGAAGTCGGATGAGCATGTCTTTGTAGGTTATTTCGAATAACAATTGGGTATTCCTCCATAACACCAAGGAAAAAAGGGTTTGTCGCTTGAAATGTGAAGTTTTTTGAAAAAGGAATTTTTCGCAAAAGTTAAGTGGGAGGACAATAGAACTTTGATAAGATTAACAAACCTTAGCTAAATGTGCTGAGTTGCGCAGCGCCGGAAATTGTTCAGGAGGCTGCCATAATGCTCATAGCTTATGTGCCTCAAAGGTTGTGGTCACGGAGATCTAAGTTCTTATTGAACCAAGTCGGTCGGATAAACAAATCAAATGCTGAGATTTGAGAGTAAATCATTATTGTTTGACAATGATGAACCGACCACATACAAAGAAGCGATGATGGGCCCTGACTCCGTTAAATGGCTTGAAGCCATAAAATCCATGATAGTTCCATACACGAGAAATCAAGTTTTGAACTTGGAAGACCCTTCGGAAAGGTGTAAAAACCTATCGGTCGTATTTGGATCTATAAAGAAACAGACATGGATGTTTCGCATCTATGAAATATTCGACATGTCGGTAAAGTATTTTACGACAATGTTCAAGGAGTTGACTATGACAAGATTTGATCTTTCATAGTGATATTTAGTCTGGACGGATTAAAGTAGCAACCACTACATATAATTTTTTATATGGTAGATGAATAAACAAAACAAAGTTCTTCTAATAGAATGGTTACCTAGGACGTGTACATAACACGGTCCAAAGGATTTTGTTAATTCAAAGGATGCTAAAAAGGGCATGCAAACTTCAATGGTTGAAGTAAGCATCGCGGAGTTGGAGTCTTCATCGTGATGAAAAGGAGTTTTCATCAGGAGACGATGAAGATGCTTGTATTTGCAAGAAATTAAGTGGGAGCGCTAAGACATATTTATAATACATTATTTGGAGGACATCTTGTTGATTATAAATGATGTAATTTTTATTGACAAAGGTTAAGAATTTCATTTCGATGAAAGACTTAGGCAAAACCCGAATATTTAGCATGAATGTCTATAGTGGATAAACTGTGATGCTAATATGGTTGTGCCAAACGTACATATATGAGATATTGAAGGAGTTCAATATAGAAACGACAAGAAAAGGTTCTTGTCACATGGAAAGGAATTGAATCAAGATTCAAGTGTATCGACACTTGATAAGTGAAACAAGATTCAATTGCTTTGACACTTGATGAGTGAAATCACGAGAATGTTTTGATTAATCATACCATGATATGTACATATCCAGATATGTCCTATGCTCTAAGTGTTATGAGCATATACCAGAATGAATCATAAAATGATCATTGGACGATAGTAAGGATATTCTTATGATCTTTTCGAAGAACTAAGAATATATTTGTGTAGAGGTGACAAACAATTACAAATAGTTCATTGTAAAGCGTTATATTGATACTAGTTTTCTCACAAGATACAAATTAAGTTTATCTAAATTTAAACTATGGGTGGCACAATGAAATGGAAAGAAAGTTTCCATGATGGATTTGGATGAATTCCAAAGTTAAGACATTGTGACGGATATTACAACAAAAGTCTAAGTATATGACTGCTATAGTAGCAGCAAAGGAGGGAATTTGTGTCAAGTAGTTTGTTATCAAACTAAGGTGTGGTTCGCAATGGGATAACACTAAAGATATTGTACGACAATAGAATCGACATGATTTAACCCTAAGGAACTAAAAGTCTCACCAAAATACCAAATTTATACAATGCCATCTCATTAGAGAAAGAGTGATGCGTGGAGACGCAAAGACATGCAAATACACACGGACCTGAAAGCGTCAGATTCGTATATTATGTTAACCACTTGCAGTTGCGTATATGGAACACCAGAAAGCCATAGGTGTTCAAATACGCAAAGTTTTCAAACTAGATTATTGTCTCTAGTGCAAGTGGGAGACTGAAGGAATATGCCCGAGAGGCAATAATAAAGTGGTTATTATCGTATTCCTTATTTATGATAAATGTTTATTTTGCTTCCTATAATTGTATTAACACAGAAATGTTAATACATGTGTGTTTAATAAATAAAAAGGAAGTTCCTAGTTATGCCTCTCTTATAAACTAGCTCGTTGATTAACAAGATGATCAAAGTTTCCTGATCATGGACATTGGATGTTGTTAATAATGAGGTCACAACATTAGTGTAATGATGTGATGAACATTCATCCAAAGTATAGCATTACGATCAAAGTCATTGAGTTTATATTGCTATATCAACTTACGAAGTGATCCTAATCCTTAGACCATGAGATCATGTCAATCACTAACACCGGAAGAGTTTCTCGATGACATCAAACGTCACATCGTAACTGGGTGATTATAAAGATGACTTCAGAACTACTAAAGTGTTATGTTGAGGTTCATGGATCGAGAGTGGAATTTGTTCATCCCGATGATGGATAGATATTCTCTGGTCCCTCTCGGTGATATCACATTGATTAGCTTGCAAGCAAGTGATTTGATCACTAGAATGTTATATCACGGGAACGAGAAAAGAGTGCATGTCGGTAACGAGATCAAACTAGGTATGGAGATACCGATGATCGAATCTCGGACATGTAATATATCGTGAAACAAAGGGATTAAGATACTAGCATAAAAGGTTCAAACGATCACAGAAGTCATCGTTGAATGTGTGGGAGTCAGTACAGATCTCTAGGTCCCGCTGCTGATTATTGATCGAAGAGGGGTCTCGATCATGTCTGCATTATTCGCGAACCATAGGGTGACATACTTAAGGGATACCGACACCATTCGGAGCAAATGATATGTCAGAAAAAGAAAAGAAAAGCGCAGGAATTTATTTCACTAGACACCAGAACTGTTTCGGTTGAAATTGCTGAAACTGGTTCTGCATGTGAAATTGAATACTAGCAAGGGGTTTTATGTGAACGTTTTTTAATTAAAGTAATTAACAAAATGATGAATAAATAAATAAAAGAGTTTTTTTAAATGAGAGCTTGCATTAATTTTGGTGGAAAATTAATGCATGTGAGTGGAAGTGTGAGTGTAGATGTTTTTATGTGAGTGGAGCTTCCACCACATGAATGAGGGAGAAGACAGAGTTTTGGTAACACAATCATGTAACACATGGAAAAATGTGTTACGATTAAATTCAAGTAACACATCATTTGTGTTACAAAAAATGAGCAGTAACACGTAGTGGCAAGGTATGAAAACATGTTACAAGGATAGTACCATAGTAACAGAAAAATATTGTTGCTACCAACATGTTACAAAATAGTTTTGTAGTAACACATAGTCATATGTTCCAACCTCGTGTTACAGGTTTGGAAGTACAAAATGAGAAGATTTAAAATAAATGCCATTAATAAATCACCATTATCATGTTTTTTCTAGTTTTAACTAAACTAACATGGTAGTCCAGGGTCCTCCGAAGTGGGCCTAGTTCTAGGACAAATAATAATTTGTTATCAAAAGGCATATAGAGACCTATAGAGAAGAAAGCGATGTGCAATTTTTCATCTTAGACGGGCCACACATGAGACCTATAGAAAAGAAAGAGATGTGCATTTTTTTCCTCCACCGACAAAACCAGTGGCCCATAAGCTAACTCGACTGAATAGTTTAGGCAGTAAGAGATAGAGGATATGGAGAAAAGTAATGTGGGCTTCATAAGAGTTTCAGTCCTTAAATATTTTTTTCAACAAGAGCCCATCACCGTAAGAAAAAGCTTCAACCCAAATATCTTTTTCAGAAAAAAATGTATTAAATAATAATAATTTATCTAAAATAATCAAGGAAAATTCTGGTTGCATATTGTAATATCAAAGTACAAAAAGATAAAACAAAAATAGAAAAGAAAAGAAAAGTCTGACTGTCACCATCACCGTACATTCATGAATGACGAATACCATCATTTTTTGGGCCGTGTTCGCACGCGCACATCATTTTTAGGTTTGTGAAGCAAATATCTAAAACATCTTATATTTTGAAACAGGAGTAGATGATGCCTCGAATTGAAATAATGTTGATCTTAAAATAAATATTCCCCTAATCAACAAAAACAGAAAACAGAGCGGCAAGATAGGCTCCCAGCTGCAACATGCAAGTGCAAGTCACGGGAGACACGCACAGGATGGTTAACGAGAATTGAATCAAACGTCCAGGTTTTGAAACCAAAGAAATATCCCACCTAAATCATAACGTCCACTTGAAAAAGTAACATGTTCAGTTTACAAGATGGTAAATCTGGTAAAATAATTCTTTAACAAATAGTCTGTTATACATGATTGTTAACTCGGTAGAAATTTTATGTTTTTTTCAAACTTCACATGCCTCCTTGGTCATAAACCACCCCAGATGGAAACAGCAACATGCACACCCATTTGAACGAATGCCATCTGCTTCGGAGACTCCTATCGCTCAAAATAATAATAATCACTTCCAAAATATGTTAGCCCGCTAATAAAACAGGTAAAAAAGGATCCACTAGAAAGCTTCCAATACCATGTAATCACTTCATGCACGTACAAATACCAAATAACGACTACAACTACCATCGGATTCCATCAAACTTTCTTCTAATTCCTCTGACCACTCTGGATGCAACATTATATCAGTGCATGCACAAAATCCTACCTCTCCCAAACACACCCGAGATTCATCTTCTAAAGGGATTGCCCTGTCAAATGTATTATAATCATCAAGACTACTTCATCCAAGCTTCAGGATCGAAGAGCAAAAACTATGCAAACATAGAAAAGTTTGCCACTAGAACACATAGCTCCATCCGTCAGTTTAGCAAAATCCTTCTAATCTCCACTTGCAAAACTTCCTGAAAATTAAGATTCAGTGAAGTATTTCAGCAGAAGGTCAAGTTAAATTCAATACATATATGGATTGCATTTGTAATATATTATTGTTAACTTATGCTTTATATTAGAACATGACGTACTTCTAATTTGCATTAAGTTCATATTTTCCAGCTACATAGTATGATCCAGTACAATTGCTTAACTCTATGAAGTGGACAGAAACTCAAGAGGGCCAGCTACAATAGTATCATGCATCAAGATAGTGTGAAATATACCATGAACACAACACTTTTTTGAACAAAAGGTGCAATTTTGTCTCATTTTATTTTAGAAGTCGAAGAGAATTGACCGATTAATTTGCAGGGGAACCGGCCAAAAACCCGTACAAATGCACCAATATCATCATGGAACATGGCCATATTGGGCACCGATTACCGAAGATCAGTCACGACCCAACCTCAGCTCGGGGCATCATCTTTGCCAAACTTCACCCTTGGACCTTGCATAGATGCCCGACAACAAGCCCCCTTCACCGAACCCCTGGTCATAGGCAACTCCGAGACGATGCCCCCAAGAAGATAAGAAACACGGAAGCGCCCCTATCGCATGATCCCGAATCGGAGGTTTCTCTCCGGAGTCAAGGCCGTAGGGGGAGGGGGGAGGGGGGAGGGGCCACCTCACAACAATGCTTTCAGGAAAGTCTGCAACACCCTCGGGCATCACCATCGCCGGCTCCGGCCAAACCGGAGCAAGGATTTCTCTCGAAGGTGCTCAACCACCTACCACCTGAGTCAGCCGCCCACGAGCGACTGCCACACGTGCCGAAGCTCGCCAACCTCCATCCCCTGCCAAGGCCTGCTCCACACCTCCAAGCCGAGCACACCAGCTCGGCACAGAGCCGAAACCATGAGAGACCTTGTCGTAGCTCAAAGTGCATCACCGAGATCCTCGCTGCCGGCCAGTCCTCATCGCTGCCCCCACAGCCCGAATCAGACCGCCCACCACCTCTAGCCTGGTGAAGACGAGCACCACCGTGGCCAGATCAGGGGCTGCCGCCCCGCCCCGGGCTCGATTGGTCCTCGCGCCGGCCAACACCAGCCCCTGCGGCTCTGCGCCTCCACGCTGCCAGCAGTTCGCTGCGCCCACCTGCTCCACGCACTTCCGCGCAACCACGCTCACCTTCTCCCGCACCGCCCATGCCGAAGAGGAACCGCCCCACCGCCACCTTCCTCGGGACACGCACGGCTCCACGGTGCCCCCCTTTGGCGGCGGCAATGCAGGGGAGAGAGGAAGGGGCCTCAATGGCCAGCAGCGGCTAGGGTTCCCCGTGTCACTAGAGGAGGGCGACGCAGGGGTGGATGGGTGTAGGAACACAACATGCAATATCTAGGAAAAGGAAACTCCAGGAAATAACCGTATTTTTATTAACAGGAGAACAGTAGGACACCATCTCATATAGCTTTAGAGAAGAAGTAAAATGCACGAAGGGTACATATCTACTGCTACAATTTTTAATAAATGATACATAATTATTAGAATGCTAATTATTTTAGCTATGCATACACTTTTCCCTCATATTCCCAACCAAGTAAATGACACACACGGAATACAAAATATATACTCGCATGGATCTATATTCGCATGGATCTAGACATGGGTCTAGAAATAAGTGACTTTGATTTTTCTATATTCACATGGATCTAGGCATGTTTTTCTAGACATGGATCTATATCCGCACGAATCTAGTCACTTGTTTCCCTTTACTAGCTATCTACACTTACAGAATCCTCATTTACAACTTCAGTTTAAGCCATCTATCTACAATTATCTAACAGCCTAACAAAATCATCAATTTCACAGAGGATTTGAGCCATCGATTGGTTACTTACGTTGCGTGATTTCTCGACGATGAGCCGTAGATGCCGTCGTGGAGAGCTGGGTATGGTCGACGTGGGACTGGAAGAAGCGAGGGTTGATGCGAGACAGCGGGCAATCAAGGGTCGGTGCCTCGACGGCGTCGGACGACAGCAACTGTTGTTGGCGGCGTGGCGCCGGAGGCTCGTGGAGTCTGTGGTCCGTGTATAGAGGGGAGCAGAGGACAACGAGATCTGGGGAAAAGACGCAGGGGCGGCGTGCGGCCATTCACTTTTATATCTCGTTGAGTTTACTAGTACATATAGTACGGTGTCTTACACTCGGTAAATAGTTCTACTTAGTTCACTTGGTTCAGATCTAGAGAGCACTTGAACTTTTCTAGTGTTCGAATCCTCCCCAAAGCTCCAATATTTTTGATTCATTTATTTTAATTTTTCACCATATAATTATCTTATTGGCAGATTATTATAATTTATTTTCATGTTTTGATTTTTTCTTAATGTGGCTTTT
Source organism: Avena atlantica (assembly GCA_910589765.1). NCBI lineage: Eukaryota > Viridiplantae > Streptophyta > Magnoliopsida > Poales > Poaceae > Avena > Avena atlantica. The sequence continues at coordinate 453,659,417 of OU342733.1, read as the reverse complement.
TTGTCTTTTTGCAGAATATTATACTCTCTCCTGTCTATATTAACGGCTTCAAATTTATCTAGATTCGTATTATATATCTAATTAAGTATTTAGGCATCCCTCATATTTTCTATTTTCCATATAGCAATTGTTTTTTAAGGTTCGATTAAACCTAAATTTATTAGGAAAAAAGCTACTATACTGCATCTACAAATCCGGATCGAAGGTATCAATGAGTACTATGATAAAAGAAAATAACCGTAGTTTTGTGTACTCAAATAAATTAGTGTTATGGGTCAATGTTAGCACGGTCGGCTCTATATTTTTCAGGGCCCTTGGGAAAATCGATAAAAGGGTTCCTAATGACTATATATATATACACGTTATAACTAGATATATAGACGATATATGTGCCAATTTCACTTGCAAAATTATAACCCGAATCGAGGAATTAATTAGAAGGATTAAACCAGGGATTAATAAAAAGGGATTAGGGCCACTAGACGTAAACTTACCGAGGGCAGCAGGACAGGTAGGGATTAAAGCACCTCGGCAAGCATCAATTCAGACGCCAAGAATAACCTGAAATTCCGAGAGCTCAATTCAGAGCCAGCACGAAACTGAAACCAACAGGTGCATACGGTATGCAGCATACCGTTGATTCAGCGACGAGCTACCGCAGCGCAGCAAGCATCGAAATAATTGGGCGAGGAGCGGCTGTGGGCTGAGGGTTGGGCGAGGAGCCAGGAGGAGATGGCGGTGGCGGCAGGGGCGAGGATGGGAGCGCTCCGGAGGATGGGTCCTGCCCCTGCCCGTGCGAGATCAAGAGCCGGTGGCCACGTGGCGTGGCTGGGCGACTCACGAGTCGCGAGCAGGCCAGCAGGGGCTCGTCGCGAGAGACCGAGAGTTCACGTCTTCGGCTCTTTACGATCGCAGCAGCCGGCAGAATGACTTTTCAGTTTCATCATCGATCGATCTCCCCTCCGGCATGGGCCTATTTACTGTTGTTTAGGGCTAAAATTTTTTAGCCCCCTGGCCTGGGCCCTTGGCCATGGCACAACCTTGCCATGGGTTAGAGCCGGGGCTGAATGTTAGAATGTGGCGCGTCTGTCCAAACCGGTATGGGCAAGCAATTATAAGATACTAGCAGAATGCCCGTGCGTTGTCACGGCTTATTAGAAAAAACTATATTTAATATGTAAAAATATAAGATACACATAAATATTCGATCGAGTTCTCTATAAAACGCACCACTGTAATTCTTCCCCCCTCTTCACGTCCACCTGGACGGACCGTACTTTCCTCTAGCATCCGAACCCCATGCATACCTTGTTCCACCGTGCCAGAGAGGCATCCCCTTGGCGCTGATCCTAGGCTCCTGGCCTACTCTCTCGTGCTAGTGCGGCTTGACGATTTCGATCATTGAGAACTGAGGTGATGTGTGGAGCCCTGTAGGGAGGGATTATTGCAAGTACTCCACTCATTTGCAATTGTTAGAGGTAAGAAAAAGTATGTGCACGTTTGTGTCACTAAATTTCTTCTACTAACATATACAGTACTCTCGTACACTGAAACTGTGAAACTGCTGCACCGTGCATATGCTGATGTGCATTACACACCTTTCCATTGTTTTTTATTTTGCGTTGTAGTTCTATCGTTTTGTCCTGGAATGTGTGTACGCGTGGCCTAGTGTTTGCTCCGGAGAGTTCCCGCACACAACACGCGCAGATGATTCTGGACCCCCTTTCGCTTTGTTCGCTTCGTGTCTAAGAGGAGCCGTCGCCTACTCAAATCCAGCCATCGCCGCCACAAATCGACATGTCTGAATCGGCCTAGCGTTCTTCTCCTTCCCCACTGCAGTGTTTATCGCTCTCCCTCACTTCTCCATGGAAATATCTCCTCATACCAGTTCAATCTGCCTTATTGAACTCCCCCTTTCTGACCGGAATTTTACCTGGTCTAATCGCCGCCAGGCCCCTACTCTCGTTCGGCTTGACCGTGTTTTCATTAACCACGCTTGGAACTGTCGCTTCCCCTCCTCCACCTTGGCATCTCTCACATGCGACACGTCCGACCACGTCCCCCTTATCGCAACCATCTCCACCCTTATTCCCAAACGGGGCTTCTTTCGATACGACAACTCTTGGAGCCTCCACGGTGACTTCCGTACCCTTATCTCTGGCACCTGGGATGGCACCGTACGGCCTGATCCAACGGGTCAGATCGTCGCGCGCCTGCGCCAGTGCAGGTTTCGCTGCAAAGCCTGGGCAGAGCGTACGCCCCCCGCCATACAACGTGAAAATGATTGCCGTCTCCTCATTAATCTCCTTGACCTTCTCGAAGAGACCCGCCCGCTTTTCCTTCTTGAAAATCACCTTCGCTCTCTCACTATGGATTCCCTGCACCTTGCGGTTAAAGAAAGATGGCTCTATTTGAGGCTTCGCGCCAAGGTATGGTTTGCCCTCGAAGGGGATGAGAACACAAAGTTTTTCCACGCCTCCGCTACCTGCCGCCTTCGTCGCAACTCTATCCCTGCCCTCGATGTGGATGGGGTGCCGGTTTGTGGTCACCATGAAAAGGTGCTTGTTGTCTAATTGCTTGGGATAAAGTTGTGTTGTCTAAGCAGGAGGGTGGCTTCGGCGTCAAGGATCTCCACCGACAGAACAAGTGTCTACTCTCAAATTTTGTGCATAAACTCCACCACCGCTCCCCTGGAAAGATTGGTACCGCCAGCATTCTGGGCGTGACCTTGGTGACATCCCACCGGCTCCCTCCTTCCTCGACGGCATCGTTCGCGAATGCCTCCCGCTCTACCGCGCCATCACCCGCGTGCGGATTGGGGGAGGCACCACCACCGCCTTTTGGCTCGACAAGTGGCTTCCCGGCAAGCCACTCGCCGAGCGCTTCCCCGCCCTCTTCTCACATGTCACTAGGCCGCATGCGACGGTGGCCTCGGTGGCCTCCCTGGGGCTCTCGCTGCAACCTAGGCTGAGTGCTGCCGCTGAGCGGGAGCTCAGCATCGTCCAGGGCCTCGCTGCCTCAACCCCCTTCTCGGTGGCCCGGATCATCGCGTCATCGACTCTCCATCATCACCGCCTTTTTGCTCCCGTGAGGCCTACCGCATGCTGTCCCCGCCTCAGGCCCTCGACGCCTCGGCATGCACGGCATGGGGCCTCCGCCTGCCTGCGAAGATCCAGATCTTCTCGTACCTTGCTGACATCGACAGACTTAGCACGCGCTCCAACCTCTTCCTCAAGCATTGCGCGCCTTCTGCTCTGTGCGCTGCCTGCCCTTCCCCCGAGACTGGGAGGCACCTCTTCTTCGACCGCGTCATCGCCTCTGAGGTTTGGGGTCGCCTTGGTGTGGCGATCCCGTCGGGACCCTTCTCCGTTTGGAGCCTGGCGCTGCCGCACGCGATGCCAGACCGTATCTGGCACACCGGTGTTGCCGCGCTCCTTTGGTCCATTTGGAAGGTGCGAAACGACCTCGTTTTCAACGCTAAGGCCTCCTCTGCTAGTTCTGTGTTTCTTAGGACTAGTGCCGACCTCTCTGTGTGGCGTTGGCGGTTCCGTGAGGCTGATCGGGGCCACCTTGACACCCTTCGGATTTTTTTCCTGTCCACTGCTTTGTAATCTGATGTATGATCTTCCCCTGCGCGGGACCCTACACCCCCCTCCTACTCTGTACCACTCTCTTTTGTATGCTTTGGCTGGACTGCCCAGTCACCTCGAGTAATATATAACAAGCGGTGGGGACTCTCCCCCCCGTAATTCTCGAAAAAAAGATGTTTGCCTCGAGGCTGTCGAAGTCCAAGTCGGGGAGCCGGTAGACCAAGCCCTAGACGGATCTCTCCGTCCTGGTGGCTGCCTCCTGCTTCCCCCTTGGGCGGAGCGACCCGCCGTTGCTGCAGACCTCTACGGGACAGGTCGCTGCTGTCGGGGGAGCCAGCTCGTCGGCGAACTTGGAGGCTGGCTCGGCCAGGTAGCGGGGGGAAGGGGGGACAGGAGCCGGTTGCCTTGCCTACCAGCATCAAGCGGGGGATGAACCATGGGACGACGCATAGGTTCCTGCCGCCGGATGCGTCGCCACGCCTCTGCGTCCCCCGCCGCCGCAGCTCGCCCCTCCTCAGCGCGAAAGTGGACCAGGATGCTCGCCGCCCCTCTCGAACGAGCCCCTCCTCGCCGCCCCTCTCGAACGACGACGGCGTCGGCCCCCCATGACACCTCGCCAGGGGCTCCCTCGGTGCCCGCCTGGATTGGGGGAGTAGGATTGGGGAGAGGTGCGCGCGGAAGTGGACCAGGGCGACGACGGCTGTTTTTTTCCAGGATACTGCACTTGGCGGTGGCAAGTGGTGTAATATCACCAAACCGTTAGGGGAAAAATCGACCAACGAAAAATTGGAACGAAACTGGGAGAACGAACCTACCGTTCTGTAAATTAGTAGATAGATCATGCTCTAAGAGTTATGAATAAACTCATGGCGGCATGATTCCATGACAACGCATGGGCACATAAACCATGAGTTACACACTTGCCATGACCTTGTCCATGGTTACCAAGAACCAAAGTCGAAGAGGAAGAGCAATTGTTCCGTCGACATGCGAAGGAGTGGTGACTGGCGTGTGGAGGAACTTTGGTAGAGTTTTTCTATGTCTTCTTACCGGAAGAAGAGAAAGATGTTGCTTCGAGATGACAATGATCTTCATATTGCAGGAGGAGGAGGGCAACAATTGACACACATCTGGTTCTTATTTAGGGTAGGGGGAGGGAACAAGGATTCTATTTGGCCGACCTACCTCCCGCGATTATTTGTTTGGTGCTTTTACGAAATAAAAAATTCAAGGTTGAAGATTCAGTGGATTTTAAGAACCAAATTTGAATTTGAATAGAAGATCGACATAGCCAGAAACCATCTATTTCTTCAATAACTCCTATTTTCTCTAACACACTTCTCAAAAAAAAAAACTTGCTCAAACTTTTATTTGAGCATTTTTTAAATTGGATATCAAAATGTCTCCTGATGCTTCTCACAAAACTTCCCCAGCAGTTATATACGTATAAATAGGAGATAATAACCCTAGGGATCTCGATGTATTTTTTTTTTATCTTCTAGAAATTTCTATTTTGCTAATTTGTTAAATAGATTTAAGGTTCCTTTCGCAAAACACAAATAATTTTGCAGCGCCAATCTGTTTACTTTTGCTGACAAAAAACTAACGAAGAGAAAAAAAATAATCGTTCCCGCTAATACACACTTTTCCCTCTATTAATGGCTTCTCTATATAGCCCCGATTAATCATCGCCAACAAATTCACCGCAAACATCTCATCTACCCCGCCGCCCCAATCGCCCTCCCAGGCTCCCATCACCGCGCCGCCCCCCATTCACCGTCCCACCACCGCGCCGCCCCAATCACCTTCTTAGGCTCCCCCACCCCCCGCCCCCATGTGGCATCCCGCAAAACCACTACTAGAAAATCGCGTTGTTTTTGTGCATTGCATCATCATGACTGCATGCTCATGTCATCATGCCATCTTGCATTTGAGCATCGTCATGTCATCATGCATTTGGTTGCATAAAACTATTTTCGAGAAGCCCGATTTTGTTTTCTAAACACCCCGTCTTGTTTTTAAATTAAAACCCGGTTCTCCGGAATATTTTGTTTTGGCTCACCACGGGTTGCAAACGGTCCGTTCAAAATAAATAAAATATTAAGTTATTTTTTTTGGGGGCAGCCAAACCGGGCCGATCTGACCCAGTCGGCCACCCCCAGTACAAAATCGGACCACCTAAATCTATTCCCACCTAGTCCTAATCTACCCACCAATCTTAGCCTGCCACATCACCGTCCCTCCACCTCAGCACTCCACCCGCCACCTCACCAATCCACCAGCCTCCCCACCTTCCCCAGGTCCCACCTTGCCCCACCTCTCTCTCCCCTGGTCAAACCCACCAGCACACACGCCACCCCCCAACCCTCTCTCTCTCTGCCACCGGTCCCACCGACCCAGCCGGCCCCACCTGCCCACACCGCACCCCCAGGCCCCACTCTCTCCCTGGCCCCACCCCCACCGACGCGCTCCCCCACCCCGTCCCCTCACCTCTCTCTGCTCACCACCACCGCCCCCGCTCACGCCACCTCCTCCCTCCTCTCCAACCTCCTCCCCCACCGCCGTTCGCCGCTCCTTCCGCACCCTCGGCCCCGCGCGCCGACCCGCGCCCCGGCATCCTCCATCTCTCCCCCTTTCTTCCTCGCGTCTCGCGGCCGCCAGACGCCGCCCGCCTCCGGCCGGTCCTGCCCCGTGCCTCCCCGCGTCGGCCCCGCAACCGCCTCCACCTTCCGCCGCCGGCCCCGAGCGCCACCGGCTGCGCCTCCCCGCCTCCGGCCCCGCCTCCGGCCGCGCCTCCTCCGCGCCTCCACCCGCCCGCCTCTGCTCCGGCGTCGGCAGCCGCGCCTCCCGCCGTTCCTCTGCGTCCGGCCGCCGCCCGCAGAGCTCGGCCCGGTAGCGTCTCCGTCGGTCACCGCCCACCCCTCGCCGGCCGTTGCCAAGTCCCGAGCAAGCTCCGGCCGCCTCTGCCCCCAGCAACCGCGTCGCCGTCTAGCCGCCGCCAGCGCCCTCCTCTGCTTCCCTGTGAACCCCGCTCCGGTGGCCATCCACTCCGCTGCAAGGCCACCGCCTCTGCGTGCTGCCGGCCCTGCTCGCAATCGACCTGCGCGTCCTCACCTCTGGCCCACGTGTGTTTTTATGTGTTTGTGCGATGTTCTCCAAAACGCCCGAGTCCAATACAAGATCGGCATCGGCAACCCAAGAGGGAACCCCAAGATCTTCGGGAGAAACTTCGACTTTAGACCCAAGTTCGCCGACCAACCGAGGAAAACCACACCGAGAAACCACGGTACCCGGAGATCGACACAGGACTGAAGCATCAAGGCCTCCTTCATGGAATCGCCAAGATCCACCGGCGCCAAACCCAAGACCGACATCGTCACCCGAGAACTCTGACAAGGACGCCAAGCTCGTCGAGATCCCGGACGCCAAGTTCTTCGTCCCGAACGCCAAGACCGATCCGATACGCGGACCCGACAAGGTCTTCACGACGACAAGATCGACACCGACCAGGACGAATCCGATGCGCCCCGACGCCGAACCAAGTCCTTCTTCGCGAAACGCCAAGATCCACTCTGTTATCCGAGAGCGCTCCCGTCGAACCCTGAGCCCTGAGACCGACCCCCCCCCCGGAACCAAGATCTGCCGAACCCTAATGTGTGACCCTTTTCTGAGCCCCTATTTTTATAATGCCATCTATATAAAATGTTGCATATTAAAGTGTCATTCTCGCATGCATATTGTCATGTGGTTTGGGGGCCTTACGCCGATTCACCTAAATTAAATATGGGATCCATATGCGGGCAAATCTAATCGTATATTGGTCCCATTTAAATTCGTGTAGCGAACCGGTGCTATCTTTTGCCATGTTAAGACAACATTTAAAATTGCGGGGTATCTAAACAACATGAACCATCTAAATAAATATCGGGACCCCGGTTCCGTGTAATATTGCCCAATTGCATCGCACCTTTGCCATGTCATACATCATACCTGCATCATGCCCGATCTTCTGCCGTAGTATTAAATAGTGTATCCGGTGTTTATTCTAGTGTTTTGCTTCTTCGCGGATAAGGCCGTTGAGTTGATGCGAGTGTCGACCCGATCTTCGGTTGAACCCTCGACAATGTTTTCAGGCGAGCATCTCCCCCTTTCTACCAATCTTGCTTTTATAGTATTTATTCCCTCCTGTTGATCTATTGCTATCTGTGTTGCGATACTATAGTTTTCGTACCCGTGATATCCCTTGCAGCCTTATATTGCCGTGGACACATCCTATTACCTGTTGTTTGGTAGATAGTTGGACTTGCGCGTCGTAGTCGCTTGCTCAAGTGCTGTTGCGTGTCGACAAGTACCACCGTTGTTGGAGTATTGCCGCCTGTTCGATGTTGGAGATGATCTTGGCTTTATTTATCGTTAACTTTAATTACTGTTTAATAACTAAAATTGAAGTAGGTAAGCAGAGGCACTTGTGGGCAATAGATGTTATTTGGTTGTTAACCGTCCACTTGTGTCCCGTAGGACCCCGAGTACTTGATACATGTTCCTTGAATATTCGCGCTATCCACATCCGGGAGGTATATGGGACCCCCCTGAGCCAGAGCTTGATTCATTCTTATTTCTTGGGGCCACAAACTAGTTTGAGGTTTTATTTACTATCATGTACTTATGCTATGCTTTACTGCTTTATTTAAATTGTGCGACAGATATCACCTGTACTGTTTAGGATCGGGACACGATTCCGCGGTGTCGACAAGCCCAGTTTTGGGTTCCCAGTCGTTCACAGCCGTCTACCCAAACCTTGAGTCCGTTTCGGAGTCAGCCAACTTTGTTGCGGGTAGCTTAATGGGGTGGCCCCCTGAAATATTTCTGAATCCTATGATTGCTTTGTCGTGAAGGCCTCGTTGGGTTTTGATTTGGTTTTTCCGAGGTTGATCGAGTGTGTGTTGCTATTTGTGCACCCCTGCAGGGTAAAACTTTCTGAAAGCCGTGTCCGCGGTTATGGACGACTTGGAGCACAGTATCTCGATCATAGACAACTATAACTAAAGTAGTGCTATAAATTTGACTTTATAATGACTAGTAATCAGCTTCACTATAATGGAATGGCTAAATAAAACTGTCAACAATTGCCTGTTTGGGGAGGTCGCTTGCTCCCATTGCATCTGACTAGTAAGTATTGCAACTATAACGGAATGTCTAAATAAAAGTACCAACATCTGCTGGGTTTTGGGATATCTCATGCTATCTGTATCTGACTAGTAAGTACTACAACCACAATGGAATGGTTAATTAAAAGTGCCCACTGCTTATTTTATCAGGACGACTATCTATATTTGACTAGTAATTGCTGCAACGATAACTAAATAAATAAAACTGCCAACTATGTGAGTTCCTCGGTTGACTTCCTCGTTTGGTCTCGAGGGGGAAATACCAGGATAGGTTTGTTTGGTGTTAGTACCAGGTTGGTTCCGAATAGGTCTTTCTTCCCCCTCTCTGATAGCCGCCAGCTGTATCGAGTCTCTATAGGTTTTTAGTGCATGCCGCGCTGCCGCTTTAGTCCACCATACCTATGTAGGCGAGGACCGCCGAATTCTAGCCTCGCCGTGTACTGGCCTCAGTACTGACCGCTCTCTCTTTTTCCTTTGCCCTTTGTCGGCACCCCTTTTGTTTAAGCAGGTTTTGAGATCGACGTCGTTAGCAGGGTTACCCTTCCGGCTTGGCCTGGGCAGGGTTATGGACGCCATTGGTTATTCTTCAGGGCTCTTAGCCCCATTTGCATCTTGTCCGTAGTTGGACGCTCTATCGTTTTCAAGGTGATTTGGATCTTTATTCTGTATATCTGTATTCTTGACTCATGGAGTCGTATTGAATATATATCTGTTCTGTGGGTCCCATCGAGGACTGTTGTGTAATGTTATTACTTCGTTTTCTACCCGCACGAAAGTGCCTGGTGGGCACCTTTGAATCGTTTCTATGCGGGTTTGGGAGTTTCGCTAAAACTTGCATAGGGCCGATTCTGAGGGTGTTACAGAGTGGTATCAGAGCTCAGCAGTTGCGATACCCCACAAGTCCAGCCTGTAGGATAACCTAGCTAACGGCCGAAGTAGAGTGTCAAAACTATTTTTGCAAAATCGGTTGGATAGTTCTGATTAGGTCTGATTTTTACTCCTTACCCCTCTGCTGCTCTCCTCTCACCTCTGCGTGTTTTGAATCCGCTCGCTTCTTTTTCTTCGAGTCCAGGAATTCTCGTGGTTGGGTTTTCGTCGTACCTTCAGGGTTTCGCTTCCTCTTTGGTAACGGCGTTGCTACATCTAGTCTTCATGCTATCCGAGGAATCCTTCGCCTGGTGGCCTTCTCTTTGTTCCTTCCCGTGTCTTCCGGTGTTTTCCGACGCAACGACATCATCTGCGCCAGATCCGATGCAGAGTCTGCATCACTCCTTTGTTTCTGAACCTCGATTGTCGAGATCTTCAGTCTGATTCCGGGAATGGTTGCACGCTTTTCTACTGATTGTGCGGAGTAATAGTTTGGGTGCGTGATGGATTGGCCCCCATGCCGACTACCCTTTCTATTCGCTCTTGTACATTGAAGTGGGATAGGCCGCATCTTTTCTCTCCTTCTATCGAAGTTAGAGGTGGCTTTATTTGTGGATACCTTTACCTTCGTCCTTTGTTTCCGGAGTGTTCTCACGACGATCACGGACAACGACCTCTTGTTAGTGGTGTCGCGAGGATCTACGCGCAGCGAGAAGATTCAGATCGCCGCCCTTCTTCCCGATACCATGAGGCGGATCTCGAGGGCGAGATCCATTGTTAGTGGTGTCGAATTGTGGCATCCCGCAAAACCACTACTAGAAAATCGCGTTGTTTTTGTGCATTGCATCATCATGACTGCATGCTCATGTCATCATGCCATCTTGCATTTGAGCATCGTCATGTCATCCTGCATTTGGTTGCATAAAACTATTTTCGAGAAGCCCGATTTTGTTTTCTAAACACCCCGTCTTGTTTTCAAATTAAAACCCGGTTCTCCGGAATATTTTGTTTTGGCTCACCACGGGTTGCAAACGGTCCGTTCAAAATAAATAAAATATTAAGTTATTTTTTTTGGGGGCAGCCAAAACGGGCCGATCTGACCCAGTCGGTCACCCCAGTGCAAAATCGGACCACCTAAATCTATTCCTACCTAGTCCTAATCTACCCACCAATCTTAGCCTGCCACCTCACCGTCCCTCCACCTCAGCACTCCACCCGCCACCTCACCAATCCACCAGCCTCCCCACCTTCCCCAGGTCCCACCTTGCCCCACCTCTCTCTCCCCTGGTCAAACCCACCAGCACACACGCCACCCCCCAACCCTCTCTCTGCCACTGGTCCCACCGACCCAGCCGGCCCCACCTGCCCACACCGCACCCCCCAGGCCCCACTCTCTCCCTGGCCCCACCCCCACCGACGCGCTCCCCTACCCCGTCCCCTCACCTCTCTCTGCTCACCACCACTGCCCCCGCTCACGCCACCTCCTCCCTCCTCTCCAACCTCCTCCCCCACCGCCGTTCGCCGCTCCTTCCGCACCCCCGGCCCCGCGCGCCGACCCGCGCCCCGGCATCCTCCATCTCTCCCCCTTTCTTCCTCGCGTCTCGCGGCCGCCAGACGCCGCCCGCCTCCGGCCGGTCCCGCCCCGTGCCTCCCCGCGTCGGCCCCGCAACCGCCTCCACCTTCCGCCGCTGGCCCCGAGCGCCACCGGCTGCGCCTCCCCGCCTCCGGCCCCGCCTCCGGCCGCGCCTCCTCCGCGCCTCCACCCGCCCGCCTCTGCTCCGGCGTTGGCAGCCGCGCCTCCCGTCGTTCCTCTGCGTCCGGCCGCCGCCCGCAGAGCTCGGCCCGGTAGCGTCTCCGTCGGTCGCCGCCCACCCCTCGCCGGCCGCTGCCAAGTCCCGAGCAAGCTCCAGCCGCCTCTGCCCCCAGCAACCGCGTCGCCGTCTAGCCGCCGCCAGCGCCCTCCTCTGCTTCCCTGTGAACCCCACTCCGGTGGCCATCCGCTCCGCTGCAAGGCCGCCGCCTCTGCGTGCTGTCGGCCCTGCTCGCAATCGACCTGCGCGTCCTCACCTCTGGCCCACGTGTGTTTTTATGTGTTTGTGCGATGTTCTCCAAAACGCCCGAGTCCAATACAAGATCGGCATCGGCAACCCAAGAGGGAACCCCAAGATCTTCGGGAGAAACTTCGACTTTAGACCCAAGTTCGCCGACCAACCGAGGAAAACCACACCGAGAAACCACGGTACCCGGAGATCGACACAGGACTGAAGCATCAAGGCCTCCTTCATGGAATCGCCAAGATCCACCGGCGCCAAACCCAAGACCGACATCGTCACCCGAGAACTCTGACAAGGACGCCAAGCTCGTCGAGATCCCGGACGCCAAGTTCTTCGTCCCGAACGCCAAGACCGATCCGATACGCGGACCCGACAAGGTCTTCACGACGACAAGATCGACACCGACCAGGACGAATCCGATGCGCCCCGACGCCGAACCAAGTCCTTCTTCGCGAAACGCCAAGATCCACTCTGTTATCCGAGAGCGCTCCCGTCGAACCCTGAGCCCTGAGACCCCCCCCCCCCCCCGGAACCAAGATCTGCCGAACCCTAATGTGTGACCCTTTTCTGAGCCCCTATTTTTATAATGCCATCTATATAAAATGTTGCATATTAAAGTGTCATTCTCGCATGCATATTGTCATGTGGTTTGGGGGCCTTACGCCGATTCACCTAAATTAAATATGGGATCCATATGCGGGCAAATCTAATCGTATATTGGTCCCATTTAAATTCGTGTAGCGAACCGGTGCTATCTTTTGCCATGTTAAGACAACATTTAAAATTGCGGGGTATCTAAACAACATGAACCATCTAAATAAATATCGGGACCCCGGTTCCGTGTAATATTGCCCAATTGCATCGCACCTTTGCCATGTCATACATCCTACCTGCATCATGCCCGATCTTCTGCCGTAGTATTAAATAGTGTATCCGGTGTTTATTCTAGTGTTTTGCTTCTTCGCGGATAAGGCTGTTGAGTTGATGCGAGTGTCGACCCGATCTTCGGTTGAACCCTCGGCAATGTTTTCAGGCGAGCATCTCCCCCTTTCTACCTATCTTGCTTTTATAGTATTTATTCCCTCCTGTTGATCTATTGCTATCTGTGTTGCGATGCTATAGTTTTCGTACCCGTGATATCCCTTGCAGCCTTATATTACCGTGGACACATCCTATTACCTGTTGTTTGGTAGATAGTTGGACTTGCGCGTCGTAGTCGCTTGCTCAAGTGCTGTTGCGTGTCGACAAGTACCACCGTTGTTGGAGTATTGCCGCCTGTTCGATGTTGGAGATGATCTTGGCTTTATTTATCATTAACTTTAATTACTGTTTAATAACTAAAATTGAAGTAGGTAAGCAGAGGCACAGGTGGGCAATAGATGTTATTTGGTTGTTAACCGTCCACTTGTGTCCCGTAGGACCCCGAGTACTTGATACATGTTCCTTGAATATTCGCGCTATCCACATCCGGGAGGTATATGGGACCCCCCTGAGCCAGAGCTTGATTCATTCTTATTTCTTGGGGCCACAAACTAGTTTGAGGTTTTATTTACTATCCTGTACTTATGCCATGCTTTACTGCTTTATTTAAATTGTGCGACAGATATCACCTGTACTGTTTAGGATCGGGACACGATTCCGCGATGTCGACAAGTCCAGTTTTGGGTTCCCAGTCGTTCACATCCGTCTACCCAAACCTTGAGTCCGTTTCGGAGTCAGCTAACTTCGTTGCGGGTAGCTTAATGGGGTGGCCCCCTGAAATATTTCTGAATCCTGTGATTGCTTTGTCGTGAAGGCCTCGTTGGGTTTTGATTTGGTTTTTCCGAGGTTGATCGAGTGTGTGTTGCTATTTGTGCACCCCTGCAGGGTAAAACTTTCTGAAAGCCGTGTCCGCGGTTATGGACGACTTGGAGCACAGTATCTCGATCATAGACAACTATAACTAAAGTAGTGCTATAAATTTGACTTTATAATGACTAGTAATCATCTTCACTATAATGGAATGGCTAAATAAAACTGCCAACAATTGCTTGTTTGGGGAGGTCGCTTGCTCCCATTGCATCTGACTAGTAAGTATTGCAACTATAACGGAATGGCTAAATAAAAGTACCAACATCTGCTGGGTTTTGGGATATCTCATGCTATCTGTATCTGACTAGTAAGTACTACAACCACAACGGAATGGTTAATTAAAAGTGCCCACTGCTTATTTTATTAGGACGACTATCTATATTTGACTAGTAATTGCTGCAACGATAACTGAATAAATAAAACTGCCAACTATGTGAGTTCCTCGGTTGACTTCCTCGTTTGGTCTCGAGGGGGAAATACCAGGATGGGTTCGTTTGGTGTTAGTACCAGGTTGGTTCCGAATAGGTCTTTCTTCCCCCTCTCTGATAGCCGCCAGCTGTATCGAGTCTCTATAGGTTGTTTAGTGCATGCCGCGCTGCCGCTTCAGTCCACCATACCTATGTAGGCGAGGACCGCCGAATTCTAGCCTCGCCGTGTACTGGCCTCAGTACTGACCGCTCTCTCTTTTTCCTTTGCCCTTTGTCAGCACCCCTTTTGTTTAAGCAGGTTTTGAGATCGACGTCGTTAGCAGGGTTACCCTTCCGTCTTGGCCTAGGCAGGGTTATGGACGCTATTGGTTATTCTTCAGGGCTCTTAGCCCCATTTGCATTTTGTCCGTAGTTGGACGCTCTATCGTTTTCAAGGTGATTTGGATCTTTGTTCTGTATATCTGTATTCTTGACTCATGGAGTCGTATTGAATATATATCTGTTCTGTGGGTCCCATCGAGGACTGTTGTGTAATGTTATTACTTCGTTTTCCACCCGCACGAAAGTGCCTGGTGGGCACCTTTGAATCGTTTCTATGCGGGTTTGGCGAGTTTCGCTAAAACTTGCATAGGGCCGATTCTGAGGGTGTTACACCCCATCACCCTCCCACCACCGCACCGCCCTTCATCTCACTTATCCATCCTGTTGTTCTCTGTCGCCCAGGCAACCCCGCCAGCAGCTCCCTGTCGCACTGACCAGCCCGCCAGCTGCTCCGGTCAAGTTCAGGTATTTCTTCATCCCCTGCACCACGAGGCAACCCTCAAGAGCACTTGCCCATTTCTAATCGGTTAGCGCTTCTGTTGTTGTTGATGTGATGTCATTACTTGATATGTCCTTATTGGTAAATTCTCAATATCAGTTTGGACATTTTGGGGATCGCATCTCCTTGCTCTTTACACTGCAATGAGAAATTACTTCTGTTATAGCTGTTCCTCTGCATACAAATGAAGAGCAGCAGCCACGATCAACTGTAGCGTGTTTCCTGGCTCTACATTCTCGCAAAAAAAGGAACTTTAGATTCAAACCTGGTTACTAATGTACTCATAGCAAGGCATAAGATTAGATTATTCTTAGTGCACATTATCCAGATCGTCTTGTGATAATAGTTCATCGCATCACCACTTGATTTTGTTTAGCTCCGTATAAAGTGTTGTTTCTTTTGCCATCTGTGAAGGCATTTCTTTGGAAAATACTGAAGAAGCCTTGGTTTGTGCTTCAAAAAGAACTAACTAAAAGTAATCAAGGGTAGAAATACGACGGACATGATTTCAGACTTTTTGTAACTTTGCAAAAAGATCTTTTGAGAACATTTTATACGATGCTTCTGCTGATGATATCTGAGAGACCCCCATCCCTTATGCTAGTTAGAACTGCATTTTTCTACAAATACCTACTGTTAGTATAATTAAGTTGTACCTAATGGTTAATTTCCTGTTAAACTTAAAGGCTATGACAGAACCAAGCATGTATATTGTTCAGAAGCTAGAGTAAACTAGATTTGACATTTCAATTGCAACCCATGGTTTCATAGCTTTTAAGATCTTGTGGGAAAATGGGCATATGGATAGTACTGAAACCATACTAGCACCGACAATCCTTTTCTTATTTAGTTATTTACATTGTTAGACATGTTCGCTATGTTATATCTTCACAAAACGAGAACAAGAAAGTAGTAGCTGACCCTACATCTGCTTGGTTCTACATGGTAAAACAAAGGTAATGCCTATATCATTGCTTGTCACTTGAAACCTTCATATTAATATTTTAGTTTGCAGAGAGTCCAATGCAATGGACCTGCTGCAGCACACTCGTATATGCAACATGACATGTCTGGGAATAATAATTTATTTATTTCACATGAAAAGGTTATGACTACTCTTACTCATGTCACAAAGATAGAGGATAAAATAATTTACTTGATTAACATTGTTCTGTCACCGAATCAGGATGCAAGCATGATAGTGCCAATCAAGATGGCGAGCATGATAATGCCAATGAATTACTAATTCAACAAAAATCATCATTGCCACAAGAACATGTTGTTGACTCTGAGGTAACATTCGTGTGCTTTTGAGTTTTGAAGTTGCAGCTTTCTTGGAGAGGTGTGCTTATTAGATTGTCCACTCTTATTAATTCAAATTTGATGAGTCTAAATACTGAGTGCATTAACTCAGTTTATTGGAAGGCTGCTACGTACATGATAGTTGCTGTTATTTACAGGGTGGTTGCAGGACGATGTAGGTAGATGCAGTATGCTGTTACAATTGTATGAACTACTGAGATTAAGTAAAAGTATCCCAATGAACATATGTTTTTCTTGGTTTCTATTCTGGTTACTTCTGGTCTGTCATTTAGTTATTATTGTATCTTTGTAGGTGAGGGAAATGAGTGACCAGAGAGGTGAATCTCTTGCAAGACTAGACTAGAAGGGGACTAAAAATAGACTAAAAATAAACGCTCCTCAAAAAGAAGGCGTACTTCTTCACTCGAGGTAAAGTTTGACCATGTGTATCCATTCACATATTGTTCATGTAGATTCTATCATCACTGTCTTCAAATTTTTGTTATTACTATTCAAAATACAAATAGATTAGGATCTGGTAATACCTCCACTCAAATTTTGTAAATTAGCAAGTTGTATTATGGTACTATTCAGAATATAAATGAAACAAAGCTGCATGCATGCCATACTTAAATATGTGCTATCTAATTACTTAGAAGGTGTAGTAGTCTAGTAGACATCCTAGGTTTGGCATGCAGATAGAACATGTTGAGTTCACATTGAGGGAGCTGATTGTTAGATTGTTAGTCTGGATTTCTTACTTGCACATTGACATCAACGAGTAGTATCAGCAAGACAAGTACTCCTAAAAAACTAGTATACTTGCAAGAGTTAAGAATCAACTAGTGATGTTCGACTATGCATTGTTGCCTTTTCTCTCAAAAAATCCCCAGTGTATGTATGTGTATCCGTGATGAAGTGAATGGACATGAAAACCTTCCTTATAATATGACCATGTTTGTACTTTGGCATATTGTTCATGCAAATGATATCATCGTATTGATCATAATGCAGGCTGGTTCCAAAGTAGTTCTAAAGACTTCAACATATCCAAACAAGCGGAATGTTGGGTATGCTACTATCCAGAGTGTTGATCCTGCAACCAAGGCCGGTGGTATTGAGTTAGGTGTCGAATTTGCACTTGTGCGAATAGATGAACCTATTCTGGAAAATGAGGAGTTGATAAGGGAAGTAGACAATTGGGGATGCTTTTACTGAAGGATTGTTAATTGCTTGGAGTTTAGTCTCTATAAGTTATTTTTTTCTTCCATATATAATCATATATGTGTACATTTAATCATATAACCATAAGTTCTCATTTAGTTTTACAGATTCCAAGAAAAATTATTGAGTTGCAGAGAAGAATAAAGAAGGATGATTGAGTTGCAGCGAAGAATAAAAAAAGGATGATTGAGTTGCAGCTGAATTCTTCGGTTGGATCAAGAAGCAAATTGATTTTGAAGACTTCAATTGGCAATAATTGTATTTTACTTTGAAAAATGTAATATCTTTTACGTTGAAAATTGTACTATTATTCACATGGTATTTTTCTTTGCTCGAACTGATGCAAACACCGTCGTGTAATCTTCTTGACAATTATGTTTTCTATGATCAAATTTATATGGATGTTATGTTGTTGCACCAATTATATTGTTATTTATTCATTGAATTGCATATGTATTTATATTCGTAATGACATAAATATCTTCATATTTATTCAATTTGTGGATGTGACGAGCTTCACTTTTTTTAATGGTGCAAACATCGTAATAAAATAATTAACCAATTGTGCATGTGCATTGATTATATTAATTAAATGTATATTCCTTAAATTGGTTAACTAAATTTGTGTTATAATAAATAATACATTAATATTGATGCAATACTAATATATTAGTGTTATTGATGGTGTTACTGCCGTTACTAGGGTAGTTGGCTACTATAAATTGTAGTGTTACAATCTTTGGATATAATGTTACTAATCGTGTCTCAAATAAAAAAGGTGTTACTAACCATGTTACTGTAGTTGTAAAAGAATGTTACCAGTAATCTTCTATGTCTATGAAAATATGTTACTACTCGTGGTACTATTCTTAAGAAAATGTGTTACCGATACACAAAGTAACACATAATATGCATGTTACTAGGACGTAAGTTGTAACATAGTTTTTAATGTATTATAACAATTATAATGTGTGACCGAGGAGACCACTTAGTAACACGGCCTAATGGAACACACTTCAAAATATGTTACTGAATGGGCCAGTAACACTGTTTTGGACCTGTAGTAACACAAGACAGTGTTACCAAAGCTTTGTCCTGTTGTAGAGAGCTGGGGGCACCCTCCTTGGCCGACGGCCATGCCCCCTTGGGCTGCCCCTCCCCTATAAAAGGACCCCTCCTCTCACTTGTCACTCACACCTCCTCGTGAAGGATCTCTCTCCCTCCTTTAGAATTTCCCCATGGTCTCGGATCAGCGAGATACATGTTCCCGGTGGCTTTTTCTGGAAGGATTTGTTGCTTTCGCTGCTTCGCTGGAGCGAGGGCACGGAGGTTGTCGGGGTACCCGTACGTGTGTGCGATCACGGATGCACCACTGCTTTGCGGTGCTGGACTTGATGGTGCTGGACTGGCTGGACCAGATGGACTTCATCACGATCTTGAGATCGGCAAGCGTTCGTCTACATCATCCACGAGTACAACCTCGTTAACGCTATTCGGTCTTCGAGGGTATGTATTCTATGGATGTATATCCACCCGTTGCTTGTATCTAGTAGATAGATCTTGGTACTTAGATGTTCCCATCATAGGAATTTTTTTGTTTTCTATGCTGCAAACCCAACAGTAATATCTTTTGAATAAGCTAATGTTGCTAATGAAGATTGTGTGAAGTTTTGTATGAAGGAAAAATTTCAGGTGTAGAGAGAGAATGATGCAATGAGATGAAGAATGGACAAAAGCTCAAGCTTGGGGATGCCACCATGGTGTCATCCCAAGAAATATCCAAGAGGTACAAGCGTCAAAGCTTGGGGATGCCCAAGGCATACCCTTCTTCATCAATAAAAAGCTCAGGTCTATCTAGACACTTCACTTTTATTGTTTCATGCACAGTTGTGTTGTTCTTGGAGCGTCTTAGTTTTCGTTTGCTTTACTTAGTTTGTTTAGTTTGCTTTAGTAGTTTGGAGCCCCGTTCTCGCTGTGTTGTTTTGCAAATAAGTTTGCTTGGTGTTTGGAAAGGAGTAGTAAGTTCTTGCTTGAAGTGCAAGAGGATCTTGCATTGTCTGTGACTTAGACTTTAGCATGACATGCTAGGTGTTGTTTTAGCATTATGGTTAGTGACTATTGTTTTAGCATGTCTTGTTCCAAACAATTGTGATTGCTTAGTGTACCTTGAAGAAATTATGTGTTGTTTTAGCATGCAAAAGCATAGTATTGTGGTATTCTCCTTTGATGTTTTGCTTGGGTTGACTTGGTACATGCTTACACCATGTTATGACTGTGACAAGTCACCATTAGACTCTATGATCATTTAGTCCTTGACTTGTAGTACCACTCTTTGCTTTGATTAGTTTGCTTTGTTGCATTGCATAATTATGGGCATTATTGCTCTCTTAGTTGGTTGCTCCCAGTCTTTTGCTAGCCTCCACTTGTATGAGTAAGTTCTACTCATCCTTCCAACTCCCAAGAAACCAAGTTATTCCAAAGTGTCCACTATAAAGTCCTATGCATGGTGTGTTACACCATTCCAAGTATATTCTTGTTTTCAACTATCTTCCAATTAAAAACTATTTTGTTATGTGAAAACTTAGTGATTAAAGTCGTCACGAACTTGATGGCACATTTTATTCTTTGCTCCTAATAAACTTGAACCATTGAGGCAACTTTGTTGTATATGCTTACACTTATAAGTTGGGATTAGCAGAACCGTGCTGTCACAGGGAATGTTTTCAGCATTACACTTGTACTTTTTGTAACCCGTTGATATCATGCTCTTTTGTCTATGGATGTTACCGGTGTGAAATGAAGTGGGAACTTGTAAGTCCATGGAGTTTGTATTCTGTGTTAGAGAAACGCCTGGGCCGCTAGCCTAAGCCATGCCTAATCATGGTGGAAACTTGCAGCATCACTATAGTGACATCTATGAAGCATTCTTCTTATTAAAAAAGACACATTAAGAAAAGAGGAAAGAGAGAAAAAAAAACACCATATTCCCATGGTACATAAGAAGAATTGTTGAGATGCTCATTGTCTGCTTGCCTTGTCATTTTGGTTATGGGAAAGCTCATGTACCATGTGCAAGGGGTACCTCGTTGGCGGTTCTCAATGATATGCAAATACTTACAGTGACAAGAACTTGCCTGGGCCCTAAGTTGAGTATCCATGAGGTGTAGCCCTCATAGTCAAGGGACTTGAGATTGCCAACTTATACTTTGTCAAGCATATACTCTAGCTTTGCCACTTTCACCTTAACCACTTCAAGATGCTTATGATAGGGGCAATGGGGGCTGAAAGCTAATAAGTACCATAATTTTTGGAAGCTCTTTTTGAATCTTGTAATCCCTGCTTCCTTTACAAAAAGTCTTTTCTTCCACCATTACTTGAGTCTCCACCTTCTACCTTTAGGCACCATTAAGAGAGCATAATTGTCATTCTGTGTGAAATGTTCCAAAGCTTATTAATTGATGCATACTGTGTTATTACTTGTTCATGTGCTATCTGTTTCTAGTCACCCTTGTGAACTTTGCAGGTGTCCTATGCATTATATTGCTACTCTATGAGGGACAAGCTGATTGCCATTATGCTATGTTTTCTACATGTGAAACAAACAAACGTTTTTAATGCATATTATTCATGATCTTTGTTTGTAGCTTGCCATGTTGCATACATAATTACTATGTCCTATTGTTAGAACTCCATCTTTCATGCACATGTTTAGAGTTCTTTCATCCCAGCTTTCAATGCTTGCAAATGGTTGGATCTTTATTGTGAGGGTGCATGTCACCTAAAAAATTATTCTTTTATCACTTACCTACTCGAGGACGAGCAGGAGTTAAGCTTGGGGATGCTGATACGTTGGAAAAGTATCTATAATTTTTGATGTTCCATGCTTGTTTAGTATCTACTTTGCTTTACTTGTCCACACTTTGAGGTGTTTTTTACATGTTTTCTGGTACTAACCTATTAACAAGTTGCAACAGTGCTAGATGCCTGTTTTTGGTTTCAGAAAAGTTATTAAAGAAATCTTCTCGAAATTGGACGGGACGAAGGACAAAGTCAATAAAGTTCCGTGGGGAACAAGAAGTCCAGAGGAGAGACGAGGAGGCCGGCCAGGGGGGCCAGACCCATCCTAGGCACGGGTGGGCCCTACCCCGTTCCTGGGTAGGGTTTGCCTGCCCTAGCGTCCGCCTCAGTCTCCCCCTTCGCCTATAAGAAGCCCCTGATAGAGAAACTCTCAGTACCCGAGCAGAAATCCATGAAACCGGCTGTAGCCGCCGCCACCATCGTCCCTAGATCGGGGGGATCTGAAGCTCTTCCCGGCACCCTGCCGGAGGGGATATCATACCGGAGGCCTTCTCTCCGGTATGATTTGTGAGTAGTTCGACCTTGGACTATGGGTCCATGTAGTAGCTAGATGGTTGTATCTCCTCCTTTGTGCTTTCATGTATAGATCTTGTGAGCTCCGTTCATGATCAAGATCTAATCTATTTGTAATCATGCATGTTGTGTTTGCGGGGATCCGATGGATATTGATATTATTATGTTGGTTTGATTAATGGTTCTATCTTTATGATTCTATCATGTCTGTGTTGTTTGTGATCTTGCATGCTCTCCGTTGCTAGTGTTTATCTTGTCCAAGTAGTTGCTAGTGACTCCAAGAGGGAGTATTTATGCTTGATAGTGGGTTCATGCCTCTAGTTTTCAAGGGAAGTGACAATAATATCTTCGGTTGTAGATGTGCTGTTTCTACTAGGGAGAAAACAACGGTCTCTTGTTTATGGAGCATGTGGACTGTTTATCTTACACACTTTGCTTAAAGCAGTTGTCTGTTGCTTGCAACTTAATACTGGAGAGGGTTCAGATGATAACCTGAAGGTGGACTTCTAGTCATAGATGCTGTTGGATTACAGTCTATGTATATTGCTGTATTGCCCAATCAACTTCATAGGATCTTTCTGGCTAGTAATTGCATTGTTATGCCTTGCTCAGTTCCTGTCAATTGCCTCGCTGTAATTTGTTTACCCTTCATGCCATGTTGTTTATCTAAGGAGAGCACCTCTAGTGAACTATGGACCCCGGTACAATCTTTACCATTGATACATCTTCCATTGTTACTTGTTTACTGGCTGCAAACCATTACCTTCCACACCATACGTTTAATCCTTTGTTATAGCAAACCGATGAGATTGACAACCTCACTGATTCGTTGGGGCAAAGTCTCGAGTTTGTGTTGTGCAGGTCTCCACGTTGCTTCCAACACATGTGTGACGTTTCCTTCCTCCTTCTGGTTTCATAACCTCGGTCTCAACTGAGGGAAGACTTGTTTCTTGCTGCTTCACACCTTGCTCTGGGGTTTCCAACGAAGTGCTCCACGTTAGCACCATAAACGTATCATAGAGAACCGCCAACGGGGTACCCCTTGCACATGGTACAAGAGATATCCCATAACCAAAATGACAAGGCAAGCAGACAATGAGCATCTCAGCGATCTTTTTATTTACTATATGCATAGCTTTTTATTGAGGATGCTTCATAGATAGCTCACTATGGTGATGCTGCAAGTTTCCACCATGATTAGGCATGGCTTAGGCTAGCGGTCCAGGCATTTCTCTCACACAAAATACATACTCTATGGACTTACAAGTTCCCTCTTTATTTCACACCGGTGACATCCATAGACAAAAGAGCATGATATCAACTAAGTACAAACTACAAGTGCAATGTTGAAAACATTCCCCATGACAGCATGGTTCTGCTAATTCCAACGTATAAGTGCAAGCATATACACGATAGATGACACAATGGTTCAAGTTTATTAGGGGCAAAGAATATAAAGTGTGCCATCAAGTTTGTGAAAGGTTTAATCACTAAGTTTTCACATAAAAAAATACTTTTTAATTGGAATATAGCTGAAAACAAGAATATACTTGGAATGGTGTAACACACCATGCATAGGAACTTATAGTGGACACTTTGGAATAACTTGGTTTCTTGGGAATTGGAGGCATGAGTTTATTAAATCTAAGGACGTCTTCACTAGGGGAGTCCTTCACTTCCTTTCTCTTTACTTTGTTTTTAGTTTGCTTTGTTTATTTTGCTTGGATTTGTTTGCCTCTTTTAAAAAAAACACAAAAAAATAGTCTAGCATGGTTTGCTTGCCTTATTCAAAAACACAAACAAAGCATCAAAGGAGTATACCACAATATTATGCTTTTGCATGCTAAAACGACGCATAATTTCTTTCAAGGCACACTAAATAATCCCAATTGTTTGGAACAAGACATGCTACATCAATAATCACTAAGAATAAGGTAAAAAACAACACCTAGCATGTCATGCTAAAGTCTAAGTCACAGTCAATGCAATCTCCTCTTGCACTTTCAAGCAGGAACTTCCTACTCCTTTCCAACACCGAGTAACTTATTTGAAACAACATAGCAAGAACGGGGGTCAAAACTACTTTATTCAAGCAAACTAAACAACTAATCAAACCAAAATAAAACTAAGACGCTCCAAGAACAAGAAAACAATGCATGAAACAATAAAAACAAAGTGTCTAGACAGACCTGAGCTTTTTATTGATAAAGAAGGGGATGCCTTGGGCATCCCCAAGCTTTGTCGCTTTTACCTATTGGATATTTCTTGGGGTGAAACCGTGGTGGCATCCCCAAGCTTTAGCTTTTGTATATTCTTCATCTCATTACATCATTCTCTCTCTACTCCTGAAATTTTTCCTTCATACAAAACTTCACACAATCTTAATTAGCAACATTAGTGTATTCAAAAGATAATAGACCTTTAGGCAAAGCTTTGGAATAGCAAGACTTTTCACTAAAAACACAATATACTGTAGCAACTCCTTTAAAAATCTCAATTCCCTAAAAGAGAACTCAAAAAGGAATCAATAAGAAGCAAATGCAAATAATGGCAGAAATCTGTCAAAACAGACCAGCAGGTAGAAACCAATTTTTTCGGAAATCTTCTGCTGCTCAAATCAAAAAGTGTTGAACTAACGAAAGTTATCTAACATACTAGGGGATTTATTCGTAAATTTGCATCTCAATCCGAGTTACCAAGACTCCTCACGAATTTTTATGGTGGAGGACATAAATCTGTTTCGGGACAGCAACTCCCCAAATCTTACTTCCCTCTTAGTAGAGGTCATTCTTGGCACAAAAAGCAAACAAAAAGGATAAGGCGAGATCATTATTGAAGTAATAACTTCCAAGAGTCAAGGAAACTCTTGGGTTATCTCCCAACAAGTACTTTTCTTTAATGCCTTTAAGTTAGGCACATGAAGCAAGAAGAATCAAGTATTTTCAAATGAAGAAGCATTAACATCAAACCTTGCTTTCAAAGGAGGAGCAAAAAGCAACTTATCTCTCCTCATAGGGAAGTGTTCAATACCTTTCTTGAATGGAAAATTATATTTAATGGTTCCTTCTTTCATATCAATGATGGCACCAACAGTTCTAAGAAAAGGTCTTCCCAAAGTAATAGGACAAAAAGCATTGTATTCAACATCCAAAACATAGAAATCCATAGGGACATAAGAATTGTTAACCATAATGAGAACATCATTAATACTTCCCATGAGTTTCTTTTTAGTATTATCATTGAGTTGGACATCCAAATAACAATCTTCCAAAGGTGGCAAATCAAGAATTTCATAAATCTTGCTAGGCATAATAGAGACACTAGAACGAAGATCACATGAAGCTTTGAGATCAAAGTCATTCACTTGCAAATTAATAATGGGTTCCCAACTATCTTCTACTTTCCTAGGAATAGCAGCTTTGTGTTTTAGCTTCTCTTCCTTCATTTTCACAAGAGAATCAGGAATGTGTTTAGTGAAAGCAACATGCATATCACTAGCATCAGGACTTCTAGCAAGCTTTTGCAGGAACATAATCACTTCGGAAATATTGCAACCATCTATATCAAAATCAAACTTAGCATCACTAGTAGTAGACTCAATAGGCTTAGGCTCTGTAGGAGGAGGAATAGGGGCTTGTTGTGGTTTACTGGTATCCGTTCTAGTGATGGTGCACACACTATTATTTCTATCAATTCCAGCTTCCCTTTCCCACTTAGCATGAAGTTGGGCTAACAGTCTAACATTTTCATCAATAGTAACTTGTATGTCATGAGTGGCAGCAAAGGTACTTTCCATGGTTTCAGGTTTAGCAGCCATTTTATTAATCAAGGAGGACTGTGCTTCAGACAAAGAGGATATATTTTTCTCAGCACTCAAATTTTTTGACTATAAACTAGAAATTTCTCTATCCAGGTTCTCAAGCTGATGACTAATATTCTTCAAGATAACAGATTGTTCTTCCATAGTTTTAGTGAATATCTTGTTTTGCTCATATTGTATCTGCATAAAGTGTTTAGTGGACCTTTCAACTTCTAGAATCCTATCTTCACTAGGCATTCCAGATCTACTAGGATAAGCATTTCTATTATTAGGTGGATAAGGCCTATAATTACCATAAGTATTGTTGGCAAAATTGTTGTTTCTAATGAAGTTCACATCAACTTGCTCTTCTTGAGCAACCAAAGAGGCTAAGGGAACACTATTAGGATCTATAGGAGCTTTCCCATTAACAAGCATAGCCAAAATAACATCAATCTTATCACTCAAAGAGGAGCTTTCTTCAACAGAATTTACCTTCTTACCATGTGGAGCTCTCTCAGTATGCTATTCAGAGTAATTAACCATCATATTGTCAAGGAGCTTTGTTGCAGCACCCAAAGTGAGGCCCATAAAGGTACCTCCAGCAGCTGAATCCAACATGTTTCTTGAAGAGAAATTCAAACCTTGTGAAGGCGTCCTTAGCCTCCCCAACAACGGCACCAGAAAGACTTGATGGTTGTACACGTGGTTGACGTGGAGCCTGTTGGGAACCCCAAGAGCAAGGTGTGAAGCAGCACAACAACAAGTTTTCCCTCAGTAAGAAACCGTGGTTATCGAACCAGTAGGAGGAAGGAAACGTCACACAGGTGTTGTAAGCAACACGGAGACCTGCACAACACAAACTCAAGACTTTGCCCCAATGAATCAGTGAGGTTGTTAAGATCACCGGTTTGTTGTAACAAAGGATTAAACGTATGATGTGGAAGGTAATGGTTTGCAGCAAGTAAACAAGTAACAGTGGAAGATGTATCAATGGTAAAGATTGGACCGGGGTCTATAGTTCACTAGAGGTGCTCTCCTGAGATAAACAACATGGCATGAAGGATAAACAAATTACAGCAGGACCATTTACAGGAACTAGGCAAGGCATAACAATGCAATACCAGACAAAAAGATCCTATGAGATTCGATTGGGCAATACAACAATATGCATAGACCGCCATCCAACTGCATCTATGACTAGAAGTCCACCTTCAGGATATCATCCAAACCCCCTCCAGTATTAAGTTGCAAGCAACAAACAACTTCTTTAAGAAAAGTGTGTAAGGTAAACAATCCACTTGTTCCATGAACAAGAGACCGTTGTTTTCTCCCTAGTAGCAACAACACATCTACAACCGAAGATATTTCTATCACTTCCCTTGGAAACTAGAGGCATGAACCCACTATCGAGCATAAATACCCCCTCTTGGAGTCACTAGCAACTACTTGGCCAAGATATCTACTAACAACGGAGAGCATGCAAGATCACAAACAATACAGACATGATAGAATCAAATAGACAAAACCATTAATCAATCTGGCATAGTAATATCAATATCCATCGGATCCCTGCAAACACAACATGCATGATTACAAATAGATTAGATCTTGATCATGAACGGAGCTCACAAGATCTATACATGAAAGCACAAGGAGGAGATATAACCATCTAGCTACTACATGGACCCATAGTCCAAGGTGGAACTACACACGCATCATACCGGAGAAGAAGGCCTCCGGGATGATCTCCCCTCTGGCAGGGTGCTGGGAAGAACTTCAGATCCCGCCGATCTAGGGACGACGGTGGCAGTGGGTACAGAAGGTTTCGTGGAGTTTTGATCGGGTGTCTAGGGTTTCTGTATCGGGGGCTTCTTATAGGCGAAGAGATGATGCTGGGAGGCGGTCAGGGGGCCCACATGACCCTCCATTTTCGTCACTAAATCGTCATTATCTACAATATATGACGATCTTATGACGAAAAACAGATCGTCAAAAACTGAGCATCAGTAATTGCACACAACGACGTTTTTTGTGAAATCGTCATAATCATCTATGACGCTATTAGATCTTCACAACCTCTATGACGATCTGATATCGTCATGGGAAAACTGGCATGGCCAGGTTAGATCCTACGTGGCCAGTCCGACGTGGCAAAATTATGACGAAACGAAATCGTCGTAATGCAAATTTAGCCCGGTCTATTTCAACAGTCTGTATGGGCCAAGCCCAATAATTTGGCCTTTTCCTCTTTGCGGGATTCACCTTTTACAATTCATTTCCTTTTGGGCTTTTACATTTTTTTCATTTTCATTTTCATTTTCATGCCCTTTTACATTTTTTTCATTTTCATTTTCTTTCTTTTTATAATCCGAAATTTGTGGGCTATGGCCTTTTTACATTACAATTATATGGTCGAGTATAATTCAGCTATGGCCTTTTTAGAATGCAATATTATCTGGGCCTTGGCCTCTTTATGTTTAGTACTACACAACCTATTTATATAGAGCAAGCCCAAAAGTAAATAAGTCATTCTTTTGAAGAATATACAATTAAAAATAGCACACAAAATCTAAATAAATATAGATATTTGACTCCCAATATTTGGATTACATAGCACCACAACATACAACCAGATTCACAGGATCACAGACGACAACATTATTATATACAAGTATATCCCAGCAAATAAGCATGTACCCAGGAAGCAGATTCTCTGGTTCATACACTTGAGAAAAATGCAACCATGTACCCAGCCTGGTTCACACACTTCGGCTTCTCGACACGACGTGGAGGCCTCTGAATGTTGTGTGGGTGGTGTTTGGCTGGTGTCTTGGATCATCTGGTGCCATCCCGGTGTTTAAGAAACAAGTACAAATATCAAATAAGCCGATGTAGATGATTTAAGATAGGCATGCATGGAAAATTAGAAAATGAAAGATCTAAGCAAATGGCAAGTAGCAAGCACAAAAAACACCACCATATACCTAGGTATAGAACTAGGCAAGTAGCAAGCACAAAAAACAACAGATCAAACCACACATATCAGCTTACAACACCATGAAGATTAAGTTAATAGTAGAACATAAGTAACATCAACTATGGATCGATCGACTCATTTCATCAATACGGGTCTGATCTCACAAACCCAAGGTTGTAGTACAGGGAGAAGGCAAGAGTGGGCATCACTCACCTGCTGGGAAGACAAGTGCGACGACAATGCTGAAGAAGAACAGACCTGGTCGCCCTCCTGCATCGAAAGGGTGAACTTTGATCACAATATGGTCATTATTTACATACCTGAATTAGAAAAGGAGTTTTCATTGGTTACATTAACCATCAAGGTGAACAATCAGCAATGTTCCTGTGGTTAAGTAAAAAACACATCAGAGCAGAAAGCAATAACTAAAACCAAACAAACCATTTTGGAAACTAATCCTACTGTTATTCCCCAAGTAGAAATTACAATGCAATGCAAGGAATACGAGGAACATTTAACTATAAAGTATACAAGAGTATGCATGGCACTGTAATACATGGAAACCCGCAATGAAACCTAATGGAGCTCCAGCACAAAAGGTCAATGAGTCCAACACTTACTTGGTCAAGGCGATAGTGTTCCTGTGCTCCTGCTAGTCTGACATGGACGACCGCTTCTCCCCACCGTGGCCTCCCCCTCCTCCACATCCACCCCTCTTACCCCTCCGGCCACCGCTAGAGCCCCAATCCTCGATGCTACCATCGCCATATCCCAATCCTGCTGCTACAGAAAACAGTAATGAAATTAAAAGATTTTCTATTTTATACATGAACATAGCATAAACAGTAATAAATTTCCCCATATATAGATCAGATTAGATCATACAACATTAAAGACATTGACAATATGGCTCTAAATATGATAGATTCCCCATAAAAGCACAACAATAGTTCTATTGACCTGTTGTGGTGTATCTAAGTATGTAGTATGTATCCCTCCACAAATTTCATTAGGCTTACATAATTATGCTATTTGAAGGTGACATTAAGAAATGCACATGGATCCTATTAGAGAACTGGGAGGGCATGCATTAGAGAGGAAAGGAAAACACTTGAAGTAGAGAAAAACCACATAGCATAAATAATATGGAGGCTGAACTGAATCAAGTGGTGGTCATCTTTCTGGGCATTCAATATAAATCATAGTTCAAAAAAATAGGGGAGTAGCAGTCACGAGCTCACAACAATTCATACATAGTTGTATGTTCAAGTAAATTAACTATGCTTGTATTTGCACTAGTCCAATGACTAGAATTAAGGATGACGAACATGTGGTGCTCATTGGTGAAGACGAAAACAATTGCATAACTACCTCTGTTGTACATGGGAGGTTCTTATTCTTCACTTTTCCCAGCACTACCGACAGCACGACAACATCATCAATCGCTGGATTATCCAACAAATCGATCTGGAGAAACCTCTAAGAGCATCAAGAAATAGCAAGGAGCGGTAGTGCAGCAAGGAGCGAGAGAGAAGGGTGACCTGGTAGTGCAGCAATGAGCGGGCGGCCGTAGTCGATGGCCCGTGCGGAGACCACCACACATGGTTGTTCCCCTTGTCCGAGGAGATGCCCTTCTTGCATCGTGGAGGAGTACGGTCCTCTGCAGCTAGCGACATTTACCGTGGATGAAGACACCTTGCCAGCGAGGAGCCCCGCAAAGAGCCACCTCGACCGACCAGTGCGACACGGTCCGACCAGTGCGACACGGTCCGACCAGATCAACGGTGTCACGTGCATGGATGCACGTAGGCACCGGCGAGCCAGCCGGCTGCATCGCCATGGCCCGGGCTAAGCTGCCTCTATCGTGGTAGACGATGGGTCGGTGGTTATTGGTCTATTGCAGTAGTGGATGACAGGAGGTTATGGGACAGAGATGAGGAGGAGATGGCAGAGGAGAGGAGGACCGTGGCTTGGGGAGAAGGGCAGCACCGGAGGGGAGCTGCCGGCCAAGGGAGAAGTGGTTGCAGCGTTCAATCTGGAAGGGAGAGGAGGGGATCATGGTGGCGGCGCCAGGGAGGGTTACCGCAGCAACATGATTCGAGGAGCATGATGGGGGGCGTCGGTAGGTAATTGAATGGGGAGGGGCAGCGTCTGCGCCGGCGTGGTTGGGGATCTGGAGAGAGGCGGCGGTGTTGGGGAGACGGTGATAATATACGTCTCGCATTTGAGGGTTAGGGTTTGGGGGTGGATGTACCTCTCGATCGCGATCTCGACGATGGTGTGATGATTTTATGAAAGTACCCCTGCAGACTTTTGTGGTGCAAGACTAGAATTGTAGGGCATTTTGGCCTATTCATGTCTACAATGTGGGGGACGGGGAGAGGGAGAAAGTGGCGTTGTATTTTGGGCCGTTGGATGGAGGCCATCTGAATGGTTGGTCTGGTTTATTAGGCTGATTCATGGGTATCCTTATTCTCTCTTCTGATTGGCAGTTTTTTAACCACATTTTAAAAATGCCATAAGTAACCAAACGACCAATGTTATGACTAGAATTGCGGCATAGTTTGTGATAATGTGACCATATTGTGCGCACATATGTATCATGGGATGGCGAACAATGTTGTAGGAGAAAATTTTCCTTTTCGATGCATGGAAACTCCATTTTCCATTTTCCGAGCGCAAAAAACGGGGCATTTTGTGAAGCAACCATCCAATGACAGTTTTAGAATGGTACCAACACATTTTGTAAAAATATTATACCGCCTTACATGGACAATGTCCCAACCGGAGTATCTCAAACCTTTCCGTTCACCCCTGGCAAAAAAGACAAATTCATGCCGAATCGGTAGGAAGTGGGTCCGGTTTGAACTACAGGTACATGATCCGATGCTCATGATTTTTGGAAAAAATCATTTTTAGACTCACAATATTCTATTTCTTCAGAGATTCAATGCAAGTTTAGTGAGGCTCAGCCCCTAGCTAAGAACCTTCGTGTCCGCCATTTTGACCATAGTTTGAAACGGGCATAAAAAATTCAAAAACGGCCCGATCAATGCAAATCCTTCGCGTGGTGTCTTCTTATGTGACATAGTTGCAAGGACAAATACCAACCTTGATATATTGCAAGTGTATCAAAAAACCCTTCTCAGAAATGACCTATCATGTCCGAGGTTTCATGGCTTTCGGACCAAACGACCAATGTTATGGATAGAATCAAGGCATAGTTTGTGATAATGTGCCCATATTGTTCACACATATGTATCATGGGATGGCGAACAATGTTGCAGGAGAAAGTTTTCCTTTTTGATGCATGGAAAATCCATTTTCTATTTTCTGAGCGCAAAAATGGGGCGTTTTGTGAAGCAACCACCAAATGACAGTTTTAGAATGGTACCACCACATTTTGTAAAAATATTAGACCACCTTACATGTACAATGTCCCAACCGGGGTATCTCAAACCTTTCCGTTCACCCCTGGCAAAAAAGACAAATTTCTGCCGAATCGGTAGGAAGTGGGTCCGGTTTGAACTACAGGTACATGATTCGGTGCTCATGATTTTTGGAAAAATCATTTTTAGACTCACAATATGAAATTTCTTCAGAGATCCAATGCAAGTTTAGCGAGGCTCAGCCCCTAGATAAGAACCTTCGTGTCCGTCGTTTTGACCATAGTTTGAAACAGACATAAAAATTTCAAAAACGATCCGATCAATGCAAGTCCTTCGTGGTGTCTTCTTATGTGACATAGTTGTAAGGACAAATACCAACCTTGGTATATTTCAAGCGTCTCAAAAAAACCTTCTCAGAAATGACCTATCATGTCCGAGGTTTCATGGATTTCGGACCAAACCACTAATGTTATGGCTAGAATCAGGGCATAGGTTGTGATAATGTACCCATATTATACACACATATGTATCATGGAATGGCGAAAAATGTTGCAGGAGAAAGTTTTCCTTTTTGACGCATGAAAAATCCATTTTCCATTTTCCAAGCGCAAGGGTGTTTTGTGAAGCAACCACCAAATAACAGTTTTAGAATGGTACCACCATATTTTGTAAAAATATTAGACCACCTTACATGGACAATGTCCCAACCGGGGTATCTCAAACCTTTCTGTTCACCCCTGACAAAAAGAAAAATTCCTGTCGAATCGGTAGGAAGTGGATCCGGTTTGAACTACAGGTACATGATCCGATGCTCATGATTTTTGGAAAAAATCATTTTTAGACCCACAATATGCTATTTCTTCAGAGATCCAATGCAAGTTTAGCGAGGCTCAGCCCCTATCTAAGAACCTTCGTGTCCGCCGTTTTGACCATAATTTGAAACAGGCATAAAAAAATTCAAAAACGGTCCGATCAATGCAAATCCTTTGCGTGGTGTCTTATTATGTGACATAGTTGCAAGGAAAAATACCAACCTTGGTATATTGCAAGTGTCTCAAAAAAACCTTCTCAGAGATGACCTATCATGTCCGAGGTTTCATGGCTTTCGGACCAAACGACCAATGTTATGGCTAGAATCAGGGCATAGTTTGTGATAATGTGCCCATATTATGCACATATATATATATATATATATCATGGGATGGCGACAATGTTGCACGAGAAAGTTTTCCTTTTCGACGCATGGAAAATCCATTTTCCATTTTCCGAGCGTAAAAAATGGGGCATTTTGTGAAGCAACCACCAAATGACAGTTTTAGAATGGTACCACCACATTTTGTAAAAATATTAGACCACCTTACATGGACAATGTCCCAACCGGGATATCTCAAACCTTTCCATTCACCCCTGGCGAAAAAGACAAATTCCTGACGAATCGGTAGGAAGTGGGTCCGGTTTGAACTACAGGTACATGATCCGATGATCATGATTTTTGGAAAAAATCATTTTTAGACTCACAATATGCTATTTTTTCAGAGATCCAATGCAAGTTTAGCGGGCTCATCCACTGAAGTTTTTCTTTTCGTCGCACAAGAAAAGCATTTTCCATTTTCCGAGTACACAAAACGGGGCATACCGTGAAGCAACCACCAAATGAAATCCACCATTTTAAAATAAAAAAGTATTCATAATTAACACCCTAAGAGGATATACTGATTTTTATAAAAATTTAGAGCCAAAAATCAATTATTTTGGATTTTTAATGAAAAAGATACAAAATAATTAAAAAAATAG